>CM038045.1:124542637-125792637 GCA_021397845.1 Areca catechu | reverse complement strand
AATTTTTTTGTATATTTTATATGTGGGGTTGAGTGATTAATTCCCTAATTTTAGATTAAAATAAATTGTAGGAAGTTTTATATGAATTTTAGAAGATCAGCATGCAGACTAGGACCTAGAAAAGTAGAAAAGAAGGATCGTCGGGGCTGAGAAGCCTCGGTTAGGGCAAGTTCTCCTACAATAAAACTACTGGAGGTAGAGAGGGTGTACCTGACAACGTTTGTGAAGATCGCAGCAAAAGGGTCTCTCGTTCCTCGATGGATGCGCGGCCTAGAAAATCGAGCCAAAGACCCGCAGATACCCGGCTTTCTGCTCGGTGATCCGATTGAGGCTTGGCTGGAGTCGTTGGATTCGTAGGAACTCGGGGACCTGTAAATAACCTGTCAGGGGTTAGAAAACTCACAAAGGAACAGGAAAACAAAGGAAAAATAGCAAGGGAAGGCTTCTTTTAGAGTGGGCGTCCAGGGATCTGAGATGCTTGTTGGCAGCAGGAAGATGATTGCAGCACTAGGAAGAAAAACTCTCGCAAACCCCTTTATGCACACAGCAGGGTATCACACAACTCAAAAGAAGAACTCAAGGTTTTCATTCATCAAAAATTCTCTCTTCATACAAGAGGCTAGGGTTCCTTAAATAGACCCTTAACCTTGGGCTCCAAATAAGGGCACATTAGTCTTTACATGAGAATCCTTTTCCCTCTCAAACCCTAGCTAGAAAATAAGGAAACATTAGGTAGAAAAAATCCCTAAAATTTCTCTTGACTTGGCCAACACTCCAAGGACACCTAGGGGGGCGTGTTGGGCTTCTAAGAGCAGCAAGGGGCCGGCCTAAAGGGCCCAGGGTGCATGGGTTTGGGCCTCTGGAAGCTGGGATGGCCTGGTAGCCAGGTAGCAGGAATATTCCCTGGTATCTTGCTTCTTAGGGGCTTGGTCTTGGCGCCTGGGCTTGAATTCTTTGGGCTAGGATGCAGATGGACCTCTAAAATCATGGATTCCTTGGTCTATGAATATATTTTGGCATCTAGAAGGAAATCTGGGCATCTGGAGGGCATTTGCAAGGAATCAGGGTTTCTGATTTTCCTCTTGGGGTCTTCAAATCTTCAAGCTGGGTTATACTTGGGCTAAACTTCCATATCTTCAATCTGGTTGGACTTGGTCTTTACTTGTCTGATGTGGTCTTGAGTCTTCAGTATGCTTGGATAAGACTAAAAAAAAATAAAATTAGCTCAACATGAGCTGACCAGCATTGGACTGAACTAGCTAAACATGAGCTGACTAGTACAGAACTGAAATAACAAATCAAAAAACTCAAATAACAACTAAAATAGACTCAGATGAGATAAGCCCTTATTATAGATGGACTCATAAATTATTGATCAATTTACAGAGGGTTGAAAAGCCTCTGTCTTATTCTGGTGTCTCAGGTGTCCCCACTAATTCTCCCGGGGTGGGAGGAACTCGACCCTGTTGAGTGAAGGTCAGACTGGCTCATATATCTCTCGAGAAGGTCTGGGTTGAGGCATTGCAAGTCCTCTCGAGAAATCCATGAATCATCCAACTCTGGCCGGCCTTGCCATCGGACCAGGAAGCGTTGATAGTCATGGCCCTGGGTCGTGATGGCTTGATCATCCAGGATACGCTCGATCCGTTCTCCTCTCTCAGGCCAAATTTGTTTGTGGACACTCTAGGTTAGGGTTACTCACAATGAAAAGAAATAGGTCCAAAGGCCTCACTAGGTATCGCTGTCGGTTCCCTATACTCAACCAGGTCTGTAATATTGAAGGTAGAACTAATGCCCAAATCCGAAGGCAATTCTAACACCTAGGCATTTGATCCAACCTTCTCTATCACATTAAAAGGTCCGGCACTGCGAGCATGAAGCTTCTTTCAGGCCTAAGCCTAACCAAGATAGAATCCACTATATCAAATTCTTTAATCCATCTTCGAGAATTAGCCAGTTGTTTCAAAATTAGTGCAGGTGGTGAACATGCTGGGCACATGCAGATTCCTAACAAGATGATGCAAAGGACTCATACTGACACCTAAAGACTCGACTATGCATTCCTATCGAAGGAAATTTTATTGAACTCTTTGGATCTAAACCTAATAGATTATGGGTTCTCTAGGTTAGATCCTAGCTTGACATGCACATGAAAATTTACAGTGAACTCCTAGCAAATTCCAAAGAGTATGCCAGAAGTAAGATGCAAACCTAACATGTGTGATGAATGCATGCAGTATGCTAATCTCAGTTAAATGCAATCTAATAATCCTAGAAATGCTGGAGGTGTTAGGCAAGGGCAGAAAATAGGAAGTGGGTTCAGAATTAGTTTGGTAGGGTAGGGAAAAAGGTTCAAAGTTAGTTGGATAATGTTCGATATAAGAAGGCATGTCAGGGACTAATCCTAGACTAATGAGGCTAACCTTACGAGGTTGCGGTATAGCTATGGGGTTTGCATAATGGAAGAATGGGTTACTAATCTCAGGGAAGAGGTCCTTAATTGGAACTATAGGAGGAGGCTCATCCTGAGGGTACTGATTCAAAGAGATCAAGTCCTTAATAAATTCTTCAGGTTCTTGTATTTTAGGACTAGACTCTATAATTTGGCTCTCCTCTATGGTTTCCTCAGGTAAGGCTCTAGCAGCAGTACCTAGGTTCTCTTCCTCTATTTGTTCTTCCACTATAGCTTTAGGTTGGATGTGGTCAAGGTCAACTACCTCTAGGTTGGCTTCTACCTAGGTATCTATTGGGTCAGCTAATTCTAGGTCATCTAAAGGTGTCTCCTCTTCTCCCTCATACTCATCCACTAAGTTTGCATCAGCTTCATACACTTCCGCGTTAATGTAAGCCTTGTCAATCTTAGGAATGGTTGGAGAAGGTTGGCTAGGAGAAAATTGGCTAGGTCCTGGTTTCTGATTATGGACACTAATCCTAGTAGGTTCAGGTTGCCTAAGGGGTAGTGGCTCACTACTGGGCTCATATTTAGGGGTGCTAATCCTATGGGATTCAAGTTGACTAAGGGAAACCTGACTAGTACTAGATTGATATCTAGGGGTTATGGGCTCCCTAGACTCGTAGGATAAGGGTGCAGATCTATGGGTCACGGGATTATAAGATCTGGGGTCATAGGATTTGGGTTCAGCTCTATGGGTCTTAGGTCTACTAGACTCATGGGATATGGGTTTGTAGATTCTAGAGTCAGAGGATTTGAAGTCATAAGATCTATAGGTTGTGGGTATACTAGGCTTATAGGATGTGGGTAAATAGGATCTAGAGTCATAGGATCTAGGTTCAGTATCATAGTATGGGTCAAGCTGAGTGGCTCTCCTAGGTTCAACCTCATGATATGGTTCAAGGTTTGGGGTCCTCCTAGGTTCAGGATTATAGTATGGGTCAGGCTGAGGGGCTCTCCTAGGTTCAACCTCTCGGTATGGATTAGGGTTTGGGGTCCTCCTAGGTTGAGGATTGTAGTACGGGTCAGGATAAGGGGCTCTCCTAGGTTCGACCTCATGGTATAGATCAGGGTTTGGGGTCCTCACGGGCTGAATATTATAGTATGGGTCATGATGATGGGCTCTCCTAAGTTCAACCTCTCGGTAGGGATCAGGGTTTGGGGTCCTCCTAGGTTGAGGATTGTAGTACGGGTCAGGACGAGGGGCTCTCCTAGGTTCAACCTCATGGTACAGATCAGGATTTGGGGTCCTCCTAGGTTGAGGGGACTCAGGATCTAGATCAGACTGTGACCCATGGGTTCTTTGTATGGTCCCTACACGGCCTTTTAACTGGTCAAACCTGTTGGCAAGATGGTCAATTCTATTGTTGGTTTGGGTACTGACTGAGTTAACTGGGCCATGGATTGGGTTAGTTGCTTAGTGAGTGCTTTTATTTGGGCTTGCAAATTTTTCATGGGTTCAGACATTTGTGAAGGAGGTGGGTGATGTGAAACCCCTAATCTAGTGCTCATGCAAGACTCGATCAGACCGACTATAGCTGACTAGACCTAGAGTCCAAACTAGATGCTCAATCAGGGTGGCAAACTAGCCTATAGTAACCCTGTACTCAGCCAAGCAGGTGTAAGGGGAGTGTTAGGTCCTTGATTGCCAATCCTAGACACCAATCAGAGATTGGCCAGGTAGGCGAACCAGCACACAAGCCCTTCGGGATTGAATCCCTAAACCACCATTCTAGACACTGAGCACAAGGCACACACAGGTTAACTTGACACAGTGATCTAACACTAGCCCATACCTGACCAGTTGGTGTCCCTAGCCCACTAGGGAAAATTAAGTCTAGATAATTTTAGGTTAAGGCTTGGGATCGAATGCAAGAGATGTGGTTTTGGGCTAAGGAGAGGTGATCAAATCCTCCCCCCATCTGATATAGCAAGAGTGCCCTTAAAAGTAAATTATGCAATGATGGCAGGCAGATGAGGATGCAAATTAGGGTTTAGATGTTTTTGGTATTTTTGGAGAATATGTAATTTTTTTTTTTTTGGTATTTTCTTAAATAGAAGAAAACTTTCAAATCATGGCCTAATATGCTAGAAATATACTAAAATTAAAAGATATGCAAAAGATGCTAAACAAAATCCTAAAACTTCCAAACTTGTCTTGCTGAAAAAATAGAGCCAAAATTTGCAGGCTGTATTTCGATTTGAAGAAAATTCACAGTCCATAATAAAATTTGAAAAAATTCTTAAACTTACAGTGAATTATGATGAATCTAGAAAAACAAATTTCTAAATTTTTGGAGTTCTTATCAGGGAGAAATAATTAGAATAATAGAGTATATATGGACTAAAAAATTGTAGAAAATAAGCCCTAATCTAAGCTCTGTAACCAAATGATGGGGAACTAATATGCATGAAAATTTTTATGTATGTTTTATATGTAGGGTTGAGTGATTAATTCCCAAATTTAATATTAAAATAAGTTGTAGGGAATTTTATATGAATTTTAGAAGATCAGCATGCAGATTAGGACCTAGAAAAGTAGAAAAGAATGATCGCCGGGGTTGAGAAGCCTTGGTTAGGGCAAGTTCTCCTACAATAAAACTACTGGAGGTAGAGGGGGTGTACCTGACAACATCTGTGAAGATCGCAGCAAAAGGGTCTCTCGTTCCTCGATGGATGCGACCTGGAAAACCGAGCCAAAGACCCGCGGATACCCGGCTTTCTGCTCGGTGATCCGATTGAGGCTTGGCTGGAGTCGTTGGATTCGTAGGAACACGGGGACCTGTAAACGACCTGTCAGGGGTTAAAAAACTCACAAAGGAATAGGAAAACAAAGGAAAAATAGCAAGGAAAGGCTTCTTTTAGAGTGGGCGTCCAGGGATCTGAGATGCTTGTTGGCAGCAGGAAGATGATTGCAGCACTGGGAAGAAAAACTCTCGCAAACCCCTTTATGCACACAGCAGGGTATCACACAACTCAAAAGAAGAACTCAAGGTTTTCATTCATCAAAAATTCTCTCTTCATACAAGAGGCTAGGGTCCCTTAAATAGACCCTTAACCTTGGGCTCCAAGTAAGGGCACATTAGTCTTTACATGAGAATCCTTTTCCCTCTCAAACCCTAGCTAGAAAATAAGGAAACATTAGGTAGAAAAAATCCCTAAAATTTCTCTTGACTTGGCCAACACTCTAAGGACACCTAGGGGGCGTGTTGGGCTTCTAAGAGTAGCAAGGGGCCAGCCCAAAGGGGCCCGGGTGCATGGGTTTGGGCCTCTGGAAGCTGGGGTGGCTTGGTAGCCAGGTAGCAGGAATATTCCCTGGTATCTTGCTTCTTGGGGGCTTGGGCTTGGCGCCTAGGCTTGATTTCTTTGGGCTAGGATGCAGATGGACCTCTAAAATCATGGATGCCTTGGTCTATGAATATATTTTGGCATCTGGAAGGAAATCTGGGCATCTGGAGGGCATCTGCAAGGAATCAGGGTTTCTGATTTTCCTCTTGGGGTCTTCAAATCTTCAAGATGGGTTGGACTTGGGCTAAACTTCCATTTCTTCAATCTAGTTGGACTTGGTCTTTACTTGTATGATGTGGTCTTGAGTCTTCAGTATGCTTGGATAGGACTCAAAAAAAAATAAAATTAGCTCAACATGAGCTGACCAGCATTGGACTGAACTAGCTCAACATGAGCTGACTAGTACAGAACTGAAATAACAACTCAAAAAACTCAAATAACAACTAAAATGGACTCAGATGAGCTAAGCCCTTATTACAGATGGACTCATAAATTATTGATCAATTTACAGAGGGTTAAAAAGCCTCTGTCTTATTCTGGTGCCTCAGGTGTCCCCACCAAAAGCACAAAATAATAGATTCATAGCCTTTGCATTAAGCTCTATTTGCTTAATGTCATTCTCATCCCAACCATCTTCCATTTTGGGAGTGGGAATGCCATTAATCAAGATAGTAGGCTGATGAGGACCCTTAACAATAGCCTCCAAATATTGTAATCAATGGATTGAATGTAAATGCGCATGCGTGTCTTCCAGTATATGTAATTAGTGCTATTAAACAATGGGAGATGGTTAGAGGCTTGACCTTCTACAACATCCATAGCAATTGGAGCTGCCATGATCTTTTACTCAAGATCGTTGGACCTACAAGTAGAGGACCGGTGCTCTGATACCACTTGTTGTCTAGAAATGGAGCCCAAGAGGGGGGTGAATTGGATCTTTTGAAAATTTAAACAACTATGTGCTGGTCTTGATGTGTTTGTAAAGCAAAGTGATTAAACTCAAAATGAATATGCAGTGGATAATGGTAAATTAAAGGTAAGCAATAAACAGCAAGTAGTAGAGAGAGAAATCACACACAAATACAAAGTTTTATGGTGGTTCAATGCAATCAAAGCACCTACACCACTCCCCAAGCCTTTCTTAGAAATTCTCACTATAATCACTTCAAGATTACAGCCGACTTGTTTTCCAAGGCTCATAAGTCAAAACTCAAGTTAGTTTTGGCACCTAGGCTCACCAACAACCTTTATAACTTGTTTTATCTTCAGGCTCACAAGTTAAACCCTAGTTGGTTTTATACATTTGGCTCACCAATAACCTTAACAACTTACTTTCAAAGGCCTCGAAAGCTAGGTCAGCAAAGAATAAAGTTAAAGATAAAAGAATAAAAGCATAATCAAACTCTCTTATAGAGGTGAATATGGAAGCTTTGAGGCTCTTGAAGATTGCTTGTCTTGTTTTCTCTTTGGAATCCATTCAAAGATACTTTTGGAAAGCTGAAATGAAAGGATTGTAATCTTTTTCAATGGAATCTCTTTTTTTTGGCTTTGGAAGTGAAGTTCCTAAAAAATATTTGTCTCTAGTGTGTTCAATGCTTCATGAATGAGTTTGGTGAAGCTTAAATATTTCAAAAACTTTCAAAAAATAGTTTAAGACCATTGGAGAAGAAAAACTAGCCGTTGGGAGCTTGTAGGGATGAATTTTGCCTCTCAAAAAATATAACAATTATAGCTGTCAGAACCCGTGAGTCGACACTTGACTTCTGTGAGTCAATACTTGAGTCTTCATGAGTCGACACTTTATTTCTGTGAGTCGACACATGAGTTTCCTGAGTCGACACTTGAATTTTTTAAGTCGACACTTGAGTCAAAAACCTACAAATGGCCTAGTTCTGTATTTTCAAAAATCTCAAGCCTTGAGTTGACACATAAAATCTTTGAGTCGACAATTGAAGCTCCTGAGTCGACACCTGAGTCTCTTGAGTTGACACTTGATAGAAAACCTACCAAAAATACATGTTCTGTATCTTCAAAAGTCTCTGGCCTTGAGTCGACACTTGTGTTCCGTGAGTCGACACTTGATTTTTATGAGTCAACACTTGGCATGTCAGAGAAAATTTTTGCATGCTAGTTTCTGAAGTGTCGACACTTAGTGTACCATGAGTTGACACTTGACTCTGCAACTTGTCAAAAATATGTGTCAGCCTTCCAAATTCAAAATGATCTTCAAAAAAACTTCAATATAGTTTTTGTAAAGCATAATTGGTCTATTTTAAGGCCTTTTTCAGATAAGAAGACTTCTTAAATCATGAAAATTGCTCAGCTTCCAATAAATACTATGATACTTTTATTTTGAGAATTTGAGGTACTTGTATCCCGAAACTCATAACTCCAATTGAAACATTAGTATAAAATATATACTCAATATTTTGTTAGTCATCAAAATCGAGGGATAAAGCTAAAATCTCTTAATATAATTAGAGTAAAGATTGATGGCTCATCCCAAGTGTACTTCTTTGGCAGAAGGCCAATCTACTAATAGGCCTCCACTGTTCACTGGCACGAATTACTCATATTGGAAAGCTAGAATGAAGATATACATTCAAGCTATAGATTTTCAGTTATAGAAGGACATTCTTAAGGGTCCACAAATACCAATTGTTGCCACCTAGATTATCGTGGCCCATAGCTCCAGCACATCGGGTCCCTCCCACCGGATGCTCAGCCTTCGACCTCATGAATCAACTCCCTCCGTCGAGCAGACCTGCAAAATAGGGTAGACCTAGGATGGGGATTCCGACGAAGACACTCCGACGATCAAGTCAGTGGGACGATTGAGGGGAACAGAAGACCTCTGAGGTAGAGAGCTTGGAAAACTCTCTGCTTCTAGAGGGTGATAAAAATGGAAGATAAATGGAAGATAATGCAAGACTAAAGAGTGCTTGTCATCTCTTACCCCCCTTACCTCTTCATGCTGGCCTTATGTAGACGAGCAACTCTTGGTGTTCAAGGAGGCATGTTCTTCTTGGCATAGACCTGTGAGGCTTCTGCTGACCTGAGAGGTTTAGATGGGTTGGTGAACCTCCTTCTTCTTGGTGGTTTAGGAAGTTGGTGAAGGAGCACAGTGCCTTGGGTGGGGCTCTCCTTCCCGATTGTTGTAAATTATGTCTTGGGGACTTTAATATAGCCCTCCTTGTAGGAGGCACACTAGGAATGGTGATTTTACATGTCGGGCTGCCATCGTACCTGTACTTTGAAAAGCATACCTGGGATGGTGTTAGATGGATCGTGGCATGCTGGTCGAGATGAGGTAGGTGGACTCTCCGTGCACATGGTTCGAGGTGTATCGCGGCGATGCTAGGCCGCAGAGCCTTTCTGTGCATGGCAAGGTCTGTAGAGGCCTCTATGCATGCAGGCTGAGGCACACAGGGTAGCTGCATGGACCGAGGTGAGGCACGCAGTCTCCCCATGCATGTGTAACCCCACTAGAGCGGGACTCTAGGCTGCCCCCAGCAGATGCCGGGTGGAGCCAGATTGCAACACGTCCCAGGTTGATGGCGAGTGTGCACCAGGCGGGCTGAGGTGTCACCCGACTTATGCTAGGCAGCGTGCGAGCCAGGCCGAGAATCCATGCCTGACTGGGATGGAGCCGTGCCGCTTCTTGCACTTGCGAAGACCGACGTGGGCTGTCCGTCGGAACACAATGGAGCCTGATGAGAGCGGCTTGCTGGACCGTGGGGCTATCCTAAGATGAGAGGAGCCAGACCATGGGCGGAGCCATCTTGGGGCCAGACTCTTCATAAGGGAGAACGCCGTGCTAGGCATTGCCGGACTGGGCAGCACCGAAGTCGATGGAGCTGGAGCCAGTCCGGGTGCGGGCAGACACAGGGCGGAGCCGACGTCGATGGAGTCGAAGCCAGTCTGGGTGTGGGCAATCATAGGGAAGAGCCGAAGTCGTTAGAGCCAGAGCCGGACTTGGTGCGGGCGGATGCAGGGCATGCTCCTGGCTAGAGATGGGCTCGCCGAGTCACCGAGGTGGGAGACGGATTGAGTGGACATAAGGCGTGCAGGCATTTTATGCCAGACTGAGAGCCGAAGAAGTCGTGCCAGACTTTGCATGGGTGGAGGCGATGTGCAGGCCTCCCACGAGGCATCAGAGCCGAGGTGGAATGGGCATCGGAGCGGCCGGAGGGACTAGGCACGGGTGGAGGTAATGTGATGGCATCCCACGGGCATGCTGCGGGATGAGCGTGGAGCAGGCAGAGAAGGGCTGCCTCGGACATGCTATGGTCTAAAAGGCTTGACTGCGGGCATGCCACAGGTGGAAGGGCTGGACCGTGGGTGTGCCACGGGTGGAAGAGCTGGACCGCGGGTGGAGCAGGGGCAGCCTCGGGTGTGCTTGGGTGTGCTGAGCTGACCTAGGCATGGTCTTGCTGTGGATGTGACCCTGGCACCGAACTGGGATGCGGGCTTAGCAGAGGGGGCTAAGTGAGGTCGAGGAGGTGAAGTACATGGCCGAGGTGGGGCTGAGGTGCCGAACTAAGCTGAACTGCCAGTGGACTCTGCGCATGGCCGAAGTGAGGCCGAGGTGGCTAAGTACCTGGCCGAGGTGGGACTGAGGTGCCGCCTGGCTGATCTCCTCAAGCAGACCCACTATCTTCTTTGGATGGGAGACCATGAAGCATGTGGTCATGTTAGCCATCGTGGAGGATGCCGTGTCAGGGTCGATTGAATTTTTTACTACTGTAACAGATGCCCCCCCTCCCTGAGTCCAAAACATCAACGTTTTGGATGAAGGGAATTTTGTTATCCATTCGACTCTGCGTCTTAGTGGGCTCTGTAGTGGCTACAAGAAGTCAGTTGCTAGATGGAACTGAACTTACTAGAGGTTAGCCATCGGTCTTTAAGAGCCTAGATGAAGGCATCGAGTCTGGCCATCCTCTTCATGGACGGGGAGTGGCATGTAAAACAAAGCAGAAGGTGGTGTTTCTGAAACTTGCTTGTAGGTGCTTTGACCTTAAGTTAGTTGTGTTATGATGGTGCCAGTACTTCAGTCTGACTCATCTTTGACCAGATAGAAGGTGGTACCATGGAGGAAGAGGTTGGTGAGGTGCACAACTCGAGTGCACACATACATGACTGGGCATATAGTCACCATGGCCGAGCTTAGAGTATCCGTCGGGACCTTTGATGAAGGCATTGAAGTTGCTGGAAGATGGGAGCCATCCTAGCTGAAGAAGCCCAAGGAGTAGGAGAGAAAGAAATCAACTCTAGCGAGATGCTCGACCTCGGGGGAGCCATCACGGTGGAGGAACCCAAAGTGCAGGAGTTCGACTCAAGCCAGATGCTCGACCTCGGGGGAGCCACGCTCGAGCTCGGGAGAGCAATCCTGGTGGAGGAACTCGAGGGATTACATGCAAACTGAAGTCTGGGCCTTCATGCCAGAACTGGGTTCCGAGCCATCTTTCGGACTGATGATGCAGAACGAAAGCTCTGATACCAAAAATGATGCAGAACAAAAGAAGAGATGATGCGATGCGGAAGTAAATTAAGACTAATTCTTTTTTTTTTTATATATATTTTCAGAAGTCGGCTTTGACTCAAAGGAAAGTTAAACTAAATTGAAAGAAACTATGTAATAATTGAAAGCACAATTTAAAGAAACTAGGTTATCAGAGTAGTTCAGAAGTAAAGGATCGCTGGGGGTTGAGAAACTTCCAGACCTAGGGTTTCGCTCTGAACTTTCAATAGGATAGAAGTAAAGAGAAGAGAAGGGTTACAGACCAGGCAGTGATCTTCACAGAGTTTAGTGGAAGGACTCTCTTGAGCAGATTGTTGGATCCCCGGATTCAGATATCTTCGTAATGGATCCTCCAATACTGGCCCTTTGGCAGAGTTGGCTTCTTCTGAACTCAAGATCTGGGAAAGAAGAAGAACAAGTTATGGAACCAGATACTCAAGGAAGGATTTACCAGATAGTAGAAATTGAAAGCTGATGTTGCTGAAAACCTGATTCTCCTGGAATGCTGATCTGACTTCCTCTGGGATTTGCTCTGTCTTCGAAGTAGACGAACTGGACCTGGATGCTGGTGGTCGGCCTCTACTTGGAGAGAGGGGCAGTGAGAGATGGGGTAGGCTAGGGTTTGGTGGAGTGAAGAGGATGATGGGCGGCTAGGGTTTGGAAGTGAAGTGGCTAACCTAGGGTTTTGGGGTTGGAGATCTCTCACCTCCTCAAGGTTCCTGGGGAACCCGGATTTACTCCCTCATGGAGCTCAACACCTGGATGCAAGTCCGAAAGAGAGAAACATAAAGTTGCTCACACAAAATTTGAATTCATTCATCAGTTATTTTTTAAAACTTACAAGAGGGGTTTATTTTATAGGTCTTTACAAGAGGTCAAGGTTTTACATTTTCCATGTGGGACTAATAGGATGGATCTTCAAATTAGGCTTGTAGAATCAAATACTTCTCATATGGCTGGCTAAGAACTTCCATAAGTATTGATTGGTGGCTCCAAATGGTAAGTAGGTGGCGCCTCCTAGCCTTGCTCTTCAAGAAAAATTTTTTTCCTTCCATGGCTCAACTCTTTGGACACCTCCTTTTCTTTCTCCCCAAGTCATGGCTCTTCCCAACTTTGCTTTGGTCTTTTTAGGCATGGATTGGGTGCACCCTTGAGGTGCTCCCCAAGAAATGCCTCTTTCCTCCTTTAGCTTGGCCTTTTAAGGTATATATGGGGCGCCTCCTTGATTTTGGCTTCAAGAAAAATTCTTGCTCCCTTGGGTGTGGGGACCAAGACACTTGGATGGAGATGTGGTGCCTCATGGACTCTAGCGTGTGGCTGGGAGTGTGGCGCCCACTTGCTTGGGCTTGGGAGAAAATGTGGCACCCTGGAGAAGACCAAGACCACTTACTAGGACTTGTACTGAGTCAACATGACTCAACAAAATTTAAATTGCAGGGAAATACAAACTCAAAAAAATTGAGTTGACCAAGTCAACCCTTATTACAAAACCAGAAAATCCTAATTCTTCGAGCAAGGTCAATCAGAGATCCAGATGGAGCCTTGAAGTCTTCTTCTGAGTCTGGTTCCCGCACCAATTCTCCCGGGGTGGGAGGAACTTGACCCTGTCGAGTATGGATCAAGCTGGCTCTGGTATCTCTCCAAGTGGTCTGGGTCCAATTCTTGTAATTCTTCTCGGGAGATCCAAGAGTCATCAGAATCTGGCCTTCCTTGCCAACGGACCAGGTATCTTTGGTATCCTCGATTACGAGTAGAGATAACCTGATCATCCAGGATCTTTTCAATCTGCTCTTTCCTCACAGGCCAGTTTGTTGGTGGACACACAGGGTTGGGATCACTCTCAATAACAGGATTAGGTTTCAAAGGCTTACTAGGAATCACAGCTGGCTCCCTATACTCTACTAAGTCTGTAATGTTGAAAGTAGAGCTATTGCCTAGTTCTGGAGGCAACTCGAGCACATAGGCATTGGATCCTACTCTCTTCACTACTCTAAATGGTCCAGCTCCTTTAGCATGTAACTTTCTAACGGTTCCAGGAAAAAAACCGCTCAGGCCTTAACCTAATCATTACATAGTCTCTCTCAACAAAAGTTTTGACTCGTCTTTGAGAATCAGCCAACTTCTTATAAGTTTCATTACTTAAAGTTATTTTGGCATGAATTTCTTTATGCAAGTCCTTTACATGCTATGCAAGTGCATCAAGAGACTTGTGTGTGTGGGCTAATAGTGAAATCAGATCAAGTGGTGTGTGAGGCTTGTATCCATGAACAATTTCAAAGGGACTCTAGCCTATAGACCTATTGATCGAAACATTGAATGCAATTTCAGCCCTGGACAAAATATAAATCCCAATTCCTGGTGCTCTCAATCAAACCAAAATCTGAGTCAATGTCCTAAACTCGGCTGACGACGCATTCCTAAAGAATGGACTTTATTCAAAGGAACCCTAGGTCTAAACCTAACAAACTAAGGCTCTCTAGGTTTGACCTTGGGTCGGAGGATGGCATGCAGAGCATGAAAACTTATCATAGGTGCCTAGTAGGTGCCATAAGGTCTTCCAGAAGTAGGTGGCAAACCTAATAGGTTCTAAGGAGTCTTGCAACCTAGAAATCTCAGTAAAGTGTAATCCCATAGCTCTAGAAACATAAAAAGATTCAGGGTAGGGTAGGAAATAAGAATCAGAGTTTTGAGGTGGCTTATAGGAAACAAGAAATGAACCTTGGTTATTCAGGACGACCTTAAAATGAGGACATTGTTCTATAGGTGCACTCATCCAAACCTCATGATTTGCTCTAGGAGGGTCTACAAGTGCAAGTTCTAGGATAGGCTGGGTGCTCCTAGAAGGTGGAAGGTTATCAGGAAGGTCTTTGGAAGGTTTATCTAGAAAGACCTCTAAGCTACTGTCTCTTTCTTGTTCTTGGACCTTTTCAATGGGCAATTCTTATGAACCCCTTCCTTCTTCACACTTCTCTACCAGATTTGACTCAGGGGTGTCTTCTTTGGATTCCTCAATGAGTTCAGGGGTATTCTCACCTAAACTTTCATTTGGTGTAATTTCCTCTTCCTGAACTTCCTCAAAAGGTTCTGCTCTTAGGGTTAGCTCCTGAATTCCTTGAGTGGCAGGGGTCCCCTCAATAACCCCATTAGATAGGAGTTGGTTAATTGAATTATCGGGAAAGATATCCTCAAATTCTTCTTCTTCATATTCATCTATCAAACTTACGTCAGGTTCATATATTTCTTCCTCAATCTCACTGAAAGGTTCTAATCTATTCTCCTTTGTTTCCTCTTTAAGTATGGCTCTGGTCGGGTCAACTAATTTTGGGATGGCCATGCCTAACTCCTTCTCAGTGTTATCCTTCTGGTCAAGAGGTGACACAAGTGGGAATTGACAAACAAAAGTCTGGTTCACTATGGATGTCGGATCAATCGGAACTTGACTCAAGTTGATAGAGGTTGGCTTTAAGTCCAAAGTACTTGATTGGTTATATCTTAAAGACCACTCATAGTCTTGGGCTTCTTGGTAGGCTCGGTCTAACTTATTGGTCTTTTCAAGGCATAGCTTCCTATAAATGTCTGGGTGTAACCCAACCCTAATCCTCGATGTGATCTGAGCTTCGGTCTCAATGGTATTGCATTTCATGTCATACCACTGGAAGTCCTCGATATATTTAGACACAGGCCTATTACCTTGTCGCAATTGGTACCATTGGTCTAAAAGTCTTTTCTCATAGGATCTACCTAGGTACCTATCTCTCAACTTACTTCTCATATCTCTCCAAGTATATATTTTCTCTTTTCTTTGATAACACTCATACTCAATAGCATACCAATGTGACCTAGCATGTTTGGTGAACTTGGTTTTGGCCAACCTAACTTGTCCTAATTCGGATATGTTAGTGCACTCAAAATACTGATCCATTTGTTCTTCCCACTTAATATATGTCTCTTGTCTTCCATCAAAAGTGGGTGCATAAGGTTCGGTGTTCCTAACGGGTCCCTTCTCTGAGTCAACCAAGTATGGGTATAGGCTCCTAGGGTTATGCTCAGGATCACGGTATAAGGTCCTCCTAGGCTCCTGGCATGGGTGAGGTTGGGACCCATTAAATTTTGGATCAGGGGTCCAATTTTGATGTCTACATTTTCCAAGTCCCTGGGCTCGATCTCTAAACTGGGCAAAACCCTCATTTATATCCTGACTAAATTTGGTCATACTTTCGGTAAGAGTTCTAATCATGGCCTCTAAATCAGGTTGGGTTTGACCAGGTTGGTAGGGTACTCCATTCTGGGTGGACATGATGATGCAAGCAAGCACACCAAATGAGACTCGACTGAAATGACTACGGGCTAACTAGACCTAGAGCCCAAACTAGATGCCCAATCAGAGTGGCAAGCTAGCCTGTAGTAACTCGGAACTCAGCCAGGCAGGTGTAAGGAGAGTGTTAGGTCCCTAACTGCCAATCCTAGACACCAATCAGAGATTGGCCAGGTAGGTGGACCAGCACACAAGCCCTTCGGGATAGAATTCCTGAACCACCGTTCTAGACACTGAGTACAAAGCACACATAGAGTAACTAGACAAACTGACTCAACATTAGCCTAGACCCGACTTGTTGGTGTCCCTAGCCCACTAGGGCAAATTAAGTCTAATAAATTTTAAAATTAGGCTTAGGATCGAATGAATGGGTGGTGGTTTTGGGCTAAGGAGAGGTTATCAACTCCTCCCCTTATCTTAGATGCTCGATTTCCCTTAAGATGAATTAGGAGATGATCACTAAAAAAAAAATTGAATTGCAGAAGCACAGAAACAGAGTTACTGTAATTTAACTCTCAGAGATTTCACGGAAACCAATAAATTACAGTAGAATTATGTAAAATAGTTTCAATTATATTGGTTCTAGCAAAATAAAAATCATGCAATTTAGAGTTACCTGCAATGAGAAACAATTCCTGCAACAAGATAGTTACAGACTAAAAGTAGAATGCTTCCCCAGTTTACAATTCCTGCTATGAAGTTGTAACCCAGCGGATCCCCTACACGCCCTAGGAACACTCCATGGAATGGGAAGAGGAGGTTTGCACCTCGCTTCATTCCTAGGACCAGACATCCTGGGGAGTCTACTTCGAGCAGACAAAGTAAAAAAGAGAGACACTCAAAATATGCAAGCAAGTCAGAAACACTAGACAGGGCTCTGATACCAAAATTGATGCAGAACGAAAGCTCTGATACCAAAAATGATGCAGAACAAAAGAAGAGATGATGCGATGCGGAAGTAAATTAAGACTAATTCTTTTTTTTTTTATATATATTTTCAGAAGTCGGCTTTGACTCAAAGGAAAGTTAAACTAAATTGAAAGAAACTATGTAATAATTGAAAGCACAATTTAAGGAAACTAGGTTATCAAAGTAGTTCAGAAGTAAAGGATCGCTGGGAGTTGAAAAACTCCCAGACCTAGGGTTTCGCTCTGCACTTTCAACAGGATAGAAGTAAAGAGAAGAGAAGGGTTACAAACCAGGCAGTGATCTTCACAGAGTTTAGTGGAAGGACTCTCTTGAGCAGATTGTTGGATCCCTGGATTTAGATATCTTCGCAATGGATCCTCCAATACTGGCCCTTTGGCAGAGTTGGCTTCTTCTGAACTCAAGATTTGGGAAAGAAGAAGAACAAGTTATGGAACCGATACTCAAGGAAGGATTTATCCGATAGTAGAAATTGAAAGCTGATGTTGCTGAAATCCTGATTCTCCTGGAATGCTGATCTGACTTCCTCTGGGATTTGCTCTATCTTCGAAGTAGCCGAACTGGGCCTGGATGCTGGTGGTCGTCCTCTACTTGGAGAGAGGGGCCGTGAGAGATGGGGTAGGCTAGGGTTTGGTGGAGTGAAGAGGATGATGGGCGGCTAGGGTTTGGAAGTGAAGTGGCTAACCTAGGGTTTTGGGGTTGGAGATCTCACACCTCCTCAAGGTTCCTGGGGAACCCGGATTTACTCCCTCACAGAGCTCAACACCTGGATGCAAGTGCGGAAGAGAGAAACATAAAGTTGCTCACACAAAATTTGAATTCATTCATCAGTTGTTTTCTAAAACTTACAAGAAGGGTTTATTATATAGGTCTTTACAAGAGGTCAGGGTTTTACATTTTCCCATGTGGGACTAATAAGATGGATCTTCAAATTAGGCTTGTAGAATCAAATCCTTCTCATATGGCCGGCCAAGAGCTTCCATAAGTGTTGATTGGTGGCTCCAAATGGTAAGTAGGTGGCGCCTCCTAGCCTTGCTCTTCAAGAAAAATTTTTTCCTTCCATGGCTCAACTCTTTTGGACACCTCCTTTTCTTTCTCCCCAAGTCATGTATCTTCCCAACTTTGCTTTGGTCTTTTTAGGCATGGATCGGGTGCCCCCTTGAAGTGCTCCCCAAGAAATGCCTCTTTCCTCCTTTAGCTTGGCCTTTTAAGGTATATATGGGGCGCCTCCTTGATTTTGGCTTCAAGAAAAATTCTTGCTCCCTTGGGTGTGGGAACCAAGACACTGGGATGGAGATGTGGCGCCTCCTGGACTCTGGCGTGTGGCTGGGAGTGTGGCGCCCACTTACTTGGGCTTGGAAGAAAATGTGGCACCCTGGAGAAGACCTAGACCACTTACTAGGACTTGTACTGAGTCAACATGACTCAACAAAATTTAAATTGCAAGGAAATACAGACTCAAAAAAATTGAGTTGACCAAGTCAACCCTATTACAAAACCAGAAAATCCTAATTCTTCGAGCAAGGTAAATCAGAGATCCAGATGGAGCCCTGAAGTCTTCTTCTGAGTCTGGTGCCCGTACCAACTGAACTCCAGGATTTCATGGGTGAACTGGGTTCCGCACCACCTTCCGGACTAAAATCCGGGACATTGTGGGGGAACTGGGTTCTGCGCCACCTTCCGGACTGAAGCCCGGGACTTCGTGGGGGAACTGAGTTCTGCGCCACCTTCTAGACTAAAGTCTGGGATTTTGTGGAGGAACTAGGTTCCGTGCCACCTTTCGGACTAAAGCCCGGGACTTCATGGGGGATCTAGGTTCCGCGCCCCTTCTGGACTGAAGCCCGGGACTTTGCACCATAACTGGTTCCGGGCTTCCATCCAGACTGAACTCTGGGCTATTGTGCCAGAACTGGGTTCTAGGCTTTCATCCAGACTGGACTCCAAGATTTTGTCAAGAAATCTTGCAGGCAGTTTCAGGCTCTGGCGGACCATAGCACTCGCCCTTGATGGTAGTATAGGAGCCTTTCTTGTAGAACTGAAACACAGTTTTTCATGTTGTAAATATAGCAAAGAAAGGAGTTACCTGTTGAGCTCTGATCATGAAATATATATTTCTTCTTTGAGAAGGCTAGAATTAAATTTGCCGACCACCATTTCAGGAGAGAATGGGACTCCCATACATGGCAGAAGATGGGTTTGTTGCGTGGGAGCATGAGGTTCCGTTTCATGGAAAAGAGCTCCGTTGCATGGGAGCATGGAACTCCATTGCATGAAACCCTATTGCCTGGGAGCTTGAGGTTCCGTTGTATAGGAGAGAGCTCTGTCGATGATTATGTAGGAGCTCTTCCTATAGAACTGAAACACATTTATTTACGTTGCAAAGATAACATAAAAAGGGGTTACCTTAGGAAAGAATAAGACTCCTCTGCATGAGAGAATAGATCTCCATTGAACGGGAGAGAGCTCTATTGCATGGGGGAGAGCTCCGTTGCCTAGGAGCAGAAGGACTCCCTTGCATGGAAGGAAGAGGCTTTATTGCATTGGAGCACGGAACTCTTTTGCATGGGAGCTTCAGGCTCCGTTGCATGGGAGAGGGCTCTGTTGCATTGGAGCATAAGGCCCTGTTGCAAGAGAGAGATGGGCTCCGTCGCATAGGAGAATAAGGCTCTGTTGATGATGACATAGGAGCTCTTCCTGCTGAAATACAGTTTCTTACATTGCAAAGACAGCAGAGGGAGGAGTTACCTTAAGAAAGAATAGGACTCCTCGGCATGGGAGAATAGATCTCCATTGAACGGGGGAGAGCTTCGTTGCATTGGGGAGAGCTCCGTTGCCTAAGAGCAGAAGGACTCCCTTGCATGGAAGGAAGAGGCTCCGTTGCATGGGAGCACGGAACTCCTTTGCATGGGAGCTTGAGGCTCCATTGCATGGGAGAGAGTTCCATTGCATGGGAGCATAAGGCCCTATTGCATGAAAGAGCAGGACTCCGTCGCATAGGAGAACAGGGCTCTGTTGATGATGGCATAGGAGCTCTTCTTGTAGAACTGAAATACAGTTTCTTATGTTGCAAAGACAGCAAAGGGAGTGGTGGGGGCACCAGGTTCAGAAAGAAGCTTCAACTAATACCAAGTTCTTTATGGATTGAGATTAGGAACTCAAGTCTCATATGAGTCCTGTATGTTTATTGAGTCCTATTTTATTTTCTTTTGGGGTTTTAAAGTTCAATTAGAGTCAATTAGGCTTTATACTGAGTCAAGATCAAGAGCTACTTGAAATTGGACCAGACCAGCTTTACTTGGAGCGCCACATCATCATGAACCACCTATGCCAACTCATCACCAAAGAATTCCATATCACCTTTTTGCCAAGTCATCTCCAAGGGGTGCCATGGAGAAGGATGCGCCATGTCACCATGCCATTTCACCTTGCCACATTTTTGGATTTGGAAACCACCTCGCCAACTCACTTTGCCAAGTCATCACCAAGTGGTGCCGCATCAAAACAACTTCAGAGTGGGGACCTCACCATGCCAACTCACCTTGCCAAGTAATCACCAAGAGGCGCCAACTTCAAGTTGGGACCAAGGATTCAAATCCTCCACATTCCATGTAACCCTCCACCAAATCCTCCACATTCCATATAACCCTCCACCAAATCCTCCACATTTCATGTAACCCCCCCTAATATTTCTCCATGATATGGGGAATTTCAAATTGATTGAAAGGCCAATAAAAGCCTCTTATACGCCCATGGTAAAGGGAGCTTTTGGATGATGAAACAAGAAGGAGTAGTTTTTCTCTGAAGCAAGTGTTTTGTAGTGTGGTTGTGTTTCAATCTTGGCGTGTGATCTTCTACCTCCCGAGCCAATGACTTCTCCAAGGATCCTATCTTCCCTCAACGACCACTTGTTTTCTTAATTCCTTTCTCCTACTTTGATTTGGTATTCCTTCAAATCAGCTTAGTCCTAATTCCTTCATTGTGCAGGGTTCCTTCTACGATCCAGAGTTCAAGAAGGGGGTCATTACCATCAGATCAAGTATGGTGAGAACTTGTTTCGATGGAAGAGTCATATTTTCATCTAGGGCTTGTTATTTGATTGCTTCAACGAATCTACACCAACAAGGAGTGCTCATCATGGTAACAATTCCCTTCTAATATTCTTAAGTCTGGGTTATTAAAGACAGTTTTCCTAGGTTTAGATTCCATAATCATTAGCCCTAATCTTCTCTAGGATTTAAATAACTACATCGCGGCGTAAGTTCCAAATTTCCGTGCTCCTTCCATAGCTTTACTTTAATACTTTTGATCTGAAATTTAGTACTTGTTAATAGGCTTCATTGCTCTCATTTCTTAATTCATCATTTAGATTGCATTCTCATCATCGTGCCACATCAGGGAGGAGTTACCTTAAGAAAGAATAGGACTCCTCAACTTGGGAGAATAGATCTCTGTTGAACATGGGAGAGCTCCGTTGCATGGGAGAAGCGAACTCCATTGAATGGGAGAAGAGAGCTCCGTTGAGTTGGAGAAGCGAACTCCGTTGCATGGGAAGTGCCTGGTGTTTGACAAGACCACGAGTATGATAACCATTATTGGACCCTTATTACTTCCCATCTTCTTTTCTTCTTCCTTTTTCTTTTCCCCTTTTTTTTTCTTTTTTTTCTCTTCTTTTTTTTTTTAGAACCTGTGCATCTATCCACCCATGGCATTGGTGTGGGTTTGAACATTCCTTGCCTGATCTTGCTGGGGATGACAATGCCCCTTTTAGGCTTGGAGTCTTTTCTCAAAACCACTCTCTAGAGTCCCGAGAGAGGGGGGAGCTTCCGTACCCCCATCCTCATGCCCCCAGTCTACCCCCGGGGTAGGGGACGAAGGTGGCTACGGTTGTCCATCTATTGAGGAGCTTTGATCTGGCCCCCTTCCTGGCATGCTAATCTGTTGCCACCTGGATCGTCGTGGCCCATAGATACGGTGCATTGGGTCCCTCCTGCTAGATGCTCGGCCTCCGGCCTCATGAATCAACTCTCTCCATCGGGCAAACTTGCAAAACAGGAGAGACCTTGGCCGGGGATTCTGGCGAAGAAACTCCGATAATCAAGTCAGTGGGATGATCGAGGGGAACAGAAGACATCTGAGGTAGAGAGCTTGGGAAACTCTCTACTTCCAAAGGGTGATAAAAATGAAAGATAATGGAAGATAATGCAGGACTGAAGAGAGCTTGTCGTCTGTTACCCCCTTACCTCTTCATGCTGGCTTTATGTAGACGAGCAACTCTTAGTGTTCAGGGAGGTGCATTCTTCTTGGTATAGAACTGTGAGGCTTCTGCTAGCCTAAGAGGTTTAGATGGGTTGGTGAACCTCCTTCTTCTAGGTGGTTCAGGAAGTTGCTGAAGGAGCATTGTGCCTTGGATGGGGCACTCCTTCCCGATTGGTGTAAACTGTGTCTTGGGGGCTTTAATATAGCCCTCCTTGTAGGAGGCGCACTAGGGATAGTGATTTTACATATCAAACTGCCATCATACCAGCACTTTGAGAAGCATACCTGGGACGGTGTTAGATGGATCATGGCATGCGGGTCGAGATAAGGCAGGAAGAGCTCTCCGTGCGCATGGTTCGAGGTGTCCCGTGATGAGGCTAAGCAGCAAAGCCTTTTCATGCATGGCGAGGTCTGCAGATGCCTCTATGCATGCGGGCCAAGGCACACGGGGCAGGCACGCAGACCAAGGTGAGGCACACAATTATTCCATGCATGCAGAACCCCACTAGAGTGGAACTCTGGGCTACCCCAAGTGGATGTCGGGCAGAGCCGGATTGCAGCGAGGCCCAGGTTGATGGCAGGCATGCACCAGGCAGGCTGAGGTGCCGCCCGACTTTTACTAGGCGACGTGTGAGCTAGGGTGAGAATCCATGCCGGACTGGGGTGGAGCCACACCACTTCTCGCACGTGCAGAGACTGAGGCGGGCTGTCTGTCGGAACACAACGGAGCCTGATGAGAGCAGCTTGCTTGACCGCAGGGCCACCCTGAGATGGGAGGAGCTAGATCACGGGCGGAGCCATCTTGGGGCTAGACTCTTTATGGGGTAGAACACCGTGCTAGGTGTTGCCGAACTGGGCTGAGCCGAAGTTGACGGAGCAGGTCCGGGTGCGGGCGGATGCAGGGTGGAGCCGAGGTCGATGGAGATTGAGCCGGTCTGGCTACGGGCGGTCACAGGGCTAAGCCAAAGTCATCAGAGCTAGAGCTGGACTAGGCACAGGCGGATGCAGGGCATGCTCCTGGCCAGAGCCGGGCTCACCGTGTCGTTGAGGTGGGAGATGGACTGAGCAGACACAGGGCGCGCAGGCATTTTGTGCCAAACTATGAGCTGAAGAAGTCGTGCTAGACTTGGCATGGGTGGAGGCGATGTGCAGGCCTCCCACAGGGTGCCGGGGCATCGGAGCCGAGGTGGACTGGGCATCGGAGCGGCCGGAGGGACTAGGCATCACCATGGCTGTGCGGGCGAGGTCATGCCGATCTGGGAGCTGCCAGGCGGTGCCCGACTTGGCACGGGTTGGAGGCGATGTGCAGGCCTCCCACGGGCGTGCCACGGGCTGGGCGCGGAGCGGGCGAAGAAGGGCTGCCTCGGACGTGCCATGGGTGGAAATGCTTGACTACGGGCATGTCGCGGGTGGAAGGGCTCGACCGCGAGCGTGCCACTGGCGGAAGAGCTGGACCGCGGGTGGAGCAGGGGCAGCCTCAGGCGCGCCTAGGCATGCCGAGCTAACCTGGGCATGGTCTTGTTACAGACGTGACCCTAGCGTAGAACTGGGATGCAGGCTGAGCCGAGGTACCGAAGTGAGGCCGTGGTGGTGAAGTACATGGCCGAGGTGGGGCCGAGGTGCCGAGCAGAGTTGAACTGCCACTGGACTCCATGCATGGCTGAAGTGAGACTGAGGTGGTGAAGTACCTGACCGAGGTGGGGCCCACGTGCCGCTTGGTCGATCTCCTCAAGTGGACCCACCGTCTTCTTTGGATGGGAGACTGTAAAGCATGTAGCCAGGTCAGCCACCGAAGAGGATGCCGTGTCAGGGCCGAATGAATTTTTTTACTACTGTAACACCCATGATAAAAATTGATGGCATGGATGTCCCAAAGCCTGAAGAGGATTGGAATGAACATGACATGAAAATGGAGGAATTGAATGCCAAAGCCATGAACTTATTATATTGTGCTTTGGATGCTAACGAGCTCAATCAAATTTTCACTTGCTCTTCTGCAAAGAAAGTTTGGGATAAACTTGAAGTGACCCACGAAGGAACTTCCCAAGTGAAGACTTCAAAAATTAATCTTCTAGTATACAATTATGAGTTATTTAAAATGGAACAAAATGAATCTATCTTTGCCATGTTTTCTCACTTTACAGATATTATTAATGGTTTGAAAAGTATTGGCAGAGTCTATTCAAATGCTGACTTTATATAGAAGATCCTTAGATCACTTCCGGACAAATGGGACCCCAAAGTGACTGCCATCCAGGAAGCAAAAGATCTAAACATTTTACCTCTAGATGAACTGATGGGTTCTCTCATCACACATGACAAGCCATGCAGCATAGGATTGATGATGATCAGAAGAAGAAGAAAATAATTGCCTTTAAAGCTGTATTGGATTCAAAGAAACAAGATGAGGAATCAAAAGATGACTGCAGCTCCTTCGAAGACGACTTAGAAGATGAAGATATTGCTATGGTTATGATGAGATTTATAAGATTTATGGGAAAGAAGAAAGGAAGGTATTATAGAAAATTTCATAAGAAAGGGGAATACAGCAAGGACAAGAACAAAGGAAAAGAAAAGAAAATGATCAAATGCCCATCTGCTATGAGTGTAAGAAACCTAGGCACATCCGTCCTAATTGTCCTCTACTAAAGAAAACCTTCAAGAAGAAGAAAATGAAGGTGATGGTTGCTACTTGGAGACACAGCAAGTAGTCGAATTCAACTAAAGAAGAAGAGACCACAAAAACTACTAACTTGTGTCTTATGAGTCTCGAAGATGAGGTATTATCCCCCAAACCTCAAATAAAATTTACTTTTGATAAATTGAATTCTGCTTTTCATAATTTATTATTTGAATATAAAAAGGCTGGAGTAAAGATTAGAGCTTTAAAGAATATCAATGATTCTTTACAAAAAGAAAAGGAAGAGATTTCAGAAAAGAACAATCTTTTGCAAAAAGAACTAAAAGTCTTTTCTCAGAACAACAAGGCTTTAAAAATTGAGAAAAATATATATCTTGACAAAAACGAAGCCTTGATTGATGAAAATAATGATTTAAAAAAGGAGGTTGAAAAGCTCAAGCCTTTAGTTGAAAAACTTACTTTATCTTCAAACAAGCTTGAGTTAATTTTAAAAGATCAAAGAATTTATGGAAACAAAGCTGGAATTGGTTTCAATTATTCTAATTCAAATAAAGTTTTAGCTACTACTTTTGTAACTTCAATGGCATTTGTTCCAAAAGGTTTATCTCAAAAAGCTTTTGTGTCAAATCCTTTAATATCCATTTCTAAAGCTTCAAAGTATATTCCTAAGACATCAATTCAAAAATATTTTAAGCCAAATGGATTTACATCTACATCTCATACTTCTACATCTAGAACTTCAAAATTTATATTTTTTTAAAATTCTAGAATTGTTTGTTATGCATGTAAAGGGTTAGGACATAAGTCCTTTTAATGCAATATTCTTAGAAATGTTAAGAGTAAAGCAAGAAAGATTTGGGTTCCCAAAGGAACCATCTCTGCTAACCTGCAAGGACCCAAGGTAGCTTGGGTACCTAAAAGAACTTGTTGATTATTTTGCTGGAACGTCTTGCAGCCCAGAATTAAAGAAAAGATGGTATCTGGATAGTGACTGCTCAAGACATATGACGGGTGACAAAGATCAATTCATCATCCTAGAGATGAAAGAAGAAGGTATGGTTACTTTTGAAGATAATGGCAAGCAGAAAATAATCAGAATCGATAAGATTAAAATAATCTCCTGTACTTTTATTAAAAATGTACTGCTAGTAGATAAATTGAAGCATAATTTATTAAGTATTAGTCAATTATTTGATAAAGGCTTCAAGGTTGTCTTTGAATTATCTATATATATTGTAACAAACTGTCTTGATTCTAGCAACAAATACATTGGACATAGACTTGGAAATATTTATGTGATAGATCTTAATGATTTAGCTATCTAGTAGTTCCAGTCTGGCTGCAATGAATGCTAAGACCAAAGAGTCTTGTTTACTTTGGCATAGACGATTAGGTCATGCTAGCATGTATACTATTGCCAAGTTAATTTCTAAAAATCTATTTAGAGGTTTGTCTAAATTTAAAGTAGACTTTGAGCATGTATGTGATGTTTGTCAAATGGATAAACAAACTAGGAGGAGTTTTAAATCCAAAGTTGTGATTTTAACTTCTAGACCCCTTGAGCTACTTTACATGGACTTATTTGGACCAACTAAGACCACAAGCCTAGGTGGTATGAAATATGCACTTGTGGTAGTAGATGATTTTTCTAGATTTACATGGGTCTTGTTTATTGCACATAATGATGAAACTTTCAAAGTATTTCGAAAACTTTATAAGAAAGTTTCAAATGAAAAAAATCTTTCAACCATATCTATTAGAAGTAATCACTGGACTGAATTTGAAAATCAGTTTTTTGATGATATTTGCACAGAGCACGACATTGATCACAACTTCTCCGCTCCTAGAATACTAGAACAAAATGGTGTTGCAGAAAGAAAGAATAGGACATTAGAAGAGATGGCCCGAACAATGTTATGTGAAGGCAATCTTCCAAGGTACTTTTGGGTAGAAGTGATGAACATTGCTTGTTATATTTTAAACCATATTTTAATTCATCCAATTTTAAAAAAAAAACCCTATGAGCTTTGAAATGAAAAGAAACCTAATATCAATTACTTTCATGTTTTTGGCTGTAAATGCTTTGTACTGAATAATGGCAAGGATAATCTAGGAATATTTGATGCTAAATCTGATGAAGTAATTTTTCTTGGTTATTCAATACATAGCAAAGCATATAGAGTATTTAATAAACGAACATTGACTATGGAAGAATCAGTACATGTTATTTTTGATGAAACTAACCCCTCACCTTTTAAGAAAGAAGAGTGCATAGATAATGATCCAGGTACACTTCAAAAGAAAATGGAAGATATGAGCAAACAAGAAATACCAACTCAAGAAAAAGAAGAAATGGTAAGTAAGGATCATGCTGATCTACCAAGAGAACGGAGGTATGTAACCTCTCATCTAACAGATTTAATTATTGGTAATCCTTCACAAGGTGTTAGGACTAAGTCATCACATAGACATGCACATGACTACTTAGCCTTTGTCTCACAAATATAACCCAATAGCTTAGAAGAAGCTGAAAATGACCCAAACTGGATGATGGCCATGCATGAAGAATTAAACCAGTTTGTAAGAAATAATGTGTGGACTTTAGTTGATAGATCATCAGACCATCCCATCATCGGAACCAAATGGGTTTATAGAAATAAGTTAGATGAACAAGGCAAAGTAATTAAAAACAAAGCAAGGTTGGTAGCTAAAGGATATAATCAAGAAGAAGGAATATATTTTGATGAAACCTATGCACCCATAGCAAGACTAGAGGCCATAAGATTATTACTTGCATTTGCTTGCTACATGAATTTCAAACTATTCCAAACGGATGTGAATAGTGCTTTTTTAAATGATTTTATATCTAAACAAGTTTTTATAGAACAGCCACTAGGTTTTGAAAGTCATGCTTTTTCAAATCATGTTTTTAAACTTATTAAGGCAATGTATGGTTTAAAACAAGCACCTGGAGCCTGGTATGATAGACTTAGCACATTCTTACTTGAAAATGATTTTATAAGAGAAAATGTTGATAAAACTCTTTTCATCAAAAAAAAGATAATGATATATTAGCTGTACAGATTTATATTGATGACATTATACTTGGTGCAACTAATGAAACTCTTTATAGAAAACTTGCTAAGTTGATGCAGGGAGAATTTGAAATGAGTCTAATGAGTAAACTGAACTACTTTCTTGGACTTTAAGTAAAACAAACAAAGGAAGGGATCTTCATAAACCAAGCCAAATATACCAAAGAGATTATCAAGAAGTTTGGTATGGAGTCATGCAAACAAATGACCACACCCATGAGTCCTACCTGCAGATTGGATAAAGATGAAGATGGCAACAATAATGATCAAAAGCTCTATCAAGGTATGATTGGATCATTGTTGTACTTAACTGCAAGAAGACCTGATATCTTGTTTAGCATATGTGTATGTGCTAGATTCCAATCTAATCCTAAAGAATCATATATGCATGCTGTCAAAAGAATTATAAGATATCCAAAAGGAATAAGTAATCTATGTCTATGGTTTTCAAAGCATTCTTCATTGAATTTAATTGGATTTTCGGATACTGATTATGCTGGCTGTAAAATTGATAGAAAAAGCACTAGCGGCATATGCCAATTTCTAGGATTGAATTTAATCTCATGGCACTGTAAGAAACAAAACTCGGTAGCACTATCTATAGTTGAGGCAGAGTATGTTGCTGCAAGGAGTTGTTGTGCATAAGTGTTAGATTTAATAATAACTAGAAGACTTTGGTGTTACATAATCTAAAATTCCTATCAAATATGATAGCACAAGTATTATAAATTTGACAAAAAATTCAATTCAGCATTTAAGAACTAAGACCATAGAGATTAGACACCATTTTAAAGAGATCATGTTTTGAATGGTGAAATTGAATTAGAATTTATTCCAACTGAAAACTAACTTGCTGACATTTTTACTAAACTACTTAATCAAGATAGATTTGAAATGATCAGAGGAGACTTAGGACTCTGCGATCCTTTTTAGAATACTTAACCTAATTTCTTCAAAATTAAGAAAAAAAATTTTAGAAAGCCTCCTACATAAAACAAAGATCTTTGACCATCTCTCCTTATGATTTTCTAGAATTAATTTTCATTTTTGAACCTTTTTAACTCTTGTGGAGAGTTCCTGTTCGAGTCGACTCGAGTGACTATGCTCAAGTCGAGCCAACTCGAATTTCTAATTAGTTCTGTTAGAGCTCTGCTCAAGTCGACTCGAGCATATTAGGACATGCCGAGCCGACTCGGATGTCCGGCAAGCTATTTTTTAATAGAGTCGTAGGACTTATTCTAATATTTTATGACTTTTGTTTTAGCTCAAAACCCTTGCTCCCAACTTGAATATCTCCTCCATACTTCCAAAACCTACATTTTCGATCTCTGATTCTAGCATTCTTCCAAAGGTTATGCAATGGCACCTAAGAGGGCAGTTGGCAAACGATCACAACAAACAAAACTCAATGTAGAAAGTGAAAGAAGAACCAAGCATCGGTAAGAAGAGCCGACTTAAACTATTGCAGGGAAAGAACAGCAAGAAAGCAGTGTGGAAGATCACACTCCGTCCATCGTGTAGCCTCAACCAATTGTTTTGATGGGGAACCGATCGGTCACCACTGATAGGAAAATCAACTTCTCATTTTTAGAAAACAAGGGTTTCTGAATCGAGACTTGGATTGAATCATAGGGCTGGGAGTTTTTCTGTACATTGGACTTACCTACTTACCCTAGCCTAGTCAGGACATTTTATGAAAATCTAACCCTAGAGCAAAATGGTGTTAGTTCTACTATGAAAGGGGTTAGAATGACAGTGGATGAGGACTGCTTAAGTGAAATTCTGCACATGCCTAATAGTGGAAGTAGTCATCTAGTCATGAGGGAAAGGTAGTGGACTTTAAGATTAATTTTAGAATCCGACAATATAAATGAAATTGCAAATGTCAAAGCAAATGTCCTTTCCATGGAAATGAGACTACTTCACAATATTATGAGCAGGATATTTCTATCTCAGACTGGGAGATTCGACTGGGTCAGTGAGAGGGACTTAGTCTTTATGAGATACATGATAAAGGGGGAGGCCCTCAAATTCCCTTACATCATGCTTACTCAGATGAGGGATGTTGTGATGAAGCCCAAAGCTTGCTTGCAATATGGTATGGCCTTCACTCTGTTGTTCAGACATTTTGGTATTGCACTTGATGGAGAGGACACCAGATCGTTACATCACACTGACACCTACTCAGCCAAGTCACTTCAGTGCATAGGTTACCATCAAGTTGAAGGGAATTGGGTGAAGAAAGGGTCAGATCTCAAGATAGCTTCAGAGTCATCCACTAATGATGAGGATGAGGACTTTGAGGAGCATGCATAGAAACTTGCAGCTGAAAAGTTTACTACTACTAAGCCTACTTTACCTGATATAGAGGAGCATGAGGATATACATAGAGAGACTGGAAACCCTCAGGGTTCACCAGCTCCATCAGCACCTCAGGCTTCACCTATGCCTTCAACTCCTATAGTTTCGGCCCCTACTTCTCCATTGCATCCACCTTCTATTCCTTTTGTGACACCATTTGCTTAGTGACCTTCTCAAGCATACATGGCACAGCAGATGAGATTGATTACTGAGTCACTGACCAGCACTATAACTTTGATGTTTGGCAAGCTTCGCCAAACAATCGACATCAAACTTGAGGAGATCAGTGGTGAGGTTAGACAGTTACATTCCAAAGTTGACATCATTGAGTCTACCAGACCTGCACCATAGATTGACTTGCAGTCAGTGACTGATTCATTCAAGATAGCATCAAAGGAAATCAAGCAAACTGTAGCTCAAAGCATTGATTAGTTCATAACAGAGCTGAGAGAGATGAGTTACAGGATGGGTTCAATGGAGCAGGGCAAGAAGATGGAAGAAGATTATACCAAAGGGATTGGCATTTTGAGATCAAAGTTTGGGAGACTTAGAGGATCTGCAGAGGCATTTGCTAATGCCCAAGCAAGTGAGCTGATTGCACTTAACACTGGGATAAAGATAATGAAAGAAGAGCTTAGTTATGTCTGGGTGACCCTTATTGAGCTTTCCACTACCATTATAGTTGCCTTTGCTTCTACTCCCAGATAACATGCACCTTCTCCTACTCAGCCTGCACCACACCCTAGCCAGCCTACACCACATCTTAGACCTTAGTCTTTTCAACCACCTTTTGTTGATCCTATCTCATCCATGCCACCACCTGGACCATCCACAAGCACTGGTGCAAACATTAAGGTAGAACCAATAGAACCTGTTATAGAATTGCCTAGTGATAGTGAGTAGACTATTGTTTGTATCTTTGCTTTCAATCTTTTGTAATTTGTATTGAAAATTTTGTGAATGAAATGAAAGCTTCTTTATCTTACTCAATGTGTTTGTGAAATGTGTTTGTGTAATACTTTGCAATGATATATTTGCTCTGATGATTTTGGTAATAGATTGTCAAATCTGTTTAAAAGTGAAATTATCTTAAATAATATTTTTAGTCTTCTCATTTTATTTCAAAAACCATGCTTTCTGTACTTCACAAAGGGGGAGAAGGAATTTAATTGACCACCTTTTTGATTATTGACAAAAAGGGGGAGTATGTATAATTGTGCATCGAAAATATACAAATAAGGGGGAGAATGACACAAATATTGTATCTTGCTTAATTATATTTGCTCTGATAAACTTGCAATTTGCTCTGAATACATTAAGAATTTGCTATAACTCTGACATAATTCCAGCAAAAATTGCTTTTGATAACTGTGTACAGTGATACTTATTTATTTTTTTGGTCAAAAGCTCTGATATGTAATGTTTTTTAAAGAGCTCTGATACTTTGTCAATATGCAAGCTTTGATACTCTAATACATATAAAAGCTATGATACATGTTAATATTTACTTCCAAATATAGTTTTTCCAATATAGAAGCTCTGATACATGTAAATGTAAAGTTTTTCCATGCCCGGTGTTTTGTCATCATCAAAAAGGGGAAAATTGTTGACCTCTTGAATGATAACAAAACATTGGAGCATGTATTTGTCATACTAACAACTCTCCAAGTGCTTTACAAGTTTTTGTAGGATGATTTCATTGCTCAATTACAACTCCTACAATCTTATTTTTGTCATGAGTTGTGATGCAAGTATGTCATGTAAAGAAGAGCCCAAAGAAAAAGTAAAGTAAAAATCATGAAAATGGATTACTTCAAAGTGTTTTTCAAGATTAAAATTTCTTAGAAATTATTGTGAGAAGAGTTGGAGAGTTTCTTGAATGTTTGAAGTGTTGCTAGATGATTTCTGGAGAAGAACTGAGAATTCAATATAAAACTCATCCGAGCCGACTCGAGTAAAGGGAGCCGACTCTTGTTCATGGCATGCATGAAGATTTCTGGCATGCAAATATCCAAGCGACTCGAAGGAACCTGAGCTGACTCGTCCAGTGTATCATTTTTTAAATCAGACTGGCGAGCCGATCCGAAGGAAGTCCGAGCCGACTCTATAATTCAGTTAGGCATCCAAGTCGATCCATCAGAAATTCGAGCCGACACCTCCAGAGTCTAGAAAGAACAGTTATGAAAGAATAGCCAGGCGAGCCTACTCAAATAAGAAGAGCCGACTCTTCTAGAGTGTGTTTTGAAGTCTTGTGAATCCAAGCCAACTCGAACTAAGGCGAGCCGACTCTTCCAGATTAAGGAATCAGAACACTGTGTAACCAAGCTGACCCGAATGAAGTGAGGTGACTCAACCAGAACTTCTCTGAGGATCTGAGTTGACTCGAGGGATCCGAGACGACTCGAAGGTCAATTCCAAGCAGGTAACGGCTAGTTCTAGAACTTCATTTTTTATCTAAAAAGTACTCCAATGATCAAATGTCATATCTCAATGGTTTAAAATGACTAAAACCTTCTGAGAAGAGTACAAGACTCTATAAATTAGGGATTTGGACAACTTTTGAATGGTTAATGCTTAGAGAATGCTTAAGTTGAATACAAAAGAAAGCTTGTAGGCTAGAGAGCACTGCAAGAGCTTTCAAGATAGACTTCAAGTCTTTGAAAGTATAACAGTGGTTGCAGGTGCCTACACTAAGCATGCAATAGCAGGGAGCAGGTATGTATTTTAAAACATTTTTAAAATAACAGCGAAAGAAACCCGCTCCACACAGGATCTAGTATATACAAAATGCATGTACAGGAAAAATAAGGCATGAAACACGGCATGTAATATTTATAAACAATTTTATAAAACTAGATCTAGGCATGCATGAATATAAAAACTAGAAACTTTACCTTATTCCTGCTAGAATAACTCTGGGATATCTGCTGGAATAGCTGGGATAATAGGAATAAGTTTATTCTTGTTGTCTTCTTCCAGCAGCCTTTGGGACGCTCTGTTCTTCTTCTCCAAAAGCTGTAGCAAACCCAAATCAAATGGTCAATCTCTTGGTCTCTTCTCCTTCACCAACAGCAAGGGATCCTCTTGCTTCAAAGGAGAGGGATTTGCACCGATCTTCCAGTCGATTGAAGTTGATGCGGGACTAATATGCATGCGATTATTTTTTTGTATTTTAGGTGTTGGATAAGGTAGTTAAATCCCGAATATCAGATCAAAATATGATGTAGATAATTCTATATGAATTTTAGAAGCTACGCATGCAGATCAGGATCTAGGAAAGCAGTAAAGAGGGATCGCCGAGATTGAGAAACCTCGGTTAGGGCAAGTTCTCCTACAATATAATTATTGGTGGAAGAGGGGGTGTACCTAGCAATGTCTAATGCGCCTGGTAAAGATTGCAGCAAAGAGATCTCTCGTTCCTCGAAGGATGCGGCCTGGAAAATCGAGCCAGAAACCCGCGGATACCCAGCTTTCTGCTCGATGGTCCGATTGCAGCCCAGTTGGAGTCGTTGGATTCGTAGGAACTTGGGAACCTGCAAACAATCATCAAGGGTGAGAAAACAAGGTGGGAAACAAAAAGAATCTCAGGAAAACAGCAAGGGGCATGGGAAGAGGAACTGGAATCTGTTACAACACTAGGAAGAAGAAGACACTAATAAACCCCTTAAGCACATAGCAGGGTAGCACACAGCAAGAGAAGAACTCAATAGAATTTCATATATCAAAAGTTAACTCTCATACAAGAGACTAGGGTCCTTTAAATAGATCCATTGTCTTGGGCTACAAGTAAGGATACAAAAGTAATTACATAAGAGTCTTATTCCCACCCAAACCCTAGCTAGAAAATAAGGAAAAAATATGTAGAAAAAAATCCCTAAAATTTCTCTCCCTCCTCTTTTCTTGGTTGGCCAAGGGAGGTGACCCTAGTGGTCGACCAAGGGTGGTAAGAATAAGGTCTTGGCACTACTTATCTCCCTTCTTGGGCCTCGGCTGGCCCAGTTTTCTTTAGGACTGTGTTTCAGGGCTTCAGGACTACGTTTCAGGGCTTCAGGGCTTCGGGCTTGTCTCTCGAGCTTCTGATTTCTTCTCCTCGGCTTTCCATGATCCTCATAGCTTTAGTTGGGTTGGTCTTCACTTGGATGGCTTGGTCCTCACTTGTATGAGCCATTACTGGATATGTACTGAACTCCTGAAAATGACTAGCTCCACATTAGCTGACTAGTATAGGAATCAAGTGATAAAAGAAAAAACTTAGATGAACTAAGCTTTATTACAAATGGACTTGAAGATGACTAAGTAATCCATAGAGGGTTAAGAAGCCTCTGTCTTATTCTGGTGCCTCTGGTATCCCCACCAATTCTCCCGGGGTGGGAGGAACTCGACCCTGTCGAGTGCAAATCAAGCTGGCTCACATATCTTTCGAGAATGTCTGGGTTGAAGCATTGCAAGTCCTCTCGAGAAATCCATGAATCGTCCGACTCTGGCTGGCCTTGCCAACGGACCAGGGAGCGTTGATAGCCGTGGCCCCGAGTTATTATGGCTTGATCGTCTAGGATACGCTCGATCTGTTCTCCTCTCTCAGGCAAATTAATTTGTGGACACTCTGGATTAGGGTCACTCACAATGGAAAGAGTAGGTTCAAAGGCCTCACTAGGTATCATTGCCAATTTCCTGTACTCAACCAGGTATGTAATATTGAAGGTAGAACTAATGCCTATATCCGAAGGCAAGTCTAACACATAGGCATTTGATCCAACCTTCTTTAACAATTTAAAAAGGTTCGGCTCCACGAGCATGAAGCTTCTTCTTAGGCCTAAGCCTAACCATGATAGAATCCACTACATCAAATTTCTTGATCTTTCTTCAGGAAATAGCCAGTTAGTTTCAAAATTAGTGCAGATGGTGAACATGCTGGGCACATGCAAACTCCTAATAAGTGATACAAAGGACTAATACCTATCAGACTCGACTATGCATTCCTATCGAAGGAAATTTTATTGACCTCTTTTGGACCTAAACCTAAGAGACTATAGGTTCTCTAGGTTTGATCCTAGCTCGACATGCACATGAAAACTTACAATGGGCTCCTAGCAAATTTCAAAGGGTATGCCAGAAGTATAATGCAAACCTAACATGCATAATGAATGCATGCAGTATGCTAATCTTAACTAAATGCAATCTAATGATCCTAGAAATGCTGGAGGTGTCAAGAAATGGCAGAAAGTAGGAACTGGGTTTAGAATTTGTCTGGTAGGATGGAGAAAAATGTTCAGGATTAGTTGGATAAAGTATGATATAAGAAGGCATATCAGGGACTAATCCTGAATTGATGAGGCTAACCTTACAGGGTTGCTGTATATCTATGGGGTTTGCATAATGGAAGGATGGGTTATTAATCTCAGGGAAGAGGTCCTTAATGGAAACTATAGGAGGAGGCTCATCTTGAGGGTACTGATTCAAAGAGATCAGGTCCTTAATAAATTCTTCTGGTTCTTGTATTTTAGGACTAGACTCTATAATTTGGCTCTCCTCTATGGTTTCCTCAGGTAAGGTGCTAGTGGCAGTATCTAGGTTCTCTTCCTTTAATTGTTCTTCCACTACAGGTTCCTCTACTTGACTTAACTTATAGGTGGTCTCCTTAGATTTCTCAGTAGGCTCAAGAGTTTCTTTTTCTAAGTTTTCAAGGGGTTCATCCTCTTCAAAGTCTTCTCCTTCATATTCATCTACTAAACTAGGATCAGCCTCATACACTTCTACCTTAGGCTCATTAATGGGTTCTGGGGTCTTTTCTTTGCAACCTAATGTGATAGGAGTAATAGGCTGGTCTAAAAGAAGTCGGCTAGGTTTGGACTTAGGTTCAAGGGAATTAACCTTATTAGACTTAGATTGATTGATCATGAGTTCCCTCTAATATAACTCGAATTCCCTAGCTAGGTGATAGGCTTCCTATAGGTCCTTAATTTGATAATGATACAGCTCTCACTGGATATCCCTACGCAGGCCATCCTGAAATCTAGCTATAATCTTAGACTTAGGTTCGACTGTGTTATATTTTCTACTAAACTCGTTAAATTGGTCAATGTACTCAGACACATTCATGTTCCCTTGAAAATTTGTACCATTGGTCTAAAAGTTTTTATTCATAAGATTCACCTAGGTATTCCTCTCTCAATTTACTTCTCATGGCTTTCCAGGTATGTATTCCATTTCCCCATCAATAACATTCATTCTCAGTATGTTTCCAATGTTGCTTGGCATATCTGATTAGCCCATGTGCAGCCAAATTAATCTTTTCTAACTTTGACATCCTAGTATACTCAAAGTGCTGATCCATCATATCCTCCCATTCAGTATACACCTTAGGATCTGGTCTTCCATCAAACAGGGGTACATAAGGCTGGGTGCTCCTAATGGGTCATTCATCTTGGTTTAGGTAATCATAATTGGGTCTCCTATGGTTAGGTTCTAAGGATGGATCATGGTATGGGGTTCTCCTAGGGTTGGACTCCCTATATGGTTCAGAGTATTGGGTTCTCCTAGGATTGGGCTCCCTATATGGGTCAGAGTATTGGGTTCTCCTAGGATTGGACTCCCTATATGGGTCAGAGTATTGGGTCCTCCTAGGATTAATATCATAGTATGGGTCATGATGATGGAATCTCCTAGGTTCAGCCTCAAGGTATGGATCAGGGTTTGGGGTCCTCCAAGGTTCAGTATCATAATAAGGGTCATGACGAGGGGTTCTCCTAGGATTGGACTCCATGGTCACACTAGTTGAATTGGATTAAGTCTAGTTCTAACCTAATGGTCATGCAATCAAACACACACATCAACTCCTAAGCTAGTGCACATACAAGACTCGATCAAACCAACTACAGCTCTCTAGACCTAGAGTCCAAAACTAGGTGCTCAATCAGGGTGGCAAACTAGCCTATAGTAACCCTGTACTCAGCTAGGCAGGTGTAAGGGGAGTGTTAGGTCCCTGATTGCCAATCCTAGACACCAATCAGAGATTGACCAGGTAGAAGGACCAGCACACAAGCCCTTTGGGATTGAATCCCTAAACCACCATTCTAGACACCAAGCACAAGGCACACACAGGTTAGCTTGACACAGTGATCTGACACTTAGTCCGGACCCAATCAATTGGTGTCCCTAGCCCACTAGGGCAATTTAAGTCTAATAAATTTTAAGTTAGGCTTGGGACCGAATGCAAAGATGGTGGTTTTGGGCTAAAGAAAGGTAATGACCTCCTTCCCTTATCTGGCATAAAGAGAGTGCCCTTAAAGTAAATTATGCAATGATGGCAAGCAGATGAGGATGCAAATTAGGGTTTAGATATTTTTGGTATTTTTGGAGAATATGCAATTTTTTTATATATTTTGGTATTTTCTTAAATAGAAGAAAACTTGTAAATTATGTCCTAATATGCATGAAATATACTAAAATTAAAAGATATGCAAAAGAGATACTAAACAAAACCCTAAACCTTCCAAAATTGTCTTGCTGAAAAAACAGAGCCAAAAATTTGCAGGCTGTATTTCGGCTTGCAGAGACTACACAGACCAAAATAAAATCTACAAAAATTCTATAAAATATTATGATGAATCCAGCAAAACAAATTTCAGAATTTTTGGAGTTCTGAATAGGGAGAAATAACTAAAATAACGGAGTATATACGGACTATAAAAATACAAAAGACAAGCCCAAATCTAAGCTCTGATACCAGATGATGCGGGACTAATATGCATGCAATTGTTTTTTATATTTTAGGAGTTGGATGAGGTGGTTAAATCCTGAATATCATATCAAAATATGATGTAGATAATTATATATGAATTTTAAAAACTACGCATGCAGATCAGGACCTAAGAAAGTAGTAAAGAGGGATCGCCGGGGCTGAGAAACCTCGGTTAGGGCTAGTTCTCCTACAATAAAATTACTGGTGGCAGAGGGGATGTACCTGGCAATGTCTGATGTGCCTAGTGAAGAATGTAGCGAAGAGATCTCTCATTCCTCGATGGATGTGGCCTGGAAAATCGAGCCAGAGACCCGCGGATACCCGACTTTCTGCTCGGTAGTCTGATTGTGGCCCGGTTGGAGTCGTTGGATTCGTAAGAACTCAGGGACCTGCAAACAACCATCAAGGGTGATAAAACAAGGTGGGAAATAAGAAAAATCTTAAGAAAACAGCAAGGGGTGTGGGAAGAGGAAGCTTGGAGGAAGGCTAGAATCTGTTGCAACATTGAGAAGAAGAAGACACTAATAAACCCCTTAAGCATACAGCAGGGTAGCACACAGCAAGAGAAGAACTCAATAGAATTTCATATATCAAAAATTAACTATCATACAAGAGACTAGGGTCCTTTAAATGATCCATAGTCTTGGGCTCCAAGTATGGATACAAAAGTAATTACATAAGAGTCTTATTCCTACCCAAACCCTAGCTAGAAAATAAGGAAAAAATACATATAAAAAAATCCCTAAAATTTCTCTCCCTCCTCTTTCCTTGGTTTGCCAAAGGAGGTGACCCTAGTGGATGACCAAGGGTGGTATGAATAAGGTCATGGCACTACTTATCTCCCTTCTTGGGCCTGGGCTGGCCCAGTTTGCTTCAAGACTATTTTAGGACTTTAAGACTGCGTTTCAGGGCTTCAGGGCTTCGAGCTTGTCTCTCAGGCTTTTGATTTCTTCTCCTAGGCTTTCAATGATCTTCATAGCTTTAGTTGGGTTAGTCTTCACTTGGATGGCTTGGTCCTCACTTGTATGAGTCATTACTGGATATGTACTGAACTCCAAAAAATGACAAGCTTAACATGAGCTGACTAATACAGGACTCAAGTGATAAAAAAATAACATAGATGAACTAAGCTTTATTACAAATGGACTTGAACATGACTAAGTAATCCACAGAGAGTTGAGAAGCATCTGTCTTATTCTGGTGCCTCTGGTGTCTCCACCAGAAGTCCATTCACCCGTGAAATTGTGAACAAGTTTTTTTGCAACAACCAAAAACAGAACACAAGAAAACAGTAGCAATTAAGGTTGATCCGGCTCCCAGGTGCTCAAGCAAACACACTCTAAAGGGGGGACACTCTTTGGGCTCCTCTAATCCAGCCTCTCACACGATGCTAGTCGCCAGAAATGTTGGAACGGTGGGAGGGTGGAAGAAGGCAGAACACTCTTTTCTGAAATTGGTTTTCTCCAAAACCAAAATTCTTCAACAGATTGAGCACTAACCAAGATAGGGAATCGAGGACCTTTTCTCTCCCAATCTCTCACCAAAACCAGGCCTCTAAGTCACCGGTGGAATGGAAGATAGAAGCTTTTTAATGAAGAACAAAACTCAACATTTTTCCGCCACTTTCTTTAACACTGCCTAGAATTTATGACGTGAACAATGAAATCGGTGTTTTCGGGAAGGTGAGAAGACCAGCTGGGAATACATTTGGCCACCATAAAAGAGAACGAATCAAATTTGTTCTTTAATGAAGCAATGAAGGCTAATACGTGGTGATTTAATACAGCCAAAACCAGCGGAAGGAGGAGAGGAAAAAATGCTTTGAATACCATGTTCACCGAAGCAATAATTATCATGTAGATGGGTCCAATCCGGTTCACAACCGGTTCAAAAATCCCAAACCGGTTCTAAATCGGTTCACAACACTATCAGAGCAAAATATAATATATAAATGGCTTGGTCAACTCCTGGTCACCCAGAAACAATTCCTGGTGGACCCGAACAAAAACTGATTGACCCAAAACTGGGTCAATCCAAAGAGTGCTCAATCAAACCGTTATCGAAATGATTCCTAATCATAAATCGATACCTAGATCAGGGAGAGATCCTCTATGGCGTGTGACCTCATAGCTTCGAACCTTGGCGGTAGCACTGGAACAATTCCAGTACCAGCACAAGATGCCATCTAGCAATGGGTCCCGGCATCCAGATAGGTCAAAGATGCAAAAGCAATCAATCGAACTTCTGGCATATTATTATCGTATAATTCATCCCTTTGACCTCAAATGCTCAGGATGACTTAGGATTAGACTGCCAACCCTAGCACAGTTAATCCACAACATGTCTCAACCTCGCAAGTCCAGTGACTCTTCACTAGGACTACCCCGGCCGAGGATATGCTAAATTGAGACACTAAGAGACATTCAATCCAAACTATTTGGACAGGTCAATTCCATCTTGGTCCACCACTGCTCCACAAGTACTTGCCTATACCCAGAAACCTTTCATCACCGGATTAGAAATCTGGGTAGTCCAGCACCGAAGCACAGGGAGTTGCTTGCAAGCTACCATGATGACCTCAGGTCAGAGGGATGCATATACCCATATCCAATCGTGAGTATCCCTTTGGCAAAAAGGGGCTACACGGAGTCACGTTCAATGAGATATCATATATCCCATTTGTAGATCACATCAGTGTCACCACACTCCTTTGGTCAAGAGGACAACCAAACGATGTGAACCACAACAACCTACACTTGATACATTGCCATCCAGTACAATGTATCCTTTGGTTGTAAACCTGGTTTAAGAACCAATCGATATATCCTCTCTATATCAAAGTCAGTGAAGTCCTAAGGACTTAATCACATGAAAAGTGTTCATTATAGGGAAATGTCATAATGTGATGAGCTGCAAAAATAATATTTATTAATTCATACAAAGAGAACAATACTCAACTCAATCGCCTATAGCTTAGGTAATTTGCTTTGGAACACAATTTTCAACAACTCCCACTTGTACTAAAGCTAATCAGAATAGTATCTAATACCCATTTCCCTTTTACAAAAGTTGAGCTCTTTTATTCTAACGGCTTTAGTAAAAATGTCGGCCAGATTTTCCTTTCCATCAATTTTCATAAGATTGATGTTGCCTCATTCTACGATCTCTCATACGAGGTGGTAGCGCCGCAGAATATGCTTGGTGCGATGATGAGCTTTCGGCTCGTTAGCTTGAGCAATGGCTCCAGTGCTGTCACAGTACACTGGAATAGGACCATCTAGGGAAGATGCCACCCGTAGCTCTCCAAGGAACTTCTGTAACCACACGGCTTCCTTCACTGCATCTGATGCTGCAAGGTATTCTGCCTCGCATACCGAGTCTGCAACAGTCGCCTGCTTGAAACTTTTTCAGCAAATCGCTCCTCCATTCAGGATAAATACAAACCCCTACACACTCTTGCTATCATCTCTGTCTAACTGAAAACTGGAGTCAGTATACCCCACAAGTTTCATGTCAGATTCTCCATAAATCAGCCATTGGCCTTTAGTATTTCTCAAATACTTCAGGATGGACTTAACCACCTTCCAATATGCCTCACCTAGGTCAGACTGGTATATGCTCACGGCTCCTAATGAGTATGCCATGTCTGGTCTAGTACATGTCATAGCATACATGATAGAGCCTACTACAAAAGCGTAAGGTACTTTACTCATGCGCTCTCTTTCCTCAGGTGTTATCGCACAATCCTTCTTGGAAAGAATAATTCCAAAACCTATCGGAAGATAGCCTTTCTTGGAATTTTTCATGCTGAACCGTTTTAGCACGGTATTAATGTACGTAGACTGGGACAATATCAGAAGCCTCTTAGATCTATCTCTAAAGATCTTCATACCCAGTATGTAAGAAACTTCACCAAAGTCCTTCATGGAGAACTGAGACGACAACCAGACCTTTATTCCTTGGAATGCTGTGACATCATTCCCGATTAAGAGAATGTCATCAACATACAGTACCAGGAATATAATCACAGAACCATTAACCCACTTATAGATGCATGGTTCTTCTCCATTCCTATAGAAGCCATACGATTTGATGCACCTATCAAACCATAAATTCCAACTTCGAGATGCTTGCTTGAGTCCATAAATGGACCTCTGCAACTTGTATACTTTTGACTCATCTGAGGATGTGAACCCTTCAGGCTGTATCATATACACCTCCTCTTCTAGCTCCCCATTTAGGAAAGCAGTTCGGACATCCATCTACCAGATCTCATAATCCAAATATAAAGCTAAAGCAAGCATGATCTGAATGGACTTGAGCATTGCCACAGGGGAGAAATTCTCATCATAATCGATACCATATCGCTGATGATACCCCTTGGCAACCAGACGGGCTTATAGGTCTCCACCTTCTCATCTGCGCCCCTTTTCCTCTTGAAGATCCACTTGCACCAGATGGGTTTAATCCCTTCAGGCGGATCAACCAATGTCCATACATTGTTGATCTCCATGGACTCCATTTCGGATCGCATGGCTCCAAGCCATGCCTTTGAGTCCGATCTCTGAAGTGCATCCATATAGGTGATCAGATCCTTATTGTTCTCGTCGAGCTCAATGGGATCGCCGTCCCGGACCAAGAAACCATAGTATATGTCCAGCTGACGCGGTACTTTACCGGATATCCTAATAATGGATTCTGGGTGTGATCCAATCACAGCCGATTCTATGATGTCCTTAGAATGTGCAAGTTTTTCTACTAGCTGAACTTCACCAAGTTCAATCTTAGAGACTACAATCCCTTCTCCAAGGAACTCCTTTTCCATAAAGATAGCCCTAAGAGCGACGAACACTTTCTGTTCATCCTCCAAGTAGAAGAAATACCCTTTGGTTTCCTTTGGGTTACCAATAAAAAAGGACCGGTTAGACCTAGGACCAAGTTTATCTGAGTCTAAACACTTTACATAAGCCAGACAACCCCAAACCCGAAGGTGTGAGATTGAGGGCTTACGTCCAGTCCATATATCATATGGAGTGGAGACAACAGACTTACTTGGAACATTATTTAACAAGTGACAAGCTATCTCAAGTGAATATCCCCAAATGGATAGCGACAGAATTGCAAAGCCCATCATGGATCGAACCATGTCCAACAAAGTTCGATTCCTCCTTTCGGACACACCATTCAACTGTGGTGTTCCTGGAGGAGTCCACTGAGAGAGAATCCCATTATCCTCAAGGTATGTCAAAAACTCACCAGATAGGTATTCATCGCCTCGATCAGATCGAAAGATTTTAATATTTTCCTAGTTTGTTTCTCGACTTCATTACGATATCGTTTGAACATTTCAAACGAATCAGATTTATGTCTCATCAAAAAGACATAACCGAACATCAAAAGGTCATTTGTAAACGTAATGAAATATCTGTATCCACCCTAGGGACTAACTGTCATGGATCCACATACATCAGTATGTATGAGACTCAGAAGTTCTGTGGCTCGTTCACCTTTTCCAGTAAAAGATGACTTGGTCATTTTACCAAGTAAACAGGATCACAAGTGGGCAATGATTCAGAATCACTGACCTTGAGGAAACCATCTTCTCGTAACTTGTTTATCCTATTATGGTTAACATGACCTAACCTACAGTGCCAAAGATATAGATCGCTGACATTTTCTAACCTTGGGCATTTGCCAGATGTGTACATTACACTAACAGGCCATGATAGTGCATAAATGCCATTATTCGACTTAGCTTTCATTATCACAGAGTTATTCAAAATAACCTAGCAAATATCTCCTTTTATTGATAGTTCATAACCATAATTGGCCAAAAGGCCTACAGTGATAATGCACATAATGAAACGAGGACAGTAATGGCAGTCGACTAACTCGACAACATAGGACTCAAAGATAAGGCTTAGAACTCCGATTGCCAGTACTGGAACACGATTTTCATTCCCGATGCTCAGAAACTATTCCCCATCGTCGAATCTCTTACTAACTTGTAGTCCCTGTAACGAATTACAAACATAAATAGGACTACCGATATCCAATACCCAGTTAGCAGTATCACAAATAGAGAAATTACAAGGTTTTATCATATAAATACCTTGTCCAGCACTCTGTTGCTTTCCCTTCCTTGGCTTGTTCGGATATAGGGACGCTTGGTAAAGAGGATAGTTCCTCTTCCAATGTCCCCACTTCTTGCAGTAGAAGCATTTTGCATAAGACTGGTCAGCTCTCACTTTCCTGGTCTGACTTGAGCTAGGAGCATTCAATACCATCTTTCACTTTCTTTTATCCTTCCCTTTCTTAAAGGGATGACGATCTCTAGAACCTCCCACTAAATTCACCACCCGTTTATTTAGTTGGTGGTCTTTCTCGAAAGTCTGCAGCAATCCTATCAAACCATGGTAATTGACTGTAGGCTTGTTCATTCTGTAATGATCATGAAAGTCAAGATAGGAGGAGGGTAGAGAATTCAAAATTGCATCCTTGCCGAGCTGCTCGTTCATGGGACATCCGAACTTGCCCAACTTTTCAATCAGCTTGATCATGTATGATACATGATTAGTGACAGAACCACCATTCAGCATTTTGGCATTGTAGATGGCACAAGACACTTTGTACCGTTCTACTGGTGTGGGCACCAGAATCAGGAAGAGACTCCAACCAATTCAAGTCAAATCCGAGTCCTTATGGTTGGATGAGTAAAAGAAAGTCCTGTAATTTTTTTCTTTCTTTAATTTTGAGTCCAAATAATTATGTAATTCGAGTCCATTTCAATTTTATGTTGGAACTAGTCCAGCCTGATTAATCTTGTATTTGAGAGTTGGGTCCAAATGAGTCAAGTCCAATCCATGAAGAATCAAACCAAACCTCCATGAAGAATCAAACCAAACCACATTTGAAGACTAAAGAAGACTCAAGACTTATACTCCAAAGCAAGACCAAAGCCACCTCAAGTGGGGACCACATGCCACCTCATCATCCAAGGTTGCTGCCACATCACACATACCACCTCACCATCCAAGGTTGCTGCCACATCACACATGCCACCTCACCATCCAAGGTTGCCACCCAAGAGAAGAAAAGGGGAATTTGAATTTGAATTAGCTACAACCTCCTCCACATCTTCCTCCACTACTCATGGGATGCCCCATATTTTTCTCCACAAATTTTTCTCCATGATATTTGGTGTAGTTTGAATTCAAAATGGCTTAATAGTCTATAAAAGACTCTTAGTCTTCTTGTAAAGAAAGGATGGAAAAGAAAAAATAAAAGTTTTCTTCTATGTGAGTTCTATGTGCCTAAGTGGTAGTTCTAAATTCCTCTCCCTATCCCACGCCAACCCTACTTTCTCCTCCTCCATCTCCAACGCCTAAGACACTCTTCTTCTTCTCCAATCTCAAGCTAGCTCTTCAATATCTAAGGTTGATCAAGAAGACCATCACAAGGAGGCCGGCCAAATCCATTTCAAGTGATCTACCATGGCGCCAAGATTATTCTTCAACACTGCTTCCTCGACTCTTCTTTAGTTTCTCCATTTCATGACTAACGTATTTTACCAAGTTCCTAATCTCAAGGTTTCTTTGTTGTAGGGTTCTCCGGGATTCCGAACTCAAGAGGAAGGAATTATTTGCCATAATCCAGAAAACAAGAAGGGCCCTCAATTTGTAGTATGGTCTTGTCATTTGGGAGGTCTCTTCATGAGTGATCTTGATCTACTTGAAAGATTAATGCTAGGTATGTTCTAGTATCGATTAGGTCTGAAATATTAAATTTGCCTAGCTTAACTTGTGTGGTTCGAATCTTATTCCTATTTCTTTGTTATTTTGATAGTCTTATTAATTAGGTTTACGTTTGATCGTTCGAGTTCTCTTTATTAGACCTCCTTTGATACTATATGCTGAACTAATCATATGCAAATAAGAAATTGCTAAGTTAATCTTTGCTAATCTCCTTTAGGGTTACATAGTTGCATTCTCATCTTGCATGTCCCCACCAATCTTGGTATCAGAGCATGGTAGAATAAGTTCCTGATTGCATAGCATTAAGTCCTTGAAGTACTTGGATCGGGGGCGTTACCAGGCCGTCCGGTCTTAGGAGAAAGTAGGGTTTAAACACCCTCTCTTCCCATTCCACGGGGATCTCCTAAGGCATGTCGGGGTGCCATTGTGATTGACCCGTGAAAAAGAAAGCCAAAGGACTTTTTAGATTTCATTTGTGAATTTTGTATTGGTCACGTTCTGTTTTTCTGCTTGCTGTATTTTCTGTAGACTGACTGTAATCCGCCTGCAACTCCAAAGGCAAGTATCACATTCCTCGTTGGAATATTTTTTTTCCTATTCCATTTTAAGTTTTTTATCACCGTTTTAAATTTCAATCTGAGAAAAAAATTACAAAAAAAATGAAAATTCCTGCAGTCCATCAGTGTAATTAAGGTTTCTGTTCTGTTCTGTTCCTTTTCATTATCTTCATTTCAGAATCTGCCTAGAATAGTACAGATTTTATTTTGAAATTCTGTTTCATCTGGTATGTCATCTATAAGTTAGGAGTTTTCTGTGATTTTTTTAGATTTTTCTGATATTTTTTTCTGCACTTATCAATACCACATTTAAACTGCAACACACTACTTCTGCACCTGAAATTTGAAATTTGCATGCATCTCATGACAAATCAAATTAAGGGCATGAAATTGACATAGGGTCAGGATTTCATCACCTGTCCCTAGCCCAAAAATCACCAAATTGCATATCGATCCAATCCCTAACTAAAATTGATTAGACATTAATTGCCCTAGTGGGTTAGGGACATCAATTTGGTCGAGCCCAGGTTATTGTCAACTCATTGTGTCAACTAGTCTTGTGTGTGCCCTATTACTTGGTGTCTAGAATTGGGACTAAGGGCTTGGGTGCTGATCCGTCTATCGGGCCAATTCCACCGGGCCTAGGTAGGCCAGAGACAGGATCTCACACTCCCCTTGTTCTAAAACCTGGCCAAGTATAGAGTTACTACAATCTAGCTTGCCACCTTGATTAGGCAACTAGCTTGGAACTCTAGGTCCAGTTCAATTCAATTGGGAAAGCTTGTGCAACCCATTTCTTCATCTATTATTGGAAGCTGGTGTCAAGGATAGAGGTTAAGTGGCTCAAGCCTAAGCGGTTCTTGTGGTTTTTAATTAGGACCCAGTGAAAGCTGGGGGAACCTCCCACAGACCCACCTCCTGACTGGCCAGTGGAAGAGAGTAGCTGTTGATTTGATTGTATCTAGTCAACTCAGTTTATTTGGACTAACCGGTTTAGAAAACTCGTAGTTCGGGTCTGAGTCTAATTGTTTGCATGACAACTAGGTCAGGCACACCTTACCACCCTTCACAAGCCCAACCTAGTTCATCCATGGATACTAGTATGGAAAGCCTTATGAGATCTATGATCGAGAAGATGGACCGTTTGGATGCTAGGTTTGACCAGTTCGAGGAAAGGATAGGAACACTAGAGGAATCTAGGTTGACCCCAACTGAACCACCTTCACCCAGATTACCTTCAGTTCACCCTAGAGCCCAACGACAGGAACATACACCTGATCCAATTCATAGAAGGCCACATCAGGATTATATTGATCACACTCCGGAGCCAAATCCTAGAAGACCTCGCCATGATACTTTTGATCAGGATGATCGGGCCTTAAGGAATATACGTCTAGATGCACCAACCTTTGAGGGAAGCCTAGATCCTAAGGTGTACATAGACTGGGAAGCTGACATGGACCAATATTTTGACTGGTATGATATGTCTGAAGAGAGAAGATTCAAGTTTGCCAAAATCAGACTAGTCCGTCAGGCTAGGTTGTATTGGGGAAATGTCGAACGCATAGCTAGGCAGAGGGGAGACTTACCTATAGTGACCTGGAGAGACATGAAGAGAAAGCTTAGAGAGAAATATTTGCCTATGTCTTATCAGCAAAGGTTGTTAGATCAGTGGCAACGATTGACACAAGGAAATAAGACCGTTTCTGAGTACGTTGCTAAATTTGATGAGTTTGTAATGCGATGCAACGTAGTCGAGTCTGAGGCAGCCACATTGTCGAGGTTTAGATCAGGATTGAATGAAGATATAAAAGGGGAACTGTTTTTGAGAGAAGTCCATGATTTAGATCAGGCATACCAAGTTGCCATGGACTATGAGAGGTTTCAAAGGAGAGCTACATTTAGGCGACCTGAGCCCATTAGGTTTAATCCTCCTGTTAGTCGACCTAGTTCAGTCCCTGGTACAACCAATAGACCAAGATCCAGCTCGAATCCAACCCCTAGGACCAACCCTGCCATTTCCCCAATTCCTAGAGAAGACAAAGGAAAGAGCCCTGAAGTTCGAGGTGAGAGGGAGCGAGTTTGCTATAAGTGTCGTAAACCAGGTCATTTCGTGAGCCAATGTCCCTCTAGAGCTTTACATATAGGGGAGGCAGAAGAAGGTGAATCAGAACCCTTGGAGAATGTTGAAGAGGAGGTTTATGAAGCAGGGGATTGCTTGGCTGATGAGTATGAAGGAGATGAAGAAAATGTAGACTCATCAGATGTGTTAGGAGTTGTGAGATGTATCATGACACAGACCAAGGAGCAGGAAGACTGGCGTAGGACTAGCATCCTACACACATTTGTCAAAATAGGAGAAAAGGTCTGTAAGATCGTGATCGATAGTGGAAGCTGTGTCAATGCCATTTCCACTAGTGCAGCCAAGAGTCTAGGATTACCCACTGAACCACATCCCAATCCATATAAGGTATCCTGGATCGATTCCACTTCTATCCCAATCAAACAGAGATGTCAGGTCCGAATCCAACTTCAGTCCTATCAGGAACGAATCTGGTGTGATGTACTCCCTATGGGAGTAAGTAGCATCATCCTAGGTAGGCCATGGCTGTTTGACCATGATGTGACAATTTTTGGTCGATCAAATTCCTGTGCTTTCAATTTCAATGGCAAGAAAATTGTCATTCATTCAACCCAGCCTAAGGACAACACCAAAAGAGGAGTTAGCAGCCTGAAAGAAAAAAGGACTGGATTAAATTTGATAGGTGCAAGAGAATTAGAAAAAGACATTAATGAGGGAGCACCTATTTGGATGGTAGCTGCTAAGGAAACTATGGACCACACCCCTGTAGAACACCCTCAAGAGGTGGTCCAATTATTGAAAGACTTTGAAGACGTGTTTCCCGAGGATCTTCCCGACAATCTTCCACCTTTAAGGGACATACAACATGCCATAGATTTAGTTCCTGGCGCGACTTTACCTAATTTGCCTCATTATAGGATGAATCCAACTGAACATCAAGAGTTACAAAGGCAAGTTAGTGAACTTCTTAGAAAGGGGTTTGTTAGAGAAAGTTTAAGCCCTTGTGCAGTCCCTGCCTTGTTAACCCCTAAAAAAGATGGTACCTGGAGGATGGATGAATAAAATTTCTATTGTTCTGTGTGAAGGATCTGTGTGCTCCTAGGGTATCTGTATGATCCCTTCTCCATCTTCCCAGGGTTTCTATGTGATCCCTGATTTTTGGGCATCTGTGTGAGCCCAGGGCATCTATGTGAGCCCCTTTGCTATGTGCTTGTTCTTCTTGGGGAATCTATGTGAACCCCAGTATTTTTTTCTTAACCCTACACCCTCTTCTTTTCTCCTTTGCAAATCCTAATCCCTGGTGACTTTCATGCTCACCAGCGATCCAGTCCAATCCCTGATTGTATTAGGAAGGGAACTTTTGAATGGACTAAAGCAGCAGACAAAGCCTTCCTAACAATTAAGGAAAAAATGACACACGCACCCGTCTTGAGGTTACCCGATTTTACCAAAGTGTTCGAGGTTGCGTGTGATGCTTCTGGGGTAGGAATTGGAGGTGTCTTGAGTCAAGAGAGTCACCCAGTAGCATATTTCAGTGAGAAGTTAAATGAAGCGAGACTAAGGTATTCCACCTATGATAGGGAGCTGTATGCGGTAGTTCAGGCATTACGTTATTGGAGGCATTATCTTCTACCACAAGAGTTTGTCCTATTTTCTGACCATGAAGCTCTTAGGTTCCTTAGTTCTCAGAAGAAATTGAACCCTAGGCACGGGAAATGGGTAGAGTTCATACAAGCTTATACGTTCGTACTAAAACATCGTGCCGGAACTGAAAATAGGGTTGCTGATGCATTGAGTCGTCGTTCAATGTTGTTGAATTCTGTGAGCACTGAGGTAGTAGGGTTTGAAAGATTAAAAGAGGAATATCCTACATGCCCTGATTTTGGTGACATCTATCGATCCCTTCAACAAGGACCATCTAGTGAGCATAGTGATTATACCATTTTAGATGGATACCTTTTCAGAGGAAATCAGTTGTGTATTCCCAAGACCTCTGTTAGGGAATTTCTGATCTGGGAAGTTCATGCTGGGGGCTTAGCAGGACATTTTGGTAGGAATAAGACCATCTTAGCAATAGAAGACCAATTCTTTTGGCCTGGTCTCAAAAGAAATGTGGCCCAGATTGTAGCTCAGTGCCGTATCTGTGCTGTTGCAAAACAGCAAAGACAGAACACCGGTCTGTACACACCCTTACCTGTCCCTGATTGTCCATGGCAGGATATCAGCATGGATTTTGTAGTAGGCCTCCCTAAGACGTCTAGGAAGTATGATTCTGTCTTTGTTGTTATCGATCGTTTCTCCAAGATGGCTCACTTCATTCCTTGTTCTCAAACTTTAGATGCTTCGAAGGTGGCCAAGCTTTTTCTCGATCAGGTCGTTAGGCTTCATGGTTTACCCAAAACCATTGTGTCCGATAGAGATGTCAAATTTACTAGCTATTTCTGGAAAACCCTCTGGCACATGCTCGGTACCAAGCTGAAATTCTCTACTGCCTATCATCCTCAAACCAATGGCCAGACTGAGGTAGTAAACCGAAGCTTAGGAAATCTGTTGAGATGCTTAGTTGGTGACAACCTAGGAAACTGGGACCTATTACTTCCTCGTGCTGAATTTGCCTATAACAGCTCAGTTAATAGGTCTATTGGGAAAAGTCCATTCGAAGTGGTCCATGGATACAGACCTAGGAAGCCTTTAGACCTAGCTCCTTTACCCACACATGCACGGGTGTCCGAGTCTGCCGAGTCATATGCACAGCATATTAGGGAATTGCATAAGGAGATTAGCCAAAAGATTCAAATGAGCAATGAACTCTATCAGCATATGACTAATTCACATAAATGATTAAAAGAATTTAATGAAGGGGACTCCGTCATGATCAAACTTAAACCTGAAAGGTTTCCGCCGGGAACTATGAAGAAACTCCATGCCCGGGGAGCCGGACCTTTCAAAATAATAAAGAAAATTGGACCAAATGCTTATGTATTAGAATTACCACCAAGTTATGGCATTAGTTCAACATTTAATGTTTCAGACTTAAAAGAATACAAAGAACCTGCATTGATACCTAGTGAGCTTTTTGGTCCTAATGTTTCTTTTGAGAGTGAAACACCAAATGAGTGTCCACCACCAAGTGTTCCTGAGAGAAAGGAGAGAATTGAAAGGATCTTGGATGACCAGATCATTACTACTAGAAATAAAGGCTACCAACGTTATCTGGTTAGATGGCAAGGATGTCCTGAATCTGAAGACTCCTGGATTTCCCGAGAGGACCTACAACAAATCGACCCGGATGCATTAGAAACATATCAAGCCAACCCTCACTCGATAGGGTCGAGTTCCTCCCACCCCGGGAGAATTGGTGTGGGCACCAGAATCAGGAAGAGACTCCAACCAATTCAAGTCAAATCCGAGTCCTTATGGTTGGATGAGTAAAAGAAAGTCCTGTAATTTTTTTCTTTCTTTAATTTTGAGTCCAAATAATTATGTAATTCGAGTCCATTTCAATTTTATGTTGGAACTAGTCCAGCCTGATTAATCTTGTATTTGAGAGTTGGGTCCAAATGAGTCAAGTCCAATCCATGAAGAATCAAACCAAACCTCCATGAAGAATCAAACCAAACCACATTTGAAGACTAAAGAAGACTCAAGACTTATACTCCAAAGCAAGACCAAAGCCACCTCAAGTGGGGACCACATGCCACCTCATCATCCAAGGTTGCTGCCACATCACACATACCACCTCACCATCCAAGGTTGCTGCCACATCACACATGCCACCTCACCATCCAAGGTTGCCACCCAAGAGAAGAAAAGGGGAATTTGAATTTGAATTAGCTACAACCTCCTCCACATCTTCCTCCACTACTCATGGGATGCCCCATATTTTTCTCCACAAATTTTTCTCCATGATATTTGGTGTAGTTTGAATTCAAAATGGCTTAATAGTCTATAAAAGACTCTTAGTCTTCTTGTAAAGAAAGGATGGAAAAGAAAAAATAAAAGTTTTCTTCTATGTGAGTTCTATGTGCCTAAGTGGTAGTTCTAAATTCCTCTCCCTATCCCACGCCAACCCTACTTTCTCCTCCTCCATCTCCAACGCCTAAGACACTCTTCTTCTTCTCCAATCTCAAGCTAGCTCTTCAATATCTAAGGTTGATCAAGAAGACCATCACAAGGAGGCCGGCCAAATCCATTTCAAGTGATCTACCATGGCGCCAAGATTATTCTTCAACACTGCTTCCTCGACTCTTCTTTAGTTTCTCCATTTCATGACTAACGTATTTTACCAAGTTCCTAATCTCAAGGTTTCTTTGTTGTAGGGTTCTCCGGGATTCCGAACTCAAGAGGAAGGAATTATTTGCCATAATCCAGAAAACAAGAAGGGCCCTCAATTTGTAGTATGGTCTTGTCATTTGGGAGGTCTCTTCATGAGTGATCTTGATCTACTTGAAAGATTAATGCTAGGTATGTTCTAGTATCGATTAGGTCTGAAATATTAAATTTGCCTAGCTTAACTTGTGTGGTTCGAATCTTATTCCTATTTCTTTGTTATTTTGATAGTCTTATTAATTAGGTTTACGTTTGATCGTTCGAGTTCTCTTTATTAGACCTCCTTTGATACTATATGCTGAACTAATCATATGCAAATAAGAAATTGCTAAGTTAATCTTTGCTAATCTCCTTTAGGGTTACATAGTTGCATTCTCATCTTGCATGTCCCCACCATCTACATCATCCGGTGTGATGAAAGATTCCTTCAACTTTTGAAGAATCTCTTCTAGTTGGGCCTTCTCGAACTTGAGACTAAACTCGTCATTCATTACCGCTAGCATAATGCATCAGATAGTAGTCCAATCAAAAACCCACTTCTGATAAGTGTCCCTGACCAAACTCCGAGCATTGGCAGAAGGAATTTCAGGTGCCAGATCCGTTATCACATAAAGCATCCATTCATGCTCCAGGACAATCCTCAACTTTCGATACCAACTATCAAAGTTGTGACCCTTCAACTTTTCGTTATCGAGAAGTGACCGGAGCGAAAGATTTGAAGACATCTGAAAGGAAAAACAAGATCATATAAGTATGAATTAATTAATTAACCAAAAGACTTGGACTTTAGTCTAAAGGTCTCTCCCACTAAATTTTCAGATTGGGAGTCTCTAACTCCAATCCGTGAAATCACTATTTCATAGTGGATACCGAAATCCAATAGACCACGTATGAGCCCGACTATGGCCAGCTCACCCATACACGCCTAAATGTAGGTTCACCAACAAATTGCTTCCCCAAGCAACTTCCAGTAAATTATTTTGCCCCAGAGAGCACCACAATCGACATAGGGGCCTCCTATTACGGGTCTCCGCTTAGGTCCAACCATTAATATGATAAATCCAATACTTCCAACCAACGAATGACCAGGCTCGACTATGGCCGACTCACCTGATCACCGTCAAGAAGGTTGCACTGAACCTCATCCATGAGAGAGCAATTCCAGTAACTGGATGCACACCCAATCTATGGAACTGCCAATGAACACCAAGTTAAAGGACACATTACTAACTCACTTAATGAAAGGCCAAGACATCATCAACTCCTTGACTTAGTCTTTTTCAGGACCTAATAATTTTAGAGGATTTTGGATTGTGATAGAAGAATAAGACAAGAACATGGATCATCCTCCCATTGAACAAATTAGCTTTCAAGAGGGTTGAACCAATTCAACAATTGATCCATGGGCACCTATTGATCAGTCAGACTAATCAACCTGGGTGACATGGGTTAACTCGAGTCAATGAGCTTTTCTAATCAGTTCTGGTCGACTCGATTAGCCAGGTAGGTGAGATCATGGATGAGTATCCGTCATTAACCATCTTTCCTATACACCAACCAAGTTGGCCAGGAAAGAAGTAGCCTCATGCAACCATGATCACGAATGCCAAACCTACCTCGACACCAATCGGTTTACCAAACTCGATCAGACTAGCCTAAAGACTCGGGCTTCCATAGAGCCACTAATTAGATCCATTTTAGATGAATGGACTAACATATCTAACTATTAGATAGTTCTAAAAGAAGTACCTTAATCAACTTTTGATTAGTCTTCTTATTATCCAATTCAACTAAACATAGGTCTAATCCAAATTATGGACCCAATTAGACAGCTAACCCAATTAACCCAATTGGCTTATTTAAATGACATTAGGTTTCATAAACCCTAAGATAACTTGTCATTTAACTTAATCAGACAATTCAAAATTGTTTGAATATAAGCCAAAATTTTAATTAAAATAATTTTAATTAAAACATGTAAAATTCCTTTTACATCAAATATCATGCATCATATCTAGCTGTATTCCTTTATAAATATTACATGCCAAAAATGTATCTGAACTAAAATAATTTTAATTCCTTTGATTTCCTTAAAGTATCCTTCTGAAGAGGCCAACACAGACAAGCCGCATCGTGCCAAAGACACATGGTCATGGTGAAGGTCTCAACTATGTTCCTAAAAGTACTCTCTAATTATACCCTATGATTAGAATATAGATACATTTCTTAAAATTAAACAATTTAATCTAGTATACATGCATCAAGATATGTTATACCATAACCGTAGCTCTAATACCACTGAAAGTATAACAGCGGTTGCAGGGCCCTACACTAAGCATGCAATAGGAGGGAGCAGGTATGTATTTTAAAACATTTTTAAAATAACAGCGGAAGAAACCTGCTCCACACAGGATCTAGCATATACTAGATGCATGTACACGGAAAATAAGGCATGAAACAGAGCATGTAATATTTATAAATAATTTTATAAAACTAGATCTAGACATGCATGAATATAAAAACTAGAAACTTTACCTTATTCCTGCTGGAATAACTCTGAGATATCTGCTGGAATAGCTGGGATAACAGGAATAAGTTTATTCTTGTTGTCTTCTTCCAACAGCCTTTGTGACGCTCTGTTCTTCTCCAAAATCTGCAGCAAACCCAAATCAAATGGCCAATATCTTGGTCTCTTCTCCTTCACCAACAGCAAGGGATCTTCTTGCTTCAAAGGAGAGGGATTTGCATCGATCTTCAAATCGATTGAAGTCCATTCACCCAAGAAATTGTGAACCAAAATTTCTGCAATAACCAAAAAATAGAACACAGGAAAACAGCAGCAACTAAGGTTGATCCGGCTCCCAGGTGCTCAAGCGAACACCCTCTAGAGGGAGGACACGCCTGGGGCTCCTCTGATCCAGCCTCTCGCACGATGCTAGTCGCCAGAAATGTTGGAATGGTGGGAGGGTGGAAGAAGGCAGAACACTCTGTTCTAAAATTGGTTTTCTCCAAAATAAAAATTCTTCCAGGGATTGAGCACTAACCAAGACAGGGAATCAAGGACCTTTTCTCTCCCAATCTCTCACCAAAACCAGGCCTCTAAGTCACCGGTGGAATGGAAAATAGAAGCTGTTGGCATGGAGTCCCTGGATCGGTCTGTCGGAGCCGCTGCATCATAGGACCGCTCCCTGGTTCACCTGCAAAATAGGTCCCTTACCGGAGTTGTTCTAGCAGAGGACACTCTGATGCCTAAGTCAGTGGCAGATTCTAGCCACAGAATGGGGAAGATGTTGAGAGTGGAAGAGAAAAAGAGTTCTTGGAGATTGAAAATGTATATGTGCAAGATTATTCACGCGTACCTCTCGAGCCATCCTTCTTACCCATATTTAAAAGATGGCCTCCAGTCTATGGTCCGCTCTTTTCCCGGAGATCATGGGGAGCCATTCACTCCCATGATTGGCGATCATGGGATGTCAATGAGCGGTTTCGGCTAGATCAGAGGCGTGGCTGCAGGGATTGCGCGCCATGATCATGGCATGATGAGTGTCGATTGTAACCGTTGGTTACAATTTCCTTTTTGGAATAGATTGTGGTTCAAGCTTCAGATTTCCCCTTGCATGGGCTGAAGGCTTGATATTTCTCCGAGGCCGGAGATCAAATCTACGGCGAGGACCGAAGTTCGTGTCTTCGAAAGTCAATGAGTAGTTCAGACTTCGACCGGGGCTGAAGGTGCTACCCGAAGGACTGGCCTTCGGATGTTGTAGTTCGGTGTGAAGCCTTGAGTTGCTTAGAGTTGGCCTTCGTTTAGTCCGAAGTCCGTAGTCTAGAGAACCGAGGCTTTGATAAGTCGAACCGGAGCCTGGTTCATAGCTGAACCAGGATATCCCAATAGTTGCCCCCTTACTCTCAGTTGTCGAAGCGAAGATCTGCCTCGAGAAGTGAGAGTATTATAGCCTTATCGCTTTCTTCCTGAGAGACGGTGCAGTAAATGATTACGGGACCTCTATCGGGCTACCCATCACGATCTGAGAATCAGATGGTGGACAGGTGCCATTCCTTGATTGGGGAAAAGTAGGTGGCCCTGAGGCTATCTCTCCTCGTCCCGTTGCATAGTGGTTGAGGCAATCTTTTGGTTGGGATTTGGATAGTTGTGGTGGCTGTTCTCCGCCCATTGGATGAAGGATAGATTTTATTCTGGCGGTCAGTTGTAAGTGGGTTACCTCCCAGGGTAACCTTGAGTCAAATTAACCCTCTATGGGGGTCTAAAGACCCTTACTTTTCTTTTGGGGAAGGGTGAAGGTCTGGGCAAGGAAGCTTCTTCAACCTCATCTCATTCTCCGCCCAAACCATTCTGGAGTACCAGTCTATTCTTCAGGTAGAATCCTCTTTTCGCCCCTTTTCTTCATTCCTTTGTCATGGAAGAGACCATAAAGAGTCAGGGGAAGCAGGTTGGGCCCTCGGGGGCCGGAGATACAATAGGTCTGGAGTCGATCCCCAGCTTGGTTTCTCAGAGCAAGGCAACCCTTCTTTTGGAATGCTACCGCATTCTTGAGGAATTTCCCATTGTCCTCCCTGTGCCCGAGGAGCGGGCGAACAAAGCTCCCCCTGGGTGCCTAGCTGTATACGAAGATCACCTAAAGGCTGGTCTTCGGTTTTCCCTGCACCCCTTCTTTGTTAAGTTTTTTCGCTTGTACCAAGTGGTGCCAGCATAGTTAATCCCAAACAGCATTAGGAACATCTGTGAGTTCCGGGTCATGTGCAGCATCGCCAACGTAGAGCCTAGGACCAACTTGTTCTCGGCCCTTTTCATCCTCAAGAGGGACTTCCACAATAATGGATGGTGGGTGATCGGTCCCAGATCGGGCCGTAGGGTGATTAAGGATACACCCAGCACCATCCACAGGTGGAAACCTGTCTTTGTATTTGTGTTGTCCTTCGACCCATGGGACTTTGACACTGAGTGGAAGAAGCCTCGCCTGACCACCAATGACGGAAAGGAAGTCTTGGCGACCGATCAATTGGATTATGATCTTCTGACCAACTTGGAAGTTGCTCCTATCCGGGAGTTGTTGGAGGAGAGGAACCTCCATCGAGCGGGAATCAGCAAATTCCCCTCACTAGGTATAGCAGTGGAAATTTCTGCTCTTCTTCTTTAGGTTTTATTGTAGTTCATTTAACTGAGGTGATCCCCTTTGCCTGTAGGTGGTGGGATGAAGTGCAATTTGAGCTGGCTTCGCCAGACTTCGGAGAGGAGGGTGGCACAGGCCCTTTCCACCAGGTCTGCAGCTTGGAAGAAAGCTCGGAGAGATGGTCCCGAAGGGGACCAAATCACTTCATCATCTCGAGGCACCTTGGAGGAAAATGCAGCAGCCGCGGAAGGGGTTCCAGCGAGGCCCTGCCCAGTCGAGACTCCAGCGGCGGTCGCCTCCCCATTCGACACAACGGGGGGCCCGCCTCAAGGAGTGGATGTGCCTTCAGTTTGCCCCTCTGCTATCGATAGGGGCAAGGCACGGCAAGTCGAAGGAGAGTCCATCTACGGAGCTTCTTCAGCTGGAGGTCACTCGACGAACCCTTCGGAGCTCCCGCCTATGGGAGAGCTGCTGGTTCCAGAGGAAGCCAGACAGGCATTGAAGGGTACGATACAGCCCCGCAACCTGGCAATTGTCCAAAACTGGAGCTTTCTCAAGGTGTTTGATTCCGGCTTCGCCATCCTACAACAGGTATGACTATCACCGTCGCCTTTGCCTTGAGAGTTATTTGACCCTCGATTCTTCTTTTTTGATGTAGTTGGTCTATGACTTCACCTTCATGAAGGAAGGCTTGGGGAACATGGACAGCCTCATCTTCGACCTCAAGGAGGAGCTTCAGATTGCTAGGGCTGCCAGGGAAGTAGCCGAGGAGCTGAAGTAATCCATGGAGGACCGTCTTGTCCGGGTGACTGATGAAGTTCGTGACCTGAAGGGCGAACTAAAGAGTGCCCACTCAAGGATAGAGGGATAAGAGGCAGGGTGGAACAGGAGCAGGAGGCAAGTTGAATCCCTGGAGCGGACTGCCAGGGAGAACTAGGGGAGGATGGAGAGCCTGTCCAAGGTGGCGAAGGAGGCTTCTAGGAGTGCCGAAGAGGCGATCCTAGAATTCGAAGCTGCCAAGAGGGATGCCGAAGCCGCCAAAAGGGAGTCCGAAGCTTTGTGGAAGCAAATAGACAATGTCGTGGCTAACTTCAAGATGTCTTCGCAATTTCAGATAGAGATTGATGAAGCATCATTGTATGCCTACCAGCACGTCTTCAATAATGGGCTTTCCAAGGTGAAGGAGACCCTCTATCACCTCGTCCTTTCGAAGATCCCCTCCTACAACATAATTGGAGAGGAAGGAGAAGAAGTGGAGGAGGCCGAGGCTGCAGGGGAGGTCGAGGAGTCACCATGTTCGACTGAGGAGGCTGCTACCCCAGTCGAAAACCCGGAGGTGATCCCAGCTTTGATCTCGACCCAGGAGGTGACTTAGGCTGGAGGAGTCCATGCTGAAGGTTCTCCCATCCTGGCCCAGATTGATGAGACCCTCTCCGATCAAGTTGATAGGTTGCTCCAGTCCTGTGGTGTGGAGCCCTCTCCTGTTGATGTTGAGTGACCTGGATCACTCCGAATATATTTTCTTCCTTTCTTACTTGTATTGCCAATGAACTTTGTATTGCAATTTTTCCAGATTTTGGAATGAATTCTCCTTTCTTTGCATATGCATTGTTGTGCCTCATGTGTAGCCTAAAACGGTTCTATCGTTTCTCCTTTGGCCTAGTCGAACGATATCCTTCGAAGGCAATCCAGTTGATAAGAGCCGGTTTTACCGTTCTCTTTTCTGCTTAGTTGAATAGTTGCGCCTGAAGGCCGTTCAGTCGGTAAGGACGAACCCTTGAACGGACTAGAACTCCATTACGTTGCCTTCCTTCGGATGATTAGCTTGTCCATTGGGGCAGACAGGAGTCATCTCCCCGCCAATCAATAATTAGGGGGATTTGATTAGGATCACCGTTGTCCACGTGGCACGTCAAAATTTGTACAGTCATGATCTCTTGCACCTTATAAGCCATCGAGCATCCTTTTCCCAAAAAGAGGCCATTAATGATGCCGCGGATTTCTCCGGATTCGAAGCGATGGTGGTTGTAGTCCTGGGGATGGCTTCTGAGAGAGTTTCTGGTTCTCGAAGCGTCACCCGGACACATGGTGCCTTCTCATACGGCTGGGAAGGACGTGGGATGTGCCTCCCTATAGTCGATCGTGGGAGCAGGGTTTCTATAAATAGGACCCTGCCCCCTGCTATTGAAGGCCATCATTTCTGTTGGTATCTTCCTTCTATTAACATTGAGGTTCAGCACTTCTGAGCTCCGTCGTGCAGCGAAGAGGAGGGCTATCGACCCCAAAAGGAAGCGAAGTCCAGAGTCATCTGGGCCTGTAGGCGAAGAGGAGGAGCCTCTGGTGGACAATCTCGAGAAGAAGGTCCGCCTTCTAGAGGCTCAGTTGAGGGAGGCCCGGGTCCAAGTCATGGCGGCGACCACGGCGGCAGAGGAGGCAAAGAAGGAGGCGATGGATGCCGTCATAAACTTCAGAACTTCTGCCTCATTCAAGGATGAGCTCACTGGGGTGGCCCTGGACTCCTTCCTCCAAGGGTTTTGGGAGTGCCGGAGGAAAGCCTCCAAGTTTTATGACTTGAAGGGCTTGGATAATATCAAACCCTCCGTTCCCTTCCCCGACCACGAATTCGATTCTGACTCCGATGAGGGGTCAAACTTGAGTTCAGACAGGAACCCTGGGGTCCTTCGTCGTCCCATCTGGTCTTTCCCTGACGGTACAGGAAAAACCCGTCGGGGAGTTAATGCAAATTTCCTAACCTTGCTGTTGCTGCTGCTGCTGCTTTTTTTTTTTTTTTTGGTATCTCTCTTATGGAGAGTTTTTGTTTTCTTTTTCTTACTCTCTTTATAGGAGAGTTTCTTTTTTTTTTTTCTTTTTTCTTTCTTTTCTTTTTTTTTGTAAGAAAAATTGAAAGAAATGAAAGATCTTTTCTTTTATCTCTTCCCGTGTGTTTTCTGCGATGTGTTGCATCACAATTTGTCCATAATGTAGACTCCATAAACCATTTACGGTTTGTAGGGAAGATGTAGGGTCTATTGGACCGTTCTGAGAGTGTTTGTTATTGACAGAGAGGACAATAGTGGTCCTGTTAGGCACGTGTTCGGATTTTCCATAGGGTAGGGTGTTTACACCATCCCTATGCACTTTCTGTCATGATTAAGGTAGGTTGTTTAGGCCCGCCTCGGTGCATGTTCGGATTCACCGTAGGGTAGGTTACGAAAACCATCCCTGCACCTTTGATCTTTTTGGTGGCCTAGTTAGGCCATCCATTGCACTCGTCGGGCATACCGATAAGGTGAGTGGATCAGACTCTCCTTTGCGCAGTTGACCGATTTTTCAGATCGGGTCATTTTGGCTGCTGTCGTTCAGTTGATGCAACTAGCCGTTCTGAGTCGAGAAGGGTTGAGGAGCTTTGCACAGGAGTTTTTGGAACTTTTTCATTGATAGTATTTGCGAAGGTTTTGTACATTCCATGGCCGGGATAGGATCTTCCCCTCCAGTGTCTTGAGTCGATATGTCCCTGGTCGAATGACTTCTTTGACTTGATATGGGCCTTCCTAGTTGGGGGAGAGTTTACCCTATTTCGTTGGCCTGGACATCTCTGCTCTTCGCAATACCATGTCCCCCGTGCGGAAAGTTTGCTCCTTCACCCTTGCGTTGTAGTACTTGGCGACCTTTTGCTGGTATGCCGCCATTCTTATCTGGGCCTATAGCTTGGTGCTTGATAGCAGATCCAGATCGATCCTTCTGCGATCGAAATTCTCAGGCTCTTCATAGTTGTCAATTATCAGGGATTGTAGGGAGACTTCGATAGGTAGCACGGCCTCAGTACCATAGGCTAGGTTGAACAGGGATTCGCAGGTGGCTGTTCTTGGGGTAGTTCGGTACGCCCAAAGAATAGATGTCAGTTCTTCAGCCCAAAGCCCTTTGGCGACGTTCTACCTTGTCTTTAGACCATGGAGAATGGTCCGGTTGGTGAAAGATTGTGCCCTGAAAGCCAATTGAAATATTATAATTTTGATCCCAAAATCAATGAATTGACATTTTATAAAGGCATTATTTTCATCATTTGCTGTGTCTTTTTGATTTTATGATGAACCCCATAGATTAGGGCTATGGTTCTAGGGTTATGATGAGATCATACCAGTGAGACCTAAAGCCTTAAAACCCTAATCTAAAATATTCCTGGTCGATGGGACATTGAGTTGGGGATCAATGATTCCGGCAAGACCAGCACATCCTATATATGTTTTGTAATAAGGGTGACTGATCTCACAGTCACTTATGTTTGACACTAATACTAGGATGTGAGTGTTCATTGGAGAATGAGTTCACTGAATTGATCCAGATTGAGAATATCTAATGGAACCTTACCTGTTTGTCAATAGATAATTCTCATAGTGGGAGTAGTGCATGTGGTCCTTTGACCTGAGACTACCATAGTACCTTATATACATGAATCCATACTTTGGTTCGCAATCAATCATGACACTGAGTCATGCACGAGGTGATACTGGTTATGGTGGATTGTATATGGAGGTTGTGAGTAGGTCAACAAGGAATTGATCAGCCCTAGTAAGAGGGAATAGCATCCAGCTAATTTCAAATGATGGATTCAGGAAACCTTTGATCAAAGTATGAACATTAGAGTTATTTTCTAATGGTTCATTAATGAATCATCATTATAAAGATTGAGCTAGGGATGAATATGAAAATTGGATTTGACAAATATCCATATTCATAATCATATTCGGGATGCAAGTTGATCAAAGGACTGAATTGCCCGGTAACTCACCACTAAAGGGTATTTTGGTAATTCCACCAAAATTCCACATCTTCCGGGTAGACATGATACGTTGCTAGACGTCAATCTTGTCTTGTAGGTATATGATTGAGTCATGGTAATTCAAATCAGTCAATTTGAATTAGATTCTAATTGACCGAGTCGAGCTAGTTTGAGTTGACCTAAATCGGCTTAGTTAAGATCTAACCGAATTAAGTCAAATAGAACTCGGACCTACTGCTGGCTAGGTGTGGAACCCAATGGGTCACACACAAAAGAAAATTGATGAAGGATTTAATTTGGAATTAAATCATGTTTGCAGGATAAACACACTAGCATGTGTTGCAGACCAAATTTCTATTCGAATCAGATTCGAATTTGGTTCCGAATTGGGCTTAATTGGGTTCTAATTGAACCAGATTAAGGTCCAATTTATTTTTTAGGACATTGGGCTAACCCATGGCTGAACCCAAGTGAATTTAATTCACTGAGACCCTCTCTCCAAGCCGCCCCCTCCCTTCTCTCACCCGCGCGCGCCAAGAAAGAATGTCCACGCGCGTGGACTTCTCTTAAAACGCGTGAGAAGAAAAAAAAAAAAAAAAAAACATCGGAGAAATTTTTGAATAAGGGCATTTCAGATCCTTGTCTGGCGCCCTTGGATCTGGATCTGATGGCCAGAAAATTTTAAGAAAAAGATCCATCGCTTTTCGGTCGCAAATCCGTCTCCAAAAGTCGCGATCCTTCCTGAAGTTTTTCCGAGAGTTCTCCTCGTCGGAAAAACGAAAATCAAATCGGAGAATCATGATTTTTGGTTGAGGGGACGCGTGAGGAATGAGGGATCGTGATCCCTGGGGTTTTAGAGGGTTGTGTTGTTTCGAGATGACACCCCTCTGAGATCTATAAATAGGGTTAGGGTTCTCGGGGGTTTTCACGCAACATAGTTCAGAGATCCAATTCCCTCACTTCCTCTCCAGAATACTCCTTCCTCTTGTTCTTGTTGGGTATTGTTTCCCTTATAGAGGTATCCTCTGTCGAAACTCTGACCCTAAACAAGAATAAGAAGAAGGTCTTGAATGGTAAAGGAAAGAACAGTGAAAGGATCTTTTCTTCTTTTCCTTCTTGAATTAAGACTTTGACTGTCTTAATTTTTTCTTCCAATTCAATTCAAGAAAAGGGATTCAAGAAAGGGAATTCTTGAAGAAGATTCAAGAAGAGGAAAGAAGGAAGAAAAAGAAATTTTCAAGAAAGAAAATTTCAGCCTAAAGGTCCAAGAATTGAATTCTTGAAAAAGAATTCAAGAAGAGGAACCAAGAAATAGAGATTTTGTCTTCAATGTTTTTCTGTGTGGATCACCATTGGAGGGTGAACATTTGGGCACCTGGTGGAGATTCAGAGTTTGGATTTTGCGATACAGGTTAGTATCTTAATTTGAGATTAAATCTTATATAAACATCTTATATGTTTTAATTCTTTTAAGGAGATTTTGGGTTGAAGGTTTGGTGAAGATTTCATAAAGATAAAAAAATTTTGAAATCTATGATTCCGCCTTGCCACCAAACCCTACAGTGGTATCAGAGCCTCCTTATTAAGATTAAAATATATATTCTGAATTTTAGATGCATATTTATAAAAGTAACATGAGATGTAATATATGTTTGTTATAATGTCACCAATTAGGGTTTTCACTCAAACCCTAATTGTTGTAGAGATATGCATAGAGATCTAGTCATCATACTGAAATAAGGTTGCCCTGGCATAATGGTGGATCCATTATATGGTAAATGGTTGTCCTAGTATGATGACACACTAATCACATTTTTGTGTTAATTATGCATATATGTTTGATGTATGCCACTAATTAAGGTTTTCACTTAAACCTTAATTTGCATAGAGATATGTTTAGCCTTCTAGTCATCATACTGAAATAAGGTTGCCCTGGCATAATGGTGGATCCATTATGTGGTAAATGGTTATCCTAGTATGATGGCACACTATGGCACATATTTGCTAGAATGTGCTTTGTTTTAATAAAGCCCTCTTTAACAACACATTAAGTTGTAGTGTCATATACCAAAAGCAAAAATAATCAATATGATTAGTTTATCATTCGGTGTCTAGGAAAAGTGGTTCATGATCGGTAAAGAGGACGTGGTTTTTAATTGGTTCCGTTGACTGACCTGGCCAATTCTTATTGGTGTCTAAGGAAAGCAACGGGGGGACTCCCACCACTCTCCCACTTACCTGGCCGGTATGATTAACTTAATTATTGATTAATATGCTCAGTGTAATATTCACTACATATGGCTTTCCTTCATGCCAAGTCATTATTATGTTATGATCCATATTAGGTTTGTTGTGTACACACAAGGCCTTTTCTTTATGGTGACTAACATAATTTTTTCTTGGTACATTTGATGCTTATGGAATGATTTAATATAATACTTTGTTGTGTACACACAAGGGTATTATGATTAATATCATGACTATATAGCAATGAAGGGTCTAACTTAACTAAAATATTATAGTTTGTTGTGTACACACAAGACTATTAATATTTTAGAGGCCAAGATAAGTTGAGAATTGTATGAATTACAATTGGAAAGAGTTTTTCCTACCTTTGAACTTATATAAGATTTGTTGTGTACACACAAGGTCTTTTATAAGGAATTAGGATCTCAACCCCACTAAGAGAACCAATTAGGGTTTTCTCGATCATCACATTGAGGGTTATGATGCTTGATAAAATAGTGGGAGACATAATTAAGTTAAAGTCCTAATTTAATTATGTTTTGTCAACATTGATTGTCTGCTTATGTAATGTTGTTTGTTAATGTAGATTAAATGGCCTCTTCACTCTCACTCCGTAGCATTCTTGATGCAAATAAATTGACTGGACCAAACTATGTTGATTGGTTGAGAAACCTGAAGATAGTACTCAGCCAAGAAAGAATTTCTTATATTCTTGATACCCCAACCTTGGAACCATTAGGGGAAGATGCCTCGCAAGAGGATAAGACCACATATAACACGTGGCAAAATGACTCACTTACTGTCAAGTGTGTAATGCTTGCCTTTATGACCAATGAGTTACAGAGGCAACATGATAGCATGGACACAAACTCCATATTGCTCAATTTAAAAGAACTTTATGGAGAACATAGTCGAACTGCAAGATATGAAATATCTAAGCAGTTATTCCATGCAAGGATGACAGAAGCTACATCCGTACAAGACCATGTATTAAAGGTTATTGACCTAATCACCCGATTGGGTCAATTAGGTTTTGTCATGGATGGGGAGTTGAATCAGGATTTAATCCTGCAGTCACTCCCAGAGTCATTTTCACAGTTTGTTCTTAATTATCATATGAACAAACTTAACACTTCCTTGCCTGAGCTGTTGAATATGTTAAAAACAGCAGAGAGCCATTTAAAGAAAAATAAGGCTCCACTTCTTCTTGTGGATGGTGTAAACAAGAAGAAAATAGGCAAAAAGGGTTCCAAGAGGAGGTTAAACCCAAAAGGGGGCATCAAGAAAAAGAAAGGAAAGAAGGCCTCCGGACAAATGACCTGCTTTCATTGTGGCAAGCCGGGTCACTGGAAAAGAAACTGCAAGGTTTACCTTGTAAGTCTGAAGCCCGGTGCTAGTAATGCACCAACAGGTATGTATGAGATACATGCAATTTTGTCATTAGACACTTCTAATTCAAACTCTTGGGTATTGGAAACTGCTTGTGGTCATCATATCTGCAAATCATTGCAGGGACTACAGAACATTAGAGTTTTGAAGGAAGGCGACTTCGAGCTCTACGGTGCTGGAGGAGATTCCATCCAAGCAAAAGCTGTAGGGACTTATATGTTGAAGCTGCCTTCTGGGAAGATTTTAGAGTTAAAGAATTGTTATTTTATGCCTAGAATCATTAGAAATATCATATCTGTACCCTTGTTACTTAAACAAGGATATATTATGAATGTAATGAGCAGTGGCTGCTCAATCAGTTTTTCTAATGAAATAATATTTAATGGCATATTTTGCAATGGTCTCTTAACTTTATCTTCTGATGACAATATACTACATGTTAGTAATAAATGAAAAAGAGATGAAGTAAACAATACTTTACTTTGACACTGTCGTCTTGGACATATTAGTGAGCAGAGGATTAACAAGTTATACAAGGAAAAATTTCTTAATCCTTATGACTATGAATCATTAGGAACTTGTGAATCATGTCTCATGGGTAAAATGACCAAGACTCCATTTAGTGGACATAATGAAAGGACAACAGAGTTATTAGGACTCATACACACTGATGTATGTGGACCTATGACAACTCAGGCCAAGGGTGGATACTCATATTTCATCACATTTACTGATGATTTTTCAAGGTACGGATTTGTGTATCTAATGAAACATAAGTCCAAAGCTTTTGAAAAATTTTTAGAGTATCAAAGTATGGTAGAGAAACAAACGGGGAAAAGTATTAAGATCCTTCGATCAGATAGAGGAGGTGAATACTTATCCACCGAGTTTCTTGATCACCTTAAACAAAAGGGAATCATCTCTGAATGGACTCCTCCTTTCACACCACAATTAAATGGTGTTGCTGAAAGGAGAAATCGTACTTTATTAGATATGGTATGGTCCATGATGTGCTTCACAGACTTACCTATTTCTTTCTGGGGATATGCCTTGGAAACAGCGGCTAATATTTTGAATAGAGTACCATCCAAATCTGTATCTGGCATTCCATATGAGTTATGGAGGGGAAAGAAACCCAATCTTAAGCACCTTAAGATATGGGGATGTCCAGCTTATGTCAAAAGAAATTTTGGACAAAAGCTTGATGCTAGAGCAGAAAAATGTCTATTTGTTGGATATCCCAAAAATAGTATAGGATATCTATTCTACCACCCTACTGAACAAAAGATTTTAGTCAGTAGGCATGCCATTTTTATGGAAAAGGAATTCATCCTACAAAAGGGCAGTGGGAGAAATATTGAACTTGAAGAAGTTCAATAAATAGATACATCTCAACAAAATCATAACACAGTTAGTATAGAACCTGAACGCACCACTCCTATCCGTAAGTCTGATAGAGTGCGACATGCACCTGAAAGGTATGGGTTCATTATTGAAAATAATGAAGCCCGAATCATTGATAATGATGAGCCTCTAACATATACGGATGCTGTCATAAGTAGTGACTCAGACAAATGGCTGGAAGCCATGAGATCCGAAATGGACTCCATGTATGTCAACCAAGTCTGGACTTTGGTTGATGCACCAGAGAGTGTTAACCCTATTGGATGCAAATGGGTCTATAAGAAAAAGATTGGGACAGATGGCCAAGTTGAAACTTATAAAGCCAGATCAGTGGCTAAGGGTTTCAGACAAAAACAGGGAATAGATTATGATGAAACATTTTCTCCTGTTGCCATGCTCAAATCTATTCGGATCATGCTTGCTATAGCAGCATATCATGATTATGAAATCTGGCAGATGGATGTGAAGACTGCATTCCTCAATGGTTTCCTTGAGGAAGAGGTTTATATGTCACAGCCAGAAGGTTTTGTCTTGGAGACTAAACCTAATCAGGTATGTAGGCTAAAGAAATCTATTTATGGATTAAAGCAAGCATCTAGGAGTTGGAACATCCGATTTGATAAGACAGTCAAAGAATTTGACTTTATCAAAAATGAGGATGAACCTTGTGTATACAAGAAGACTAGTGGGAGTGCCATAGTTTTCTTGGTTCTATATGTAGATGACATACTCCTCATTGGGAATGATATCCCAATGTTACAATCAGTCAAGGTATGGTTATCTAAACAGTTTTCCATGAAAGACTTGGGAGAAGCATCTTATATACTAGGCATCAAGATCTATAGAGATAGATCTAGGAGGATGCTAGGTTTATCCCAGTCTAGGTACATTGACCAAGTGCTAAAAAGATTTAGCATGGAGGAAAGTAAAAGAGGTTACTTACCTATTGGTCATGGCATACATCTTTCTAAGAAAATGTCTCCTAAGACACCTGAAGAAAGAAATAGAATGAATTCGGTACCTTATGCTTCGGCAGTAGGGTCTATTATGTATGCTATGTTATGTACTAGGCCTGATGTGGCATATGCCTTAGGTATAGCCAGCAGGTTTCAGGCTGATCCAGGAGAGGATCATTGGAAGGCTGTGAAAAATATTCTTAAGTACTTAAGAAGAACTAAGGATATTTTTCTAATATACGGAGGATCTGATCTTAAACTAGAAGCTTATTCAGATTCTAGTTTTCAATCAGATCCAGATGACAGCAAATCTATATCTGGGTATGTTTTTACCCTTAATGGAGGAGCTGTAAGCTGGAAAAGTTCTAAACAGCAAACTGTAGCTGACTCAACAACTGAGGCAGAGTACATTGCTGTAAGTGAAGCTGCCAAGGAAGCTGTCTGGATGAAGAAGTTCATATCAGAGTTGGGCGTAGTTCCTGAGATTGAAGGTCCAGTATCACTTTACTGTGATAATACGGGGGCTGTTGCTCAAGCAAAGGAACCAAGAGCTCATCACAAATCAAAGCACATTCTGAGACGCTTCCATCTCGTTCGAGAGATTGTCAAAAGACAAGAAGTCTGCATTAAAAGGATAGAAACGAAGAACAACGTAGCAGACCCGTTCACTAAGGCTCTATCACAGCGAGAGTTTGATCGCCACCTTGATTGTATGGGGTTAAGATTTAAAGGCGACTGGCTTTAGTGCAAGTGGGCGATTGAAAGATTGTGCCCTGAAAGCCAATTGAAATATTGTAATTTTGATCCCAAAATCAATGAATTGACATTTTATAAAGGCATTATTTTCATCATTTGCTATGTCTTTTTGATTTTATGATGAACCCCATAGATTAGGGCTATGGTTCTAGGGTTATGATGAGATCATACCAGTGAGACCGAAAGCCTTAAAACCCTAATCTAAAATATTCCTGGTCGATGGGACATTGAGTTGGGGATCAATGTTTCCGGCAAGACCAGCACATCCTATATATGTTTTGTAATAAGGGTGACTGATCTCACAGTCACTTGTGTTTGACACTAATACTAGGATGTGAGTGTTCATTGGAGAATGAGTTCACTGAATTGATCCAGATTGAGAATATCTAATGGAACCTTATCTGTTTGTCAATAGATAATTCTCATAGTGGGAGTAGTGCATGTGGTCCTTTGACCTGAGACTACCATAGTACCTTATATACATGAATCCATACTTTGGTTCGCAGTCAATCATGACACTGAGTCATGCATGAGGTGATACTGGTTATGGTGGATTGTATATGGAGGTTGTGAGTAGGTCAACAAGGAATTGATCAGCCCTAGTAAGAGGGAATAGCATCCAGCTAATTTCAAATGATGGATTCAGGAAACCTTTGATCAAAGTATGAACATTAGAGTTATTTTCTAATAGTTCATTAATGAATCATCATTATAAAGATTGAGCTAGGGATGAATATGAAAATTGGATTTGACAAATATCCATATTCATAATCATATTCGGGATGCAAGTTGATCAAAGGACTGAATTGCCCGGTAACTCACCACTGAAGGGTATTTTGGTAATTCCACCAAAATTCCACATCTTCTGGGTAGACATGATACGTTGCTAGACGTCAATCTTGTCTTGTAGGTATATGATTGAGTCATGGTAATTCAAATCAGTCAATTTGAATTAGATTCTAATTGACCGAGTCGAGCTAGTTTGAGTTGACCTAAATCGGCTTAGTTAAGATCTAACCGAATTAAGTCAAATAGAACTCGGACCTACTGCTGGCTAGGTGTGGAACCCAATGGGTCACACACAAAAGAAAATTGGTGAAGGATTTAATTTGGAATTAAATCATGTTTGCAGGATAAACACACTAGCATGTGTTGCAGACCAAATTTCTATTCGAATCAGATTCGAATTTGGTTCCGAATTGGGCTTAATTGGGTTCTAATTGAACCAGATTAAGGTCCAATTTATTTTTTAGGACATTGGGCTAACCCATGGCTGAACCCAAGTGAATTTAATTCACTGAGACCCTCTCTCCAAGCCGCCCCCTCCCTTCTCTCACCCGCGCGCGCCAAGAAAGAAAGTCCACGCGCGTGGACTTCTCTTAAAACGCGTGAGAAGAAAAAAAAAAAAAAAAATGTCGGAGAAATTTTTGAATAAGGGCATTTCAGATCCTTGTCTGGCGCCCTTGGATCTGGATCTGATGGCCAGAAAATTTTAAGAAAAAGATCCGTCGCTTTTCGGTCGCAAATCCGTCTCCAAAAGTCGCGATCCTTCCTGAAGTTTTTCTGAGAGTTCTCCTCGTCGGAAAAACGAAAATCAAATCGGAGAATCGTGATTTTTGGTTGAGGGGACGCGTGAGGAATGAGGGATCATGATCCCTGGGGTTTCAGAGGGTTGCATTGTTTCGAGATGACACCCCTCTGAGATCTATAAATAGGGTTAGGGTTCTCGGGGGTTTTCACGCAACATAGTTCAGAGATCCAATTCCCTCACTTCCTCTCCAGAATACTCCTTCCTCTTGTTCTTGTTGGGTATTGTTTCCCTTACAGAGGTATCCTCTGTCGAAACTCTAACCCTAAACAAGAATAAGAAGAAGGTCTTGAACGGTAAAGGAAAGAACAGGGAAAGGATCTTTTCTTCTTTTCCTTCTTGAATTAAGACTTTGACTGTCTTAATTTTTTCTTCCAATTCAATTCAAGAAAAGGGATTCAAGAAAGGGAATTCTTGAAGAAAATTCAAGAAGAGGAAAGAAGGAAGAAAAAGAAATTTTCAAGAAAGAAAATTTCAGCCTAAAGGTCCAAGAATTGAATTCTTGAAAAAGAATTCAAGAAGAGGAACCAAGAAATAGAGATTTTGTCTTCATTGTTTTTCTGTGTGGATCACCATTGGAGGGTGAACATTTGGGCACCTGGTGGAGATTCAGAGTTTGGATTTTGCAATATAGGTTAGTATCTTAATTTGAGATTAAATCTTATATAAACATCTTATATATTTTAATTCTTTTAAGGAGATTTTGGGTTGAAGGTTTGGTGAAGATTTCATAAAGATAAAAAAATTTTGAAATCTATGATTCCGCCTTGCCACCGAACCCTACAGTTGGTGACTTCGGCTTCTCCGTTGGACTGTGGATGTGCAATGGATGTTAGCCGATGCTGGATATGGTACCGAGCACAGAAGTCCTTGAACTTCGGATTATCGAATTGTCTCTCGTTGTCCGTGATGATGACGTGTGGGATACCAAACCTGAAGATGATGGAGTTTTTCACAAAACTTTCCACCTTGCCCTCTGTGATTTGGGCCAATGTTTCGGCTTCCACCCATTTCATGAAATAGTCGATGGCCACTAGAAGAAACTTCCTTTGCCCTGATGCTGGTGGGAACGGGCCAAGAATGTCCATCCCCCACTGAGCAAAGGGCCGTGGGGCTGCCAACTAAGTTAGGTGACTCACAGATTATCTCTGCACATTGGCATACCTCTGGCATTGGTCGTACTTCCGCACGAAATCAGTTGAGTCCTTCTGGATGGAGGGCCAGTAATACCCTTGTTGAATAATCTTGTATGCTAGAGATCTGCCTCCCAAGTGATCACTGCATATGCCCTCGTGGACCTCTCTCAATGCATAATCTGAATCGGTGGGTCCGAGGTATTTCAGCAGTGGTTGGGAGAACGATCTCTTGTAGAGGGTTCCATTTAAGATGACGGACTGAGATGCCATCCAGCGGATCTTCTTGGCCTCTGCCTTATCTTCGGGCAGTCCTCATTCATTTAAGAATCTGATAATGGGATCCATCCAGCTTGGCTCAGCATCAATCTGGCGCACCTCTGCAGCCTCTTCGGCAATGCTTGGAGTTTCAAGATGTTCAACAAAGATGCATCCAAGAGACTCCGGTGCTGTAGTTGCCAGTCGAGACAGTGCATATGCCCGGGAGTTCTCCGAACGGGGAACATGAATAATTCCAAAATGTTCCAATTGGGAGGATAAAGCCTGAACCTTCTCCAGGTATTGCACCATAGTTGAATCTTTGGCTGCGTACTCTCCATTGACTTGATTCACAACCAGTTGAGAGTCAGAGAAGGTTTGGAGTTGCTGGACTCCCAAATCTTTGGTGATCCGAAGTCCGACGAGTAGGGCCTCATATTCGGCCTGATTATTGGAGGCGTGGAAGGAGAAACGGAGTACATACTCTATAATCTAGCCATCAGGTTTAGTCAACATGAGTCCAGCCCCGCACCCGGTAGCATTGGAAGCTCCGTCCACATGAAACGTCCAAATGGACTTCATATCCTTCGGGGTTTCTTCTTCATCCGAAGAGACTTCATCTTCGGACTTCCAGGTGCACTCGACCATAAAATCGGAGAGCACCTTGGCCTTCATAGCCGCTCGGGGCTGGAAGCTAATGTCAAATTCGCTTAGCTTCACAGCCCACTTGGATATCCTTCCAGAAGTGTCCGGAGATCGGAGAACGGCCTTGAGAGGTTGATCAGTCAGCACCATGATAGCGTGGGCCTGGAAATATGGCCATAGTCACTTTGCCGCAATCACTAAAGAGTATATCAGCTTCTACATCCTTGCAATCGCATTTCTGTGTCATGCAGGATCTTGCTGATGTAGTAGATCAGCTTGTGGGACCCGTCTTCCTCCTTCCAGACAAGAACCGAGCTCACTGCTTCGTCTGAAGCAGTGAGGTATAGGTAGAGGACCTTGCCTTCTTTTGGCTTGGAGAGTAATGGCGGGGTCTCCAAATACTTCTTCAATTCCTCAAAGGCAACGCGACAGTCTTCGGACCATTCGAAGCCCTTTGACTATTGAAGTACCTTGAAGAACGGAAGGCATTTCTCGGTGGACCGAGAGATAAATCTGCTTAGAGAAGCAATCCTCCCTGTCAGCTGTTGGACTTTCTTTTTACAGGAGGGATGTCACATATCCTTCTAGGCCTGGATCTTCTCAGGGTTGGCCTCAATCTCTCGTTTGGTGACAAGGAAGCCCAGGAATTTGCTCGACGTGACCCCGAAGGTGCACTTCGCCGGGTTTAACTTCATTTGGTAGCACTGGAGAGCGCTGAATGACTCCTCCAAGTCATGGATGTGGTCTCTCCAGTGGAGACTCTTGATGATCATGTCGTCAACATAGGCCTCCATATTTCTTTCTAGTTTCTTTTCAAACATCTTATTGACGAGTCTTTGAAATGTTGCTCCGGCATTCTTGAGGCTGAACAGCATCATCTTGTAGCAGTAGAGACCTTTGTCAGTGATGAATGCCATCTTCTCCTCATCTTGCGGATCCATTCTAATCTGGTTATAGCCAGAAATGGCATCCATAAAGCTCAGCAACTGGTGGCCGGCGGTAGCATCGACCAGTTGATCAATCTTTGGGAGAGGGAAGCTATCTTTTGGGCAAGCCTTGTTGAGGTCTGTATAGTCGATGCAGATCCTCCACTTGTCGCTAGCTTTCTTCACCATTACCACATTGGCCAGCCACTCGGGGTAGCGGGCCTCTCTGATGAACCCTACCTTGAGGAGCTTACAAACCTCTTCATCAATAGCTTGCTATCTTTCGGGGGTGAAGCTCCTCTTCTTCTGTCACACCGGCTTGTACCCAGGGGTTACTTCCAGCCGATGAGTAATCACTTCGGTAGGAATCCCAGGCATGTCCGAAGCCGACCAGGCGAAGACATCGGCGTTGTCCCTGAGGAAATGGATCAGCTTCGTTCTGGTTTCCTCGTCAAGGGCATCCCGATTTGCACAACTCTGGAGGGATCTTCCTCTTTCAAAGGTATCAGGATGGTCCTCTCCATGGGTTCACCAAGGTTTGTGGTTCAATCCTCGGATCCAACTGATCCAGAGTAGTCGAATCTTTGAAATGCCTATCTTCAATCATTAGACATTGCCATGCCATCCTCTGGTTCCCTTTAACTTCTCCAACACCATTTCTGGTGGGCAAACGTACTAAGAGGTAGTGAGAGGAGATCACAGTCTGGAACCTATTCAAGGCGAGCCTTCCCAGAATAATGTTGTAGGCAGAGGGGATCTGGACCACCGTGAAGTTGATCGGCAATGTCTTTTGTCGAGACTTGGAGTCGAGGGTTACAGGCAACACTATCTCCCCCTCGGCATAAACTTGGTTGCCCCTGAAACCGGAGAGTGGTATAGGGGATCTTTGTAGTTGATGTCTAGGCAAACACATTTTGGAGAATGCATCGTACATCAAGACATCAGTCGAACTTCTATTATCAATAAGAACTCTCTGTACATCATAATTGGCCACTACGGTCGAAATTACAAGAAGGTCGTCGTGCGGGAGCTGGACTCCCGCAAAGTCATCGTTGGAGAAGAGGATGGAGTTGTTATCTTTCAATCGCTTTGAAGCTTCATCTTCATCCCTTCTCTAGTTGGTGGGCCGATGTATCATCCCTACACCTCCGTTGGTGGGCCTTTGATTTGGCAATTCAGCCTCTTCGGGAGGTGGCTGGGGAACGTTGCTTCCAACCGGGGTCCCTGGCGATCGATGTACCACCCCAAGTATCCTCTCTTGATGAGATCCTTGATCGCATCCCTCAGTTGGATGCATTATTCTGTGTTATGGTCGTGGTCCCGATGGAATCGGCAGAATTTATTCATGTTCCTTGCGGAAGAGGAGGCCTTCATGGGATGGGGTTGTTGGAGATAGTTTTCTTTTTCTATCTCCATGAGGATCTTCTCTCGAGGGAGGTTGAGGGGGGTGTATGAGTCGAATCTTCCTCCCAATGCTTTGGGCTTGGGAGGGCTTCTCCGGCGGTCTGCATATCTGTCGCCATTGTTATTGGAAGTTTGGGGGCCTTACCCCCTGTTATTCTTCTTCTTGGAAGGGGGTTTCTCTTTAATCATACGTCGATTCACCACCTGCTCTTCAGCATCGGCGTACTTCTGATCCCTTGATAGGAGCTCAGCGTAGCTTTGAGCAACTTCTTGTCCAGGAAAAAAGTAAGCCTGGAGGTTCAAAGCCCCTTCTTAGAAGCTGACATGGCCACGTGCTCGTTGAGATCGGGGATCTCAACTGTGGCCGCATTGAACCTGGAGATGTAATCTCTCAGGACCTCTCCTTCATTCTAGTGAAGGAGGAAAAGTGTGTCTGTATTTCGAGGAGTCTTGTGGCAGGTCCTGAAATGCAAGACAAACAATATTTCTAACTCGGAAAAGGAATCGATGGTGCCTGGGCGCAGGCTCGAGCACCACATCCGAGCGGACTTCTTCAAGGTAGCCGGGAATGCCAAACAGTACATCATGTTCGAAACTCCTTGAGTCATCATATGGGTTTTGAAGCAGCCCAAATGGTCGAAGGGGTCGGAGGTGCTGTCGTAGGGTTCCATCTGGGGAACCCTGAAGTGCTAAGGAATGTCCTCAACCATATTGCGATCGGTGTAGGGTGGGCGTAAATCACCCACAATCAGGTCCTTGGGATCTCTCTGATCCCGCATTCTCTGTTCTCATGCCCTTGCCATCCCTGATTTGATGGCTCTGAACCTCCCATCATAATCGGGAGTCTGCTTGGATGCTCTCTCCACCGGAGTGGAGTCTTTAGAGGAGGAGGAGAAAATTTGCCTAGGCCTTTTCCCTTTTTGTGGGGAATCGGCAGACCTAGGCAGTCTCGAAGTTCGGCCTTCGGGAGAGGGCCAAGAATGGGGAGAGGGATGCGCTGAATCCTCCCATGGTGCTCTCCTTCTTCGGGATCGAAAGCTATGTATAGAAACAGCCGGTGGGTTTTCCACCGGAAATGCTCTGTCTTGAAACTCTTGAACCATGGCCATCAGGTTGGCGACCTGGTTCATAAGAGCTTCGAACTGCTATGCTCCCACAGTAACCATGGGAGGTGGAACATCGTTCTCCTCCAAGGGTGCACCCCCCTGAGACGAAGCACGACTCCGGCTTGTAGAAGCATTTTGAGCTTTTCCTCTTTACATCAAAAAATTCTTTGTTTCTTCCCCTTGTCTGGGAGGGAGCTTAACAAATGCCAGTAATACGCTCCTCCCCTTCCTGGCGTGCCAATCTGTTGGCGTGGAGTCCCTGGATCGGCCAGTCAGAGCCGCTACGTCGCAGGACTGCTCCCTTGTTCACCTACAAAATAGGTCCCTTGCCATAGTTTTTCCGGTGGAGGACACTCCGATGCCTAAGTCAGTGGCAGATTCCAGCCATAGAATGGGGAAGATGTCGAGAGTGGAAGAGAAAAAGAGTTCTTGGAGATTGAAAATGTGTATGTGCGAGATTATTCACGCGTACCTCTCGAGCCATCCTTCTTACCAATATTTAAAAGATGGCCTCCGGTCTGTGGCCCGCTCTTTTCCCGGAGATCATGGGGAGCCATTCACTCCCATGATCGACGATCGTGGGTTGTCAATGAGTGGTTCTGGCCAGATCGGAGGCGTGGCTGCAAGAATTGCGTGCCATGATCATGGCATGATGAGTGTCGATTGTAACCGTTGGTTACAGTTTCCTTTTTGGAATAGATTGTGGTTCAAGCTTCGGGTTTTTCCTTGCATGGGCCGAAGGCTTGATATTTCCCCGAGGTCGGAGATCATGTCTACGACGGGGACCGAAGTTTGTGTCTTCGAAAGTCGATGAGTAGTTCAAACTTCAGCTGGGGTCGAAGGTGCTACCTGAAGGACTAGCCTTCGGATGTTGTAGTTCGATGTGAAGTCTTGAGTTGCTTAGAGTTGGCCTTTGCTTAGTCCGAAGTCTGTAGTCCAGAGAAGCGAGGCTTCGATAAGTCGAGCCAGAGCCTGGTTCGTAGCTGAACCAAGATATCCCAACAAGCTTTTTAAGGAAGAACAAAACTCAATGTTTTTCCGCCACTTTCTTTTACACCGCCCAAAATTTATGACGTGAACAATGAAACTGGTGTTCTCGGGGAGGTGAGAAGACCAGCTGGGAATATTTGGCAATCATAAAAGAGAACGAATCAAATTTGTTCTTTAATGAAGCAATGAAGGCCAATACGTGGTGATTTAATTCAACCAAAACCAGCGGAAGGAGGAGAGGAAAAAATGCTTTGAATACCCTATTCGCCCAAGCCATAATTACCGTGTAGATGGGTTCAATCTGGTTCACAATCGGTTCAAAAAGTTCCAAACCGGTTCTAAACCAGTTCACAACACTATTAGATCAAAATCTAATATATAAATGGCTTGGTCAAGTCCTGGTCACCCAGAAATAATTTCCAGTGGACCCGAACTAAAACTGATTGACCCAAAACCGGGTCAATCCAAAGAGTGCTCAATCAAACCGTTACCGAAATGATTCCTAATCATAAATCGGTACTTGGATCAGGGAGAGATCCTTTATGGCATGTGACCTCATAGGTTCGAACATTGGCGATAGCACTGGAACAATTCCAATACCAGCACAAGATACCATCTAGCAATGGATCGCAGCATCTGGATAGGTCGAAGATGCGAGAGCAATCAATCAAACCTCTGGAATATGGTTACCGTATAATTCATCCCTTTGACCTCAATTGCTCAGGATGACTTAGGGTTAGACTGCCAACCCTAGCAGAGTCAATCCACAACATGTCTCAACCTCGCAAGTCCAGTGACTCCTCAATAGGACTACCCCGGCCGAGGATTTGCTAAATTGAGACACTGCAAGACATTCACTCCAAACTGTTTGGACAGGTCAATTCCATCTTGGTCCACCACTGCTCCACAAGTACTAGCCTATACCCAGAAACCTTCCGTCATCGAATTAGAAATCCGGGTAGTCCGACACCATAGCATAGGGAGCTGCTTGCAAGCTACCATGGTGACCTTAAGTCGGAGGGACACATATACCCATATCCAATCGTGAGTATCCCTTTGGCAAAAAGGGGCTACATGGAGTCACGTTCAATGAGATATCATATATCCCACTTGCAGATCATATCAGTGTCACTACACTTCTTTGGTCAAGAGGACAACCAAACGATGTGAACCATAACAACCTACACTTGATACATTACCATCCAGTACAATGTATCCTTTGATTGTGAACCTGGTTTAAGTATCACTTGATATATCCTCTCTATATTGAAGTCAGTGTAATCCTAAGGACTTCATCACATGAAAAGAGTTCATTATAGAAAAATGTCATAATGTGATGAGCTACCAAAATAATATTTATTAATTCATACAAAGAGTACAATACTCAACTCAACCGCCTACAGCTTAGGCGATTAGCTTTGGGACACAATTTTCAACAGTCTTCACCAACTCCAATCCGAAGCTTGAAGCACTTATTGAAGAAGTTGAAGAAGCCATTGAAGTGCAATTAAGAAGGCTTCTCTCGAGCTACATCGGCAACCATCAAACAACATCTATTTGTCATTCTATTGCTTAATTTTCATTAACTCTTTTTCTGAGTTGTTGGGTTATTGGTGAGCCCGGTTTAAAAACCAAAAAGGTTCTTTGTTAGCCTGTGTAAAACCAAGTGTTAGGTTCTTTGTTAGCCTATGTAAAACCAAGTGTTAGGTTCTTGGTGATCCTACTAAAACCAAGTGTTAGGTTTCTTTGGTGAGCCCGGTTTAAAAACCAAAGGATGTTGGATTTGGATTGTGATCCCGGTAAAACAATCCTATTGTATTCTTGATAGAATATAGTGAAAATTCCAAGTGGTATCTTGGATAATGGACGTAGGAGCTGGTTGCTCCGAACCACTCTATTTTGTCGTGTTTGCATTGTGCCTTTTCTTCTTACTTGTTTCTACTTTTAATTATCTAAATCACATAACCTTACACTTCAAAGAAGTTTTCAAGAGGCACATATCTATTAAATTTTTTAAATTTTCAATTCACCCCCCTCTTAAGAAAGCCACCTGGGCAACAAATCAAAACAATTTCAATTTATATTGTAAAACAATTTTACAAGCATATAAAATTTGAATTCTGATGCAGAACAAAGAACAAAGAAGCGTATGCAGAAGTAAATTTAGGATTAATTTTTTTTATTATTATTATTATTTTTTTTTTATTTCAGAAATTGGTTTTGACTCAAAATAAAGCTAAACTAAGTTGAAGGAAACTAGGTAATGATTGAAAGCACAGTTTAGAAGAAACTAAATTATCAGAGTAGTTCAGAAGTAACGGATCGCTGGGGGTTGAGAAACTCCCAGACCTAGGGTTTCGCTCTGAACTTTCAACAGAACAGAAATAGAGAGGAGAGATGGTTTACTAACCAGACAGTGATCTTCTCAGGATTTTGGTGGAAGAACTCTCTCGAGCAGATTGTGGGATCGTCGGAGTTGGCTATTTTCGCAATGGATCCTCCAATACTGATCTTGTGGTTTGGTCGGCTTCTCCTGGACTCAAGATCTGGGAAAGAAGAGGAACAAGTGATGGAATTCAGATACTCAAGAAAAGATTTACCAGGTTGAAGAACTTGAAAGCTGAAGTTGCTAAAATCAGGATTCTCCTGGAGGCCGATCTGACTTCCTCTTAGAATTGCTGTAGATCTGAAGTGTCTGGACTGGAGCTGGATGCTGGTGGCCGGCCTGGACTTGGAGAGGATGGCCGTGAGAAGTGGAATAGACTAGGGCTTGGTGGAAAGAGAAGGGTGATGGCGGCTAGGGTTTGGGAGTGGAGTGGCTAACCTAGGGTTTGGGTTTTGGAGATCTCACACCTCCTCAAGGTTCCTGGGGAACCCGGATTTACTCCCTCACGGAGCTCAACACCTGGATGCAAGTGCGTAAGAGAGAAAACACAAAGTTTGCTCACAAAAAAAACTTGGTTTCATTCATCTGATTGATTTAAACTTACAAGAGGGGTTTAATTTATAAGGCTTTACAAGGGAGTAGGGTTTTACATCTTCCCATGTGGGACTAAAGGAGGGGATCTACAAATCAGGAAAAATCATACACATATGGTCGGCCAAAGTACCAAAAAATTTGATTTGGATTATAAAAGGCAGGTAGATGGCGCCTCCTTGTATGGATCTTCAAGAGAATTTTTTTCCTTCCATGGATCAACTCTTTTGGACTCCTCCTTTTCTTCCTCCCTAAGTCAAGGTCCTTCCCATCTTTGTTTTGGATTTTTTTGGCAGGTAGTGGGTGCCTCCTTGAAGTTCTCTCCAAGAAAATTTCTTCCCATCTTTACTTTGGTTCTCTTGGGAAAGTCTTGGCCGCCCCCTTGATTTGTGGACTCTTGGTGGATTTCTCCTCATCTGGCGCATGAGAGAAGGAAGCTGCTATCTGTGGAGTGGGGACCAAAGGCTGCTGGATGTAGATATGGCACCCCCTAGACTCAGGCGTATGGCTGGGAGTGTGGCTGGGAGTGTGGTGTCCACTTGCTTGGTCTTGGGAGAAAATGTAACACCCCAGGTTGAAACCGTAGTCCACTACTGAGTCAACATGACTCAACAAAATAAAATGCAGGTAATGTAGACTCAAGCTAAATTGAGTTGATCTAGTCAACTCTTATTACAAACCAAAAACCCTAATTTTTTTTGGGCAAGGTTAATCAGAGATCCAGATGGAGCTCTGAAGTCTTCTTCTGAGTCTGGTGCCCGCACCAATTCTCCCAGGGTGGGAGGAACTCGACCCTGTCGAGTATGGATCAAGTTGGCTCTGGTATCTCTCCAAGAGATCTGGGTCCAGTTCTTGTAACTCTTCTCGGGAGATCCAAGAGTCATCAGAATCTGGCCTTCCTAGCCAGCGGACCAGGTATCTTTGGTATCCTCGATTACGAGTAGAGATAACCTGATCATCCAGGATCTTTTCAATCTGCTCTTTCCTCACAGGCCAATTTGTTGGTGGACACACAGGGTCAGGTTCACTCTCAAGAGCAGGATTAGGTTCAAAAGCCTCACTGGGAATCACAGCTGGCTCCCTATACTCTACTAGGTCTGTAATGTTGAAAGTGGAGCTAATGCCTAGTTCTGGAGGCAACTCAAGCACATAGGCATTGGATCCTACTCTCTTTACCACTCTAAATGGTCCAGCTCCCCTAGCATGTAACTTTCTAACGGTTCCAGGAGGAAACCGTTCAGGTCTTAACCTAATCATTACATAGTCTCCTTCGTCAAAAGTTTTGACTCGCCTTTGAGAATCAGCGAATTTCTTATAAGTTTCATTACTTAAATTTATTTTGGCTTGAATTTCTTTATGCAAGTCTTTTATATGCTGTGCAAAAACTTCGGCAGACTCGGAGACCCGTGTGTGGACTGGTAAAGGAGCTAGGTCAAGAGGTGTGTGGGGTTTGTAACCATGCACAATTTCAAATGGACTCTTACCCGTAGACCTATTGACCGAGTCATTATATGCAAATTCAGCTCTAGGTAAGTACAAATCCCAGTTCCTAATGTTTTCACCAACAAGACACCTTAGCAGATTGCCTAAACTACGGTTCACTACTTCGGTTTGGCCGTCAGTCTGGGGATGATAGGCAGTTGAAAACTTAAGTTTCGTCCCTAACTTATGCCAAAGGGTTTTCCAGAAATAGCTAGTGAACCGAACATCCCTATCTGAAACAATGGTCTTGGGTAGGCCATGGAGTCGAACTATCTCATTAAAGAATAGGGTGGCTACCTTAGACGCATCAAATGTTTGGGAACAAGGCAAGAAATGGGCCATCTTGGAAAATCGATCTACTACAACACAGATAGAGTCATGCCTCCTCTGGGTCTTAGGCAAACCTAACACAAAGTCCATGCTCACATCTTGCCAAGGACGATCTGGGACAGGGAGTGGGGTATAAAGGCTGGTGTTCTGTTTTCGTTGTTTGGCAACAGCGCAGGTCCGACACCTAGCCACAATGTGTGCTACATCTTGATGAGGAACTAATATGCATGCAATTTTTTTTGTATGTTTTACATGTTGAGTTAGGTGATTAATTCCCAAATTTCAGATCAAAATTATTTGTAGGGAATTTTGTATGAATTTTTGAAGATCAGCATGCAGATTAGGACCTAGAAAAGTAGCAAAGAAAGGACCGCCGGGGCTGAGAAGCCTCGGTTAGGGCAAGTTCTCCTACAATAAAACTACTAGAGGTAGAGGGGTGTACCTGACAACGTCTGTAAAGATCGCAGTGAAGGGGTCTCTCGTTCCTCGATGGATGCGGCCTGGAAAACCGAGCCAAAGACCCGCGGATACCCGGCTTTCTGCTCGGTGATTCGATTGAGGCTTGGCTGGAGTCGTTGGATTCGTAGGAACTCAGGGACCTACAAACGACCTGTCAGGGGTTAGAAAACTCACAAAGGAACAAGAAAGCAAAGGGAAAACAGCAAGGGAAGGCTTTTTTTGGAGTGGGCGTCCAGGGATCTGAGCTGCTTGTTGGCAGCAGGAAGATGATTGCAGCACTGGGAAGAAAAACTCTCGCAAACCCCTTTATGCACATAGCAGGGTATCACAACTCAATAGAAGAACTCAAGGTTTTCATTCGTCAAAAATTCTCCTCATACAAGAGGCTAGGGTCCCTTAAATAGACCCTTAACCTTGGGCTCCAAGTAAGGGTACATAAGTCTTTACATAAGAATCCTTTTCCCTCTCAAACCCTAGCTAGAAAATAAGGAAATATTAGGTAGAAAAATCCCTAAAAATTTTCTTGACTTGGTCAAGACTCAAAGGATGCCTAGGGGGGCGTGTTGGGCTTCTAGGAGCAGCAAAAGGCCGGCCCAAAGGGGCTCGGGTGCATGGGTTTGGGCCTCTGGAAGCTGGGGTGGCCTGGTAGCCAGGTAGCAGGAATATTCCCTGGTATCTTGCTTCTTAGGGGCTTGGGCTTGGCACCTGGGTTTGATTTCTTTGGGCTAGGATGTAGATGGACCTCTGGAATCATGGATGCCATTATCTATGAATATACTTTGGAATCTGGAAGGGAATCTGGGCATCTGGAGGGCATCTGCAAGAAATCAGGGTTTTCTGAATTTTCCTCCTGGGATCTTCAAATCTTCAAGCTGGGTTGGACTTGTACTATACTTCCATGTCTTCAATCTAGTTAGACTTGGTCTTCACTTGTATGATATAGTCTTGAGTCTTCAGTATGCTTGGACAGGACTCAAAAAAATAAAATTAGCTCAACATGAGCTGACTAGCATTGGACTGAACTAGCTCAACATGAGCTGACTAGTACAGAACTGAAATAACAACTAAAAATACTCAAATAACAACTAAAATGGACTCAGATGAGCTAAGCCCTTATTACAGATGGACTCATAAATTATTGATCAATTTACAGAGGGTTGAAAAAGCCTCTGTCTTATTCTGGTGCCTCAGGTGTCCCCACCAATTCTCCCGGGGTGGGAGGAACTCGACCCTGTCGAGTGAAGGTTAGATTGGCTCACATATCTCTCGAGAAGGTCTGGGTTGAGGCATTGCAAGTCCTCTCGAGAAATCCATGAATCGTCCAACTCTAGCCGGCCTTGCCATCGGACCAGGAAGCGTTGATAGTCATGGCCCTGGGTCGTGATGGCTTGATCGTCCAGGATACGCTCGATCCGTTCTCCTCTCTCAGGCCAAATTTGTTTGTGGACACTCTAGGTTAGGGTCACTCACAATGAAAAGGAATAGGTCCAAAGGCCTCACTAGGTAGCACTGCCGGTTCCCTATACTCAACCAGGTCTGTAATATTGAAGGTAGAACTAATGCCCAAATCCGAAGGCAAGTCTAACACCTAGGCATTTGATCCAACCTTCTCTATCACTTTAAAAGGTCTGGCTCTGCGAGCATGAAGCTTCTTTTAGGCCTAAGCCTAACCAAGATAGAATCCACTACATCAAATTCTTTGATCCATCTTCGAGAATTAGCCAGTTTGTTTAACATTAGTGCGGGTGGTGAACATGTTAGGCACATGCAGACTCCTAACAAGATGATGCAAAGGACTCAAACTAACACCTAATACACTCGACTTTGCATTCCTATCGAAGGAAATTTATTAGACTTTTATGGGCCTAAACCTAAGAGATTATAGACTCTCTAGGTCTGACCCTAGTGTGGTGTGCACAAGAGTATTTACAATGGACTCCAAGCAAAAGCCAGAGGGTATGCCAGAAGTATAATGCAAACCTAACATGCGTAATGAATGCATGCAGTACGCTAATCTCTGTTAAATGCAATCTAATAATCCTAGAAATGCTGGAGGTGTCAGGAAAGGGCAGAAAATAGGAAGTGGGTTCAGAATTAGTTTGGTAGGGTAGGAAAAAAGGTTCAAGGTTAGTTGGATAAAGTTCGATATAAGAAGGCATGTCAGGGACTAATCCTAGACTAATGAGGCTAACCTTACGAGGTTGCGGTATATCTATGGGGTTTGCATAATGGAATGATGGGTTACTAATCTCAGGGAAGAGGTCCTTAATGGGAACTATAGGAGGAGGCTCATCCTGAGGGTACTGATTCAAAGAGATCAAGTCCTTAATAAATTCTTCAGGTTCTTGTATTTTAGGACTAGACTCTATAATTTGGCTCTCCTCTATGGTTTCCTCAGGTAAGGCTCTAGCAGCAGTACCTAGGTTCTCTTCCTCTATTTGTTCTTCCACTATAGCTTTAGGTTGGATGTGGTCAAGGTCAACTACCTCTAGGTTGGCTTCTACCTGGGTATCTATTGGGTCAGCTAATTCTAGGTCATCTAAAGGTGTCTCCTCTTCTCCCTCATACTCATCCACTAAGTTTGCATCAGCTTCATACACTTCCGCGTTAATGTAGGCCTTGTCAATCTCAGGAATGGTTGGAGAAGGTCGGCTAGGGGAAAATTGGCTAGGTCCTGGTTTCTGATTATGGACACTAATCCTAGTAGGTTCAAGTTGTCTAAAGGGTAGTGGCTTACTACTGGGCTCATATTTAGGGGTGCTAATCCTATGGGGTTCAAGTTGACTAAGGGAAACCTGACTAGTACTAGATTGATATCTAGGGATTATGGGCTCCCTAGACTCATAGGATAAGGGTGCAGATCTATGGGTCACGGGATTATATGATCTAGGGTCATAGGATTTGGGTTCAGCTCTATAGGTCTTGGGTCTACTGGACTCATGGGATATGGGTTCGTAGATTCTAGAGTCAGAGGATTTGAAGTCATAAGATCTATAGGTTGTGGGTATACTAGGCTTATAGGATGTGGGTAAATAGGATCTAGAGTCATAGGATCTAGGTTCAGTATCATAGTATGGGTCAGGCTGATTGGCTCTCCTAGGTTCAACCTCATGATATGGTTCAGGGTTTAGGGTCCTCCTAGGTTCAGGATTATAGTATGGGTCAGGCTGAGGGGCTCTCCTAGGTTCAACCTCTCGGTATGGATCAGGGTTTGGGGTCCTCCTAGGTTGAGGATTGTAGTACGGGTCAGGATAAGGGGCTCTCCTAGGTTCGACCTCATGGTATAGATCAGGGTTTGGGGTTCTCCTAGGTTGAGGGGACTTAGGATCTGGCTCAGATCGTGACCCATGGGTTCTTGCTATGGTCCCTACACGGCCTCCTAACTGGTCAAACCTATTGGCAAGATGGTCAATTCTATTGTTGGTTTGGGTAGCAGACTGAGTTAACTGGGTAGTCATCTGGGCCATTTGATCAGCTAGGGCTTTTATTTGGGCTTGTAAATTTTCCATGGGTTCAGACATTTGTGAAGGAGGTGGGTGATATGAAACTCCTAATCTAGTGCTCATGCAAGACTCGATCAGACCGACTATAGCTAATTAGACCTAGAGTCCAAACTAGATGCTCAATCAGGGTGGCAAACTAGCCTATAGTAACCCTGTACTCAGCCAGGCAGGTGTAAGGGGAGTGTTAGGTCCCTGATTGCCAATCCTAGACACCAATCAGAGATTGGCCAGGTAGGCGGACCAGCACACAAGCCCTTCGGGATTGAATCCCTAAACCACCGTTCTAGACACTGAGCACAAGGCACACACAGGTTAACTTGACATAGTGATCTAACACTAGCCCGGACCCGACCAGTTGGTGTCCCTAGTCCACTAGGGCAAATTAAGTCTAATTAATTTTAGGTTAAGGCTTGGGACCGAATGCAAGGGATGTGGTTTTGGGATATGGAGAGGTTATCAACTCCTCCCCCATCTGATATAGCAAGAGTGCCCTTAAAAGTAGATTATGCATTGATGGCAGGCAGATGAGGATGCAAATTAGGGTTTAGATGTTTTTGGTATTTTTGGAGAATATGTAATTTTTTTTTTTTTTTTTTTTGTATTTTCCTAAATAGAAGAAAACTTTCAAATCATGGCCTAATATGCTGGAAATATACTAAAATTAAAAGATATGCAAAAGATGCTAAACAAAACCCTAAAACTTCCAAACTTGTCTTGCTGAAAAAAAACAGAGCCAAATATTTGCAGGCCCTATTTCGGATTGCAGAGAATTCACAGACCATAATAAAATCTGAAAAATTTATAGAATTACTGTGAATTATGATAAATCCAGGAAAATAAATTTCAGAGTTTTTGGAGTTTTTTACAGGGAGAAATAATTAAAAGAACAGAGTATATATGGACTGAAAAATTGCAGAAAACAAGCCCTAATCTAAGCTCTGATACCAAATGATGGGGAACTAATATGCATGCAATTTTTTTTGTATGTTTTACATGTTGAGTTAGGTGATTAATTCCCAAATTTCAGATCAAAATTATTTGTAGGAAATTTTGTATGAATTTTTGAAGATCAGCATGCAGATTAGGACCTAGAAAAGTAGCAAAGAAAGGACCGCCGGGGCTGAGAAGCCTCGGTTAGGGCAAGTTCTCCTACAATAAAACTACTGGAGGTAGAGGGGTGTACCTGACAACGTCTGTAAAGATCGCAGTGAAGGGGTCTCTCGTTCCTCGATGGATGCGGCCTGGAAAACCGAGCCAAAGACCCGCGGATACCCGGCTTTCTGCTCGGTGATCCGATTGAGGCTTGGCTGGAGTCGTTGGATTCGTAGGAACTCAGGGACCTACAAACGACCTGTCAGGGGTTAGAAAACTCACAAAGAAACAAAAAAGCAAAGGGAAAACAGCAAGGGAAGGCTTTTTTTGGAGTGGGCGTCCAGGGATCTGAGCTGCTTGTTGGCAGCAGGAAGATGATTGCAGCACTGGGAAGAAAAACTCTCGCAAACCCCTTTATGCACACAGCAGGGTATCACAACTCAATAGAAGAACTCAAGGTTTTCATTCTTCAAAAATTCTCCTCATACAAGAGGCTAGGGTCCCTTAAATAGACCCTTAACCTTGGGCTCCAAGTAAGGGTACATAAGTCTTTACATAAGAATCCTTTTCCCTCTCAAACCCTAGCTAGAAAATAAGGAAATATTAGGTAGAAAAATCCCTAAAAATTTTCTTGACTTGGTCAAGACTCCAAGGATGCCTAGGGGGGCGTGTTGGGCTTCTAGGAGCAGCAAAAGGCCGGCCCAAAGGGGCTCGGGTGCATGGGTTTGGGCCTCTGGAAGCTGGGGTGGCCTGGTAGCCAGGTAGCAGGAATATTCCCTGGTATCTTGCTTCTTAGGGGCTTGGGCTTGGCACCTGGGTTTGATTTCTTTGGGCTAGGATGTAGATGGACCTCTGGAATCATGGATGCCATTATCTATGAATATACTTTGGAATTTGGAAGGGAATCTGGGCATCTGGAGGGCATCTGCAAGAAATCAGGGTTTTCTGAATTTTCCTCCTGGGATCTTCAAATCTTCAAGCTGGGTTGGACTTGTACTATACTTCCATGTCTTCAATCTAGTTAGACTTGGTCTTCACTTGTATGATATAGTCTTGAGTCTTCAGTATGCTTGGACAGGACTCAAAAAAATAAAATTAGCTCAACATAAGCTGACTAGCATTGGACTGAACTAGCTCAACATGAGCTGACTAGTACAGAACTGAAATAATAACTAAAAATACTCAAATAACAACTAAAATGGACTCAGATGAGCTAAGCCCTTATTACAGATGGACTCATAAATTATTGATCAATTTACAGAGGGTTGAAAAAGCCTCTGTCTTATTCTGGTGCCTCAGGTGTCCCCACCACATCTCTTTTTAAGCTAGGCCAGAAGAAATGGTCTTCAATAGCCAGGGTGGTCTTATCTTTTTCGAAATGGCCAGCTAAACCTCCAGCATGAGTTTCCCAAATCAAGAATTCCCTAAGAGAGGTTCTAGGGATGCAAAGCCTATTCTTAAAGAACAGAAAGCCATCTAAAAGGGAATAATCCTTATGTTCACTAGATGGTCCTTGAGTTAGATCCTGGTATACAGTCTTGAAATCCGGACACGACTCATATTCTTCTTTGATTTGCTCAAACCCTATGACTTCAGCCCTAACCGAATTCAACAACAAAGATCGATTCTAAGGGCATCAACTACCTTATTTTCAGACCCAGCCTTATGCTTCAAAACAAAAGTATAGGACTGGATATACTCTACCCACTTAGCATGCCTAGGGTTAAGCTTCTTCTGAGAATTCAAGAATCTAAGAGCCTCATGGTCCGAAAACAGCACAAATTCTTGCGGTAGTAAATAATGTCTCCAGTAACGCAAAGCTTGCACTACCGCGTAAAATTCCTTATCATAGGTAGAATACCTAAGCTTAGCATCATTAAGTTTTTCACTAAAGAATGCTACGGGATGGTTCTCTTGGCTTAGGACTCCACCTATACCTACTCCTGAAGCATCACAGGTAACCTCAAATATCTTTGAAAAGTCCGGTAGTCTCAAAATGGGTGCCTGGGTCATCTTATCCTTAAGATCTAGGAAGGCTTTATGGGCTGCTTTGGTCCACTGAAATTCTCCCTTCCTGATGCAGTCTGTGATAGGAGCAACTACGGTACTAAACCCTTGATGAATCGCCTATAGAAGGTAGCCAAGCCATGGAAACTTCTGACTTCATGCACACTGGTCGGCTCTAGCCATTCTACTATGGACCTAATCTTTTCAGGATCGGCAGCCACGCTGATGGGGAACTAATATGCATGCAATTTTTTTTTGTATGTTTTACATGTTGAGTTAGGTGATTAATTCCCAAATTTCAGGTAAAAATTATTTGTAGGAAATTTTGTATGAATTTTTTGAAGATCAGCATGCAGATTAGGACCAAGAAAAGTAGCAAAGAAGGACCGCCAGGGCTGAGAAGCCTCGGTTAGGGCAAGTTCTCCTACAATAAAACTACTGGAGGTAGAGGGGTGTACCTGACAATGTCTGTGAAGATCGCAGCGAAGGGGTCTCTCGTTCCTCGACGGATGCGGCCTGGAAAACCGAGCCAAAGACCCGCGGATACCCGGCTTTCTGCTCGGTGATCCGATTGAGGCTTGGCTGGAGTCGTTGGATTCGTAGGAACTCAGGGACCTGCAAACGACCTGTCAGGGGTTAGAAAGCTCACAAAGGAATAAGAAAACAAAGTAAAAATAGCAAGGGAAGGCTTCTTTTGGAGTGGGCGTCCAGGGATCTGGAGGGTTTGTTGGCAGCAGGAAGATGATTGCAAACACCGGGAAGAAGAACTCTCACAAACCCCTTTATGCACACAGCAGGGTATCACACCACTCAATAGAAGAACTCAAGGTTTTCATTCATCAAAAATTCCCCTCATACAAGAGGCTAGGGTCCCTTAAATAGACCCTTAACCTTGGGCTCCAAGTAAGGGTACATAAGTCTTTACATAAGAATCCTTTTCCCTCTCAAACCCTAGCTAGAAAATAAGGAAATATTAGGTAGAAAAATCCCTAAAATTTTTCTTGACTTGGTCAAGACTCCAAGGACGCCTAGGGGGGCGTGTTGGGCTTCTAGGAGCAGCAAAAGGCCGGCCCAAAGGGGCCCGGGTGCATGGGTTTGGGCCTCTGGAAGCTGGGGTGGCCTGGTAGCCAGGTAGCAGGAATATTCCCTGGTATCTTGCTTCTTAGGGGCTTGGGCTTGGCACCTGGGCTTGATTTCATTGGGCTAGGATGCAGATGGACCTCTGGAATCATGGATGCCCTTATTTATGAATATACTTTGGCATCTGGAAGGGAATCTGGGCATCTGGAGGGCATCTGCAAGGAATCAGGGTTTCTGATTTTTCTCCTGGGGTCTTCAAATCTTCAAGCTGGGTTGGACTTGGGCTAAACTTCCATGTCTTCAATCTGGTTGGACTTGGTCTTCACTTGTATAATATAGTCTTGAGTCTTCAGTATGCTTGGACAGGACTCAAAAAAAATAAAATTAGCTCAACATGAGCTAACTAGCATTGGACTGAACTAGCTCAACATGAGCTGACTAGTACAGAACTGAAATAACAACTAAAATGGACTCAGATGATCTAAGCCCTTATTACAGATAGATTCATAAATTATTGATCAATTTACAGAGGGTTGAAAAAGCCTCTGTCTTATTCTGGTGCCTCAGGTGTCCCCACCACACGCCGTCAGGGGTTACAACAAAGCCAAGGAAGATAATCCTACTGGTCATAAATTCACACTTTTTGAGATTACCGTAGAGACTATCATTCCTCAAAACTTGACAGACTTGTCTAAGGTGGCCTAGGTGATATGCAGGGGTCTTACTATAGATCAGGATATCATCAAAATAGACCACTACAAACTTCCCTATGAAAGCTCTAAGTACTTGGATCATAATCCTCATGAAAGTACTAGGGGCATTGGACAACCCAAAAGGCATAACAACCCATTCGAAGAGACCATCCTTAGTCTTGAAGGCGGTTTTCCACTCATCCCCTGGTCTAATTCTAACCTGATGATAGCCGCTCTTGAGATCAATTTTAGAAAAAACCATGGCACCGGCCATCATATCAAGCATGTCATCTAGTCTAGGGATGGGGAACCTATACTTGATTGTGATTTTATTGATGGCACGACTGTCAACACACATCCTCCACGTGCCATCCTTCTTCGGGGTTAGAAGTGCAGGGACTGCACAAGGGCTAAGACTCTCTCTAATGAACCCCTTCCTCAACAATTCGCCAACCTGCTTTTGCAGTTCTTTATGCTCAGATGGATTCATCCTATAATGGGGCAAGTTGGATAAATTAGCTCCTGGGACTAAATCTATGGAATGCTGAATATCCCTAAGAGGTGGAAGGTGGTCTGGCAGATCCTCGGGAAAAACATCCTCAAATTCTTCTAATAAAGGCTTAACTTCCTGAGGAGGCTCTGAGGGTGTAGGAGTCCTAAGTTCCTTAGCAGTCAACATCCAAATGGGTGAACCACTATGAATCTCTTGTTCTAGATCCTTGATACTAATTAGGTTCACTCCAGTCTTCATTTCTCTGACCTTACTAGTTCCTTTAGCTACCTTGTCCTTAGGAGGGACTGAATGGATTGTGATTTTCTTCCCATTGAAACTAAAGACACAGGTGTTGGATTTTCCTAAGAGGGTGGCATCATGATCATACAACCAAGGTCTTCCAAGAATTATACTGCTCACCCCCATGGGCAAGACATCACACCAAATCTTCTCTTGATAGGATTGTATTTGGATTTGGACCTGACATCTAGACTGGATAGGTATAGAGGTAGAGTCTACCCAAGAAACCTTATAGGGGTTGGGGTGGGGGACTGGGGTTAAGCCTAACATTTTGACAGTGCTAGTAGAAATGGCATTCACACAGCTCCCACTATCTATGATGATTTTACAAACCTTATCCCCTAGTTTAAGGAAAGTCTGTAGGATGTTAGTCCTACGCCAATCTTCCTGAACTTTAGTCTGGGACAGGATGCATCTCACAACCCCTAAGTGGTCAGATTCAGTGGATTCTTCCTCTCTTTCATACTCATCAACCAAATTCATTCCGGCCTCATAAACTTCTTCTTCAAACTCCTCGTTAGGCTCGGAATTCTCATCTCCTCCCTCTTCTATATATAGGGATCTACGAGGGCACTGGCTAGAAACATGACCTACCTTATGACACTTAAAACAAGCTATGGCTGTGCACTGAGTGGAGATATGACCGGGCTTCTGGCACTTAAAACAGACGATACTAAGGGTTCTCTGGGTGTCAGGTGCCTTACCTTTGTCCATGGGCCTAGGGGTGGGGATACCCTGATTAGGCTTGCTAGGGGTAACCTGGCTAGGTCCATTTCTTGGGATTGGGGCACTAACCCTAGATGGCATGGGTCTTCTCTGAAACTTCTCAATGTTCAGTGCAATCTGATAGGCTTGGTCTAGGTCAGTAACCTCTCTCAGAAACAACTCTCTCTTAATATCTTCCCTAAGTCCAGCCCTAAATCTAGACAAAGTGACCTCATGGACTTCACTCACATCACATCTCATCAGGTATTCATCAAAGGTGGTTATGTAGTCTGAAACAGATCGGTTCCCTTGTTTCAAAGTCTGCCATTGGTCTAACAGATTTTGCTGGTATGAAATGGGTAGGTACTTGTCTCTAAGTTTCTCTTTCATACCCTGCCAAGTGGTTATGGGCTCTACATTTCATCTTCTAGTGGTCAGCTCAATGTTCCCCCAGTATAACCTAGCTTGACGTATTAATTTCATCTTGGCAAACTTGAATTTCCTCTCCTCAGACATGGCATACCACTCAAAGTACTGGTCCATCTCACCCTCCCAATCAAAATACACCTTAGGATTTAGGCTACCATCAAAAGTGGGTGGATCTAACTTGATGTTTCGAATGAACCTATCATCTCTATCCTCGGGTTCTGGGTCAGGCCTCCTATGATTAGGTTCAGGATCTCGGTATAAAGGTCTTCTAGGCTCTTGGTGTGGGTGAGGTTGAGGTACATTAAAATCTGGGTCAGGAGTCCAGTTCCGAAGCCTAGGTTCCTCTAGCACTTGGACTCGATCCCTAAGCTAGGCAAGATCCTCATGGACTTGTTCTTTAAATTGGGCAACAGTGGTAGTCACATCCTGACTCAGTTTGTTCATACTCTCAGTAAGAGCTCTAACCATGGCTTCTAAATCAGGTTGGGTTTGACCAGGTTGGTATGGCACTCCATTCCGGGTAGACATGATGCAAGCAAACACACAAAATGAGACTCAACTGAACGACTACGGGCTAACTAGACCTAGAGCCCAAACTAGATGCCCAATCAGAGTGGCAAGCTAGCCTGTAGTAACTCAGGACTCAGCCAGGCAGGTGTAAGGGGAGTGTTAGGTCCCTGAATGCCAATCCTAGACACCAATCAAAGATTGGTCAGGTAGGCAGACTAGCACATAAGCCCTTCGGGATGGAATCCCTGAACCACCGTTCTAGACACTGAGTACAAAGCACACACAGAGTAACCAGACAAATTGACTCAACACTAGCCTTGACCCGACTTGTTGATGTCCGTAACCCACTAGGGCAAATTAGGTCTAATCAATTTTAGATTAAAGGCTTAGGTTCGAATGAAGGGATGGTGGTTTTGGGCTAAGGAGAGGTTATCAACTCCTCCCCTTATCTTAGATGCTCAAATGCCCTTAAGGTGAATTAAGAGATGAACACTCAAAAATAAATGGATTGCAGAACACAAAAACAGAGTTGCAGTAATTTAATTCTCAGAAATCGCACGGAAACCAATAAATCATGAGAAAATTATTCAAATTAGTTTCAATTATACTGGTTTCAACAAAATAAAAATTACTGAATTTGGAGTTATCCGAAGTGAGAAATAATTCCTACAACAGGATAATTACGGGCTGAAAACAGAGCACTTCCCCGTTTACAATTTCTGCTACGAAGTTGTAACCCAACGGATCCCCTACACGCCCTAGGAACACCCCGTGGAATGGGAAGAGGAGGTTTTCACCTCGCTTCATTCCTAGGACCGGATGTCCTGGGGAGTCTACTTCGAGCAGACAACGTAAAAAGAGAGGGACTCAAACAAGCAATCAAACAGAAACCCTAGACAGGGCTCTGATACCAAAAATGATGCAGAACAAAGAACAAAGAAGCGTATGCGAAAGTAAATTTAGGATTAATTTCTTTTATTATTATTATTATTATTATTATTATTATTTTATATTTCAGAAATTGGCTTTGACTCAAAATAAAGCTAAACTAAGTTGAAGGAAACTAGGTAAGGATTGAAAGCACAGTTTAGAAGAAACTAAATTATCAGAGTAGTTCAGAAGTAACGGATCGCTGGGGGTTGAGAAACTCCCAACCTAGGGTTTCGCTCTGAACTTTCAACAGAACAAAAATAGAGAGGAGAGATGGTTTACTAACCAGACAATGATCTTCTCAGGATTTTGGTGGAAGAACTCTCTCGAGCAGATTGTGGGATCCTCGGAGTCGGCTATCTTCGCAATGGATCCTCCAATACTGATCTTGTGGTTTGGTCGGCTTCTCCTGGACTCAAGATCTGGGAAAGAAGAGGAACAAGTGATGGAATTCAGATACTCAAGAAAAGATTTACCAGGTTGAAGAACTTGAAAGCTGAAGTTGCTGAAATCAGAATTCTCCTGGAGGCCGATCTGACTTCCTCTTAGAATTGCTGTAGATCTGAAGTGTCTGGACTAGAGCTGGATGCTGGTGGCCGGCCTGGACTTGGAGAGGATGGCCATGAGAAGTGGAATAGACTAGGGCTTGGTGGAAAGAGAAGGGTGATGGCGGCAAGGGTTTGGGAGTGGAGTGGCTAACCTAGGGTTTGGGTTTTGGAGATCTCACACCTCCTCAAGGTTTCTCGGGAACCCGGATTTACTCCCTCACGGAGCTCAACACCTGGATGCAAGTGCGGAAGAGAGAAAATACAAAGTTTGCTCACAAAAAAAATTTGGTTTCATTCATCTGATTGATTTAAACTTACAAGAGGGGTTTAATTTATAAGGCTTTACAAGGGAGTAGGGTTTTACATCTTCCCATGTGGGACTAAAGGAGGGGATCTACAAATCAGGAAAAATCATACACATATGGTCGGCCAAAGTACCAAAAAAATTTGATTTGGGTTATAAAAGGCAGGTAGATGGCACCTCCTTGTATGGATCTTCAAGAGAATTTTTTCCTTCCATGGATCAACTCTTTTGGACTCCTCCTTTTCTTCCTCCCTAAGTCAAGGTCCTTCCCATCTTTGTTTTGGATTTTTTTGGCAGGTAGTGGGCGCCTCCTTGAAGTTCTCTCCAAGAAAATTTCTTCCCATCTTTACTTTGGTTCTCTTAGGAAAGTCTTGGCCGCCCCCTTGATTTGTGGACTCTTGGTGGATTTCTCCTCATCTAGCGCATGAGAGAAGGAAGCTGCTATCTGTGGAGTGGGGACCAAAGGCTGCTGGATGTAGATATGGCGCCCCCTGGACTCAGGCATATGGCTGGAAGTGTGGCTGGGAGTGTGGTGTCCACTTGCTTGGTCTTGGAAGAAAATGTAACACCCCAGGTTGAAACCGTAGTCCACTACTGAGTCAACATGACTCAACAAAATAAAATGCAGGTAATGTAGACTCAAGCTAAATTGAGTTGATCTAGTCAACCCTTATTACAAACCAAAAACCCTAATTTTTTTTGGGCAAGGTTAATCAGAGATCCAGATGGAGCTCTGAAGTCTTCTTCTGAGTCTGGTGCCCGCACCAAATTCACTATTTCAAGATTTTATGGTCGAGTCAACTCATGCAGAATATGAGTCGGCTCATGCAAAACTAAAAATTGATAGATTGTTTTGTCTGCAGAGATGAGTCAGCCCATCTAGAACACATAATAGACAGATTGTTCTCTCAACAGAAATGAGTTGGCTTGAGCAAGGGTCGATTCGACTTGTTTGCCAGGGCAAAAAATAGTGACTTCAAATTCATGCATTTTACTTGAACTATTCAAAGATTTTAGATCAAACATCCATAGATTAAAACTATTTTAACATATCAAATCTCATCTTTTCTTCTTCATAAGGTCATGACGCTGCGGCACCCCTACACGCCATAGGAGAATCCCATTGAATAGGAAGTGATGACCTTCAAACCATACTTTTCTTCTATGACCAGATGGCCATGGCGAATCCACCTTAATCCAAGTACTTTGTGAGGAAAGCTAATGATATCTTAACATGCTACTATTATTATGCTACAGCAACCTGGCTCTGATACCAATGAAAGTTTAAAAGGCATAGCAGGCAGATTAACTATATTTTAAAACTATTTAAAAGTATAGTGCAATAGAAGACTTGGTAGATCGATCAAGTCGATCTATTAATCTACCTGCAATAGGATCTGACATAATAAAAGTGCATGTAGAGATATCAAGAGCAAAGAAAAGGAAAGGGTACGCTACCTTTAACCTTTGGATGCAGGTGATGAAGAGCTGCTGAACCACACAAATGTCTAGCCTTTATGGGTAGTTTATAGCAGGGCTCGATCCCAATCAACTCTCCTAGAGTACTAGCTCCTCAGGTTTCTTGAGGTCGATCTTTTCCTTTTTTGGACCTGCAAGACTTTCTTGAAGCTGCCTGAAAATCTGGTTGGGGAACAATAGGGAGAAGTAGAAGTGGAACTCTTTCCAACTAACTCTTTCTTCCCAAATACTAGCGTGATTGCTAGGTAGGCTCGCACCCAAAATCCAAATCCTCTCAAACCCCATTCTAAGGATACCTTCCCTCCCTCTCTTAGAAAAGCCTAGCAAAAGTCAACCTCAACTAACTCTGCTGCCCCTACAAAGACACCTATTTATAGTATCAGCAAAGAGGGAGAGAGATATGGAAGGAGGAGTGATTGGGGGAGAGGGTTAAGGGTTGAACCAAATCAGATCTAGGTTTATATGTGAGAAAATCTGCATTCCAAATAATGTATTCCATAAAAAACCTTGTAGCCAATTTTAGCCAAGATTTAAAATTTGAATTCAAAATTAAAATTTGAATCTTTTAAAGGAAAGTGAGCATGACAAATCAAATCTAATTTGATCCTAAGCCAAATCAAATTTGGCTTGACCCATCAGATTGCAATCATATTGCAAATAAGTCCTCCAAAGATTTACTAATCGAATTAGTGAAAAATCTTCGTCACAGCCAAGTGTCGACTTATGGAAGTGTCGACATGAAAATAATAAATGTTTGGTTTTTTGTCATTCCAAAGTTCATAGGGGGTTTTCATTAAAATCGGTCTTATAAAAACACGGTTCAAAATATAGCAAGCAGTATTCACAGCTTCTGCCCAAAAGTACCCTTGGAAGATTGCCTTCATATAACATTGTTCGGGCCATCTATTCCAATGTCCTATTCTTCCTCTCTACAACATCATTTTGTTGTGGTGATCTAGGAGAGGAGAAGTTGTAATCAATGCCGTTCTCAGTATGGTAATCATCAAAATATTAATTTTCAAATTCTATGCCGTGATCACTCCTAATAAAAATAACTGAAAGATTTTTCTGGTTTGAAACTTTCTTGTAAAATTTTTGAAAAACTTTAAAAGCTTCATCTTTATGTGCAATAAATAAGACCTAAGTAAATCTAAAAAAATCATCTACTATGACAAGTCCATATTTCATACCACCTAGGCTTGTGGTCCTAGTTGGTCCAAATAGGTCCATGTGTAGTAGCTCTAGTGGTCTAGAAGTGGAAACCATATTTTTCGATTTAAAACTCCCCCTAGTTTATTCACCTAATTGGCATTCATCATAAACATGTTCAAAATAAACATTGAATTTTGGTAAACCTCTAACTAGATTTTGGAAATCAATTTAGATATAGTATTCATGCTAGCATAACCTAATCTCCTATGCCAAGGTAAGCCAGACTCCTTGATTTTAGCATTCATTTCTACAAGAATTGTACTACTAGACATGACTAGATCATTTAAATCTACCACATATATGTTTCCAAGTCTATGTCCAATGAGCTTAGTGCTAGCATCAAGTGAGTTAGTTACAATGCACATTGAAGATTCAAAGACAACCTTGAAGCCTCTATCACATAAATGACTAATACTTAATAAATTATGTGATGCAGGACAAAGGGGGGGCTAGGAGGATCGTTGGAGAGTTGAGAAGTCTCTTGTGATTAGGGTCAAGAAGGCGGAAAAAAGATGCAAGGGAAAGAAAGATGGATACTCTATGGACTTGGGACTTATCTTCTGAAAGTAAAAACGGGTTGCAAAAGCCTACACTAAGCATGCAACAGGGCAAGGAGTAGGTATGTATTTTAAAACAATTTTAAAATAGCAGTGAAAAAAACCTACTCCGCACAGGATCTAACATTTTCAAGATGCATGTATAGGCAAAAGAAAGCATGAAATAGGCATGTAATATTTATAAACATTTTTATAAACCTAGATCTAGGCATGCATGAAAATTAAAACCAGAAATTTTACCTTATTCCTGCTTGGAATAAAACAAGGAAACTGCTGGAATAGCTGGAATATTTGGAATAACTTTATTCTTGTCTTCTTCTTCCAGCAACCGATTGGAATGTTCTTTTCTTCTTTTCTCCAAGAGCAGCAATGGAGGAACTGAAAGCTCATAGGTGCTCAAGAGAATACCCTTTAGAGGGGGACATGCCTGGGCTTCCTCTGATCCTGCTTCTCACATGATGCTAGTCATCGAAAAATACTCAAACGGTGAGAGGGGAGGAAGAAAAACATAACACTCTATTCTTTGACCGTTTTCTCCAAAATAATATTATCTTCCACCAATTTGAGCACCAACAAAATAGGGGATTAAGGAACTCTTTCTCTCCCAATCTCTCACAAAGAACTCAGGCCCAAAATCATCGATGGAAGCTCTCAAAAATAGCGCACTCACTCAGCGATTTTCAACCCATAAATATAATCAGCGTGAAACAAAGAAAACACTTATTTTGGGAGCCAAGGAGACCTGCTGGGAATATGAAAAGGCAGTAGGTTTTAGAATGAATCAAATTCGTCTTCAACAAAGCAATGAAGAGCAATAAATAGGGGTTAATTTCCAGCCAAATGGGAGTGGAAACAGGAGAAAAAGACTTCTTATATTCCCTGTTTGCCTAAGCCCTTTATAATCATGTTGATGTGTCAAACAGCGTGAAACTGGTTCACAACTGGTTCAAGAATCCCAAACTGGTTATAAACCGGTTCGCAAAATAATTAGATAAAAATCTAATTAACAAAAGGCTTGGTCAAGTCCCGGTCATCCAGAAACAATTCTCGGTGGACCCGAACAAATTCTGATCAACCCAAAACCAAGTCAATCCAAAGTGTGCTCAATCAAACCATTACCAAAATGATTCCTAATCATAAATCGATACCTGGATTAGGGATAAATCCTCTATGGCATGTGACCTCATAGGTTCGAACCTAGGCGGTAGCACTGGAGCAATTCCATACCAGCACAAGATACCATCTAGCAATGGATCTTGATATCCGGATAGGTCGAAGATACGAGAGCAATCAATCGAACCTCTGGCATATGGTTACCGTATAATTCATCCCTTTGACCTCCAATGCACAGGATGACCTAGGGTTAGACTGCCAACCCTTGCTGAGTCAATCCACAACATATCTCAACCTCGCAAGTCTAGTGACTCCTCACTAGGACTACCCCGGTCGAGGATTTGCTAAATTGAGACACTGCGAGACATTCAATCCAAACTATTTGGATAGGTCAATTCCATCTTGGTCCACCACTACTCCACAAGTACTTGCCTATATCCAGAAACTTTCCATCACCGGATTAGAAATCCGAGTAGTCTGGCATCAAAGCATAGGGAGTTGCTTGCAAGCTACCATGATGACCTCAGGTCGAAGGGACACATATACACCCATATCCAATCATGAGTATCCTTTTGGCAGATAGGGGCTACACGGAGTCACGTTCAAAGAGATATCATATATCCCACTTGCAGATCACATCAGTGTCTCTACACTCCTTTGGTCAAGAGGACAACCAAACGATGTGAACCACAACAACCTATACTTGATACATTGACGTCCAGTACAATGTATCCTTTAGTCGTGAACCTAGTTTTAAGGACTACTTGACATATTTTCTATATATCGAAGTCAATGTAGTCCTAAGGACTTCATCACATAAAAAAGAGTTCATTACAGGGAAAAGTAAGAATGTGATGAGCTGCCAAAATAATATTTATTAATTTATACAAAGAGTACAATACTCAGCTCAACCACCTATAGCCTGGGCGATTGGCTTTGGGACACAATTCCCAACAACTCCCACTTGAACTAAAGCCAATCAAAACAGTATCTAATACCCATTTCCCTTTTACAAAAGTCAAACTCTTTTATTCCAAGGGCTTTAGTGAAAATGTTGGCCAGATTTTCCTTTCCATCGATCTTCATAAGATTGATGTCGCCTCGTTCTACAATCTCTCGTATGAGGTGGTAGCGCCGCAGAATATGCTTGGTGCGATAATGAGCTTTCGGCTCCTTAGCTTGAGCAATGGCTCCCGTGCTGTCACAGTACACTAGAACAGAACCATCTAGGAAAGATGCCACCCCTAGCTCTCCAAGAAACTTCCACAACCACATGGCTTCCTTTGCTACATCTGATGCTACAAGGTACTCTGCCTCACATATCGAGTCTGCAACTGTCACCTGCTTGGAACTTTTCCAGCAAATCGCTCCTTCATTCAGGATAAATACAAACCCTGACACACTCTTGCTATCATCTCTATCTGACTAGAAACTAGAGTCAGTATACCCCACAAGTTTCAAGTCAGATTCTTCATAAATCAGCCATTGGTCTTTAGTATTTTTCAAATAATTTAGGATGGACTTAACCACCTTCCAATGCACCTCACCTAGGTCAGACTGGTATCTGCTCACTACTCCTAGTGAGTATGCCACGTCTGGTCTAGTACATGTCATAGCATACATGATAGAGCCTACTGTAGAAGCATAAGGTACTCTACTCTTGCATTCTCTTTCCTCAGGATTTGTCGCACAATCCTTCTTGAAAAGAGTAATTCCAGAACCTATCAGAAGATGGCCTTTCTTGGAGTTTTCCATTATGAACTGTTTCAGCACTGTATCAATGTACGTAGATTAGGACAATCCCAAAAGCCTCTTAGATCTATCTCTATAGATCTTCATATCTAGTATGTAAGAAGTTTCGCCCAAGTCCTTCATGGAGAACTGAGATGATAACCAGACCTTTATTCCTTGTAATGCTGCGACGTCATTCCCGATTAAGAGAATGTCATCTACATACAGTAGCAGGAATATAATCACAGAACCATTAACCCACCTATAGATACACGGTTCTTCTCTATGAAGGAAGATTTTTTTTTTTTTTTTTTTTTTTGTGTGCCTACACTAAGCAGAGGATAGGAACAGGTAGATGTTTTAAAACAATTCTAATTAATCACGGAAAAAACCTGTCCCAAAACCAGGATCAAAAATATATATTTGCATAGAGAACATAAAAGTGCATGGCATATTTTTTTCATAATTTTTAGACATGTATAAATGCATATAAAAATTAATAAGGAACTTATTCCAGGCTGGAATAAGGGAGGAATGGGGTGGAATAGCTATTCCCGCTATTCCACCCATCTTCAACCTCGGTCCAGAGATACCTTACCGTGGAGCAATGTTCAGACGCCGACTGCAGAGCGCACAGGCCTCCAAACTCCGAGCTCCTAGGTCCGCTGGAATCCTTGCTTGACCGGCTACAAGGTGATGAAATCGGATCTCCAGGTCTCCAGCGTTTTCCACTTCGAATCGGGGCTCCAAAAGTCGTCCACGGCCACGGTTGCAGCAGGGGGATTTGAAGATCAAACTTTGATTACCTTGCACTGGAGCGATGACCTGCTCCCAGGATCTCAGGCGAAATCCCTCTAGAGGGGATACACGCCGTGGGAACTTCTGATCGGAGCTCCGGCGTCGCTAGCCGCCGGATCCCAAGTTTTTCACGGTTTTTGGAGAAATGGAGGAAGCTCTCAAAAACACACCAAAAGAGAGCAAGAAGGGGGTATAAAAATTATCTCTGGATGCCAACCGAAGGGGAGAGCAAGGGTCTTGAGTTTTGCGCGAAGGGGTGGTGGGATTAAATCGAAATAAATCAAGATAGCAGATGCCCTGTTTCGGTTTCAGAAACTCAAACGTTTCAGGCGTGAAGACGACGGTTCAATAGGTGAACCGGCAAATGACCAAAAAGCCCTTCGATCCAAGGGCAAAGCAGGGTCAATTTGGTTCAGGCCAAAACCCAGTCAAACGAAGTCCAAATCGAACGAAACTAGACTCAAAACGAAGCTAAGAACGAACCCTATCTTTCTACAGTCCAACCTCACTGATTTGAGTTGAAATCGACTTGCAACCGACTAAAACAAAAATCAATTGGACTTGGAACATTCATCAAACCATTTGATGAACATGGGTTCAATCCTAGTCAGCCAGGAACATATTCCTGGTTGATCTAGAGAAGACCCGATCAACCCAAGACCGGGTCAATCAGAAGAAAACTCAACCAAAAACCGTGACAAAATATCGAAACGATTCCCAATCGAATCGGTTCCTGATCAGATAGAAATCCTCTATGGCGTGTGACCTCATAGGTTCGAACCTAAACGGTAGTACTGGGACACCTCCAGTACCAGCACAAGATACCACCTAGCAATGGGTCTCGACGTCCGGATAGGTCGAAGATGCGGGAGCATTCCATCGAACCTCTGGCATATGGTTACCGCATAATTCATCCCTTTGACCTCCAATGCTCAGGATGACCTAGGGTTGAACTGCCAACCCCAGCTATGTCAATCCACTACGTGTCTCAATCTCGCATGTCCAGTGACTCTTCACTGGGACCACCCCGGCCGAGGATTTGCTAAATTGAGAGACTGCGAGACATTCAATCCAAACCATTTGGACAGGTCAATTCCATCTTGGTCCACTACTGCTCCACAAGTACTTGCCTATACCCAGAGACCTTCCGTCACCAGATTAAAATCCGGGTAGTCCGGCACCAAAGCACAGGGAGATGCTTGCAAGCTACCAAAGTGACCTCAGGTCAGAGGGACACTTATGCCCATATCCATTCGCGAGCGATCCTTAGGCAGATAAGGTGCTACGCGGAGTCACGTCTAATGAGATATCAAATATCCCACTTGCAGATCACATCAGTGTCACCACACTCCTTTGGTCAAGAGGACAACCAAACAATGCGAACCACAACAGCCTATGCTTGATATGTTGCTATCCAGGTACAACATATCATTTGGCTGAGAACCCTGTTTAAGGACCACTCGATATATCCTCTCTATATCGATGTAATAGTAGTCCTAAGGACATCATCACTAAAGAATTCATTATAGGAAGATGTAAAGTGATGAGAAGCCAGAATAACTTTTATTCATTATAAAAATTACATAACAATTGACTCAACCATCTACAACCTAGATGATTGGCTTTGGGATACAATTCCCAACAAACTCCCACTTAGACTAAAGCCAATCAGAACAGTATCGAATACCCATCTTCCATTTATAACTGTCGAATTCTTTAATTTCGATGGCTTTGGTAAAGGGGTCGGCCGGATTTTCCTTTCCATCGATCTTCTGAAGGTCGATGTCACCTCGTTCCACGATTTCTCGTACAAGGTGAAAGCGCCGCAGAATATGCTTGGTGCGCTGATGTGCCTTCGGTTCTTTGGCTTGAGCAATCGCCCCTGAGCTGTCACAATGCAGAGGAATAGAATGCTCCAGGGAAGGTGCCACTCCCAGCTAGCCTATGAACTTCCGCAACCAGACAGCCTCTTTTGCTGCATCAGATGCGGCAATATACTCGGCTTCACAAACCGAGTCTGCAACTGTATGCTGCTTGGAACTTTTCCAGCAGATAGCTCCACCATTCAGGATAAAAACAAATCCTGACACACTCTTGCTGTCATCATGATCTGACATAAAACTGGAGTCAGTATAGCCCTCTAGTTTTAGGTCAGAATCTCCATAGAGTAGCCATTGATCTTTAGTATTTCGCAAATACTTAAGGATGGTCTTTACCACCTTCCAATGTGCTTCTCCTGGGTTAGATTGGTATCTACTCACTACCCCTAGTGAGTATGCCACATCAGGTCTAGTACACAACATAGCATACATAATAGAACCCACTGCCGAAGCATATGGTATTCTACTCATACGCTCTCTTTTCTCAGGGGTTGTCGCACAATCCTTTTTGGAAAGAGTAATTCCATGGCCTATCGGGAGATAGCCTTTCTTGGAATTTTCCGTGCTAAACCTTTTTAACACGGTGTCAATGTATGTCGATTGGGACAATCCCAGAAGCCTCTTTGATCTATCTCTATAGATTTTCATACCTAATATGAATGAGGCTTCTCCCATATCTTTCATGGAGAATTGTGATGAAAGCCAAACTTTTATTCCCTGTAATGCAGGAACGTCATTCCCGATTAAGAGAATATCGTCCACATACAATACAAGAAATACAACTACAGAACCATTAGCCCATTTATATATGCAAGGTTCTTCTCTGTTCCTAACGAAGCCATACGATTTGATACACTTATCAAACCGCATGTTCCAACTCCGAGATGCTTGCTTTAGCCCATAGATAGACTTCTGAAGTCTACACACTTTTGACTCGTCTATGAAAGTGAACCCTTCAGGTTGTATCATATACACTTCCTCCTCCAGCTCTCCATTTAGGAAGGCTATTCGGACATCCATTTGCCAGATCTCATAGTCAAAATGTGCAGCTAAAGCTAGCATAATCCGAATGAATTTCAGCATTGCCACAGGAGAAAATGTCTCGTCATAGTCAATATCATGACGTTGACGATACCCCTTGGCAACCAGACGGGCTTTATAGGTCTCTACCTTCCCGTCTGCGCCTCTTTTCCTTTTGAAGATCCATTTGCACCCAATGGGTTTTATCCCTTCAGGTGCATCAACCAATGTCCATACATGGTTGACTTCCATGGACTCCATTTCGGATTTCATGGCTCCAAGCCATAACTCAGAATCAGACCTTTGCATTGCATCCATATAGGTGATCGGATCCTCGTTGTTCTCATCGAGTTCAACAGGATCGCCATCCTGGATTAGATATCCAAAATATCTATCCGGTGGACGCGATACTCTATCGGATCTCCTTAATGATTGCACAATAGGCTCAGGATTTGATCTTACCAAATCAGGTTCAATAGCAGCCTGTGTGTGCCCAGGTTCTTCTACTTGTAGAACTTCATCAAGTTCTATCTTAGAAGCTACAGTTCCTTTAATAAGGAACTCCTTTTCTAAAAAGATAGCTCTAAGTCTGACGAACACCTTTTGTTCATCAGGCAAGTAAAAGTAGTATCCTTTGGATTCTTTTGGATAACCAACAAAAAAACATTTTTCAGACCTTGGCCCTAGTTTATCTGTTTCCAAACGCATGACATAAGCCGGACACCCCCAGACACGAAAACGTGAAAGGGTTGGCTTACGTCCTGTCCATATTTCATATGGAGTTTTGTCAACGGATTTACTAGGAACATTATTAAGAAGTTGACATGCAGTCTCCAATGCATATCCCCAGAAAAACATAGGCAAAGTAGCAAACCCCATCATAGATCGAACCATGTCCAACAAGGCCCGATTTCTCCTTTCAGACACTCCATTTAACTGAGGTGTCATAGGAGGAGTCCATTGAGAGAGAATCCCATTCTCCTCAAGATATGTCAAAAACTCACCTGAAAGGTATTCACCACCTCGATCTGATCGAAGTATTTTGATTTCCTTTCTGGTTTGTTTTTCAACTTCATTACGATATCGTTTGAACATTTCAAACGAATCAGACTTATGTCTCATGAGATAGACATAACCAAACCTCGAAAGGTCGTCTGTAAAAGTAATGAAATATCTAAAACCTCCTTTAGCACAGATAGACATAGGTCCACATACATCCGTATGTACAAGACCTAGGATATCTGAGGCTCGCTCACCTTTTCCTTTAAAAGGTGATTTGGTCATCTTTCCAATAAGACAAGATTCACAAGTTGGCAGTGATTCACAATCACTGACATCTAGGAGGCCATCTCCTATTAACTTGTTAATCCTATTTTTATTGATGTGACCTAGCCTACAGTGCCAAAGATAGGCTTCATTGACATCATCTATTCTAGGGCGTTTACTAGAACTTGTACTCATTACAATAACAGGCTGTGATAGTAGATATATGCCATTAACTAAGCTTCCATTCATGATAGTCTTACCATTCAAAATGATAGAACAAACGTTTTTCTTTATTGAAAATTCAAAATTTTCATTGGCCAGAAGGCCTACAGAAATAACATTAAGCATGAAAGAAGGACTATAATGACAGTCACTTAGAGTGACATTACAAGACTCATAAGACAACTCCAGAACACCCAACGCCAGAACTGGAACAGCATTTCCATTCCCTACGTTCAGGTACCTCTCGCCATCTTCGAATCTTCTACTAACTCGAAGTCCCTGTAAAGAATTACAGATATGAATAGGACTTCCGGTATCTAATACCCAGCTAGTAGTATCACAAATAGTAAAGTTAGGATATATCATATATATACCTGGTACAGCAACAGCTTGCTGCTTCTTCTTCTTCGGCCTGTTCGGGTCAAGTGAAGCGATGTAAAGAGGACAATTCCTCTTCCAATGACCCTGCTTCTTGCAAAAGAAGCACTCTGCCTTGCTCTGGTCTAACTTCTTCTTGGTCTGACTTGGACCAGGAGCAGACTGTACCTTCTTGCTCTTCTTCTTCTTCTTTTTCTTAAAGGGTCGAGGAGCACCTGCCGAGGAACCTCCTACATAATTCACCAGCCCTTTGTTGAGCTGGTGGTCCTTTTCATAGGCTTGCAGTAAACCTAACATCTCATGATAGTTTACTACCGGCCTATTCAATCTCCAGTGATCGAGAAAGGACACGTAGGAGGGAGGCAGGGAGTTCAGGATCGCATCTTTCCCCAACTGTTCGTGAAGGGGACAGCCGAGCTTGCCCAGGCACTCGAACAACTCGATCATGTTCATAACATGATCAGTCACAGAAGCACCTTCACGCATACACGTGTTATAGATGGCGCTGGAGATACGGTATCTCTCAGCGTCATCAGGAGTGCCAAAAGACTCCTTCAACCTTTGAAGGATATCCTCAGGCTGGGCCTCCTCAAACCTGCGACTGAACTCATCGTTCATCGCAGCCAGCATAATACATCGGACAGTGGTCCGATCAGAGATCCACTTCTGGTAAGTGTCTCTAACCGGTCCCCGAGTATTGGCAGCGGGAACTACAGGTGCCTGATCCGTCAGAACGTACAAGATCCGTTCATGCTCAAGGACTATCCTCAATCTTCGATACCAGCTATCGAAGTTGGGTCCAATCAATTTTTCATTGTCCAATAATGGACGGAGCGATAGATTGGTGGACATCTGAAAGAAAAATATGACCAAAATTAGTTTATGTAATTTTCAAAACCCTAAAGACTTGGACTTTAGTCAAAAAGGTTCTCCCACTAACTTTTCAGAATAGGAGCCTCTACCTCCAATTCCGTGAAGTCAAAATTCAAAGTGGGTACTAGAATCCAATAGACCACGTACAAGCCCGTCTAGGGTACGGCTCACCCATACGTGTCTAAAGGTAGGTTCTTTTAACCAATTGCTACCCTTAGCAATTTCTAGTAATCTATTTTGCCCCAAGATGCATTGTAATCGACCTAGGGGCCTCCTATTACGGAATCTCGGTTAGGTCCAACCATTAACATGCCGAATTCAGTGTTTCCAACCAACAAATGACCAAGCCCGTCTAAGGTACGGCTCACCCGATCACTGTTGAGAAGGTCACACTCAACCTTCATATTAGGGAGAGTAATCCCAATAGCGTGATATACACCCGTTCTATGGAACTGCCGATGCATACCCAACTAATGGACATATTACAAACCCACTTAATGGGAGGCAAAGACCTTGTTAACTCCTTAACTAGGCCTTTTTAAGGACCTAATAATTTAGAGGATTTTAAAATTTGTGACATATAAAAAAATCATGAACCTTGATCCATAAACTCCCACTAAATCTTAGAAGGGTTTATGGTTAGGTTCATGGGCACCTAAATCAGTCAGACTGATAACCTTAAATGGCATGGGTTGATCTAACTCAATAATCTTTTCTAAATCAAATCAGGTTAGCCAATTTGGCCAGGTAAGTGCGGTCGAGGCATGAGTTACGGCATTAACCACTTTCCTTAGACACCAATTACAAGAACTAGCCAGGAAAGGGTACCCTCAAAGCCAAGGACCATAAGGCTGCTTACCTTAGACACCAAATTGGTTTACCGTCATCAATTAGATTAGAAAAATTAAGTTAGGTTAGCCACTGAGCCAGATTAGATCCATTTAGATGAATGGACTCAAGCTTCTAACTAATTAGAAACTAGGAAAAGATAATCCTTAATCAACTTTTGATTAAAATTATTTTTAGAGTTCATTCAACTAAACCTAGGTCTAACCCAATTAGGATCTAATCCTAGCCCAACCAATTAACCCATTTGGCTTATCAAATGACTTAAGGTTTTATAAACCCTAATTTGCATTTATCATTTAAATATTTCAAATAATTCATAATTATAAGAGATCAAGCCAATTATTTAATTAAAACAATTTAATTAAATCTTGTAAAACTCCTTTTACAATTAATTCTTATTTACATTTAACATATCAAAAAATAAAAATAATACATGCCATCATTAATTCTTAATTAAAACAATTTTAATTAAAAATTAAATAATTCAACTAATTACCAAATTAGTTAATTAAACAATTTTAATTAACTAAAAACATGCAAATATAATTTTAAATTGAACCTGGCTCTGATACCATTTGAAGGAAGATTTTTTTTTTTTTTTTTTTTTTGTGTGCCTACACTAAGCAGAGGATAGGAACAGGTAGATGTTTTAAAACAATTCTAATTAATCACGGAAAAACCTGTCCCAAAACCAGGATCAAAAATATATATTTGCATAGAGAACATAAAAGTGCATGGCATATATTTTTTTCATAATTTTTAGACATGTATAAATGCATATAAAAATTAATAAGGAACTTATTCCAGGCTGGAATAAGGGAGGAATGGGGTGGAATAGCTATTCCCGCTATTCCACCCGTCTTCAACCTCGGTCCAGAGATACCTTACCGTGGAGCAATGTTCAGACTCCGACTGCAGAGCGCACAGGCCTCCAAACTCCGAGCTCCTAGGTCCGCTGGAATCCTTGCTTGACCGGCTACAAGGTGATGAAATCGGATCTCCAGGTCTCCAGCGTTTTCCACTTCGAATCGGGGCTCCAAAAGTCGTCCACGGCCACGGTTGCAGCAGGGGGATTTGAAGATCAAACTTTGATTACCTTGCACTGGAGCGATGACCTGCTCCCAGGATCTCAGGCGAAATCCCTCTAGAGGGGATACACGCCGTGGGAACTTCTGATCGGAGCTCCGGCGTCGCTAGCCGCCGGATCCCAAGTTTTTCACGGTTTTTGGAGAAATGGAGGAAGCTCTCAAAAACACACCGAAAGAGAGCAAGAAGGGGGTATAAAAATTATCTCTGGATGCCAACCGAAGGGGAGAGCAAGGGTCTTGAGTTTTGCACGAAGGGGTGGTGGGATTAAATCGAAATAAATCAAGACAGCAGACGCCCTGTTTCGGTTTCAGAAACTCAAACGTCTCAGGCGTGAAGACGACGGTTCAATAGGTGAACCGGCAAATGACCAAAAAGCCCTTCGGTCCAAGGGCAAAGCAGGGTCAATTTGGTTCAGGCCAAAACCCAGTCAAACGAAGTCCAAATCGAACGAAACTGGACTCAAAACGAAGCTAAGAATGAACCCTATCTTTCTACAGTCCAACCTCACTGATTTGAGTTGAAATCGACTTGCAACCGACTAAAACAAAAATCAATTGGACTTAGAAACATTCATCAAACCATTTGATGAACATGGGTTCAATCCTAGTCAGCCAGGAACATATTCCTGGTTGATCCAGAGAAGACCCGATCAACCCAAGACCGGGTCAATCAGAAGAAAACTCAACCAAAAACCGTGACAAAACACCGAAACGATTCCCAATCGAATCGGTTCCTGATCAGATAGAAATCCTCTGTGTTGTGTGACCTCATAGGTTCGAACCTAAACGGTAGTACTGGGACACTTCCAGTACCAGCACAAGATACCACCTAGCAATGGGTCTCGACGTCCGGATAGGTCAAAGATGCGGGAGCATTCCATCGAACCTCTGGCATATGGTTACCGCATAATTCATCCCTTTGACCTCCAATGCTCAGGATGACCTAGGGTTGAACTGCCAACCCCAGCTATGTCAATCCACTACGTGTCTCAATCTCGCATGTCCAGTGACTCTTCACTGGGACCACCCCGGCCGAGGATTTGCTAAATTGAGAGACTGCGAGACATTCAATCCAAACCATTTGGACAGGTCAATTCCATCTTGGTCCACTACTGCTCCACAAGTACTTGCCTGTACCCAGAGACCTTCCATCACCGGATTAAAATCCGGGTAGTCCGGCACCAAAGCACAGGGAGATGCTTGCAAGCTACCAAAGTGACCTCAGGTCAGAGGGACACTTATGCCCATATCCATTCACGAGCGATCCTTAGGCAGATAAGGTGCTACGCGGAGTCACGTCTAATGAGATATCAAATATCCCACTTGCAGATCACATCAGTGTCACCACACTCCTTTGGTCAAGAGGACAACCAAACAATGCGAACCACAACAGCCTATGCTTGATATGTTGCTATCCAGGTACAACATATCATTTGGCTGAGAACCCTGTTTAAGGACCACTCGATATATCCTCTCTATATCGATGTAATAGTAGTCCTAAGGACATCATCACTAAAGAATTCATTATAGGAAGATGTAAAGTGATGAGAAGCCAGAATAACTTTTATTCATTATAAAAATTACATAACAATTGACTCAACCATCTACAACCTAGATGATTGGCTTTGGGATACAATTCCCAACACTCTATTTCTAATGAAGCCATACGATTTGATACACCTATCAAACCGTAAGTTCCAACTTCGAGATGCTTGCTTGAGTCCATAAATGGACCTCTAGAACTTGCATACTTTTGACTCATCTGAGGATGTGAACCCTTCAGGCTGTATCATATACACCTCCTCTTCTAACTTCCCATTTAGGAAAGCGGTTCGAACATCCATCTGCCAGATCTCATAATCAAAATATGCTGCTAAAGCAAGCATGATCCGAATAGACTTGAGCATTATCGCAGGGGAGAAAGTCTTTTCATAATCGATACCATATCGCTGACAAAACCCCTTAGCAACTAGACGGGTTTTATAGGTCTCCACCTTCCCATCTGCGCCCCTTCTCCTTTGGAAGATCCACTTGCACCAGATGGGCTTTATTCCTTCAAGCGGATCAACAAATGTCCATACATTGTTGATCTCCATGGACTCCATTTCGGATCGCATGGCTCCAAGCCATGCCTCAGAGTTAGATCTCTAAAGTGCATCCATATAGGTGATCGGATTCACATTATTCTCATCGAGCTCAATGGGATCGCCGTCCCGGACCAAGAAACCATAGTATCTGTCTGGCTGACGCGATACTCTACCGGATCTCCTAATAATGGGTTCTGCGTGTGATACAATCACAGCCGGTTCTATGATGTCCTTAGAGTGTGCAGGTTCTTCTACTGGCTGAACTTCACCAAGTTCATTCTTAGAGGCTACAGTCCCTTCTCCAATGGACTCTTTTTCCAAAAAAATAGCCCTAAGAGCGACGAACACTTTCTGTTCATCCTCCAAGTAGAAGAAATACCCTTTGATTTCCTTAGGGTAACAAATATACAGGCACCAATCAGACCTAGGACCAAGTTTATCTGATTCAAATGCTTTACATAAGCCAGACAACCCTAGACCCGAAGGTATGAAATTGAGGGCTTAGGACCAGTCCACATCTCATATGGAGTGGAGACAACAGACTTACTCGAAAAATTATTTAACAAGTGACAAGCTGTCTCAAGTGCATATCCCCAAAAGGATAGCGGCAGAGTTGCAAAGCCTATCATGGATCGAACCATGTCCAACAGGGTTCGATTCCTCCTTTTGGACACACCATTCAACTGTGATGTTCCTGGAGGAGTCCATTGAGAGAGAATCCCATTCTCCTCAAGGTATGTCAAAAACTCACCAGATAGGTATTCACCGCCTTGATCAGATCGAAGGATTTTAATACTTTTTTCAGTTTGTTTCTCTACTTTATTATGATATCGTTTGAACATTTTAAACGACTCAGATTTATGTCTTATCAAAAAGACATAACCGAATCTCGAAAGGTCGTCTATAAATGTAATGAAATATCTATATCCACCTTTGGCACTAACTATCATGGGTCCACATACATCAGTATGTATGAGACTCAGAAGTTCTGTAGCTCGTTCACCTTTTCCAGTAAAAGGTGACTTGGTCATTTTACCAAGTAAACATGATTCACAAGTAGGCAGTGATTCAGAATCACTGACCTTGAGGAGGCCTTCTCCTCGCATCTTGTTTATCCTATTCTGGTTAACATGACCTAGCCTACTGTGCCAAAGAAACAGATCACTGACATTTTCTAACCTTGGGTGTTTGCTAGATGTGTATATTACACTAACAGGCCGTGACAGTACATAAATGCCATTATTTAACTTACCTTTCATTATCATAGAGTTATTCAAAATAACTTGGCAAATATCTCCTTTTATTGATAGTTCAAAATCATAATTGGCCAAAAGGCCTACAGAGATTATGCACATAATGAAACTAGGACAACAATGACAGTCGACTAACTCGACAACACAAGACTCAAAGACAAGACTCAGAACTCTGATCGCCAGTACTGGAATATGATTTCCATTCCCAACACTGAGGAACTATTCCCCATCCTCGAATCTCTTGCTAACATGCAGTCCCTGTAACGAATTACAAACATGAACAGGACTACCGGTATCCAATACCCAGTTAGTAGTATCACAAATAGAAAAATTACAAGGTTTTATCATATAAATACCTTGTTTAGCAGTCTGCTATTTTCCCTTCCTTGGCTTGTTCGGGTCTAGGGATGCTTGGTAAAGAGGACAGTTCCTCTTCCAGTGTCCCCGCTTCTTGCAATAGAAGTACTCTGTAATAGATTGGCCAGCTTTCACTTTCCTGGTCTGACTCGGGCCAGGAGCATTAGCACCTTCTTTCCCTTCCTTTTATTCTTCCCTTTCTTAAAGGGACGACGACCTCTAGAACCTCCCACTAAATTCACCACCCACTTGTTCAGTTGGTGGTCTTTCTTGAAAGTCTACAGTAATCCCCTCAAACCATGGTAATTGATTGTAGACTTGTTCATTCTATAATGATCAAGAAAGTCAAGATAGGAGGAGGGTAGAGAATTCAAAATTGCATCCTTGCCGAGCTGCTCGTGCAAGGGACATCCGAGCTTGCCCAACTTTTCAATCAGCTCGATCATGTACAATACATGATTAGTGACAGAACCACCATTCAACATCTTGGCATTGTAGATGGTACAAGATCTTTGTACCGCTCTACATCGTTCGACGTGCCGAAAGATTCCTTCAACTTTTGAAGGATCTCATCAGGTTGGGCCTCCTCGAACTTGCGACTGAACTCATCGTTCATTGCCGCTAGCATAATGCATCGGACAGTAGTCCAATCAGAAATCCACTTCTGATAAGTGTCCCTGACTGAACTTCGAGCATTGGCAGAGGGGATTTCAGGTGCCGAATCCATTATCACATAAAGGATCCGTTCATGCTCCAGGACAATCCTCAATTTTCGATACCAGCTATCGAAGTTATGACCCTTCAACTTGATGCAGGACAACTCTAAGACTGCTAAACATGTATGGAAAATAATAAAATATTTTTTTTATAATTTTTATAATTTTTATTTGTATGCTAGATTTTCAAAATAAAGTAAGAACTAGCAGAAAGACTAGCAGTACGAAGAATCATCGGATCGTAGGCAAACTCATGCAAACTAATGAAAGATCCAGGACCCGAGAGTTGAGAAACTCCCAGTTTAGGATAGCTTTTCTTCATTAAATCAGAAAATAAGAGTTGGAAAGGTTTTTTACTAGTCAGAGATTGAAATTCAAAAGCAGTATGGTTCATACGCACTCTGATCAGAGCCTGGATGAAGAAGCCTCGATTCCCTTGAATCTGATGGCTGATCTGGGCGGTCCAGACAGCAAAGAAGGCCTCCTCCATAGAGGGAAAGCATCTCGGGGATCATACAAGCATTAGGGTTAATCAAAACAGCAATTAAAAAATAAGAAAGGAACTATGGGTTGAAAGAAATCAGGATTAGGGTTAGAAGATGGCTGTTTGAAGCTTGTTGAAGATCTCCTCGGTTGGTTTCCTAGGGCACTCCTTTTTGGACGTGTGAAGTCTTGGAGGGCAGTGAATTAGGGTGGGGAAGGATGCTATGGTAGCAAGGAATTCGTCCAAGCACAAGAACACAAACCAAAGAACCAAAATAAAACACCAACACAAGGTAATAACTCAAATTTCAGCAAATTGTATTCATAAGAAAGACATGCTTAGAAGAGAGGGAGGGTTAAGGTATTTATAGAGTTTCCATGCACTCACTAACCATGGTTACACTTGGGTTACAAGTCCTCTTCCCAAATGGAATACAAGTCCTTTCCTAGCTAGGTTAGAAAAACAAATCCCCATTAGGTTAGGAATTGACCTAGTCTTCTCCTTTTTTCTTTCATGCTTTGACTATTCCACTCAAGGACACCTCTTGGACTTGGTCAACACTTCATGGATGACTAGGGGGGCGTGTTGGGCCTCTAGGAGCAGCAAGGGGTCGGCCCAAAGGGGCTTGGGTGCATGGGTTTGGGCCTTTGGAAGCTAGGATGGCCTGTTAGCCTGATAGCAGGAATATTCCCTGGAATCTTGCTTTTTAAGGGCTTAGGCATGGCATCTGGGCTTGATTTCTTTGGGCTTGGATGTAGGTGGACTCTGGAATCATGAGTGCCCTATTCTGAGAATATGCTCTAGCATCTGGAATGGAATCTGGGCAGCTGGAGGGCATCTGGAAGGAATCAGGGTTTCCAGAAGCATCTTGGATCCTGGGTTGTCACACAAAATCCAATGGGATGATGTAGTGGCCTCTGACTCCTGGATGTGGCCTGGTGGAACTTCAAAATAGGATAACCTCCTCTCTTGTACAAAAATTAGGCTTATACTGAACTTATAACTGATGTACAGGACTCAAAATATCGACTAGGTTGAGGGTTGAGACAAATCAACTAACCTCAACTTATTACAGGACTCAATTCTAGTTGATTACAAAATTTGACACATGGCTAGGTAAGCCAAATAAGGCCCAGTAATCTGTGTCTGATCTTGGTGCCCCCACCATAACTTCTCATTATCGAGAAGTGTCCGGAGCGAAATATTTGAAGACATCTGAAAGGAAAAACAATACCATATTAGAGTATGAATTAATCAATTAACCAAAAGACTTGGACTTTAGTCTAAGAGTCTCTCCCACTAATTTTTCAGATTGGGAGCCTCTAACTCCAATCTGTGAAATCACTATTTCATAGTGGGTACTGAAATCCAATAGACCACGTATGAGCCCGACTTTGGCCAGCTCATCCATACGCGCCTAAAGGTAGGTTCACCAACCAATTGCTTCTCTAAGCAACTTTCAGTAATTTATTTTGCCCCAGAGAGCACCCCAATCGACCTAGGAGCCTCCTATAATGGGTCTCCGATTAGGTCCAACCATTAACATGATAAATCCAATACTTCCAGTGAACGAATGACCAAGCCCGACTATGGCCGGCTCACCTGATCACCGTTAAGAAGGTTGCAATGAACCATCATCTATGAGAGAGTAATTCCAATAACCGGATGCACACCCGTTCTATGGAACTGCCAATGAACACCAAGTTAAAGGACACATTTCTAACCCACTTAATGGGAGGCTAAGACACCATCAACTCCTTGACTTAGTCTTTTTGAGGACGTAATAATTTTAGAGGATTTTAGATTGTGATAGATAAATAAGAGAAGAACATGGATCATCCTCCCACTGAACAAATCAATTTTTAGGAGGGTTGAATCAATTCAACAATTGATCCATAGGCACATACCGATTAGTCAGACTAATCAACCTGGGTGACATGGGTTAACTCGAGTCAATAAGCTTTTCTAATCAGTTCTGGTCAACACGACTGGCCAGGTAGGTGAAATCATGGATGAGTATCTTCCATTAACCATCTTTCCTAGACACCAACCAAGTTGGCCAGGAAAGAGGTAGCCTCATACAACCATGATCACAATGCCAAACCTACCTCGACACCAACCGGTTTACCAGACTCGATCAGACTAGCCTAAAGACTCGGGCTTCCATGGAGCCAATAATTAGATCTATTTTAGATGAATGGACTAACTCATCTAACTATTAGATAGTTCTAAAAGAATGACCTTAATCAACTTTTGATTAGTCTTCTTATTATCCGATTCAAACTAAACATAGGTCTAACCCAAAATTATGGACCCAATTAGATAGCTAACCCAATTAACCCAATTGGCTTATTTAAATAACATTAGGTTTCATAAACCCTAAGATAACTTGTCATTTAAATTAATCATACAATTCAAAATTGTTTGAATATAAGCCAATATTTTAATTAAAATAATTTTAATTAAAACATGTAAAACTCTTTTTACATAATAAAATTCATGCATCATATCTAGTTATATTCTTTTATAAATATTACATTGCCAAAAAGAAATTTATAAGACATGCCAAAAATGTATCTGAATTAAAACAATTTTAATTCCTTTGATTTTCTTAAAGGATCCTTCTGAAAAGGCCAACACAGATGAACCGCATCATGCTAAAGATACACGGTCATGGTGAAGGTCTCAACTGGGTTTCTAAAAGTACTCCCTAATCATATCCTATGATTAAGATACAATAGATTAAACATTTTAATCTACTATACATGCAATCAAGATATGTTACACCAGAACCTGGCTCTGATATCACTAAAAGAAAAACGGGTTGCGAGAGCCTACACTAAGCATGCAACAGGGCAAAATGTAGGTATGTATTTTAAAACAATTTTAAAATAGTAGTGGAAAAAACTTACTCCGCACAGGATCTAACATTTTCAAGATGCATGTATAGGCAAAAGAAGGCATTAAATAGGCATGTAATATTTATAAACATTTTTATAAACCTAGATCTAGGCATGCATGAAAATTAAAACTAGAAATTTTATCTTATTCCTGCTTGGAATAAAATAGGGATAACTACTGGAATAGCTGAAATATCTAGAATAACTTTATTCCTGTCTTCTTCTTCTAGCAATCGATTGGAACGTTCTTTTCTTCTTTTCTCCAAGAGCAATAATGGAGGAATTGAAAGCTCACAGGTGCTCAAGAGAACACCCTCTAGAGGGGGGACACGCCAGGGCTTCCTCTGATTCGGCTTCTCGCGCGATGCTAGTCACTGGAAAACACTCAAACGGTGAGAGGGGAGGAAGAAAAATAGAACACTATTCTATGATCGTTTTCTCCAAAATAATATTATCTTCCACCAATTTAAGCACCAACAAAACAAGGGATTAAGGAACTCTTTCTCTCCCAATCTCTCACAAAGAACTTAGGCCCAAAATCACCGATGGAAGCTCTCAAAAATATTGCGCTCACTCAGCGATTTTCAGCCCATAAATATAATCAGCGTGAAACAAAGAAAACATTGATTTTGGGAGTCGAGGAGACCTGCTGGGAAAATGAAAAGGCAGCAGGTTTCAGAGCGAATCAAATTCATCTTCAACAAAGCAATGAAGAGCAATAAACAGGGGTTAATTTCCAGCCAAATGCGAGTGGAAACGGGAGAAAAAGACTTCTTATATTCCCTGTTCGCCCAAGCCCTTTATAACCATGTTGATGTGTCAAACAACATGAAACTGGTTCACAACCGGTTCAAAAATTCCAAACTGGTTCTAAACCGATTCACAAAATAATTAGATCAAGATCTAATTAATAAAAGGCTTGGTCAAGTCCCGGTCACCCAGAAACAATTCTCGGTGGACCCAAACAAATTATGATCATCCCAAATCGAGTCAATCCAAAGTGTGCTCAATCAAACCGTTACCGAAATGATTCCTAATCATAATTTGGTACCTGGATCAGGGATAAATCCTCTATGGTGTGTGACCTCATAGGTTCGAACCTAGGCAGTAGCACTGGAACAATTCCAGTACCAGCACAAGATACCATCTAGTAATGGGTCTCGGCATCCGGATAGGTCGAAGATTCGAGAGCAATCAATCGAACCTTTGGCATATCGTTACCATATAATTCATCCCTTTGACCTCCAATGCTCAAGATGACTTTAGGGTTAGACTGCCAACCCTAGTTGAGTCAATCCACAACATGTCTCAACCTCGCAAGTCTAGTGACTCCTCACTAGGACTACCCCGGTCGAGGATTTGCTAAATTGAGATACTTTGAGACATTCAGTCCAAACTATTTGGACAGGTCAATTCCATCTTGGTCCACCACTACTCCATAAGTACTTTCCTGTACCCAAAAACCTTCCATCACCAGATTAGAAATCCAGGTAGTCCAACACCAAAGCATAGGGAGTTGCTTGCAAGCTACCATGATGACCTCAGGTCAGAGGGACTCATATATCCATATCCAATCGTGAGTATCCCTTTGGTAGATAGGGGCTACACGGAGTCACATTCAATGAGATATCTTATATCCCACTTATAGATCACATCAGTGTCACCATACTCCTTTGGTCAAGAGGACAACCAAACGATGTGAACCACAACCTATACTTGATACATTGTCGTCCAGTACAATGTATCCTTTGGTCGTGAACCTGGTTTTAAGGACCACTCGATATATCCTCTCTATATCGAAGTCTATGTAATCCTAAGGACTTCATCACATGAAAAAGAGTTCATTACATGAAAAAGTAAGAATATGAGGAGCTGCCAAAATAATATTTATTAATTCATACAAAGAGTACAATACTCAGCTCAACTGCCTACAGCCTGAGTGATTGACTTTGGGACACAATTTTCAACACCTTCATGGAGAGACATCGCACCTCTAAGGCATCCCACCCATCTCACTACATGATGATGCGGAACTAATATGCATGCAATTATTTTTGTGTGTTTTATATATGGGGTGAGGTGGTTAAATCCCGAATATTAGATCTAAACAAGATGTAGAGAGTTCTATATGAATTTTAGAAACTATGCATGTAGATTAGGACCTAAGAAAGCAGTAATAGAGGATCGTCGGGACTAAAAAGCCTCGGTTAGGGCTAGTTCACATACAATAAAGCAACTGATGGTAGAGGTGGTGTACCTAGCAATGTCTGATGTGCTTGGTTAAGATCGCAGCGAAGAGATCACTGGTTCCTCGATGGATGCAGCCTGGAAAATCGAGCCAAAGACCCGTGGATTCCCGGCTTTCTGCTTGGTGGTCCGATTGCGGCCCGGTTGGACTCATTGGACTCGTAGGAACTCAGGGACCTGCAAACAACTATCAAGGGTGAGAAAACAAAGGCTAAAATTAAGAATAATTTCAAAAAAAGGTAGCAAGGGGCATTTTGGAGAAGAGGCTTGGAAGAAGGTTGGACGGCTAGCACTTCGACAGGATTTCAGGCTCACACAAGATCCCTTAATGCACACAGCAGGGAGGCACACAGCAAGAAAAGAACTCAAGAGTATTTCATATATCAAAATTAACTTCTCATACAAGAAACTAGGGTCTTTTAAATAGACTCTTAGTCTTGGGCTCCAAGTAAGGGTACAATGGACTTTACCTAGGAATTCTATTCCCACCCAAACCCTAGCTAGAAAATAAGGAAACCCAAGGTAGAAAAAATCGCTACAATCTCTTTCCCTCTCCTTGCCTTGGTCGACCAAGAGGGGTGACTCTAAGTGGACGACCAAGGGGAGAGTCACCCTAAGCATTTGGCGCCCTAGCTCCTCTCCTGGGCCTGGACTGGCCCAATTTGCTTCCAACTGCGGTCCAGGGCTTCAGGGCTTTTGATTTCTCCTCCTGAGGTCTTCAAATCTTCAGGCTGGGTTGGACTTGGGCTTCACTTCCATGTCTTCAAGCTGGTTGGACTTGGTCTTCACTTGTATGATGTGGTCTTGAGTCTTTAGTGTACTTGGATAGGACTCAAGAAAATAAAATTAGCTCAACATGAGCTGACTAGCACTGGACTGAACTAGCTCAACATGAGCTGACTGATATAGGACTCAAGTATAGATAACTTAGATGAACTAAGCTTTATTATAATTGACTTGAATGTAACTAAGTGATCCACAAGGGTTGAGAAGCCTCTGTCTTATTCTGGTGCCTTTGGTGTCCGCACCACATGCAGAGCCTAGGGCGTCCCACCTAAATCGCTACTTGGGGCCATGAAGGAGAAGTTCCAAGATCATAAAGGGGACTCAGCAAGGAAGAAGATAACAAGGGCCTCACGCCCCTCGACGCTCGAAAGCGAAGGCAGTGGGGTCTCACACCCCTCGATACCCACAAGTGAAGGAAAGACGGGCCTCATGCCCACTCCTAATGGAGGCAGAACCAAGAACACTCTTTTCAAAAATTCATATTCTTCATCATTTTATTCAAGAGAAGAGATACCTTTATATAGGCTTACAAAACTTGGGGTCCAAGTAAAGAATACAAGGCATGCAGCTCATAAAATGTGACAACCCAAACATGCTTTGTTTGTAGCCTTAAAACATGGTAAAAAATTAAACACAATCCTCCCCATATGGTGGAAATTCAAACTAATCCTAATCTAAAAACTAATTTAAATAACTTCCCAACTTTTCCATACATCCAATTTAAAAATTAAAATAAATAAAATATAATCTAAATTCATCAAGATCCATGTCGGAAAAATTCATATCAGGATCCATGCTGAGTGGCTTTGAAATATATGCAAAAGACCATACTCTGAGAAGCATGCAGCTTTGAGATCCGTGAAAAGCTATTTTGTTGCTCTGAGATCTGTGCAGATTTCTCCTGTGACCAATGGTGGACGGAGAAGAGGGACATGCGGGAGACTTCGCTGGTGCCAGCGTTGGGGAAGGAGGAGGCACGGCCGGTGGCTGGGGTAGGCGGCGGCATGGCCGGTGGCTGGGGTAGGCGGCGGCATGGCCGGTGGCTAGGGAAGGCGGCAGCATGGCTAGCAGCTGGAACAAGCTTACGGAGGTCGCCCACGATGGTCGGATCTGTCATGAACTTGGCCCATAGATCTGGCCCCGAAAGATCTTCCCAAAGGGCGAGGCCCCCTATGGTGAGGCACGACCACGGGCGTCGATGGGAGGATGATGGGCCGGCAGCTCCCGGGGATAGCCGTGATGCCATGGGGTGCTGACCACGGAGATCGGATGGCAAAATAGGTCTCCGATGGCTGTGGACACGATGGAAGGGGAAGATCCGATGGGAATACGGTGGCCTTGTCATCGGCAGCAAGGCGGAGAAATGGCAGATCTGGGCAATGGATGGAGGAAGAAGATGACAGGGATAACCTAGGGATAAGTTGGGGATAAGTCTGGAATAAAATGGGAATAGCGGGGATAGGTGGAATAGCTGGAATAAAAAAATTATGAAAATAAAAAATAAAATCTGGGATTAAAAAAGAAAAACTCGGATGGGTTTGTATGTCCCCATCATTTCCCTATGATGGGAAAAACTCGACTCCATCGAGTCAGGCTCACTACAAAATTTTTTTTCCTCTCTTCTTTTCTTTTTTTTTAAACCCTAATCCTCTCCTGCTATGATACCAAAATTGATGCGGGACAAAGGGGGGAGGCTAGGGGGATCGTTGGACAGTTGAGAAGTCTCCTGTGATTAGTGTCAAGAAGGCAGAAAAAATATGTAGGAGAAAGAAAGATGGATGCTCTATGGACTTGGGACTTACCTTCACGGAGAGAAGCCGCACCTCTAGGGCATCTCACCCACCCCACTACATGCAGTCTAGGGCTTCCCACCCATCTCACTATATGTGGAGACTAGGACATCCCACCCAAATCGCTACCTGGGGTCGTGAAGGAGAAGCTCCAAGATCATAGAGGGAACTCAGCAAGGGAGAAGATAACAAGGGCCTCACACCCCTCGACACTCAAAAGCGAAGGTAGTGGGGTCTTACACCACTCGACACCCATAGGTGAAGGAAAGACGGGCCTCATGCCCACTCCTAATGGAGGTAGAACCAAGAACACTCTTTTCAAAAATTCATATTCTTCATCATTTTATTCAAGAGAGGAGGTGCCCTTATATAGGCTTACAAAACTTGGGGTCCAAGTAAAGAATACAAGGCATGTAGCTCATAAAAGGTGACAACCCAAACCTGCTTTGCTTGTAGCCTAAAAACATGGTAGAAAACTAAACACAATCCTTCCCATATGGTAGAAATTCAAACAAATCCTAATCTAAAGCCTAATTTAAATAACTTCCTAACTAGTCCATACATCCAATTTAAAAATTAAAATAAATAAAATATAATCTAAATTCATCAAGATCCATGCCAAAAAATTCGTATCAAGATCCACACTGAGTGGCTCTGAAATCTGTGCAAAAGACCTTGCTCTAAGAAGCATGCAGTCGTGAGATCCATGCAAAGCTTTTTGCTACTGTGAGATCTGTGCAAATTTCTCCTATGACTATGGAACAGAGGGAATGGTGGACGGAGAAGAGGGACTTGTGGGAGACTTCGCCAGCGCCAGTGCTGGGGAAGGAGGCGGCACGGCCGGTGACTGGAACAGGCTTGCGGAGGTCGCCCACGGTGGTCGGATCCGTCGTGAGCTTGGCCCACAGATCTAGCCCCTTGAAGATCTTCACGAAAGGCGAGGCCCCCTATGGTGGGGCGCGACCACGGGCATCGACGATAGGTGGACGGGCTGGCTTTTCCTTGGGGATGGCCGTGATGGCATGGGGCGCGGACCACAGAGATCAGACGGCAAAATAGGTCTCCAGCGACTGTGGAGACGGTGGGAGGGGAAGATCCAGTGGAAAGACGGTGGCCTTGTCATCGGCAGCGAGGCAGAGGATGAAGAAATGGCAGATCTTGGCAATGGATGGAGGAAGAAGATGATAGGATAACCTAGGGATAAGTCAAGGATAAGTCTGGAATAAAATAGGAATAGCGGGGATAGGTGGAATAGCTGCAATAAGAAAATTATAAAAATAAAAAATAAAATCTGGGATTAGAAAAAGAAAAACCTGGATGAGTTTTAATGTCCCCATATTGTACTTCAATTTGTCAACTAGCAATACATTTTCAATGAATGTGGAAGGGGTAATTCTGATCTTACCAATGCCAATTATCTTCCCCTTACCATTGTCACCAAAAGTGACCATTCCTCCATCCTTCATCTTTAAGGTGATGAATTGTTCATTGTCACCCATCATATATCTTGAACAATCACTATCTAGATACCATCTTTTCTTTGTGTTCTGGGCTGCAAGACATTCCTGAAAAATAATTACATAGTTTTTTTAGGTACCCAAGCTTTCTTGGGTCCTTGCAGGTTAGCAAGAGTGGTTCCTTTGGGAATGCAAATCTTTGTAATCTTACTTCTAATATTTCTTTTAAAATTGCATTCAAATGCTTTATGACCAATTCCATTGCATGAATAACAAACAACTCTTGATGCATATGTTGAAGCTCTAGAAACAATAGATTTTGTTAGAGAAAACTTTGATGTATACAATTTTGGTGCTGAAAATTTGATATAAAAGATTTTGAAGGTATAAATTTTGTATCTGAAACTTCATTTTTATGCAGAGGATTAAAACCAATTCTAGCCTTATTACTTTAATCTCTTTGACCTTTTAAAATTAACTCAAGCTTGTTTGAACTCAATGTTAACTTTTCAACCAATGGCTTGAGTTTTTGAACTTCTTTATACAAACCAATGTTTTCTTCATGCAAAGCTTTATTTTTTTCAAGAAAATCAATCTTTTCAATTTGCACAGCTTTATGTTTTTCAGAAAATCCATTCAATTCTTTTTGCAAAATTTTATTCTTTTCAAAAATTTCTTCTTTTTCTTTCATTAAAATATCATCACTTTTTTTCAAAGATTTAATTTTCAGACCGGTCTTTTTGTATTTAGATAACAATTCATGAAATGCAATATTTAATTCTTCAAAAGTGAATTCATCATAAGGTTCGGGAGATATTACCTCATCTTCAAGACCCATTAGACATATGTTCGCTGTTTTTGGGATCTCTTCTTCTTCATTTGAAGTTGACTCCTCGCTGTCGCTCCAAGTTGCAACCATTGATTTCCTCTTCTTCTTCTTATATGCTTTCTTCAAGTTTGGACAATATGATCAGAAGTACCCCGATTTCTTGCATTTATAGCAAATGGGCTATTGCTCTTTATCATTTTCTTTTTCTTTTTCTTTGTCTTTGCTATATTCTCCTTTTCTATGAAACTTCCTCCAGTATCTTCCCTCTCTTGCCCATAAATTTCTTGAATCTCCTCACTACTAGTGCGATATCATTGTCTTCTAGTTCATCTTTGAAGGAGAAGCTTTCTTCATCAATTTTTTTCTCTTGTTTCTTCAACTCTACAGCAGCTTTGAAGGCAATTGACTTCTTTTTCTTGATGTCATCTTCATTTCTATGCTGTATAGTAAGCTCATGTGTAATCAGGGAACCTAGTAGTGAAAGGATTATGCCGTAAAGGCCAATCAAAATATTATATTTCGTTGGGATTTTTCCTTATCCATCCCAAAAATCAATGTATTGACATTATCATTCAATAAAGGTATTATTTTCATCATACGCTATGTCTTAATTATTATATGATGAACTCCATAGATTAGGGCTATGGTTCTAGGGTTATGATGAGATTATATCAGTGAGACCTAAAGCCTTAAAACCCTAATGTAAAATATTCCTGGTCAATGGGACATTGAGTAGGGGATCAATGTTTCTGGTAAAGATCAGCACTTCCTATGTATGAGGGTGACTGATCTCACAGTCACTTGTGTTTGACACTAATACTAGGATGTGGGTGCTCATTAGAGAATGAGTTCACTGAATAGATCCAGATTGAGAATATCTAATGGAACCATATCTGTTTGTCAATAGATATTTCTCATAGTGGGAGTAGTGCATGTGGTCCTTTGACCTGAGACTGCCATGGTACCTTATATACATGAATCCACATTTTGGTTCACACACAATCATAACACTGAGTTATGCATGAGGTAATACTAGATATGGTGGATTGTATATGAAGATTGTGAGTAGGTCAACAAGGAATTGATCAGCCCTAGTAAGAGGATGTTGCATTCAGCCAATTTCGATCAAATGATGATTCGAAAAATCTTTGATCAAAGTATGAACATTAGAAGTAGTTTCTAATAGTTCATTAATGAATCATCATTAAAAAGATTGAGCTAGGGATGAATATGAAATTGGATTTGACAGGGTATCCATATCCATAATCATATTCAGGATGCAAGTTGATCAAAGGACTGAATTGCCCGGAACTCACCTTTAAAGGGTATTTTGGTAATTCCACCAAAATTCCACATCTTTCGGGTAGACATGATACGTTGCTAGATGTCAATCTTGTCTTGTAGGGAAATGATTAAATTATGATAATTTAAATTAGTTAATTAGAATTAGATTCTAATTGACCAAGTCGAGCTAGCTTGAGTTGACCTAAATCAGCTTAGTTGAGATTTAACCGAATTAAGTCAAATAGAACTCGGACCTACTGCTGGCTAGATGTGGAACCCAATGGGTCACACACAAAAGAGAGTCGATGAGGGATTTAATTTAGAATTAAATCATGTTTGCAAGACAAACATACTAGCATGTGTTGCAGACCCAACTTCTATTCGAATTGGATTCGAATTTGGTTCTGAATTGGGCTTAATTGGGTTCTAATTGAACCTAATTAAAGTCTAATTTAAATTTTGGGACTTTGGGCTAACTCGTGGATGAACCCATTGATTAAAAATCAATTTAAACCCTTTTCCAAAGACTGCCCAAGCCATCTTTCCCACGTGCGCGCACCAAAGGAAGAGTCCATGCGTGTGGACTCCTCTTCACGCACGTGGGGACTTCTTTTACCGTGAAAACCAGATGGGAGGGGGCGGAAATCTTTTCTTTAGGTGTCTCATCTGGAGTCCCTTGGATCAAGATCAGATGGCCAGAAGAAATCCGTTGCTTTTTGGTCATAACTCCGTCTCAGAACATCTCAACTTTTCCGAGGTTTCTTCCGAGGTTTTTCTTCATCAAAAAATCTTGAAATAAATCAAGAAAGGCAATAAAAATCTGAGGGGACGCGTGAGGATGGAAAGAACGTGATTCTTGTGATAGCAGAAGGTTGCATTGTTTTTGAAAAGACACCCCTCTGATATCTATAAATAGGGTTGGGTTCTCGGGGATTTTCATGTAAGATAATTCAGAGATCAGATTCCCTTTCTTCCTCTCCAAAATACTCCTTCCCCTTGTTCTTGTTGGGTATTGTTTCCCTTATAGAGGTATCCTCTGTCGAAACTCTGACCCTAAACAAGAATAAGAGGAAGGTCTTGAACGGTAAAGGAAAGAAACAGGAAGGGTCTCTTTTCTTTCTTGAATTAAGACATTACGTGTCTTAATTTTTCTTCCACTTCAAATAAGAATTATCTACAAAGATTGAAGTTGAGGAAAGGATCAAGAAGAGGAAAGAAGGGAGAAAGGGAATTTTCAAGAAAGAAAATTCCAGCTTATAAGTCCAAGAATTGAATTCTTGAAAAAGAATTCAAGAAGAGGATCCAAGATCAAGAAGTTGTTGTCTTCATCTCTTCTCCGTGTGGATCACCATTGGAGGGTGAACATTTGGGCACCTGGTGGAGATTTGCATTTTGGATATTGCGGTACAGGTTAGTACTTACATATATATATATTTAAATCATGTATATGAATGATATATATTTTAATTTTTTTTAAGGAGATCTAGGGCTAAAGGGTTTGGTATAGATTTCATAAGATAAAAATTTTGAAATCTATGTTTCCACCTTGGTCAACAAACCCAACATTGGTATCAGAGCCTCCTTATCAAGATTAAAATATATATGCTGATTTTTATAGGCATATGTAGATAATTTACATATGATGTGGTTTGTGTTTGATGTATTGTCACTAATTAGGGTTTTCACTTAAACCCTAATTGTTGTAGAGATATGTTTAGTAATCCAGTCATCATTCTGAAATAAGATTGCCCTGGCATAATGGTGGATCCATTATGTGGTAAATGGTTGTCCTAGAATGATGACACACTAATCACATATTTGTTTTAATTGTGCATATATATCTGATGTATGCCACTAATTAAGGTTTTCACTCAAGCCTTAATTTATATAGAGATATGTTTAGCCTTCCGGTCATCATACTGAAATAAGGTTACCCTGGCATAATGGTGGATCCATTATGTAGTAAATGGTTGTCCTAGTATGATGACACACTTGGCATATATTTGCTTAGTTATATATATAGAATGTGCTTTATTTTAATAAAGCCCTCTTTCAAATTATATTAAGTTATAGTGTCATATACCAAAAGCGAAATAATCAATATAATTAATTGATCATTCGGTGTCTAGGAAAAGTGGTTCATGATCGGTAAAGAGGACGTGGTTTTTAATTGGTTCCGTTGACTGACCTGGCCAATTCTTATTGGCGTCTAAGGAAAGTAACGGGGGGACTCCCACCACTCTCCCACTTACCTGGCCAATATGATTAACTTAATTATTGATTGATATGCTTAGTGTAATATTCACTACATGTGGCCTTCCTTCATGCCAAGTCATTATTATGTTATGATTCATATTAGGTTTGTTTTGTACACACAAGGCCTCTTATGGTGACTGACATAATTTTAATTTGGTGCATTTGAAGTTTATGGCATGTTTTAATATAATACTTTATTGTGTACACACAAGGATATTATAATTAATATCATGACTATATAGCAATGAAGGGTCTGACTTAACTAAAATATTATAGTTTGTTGTGCACATACAAGACTATTAATATTTTAGAGGCCAAGATAAGTTGAGAATTGTATTTGTTACAATTGGAAAGAGTTTTCCTACCTTTGAACTTATATAAGATTTGTTGTGTACACACAAGGTCTTTTATAAGGAATTAGGATCTCAACCCCACTAAGAAAACCAATTAGGATTTTCTCGATCATCATATGGAGGGTTATGATGCTTGATAAAATAGTGGGAGACATAATTAAGTTAAAGTCCTAATTTAATTATGTTTTGTCAACATTGGTTGTTTGCTTATGTAATGTTCTTTGTTAATGTAGATTAAATGGCCTCTTCACTCTCACTCCGTAGCATTCTTGATGCTAATAAGTTGACTGGACCAAACTATGTTGATTGGTTGAGAAACCTGAAGATAGTACTCAGCCAAGAAAGACTTTCTTATATTCTTGATACCCCTACCTTGGAACCATTAGGGGCAGATGCCTGGCAAGATGAAAAGACCACATATAACATGTGACAAAATGACTCACTTACTGTCAAATATATAATGCTTGCCTCTATGACCAATGAGTTTCATAGGCAACATGAAAGCATGGACACTAACTCCATAATGCTCAATCTAAAAGAACTTTATGGAGAACATAGTTGAACTGCTAGATATGAAATATCTAAGCAGTTATTCCGTGCAAGGATGACAGAAGGAATATCTGTACAAGACCATGTATTAAAGGTTATTGACCTAATCACCCGATTAGGTCAATTGGGTTTTGTTATGGATGGGGAGTTGAATCAGGATTTAATCCTGCAGTCACTCCCAGAGTTATTTTCACAGTTTGTTCTCAATTATCATATAAACAAACTTAATTCTTCCTTGCCTGAGCTGTTGAATATGTTGAAAATGGTAGAGAGTCATTTAAAGAAAAATAATGCTCCACTTCTTCTTGTGGATGGAATAAACAAGAAGAAAACAGGCAAAAAGGGTTCCAAGAGGAGGATGAACCCTAAAGGGTGCATCAAGAAAAAGAAAGGAAAGAAGGCCTCTGGACAAATGACCTGCTTTCATTGTGGCAAGCCGGGTCACTGGAAAAGAAACTGCAAGGTTTACCTTGCAAGTGTGAAGCTTGGTGCTAGTAATGCACCAAAAGGTATGTATGAGATACATGCAATTTTGTCATTAGACTCTTCTAATTCAAACTCTTGGGTATTGAATACCGCTTGTGGTCATCATATCAGCAAATCATTACAGGGACTACGGAACATTAGAGTTTTGAAGGAAGGAGACTTCGAGCTCTACGGTGCTGGAGGAGATTCCATCCAAGCAGAAGCTGTAGGGATTTATATATTGAAGCTGCCTTCTGGGAAGATTTTAGAGTTGAAAAGTTGTTATTATATGCCTAAGGTCATTAGAAACATCATATCTGTACCCTTGTTAATTAAACAAGGTTATACTATGAATGTAATGAGCAGTGGCTGTTCAATCAGTTTTTCTAATGAAATAATATTTAATGGCATATTTTGCAATGGTCTTTTAACTCTATCTACTGATGACAATATACTTCATGTTAGTAACAAACGAAAGAGAGATGATGTGAACAATACTTTACTTTGGCACTGTCGTCTTGGACATATTAGTGAGCAAAGGATTAACAAGTTATACAAGGAAAATTTCCTTAATCCTTATGACTATGAATCATTAGGAACTTGTGAATCATGTCTTATAGATAAAATGACCAAGACTCCATTTAGTGGACATAATGAAAGGACAACTGAGTTATTAGGACTCATACACACAGATGTATGTGGGCCTATGACAACTCAGGCCAAGGGTGGATACTCATATTTCATCACATTCACTGATGATTTTTCAAGGTACGAATTTGTGTATCTAATGAAACATAAGTCTGAAGCTTTTGAAAAATTTCTAGTGTATCAAAGTATGGTAGAGAAACAAACAAGGAAAAGTATTAAGATCCTTCGATCAGATAGAAGAGGTGAATACTTATCCATCGAGTTTCTTGATCACCTTAAAGAAAAGGGGATCATCTCTGAATGGACTCCTCCTTATACACCACAATTAAATGGTGTTGCTGAAAGGAGAAATCGTACTTTGTTAGATATGGTACGGTCCATGATGTGCTTCACTGAGTTACCTGTTTCTTTCTGGGGATATGCCTTGGAAACCGCGGCTAATATTTTAAATAGAGTACCATCTAAATCTGTTTCTAGCACTCCATATGAATTATGGAGGGGAAGGAAACCCAATCTTAAATATCTTAAGATATGGGGATGTCCAGCTTATGTCAAAAGAAATTTTGGACATAAGCTAGATGCTAGAGCAGATAAGTGTCTATTTGTAGGATATCCTAAAGATAGTATAGGATATATGTTCTACCACCCTATTGAACAAAAGGTTTTAGTCAGTAGGCATGCCACTTTTATGGAGAAAGAATTCATCCTACAAAAGGGCAGTGGGAGAAATATTGAACTTGAAGAAGTTCAACAAATAGGTACATCTCAACCAAATCATAACATAGTTAGTATAGAACCTGAACACACCACTCCTATCCGTAGGTCTGATTGGATGCGACATGCACCTGAGAGGTATGGGTTCATTATTGAAAATAATGAAGCCCGAATCATTGAAAATGATGAGCCTCTAACCTATACGGATGCTGTCATGAGTAGTGACTCAGACAGATGGCTGGAAGCCATGAGATCCGAAATGGACTCCATGTATGTCAACCAAGTCTGGACTTTGGTTGAAGCACTAGAGGGTGTTAACCCTATTGGATACAAATGGGTCTACAAGAAAAAGATTGGGGCAGATGGCCAAGTCGAAATGTATAAAGCTAGATTAGTGGCTAAGGGTTTCAGACAAAAACAGGGAATAGATTATGATGAAACATTTTCTCCTGTTGCCATGCTCAAATCTATTCGGATCATGCTTGCTATAGCAGCATATCATGATTATGAAATCTGGCAGATGGATATGAAAACCACATTCCTCAATGGTTTCCTTGAGGAAGAGGTTTATATGTCACAGCCAGAAGGTTTTGTCTTGGAGACTAGACCTAATCAGGTATGTAGGCTGAAGAAATCCATTTATGGATTAAAACAAGCATCAAGGAGTTGGAACATCCGATTTGATAAGACAGTCAAAGAATTTGATTTTATCAAAAATGAGGATGAACCTTGTGTGTATAAGAAGACTAGTGGGAGTGCCATAGTTTTCTTGGTTCTGTATGTAGATGACATACTACTCATTGGGAATGATATCCCAATGTTACAATCAGTCAAGGTGTGGTTATCTAAATAGTTTTCCATGAAAGACTTGGGAGAAGCATCTTATATACTGGGCATAAAGATCTATAAAGATAGATCCAAGAGGATGCTAGGTTTATCCCAGTCTAGGTACATTGACCAAGTGCTAAAAAGATTTAGCATGGAGGAAAGTAAAAGAGGTTACTTACCTATTGGTCATGGCATACATCTTTCTAAAAAGATGTCTCCTAAGACACCTGAAGAAAGAAATAGAATGAATTATATACCTTATGCTTCGGCAGTAGGGTCTATTATGTATGCTATGTTATGTACCAGGCCTGATGTGGCATATGCCTTAGGTATAGCCAGTAGATTTCAGGCTGATCCAGGAGAGGATCACTGGAAGGCTGTGAAAAATATTCTTAAGTACTTAGAAGGACTAAGGATATTTTTCTAATATACGGTGGATCTGATCTTAAATTAGAAGCTTATTCAGATTCTAGTTTTCAATCAGATCCAGATGACAGCAAATCTATATCTGGGTATGTCTTTACCCTAAATGGAGGAGCTGTAAGTTGGAAGAGTTCTAAACAGCAGACTGTAGCTGACTCAATAACTGAGGCAGAATACATTGCTGTTAGTGAAGCTGCCAAGGAAGCTGTCTGGATGAAGAAGTTCATATTAGAGTTAGGCATTGTTCCCAAGATTGAAGGTCCAGTACCACTTTACTGTGATAATACTGGGGCTGTTGCTCAAGCAAAGGAACTAAGAGCCCATCACAAATCAAAGCACATTCTAAGACGCTTCCATCTTGTTCGAGAGATTATCGAAAGACAAGAAGTCTGCATTAAAAGAGTTGAAATGAAGAACAACATAGCAGACCCGTTCACTAAGGCTCTACCATAGCGAGAGTTTGATCGCCACCTTGATTGTATGGGATTAAAATTTAAAGGCGATTGGCTTTAGTGCAAGTGGGAGATTGAAAGGATTATGCCCTAAAGGCCAATCGAAATATTATATTTCATTGGGATTTTTCCTTATCCATCCCAAAAATCAATGTATTGACATTATCATTCAATAAAGGCATTATTATCATCATACGCTGTGTCTTAATTATTATATGATGAACTCCATAGATTAGGGCTATTGTTCTAGGGTTATGATGAGATCATACCAGTGAGACCTAAAGCCTTAAAACCCTAATCTAAAATATTCCTGGTCAATGGGACATTGAGTAGGGGATCAATGTTTCTGGTAAAGATCAGCACTTCCTATGTATGAGGGTGACTGATCTCACAGTCACTTGTGTTTGACACTAATACTAGGATGTGGGTGCTCATTAGAGAATGAGTTCACTGAATAGATCTAGATTGAGAATATCTAATGGAACCTTATCTGTTTGTCAATAGATATTTCTCATAGTGGGAGTAGTGCATGTGGTCCTTTGACCTGAGACTGCCATGGTACCTTATATACATGAATCAATATTTTGGTTCATACTCAATCATAACACTGAGTTATGCATGAGGTAATACTGGATATGGTGGATTGTATATGAAGGTTGTGAGTAGGTCAACAAGAAATTGATCAGCCCTAGTAAGAGGATGTTGCATCCAGCCAATTTCGATCAAATGATGATTCGGGAAATCTTTGATCAAAGTATGAACATTAGAAGTAGTTTCTAATAGTTCATTAATAAATCATCATTAAAAAGATTGAGCTAGGGATGAATATAAAATTGGATTTGACAAGGTATCCATATCCATAATCATATTCATGATGCAAGTTGATCAAAGGACTGAATTGCCCGGTAACTCACCATTGAAGGGTATTTTGATAATTCCACCAAAATTCCACATCTTCCGGGTAGACATGATACGTTGCTAGATGTCAATCTTGTCTTGTAGGGAAATGATTAAATTATGATAATTTAAATCAGTTAATTAGAATTAGATTCTAATTGACCAAGTCGAGCTAGCTTGAGTTGACCTAAATCGGCTTAGTTGAGATCTAACCGAATTAAGTCAAATAGCACTCGGACCTACTGCTGGCTAGATGTGGAACCCAATGGGTCACACACAAAAGAGAGTCAATGAGGGATTTAATTTAGAATTAAATCATGTTTGCAGGACAAACACACTAGCATGTGTTGCAGACCCAACTTCTATTCGAATTAGATTCGAATTTGGTTCTGAATTGGGCTTAATTGGGTTCTAATTGAACCTAATTAGAGTCTAATTTAAAATTTGGGACTTTGGGCTAACCCGTGGCTGAACCTATTGATTAAAAATCAATTTAATTCCTTTTTCCAAGACCGCCCAAGCCATCTTTCCCACGTGCGCGCACTAATGGAAGAGTCCACGCGCGTGGACTCTTCATGCGCGTGGGGACTTCTTTTACCATGAAAACCAGATGGGAGGGGGTAGAAATCTTTTCTTTAGGCATCTCATTTGGAGTCCCTTGGATCAAGATCTGATGGCCAGAAGAAATCCGTTGCTTTTCGGTTGCAACTCCGTCTCAAAACATCGCGACTTTTTTGAGGTTTCTTCCGAGGTTTTTCTTCATCGGAAAATCTTGAAATAAATCAAGAAAGGTGTGAAAAATCTAAGGGGACGCGTGAGGATGGAAAGAATGTGATTCTTGGGATAGCAGAGGGTTGCATTGTTTTTGAAAAGATACCCCTCTGATATCTATAAATAGGGTTGGGTTCTCGGGGGTTTTCATGTAAGATAATTCAGAGATCAGATTCCCTTTCTTCCTCTCCAGAATACTCCTTCCCCTTGTTCTTGTTGGGTATTGTTTCCCTTACAGATGTATCCTCTGTCGAAACTCTGACCTTAAACAAGAATAAGAGGAAGGTCTTGAACGGTAAAGGAAAGAAACAAGAAGGGTCTCTTTTCTTTCTTGAATTAAGACATTACTTGTCTTAATTTTTCTTCCACTTCAAATAAGAATTTTCTACAAGCATTGAAGTTGAGGAAAGGATCAAGAAGAGGAAAGAAGGGAGAAAGGGAATTTTCAAGAAAGAAAGTTCTAGCCTATAAGTCCAAGAATTGAATTCTTGAAAAAGAATTCAAGAAGAGGATCCAAGATCAAGAAGTTGTTGTCTTCATCTCTTCTCCGTGTGGATCACCATTGGAGGGTGAACATTTGGGCACCTGGTAGAGATTTGCATTTTGGATATTGCGGTACAGGTTAGTACATACATATATATATATTTAAATCATGTATATGAATGATATATATTTTAATTTTTTTTAAGGAGATCTAGGGCTAAAGGGTTTGGTATAGATTTCATAAGATAAAAATATTGAAATCTATGTTTCCGCCTTGGTCAACAAACCCAACAAGTAGTTCATCCAGTGGTAATGTATTGAGGTCATTACCTCTTGAATTGTAGTCAATTTCGGGTCCCATTTATCTGGAAGTGATCTCAAAACCTTTTGCACAAGATCTGCATTAGAATATATCCTACCAAGACTCTTTAAACCATTAATAATATTTATAAAACCTGAGAACATGGTAGATATAGTCTCATTCGGTTCCATCTTAAACAATTCATAGCTATGCACAAGAAGATTAATTTTAGATGTTTTTACTTGGGAAGTTCCTTCATGGGTTATCTCAAGTTTATCCCAAATTTTCTTAGCTGAATTGCAAGTAAAAATTTGGTTAAACTCGTTTGCATCCAAAGCATAATATAATAGATTCATGGCTTTGGAATTCAGCTCACCCATTTTCATGTCGTGTTCATCCCATTCCTCTTCAGGTTTTGGGACATCCACACCATCAACTTTCTTCGTGGGTGTGTGAGGTCCTTTTAAAATTATTTTTTATAATTGAAAGTCTACTGCTTGAATGTAGATTCTCATTCGGGCTTTTCAGTAGGTGTAGTTAGTGCCTGTGAACAGTGGAGGTCTATTTGTGGATTGGCCTTCGACCAAAGAGGTACTTATGGGGTTTTTCATTTATCTTAACTCTAAGTAAATTCAGAGACACTGCTCTGATACCAATTATTATCCAGGTAGCTTACCCAAGGGAGGGGTGAATTGGGTATTTAAAATTTTTCTCAAATATGTGCTCCTTTTAAACTAACTTAGTGTGGTGAGTGCTGTGAGTTAAATAACTAATACGGAAGCAAAATAGAAGCACAAGAAACACAATCATAAACTCAACAGATTTAGAGTGGTTCGGAGCAACCTCACTCCTACATCCACTATCCAAGATACCACTTGGGATTTTCACTATATTCACCCTTAGAATACAACCCGATTGTTTTCATGGGCTCATAATCTAAAACCCAAACTTGGTTTTATCCAGGCTCACCAAATATCCAATACAATGTTAGTTTTACTGAGCTCACCAAAAATCCAAACATGGTTTTATCTCGGGCTCACCAAATATCCAATACAACGTTAGTTTTACCGAGCTCACCAAAAACCCAATACAATGTTAGTTTTATCGGGCTCACTAACATCATCCCAGTAAATTCTAGCCTGGCGTATTAGCTTGGGTTTAGCAATCTTAAACTTTCTTTCCTCAGTCATTAGATCCTTCTTAAAATACAGATCCATATTTCATTCCCAAACAAGATAATCTTCGAGATCAAGATTACTACCAAATTTAGGTGCTTCTAACCTAATGTACCAAGTGGCATTATAATTGGGTCTCCTTACACTAATATCCTAGATTAGGTTAGGATGTGGGGCTCTCCTAGGGTTGGGTTCTAGGAATGTGTCTGAAAGGGATATGCCCTACAAGCCAATCTATGTTGTATCTCCCGAACCATTGTAATTGATAATATTCTAATAAAGGCATTATTTTTCATCATACGCTGTGATTATTATTATATGATGAACCCCATAGATTAGGGCTATGATTTTAGGGTTATGATGAGATCATACCAGTGAGACCTAAAGTCTTAAAATCTTAATCAAAAACATTCCTAGTCGAAGGAACCTTGAGTAGGGGATCAGGGTTTTTCCGGTACGACTAGCACATCCTATGTATACTGAATAGGGTGACTGCTCTCACAATCACTTGTGTATGACACTAATACTAGGATGTGGGTGCTCATTAGAGAATGAGTTCACTGATATGATCCAACTTGAGAACATCTAATCGAATCTTAGCTACATGTCAATAGAAGGTTCTCATAGTAGGAGTGGTACAAGTAATCCTTTGACTTGAGACTGCCATAAGTACCTTATGTACATGAACCCATGCTTTGGTTCAATCCTAATCATGACACTGAGTCATGCACAGGATTGATACTGGGAATGGTGAATTGGATATGAAGGTAATGAGTAGGTCAACAAGGAATCGATCACTCTTAGTAAGAGGAGATTGCATCTAGCTAGTTATCAATCGGATGATGATTCAGGGAATCTTTGATCAAAGTAGAGATATTAGAGATGGTTTCTAATATCAAGATAATTGAATTATCAATATAAAATTGATATAGAAACAAATATAATATTGGATTTGACATATATCCATATCCATAATTATATTTTGGGTGCAGGCTGATCGAAGGATTTAATTGTACGGTAACTTTCTACTGAAGGGTAATTTTGGTATTTCACCAAAATTTCCATATCTTCCGGGTAGACATGACACGTTGCTAGACATCAATATTGTCTTGTGGTTTGATTTGAATTAGGAAGAGTCCTAATTGATCAAAATCGGGTAAGCCCGATTTGACCTAAATCGATTAGAAAGAGTTCTAATCAAATTAGGTCAACTTGTATTCGAACCCACTGCCGGCTAGATATGGAACCCAATGGGTCACACACTTAAAAGAATTGATCAAGAGTCATTTGCATGAAGACACTCTAGCAAGTGTTGCAAATCCTAACTCCTATTCGAATCGTAATCGAATTAGGGTTCCGAATTGACTCGATTTGGATTCTAATTGGATCTAATTAGACCTTAATTGAGAATTTAGGGATTATGGCTAACCCAATTGGCTAACCTATTAGCTAGGCCACTTCCCCACCCACCCCCTTTCCCTTGTACGCCAAAAACACCAAGAGTCCATGCGCTTATGGACTCTTGGCGCGCCATTTGGAGGAGTCCATGGGCTGATGGACTCTTGGCGCGCGCCCACTTAATTCTCCGATGAATTAAGATGGGGCTGCCTTCTTTCTTAGTATTAGCACCTCATTTGTCCACCCTTGGATGATAATCTAACGGGTGGAGAGGTTTTTAAGAAAGAAAGAAAGCACAGTTTCTTCCCGTGAGAGCGAAATCAGATCTCTTCGGAGATTCAAGTTTCGCGACTTCTTTCTCCTAATCGTCGAGACGTCTTCCTTTGAGAAAAGCCATGAGGATTGATCTGGAAGGCCATGAGAATTAATCCAGAAGGCCGTGAGAAGAAGTAAATGGCGTGAGAAGAAGGAAAGGGCATGAGAAAATTGTTTATGGAGAGTTGTGAGGGCGCCTCTCCGAAAACTATAAAAAAGGGGGTGGGAATCAGAACTCGGTGATGTGATTTTTTTTTTTTTCTTTCTTCCTCTCCTGAAGAGTCTTTCTCCCCTTCTTGTTTTTGCATTGTTTCCTTTACAGAGTAAAACTCTGTCGAAACTCTGCTACTAAACAAGGTTAAGAGAGAAAGTCTCCGACGGTAAAGGAAAAGAAGAGTTCTGATCCAATTCTTTTCTTCCTTACATTAAGACATCTTTGTCTTAATTTCTCCACCAATTAAAGACAAGCATTAATCTTCTTAGGACAAGGTCTTACTTTCAAGACAAAGGTGTCATAAAGGTTCTAAGTCTTGGTAGAAGGTGGAGAAGGGGTAAGAAGGAAGAAGACACACCTTTGAGTGGAAGATTTCCAGCCATAATCCAAGTATTGAATTCCTAGAAGAAGAATTCAATTGAAGGAACCATTGGAACAAGGAGTTAGGATATTGCTCATTGCTTTGTGTGGATCACCATCAGAGGGCGAACACTTGGACGCCTGGTGAACTCAAATAGCCCGTTCATCTTCACGATTAAATCTTCATCAAATTGGAATTAGTGATTACAGGTTAGTACTCTAATTCTAATTTGCATAAGAATGTTAGACTTCATACATTTTAGTCTTATTAAGGAGTTCCTGGTTTAGGGTTTTGGTGCATATTAATTTCTATATTTTGAAATTACCCTTCCGCTGCGTTGCACCGGATCCCTACAGTGGTATCAGAGCCACCTTAATTAGGACTATAATTTATGATAGTTTGTATGTCACATCTTAGGGTTTTTAAATTCTAATATGTTACTACACTTTGTATATCTTTGATTGCATATATGTTTTGATGTATGCCACTAGTTAGGGTCTTTCACTCAAACCCTAATTATTATAGAGATATGTATAGTTTTGAAGTCATCATATTGAAATAAGGTTGCCCTGGCATAATGGTGGATCCATTATGTGGTAAATGGTTGTCCTAGTATGATGACACACTTAGCACATATTTGTTTATTTATAAGAGTGATATGTTGATTGTGATACATTCTATAAGGATGTGCTGGCAATTTATAAATCCCTCATCTTAAAAATTATATTAAGTCTTAGTATATTTAACTAATAAGCATCACTAGTCATGATGTACAATTGATCATTCGGTGTCTAGAAAGATGGTTCTGGGAAGGTAAAGAGAATTATGGTTTTTAATTGGTTCCGTTGACTGACCTGGCCAATTTTTATTGGTGTCTAGGAAAGCAACGGGGGGACTCCCACATCTCTTCCACTTTCCTGGCCGATTTGATTAAATTTAAATCTTGACTAAAATGCTTAGTGTTAAAAATACTATATATTGGCCTTCCTTCATGCTGGATCATTATTGTGTTATGAACTACATTAGGTTTGTTGTGTTTTCTGCAAGACCTAATATGGTGATTGACATAATACTAGTCTAGTGCATAGATATGCTTACAGTATATTCAGTATAATGCTTTGTTGCATTATATGCAAGGGCATTATATTTGAGTATTGACTGTATAGAAATGAAAGGATCTTGACTTAACTAGAACATTATGGTTTGTTATGTTTTCTGCAAGACTAATAATGTTCTAGAGGCCAAGTTACTTCTTGAGAATTATATGAGATATAATTGGAAGAGTTTCCTACCTTTGAGCTTATAAAAGATTTGTTGTGTTTTCTGCAAGATCTTTTATAAGTTATTAGGATCTCAATCTCACTAAGAAAAACCGATCAGGGTTCTTCTCAATTATCATAGTGAGGGCTATGATTTTTGATAAAATAGTGGGAGACATAATTAAATTAAAGACCTAATTTAATTATGTATGTCATTTCATGGTTGTTTGCTTATGTATTGTTCTTTGTTAAATGTAGATAAATGGCATCTTCATTATCACTGCGAAGTATCTTAGATACCAACAAACTGACTGGTCCAAACTATGTGGACTGGTTGAGAAATTTAAAGATTGTACTGAGTTCAGAAAAACTTTCTTATATTCTAGATACCCCTAGTCTTAATCCACTATGGGATGATGCCACAGAGGAAGATATGGCCACATACAAAATGTGGTAGAATGACTCCCTTACTGTCAAGTGTATCATATTAGACTCTATGACCAATGAGTTACAGAGACAGCATGAAAGCATGGATACTCAATCCATAATGCTCAATTTAAAAGAGCTTTATGGAGAACATAGCAGAACTGCTAGATATGAAATATCTAAGCAGTTATTCCGTGCTAGGATGACAGAGGGAACATCTGTTCAGGATCATGTTCTGAAGGTAATTGACTTGATCACCAGATTGGGTCAATTAGGTTTTATCATGGATGGAGAGTTGAATCAGGATTTAATCCTGTAATCACTCCTGGAGTCATTTTCTCAGTTTGTCTTGAATTATCACATGAACAAACTGAACACTTCCTTGCTTGGGCTGTTAAATATGTTAAAAACAGCGGAGAGCCACATAAAGAAAGAAAAGGCTCCACTTCTTCTTATTAATAAGACCAATAAGAAGAAATCAGGAAAAAAGGGTTTTAATAGGAGGCTAAACCCTAAGAGTGGCATCAATAAGAATAAGAAAGGAAAGAAGGCCTCCAAATAGTTAACCTGTTTCTTTTGCGGCAAAGCGGGACATTGGAAAAGGAATTGCAAGGCTTACCTTGCAACTGTGAAGCCGGGTGCATCAGATGTTCCAAAAGGTATGTATGAGATACATGCTATATTGACATTTAGTTCTTCAGTTTCAAATACTTGGGTATTGGATACCGCTTGTGGTTACCATATATGCAAATCTTTGCAGGGCCTCCACAAGCTTAAAGTATTGAAGGAAGGTGACTTCAATCTCTACGGTGCTAGTGGAGATATCATCCAAGTAGAAGCTGTAGGGACCTATATTCTGAAGTTGCCTTCAAGGAAGATCTTGGAGTTACATAATTGTTATTATATGCCTAAGATTATTAGGAACATTGTATCTGTTCCCTTGTTATTAAAATAAGGATATGTAATGGATGTAACGAGCACTGGTTGCTCGATAATGTTGTCTAATAAAATTATTTGTTCTGGCATATTTAGCAATGGGCTCTTAACTCTTTCTTCCAATGATAGTATTTTTCATGTCAATAATAAAAGAAAAAGAGAGGACTTTAATGAAACTTTACTTTGGCATCATCGACTTGGTCATGTTAATGAGTCTAGGATAAGCAAGTTATACAAGGAAAAATTCCTTGATCCTTATGAGTATGAATCATTAGGAACTTGTGAATCATGTCTCATGGGTAAGATGACCAAGACTTCATTTACTGGACATGGAGAAAGGTCAACTGAGTTATTAGGACTTATATATACTGATGTATGTGGTCCAATGACAACTCAGGCCAGAGGTGGATACTCATATTTTATCACTTTTATAGATGATTTATCTAGGTTCGGATATGTGTATCTTATGAAACATAAATCTGAAGCCTTTGATAAATTTAAGGAGTATCAAAGTATGGTCGAAAAATAAACTGGGAAAAGTATTAAAGTTCTTCGGTCTGATCGAGGAGGAGAATACTTATCCACGGAATTTTTAGACTATCTTAAAGTTAATGGAATTCGTTCTGAATGGACCCCTCCTTATACACCACAGCTAAATGGTATAGCTGAAAGGAGGAATCGTACCTTATTAGATATGGTACGATCCATGATGTGCTTCACAAATTTACCCATTTCCTTCTGGGGTCATGGCCTAGAAACTGTTGTTTACATTCTAAACAAAGTAACTTCTAAATCCATTGTTAGTACTCCATATGAAATTTGGAGTGGAAAGAAACCGTATTTTAAATATTTTAAGGTATGGGGATGTCCAGCTTATATTAAAAGAAATTTTGGACATAAGTTGGAACCTACAGTGGATAAATATCTATTTGTAGGATATCCTAGAGAGGGTAGAGGATATCTGTTTTACCATCTAACTGAACAAAAGATTTTTGTCAGCAGACATGCCACTTTTCTAGAAAAAAAGTTTATTTTAGAAAAGGACAATGGTAGAACTATTGAACTTGGAGAAGTACAAGAAACACAGGTTGACAATTCTCAATCAATAGAACATATAGTTAGATCAGAACCAGAACACAAAACTCCTCCCCGTAGGTCTGATAGAGTGTCACGGGCACCCGAGAGGTATGGGTTTATTATTGAAAATAATGAAGCCCAAGTCATTCAAAATGATGAACCTCTGACCTATACGGAAGCTATCTTGAGTACTGATTCAGATAGATGGCAAGAAGCCATGGAATCCGAGATAGATTCTATGTATGTCAACCAAGTATGGACTTTGGTTGATGCACCAGAGGGTGTTAATCCTATTGGGTGAAAATGGGTCTATAAGAAAAAGATTGGGGCTGATGGCCAAGTTGAAACCTATAAAGCTAGATTAGTGGCAAAAGGTTTTAGACAAAAAAAGGGAATTGATTATGATGAAACATTCTCACCTGTTGCCATGCTCAAATCAATTCGGATTTTACTTGCTATAGCAGCATACCACGATTATGAGATCTGGCAGATGGATTTGAAGACTGCATTCCTCAATGGTTTCCTTGAGGAAGAAGTCTACATGTCACAGCCATAAGGTTTTATTTCAAAGAATAAACCTAATCAAGTATACAAGCTAAAGAAATCCATTTATGGATTAAACCAAGCTTCAAGGAGTTGGAACATCTGTTTTGATGAAACTATTAAAAGGTTTGGTTTTATCAAAAATATGGATGAACCCTGTATTTATAAGAAGACTAGTGGGAGTGCCATAATCTTCTTGGTTCTGTATGTAGATGACATACTCCTCATTAGGAATGATATCCCAATGTTACAATCAGTTAAGGTTTGGCTATCAAACCAGTTTTCCTTGAAAGATTTGGGAGAAGCATCCTATATACTAGGTATTAAGATCTATAGAGATAGGTCTAAGAGGATGCTAGGTTTATCCCAATCTAGGTACATTGACTTGGTGCTGAAAAGATTCAGCATGGATGGAAGTAAAAGAGGTTATCTTCCTATGAGTCAAGGCATATATCTTTCCAAAAGGATGTCTCCTAAGACACCTGAAGAAAGAAATAGAATAAATTCTATACCTTATGCTTTAGCAATAGAGTCCATAATGTATGCCATGTTATGTACCAGGCCTGATGTGGCATATGCTTTAGGCATTGTCAGTAGGTTTCAGGCTGATCCAGGAGAGGATCATTGGAAAGCAGTTAAAAAATATTCTTAAGTACCTGAGAAGGACTAAGGATATTTTTCTGGTTTATGGTCGTTCTAATCTTAAACTAGAAGCTTATTCTGATTCTAGTTTTCAATCAGACCCTGATGATAGCAAATCCATATCGGGATATGTTTTTATCCTAAATGATGGAGCAGTAAGTTGGAAGAGTACCAAGCAGCAGACTGTAGCTGACTCAACCACAGAGGCAGAATACATAGCTGTCAGTGAAGCCGCCAAGGAAGCAGTCTGGATGAAGAAGTTCATCACAGAGTTGGGTGTTGTTCCTGAGATAGAAAATCCAGTGCCATTTTACTGTGACAACACTGGAGCTGTTGCTCAAGCTAAGGAACCAAGAGCTCATCATAAGTCCAAGCACATTCTGAGACGCTTCCATCTCGTACGAGAAATAGTAGAAAGACAACATGTCTACATAAATAGGGTTGATACAAAGAACAACGTAGCAGACTCGTTCACTAAGGCTCTACCACAGCGAGAGTTTGATCGCCACCTCGAGAGTATGGGGTTATGATTTAAAGGCGATTAACTTTAGTGCAAGTGGGAGATTGAAAGGGATATGCCCTATAAGCCAATCTATGTTGTATCTCCCAAACCATTGTAATTGAAAATATTCTAATAAAGGCATTATTTTTCATCATACGCTGTGATTATTATTATATGATGAACCCCATAGATTAAGGCTATGATTTTAGGGTTATGATGAGATCATACCAGTGAGACCTAAAGTACTAAAATCTTAATCAAAAACATTCCTAGTCGAAGGAACCTTGAGTAGGGGATCAGGGTTTTTCCGGTAAGACTAGCACATCCTATGTATACTGAATAGGGTGACTGCTCTCACAGTCACTTGTGTATGACACTAATACTAGGATGTGGGTGCTCATTAGAGAATGAGTTCACTGATATGATCCAACTTGAGAACATCTAATGGAATCTTCGCTACATGTCAATAGAAGGTTCTCATAGTGGGAGTGGTACAAGTAATCCTTTAACCTGAGACTGCCATAAGTACCTTATGTACATGAACCCATGCTTTGGTTCAATCCTAATCATGACACTGAGTCATGCACAAGATTGATACTGGGAATGGTGAATTGGATATGAAGGTAATGAGTAGGTCAACAAGGAATCGATCACTCTTAGTAAGAGGAGATTGCATCTAGCTAGTTATCAATCGGATGATGATTCAAGGAATCTTTGATCAAAGTAGAGATATTAGAGATGGTTTCTAATATCAAGATAATTGAATCATCAATATAAAATTGATCTAGAAACAAATATAATATTGGATTTGACATATATCCATATCCATAATTATATTTTGGGTGCAGGCTGATCGAAGGATTTAATTGTACGGTAACTTTCTACTGAAGGGTAATTTTGGTATTTCACCAGAATTTCTATTTCTTCCGGGTAGACATGACACGTTGCTAGACGTCAATCTTGTCTTGTGGGTTGATTTGAATATGGAAGAGTCCTAATTGATCAAAATCGGGTAAGCCCGATTAGACCTAAATCGATTAAAAAGAGTTCTAATCAAATTAGGTCAACTTGTATTCGAACCCACTGCCGGCTAGATGTGGAACCCAATGGGTCATACATTTAAAAGAATTGATCAAGAGTCATTTGCATTAAGACACTCTAGCAAGTGTTGCAAATCCTAACTCCTATTCGAATCATAATCGAATTAGGGTTCCGAATTGACTCGATTTGGGTTCTAATTTGATCTAATTAGACCTTAATTGAGAATTTAGGGATTATGGTTAACCCAATTGGCTAACCTATTAGCTAGGCCACTTCCCCATCCTCCCCCTTTCCCTTGCATGCCAAAAACACCAAGAGTCCATGCGCTTATGGACTCTTGGCGCGCCATTTGGAGGAGTCCATGGGCGCATGGACTCTTGGCGCGCGCCCACTTAATTCTCCGATGAATTAAGATGGGGTAGCCTTCTTTCTTAGTATTAGCACCTCATTTGTCTACCCTTGGATGATAATCTAATGGGTGGAGAGGTTTTTAAGAAAGAAAGAAAGCGCAGTTTCTTCCTGGGAGCGCGAAATCAGATCTCTTCGGAGATTCAAGTTTCGCGACTTCTTTCTCCCAATCGTCGTGACTTCTTCCTTTGAGAAAAGCCGTGAGGATTGATCTGGAAGGCCGTGAGGATTGATCCAGAAGGCCATGAGAAGAAGGAAAGGGCATGAGAAGAAGGAAAGGGTGTGAGAAAATTGTTTACGGAGAGTTGTGAGGGCGCCTCTCCGAAAACTATAAAAAAGTGGGTGGGAATCAAAACTCGGTGATGTGATTTTTTTTTTTTTCTTTCTTCCTCTCCTAAAGACTCTTTCTCCCCTTCTTGTTTTTGCATTGTTTCCTTTACAGAGTAAAACTCTGTCGAAACTCTGCTACTAAACAAGGTTAAGAGAGAAAGTCTCCGACGGTAAAGGAAAAGAAGAGTTCTGATCCAATTCTTTTCTTCCTTACATTAAGACATCTTTGTCTTAATTTCTCCACCAATTAAAGACAAGCATTAATCTTCTTAGGACAAGGTCTTACTTTCAAGACAAAGGTGTCCTAAAGGTTTTAAGTCTTGGTAGAAGGTGGAGAAGGGGTAAGAAGGAAGAAGACACACCTTTGAGTGGAAGATTTCTAGCCATAATCCAAGTATTGAATTCCTGGAAGAAGAATTCAATTGAAGGAACCATTGGAACAAGGAGTTAGGATCTTGGTCATTGCTTTGTGTGGATCACCATCGGAGGGCGGACACCTGGATGCCTGGTGAACTCAAATAGCCCGTTCATCTTCAAGATTAAATCTTCATCAAATTGGAATTAGCGGTTACAGGTTAGTACTCTAATTCTAATTTGCATAAGAATGTTAGTCTTCATACATTTTAGTCTTATTAAGGAGTTCCTGGTTTAGGGTTTTGGTGCATATTAATTTCTATATTTTGAAATTACCCTTCCACTGCGTTGCACCGGATCCCTACAGTGTCAAGGTATGGTGCTCTCCTAGGGTTGGGCTCCAGGTATGGGTCAGGGTATGGGGCTCTCCTAGGGTTGGGCTCAGCATGGGTCCTATGGGTTTTCTCTAGGGTTCCTAATCGATCTCCTATCTGGTCAAACCTATTGCCCATTTGATCATACTTATGGTTTATTTGGGCTAGTTGCTCCGTAATGGTTCTTTGTAGGGTTCCTACATCAGATTCCATGGTTAGGTTGGGTTGGGTTGAGACTACTGGGGTTAGGCTCCTAATCTAGAGGTCATGCAATCAAGCATACAAGTCTTGGTACATTCTAGGATTTGCTAGACCTAGAGTCCAAGTAGGGTGAGTCAACTCAACTTACACCCAACTCAACAACTAATCCTTCCACTAGCCAGCTAAGAGGTGGGGTGGTGGGAGGCTCACCCTGCTTGTCACAGGGTCCTAATTAAAAATCACCAGTCCACTTAGGGCATTTGCCACTGGACCTGTAGCCTTAGAAACCAGCTTCTAGTAATAGTTGGAGGGTTGAGTGCACTAGTTTTCTCACCAGACTCGGACCTGACCTGTTGGTGTCCCTAAATCGATTAGGTTTCTAATTAATTTTAGTTAGGTTTGGGTTTGCATGCAGGTGGTTATTTTGGATCCAGGACAGGTGATGAAATCCTACCCCAATCTGACAGAGTAGAAGTGCCCTTAGATTAGATTAATGCAAGATGATGCACACACGATGAAACCCTAATGCAATAAAAAAATCAGAGATTTTTTTTTTTATGAGGTGGCAGGCTTAATTTTTAGTTGATTAACTGAGCAAACAAAAGTGGCTTGGGTTTGTGGGGGTTTTGGATGTAAATTAAGTTCAGCCCTAATCTACCTGCAAAAATTTCAGCAAGACAGGGTTCCAGTTTCATGCAGATTTCTTTAGGTTGTCAGATAAGAAAAATTGAACTAAAATTACAGAAAATTAGAGGACTAATCAGAGAATTATTGATGCAAAAATCAGAAAAAAACAGTAAGGTTATGTTGGAAAACCAGACCTATGTTTTGACTTCTAATGCAGAAATCAGTATGCAGTTTTTTTGTTAGGGTTTTTTGTTTTACTAATTTTTTGTTAGTTTTTGGATCTGGAGAATTCAATAAAAATCATAGAAAAATATAGGACTAAACATAGATTAATGGGTATGGAAATCAGAGAAAAATAGCAACATTTTGATGGGTAAACAGCCCTAGGTTTTGACTGGTTATGTAGGTTTCAGCATGCAAAAATTTTCCTAACCATGCAAGAATATGTCTTAAACTATCTCTGATACCAAAAATGATGAGGGATGGATTATAACATGATGATGCATGCAGAGGAATGACATAAGAAGGATGAATGTAAAAAAAAAAAATTAGATTAAAGTAAACAATGATTTCAGATTTTTAAGTGATTGTTTCCTAAAAAAGAGACTATACTAGGTTAGGGTTTTGTATAATGGTTAGAATCCTACCCACATGCTAGGAACTTTCAAAGAGATAAAAAATTAAGGATCCTAGGCTTAATAAACACCTATTGGGTACATGTTCTCCTTCAAAAGAATTAGTCAAAGAGAGGAGCGAATCGGGTTTAACATACCAGGCGATGATATATTGTTGCTGTAGATGAGATTACTCCACTTAGATCGGTGCCAGGATGATGCGGTTACTTTCCCGCGGATCTGCCAGCTTTTTATCAGTATGATTCAAGGGCAAAGAAGGCCTCTTCCTTGGATGGTTTCACCAGAGGGATCCTACACACGTCAGGGGTTAGTGATGTAGAATATGGGAAAAATATGAAATTGGGTTAGAAAATTGAGAGAAGGCAAGAGGGGTGTAGAAGAAGGTTGGCAGCATATTTTGATAGAGGATGCTTGGGCTACTATTGGCAGCTGGTGAAGATGACTGGGGTGGAGTACCTGGCAGCCTGGAGGCCAGGGAATGCCTGGAAGAGAGGGAGGATGGGGCGGCCAAGAGTTGTAGTGAATTGGTGTTGGCAGTTTGGTGGAAGAAGGGAGAAAGTGGGGTGGCCTAGGGCTTAGGGGATGGAGGGTGCCTTGGGGTTTAGAGAGGGGCTAGAGGATGGCTAGGGTTTGGTGTAGGGGAGAGGGGTCTAGGGCAGCTATGATTTGCACACAAGAACAAAGAACACAGGTCTCACACCCACTCCTTGATGGGGATCCAGGGCAGGTTAAGGTTCTTTTTCTATTTTTTCTTATTTTCTCAATTTTTTTTTTTCTATTCCCGTATTCCACCTATTCCTGCTATTCCACCTTTATCCCAATTTTATTCCTGATTTATTCCTACACAATTCCATCTTCTCTCACGATTTTTTTTAAATGCCCAAACCCTAGCCTCCGCCCCCTCCAACCCCAGATCCGGGCCGCCCGACCCCCGGCCGCCCCCGCTGGACTGCCGCCGATGCTCGCCGGCCCCCGCCCTCGCCAGAGAAGCTGCCGCTGTCGCCCAACACCGTGGGAAGATGAACGGACACGGAGGCATCCGCCCTCCATGGCCCATGGTCGTCACCATTGCCTGCCACTGCCTGCCTGCGACCGGTCGCCCGACCGCCGCCCGCTGGCCCTTACCCGGTCGCAAGAGATCCCCCGCTGGCGCCTTGGGCCCCACGCCCGTGGGAAGCCTAAACGGCATGGCCGTGCGTGCCGTGCCGCCACTACGCCACTGCCCGCCTGCGCCGCCGCCCACCTGCACCGCCGCCCGCCATCGGTCCACTGCCCGCTTGGCCGTCGGAGGCCACGCCGGTGCCCAGGAGGTCTCCCATGGCCGTGGGAGACCAAACGGCATGCTGGGCATGCCGTGCCATTCCCGTGCCACTGCCTCGCTTGCAGCCTACCGCCAGCCATCCGCCGCTCGCCGTCCACCGGCCCCGTCCGTCGCCCGCTTCTCGGCCATCCACTGGTGCCCCGCCGGAGTTGGTTCCCTCCCTTCCACGACCGTGAGATGAGTTTGCATGGATTTCAGAGCAGTTCAATTTTCAGAGCAGCGCGCTTTTTGGAGCAGATCATCAAGCTGACAGCTTCTCAGAGCATATCAGCACCACTTTTGATGCAACACAAAATTTGATGTAATTTATTTTCCTTTTTTAGTTTTCTTAGAGGCAATGAAACTGAGAGTTTTGGTTTTTCTATATAAAGGCCCCCTCTCCCCTTGTAATAATCAGATGATTTGATATAAATTTTTGAGGTTCTCCATTGGTTCTGGTTCTGGGCTGAGGCCCGTTTACCTTCATTTCCTACTGTGTGCATAATGGGTTTGTTGGCGGGTTTGAGAGTCCTACTTTGTGGATGATGGGTTCAAGCACCCTAATTATCTCCTATCTCGTCTTCTTTATCCTCTCGTGTCCTTTGAGAGTCATCCTAGTGGCCTCTATGAGAGCCCTACTTTGTGGATGCTGGGTTCGATGAGAGCTCAGGGTAGCTGGTGCTTTGATCCCTCGGGAGGGTAGCTATGTGCTTTGATCCCTCGGGAGGGTAGCTTTATGCTTTGATCGCTGACTTTCTGTGTGCGTCCCCCGTTAGAGTGATTCCCAAGGCCATGAGTTCCAGTTCCTAGTCCCCCATCTCCATCTTTCCTTCACCACCTCCACCAAGAAAATTGAAAACCAAAAGAGATCAGCTGTTTTAGGGTTTTAGTTTGAGTCACCCTAGTCCCAGGAGGGTTCTTAGCCCTCCCACGGTCCTAGTTTACTAGGTTGTTTTCCTTTCCCAAATAACCCAGGTTACATCGAGTCCGTGTCCCGCATCACTCCTTTCGGAGGCAACAATTAGACAAAGAAATCACTCAAATTTTTATTTCATGAAAAGATGATGAAAACAAGAGGGGAGGGGTGGGTATTTATAGATTTACCCAGGTCCCTAAACTCCCTGATAGACTAGGAGCACAAAACTTGAGAGCCAAGAAAACAAAAACTTATGGGCCAAGAAAACTCTCTTGGGCTAGGCTACTTGACTGCTTGCTGGGCTTGGAAGATATCTCCTTGGACCTAGTCAAGGACTTGGGTGCCAACTCCTAATGTACTGGGTCAAAGCCTAGGGCGCCAACCTTCTTGGACTGGGTCAAAGCTAGGGAGAGGGTGCCAACATGAATGGGCCTGGGAGGGGTGCCAACTGCTATGGGCCTTGGACTGGGGCGCAAAGGTTTGGGATCTAGGGTGCCATTTCTTCATGAGCTAGGGTGCCATGGGCTTGGGCTTCACTGGGGTGTTAGAAATTATGTCCCGAAGCCAATCGCCTAGGCTGTAGGTGGTCGTACTCAGTATTATAATTTGTATATAAATTAATAAAATTTTATTTTGATAGTTCATCACATTATTAATTTCTATGTAATGAACTCTATTTATGTGATGAAGTCCTTAGGACTGCACTGACTTCGATATATAGATGATATATCAAGTAGTCCTTTAAAAGGTTCACAATCAAAGGATACATTGTACAGGACGACAATGTGTCAAGTGTAGGTTGTGGTTCACATTGTTTGGTTGTCCTCTTAACTAAAGGAGTGTGGAGACACTGATGTGATCTGCAAGTGACTCCGTGGAGCTCCTTTCTGCCAAAGGAATGCCCACGATTGGATATGGGTATATATGTCCCTCCGACCTTAGGTCACCATGGTAGCTTGCAAGCAACTCCCTATGCTTTGGTGCCGGACTACCCGGATTTCTAATCCAGTAACGGAAGGTATCTAGGTACATGCAAGTACTTGTGGAGCAGTGGTGGACCAAGATGGAATTGACCTGTCCAAATTGTTTGGATTGAATGTCTCGCAGTGTCTCAATTTAGCAAATCTTCAACTGGGATAGTCCTAGTGAGGAGTTACTGGACTTGCGAGGTTGAGATATATTGTGGATTGACTTAGTTAAGGTTAGCAGTCTAATCCTAAGTCATCCTGAGCATTGGAGGTCAAGGGAATGAATTATACGGTAAATATGCTATAGGTTCGATAGATTACTTTCATATCTTCGACCTATCTGGACGCCGGGACCCATTGCTAGATGATATCTTGTGCTGGTACTGAAAGTGTTACAATGCTACCGTTTAGGTTCGAACCTATGATGTCACACACTATAGAGGATTTCTACCTGATCCGGGAGCCAATTAACGATTGGAAATCGTTTCGGTATTAAGGTCAAACGGTTTGATTGAGCGCACATCGGATTTTTTATGGTCCACCTGGTCTGATTTGGATCGACTAGGATTGGTTTGGGTCAACCAGAAATTATTCCTGATAGATTAGGACTGGACCCATTTTTTTCATTGATCGGGTTTGGTCGGACCGGGGTTTTTTTTATTGAACCGGTTTTTATTTTGATGAACCGATTTTTTATCATGGTATGATTTCACGGTTTTTCCCTCTTCCCCTGCTTCTCGGATTCCCCCGTGTTTTTACCGTGTGAAAGGATAAGTACAGCATTAGATCAAATGCTGCGTGGGATTTCAGATTATGTTGAATAGCACAGCAATCGAAATGGGTTTCTTGGCGTTTTTTCTCCCGCACGTCAACTCCTTCTCTCTCGCTCCCTGTTTTCTCGGTGGTGTAGCTTTTCTTGTTCACTTCCCAGCCGGCGGTTTCCAGGTTATTTCCGATGAAGAGCCAGTTGCAAATGAGTGTTTGCAGATATTGATTTTCGGTTGAAAGCCGTGACATGCGAGCGTGAGAAGGAAGCAAGGGCTTGCAGTGTTTTCCTGGCCGTGACTTGCGATTGGAGTTTGATTTGAACCGGTCCAGTGTCTTTCAAAGAGTTTGATTTTATCCGGTTTTCTTCTCACGGTGTTTTCTTGCCTTCACGCGTTTTTCCGCCTAGGGTGGATCTGGTTTTCATCTTGGGGTTGCTGGCCGTATGAGGGAGCAAGAGAGGATGAAGAAGGCCGTGAGAAAGAAAGAAGAAACAGGGGATGATATAAAAGACGAGTTTGGAGCAACAGGGCGTGCGGGTAAAGGAGAAGCATTGAGCTGTTGGGACGAATTTCAGAGTGCTGAAATTCGTTGAGAGTTCCTTGTATTCCTTCCCTGGTTTTCTTTGTTTTCCTTTGTATGCTTTTGGTGGAGTTTGGGCGATGTTGGAGAAGACCATTTGTAGAGATCTTTTTGATTTTCTCTGCTCCACCTATCCGTGATTTTTGTTTGATTTTTTGGAGGACTAGTATGCTTCTGAGAGTTGGAGCAGCGAGGGCCCACACGTGGATACTATAGAGGGTAGACATTTGGATACCTCGAGAGATTGGATTGATCTGTTCTTCTTGCTGTTGCAGATCTGATTTGCTATTAAAAGAGTTCAACCAGCTACCTTGATTTGCTGCTGATCTGTTCTGAAGACTGAAAAAGTCAGCTTCTTACTGCTTTGATCAGGTATATTATTTATTTTTATTATCATGCATGCTTATATCTTGAAATTATCATGTTATTTATAATTATTGTACTTGTCTTTACATGCCTGTATATCTATTTCATGCAACATATTTATGTTAGATCCTGTGCATGAGTAGGTTTTTTCATATGCATGTTTAAAAAGTTTAATTATGCAATACCTACTCCCTAGTGTAGCATGCCTAGGGTAGGCGTCCGTTGCACTGGTTTTTTTTCAGTGGTATCAGAGTTACAGGTTCCTGTATAGCATATCATAATTGCATGTATTTTGGATCTGTATCTAGAGGATTACTTTTAGGAACCTAGTTAAGACCTTCACCTTGGCTGTGTGTCCATATTAATCAAGGTTTAAAACCCCTAATTTTTATGGCACGAGGCGGTTCGTTTGTATTGGCCTTTTCAGAAGGATCCCTAAAGGAAACCTACGATATTAAAAATATTTTAATCCTGATACATGATTATACATTGGCATGTCTATAATTGTTATGGCTTGCAATATTATAAATTGATATGATAGGACTAGATATGATGCATGAAAGATGTAAAAGGGTTTTACATGAATTTAATTAAAAATGTTTTAATTAAAAGTTGGCTTATAATCTAATAATTATGAATTGAAAGATTAATTAAATGACAAGCCAGATTAGGATTTATAAAACCTAATGTCATTTGAATAAGCCATCCAGGTTAATTGGGTTAGCTATTTGATTAAGTCCATTTATTGGGTTAGACTTAAGGTTAGTTGAATTGGACTTAAGAGAACTAATCAAATGTTGATTAAGGACATTCTCTTTAGTATCTATCTAATAGTTAGATGGGTTAGTCCATTCTTCTAAAATGGATCTAATTAGTAGCTCGTGGTAAGCCTGAGTTCTTAGTCTGGTCTAATCGAGTCTGGTAAATCGATTGGTGTCTAGGCAGGTTTGGCATTTTTTATCATAGTTGCATGAGGCTATCTCTTTCCAGGCCAACTTGGTTGGTGTCTAGGAAAGAGGTTAATGGCGAATACTCATCCATGATCTCACCTATCTAACCAATTCGATCAACCAGAAATGATTAGAAAAGCTTATTGATTCAAGTTAACCCATGTCATCCAAGTTGATTAGCCTGTCTAATCTTTAGGTGCCCATGGACCAACTTGTTGAATTTAATTCAACCCTCCTGAGAATTGATTTGATCAATGGAAGGTTGGTTCATGTTCTTCTATCTATTCTTCTGTCATAATTTAATAAAATCCTCTAAAATTATTAGGTCCTGAAAAAGACTCAGTCAATGAGTTGATGGTGTCTTAGCCTCCCATTAAGTGGGTTAATAATGAGTCATTTAGCTTGGTGTACATCAGCAATTCCAAAGAACGGGTGTGCATCTGGTTACTGGGATTACTCCCCCATAGATGATGGTTCGGTGCAACCTTCCTAACGGTGATTTGGTGGGCCGGTCAAAGTCGGGCTTGGTCATTCGTTAGCTGGAAGCATTGGATTTGTCATATTAATGGTTGGACTTAACCAGAGACCCGCAATAGGAGGTGCTAAGGTCGATTGGGGGTTCTGTGGGGCAAAAATTTATTACTGGAAGTTGCTTAGGGAAGCAATTGGTTAGAGAACCTACCTTTAAGCGCGTATGGGTGAGCCAGCCATAGTCAGGCTCATACGTGGTCTATTGGATTTCATTACCCACTATGAAATGATGATTTCACGGATTGGAGTTAGAGGCTCCCAATCTGAAAAATTAGTGGGAGGGACCTTTAGACTAAAGTCCAAGTCTTTTGGTTTAATTGATTAATTCATATACTTATTTGGTCCTAATTTTCCTTTTAGAATTTTTCAAACCTTTCGCTCCGGTCACTTCTCGATAGCGAGAAGTTAAAGGGTCCCAATTTTGATAGCTGGTATCAAAAATTGAGAATAATCCTGTAGCACGAGCGGATCCTTTATGTGATAACGGATCCAGCACCCGAAATCCCTACTGCCAATGCTCAGAGTTCGGCCAGGGACACTTATTTGAAGTGGGTTTTTTATCGGACTACTGTCCGATGCATAATGTTGGCGGCAATGAACGACGAGTTCAGTCGCAAATTCAAGGAGGCCCAGCCAGACGAGATTCTTCAAAAGTTGAAGGAATCTTTCGGCACGCCAAACGATGTGGAGCGATACAAAGTGTCTTGTGCCATCTATAATGCCAAAATGCATAATGGTGGTTCGGTCACTGATCATGTATTGTACATGATCGAGATGATCAAACGATTGGGCAAGCTCGGATGTCTCTTGCACCAGCAACTCGACAAGGATGCGATCCTGAATTCTCTACCTTCCTCCTATCTTGACTTTCTTGATCATTATAGAATGAATAAGTTACAGTCAATCACCATGGTTTGATGGGGTTGCTGCAGACTTACGAGAAGGACCACCAACTGCATAAGGGGGTGGTGAATTTAGTGGGAGGTTTTAGAGGTCGTCGTTCCTTTAAGAAAGGGAAGAAGAAAGGTAAGGGAAAGAAGGTGCAGAGTGCTCCTGGTCCAAGTCAAGCCAAAAAAGTGAAAGCTGATCAAACAAGAGCAGAGTGCTTCTGTTGTAAGAAGCAGGGACACTGGAAGAGGAACTGCCCTTTTTATCATGCATCTCTAGACCCGAACATGCCAAGAAAGGGAAAGCAGCAGGGTGCTGCACAAGGTATTTATATGATAAAACCTTGTACTTTCTCTATTTGTGATACTGCTAACTGGGTATTGGATACTGGTAGTCCTATTTATGTTTGCAATTCATTGCAGGGACTATAGGTTAGCAATAGATTCGAGGATGGGGAGTAGTTCCTGAGCGTCAAAAATGGAAATTGCGTTCCAGTACTGGCGGTCGGAGTTCTAAGTCTTGTTTTTGAATCTAGTACTGTTGAATTAGTCGACTGTCATTATTTTCCTAGTTTTATTATGAGCATTATCTCTGTAGGCCTATTGGCCAATTGTGGTTATGAACTTTCAATAAAAGGAGATTTTTGCCAAGTTACTGTGAATAACTCTGTGTTAATGAAAGCTAAGTTAAATAATGGCATTTATGTTTCGTCATAGCCTATTAATGTAATGACACGTCTAGCAAATGCCCTAGGATAGAAAATGCCAGTGACCTGTATCTATGGCACTGTAGACTAGGTCATGTTAACCAGAATAGGATAAACAAGTTGCGAGAAGAAGGCCTCCTTGAAGTTAGTGATTCTGACTCATTGCCCACTTGTGAATCCTGTTTGCTTGGTAAAATGACCAAGTCACCTTTTACTGGAAAAGGTGAACGAGCTACAGAACTTCTGAGTCTCGTACATATTGATGTATGCGGACCCATGACAGTTTGTGCCAGAGATGGATACAGATATTTCATTATATTTACAGACGACCTTTCAAGTTATGGTTATGTTTTTTTGATGAGACATAAATCTGAGTCATTTAAAATGTTCAAACAATATCATAATGAAGTGGAGAAATAAAATGGAAAGAGTATTAAAACCCTTCGATCTGATCGAGGTGGTGAATACCTATCCGGTGAGTTCATGACATATCTTGAGGAGAATGGGATTCTCTCTCAGTGGACTCCTCCAAGAACACCCGAGTTGAATGGTGTGTCCGAATGGAGGAATCGAACCCCGTTGGAAATGGTTCGATCCATAATGGGCTTTGCAACTCTGCCACTATCCTTCTAGGGATATGTACTTGAGACAGCTTGTTACTTGCTGAATAATGTTCTGAGTAAGTCTGTTGTCTCCACTCCATATGAGTTATGGACTGGATGTAAGCCCTTAATTTCACACATTCGGGTCTGGGGTTGTCTGGTTTATGTAAAGCATTTAGACTTAGATAAACTTGGTCTTAGGTCTGATCGGTGCCTGTTTATTAGGTACCCTAAGAAAATAAAAAGATATTTCTTCTACTTGGAGGATGAATAGAAAGTGTTCGTTGCTCTTAGGGCTATTATTTTGGAAAAGGAGTTCCTTAGAGAAGGAACTATAGCCTCTAAGATTGAACTTGGTGAAGTTCAACCAATAGAAGAACCTACACACTCTAAAGACATCATAGAATCGGCTATGATTGGATCACACCTGGAACCCATTATTAGGAGATCTGGTAGAGTACCATGTCAGCCGAACAGATACTATGGTTTCTTGGTTCGGGATGGTGATCCCATTGAGCTCGACAAGAACGATTATGATCTGATCACCTATATGGATGCACTTCAGAGATCAGACTCTGAGGCATGGCTTGGAGCCATGCGATCCGAGATGGAGTCCATGGAGATCAACAATGTATGGACATTGGTTGATCCACCTGAAGGGATAAAACCCATCGAGTGCAAGTAGATTTTTAAGAGAAAAAAAGGGCACAGATGGGAAGGTGGGACCTATAAAGCCCGTCTGGTTGCCAAGGTGTATCGTCAGCGATATGGTATCGATTATGACGAGACATTCTCCCCTGTGGCAATGCTCAAGTCCATTCGGATCATGCTTGCTTTGGCAGCACATTTTGACTATGAGATATGGCAGATGGATGTCTAAACCACTTTCCTGAATGGGGAGCTGGATGAGGAGGTGTATATGATATAGCCTGAAGGGTTCACATCCATAGACGAGTCAAAAGTGTGCAAATTACAAAGGTCCATTTATAGACTCAAGCAAGAATCTTGAAGTTGGAACATGCAATTTGATTAGTATATCAAATCGTATGGCTTCTTAGGAATGGGGAGGAACCTTGCATCTATAAGTGGGTTAATAGTTCTTTGATTTTATTCCTGGTACTGTATGTTGATAACATTTTCTTAATTGGGAATGACATCACAACATTGTAAGGAATAATGGTCTGGTTGTCATCTCAGTTCTCCATGAAGGACTTGGGTGAAGCTTCTTACATACTGGGTATAAAGATCTATAGAAATACATCTGAGAGGCTTCTGAGATTGTCCAAGTATATGTACATTGACACCATACTGAAACTGTTCAGCATTGAGAATTACAAGAAAGGCTATCTCCCGATAGGTTTTGGAATTACTCTTTTCAAAGATTGAACGCAAACTCCTGAGGAAAGAGAGCACATGAGTAGAGTTCCTTATGTTTCTGCAGTGGGCTCTATCATGTATGCTATGACATGTACTAGACCATACGTGGCATACTCACTAGGAGTGGTGAGCAGATACTAGTCTGACCTAGGTAGGCGTATTGGAAGGTGATGAAAACCATCCTGAAGTATTTAAGAAATACTAAGGACCAATGGCTGATTTATGGAGAACCTTACTTGAAACTTATGGGGTTACTGACTCAAGTTTCCAGTCAGACAGAGATGATAGCAAGAGTGTATCAGGGTTTGTGTTTACCCTAAATATAGGAGCAATCTACTGGAAGAGTTCCAAGCAGGCAACAGTTGCAGACTTGGTATGCGAAGCAGAGTACTTTGCAGCATCAGATGCAGCAAAGAAAGTGATGGGGCACGGGATAGGGATAGGATCATCGGCGAGCTAAGAAGTCGCCGAAGATTAGGGTATCCTATCTTTTTTCTATTTTCTGATTTCTTTATGGAGGTGATGAAGGAAAAAATAGGGATGGAGGATAACAAGGATGGACTACCACGAATCCTGAAACCCACTCTCACAGAGAGACTTCACACCTCTAGGGCATTATACCTGCCACCCACCTCACTACATGCAGTCTAGGGTATCTCACCTACCACCCATCTCACTACATGCGGAGCCCAGGGTATTTCACCTGCCATCCAAGTCACTCCTGGAGCCATAAGGGGGATTTCAAAGAACGTGGAGGAAAACGAAGATGGAGGGATAACTAGGGCATCACGCCCCTACGATGTCCCGAAGGACAAAGACAACATCAACACCCGCAGGTGAAGACATAATGGGCCATAGCCCTGAACAACAACTGCACCAACTGACAAACCAAATCCCAAAAATTCAATTTCTTCTATCCCTTCTACAATAGGAATGAGGGGTTATTTATAAGCTCCATAACCCTCATTTGAATTTGAATACAGGATAGGGATAACTCAAATTTAAATACAAGATAGGATAAGATAAGCCTATCCATATCTCAATCCTAACCAACAAAATCCTAATTTAAATTTCAAATACAAGATAAATCCTAAATTTATTCTTCAAATTTATTTGCTGCTCCGAAATTCATGCTGCTTCGAGATTCGTGCAGGCTGATGTCCCCATCATTCTCCTGAGGTGGGGAGAACTCGACTCCATCGAGTCAAGCTCAGCGGGGTTTGACGGAACCGAAACTAACCAAATCAAAACAAAAGTGCTAGTTTTTTTTTTTCACCTTTCTTTCTTTTTTTTCTTTCTTTTTTTGATTTTCTTTTCCACTGATTTTCTCTCTCCTTTTCTTTTCTTTTTATTTTTTCTTTTTTTCACTTTTTTTTTCCTTCCACGCTTGAAGTCGGCGAACGAATGCAGGGTATGCATTCACGTTCGTGCGGCTTCCTGCGAGTTCTTCACAAACCAAGAAACAGAGGCTTCGACGGTGGGCGTCATCGGCAACGGGGCTGGGGATGAGGATGGCGGCCCGGGGGGGATGGCGGCACGGCCCTGCTCCGGAGAATGGCGGTAGCCCGGGGGAATGGCGGCATGGATGGTGGTCACGGGAGTCACGGCCGCAGGGGATCCGATCGTTCCAGTAGGGGAGATGAAGGATTTGGCACGCTGGAGGAACCGGGTGGTGCGTTGGCCATGGTCAGTGGTGGAGGGGAGGCGATCCGGTGGAGATGTCGTTCGGATCTGGGTGGGGAGGATCCATCATCGCGGTAGCAGGAGAAGCACTCGACGAAGGGAATGATTGTCCGCCCGTGGGATCGGACTTCCATCACCAGGACCTCCACCATCAATGGCTGGAAGGAGGCTAGGAGCGCTACCACGCGGAGGAGAAAGAGGCGGAGGAGGGCCACCGTCGACAGTTGCTCTCAGTCACGTCGACATCTCATGGGAGATGATCGACTCCTTGATGGGGTCGAAGTAGAGGGAGTTAAGGTCGTACCTCTACGCTGCTCTCAATCATTGGCCGTTGATGGGCCGTCGGCTGCTGGCGGTGGTTTCACAAACAGACGATGCCGGTGGGGCGTTGGGGAGGGTCATGGGATGGGGGTGGAGGGGGGGGGACTTGATCAGAGGCTGTGCTGGAGACGGGCTTCACGGGCAGCAGAGAAGAGAGGGGCTCGGGTGCAGGGCGTTGATGGACCTCGGCAGTTGATGCTGGGGAGTTGACGGACCGGAGCTGACCGTGATTTGGGAAGGACGTCTTGCATGGGGGTGACGGAAGGTATTTTATGGTGGCAATCGGAAGGATTGGGAGTCGGGAGTTGAACAGCGGAGAGTTAGAACAGTGGGGCTAGTGAGGGAGAGGAATCTAGGATGATTCGGAAAAATGGCATGTACCCTAATTTTTTTTGGGGTCTGATACCAAGTTGATGGGGCACGGGATAGGGATAGGATCGTCGGCGAGCTAAGAAGTCGCCGAAGATTAGGGTATCCTATTTTTTTTCTATTTTCTGATTTCTTTATGGAGGTGATGAAGGAAAAAATAGGGATGGAGGATAACAAGGATGGACTACCACGAATCCTGAAACCCACTCTCACAGAGAGACTTCACACCTCTAGGGCATTATACCTGCCACCCACCTCACTACATGCAGTCTAGGGTATCTCACCTACCACCCATCTCACTACATGCGGAGCCCAGGGTATTTCACCTGCCACCCAAGTCACTCCTGGAGCCATAAGGGGGATTTCAAAGAACGTGGAGGAAAACGAAGATGGGGGGATAACTAGGGCATCACGCCCCTACGATGTCCCGAAGGACAAAGACAACATCAACACCCGCAGGTGAAGACATAATGGGCCATAGCCCTGAACAACAACTGCACCAACTGACAAACCAAATCCCAAAAATTCAATTTCTTCTATCCCTTCTACAATAGGAATGAGGGGTTATTTATAAGCTCCATAACCCTCATTTGAATTTGAATACAGGATAGGGATAACTCAAATTTAAATACAAGATAGGATAAGATAAGCCTATCCATATCTCAATCCTAACCAACAAAATCCTAATTTAAATTTCAAATACAAGATAAATCCTAAATTTATTCTTCAAATTTATTTGCTGCTCCGAAATTCATGCTGCTTCGAGATTCGTGCAGGCTGATGTCCCCATCAGAAAGCTATGTGATTCCGGAAGTTCCTTGGAGAGCTAGGGGTGGCACCTTCCCTATATGGTACTATTCCTGTGTATCGTGACAGCATAGGAGCCATTACTCAAGCTAAGGAGCCAAAGTCTCACCACCGCACCAAGTACATTTTGCGGCACTATCATCTCGTATAAGAGATCGTAGAACGAGGTAACATCAATCTTATGAAGATTGATGGAAAGGAAAATCTGGTCGACATTTTTACTAAAGTTGTCGAAATAAAAGAGTTTGACTTTTGTAAAAGGGAAATGGATATTAGATACTGTTCTGATTGGCTTTAGTACAAGTGGGAGTTGTTGGGAATTGTGTCCCAAAGCCAATCGCCTAAGCTGTAGGTGGTTGAGTTGAGTATTGTACTCTTTGTATGAATTAATAAATATTATTTTGGCAGCTCATCACATTATGACATTTCCCTATAATGAACTCTTTATATGTGATGAAGTCCTTAGGACTACACTGAGTGGTCCTTAAACTAGGTTCACAACCAAAGGATATATTATACTGGATGGCAATGATAAGTATAGGTTGTTGTGGTTCACATCGTTTAGTTATCCTCTTGACCAAAGGAATGTAGTGACACTAATGTGATTTGCAAGTAGTATATATGATATCTCATTGAACGTGACTCCGTGTAGCCCCTTTTTGCCAAAGGGATACTCATGATTGGATATGGATATATATATCCCTCCGACTTGAGATCATCATGGTAGCTTGCAAGCAACTCCCTATGCTTTGGTGCCGGACTACCCGAATTTCTAATCCGGTGATGAAAGATTTCTGGGTACAGGCAAGTAGTTGGGGAGCAGTGGTGGACCAAGATGAAATTGACCTATCCAAACTGTTTGGATTGAATGTCTTGCAGTGTCTCAATTTAGCAAATCCTCAGTCGGGGTAGTCCTAGTGAGGAGTCACTGGACTTACAAGGTTGAGACATGTTATGGACTGACTCAGTTAGGGTTGGCAGTCAAACCCTAGGTCATCCTGAGCATTGGAGGCTAAAGGGATGAATTATACGGTAACCATATGCCAGAGGTTCGATAAATTGCTCTCATATCTTCGGCCTATCTGGACACCAGGACCCATTGCTAGATGGTATCTTGTGCTGGTACTGGAAGTGTTCCAGTGCTACCGTTTAGATTCGAACCTATGAGGTCACATGCCATAGAAGATTTCTACCAGATCCGGGTGCCGATCAACGATTGTGAATCATTTCAGTATTAAGGTCAAACGGTCTGATTGAGCACACATTGGATTTTTTATGGTCCACCTGGTCTGATTTGGATTGACCAGGATTGGTTTGTGTCAACCAGGAATTGTTCCTGGTAGACCAGGACTGGACCTATTTTTCTTATTGATCGGGTTTGGTTGGACCAGGGGTTTTTTTATTGAACCGGTTTTTGTTTTGATTAATCAATTTTTTATCATGGTATGATTTCATGATTTTCCCCTCTTCCCCTGCTTCTTGGATTCCCCTGTGTTTTTACTGTGTGAAAGGATAAGTACAGCATTAGATCAAATGCTACATGGGATTTTAGATTATGTTGAATAGCACAACAATCAAAATGGGTTTCTTGGTGTTCTCTCTTACACGTCAACTCCTCCTCTCTCGCTCCCTGTTTTCTTGGTGGTGTAGCTTTTCTTATTCACTTCCCAGCCGTCGGTTCCCAAGTTATTACTAATGAAGAGCCAGTTGCAAATGAATGTTTGCAGATATTGATTTTGGGTTGAAAGCTGTGACATGCGAGCATGAGAAGGAAGCAAGGGCTTGCGGTGTTTTCCTGGTCGTGACTTGCGATAGGAGTGTGATTTGAACCGGTCCAGTGTCTTTCAAAGAGTTTGATTTTATCTAGTTTTCTTCTCACGGTGTTTTCTTGCCTTCATGCATTTTTCTACCTGGGGTGGATCTGGTTTTCATCTTGGGGTTGCTGGCCGTATGAGGGAGCAAGAGAGGATGAAGAAGGCCCTGAGAAAGAGAGATGAAACAGGGGATGATATAAAAGACGAGTTTGGAGCAACAGGGTGTGTGGGTAAAGGAGGAGCAGCGAGTTGGGATGAATTTCAGAGTGCTGAAATTCATTGAGAGTCCCTTGTATTCCTTCCCTGGTTTTTTTTTGTTTCCCTTTGTGTGCTCTTGGTGGAGTTTGGGCAATCTTGGAGAAGACCATCCATGGGGATCTTTTTGGTTTTCCGTGCTCCACTTGTTCGTGACCTTTGTTTGATTCCCGGAGGACTAGCATCCTTCCAGGAGTTGGATCAGTGAGAGCCCGCGCGTGGATACTCTAGAGGGTGGACATTTGGACACTTCGAAAGATTGGATCGATCTTTTTTTCTTGCTGTTGTAGTTCTGATTTGATGTTAAAGGAGTTCAACCGACTGCCTTGATTTGCTGCTGATCTGTTCTGAAGGCTAAGGGAGTCGACTTCTTCCTGCTTCAATCAGGTATATTATTTATTTTTATTATCAAGCATGCTTAGATCTAGAAATTATCATGTTATTTATAATAATTGCACTTGCCTTTACGTGCTTATATATCTATTTCATGCATCATGTTTATGTTAGATCCTTTGCATGAGTAGTTTTTTCCATATGCATGTTTAAAAAGTTTAATTATGCAATACCTACTCCATAGTGTAGCATGCCTAGGGTAGGCGTTCGTTTCACTGGTTTTCCTTCATAGGGCACCTAGGTGCGTGAAGTCCAGCTCTGGTTGAGGGGCCTGGTGAATCTCCTGGTCTAGTGACTATCCTCTTGCACATGACTTGAAGGAAAACCAGGACTCAAACTAGGCCTAATTGATAGGACTCCTCAAACTAGGTCGAAAACAAATGAACTCACTTTTATTACATAGACTCAGTTGACTCAACTTGACTGGATTGGAACACAAAAGGACTTCAATTGACTTAGTGAACTTAGTTGGCTCACTTTATTACAACACTCAATTAAAAAACTGACAGACTTTCCAAATACATGACTTAGAGATCTTCATTGAACCTTGAACTTTATATTGCTCCTGATGTCTCTTCATTGGGCACCTGACTCAGAAGCAGCCGACATGTCGGTCGGCCTCCCCCTCTCTGGTTCTTCCCAGGCTTTCTTCCTGGGCTCTCCTTCCGGCCCTGTAGTTGGGGCCTTCTTCCTAGACATCCCCAAAAGCTCATCGAAGCTAAACTTCGTGCCTGCGAGATAAAATGAGTAGGTCAGCTAGACCTCAGAGCTGGGCCAACTGTCAAAGTAGAAAAAGAACCTTACATCAAGCCTTACTCTGGGGCTGGGCCTGGCTGACTCCAGCATCCATGAGATTCTGCTCGGTCAGTAAATCACGAAGGGCTAGAACATTAGACTAGACGAGTCGGTCAATACCTCCTTATCGGCCGGCTCAACTGAAGATTGTTAGTTGGGGAGGTGTCCGGGTCACTCCAAACCCAATCCACCCCCTCGATCGAGGTAAACAGAAATCTGCTCTTCCATCCCTTGATGGAAGAATGTAGATCAAACTTGAGGCCCCCATTTTAGAGGAACACAAACCACCACCCACTATCGGTCGGGTGACGCTTCAGGGAAAACAAGGCCTTGAAGAGGGAGAAACGGGCAATGACCCCATTGAAGCTGCAAAGAATGATGAAATAGAAGATGGTCTGGACTGCGTTAAGGGTAAGCTGAGCTGGGACCAGGCGATAGTGACCTAGAAAAGAAAGAAAAAAGACATGGAAAGGGAGATGAAGACCTCCAAGAATGAAGTCTTCGTATAAAGCTATACGTCCCGGGCCATCAGAAGTGACCCGTTCCTTCAGTCTGGGGATGGAGAGTTGAATGGAGTTGGGACCCCGAACATCCTCCAGACATGGAGGAGATCCTCACCAATCATTATCGAAGCGATGCTGGCCGGACCGCCAGGCACCCTAGCAGAAGGAGCAAGTAGAGGGGGAACCGCAGGAGTACCAATGATGATCCCCATCTAGCATGGACCCCTACGGAACACAATTGGAACTTCCTCCTCGCTATCCAAGGAAGGAGGCCTCGGCTGAGATAGCCCCGCCCCATCATATGGACCTTGGCGACGGTGCCCACTGCCAAAGGGACTCATCGGGACCAAGGAAGGAGGAGAAAATAAAGGAATGAAGGAACCTAGAGGACCTAGCAGGAATGCTCCTCCAGCTCAAACCAAGGTAGGAAAGGAGGCAAAGAGGAGGCAAGAGAGGGTCAAACCTGCTATGTCCTTGTGACCTTGTACAAGAAAATGGAGGAAGATCGCTCTGTGGATGAAGTTATATCCTTGCCACTCAAAAACCCCTAATAAACAAAAGGACAAGTCCCTTTCAAATGTCTAGGAACCCCCATCACCTCGTACCTATCGAGAGTGTGTGCCATATCTTACCCCAGACCAGTCGGAGGGTGCCACATGTCAGGATCTATTGGAAGCGGCGCTTCAATTCAAAGGCAACTTCTTCGGGCCTAGCATGGCAATTATGGCCCCTTTGAAGAGGGGTGATGTGGCATCACACTGTTGTTATGGGAGCATGATCTTTGGGGTGTCGGCATGCAAGGCATTGATGGTGCAGGAGGCATGCCCCTCCACGTCAGCGTGGTCATTACTCCCATCGCCCCGAGTGCCGCTTCATCCTCCGGGCTCGGGAGTGGGGGGCATTTGATGTGGCACTTTTGCTGACATGGAGTCCCTGCTGATGGCCCTGATGGCATGGGACCCTCCTCTTGGATACAATGGCCTGATGAAGAGCCAAGGTGAGCCCTCCTACCAAGGTCAGCTCCCAGCTGGGGTTGTGCTCATAAGGCAAGCCCTCCGTCTGAGATCAGCTCCCAGCCGGGGTTGTACTCATGCTGCCATGGCGAGCCCTCCTGCCGAGGTCAGCTTCCAGGTGGGGTGATGCAGGATGAAAGATGCAAAACTAATTTTAACAATCCTAAAATTATTTTTTAATGTGAGCAATGATCAATTAGTCTTAGCAATTTTCAGAATAAGGGACTCAAAGAACCTAGATGAAATCGACTAGGCGACTAGTATGATACCCGCAATGTAAATTCACAAAACTAATTAACAAAATAGGATCTGATGATTAAGAAATCACCAAAACTAGGATTAATGCTTTCAAGGATCAGAACTAAAGAGTTTAGGAGTGGTTTCACTTATCAACAAAGATTTGAAGCTCTCTTGATGTAGATCAATTTTAGCACTCTAGGATTCGTGGCAGAACATCAAGATTATCGATCTTCGAGTTTCGATCTTCAACATGGTTGGTTTCGAAGCAAAGAAACCTTCACTTTAGATCTTGGTCACCTGGAATCAATCAAAAGAAAAGGTTAGATTGCATGGAAGGTGGGAAAGATTGGAAGAAAGAAAGAAGAGGAGGAAGGATGGTGGCTTTAGGGTTTCTTGGATGGATGGATGATAGGTAACTAGGCCTAACACCCAAGGACCTCTCATCCTCTCCCTCTCGGAGTTCAATGCTCTCATAGCAAAGGATTGAACAGAGTATCTCAACTTTATTTCATGAAAACTAATTGAATACAAGGAAGGTTTTAAGGATGGTATTTATAGACTCTCATGAACTACAAGCAAGAAAAGTAAGGGTTACAACTTCTTGAGTTATTGTTGGAAGGGCAAGAATCTCCGTGGAAGTGGCTTCCCTTGGGCATCAACCACTTCTTGAATTCCACTTAGGCGTCATGCCTTCTTGGCATTTGAATTTTCTTGAGCTTCATCCATTTGGGTGACAAAGCTTGAAATAAAGTGGGCGGCAAGGACTCCTCTCTTTATGAAATGGTTCCTTGATTTGAATTGATAATAGGTGGCCAAGATGAATCATTGATTAGGCATCCAAGATGGATTCTAGAATTTGAATGATAAGGAACTCTTGAATTTGTAGGACTCCTCAATTTGAATGATGAAACTCCCTTGAACCTTGAAAACTTGGCTTCTTGAATTGGATAGACATGGATTCTTGATGGGTGTCGATACTGAACCCATGTGACTGACCAAGAGGATGACATGGCATGTGACATGGCATGTGATGACATGGCATGACATGGTGATGTGGCAAGATGATGTGGCATAGGGTCAAGGCATCCAAGATGTTGTGGCATCATGAATTAGGTCCCTTCTTGGCTTGCATTCTTGATTTGAACTTGATCAAGATACTAATGAACCCCCAAATTATAAGACTCAATTGAAACTAACTAACTAATTAAGGGACTCAATTGAAACTAACTTCAAACCCAACTTGATCAAATTGAACCCAATTTGACCAAATTACATGACTAGACTTTAATTAAAATTGATAAGGCTTGTATATACAGGACTCAATTGAAATTGGGATTTAGGGCTTATTCATAGGTGATCCATAAGGAGCTGGGATTGACCTGTCATTTCTTTCTAGCCCTTGTATCCGCACCAATTCTTTCGGGGTGGGAGGAACTCGATCCTGTCGAGTATGGGTTAACTCGGCTCTAGTAATGCTTTAGCAAGTTTAGGTTGATCTTTTGCAGATCTTCTCGAGTGATCCAAGAATCTTCAGATTCAGGTCGTCCTTGCTAACGAATCAGATAACGTTGATAATCCTTACTCCGATTAATGATAATCTTGTCATCCAAAATCTGCTAAATCCTGTCTCTCCATTCTGGTATTTTGGCTGGTGGACACTCAGGAGTAGGTTCACTCTCAAGGATATGATCAGGCCCAAAAGGCTTACTAGGTATCATCGTTGGTTTCTTATACTCTACAAGGTCTGAAATATTGAAAGTTGAACTAATACCTAATTCAGGTGGTAACTTAAGTACATAGGCATTAGGTCCAATTTTCTTAATTATTTTGTATGGTCCTGCACTACGGGAATGTGATTTTTTTCATGGTTTCAGGTGGGAACCGTTCAGGTCAAAGCTTGATGATAACAAAGTCTCTTTCATAAATTCTTTAAGTCTTTTTGGTGAATTAGCCATATGTTTATATGATTCATTGCTCTCATTAATCTTTTTACTTATTTCCTTATGCAATTCTTTAATATGCTGTGCATATGACTCGGCAGACTTAGAAATGCGTTCATGCATGGGTAAAGGAATAAGGTCTAATGGCTCTCTTGGCTTATACCCATGGACAATTTCAAACAGGCTTTTTCTAGTGGACCTGTTAATTGAACTATTGTATGCAAACTCAGCTCTAGACAGCAATAGGTCCCAATTTACAATATTCTCACCAACTAGGGATCTAAGCAAATTCAAAAGACTTCGATTCACTACTTCAGTTCGGCCATCGATTTGAGGATGATAAGTAGTATAAATTTGAGTTTGGTCCCTAATATGTGCTAGAGAGTTTTCCAAAAATAGCTGGTGAATCGTACATCTTTATCGGATACTATGGTTCTAAGTAAACCATGTAGTCTAACCATTTCATTTAGAAAAAGCTTAGCTACCTTAGAGATATCATAGGTTTGGGAATAGGGTAGGAAGTGTGCTATCTTTGAGAACCTATCGACCATAACAAAAATAGAATCATGTCTTCTTATGGTCTTAGGCAATCCAAGAACAAAATCCATGCTAAGATCCTGCCAAGGACAATCCAGTATAGGAAGAGGGGTATATAGACCATTGTTTTGCTTTTGTTGCTTGGCAATAGTACAAGTTTGACATCTAGCCATAATTTGGGCAAATTCCTCTTAAGATGTGGCCAATAGAATTGGCCCTCAACCGCTAAAATGGTCTTATTCCTACCAAAATGTCCAGCTAAACCTCCTATATGTGTTTCCCAAATTAGGAGGTCTCTAAGGGAAGTACTAGGAATACATAGCTTACTTTTTTTGAAAAGATAACCATCTTGAAGGGTATATTCACTATACGAACTAGACGGTCCTTGTTTGACTGCTTTGTAAATCTCACTAAAGTCGGGACAATTCTTATATTCATCCTTTAGCTTATCAAATCCTATGACTTTAGTACTAACACAGTTTAAGAGCATAAAGCATCGACTAAGCATGTCGGCAACCCGGTTATCAGTACTCGATCAGTGTTTTAGAACAAAACTATAGGCTTGGATGTATTCTATCCATTTACCATGCCTAGGATTTAATTTCTTTTACAAGTTAAGGAATCGAAGTGCTTCATGATCCGAGTAAAGAACAAACTCCTGCAGTAGTAAATAGTATCTCCAATACCTTAGGGCTTGGACTACCGTGTATAATTCCTTATTATAAGTTGAATATTTCAATCTAATGTTATTCAATTTCTTGCTAAAGAAAGCTACTGGATGATTTTTCTGACTCAAGACTCCTCCAATTCCTACTCTAAAAGAATCACAAGCAACTTCAAAAACTTTCAAAAAGTCAGGTAACCTCAAAATTGGTGCTTGGGTCATCTTGTCCTTGATTTCTAGGAAGGCTATTAGCATTCTTGGTCCACTCAAAGGCTCCCTTCCTAAGGCAATCAGTAATAGGTGCAACAATTATACTAAACCCTCGAATAAATCTCCTATAAAAGGTGGCTAATCCATGAAAACTATGAACATTATGTACATTTTTGGGTATGGGCCACTTAACTATAGACTTGATTTTCTTAGGATCAACAGACACTCCTTCAGCAATTACTACAAAGCCTAGAAAAATGATCCTTAGGGTCATGAAACTACATTTCTTCAAGTTAGCATAAAGATTATCCTTCCTAAGTGATGGAGGATGGGATCAGGGGAAGGATCATTGACGAGCTAAGAAGTCATCGAAGAATAGGGTATCCTATTTTTTTGATTTTTTTTTGAAGAGAGGCGGTGAAAGAATAATGGAGATGGAAGGTAGGAAAAATCTGGACTCTCATGGACTTTGGAACTCACACTCACGGAGAGACCTCTCACCTCTAGGGCATCCCACCCATCTCGCTACTTGGAGCCATTATGATGAATCTCAAAGGATATGAGGGCGGCAGAGAAGGTGGAATCAAGGAAGGGGATAACTAGATATGACCTTGCATCATGTCCTAGGGCTGCACCTCTTGTGCTCTCCTTACGGAGCAATTGTTGGGCCTCTCACCCTCTCTATGCGGAGTGAAAGAAAAGAATCATTCTTTTCTAAAAACTCATTTTCATTCACCTTCTTTTTTATAAAGGATTAAGGGTGGTATTTATAGACCTTTCCTAACCCTCGTTTGAATTTGAATACAAGATAAATAGATATAGGTTCAAATTCAAATACAAGATAAAGATAAGGAGTTTAAAGATAAGATAAGGCCTATCCACACTGGATATCTCAATCCTAACCAATCAAATTTCAAACAATCGATAAAGATAAATCCTAAGATAACTTATTCTTGTATTAGATGTGCATCGAAATTCATGCTATATTGAGATTCATGCTGCATCAAGATCTATGCTGCTGATGTTCCCATCATTTTCCTGAGGTGGGGAGAACTCGACTCCGTCGAGTCAGGGTCAGCGAGGACTTTGATGGGACTGAATCCATTCAAAAAGAAGCTATGCTCTAAGATCTATGCACTTTGAAATCTGTGTAGCTTTGAAATTTGTGTAGCTCTGAGATTGGTGCTTCACCATCTTTGGGACTGCTTTGAGATCCATACGGGTCTGAAGTCGGCAATAATGAAGGCCAATTGCTTTCATGATCGTGCTCGCATCTTCCTTCTCCACGGTCGATAGGAAGGTAGAACAGGGGAGATGTCATGGAGGGAGAGGAGAAGACGATCGCTAGTGGGCTCGGAGGGGATTGTTCATCGGAGGGAAGACTTTGATGGGCTGATTGATGATGGTCGGGCAGAGATGGGAGGCTTCACAGAAGGTAGCGGGCGGAGAGACGGGTGGCCGGTACGAATGGGGGAGGGCCGACTTGTGGGCGAGGCTTTGCTAGCGACGGTGTTGGTGGAAGAAATAGTCCGGCAGGGTGATGAGGATCATGGCGGTGTTGGCAGAGACTGACGACGGCAGCCAGGAGATGGGGCGGGGCATCTAGCATCTCGACAGTTGGGGCAATTGGGGATGGGGTCAGCTCTGTCGATGGCTGGGCTGAAGATGATCTTGGAGGGGCAGATTTGGTGGTTTCTCGCTGGTGTCCCTGGAGGAACCTTCACCGGAGAAGGGGTAGCGCGGACCTGCGGCACGGGCAGCGATTGTGGGCATACGGCGGCCGTGGGAGATTGTGAGCAATGGCTGTGGGGCTCTCCAGTTGGGATTCATCCTCGATTGGAGGGAGGCTTCATGAATAGAGCTTGGGGAAGTCGTGGGCGGTGGTGGGATCCGATCGGTGCCATGAGGGGAGGAGAGGATAAAGGTGGAGGTTGGCGATGTGGGTAGCGGGGCTCAGGCGGTGGGGTTCTTACTCATGGGCGATTGGTGGTTCAGTGGGACTAGGATGGACTTGGTTGGCATTAGCGTCCGATGATGAGTTCCGATGGGGCTTTAATTCGGATAGGGTGTTGTGCGACGGTGGAATGGGTGGGAGGGATTGGTGATGGACTGGATTATTCGGGAGTTGAAGTGTTCGAGATTGGAATAGTGAGGGGAAAAGAGAAGAGTTCGATAATCCAGAGAAATAGGGGAGCAAAGATGAAGAATGAAAGATGGAGAGGGAGATCTGGGAAGAAAAGAAAAAAAATTATTGGTGATTTGGATGAACAAGTTCGGAGATTTTTCTTTTTTTGAGATGGTGTTGAATATGGAAAAAGATAGGTCGCCAGAGCTGGTGAGGAGGATCTGGGGTGATATGAACTGTACCCTAATTTTCTGGCTCTGATACCAAATTGATGATGGGAGATGGGATTAGGGGAAGGATCATCGGCGAGCTAAGAAGTCACCGAAGATTAGGGTACCTTAGATTTTTATTTTATTTTTTTTAAGGTGGTGAAGGAATAATGGAGATGGAAGGTAGGAAAAATCTGGACTCTCATGGACTTTGAGACTCACACTCACAGAGAGACCTCTCACCTCTAAGGCATCCCACCCACCTTGCTACTTGGAGTCGTTAGGGTGAATCTCAAAGGACATGAGGGTGGTAGGAAAAGTGGAATCAAGGAAGTGGATAACTAGACATGACCTTGCATCATGTCCTGGGGATGCACCTCTCGTGTTCTCCTTATGGAGCGATTGTTGGGCCTCTCATCCTCTTCATGCGGAGCAAAAGAAAAGAATCACTCTATTCTAAAAAACCATTTTCATTCACCTTTTTATTTATAAAGAAATGAGGGTGGTATTTATAGACCTTTCCAACCCTCATTTGAATTTGAATACAAGATAAAAAGATAATGATGGTTCAAATTCAAATACAAGATAAGGTCTATCCATATTAGATAACTCAATTCTAACCAAACTAATCCTAAATCAAATTTCAAAATAATTAATAAAGATAAATCCTAAACTAATTTATTATGGTACTAGATATGCATCAAAATTAATGCTGCTCCAGGATTCATACTACTTCGAGATTCATGCAGCTTCAAGATTCGTGTGGGTTGATGTCCCCATCACTAAGGGCTTGACACACTTGTTGTAGATGGTCTAAGTGATCCTTCTTAGTTTTACTATATATGAGGATATCATCAAAATAAACTACTACAAATTTTTCAATAAAAAGCTTTTAAAACTTGAGTCATGATCCTCATAAAAGTACTAGGAGCATTGGACAGACCAAAATGCATCACTAACCATTCATATAAGCCATCCTTAGTCTTAAAAGCAGTTTTCCATTCATCCCCAAGTCTAATTCTAACTTGGTGATAGCCACTCTTTAGATCAATCTTTGAAAAGATGGTAGCACTGGCCATCATATCTAGCATGTCATCGAGATGGGGTATCAAAAATCGATATTTCACTATTATCTTATTAATGGCTCGACTATCAATATACATCCTCCAAGTGCCATCTTTCTTAGGGGTCAATAGAGCTGGAACCACACATGGACTCAGGCTTTCTCTAATAAATCCTTTTTTGAGAAGATCCTCTACTTGCCTTTGTAACTCTAAATGCTCAGTAGGGTTCATCCTATAGTGTGGTAGATTTGGCAAGGTGGCTCTTGAGACTAAATTTATAGCATGTTGTATGTCCCTTAATGATGGTAGGCAATTAGGGAGGTCTTCAGGGAACACATCCTTAAACTCCTTTAAAAACTCTAAAATCTCCTGAGAGTATTCCTTTTAGGGTTGGTCATGAACTTCCCTAGTGGTCAAAATCCAAACTGGTGAACTCTCAATAATCTCGTGCTCTAATTCCTTGGCAGTGATTAGGTTTAATCCTGGTTCCTTCTCCCTCAAATTACTAGACCCTCTTTTGATGTTGTCCTTAGGTGGGGTCGAATTGATGACAATTCTCTTTTCATGGTGGTTAAAAGAACATGAGTTGGTTCAGCCAAAAAGGGTAGCATCATGGTCATAAAACCAGGGTCTACCTAAAATAATACTGCTAACCCCCATTGGAATAATATCACACCATACTTTCTCTTGGTAGGATTGAATTTGGACTGGGACCTGGCATCGTAACCTAATGGGAATATATGTTGCATCGATCCAAGATACATTATAGGGGCTGGGATGTGGTACTGTAGGTAAGCCTAAGTTCTTAACAGCATTTCTAGAGATGGCATTAACACAGCTCCCACTATCTATGATGATCTTGCAAACTTTATCCCCTTGTTTAATAAAGGTTTGTAGGATATTAGTCCTACGCCAGTCCTCATTCTTCTTGGTCTGGGTCGGAATACATCTAACTACTCCTAGTAGGTCATATGACTCTATGGGTTCTTCATCTCCTTCATATTCATCCACCGAATTTTTCTGAGCTTCATATACTTCTTCCGCACACTCTTCAATATTTTCTGGGTTCTCTTCCTCAAGCTCTCCTATATGTAAGGCTCGTGTAGGGGGGACTGTGCAACATAATGGCCATCTTTATGACACCTAAAATATTGGGCAATTTGGCTGCTATCCTTTTGGACTTCGGGTGCCTTACCTTTGTCATCCTTACGAGCTAGTGAGGTGGTAATATTGGGTTGGCTGTTTGGAAATTGGCTCATACTAGGTCTACATCTAGGGGTACTAAATGTGTTAGGCTTAGGTCAACGGGTAATGGGTCCTCTCTAAAATCTCTCACAATCCCTAGCAACTTAGTAGGCTTGCTCTAAATCATGAACTTCTCTCAGGAACAATTCCCTCTGGATATCTTCATGTAAGTCTACTCTAAACCTAGATAGGGTGAGAGCTTTCGACTCAACTACACTACACCTCATAATAAATTCATCGAATTTGGCTATATATTCAAACATAGATTTGTTGCCTTGAGTCAACTTTTGCTATTGATCTAACAATCTTTGCTCATAGGACAAGGGTAGGTATTTCTCCCTATGTTTAATCTTCACAGCTCTCCATGTGACTATAAGCATATCTCCTCTTTGTTCATTAATTCGCTCTACATTTCTCCAATACAATCTAGCCTGTTGGACTAACCTAAGTTTAGCAAACTTAAATTTTCTCTCTTTTGACATCTCATACCATTCAAAGTACTGGTCCATGTCACTCTCCCAATCAGTATATACCTTAGGGTCTAAACTTCCATCAAAGGAGGGTGCATCAAGTCATATATTCCTAAGAATTCTTTCTTCCTGATAACTAACATCTTGGTATTGGTGCCTAGGATTAGGTTCAGGGATGAGTTCTCTATGTTAGGCTCTTGGACCTAGGGGAGTGGGTCTAGGTGTTTCAGGCTCTGAATGGGTCATATGGGACTCTTCAAGGTTTCCCAGTCTCTCTTCCACTTGGTCAAATCTAGTATTGAGTTGCTTAAATTGTTCAGTCATAGATCTCATCAAAACCTCAATATTAGGGTCCATGGTCGGATTGGTTTGGGTCGGGATTGCTGATTTGGAGTCCCTGATCTAGTGGCCATGCAATGCAATCCTAGCTTCTAGGACTCCTAGACCTAGAGCTTAAGTAGAATGAGTCAACTCAACTTATAGCCAATTCAACAATTACCCTTTCCACTGGCAAGGTAAGAGGTGGGGTTATGGGAGGCTCCCCTTGCTTGATGCAGGGTCCAAATTAAAAACCATAAGTCTGCTTAGGATGTCTGCCTCTAGACCTCTAGTCTTAAACACCAGATTCAAGAAATAACTGAATGATTGAGTGCACTAATTGTCTCACAATACTTAGAACCCAACCTTGTGGGTATCCCTAAGCTGCTTTAGATTTTTAATTGATTTTAGTTAGGCTTGGGTTGATGTAGGGTGGTTGTTTTGGGCCAAGAAAAGGCGATGAAATCCTTCCCTTATCTAACAGAGTAGAAGTGCACTTAAGTGAGTTTAGTTATGCATGAAACCCTAATGCAACTAAAACTCAGTAAAAATAGGCAGAAAATAAAATCTTTTTAGTTTTATTATAGATGGTGGATCTAAGAAGGATTAATAACAGCACTTAACATAAAAACAAAATTAAATTTTCGAGGGTTTTAGTGCGAACAATTTCAGCCTTATACTAAATGTGCAAAAATTTCAGCAATGTATACTTGAAGTTCTCATGCAGATTTTTTTGTGTTTTCAGATTTGAAAATTAAATAAAAATTGCAGAAGTAAAGAAGACTAATTATATGATTGATGGATGCAATAATTGTTGAAAAACAAATAGATTTCGATGATAAACAACCCTAGGTTTAGACCACTAATGCAGATTTCAGCATGCAGAAATTTCAGCAACTAGCAACTATGATGCTAAACAGATGCACGGGGTAGGATTGCTAGTGAGTGTAGAAGTCATTAGGAGATTAGGGTTTGTCTGGAAGAAGAAAGAAGAGGTCTAAGGGTTCAGAAAGATAACTGGGGTTCGCACAGATTTCCCAAGGAGGACAAGCACACAGTAAAGGGGCTCACACAGATGTCCTAGGGATCACACAGATACCCTGAAAGAAGGAGAATGGATCACACAGATACCCTGGGCTCACACAGATGCCCAAATCAAGGATCATACATAAACCCTTGGAAGAAGGAGAAGGGATCACACAGATACCCTGGGCTCACATAAATGTCCAAATCAGGGATCACACAGAAACCCTGGGATCACACAAATCCTTCATACAGAACAATAAAAATTTTATTCATCCATGGTTATTTTCATACATGAAAGGGGGTACTTTTATAGTTGACCCTAGCCCTTGGATTACATGGAATGAAAAGCAAAGAGAGAGGGTGTCAACATGCTGCCTTGGGAAGGATTTGCATAAAAGGAGGCGCCACAAGTATTCCATAAAAGGATGGTCAACATAAAGAAATAAAATCTCATAAAAGAAGAAAGGAGAGTGGGCACCCAAATGCTGCTTGATTTGCCTGATACTCCCTTCTATCTTCTTCTGGGTGGTCCCTAATTTCCATACGGGATGTTGATGTGCTGCCTTTTGTGCTTGAATGGATATATGAAAATCCTGGGATGCCTAATAGGGTGGATGATGCCTGCTGGGACTCCATGTGGCAACTGATAGCTTTCAGATCCCCATCATTTTCCTGGAATGGGGAGAACTCGACTCTGTCGAGTCAGGCTCAGCGGGGTTTGATGGAACCGAAACTAATCAAATCAAAACAAATTTTTTTTTTTGATTTTTTTCACTAATTTTCTTTTTTTTATTGGCTACTCTGAGATCAGTGTGACTTTGAAGATTGTGTAGTGCTGAGATCCATGCTGCTCTTGGAATTGTGTAGCTTTGAGGAGCGTGCATGTTGAAGTCGGCAACACGGGCCTGGATTTGCATTCATGTTCATGCTGTGGCTTTCCTTCTTCCCCACGGATTGAAAGTTGGAACAGGGGAGGTCTTTTGGTAGCAAAAACTGGCATGCCTTCAATTGCATGTGGGAGACCCATGTTCGGTCAAAGTGTTGGTTGAGTGGAGGAGAAGTGATGGCTTCATAGGCTTCCTCATAGTAAAGACCAACCTGCCAGGCGACCTTGGAGCAGAGCGCCGGGGGCTTGGCATCAGCAATAACCTTCTTAAAGAAGCACTCCTGTGCCTGGGTGAGCATGCAATGCTCGAGCATCGAGGTACACTCGAAAGACAAATCAAGCGTCGCCCTGGCGGCGATCGCCTTGGTGGCGGCCTGATCGCGGAGAAAGGTGAAGGATCCCGTAGTAGCCTGGAATGAATTGCAGGCCCGATCGTCGGAGAGGGTGATCTGGTTGTAGACGGCAGTGAGGTTAAAGAGGATGGCAGCCTTCTCGAGGTAGATGGAGGGAAGGGAAACCTTCTTGTTGGTCTTGAAGGCATCATGCCAGGTGAAGACGAGGGAGTGGATGTGGGAGCGGTCGGGGGAGATGGGGAAGCGGGGCTTGATTAGGTCGAGGGCACGGAAGTAATGCTGGAGGAGGTCATGGTGGACCTCCGGCGAGGGGGCACCGGAGGAGGGGTTCTCAAGGTCGGAGCGCATCTGGCGAATGGCTTGAAGGTCGTCCTCGTTGGCTTAGGCCTCGCACTCGGAGAAGGTGGTGGCGATGTACTGTCACAGGGGGAGGTAGATGTCCACTGCCGCTGTCTTCTTCTCATGCACTGCCAGCATCACATTCACCACCGTCGGAGATGCCATCACTGGTGGAAGGAATAGATCTGATCACCGGGAGCAAGGGTTCATCTTTTTGTTTTTTTTTTTTGGGTGCAGGGCATTAACGGAGATGGGCGATGGCAGTGTGGATGGAACGGGGCAGTGTCGGTTATGTAGATCTAATGGAATGCTGGGAAGCTGGTGAGGAAGAGAACCCTAATCCGCTAGGCTTTGATACCAAATTGATACGGGACAGATGCGCGGGGTAGGATCGCTGGCGAGCATAGAAGTCACCAGGGGATTCGGGTTTGTCTGGAGGAAGAAAGAAGAGGGCTAAGGGTTCAGAAAGATAACTGGGGTTCACACAGATTCTCCGAGTAGGACAAGCACACAGCAAAGAGGCTCACACAGATACCCTAAAAGAAGGGGAAGAGATCACACAGATACCATGGGCTCACACAGATACCCAAATCAGGGATCACACAGAAATCCTAGGAAGAAGGGGAAGGGATCGCATAGATACCCTAGGCTCACACAGATGCCCAAATCATGGATCACACAGAAACCCTGGGATCACACAGATCCTTCACACAAAACAATAGAAATTTTATTCATCCATGGTTATTTTCATATATGAAAAGGGGTCTTTTTATAGTTAACCCTAGCCCTTGGATTACATGGAATGAAAAGCAAAGAGAGAAGTGTCAACATGCTGCCTTGAGGAGGATTTGCATAAAAGGAGGCACCACAAGTATTCCATAAAAGGATGGTCAACATAAAGAAATAAAATCTCAAGAAAGAGGGAAGGAGAGTGAACCCAAATGCTGCTTGATTTGCTTGATACTCCCTTCCATCTTCTTCTGGGTGGTCCCTAATTTCCATACGGGATGTTGATGTGCTGCCTTTTATGCTTGAATGGATATATGAAAATCCTGGGATGCCTAATAGGGTGGATGACACCTGCTGGGACTCCACGTGGTAGCTGATAGCTTTTAGGTCCCCATCAAACTACACCCTAGTTTAACTTGCTCTGATACCAAAAGATGATGTGGCATGAAAGATGCAAAACTAATTCTAACAATCCTAAAATTATATTTTAATATGAGCAATGATCAATTAGTCTCAGCAATTTTTAGAATAAAGGACTCAAAAAACCTAGATGAAATCAACTAGGCAACTAGTACGATACTCGCAATGTAATTCACAAAACTAATTAAGAAAATAGGATATGATGATTAAGATATCACCTAAACTAGGATTAATGCTTTTAAGGATCAAAACTAAAGAGTTTAGGAGTGGTTTTACTTTCCAACGAAGATTTAAAGCTCTCTTGATGTAGATCAATTTCAGCACTCTAGGATTCGTGGCAGAACTTCAAGATTATCGATCTTCGGGTTTCGATTTTCAACATGGTTGATTCCAAAGCAAAGAAATCTTCACTTCAGATCTTGGTCACTTGGAATCGGCCAAAAGAAAAGGTTAGATGGCGTGGAAGGTGGGAAAGATTGGAATAAAGAAAGAAGAGGAGGAAGGATGGTGGCTTTAGGGTTTCTTGGATGGATGGATGATAGGTAACTAGGCCTCACACCCAAGGACCTCTCACCCTCTCCCTCTCGAAGTTTGATGCTCTCATAGCAAAGGATTGAAGAGAGTATCTCAACTTTATTTCATGAAAACTAATTGAATACAAGAGAGGTTTTAAGGATGGTATTTATAGACCGTCATGAACTACAAGCAAGAAAAGTAAGGGTTACAACTTCTTGAGTTATTGTTGGAAGGGCAAGAATCTCCTTGGAAGTGGCTTCCCTTGGCATCAACCACTTCTTGAATTCCACTTAGGCATCATGACTTCTTGGCATTTGAATCTTCTTGAGATTCATCCATTTGGCCAATAAAGCTTGAAATAAAAGGGCGGCAAGGACACCCTTCATGAAATGGTTCCTTGATTTGAATTGATGATAGGCGGCCAAGATGAATCCTTGATTGGGGATCGAAGATGGATCCTGGATTGGGGATCCAAGATGGATTCTAGAATTTGAATAATAAGGAACTCTTGAATTTGTAAGACTTCTCAATTTGAATGATAAAACTCCCTTGAACCTTGGAAACTTGGCTTCTTGAATTGGACAGACTTGGATTCTTGATGGGCATCCATATTGAACCCATGTGGCTGACCAAGAGGATGACATGGCATGTGACATATCATGTGATGACATGGCATGACATGGTGATGTGGCTGAAGGAAAAGCAAAACGAGCATGCATGGCAAAAAAATATATTTTAAAATAATTTTAAAATAAACACAGTGGATGGCATGATAAATCGATCAAAATGATTTACCAATCTGCCTGCAACAGGAACAAGTATGATAATGTAGCATGCAAAAGACATCATAAGCAGGAAAAGAACAAAAAGGTATAAGGATATATTATTGATGCGGGACAAATAATTAAAGCCTAATTATTAGAGAATAGCAGAGAATACTTTTTTTAGATTTTTTTCAGATTTTTAAAGAAGACTCAAAATATGCAATTAAGGAAACTAGTTATAGTTAACTACCCACACAAGTAAACCTATAAAATAACTAGAAAAACAGGACTTGGTGGTTGAGAAACCACCGTAAATTAGGGTTTACTTCAACTAATCCGAAATTAAAGAGAAGGGAATAAGTTTTATGATGGGGACCAAAAGTCTATTTTATTTTATTTTATTTGAGTCCTATAATAAAGTGAGATAATTGAGTCTAGTTGAGTCCACTTAGTCAGGTCCAGTTATTTTTTGTCTAGTTGAGTCCAATCGAGTCCATGTAGTTTTCATATACAAGATGAAAGTTCGCAGCCAGGAGATTCACAAGGCCCCACCAAACCAGAGCTGGCCTTCATGCACCTGGGCCCTTTCATGCAACCAAGCCCACAAGAGAGAGCTCCAGTCCAAGACAAAGGCCCATTGTTGACCAGGTATACTAGGGTCTCTTGGCCCACAAGTCAGGGTTTCTTAGCCCTCAAGTCATGTACCCTGGGGTGAATCTATAAATACCACCCCTCCCCTCTTGTATGAAGTATCTTTTTTCTCATGATTACAAATTAAAATTGAAAGTTATTTTGTCTGAGCTTTTTCTCCGGATTGGAGTGCGTGTGATGCTCGTGTTCCCTGTTCTTGAGTGCAAGCCTAAATCCCCTGGTGACTTCTACACTCGCCAGTGATCCCCCGCTTCCCCATCCCGCATCAACTTGGTATCAAAGCCCAGAGGATTAGGGTTTTTTTTCTTCCTTTCCGGCTCCATCTACTTCCTCTCGTATAGATTTCTCCTGTACAAGATGTCCTTCTCAAACCTCGGCTAGCTGCCAGCCTCCATCTTTGGGCCGTCAATGCCCTAGCATTCACCTTCCCTCTCGTGACCCCTCCAATGCCCCATCGATGCCTCCGCCCGTGAAGCCCGTCTCCACACCACCTACAACCGAGAACAGCAGCCAATCGATGATGGACTTCCTCAGATCCAGCCCGAGTGCACTGTCCACCTGCAGCCATCAACACCACCGTTAGCCAGATCTTCATCCTCCCCGCATCATTAGCCACCGTTCTCTCCCCCTTGTTGTTGCTCCACCACCTCATCCAACGGCGAGGAACTAGCGATCGAATATGAGGAAGAAGATGATGCAGCGGAGCCCTCCAACATCGTTGCCCTTCCCAACCGGAGAGCCCCACCGAAAGATCACCTCCATCAGCCTCTACCAAAATCGATCCTCTTTCTCTCTGCCCGTCGATGCCTCAGATCGCCTCCACCCGATCTTTCTGTCCGACAAACCGACATCCACCGGCCTTGATGGATTCTGGCCATTCGTGTCCTCCGCTCCCCATCTCCACTCGTGATGCCTCACTAGCGCCTGCCTAGCTCTCTGTTGCCAAGCACTACTGTAGCCCACTAGAGACCCAGTCTTCCATCCGAAATCATCCATAGCCAGTCGAGACCCCCATCGTTCGTTTTGCCTTCTCCGCCAAGCATGACTGCCAGTGAAACCCCTCCGAAGTCGTACCCACGGTCGTTGCCCATGCCGTCTTCTCCCCATCGTTCCACCATCGTTCGTCAGAGCAGGGACAAGCCATCATTCTCCGGGCCACTGTCCTCATCCCCAACCCCATCACCGGTGAAGCCTGTCGGATCTCCACATCCGGGACCTTCCCTCGATTTTGCACACTTGTCAAAGCACCGGGAGAAGAAGTGCACGTACATGAATGCATATTCCCACCCATGTTGCCGATTTCATGTTCTACACGATTCTCAAAGTGCATGAATCTCAAAGCAACCCAAAAAGGGTGAAGCACAGATCTCAGAGCAGCCAAAAAAAAAGAAAATATGAAAAAAAAATCTGGAATTTGTTTGAAAAAAAAAGTGAAGAACCTAGCCTTTTTTTTTATTGGTTCTAGTTCCATCAAAGCCCCACTCACCCAAACTCAACGGAGTCGAGTTCTCCCCATCGTAGGGGAATGATGGAGACCAAAAGTCTATTTTATTTTATTTTATTTGAGTCTTGTAATAAAGTGAGACAACTGAGTCCAGTTGAGTCCACTTAGTCGGTCCAGTCATTTTTAGTCCAATCGAGTCCATGTAGTTTTCATGTACAAGAGGAGAGTTCGCAGCCAGGAGATTAACCAGTGAAAGAAAACCAGTGCATTGGATGCCTACCCTAGGCATGCTACAATAAGGAGTAGGTATTGCATAATTAAGATTTTATAATGCATGCATATTGAAAAACCTACTCATGCACAGGATCTAACATAAACATGATGCATGTAACTAATACACAGGCATGTATAGGAAAATGCAATAATTATAAACAATATGATAAAATCTAGATCTAAACATGCATGATAACAAAAGAAAATAATATACCTTATAGAGCTTCCTTTTGTTTAGAATTTGGATCAAAACAGGAAGAAGCCAACTCCCTTCTACAGCAAAACAAGGTAGCCGGTTGAACTCCCATAATAGCAAATCAAATCTGGAAGAAGAAGACGTCAACGTGAACTCCAGCAGTCTTCAGAATAGATTTGCAAACAGGGCTTCAACAGCAAGAATAAGAAACGGATCAGTCCAATCTCTCAAGGTATCCAAATGTCCACCCTCTAGAGTATCCACGCGCGGGCTCTCGCTTATCCAACTCCTAGATGGATGCTAGTCCTCCAAGAATCAATGAATAGGTCACTGATAGGTGGAGCAGGGAAAGCCAAACTAAACTTCATGGATGGTCTTCTCCAAGACTGCCCTTAGTCCACCAAAAGTACACAATGGAAATCGTGAAGATAAGGGAAGGATTACATGGGACTCCCAACGAATTTCTGCACTCAGATTTTCATCCCAAAAGCTTGCTCTCCACTCCTCTATTATGCGCTGTTCTTCCCACCTTCTCTTCTCACGGCCTTCAACAAAGAAATATCAGAGGCGAAGAACACCCATGAAGGCAGGGAAGACAATGTGAGAGGTGTTCAGATAAAACCAAAATGCATTTGAAATGGCTCTTGATCAGTGGAGAGGTCAAGGAATCGCATGCTTGGAAGAGAATAAAAAGAGCTATATAACCGTGAAAAACAGGGACCGAGAGTGGAATGATGTGCGGGAGAGAAACATCGAGAGAGACCCATTCCAGATTGCTGGCTATTGGTATTAATCAGATATCCCAAGCAGCATACAAATTTCAAGCTATTCTAATCTTATTCACACGATAAAACAGGGCAACCAAATAGCAGGGGAAGAGGGAGAAAACACCGTGTAAAATAAACCATGTTATAAACCGGTTCATAAAGACCCCGGTGCGACCAAACCCGATCATATCAGTATCACACATCCCACTTACAGATCATATCAGTATCACCACACTTCTTTGGTTAAGAGGACAACCAAACGATGTGAACCACAACAACCTACACTTGATACATTACCGTCCTGTACAATATATCCTTTGGTTGTAAACCTTTTTAAAGGACCACTCGATATATCCTCTCTATATCGAAGTCAGTGCAGTCCTAAGGACTTCATCACATAAATAGAGTTCATTATAGGGAAATGAATAATATGATGAGCTGCCAAAATAAAGTTTTATTAATTCATATACAAATTACAATACTGAGCACAACTACCTATAGCCTAAACGATTGGCTTTGAAACACAATTCCCAACAACCAGGCCCCCCCAACCAGAGTTGGCCTTCATGCACCTGGGCCCTTTCATGCCACCAAGCCTGCAAGAGAGAGCTCCAGTCCAAGACAAAGTTTCACTGTTGACCAGGTCCACCAGGATTTTTTGGCCCACAAGTCAGGGTTTCTTAGCCCTCAAGTCATGTACCCTGGGGTGAATCTATAAATACCACCCCTCCTCTCTTGTATGAAGTATCTTTTTTCTCATTAATACAAATTAAAATTGAAAGTTATTTTGTCTGAGTTTTTTCTCTGGATTGGAGTGGGTGTGATGCCCACATTCGCTGTTCTTGAGTGCAAGCCTTAATTCCCTAGTGACTTCTACGCTCGCTAGCGATCCCTCGCTTCCCCGTCCTGCATCATTTTTAGTTTTACCAATGCCGAATCGTCCCTCTGAAGTAAATCTGGCAGGGCTCTCAAGATTATGCGGCAGGGTTTCAAGAACTCAATCCTGGGCTCCGATCTTCCTTGTGATGCCAGTTCTGAGGCAAGAACACCTGTCTTTGATTCCAGATCACCTACAAACACTCAACAAAGAAAACTAAAGTTAAGAAGCAATAAAGGAAAAAAAATAAATGAAAGGGAAGGGTTAGAAGAAGTGGCTAGGTTTTCTTGTCGGCTGGATAGGTAGGATAACTAGGGCCTCGCACCCTGTGATGTTTCGAAGAACAAAGGAAAAGGGCCTCACACCCCGTGATGCACATAGCAAAGGAAGAAAGTTTGATAGAATAACTTTATTTATTGATGAATGAATTAATAATTACATGGGGTTGATGGGTATTTATAGACCCTCAACTAGTGGTGTAAGAGATACAAAGACTAGACTTATTTTTTCTTGGACTATAATTCCTAGAAACCTTGCTCTAGGTGTCTTGGACTCCTGTTCTTGGCCTAATCAGGGACTCTCTCCAAGGTGGACGAATTTATGGGCCTCTCATCAAAAGTTGGCACCAAGGTGGAGGATAATGTGAGTTGTCATGATGTAGGGTCAAGATGGCTCCATCGCTTGGCCTTGATTGCTGGACTCTGGAGTCCAGATGATATGGGCTCTTGCAAGCAAGTGGACTCTTTAGTCTGGATGAAGAAGACTCAAGAGTTTTGGTGAGACTCTTGAGTTATAGAAACTTAAGCAGCTTGGTACCTGTTTGATCAAAACACCTGTGGTAGAGAATCATTAAACCTCTTTCATTTGGGTGATCAAACATTTTGGAACTCCTTGGAAGTTGGCATGGAAGAAATGCTTGGTCGACTCTTTGAATTTTTGGTGTGAAATTCTTGAGTGAGAGGGCACCAATTGGAGGACTCCTACTTTACTCCTCTTAAAAAGAAGGGGTGCCAATTCTTTCTTTCATTTAAGACATGGAATGTGGGATGTCCAAACATAAGTGACATGCCATGTGATAATATCCTGGGTGATGTGGCGAGTGATATCCAGACAAGTCATGTGGTGTTGTCCCGATGAAGTGGCAAGTGATGTCCAAACATAGCTTGTGATGTTGTCTAAATTCTTGAAAAGGTGGCACTAGGACTTGGTTACATATGATAAGTGACTTGGACTAGCACATGGAATCACATGGCTTGTCTTGAGCTAGCACATGAGTCACATGGAATCTTAATTTAGGTGACATGGGTCTTGATTTGGGTGCACATGAAGTCATATGAGTCTTCAATTGGGTTCCCATTGTATTACAGGACTCAATAACTAAATTAACTAATAATTACAGGACTCAAAACCAAATAACTAAAGTCCCATTTGATCAATTGGAACCCAATTTGATTAATAGGCAAGAACTCATGTAACAAAAAGAATAAATTGGTAAATAGGGTTTGGCCCAATTGGGTTTGACACAACCGATTAATAGGGTTTCGATGAATATGGTAAAAAGGGTTTAGCCCAAAAGGATAAATAACAAAATCATAATTACAATTGGTAAAAAGGACTAACCCTAACTAACCCAAAATAACAGAAATTAAAATAAAATATTTATATGGTAAAAGGGGTTGGGTTCTAGGCTTTATTTATAGGTGATCCATAGGGATGTGGGTTCAACCTGTCAAAATTTTCTGGCCCTGGTGTCCACACCACTTACTGTTATACCTTTAGGAGGAGGTTATAAAAAGTCCTCGAGCCACACACTTGTCTGGCCTTTATAGGTAGTTTACACTTGGGCTCGATTTTGATCAACTCCCTTAGAGTGCTAGCTCCTTGGGATCCTTGAGGTCGATCTACTTCTTCTTGAAAGACAAGGAGGAGAGGTGGAACCCTTCCTAACTAGCTCTCTTCCTAAAACCTAGCTTGAGTGCTAGGTAGTCACACACCCAAAACCATAGTCCTCCCAAGCCCCTTTTCTTTTTCCTCTCAGAATTTTGGCAATCTCATTCAACAAGAAGACTTTTTCAACAAACCAGTAGCCCCTAAAACAACCTTTATTTATAAAGATAGCCATGAGCGAGAGAAAGAGGAAGGAGTGATTGGGGGAGAAGGTCAAGAGCCATACTAAATTGGCTTTAAGCTCATAAGGCAAGAATGACCATCATTCCATGAAAGCTTGGAGCTAAAACCAGCCAAAATTTGAAATTCGAATTAGGTCAAAACCTTCCAAAGAATGACCATCATTCCATGAAGGCTTGGAGCCAAAACCAACCAGAATTCGAAATTTGAATTGAGGTCAAAACTTTTCAAATATTCTTTCTAGAATTTATGCTCGTCACAGCTAAGTGTCGACACTTCCAAGTATTGATACTTCCAAGTGTCAATATTTAGAAGTGTCGACACTTGGAACAAGGTCAATCATATTGATCTCCAGTGACGGTAGACGATTCTCAATTATCGATCAACTTTTAGATCATATAGAAACCCCTATGTTGTATGACCTCATAGGTTCGTACACTAAGCCAGTAGTACTGGAACACTTCCAATACCAGTCAAAGTCATCATCTAGCAATGATACCTGACGTCCGGATAGGTCAAAGATTATAGAGAAACATTCTAGAACCTCAGGCATATGGTTACCACATAATTCATCCCTTTGACCTCAAAATGCTCAGGATGACCAAGGGTTTGACTGCCAACCCTAACCTGATACATCCAGATCATGTCTCGACCTTACAAGTTCTGACTCCTCACAAGAACTACCCTGACCAAGGTTTTGCTAAATTAAGACATAGTGAGTCGATCACTCCAAATCATTTGGAGGGGTCAATCCTATCTTGATCCACCACCGCTCCACAAGTACTTGACTGTACCTAGAAGCCTTTCATCACTGAATTCGAAATCCAAGTAGTCCATCACCAAAGTATAGTGAGTTGCTTGCAAGCTACCATGGTGACCTCAAGTTTGAGGGATACATATACCCATATCCCTTCACGAGCAACCCTTTGGCAGAAGGGAGCTCCGCAGTTAGTCACGTTCAGTGAGATGTCATACATTTCACCTGTATATCACATCAGTGTCTCTATACTCCTTGGTAAAGAAGACAACCAACAAATATGACATACAACACTTACACTTGGTACATTGCTGTCCTATAATAATGTATTCTTTGGTTGTGAACCAGTTTAAGAACTACTCGATATATCCTCTCTATATCAAATATAATGTAGTTTAAGGACTCCATCATACAAGAGTTCTTTACAGGAAAATGCATATATGATGAACAGCCAAAAGAATAACTTTTATTCATTAAGAAATTCATATATAATTATAAAATAGCACAACCGTCTATAGTCTAGACGATTAGCTTTGGGACACAATTCCCAACAGTGGTAAGATGATGTGGCATAGGGTCAAGGTGTCCAAGATGATGTGGCGTCATGAAGTAGGTCCCTTATTGGCTTGCATTCTTGATTTAAACTTGATCAAGATACTAATGAACCCCCTAATTACAAGACTCAATTGAAACTAACAAACTAATTAAGGGACTCAATTGAAACTAACTTCAAACCCAACTTGATCAAATCGAACCCAATTTGACCATATTACATAACTAGACTTTAATTAAAATTGACAAGGCTTATATATACAGGACTAAATTGAGATTAGGGTTTAGGGCTTATTCATAGGTGATCCACTGTTGGAATTCTTCCAGGAACAGAATATTACATAAAATCAGGAATCAAAAACCTGACACTGTGGAAGTAGATATAAAAACTACTTTATATCTAAACATGTAATTTACAAATAAATCTAATTTATTCATAATAAATTCTTAAACATGCTATAGTAGATGAAAAAAATATCAAATCTGAAAATAAAATTATTTTGAAGAAAAATAACTTACCTGGATCGCTATCCTGGCCTGCTCTGAAAACTATGCCGATCCCTTTTATACCAAAGTTCTACCGGAGCTGCGCAAATGCCCGACCTCTGCTGGTATCCACACAGAGCTTGCACAACCGAGTTATAGAGAGCACTGGACTGCTAGATCCTTGCAGCCCTCACCTCTTTCAGCAAATCTGGTACTTTAATAACTGTGCAAATCCAAATCAAGATCGACTTCTTGAACTGGCTTCTATCTTGCAAACTTAGATCTGCAAGACCTTGCACCTCTTTTCTTCTTCTTTCTCTTATGATGAACTCCTCTCCAGACTCTTGAAAAGAAGAACTAGACCTCACATAAGGAAGAAGAAAAACACCTAAAAGGAAGAGGACTCCCCAAGAGAGAGATCCTCTGGTGTTAATGCCTAAGAGGAAGATGTTCATGCCAAAAGGAGAAGCTCTTTTGGTCAGCCACCCCCGCTCCCCTTTTATAAATCACTTCTCCCACCCCTCCAAGATAAAATACTAGAGTTTAATCTAAACTGGTTAGATTTTAAGAGAAGTAGAAGAGGACTCTTCTTTCTCTCTTAATTTCCATGCCAAAAACTATTTGCACCCTCCTTGTTTTCATGCCAAATACTCTTGTCGCACAAAGAATTTGGGTGCACTAGTCTAGCATATGGAGACATGAGAAGATAAGGAGAGAGAGTCCTAGTCCAACAAGATTCTCAGTCATGGTCCAAATAAATTGATTTGATAGTTAAATCGAAGCCAATTTTAAATCCAATCGAACCCATATCGAAAAGACTATTGACCCAACTCAATTAGGACCAATTAACTGAGTCTAACTCAATTAAATTAAATCTAATTTAATTCAATTAATAACTAATCCATAATTTATTAATTGTAACATTTTAAATTAGGTCCAAATGTACTAAAATTATAAAATTTAGTAATATTTTGATTTGTTGATTGGTTACTTAAGCTCCTAATGTGTGTGACCCCTCAGGTCCTATCCTGTCTGGTAATGAAACATGCTATAATCTTCATTATACATCATTGAAACTCCTTTCAATGGACAGAAATAATTTTTGCTCAACCCTAATCAGGATCATCAATCCGATAATGATACTAATGGGCTCTCACAATTTATCTGTAGACCTAGCAGTATGTAGTGGCAACCCAGCAGAATAAGATTGGAAACCCTAGGTATAGTTATCATGTGATTCGGTTCCTCTATCAAAAATCCTGATATGATGTTGGTTACAGATACTTGTCAAACCCATCAGTCATATGCTTAACTTAATCGACTCAAGTCCAATTGTGATACTAATGAAAACACATTTTCATTATCACCCTCCATAGACTTCTGGACTTAGTCATATTAAGCTGCATAGGATTATTCCTTACAACTAAGGCTGATAGTTCCCTACAAGTGAACACCCTACTCCTACAATAAATTTACTGCAGCCAATGAACACTGCAAGATCCCAAATGGATAGGAACCATGTGTTTGTGCTATCAAACTATAGCAACCTTATTGTGAGTAGCTGAGACACTCTAGGTCAAAGAACTATTCACATAACTACAGCATCAGAAAGTTATTGATGAGTGAATATTCATCCGTATAACTTCTTGTACTTGGTCATGCTCAGTATTGTTGATCTTTATCAACTACCTGCACTCTCACTCCAGTGTCACCATACTGTAGGTCAGAGACTTATCTATCCAAAAAAGGAAAGTGATCTGTGCACCGATTTTAGTGGATCAATCACCATTCTCATGATATTCCAATAATCGGGAGCTTTTAGGAGTTAATCTATAAAGACACATGTCTCAAATTCTCAACTCTTAGAATATGTGTCATCGCCCATTAACTTTATAGATGATTCATAGGCATATCAATATGAACGAAAATAATGTCCTTTTATTAATAAGAAAAATTAAGTACAAAGTTCATGCCCTAAAAATTATAATGTGTCAAGCCAATATGGCTTATAGGTCATACATCTAACAATCTCCCACTTGCACTAAAGCCAATTGGCTATATATCTAAGTTCCATCTTCTCAAGGTGGACATCAGCCTTTTGCTGGCTCAGAGGCTTAGTCAGTGGGTTTGCCATATTTTTCATGGAGTCTACTCTTCGTACCTCAACATACTTCTTTTCGAGATAGTCGCGTATTATATTAAACCATCGCTCAATATGCTTAGACTTTTGGTGAGACCTGGGCTCCTTAGCAAGAGCTATTGCACCATTATTGTCACAATATATGGGGATTGAATTAGATGGCATCACTCTAAGCACTGCAACAAACTTTTTGTACCAGAAGGCTTCTTTTGCAGCTTCAAAAGTAACGATGTACTCTTCTTCCATTGTTGAATGTACTATGATAGACTGCTTAGAACTTTTCCAACTAGTTGCCCTATCATTGCACAACAACATAGACCCTGATGTAGAATTTCTATCATCAGGATCAGACATAAAGTTTGAGTCTGTATATCCCTTTATTCCTAATTCTAAACTCCGTCCAAAGACTAAGAATAGATCTTTGTCCTTCTCAAGTACTTAAGAATGTTCTTCACAGCTATCTAGTGTTCGTCACCTAGATTTGACTAATATCTGCTCGTGACACTCACAGCAAGAGCTATATCAGGCTGAATACACAACATGGCATACATAAGGCTTCCAATTGCCGAAGTATATGGAATCTTGTTCATGCATTGAATCACTTCAGGTGTATTAGGACACATTTTCTTGGAGAGATTAATGCCATGCATAAGTGGTAACAATCCTTTTTTAGAGTTCTCCATGCTAAACCTTTTCAGCTCATTCTCTATGTACATTTTTTGTGAAAGGCCAAGCGTCCAATTAGATCTATCTCTATAGACCTTAATCCCCAAAATATAAGATGCTTCATCAAAGTTTTTCATAGAGAATTCTTTAGATAACCAACTTCTGACCGAAGTCAATATAGGAATATCATTCCCGATAAGGAGGATGTCATCCACGTACAATATGAGGATTGTCACTGCCCTCCCACTGGCCTTCTTGTAAACACATGGCTCATCCTCATTCTTGATAAAATCAAAAGATTTGATTGCATCATAAAAATGAGTATTCCAACTCCAAGAAGCTTGCTTCAATCCATAGATTGATCTATGCAACTTGCAGACCTTTTTATCTTTATCATTGGAAGTGAAACCCAAAGGCTGCTCCATATAGATATCTTTCTCAAGATATCCATTCAGGAATGTAGTTTTCACATCCATCTGTCATATCTTATAATCATGATATGCTGCAATTGCAAGCAATGTTCGGATGGATTTCAGCATAGCTACTGGTGAAAAGGTATCATGATAGTCAATGCCTTTACGTTGACTATATCCTTTTGCCACTAACCTAGCTTTAAAGGTCTCTACCTTACCATCTATACCTATTTTTCTTTTGTAGATCCATTTACAACCAATAGGTACAATACCCTATGGTGGATCTACTAAGGACCAAACTTGGTTAGAATGCATTGATTCAATTTCCGATTTCATAGCATTCAACCATTTCTCGGAGTCGATGTCTGACATCGCCTCATCATAAGTCTTAGGATCAATTAATTGATCCTTGTTCCCAACTAGGAATATTTTCTTTATATCCTCTGTAAGCATACCTAAGTACCTTTTAGGAGATTTGAAGACTCTAGTAGACCTGCGAGGTGAAAGAGCATTTCTATGAATTGGTTGATAATATTCAATCTGATCTCTAGCTGGCTGCTCTTTAGGGACTTTCTCATCAAGCTTAATCAGCCTCCCACTACCACCTTCTTGAATAAATTATTTTTCAAGAAATATGGCATGTCTGCTCACAATCACATTATGATCTTCTATAAGGTAAAAGTAATATCCTAAAGTTTCTTTAGGATATCTTATAAATTGAGCTTTTGCATATCTAGATTCCAACTTATCCGCCATTAGTCTTTTGACATAGGCTAGACAACCCCAAATCTTGAAATGAGCCAGACTTGGTTCTTACCATGCCAAATCTCATATGGTGTGGTAGGAATAGATTTAGATGGAACTCTATTTAAAATATAAATTGAAGTTTGTAGGGCATATCCTCAAAAAAATAAAGGCAAGTTAGTGAAGCTCATCATTGATCGAACCATATCTAATAGTGTCCTATTTCTCCTCTCAAACACCCCGTTTAGCTGAGGCATACCACGTGGAGTCCATTATGAGACTATTCCATTGTCCTTAAGATAATATAAGAATTCCCTACTAAGGTATTCACCTCCCCGATCTGATCAAAGAACCTTAAGGGTTTTACCTGTCTATTTTTCTACTTCATGTCTGAATTCCTTGAACTTTTCAAAAGCTTCAGATTTGTGTCTCATAAGAAACACATAACCATACCATGAACAATCATCAGTAAAGGTTATGAAGTAGTAAAAACCACCCCTGGACTGCACATCAAATGTACCACACATATCAGTGTATACCAGGACAAGTAATTCTGTGGCCCTCTCCCCATGTCCTACAAAAGGTAACTTGATCATTTTTCCTTGAAGACATGACTCACAAGGTGGATATGATTCGGAATTAACTGAATCTAGGATCCTATCCCTTTCCAGTTTGTTAATTCTGTCCTCACCTTTATGACCGAGCTTCATATGCCATATATATTTATCATTTAGGTCATTTTTAACATGTTTATATCCTATGGCATTCACTATAATTTTTTCGTTAATATTTAAAGATACATCGACATGCAAATGATAGAGACTGTCAATTACAATAACTTTTGCAACCAATTTATTTCTCAAATAAATATTACAAAAGTCTTTATTGAATGTAAATTCAAATCCTTCCTATGCTAGCACAGAGATAGAAATCAAATTTTTACTAGCTCCAGGCATAAAATAGCAGTCACTAAATACTAATCTAAACCCTAAAGGTAACACCATAGAATATGATCCAATGGCTTGTGCAGCAACTTTTGCTCCATTTTCGACACGTAGGACCATCTCACCTTTTCTCAGCATTCTACTTCTTTCCATACCCTGCATTGAAATGCAAATATGAGCACTAGAGCCAGAGTCTAAATTTCAATTGGAAGTAGATGAAACCGTTAGGTTAGATTCAATAATGAGTATGGACTTACCTTTAGAAGGTGCATCCTCTTTCTGTTTCTTTAAGCATTCCAGGTAGAGAGGATAATTTCTTTTTTAGTGGCCATCTGTATTACAGTGAAAACATTTTCCTTTGCTAACCTTGGCTCTTAGGAGTGTCCTTCTTATTCTTTTTGTTCTCCTTCTTTTGCTTCTTTGCAGGTTTCTTCTTCTTCCAAGTTGACTTTCTTTTGGAGGAAGACTGCTCCATAGAGAAAACATAGCCCCTTGAACTCTTCAGGGTCCCCCCATTGCTTACCAACATGTTCAATAATTCAGGTAAGATGTAATTCAACTTGTTCATATTATAGTTCATAACAAACTAAGCATATGACTAGTCAAGGACTGGAGGATCAAATCCACCTGAAGCTCCTTGTGAATAGGAATGCCCAGCTTCTAAAGCTATTCGATGTCCTTGATCATTGATAAACAATGATCATGGATTGACCACCCTTCACGCATCTTATTATTGAAAAGCCTTTTTGACACCTCAAAGCAATCAATCTAACTTTGTTCACCATATAACTCTTGCAGGTGAATCAGAATCGATTTAGTAGTTGGCATATCCTCATGTTGGCTCTGCAATTTATTTGACATTGAGGCCAACATGTAACACTTAACCTTATTATCATCTTCCATTCATTTTTCATATGTAATCATCTGACAAGCATTCGAATGGTCAGGTAAGACAAGGTTTCTTGGTCAAGCACATAGCCTAACTTCTTAGAACTCAAAACAATTTTGATATTTCTCAACCAATCTTTGAAATTAAGGCCTATAAGTCGGTTTGTCTCTAGAATACGGGCTAAAAATTTTGAAGGAGACATGGTTAATTGCAAGAGTAGAAGATTCAAATTAGATGTTTATACTTAATTATAAAATTATTCTAGGGTCTTTAAAAATAATTTTAGAACTCCCACTGTTTTCTTGGATCTCTCACACTCCCCTAGAGATGCGGAAATCCTGCAACTCTAGGTTTCTAGTGGGTGCTACGGTCCCATCGATGTGCAGCACCTAACCATGCTTGGTTATTGGTAACACGCTACACCAATAAGTGGCCAACTCTTGTCCAATGTATCTAATACAAGTTATAGCAACTTGGTCTCTAAATCATGAAACCTTAACATGCCTGTTCATTGGTCCAATCATTAATTAAGTCAGACCCACCATTCCTGTTAGACAAAGCCGTCATTGAGTCCCTCAATGTGCCCATTTATTGGGCCCAACACCATCAGTGCCTAGCAACATCTCATGCTTAATACGGTGGTTGTGTCTTCCCGATGCAACTAGACCACTGTAACCAGCTGAGAATAATCAACACTAGTAGGACACCCGCACACCTATAATGGTGGAAGACCCAAGACCTAATATTTATGGGGAGCTAAGGTTCAAGTTTCTTCTAAATTGATCAGGAAAATTATGTCTGACCAAATACATTAAGTCAGCACAATCTCATGTCTGACTTAAAATAACTAGCATGGATGAACTCAAATCAAAAGTAACTAGTGCGGGCACCAGACTCAGAAGAAGACTTCAGAGCTCCATCTGGATCTCTGATTAACCTTGCCCGAAGAATTAGGGTTTTTTTTTTTGGCTTGTAATAAGGGTTGACTGGTTCAACTCAATTTTAGCTTGAGTCTATATTACCTGCATTTTATTTTGTTGAGTCATGTTGACTCAGTAGTGGACTAGGGCTTCAACCTGGGGTGTTACATTTTCTTCCAAGGCCAAGCAAGTGGGCGCCACACTCCTAGCCACACTCCCAGCCATACGCCTGAGTCCAGGGGGCGCCACATCTCCATCCAGCAGCCTTTGGTCCCCACACCACAGATAGCAGCTCCCTTCTCTTATGCGCCAATTGAGGAGAAATCCACCAGGAGTCCACAAATCAAGGGGGCGGCCTAAGACTTTCCCAAAAGAACCAAACTATGAAAGGGAAGAAATTCTCTTGGAGAGAACATCAAGGAGGCGCCCATTACCTGCCAAAAATATCCAAAACAAAGATGGGAAGGACCTTGACTTAGGGAGAAAGAAAAGGAGGAGTCCAAAAGAGTTGAGCCATGGAAGGAAAGAAATCCTCTCTTGAAGAACCAAGCATGGAGGCGCCATCTACCTTCCTTTTATAACCCAAATCAAATTTTTTTGGAACCTTGGCCGGCCATATGTGTATGGATTATCCTGATTTGTAGATCCCCTCCTTTAGTCCCACATGGGAAGATGTAAAACCCTACTCTCTTGTAAAGTCCTATAAATTAAACCCCTATTGTAAGTTTAAATCAATCAGATGAATGAAACCAAATTTTTTTTGTGAGCAAACTTTGTGTTTTCTCTCTTCCGCACTTGCATCCAGGTGTTGAGCTCCGTGAGGGAGTAAATCCGGGTTCCCCAGGAACCTTGAGGAGGTGTGAGATCTCCAAAACCCAAACCCTAGGTTAGCCACTCCACTCCCAAACCCTAGCCGCCCATCATTCTTTTCTTTCCACCAAGCCCTAGCCTATCCCACTTCTCACGGCCACCCTCTTCAAGTCAAGGCCGACCACCAGCATCCGGGTCCAGTCCAGATACTTCAGATCTAAAGCAATTCTAAGAGGAAGTCAGATCAGCCTCCAGGAGAATCCTGATTTCAGCAACTTCAGCTTTCAAGTTCTTCAATCTGGTAAATCTTTTCTTGGGTATCTGAATTCCATCACTTGTTCCTCTTCTTTCCCAGATCTTGAGTCCAGGAGAAGCCGACTCAGCCACAGGACCAGTATTGGAGGATCCATTGCGAAGGTATCCGAATCCGAGGATCCAACAATCTGCTCGAGAGAGTTCTTCCACCAAACTTTGTGAAGATCACTGTCTGGTTGGTAACCCATCTCTCCTCTCTATTTCTGTCCTGTTGAAAGTTCAGAGCGAAATCCTAGGTCTGGGAGTTTCTCAACCCCCAGCAATCCGTTACTTCTGAACTACTCTGATATCTTAGCTTCTTCTAAATTGTGATTTCAATCCTTACCTAGTTTCCATCAACTTAGTTTACTTTACTTTGAGTCGAGTCCAATTTCTGAATATATATAAAAAAAAAAAAGAATTAATCTTAAATTTACTTCCGCATACGCTTCTTTGTTCTTTGTTCTGCATCATTTTTGGTATCAGAGCTTTCGTCCTGCATCAATTTTGGTATCAGAGCCCTGTCTAGGGTTTCTGTTTCGATTGCTTGCTTGCGGCTCTCTCTTTTTACTTTGTCTGCTCGAAGTAGACTCCCCAGGATGTCCGGTCCTAGGAACGAAGTGAGGTGCAAACCTCCTCTTCCCATTCCACGGGGTGTTCCTAGGGCGTGTAGGGGATCCGTTGGGTTATAACTTCGTAGCAGGAATTGTAAACAGGGAAGTGCTCTGTTTTCAGTCCATAATTGCCCTGTTGTAAGAATTATTTCTCACTGCAAGTAACTCCAAATTCGGTGATTTTTATTTTGCTGAAACCAGTATAATTGAAATTATTTTGCATAATTTTCTTGTGATTTATTGGTTTCCGTGGAATTTCTGAGAATTAAATTACTGCAACTTTGTTTTTGTGTTATGCAATCCAATTATTTTTGAGTGTTCATCTCTTAATTCATCTTAAGGGCATTTGAGCATCTAAGATAAGGGGAGGAGTTGATAACCTCTCCTTAGCCCAAAACCACCATCCCTTCATTCGAACCTAAGCCTTTAATCTAAAATTGATTAGACCTAATTTGCCCTAGTGGGTTACGGACATCAACAAGTCGGGTCAAGGCTAGTGTTGAGTCAATTTGTCTGGTTACTCTGTGTGTGCTTTGTACTCAGTGTCTAGAACGGTGGTTCAGGGATTCCATCCCGAAGGGCTTATGTGCTAGTCTGCCTACCTGACCAATCTTTGATTGGTGTCTAGGATTGGCATTCAGGGACCTAACACTCCCCTTACACCTGCCTGGCTGAGTCCTGAGTTACTACAGGCTAGCTTGCCACTCTGATTGGGCATCTAGTTTGGGCTCTAGGTCTAGTTAGCCCGTAGTCGTTCAGTTGAGTCTCATTTTGTGTGTTTGCTTGCATCATGTCTACCCGGAATGGAGTGCCATACCAACCTGGTCAAACCCAACCTGATTTAGAAGCCATGGTTAGAGCTCTTACTGAGAGTATGAACAAACTGAGTCAGGATGTGACTACCACTGTTGCCCAATTTAAAGAACAAGTCCATGAGGATCTTGCCTAGCTTAGGGATCGAGTCCAAGTGCTAGAGGAACCTAGGCTTCGGAACTGGACTCCTGACCCAGATTTTAATGTACCTCAACCTCACCCACACCAAGAGCCTAGAAGACCTTTATACCGAGATCCTGAACCTAATCATAGGAGGCCTGACCCAGAACCCGAGGATAGAGATGATAGGTTCATTCGAAACATCAAGTTAGATCCACCCACTTTTGATGGTAGCCTAAATCCTAAGGTGTATTTTGATTGGGAGGGTGAGATGGACCAGTACTTTGAGTGGTATGCCATGTCTGAGGAGAGGAAATTCAAGTTTGCCAAGATGAAATTAATACGTCAAGCTAGGTTATACTGGGGGAACATTGAGCTGACCACTAGAAGATGAAATGTAGAGCCCATAACCACTTGGCAGGGTATGAAAGAGAAACTTAGAGACAAGTACCTACCCATTTCATACCAGCAAAATCTGTTAGACCAATGGCAGACTTTGAAACAAGGGAACCGATCTGTTTCAGACTACATAACCACCTTTGATGAATACCTGATGAGATGTGATGTGAGTGAAGTCCATGAGGTCACTTTGTCTAGATTTAGGGCTGGACTTAGGGAAGATATTAAGAGAGAGTTGTTTCTGAGAGAGGTTACTGACCTAGACCAAGCCTATCAGATTGCACTGAACACTGAGAAGTTTCAAAGGGGACCCATGCCTTCTAGGGTTAGTGCCCCAATCCCAAGAAATGGACCTAGCCAGGTTACCCCTAGCAAGCCTAATCAGGGTATTCCCACCCCTAGGCCCATGGATAGAGGTAAGGCACCTGACACCCAGAGATCCCCTAGTATCGTCTGTTTTAAGTGCCAGAAGCCCGGTCATATCTCCAATCAGTGCACAGCCATAGCTTGTTTTAAGTGTCATAAGGTAGGTCATGTTTCTAGCCAGTGCCCTCGTAGATCCCTATATATAGAAGAGGGAGGAGAAGAGAATTCCGAGCCTAATGAGGAGTTTGAAGAAGAAGTTTATGAGGCCGGAATGAATTTGGTCGATGAGTATGAAGGAGAGGAAGAACCCACAGAGTCTGACCAATTAGGGGTTGTGAGATGCATCCTGTCCCAAACTAAAGTTCAAGAAGATTGGCGTAGGACTAACATCCTACAGACTTTCCTTAAACTAGGGGATAAGGTTTGTAAAATCATCATAGACAGTGGAAGCTATGTGAATGCCATTTCTACTAGCACTGTCAAAATGTTAGGCTTAACCCCAGTCCCCCACCCCAACCCCTATAAGGTTTCTTGGGTAGACTCTACCTCTATACCCATCCAGTCTAGATGTCAGGTCCAAATCCAAATGCAATCCTATCAAGAGAAGATTTGGTGTGATGTCTTGCCCATGGGGGTGAGCAGTATAATTCTTGAAAGACCTTGGTTGTATGATCATGATGCCACCCTCTTAGGAAAATCCAACACCTGTATCTTTAGTTTCAATGGGAAGAAAATCACAATCCATTCAGTCCCTCCTAAGGACAAGGTAGCTAAAGGAACCAGTAAGGTCAGAGAAATGAAGACTGGAGTGAACATAATTAGTGCCAAGGATCTAGAACAAGAAATTCATAGTGGTTCACCCATTTGGATGTTGACTGCTAAGGAACTTAGGACTCCTACACCCTCAGAGCCTCCTCAGGAAGTTAAGCCTTTATTAGAAGAATTTGAGGATGTTTTTCCCGAGGATCTGCCATACCACCTTCCACCTCTTAGGGATATTCAGCATTCCATAGATTTAGTCCCAGGAGCTACTTTACCCAACTTGCCCCATTATAGGATGAATCCATCTGAGCATAAAGAACTGCAAAAGCAGGTTGGCGAATTGTTGAGGAAGGGGTTCATTAGAGAGAGTCTTAGCCCTTGTGCAATCCCTGCACTTCTAACCCTGAAGAAGGATGGCACGTGGAGGATGTGTGTTGACAGTCGTGCCATCAATAAAATCACAATCAAGTATAGGTTCCCCATCCCTAGACTAGATGACATGCTTGATATGATGGCCGGTGCCATGGTTTTTTCTAAAATTGATCTCAAGAGCGGCTATCATCAGGTTAGGATTAGACCAGGGGATGAGTGGAAAACAGCCTTCAAAACTAAGGATGGTCTCTTTGAATGGGTTGTTATGCCTTTTGGGTTGTCCAATGCCCCTAGTACTTTCATGAGGATTATGATCCAAGTACTTAGAGCTTTCGTAGGGAAGTTTGTAGTGGTCTATTTTGATGACATCCTGATCTATAGTAAGACCCCTGCAGATCACCTAGGCCACCTTAGACAAGTCTGTCAAGTTTTGAGGAATGATAGTCTCTACGGTAATCTCAAAAAGTGTGAATTTATGACCAGTAGAATTATCTTCCTTGGATTTGTTGTAACCCCTGACGGCATGGCTGCCGATCCTGAAAAGATTAGGTCCATAGTAGAATGGCCAAAGCCGACCAGTGTGCATGAAGTCAGAAGTTTCCATGGCTTGGCTACCTTCTATAGGTGATTCATCAAGGGGTTTAGTACCATAGTTGCCCCTATCACAGACTGCATTAGGAAGGGAGAATTTCAGTGGACCAAAGCAGCCCATAAAGCCTTCCTAGATCTTAAGGATAGGATGACCCAGGCACCCATTTTGAGACTACCGGACTTTTCAAAGGTATTTGAGGTTGCCTGTGATGCTTCAGGAGTAGGTATAGGTGGAGTCCTAAGCCAAGAGAACCATCCCGTAGCATTCTTTAGTGAAAAACTTAATGATGCTAAGCTTAGGTATTCTACCTATGATAAGGAATTTTATGCGGTAGTGCAAGCTTTGCGTTACTGGAGACATTATTTGCTACCGCAAGAATTTGTGCTATTTTCGGACCATGAGGCTCTTAGATTCTTGAATTCTCAGAAGAAGCTTAACCCTAGGCATGCTAAGTGGGTAGAGTATATCCAGTCCTATACTTTTGTTTTGAAGCATAAGGCTGGGTCTGAAAATAAGGTAGCTGATGCCCTTAGTCATCGATCTTTGTTGTTGAATTCTGTTAGGGCTGAAGTCATAGGGTTTGAGCAAATCAAAGAGGAATATGAGTCGTGTCCAGATTTTAAGACTGTGTACCAAGATCTAACTCAAGGACCATCTAGTGAACATAAGGATTATTCCCTTTTAGATGGCTTTCTGTTCTTTAAGAATAGGCTTTGCATCCCTAGAACCTCTCTTAGGGAATTTTTGATTTGGGAAACTCATGCTGGAGGTTTAGCTGGCCATTTCGGAAAAGATAAGACCACCCTGGCTATTGAAGACCATTTTTTCTGGCCTAGCTTAAAAAGTGATGTAGCACACATTGTGGCTAGGTGTCGAACCTGCGCTGTTGCCAAACAGCGAAAATAGAACACCGGCCTTTATACCCCACTCCCTGTCCCAGATCGTCCTTGGCAAGATGTGAGCATGGACTTTGTGTTAGGTTTGCCTAAGACCCAGAGGAGGCATGACTCCATCTGCGTTGTAGTAGACCGATTTTCCAAGATGGCCCATTTCTTGCCTTGTTCCCAAACATTTGATGCGTCTAAGGTAGCCACCCTGTTCTTTAATGAGATAGTTCGACTCCATGGCCTACCCAAGACCATTGTTTCAGATAGGGATGTTCGGTTCACCAGCTATTTCTGGAAAACCCTTTGGCATAAGTTAGGGACGAAACTTAAGTTTTCAACTGCCTATCATCCCCAGACTGACGGCCAAACCGAAGTAGTGAACCGTAGTTTAGGCAATCTGCTAAGGTGTCTTGTTGGTGAAAATATTAGGAACTGGGATTTGTACTTACCTAGAGCTGAATTTGCATATAATGACTCGGTCAATAGGTCTATGGGTAAGAGTCCATTTGAAATTGTGCATGGTTACAAACCCCACACACCTCTTGACCTAGCTCCTTTACCAGTCCACACACGGGTCTCCGAGTCTGCCGAAGTTTTTGCATAGCATATAAAAGACTTGCATAAAGAAATTCAAGCCAAAATAAATTTAAGTAATGAAACTTATAAGAAGTTGGCTGATTCTCAAAGGCGAGTCAAAACTTTTGACGAAGGAGACTATGTAATGATTAGGTTAAGGCCTGAACGGTTTCCTCCTGGAACCGTTAGAAAGTTACATGCTAGAGGAGCTGGACCATTTAGAGTGGTGAAGAGAGTAGGACCCAATGCCTATGTGCTCGAGTTACCTCCAGAACTAGGCATTAGCTCCACTTTCAACATTACAGACCTAGTAGAGTATAGGGAGCCAGCTGTGATTCCCAGTGAGGCTTTTGAACCTAATCCTGCTCTTGAGAGTGAACCTGACCCTGTGTGTCCACCAACAAACTGGCCTATGAGGAAAGAGCAGATTGAAAAGATCCTGGATGATCAGGTTATCTCTACTCGTAATCGAGGATACCAAAGATACCTGGTCCGCTGGCTAGGAAGGCCAGATTCTGATGACTCTTGGATCTCCCGAGAAGAATTACAAGAGTTGGACCCAGACCTCTTGGAGAGATACCAGAGCCAGCTTGATCCATACTCGACAGGGTCGAGTTCCTCCCACCCTGGGAGAATTGGTGCGGGCACCAGACTCAGAAGAAGACTTCAGAGCTCCATCTGGATCTCTGATTAACCTTGCCCGAAGAATTAGGGTTTTTTTTTGGCTTGTAATAAGGGTTGACTGGTTCAACTCAATTTTAGGTTGAGTCTATATTACCTGCATTTTATTTTGTTGAGTTATGTTGACTCAGTAGTGGACTAGGGCTTCAACCTGGGGTGTTACATTTTCTCCCAAGGCCAAGCAAGTGGGCGCCACACTCCCAGCCACACTCCCAGCCATATGCCTGAGTCCAGGGGGTGCCACATCTCCATCCAACAGCCTTTGGTCCCCACACCACAGATAGCAGCTCCCTTCTCTTATGCGCCAATTGAGGAGAAATCCACCAGGAGTCCACAAATCAAGGGGGTGGCCCAAGACTTTCCCAAAAGAACCAAACTATGAAAGGGAAGAAATTCTCTTGGAGAGAACTTCAAGGAGGCGCCCATTACCTGCCAAAAATATCCAAAACAAAGATGGGAAGGACCTTGACTTAGGGAGAAAGAAAAGGAGGAGTCCAAAAGAGTTGAGCCATGGAAGGAAAGAAATCCTCTCTTGAAGAACCAAGCATGGAGGCGCCATCTACCTTCCTTTTATAACCCAAATCAATTTTTTTTGGAACCTTGGCCGGCCATATGTGTATGGATTATCCTGATTTGTAGATCCCCTTCTTTAGTCCCACATGGGAAGATGTAAAACCCTACTCTCTTGTAAAGTCCTATAAATTAAACCCCTCTTATAAGTTTAAATCAATCAGATGAATGAAACCAAATTTTTTTTGTGAGCAAACTTTGTGTTTTCTCTCTTCCGCACTTGCATCCAGGTGTTGATCTCCGTGAGGGAGTAAATCCGGGTTCCCCAGGAACCTTGAGGAGGTGTGAGATCTCCAAAACCCAAACCCTAGGTTAGCCACTCCACTCCCAAACCCTAGCCGCCCATCATTCTTTTCTTTCCACCAAGCCCTAGCCTATCCCACTTCTCACGGCCACCCTCTTCAAGTCAAGGCCGACCACCAGCATCCGGGTCCAGTCCGGATACTTCAGATCTAAAGCAATTCTAAGAGGAAGTCAGATCAGCCTCCAGGAGAATCTTGATTTCAGCAACTTTAGCTTTCAAGTTTTTCAATCTGGTAAATCTTTTCTTGGGTATCTAAATTCCATCACTTGTTCCTCTTCTTTCCCAGATCTTGAGTCCAGGAGTAGCCGACTTAGCCACAGGACCAGTATTGGAGGATCCATTGCGAAGGTATCCGAATCCGAGGATCCAACAATCTGCTCGAGAGAGTTCTTCCACCAAACTTTGTGAAGATCACTGTCTGGTTGGTAACCCATCTCTCCTCTCTATTTCTGTCCTATTGAAAGTTCAGAGCGAAACCCTAGGTCTGGGAGTTTCTCAACCCCCAGTGATCCGTTACTTCTGAACTACTCTGATATCTTAGCTTCTTCTAAATTATGCTTTCAATCCTTACCTAGTTTCCATCAACTTAGTTTACTTTACTTTGAGTCGAGGCCAATTTCTGAAATATAAAAAAAAAAAAAGAATTAATCTTAAATTTACTTCTGCATACGCTTCTTTGTTCTGCATCAGTAACCCTATTAAAAACTTAATCAACCAAATTGGCCAGGTCAGTTTGATACACGGAAGGGTTCTGCCATATACCCTCTTTTCGCCAAACTAGTTGGTTGAGAAAAAGTTAGCCCCAATTAAAAACCATGATCAATACCTTCCTTAGACACCAATTGATTGATAAGATTCAATTAGGTCAATATAGTGATCTGGGCTCACACTGAGCTAAATTAGGTCTTAACTTGTTGATTCATAATCAAATGAATTGATCTGACCAGACATCATCTAAAAATAATTTTAAGGTGAATAGACCTAATTTGTTCAACCCAAACCCATATGCACCTAATTTGATTTTTCGAATCAAATCAATTTTAAAATAGATTCAAGTGCATGATATTAATGGCTTATGATCCTGAATCAAATTTAAGATCTAAACCTAAATAGGATCGCATACATCAACATGTTAGATTATATAATTAAACTATGTCTAATGTAATTAAATATATCTAAAACATGCTTAACAACACATCACATATGTAATCATAAATCGATCAAAACTTTTGAAAACCCTATTTCAAAAATAGGTATACATCAACGTAGGATAACCTTTGCACTATAGGTGGCAAACCTTATAGCAGGTCAACCTTATAATCACTTTGTGCAACCTTTAATCAATTAATTTCTAGATTTTTAGATCTAAAAATTATGATTTTAATTTTGAAAATAGTTTTAAAAAATATAACAATTCTATGTTAGAACAACCTTATATTCAACATAGATTTAATACAATCATCATCTAACTTTCTGATTTGAATATGTTTCAGATATGATTCTCATCCATGCATGTTAAAGAAAGGAGAACCATGGCTCTAATACCATTGTTGGAATTCTCACAGGAATAGAATATTGCATAAAATCAGAATCAAAAACCTGACGCAGCGGAAGTAGATATAAAAATTACTTTATATTTAAACATGTAATTTGCAAATAAATCTAATCTGTGCTAATCCACTTTTATACCGGGGTTTTACTGGTGGGGGCACTTGGATCAGACATAGATTACTGGGTCCCATATGGTTTACTGATTAGGGTTTAGATCCTTAGTCATGTGTCATAATTTTGTAATCAAGTAAGATTGAGTCCTGTAATAAGTTGAGGCTAATTGATTTGTCTTAACCTTGGTCCAGTTATTAAGTCCTGTACTTGAGTATTAGTCCAGTATGAGTCTCATTTTGTATAAGATGAGAGGTTACATAGTTTTGAAGTTCCACCATGCCTCATTCAGGATCCAAAAGCCTTCACAACGGCTTATTGGGCCTTATTTGCCACCCTAGGGTCCAAGATTCCTTCCAGATGCCCTAAATGCCCTCTAGATGCCTTGATACCCTCTAGATGATAGAGAATGTTTTCAGATCAGGGCACCTCATAATTCCAAGAATATGCCAATACCCAAGCCAAGAGATTCCAAGCCCAGGAGTCAAGCCCATGAGCCCTAGAACCAAGATTCCAAGGAATGTGCTGATACCAAGGCATCCCAGTTTCCATGGCCCAAAGCCCATGCATCAAGGCCTAAAGGAAGATGCCCCCTTGCTGCCCATGAAGCCCACATGCCCAAGCCCAATACATGTAGGCATCCAAGCCCTTTGACCAAGTCCAAGCCTTTGACCAATTCGAAGAAGGAAGGAAATCCAAGTAGAATAAGGAGAACTAGTTTCATTCAAAGTGTATTCTCCCAATCTTAATCAAACTTGTAATCCCTTTCCCTCTTTACTTTGTATTTCTATCCTAACTAGGAGAGGACTTGGAAAATATCTATAAATACCCCACCCCTCCCCCTCTTGTAAGTAATCTTTATTCATGATATCAAAACTCTAGTGAATTTTATTTGAGATTGCTCTTATGTTCAACTTTGTGTGAAGTGAGTGTTTGGAGTTGTGTGCCCTAATCCTACCAAGCCCTAGCCATCCCAGGTGATCTTCATCCAAGCCCCAACACGCCATCAACAAGTGCCCTAGCCAACCTCAAATAAGGAGCATCCTTCTTCCACCTTCAAGCCACCCACATCCAAAACCCTAATCTCTTCCTTTCTGACCCTAGTTCCATAATTTCACTTTTTATTTGTTCTCTAACTAATTCTCTAATGCTTGCAGGATCCCCGTGGTATTCACCTCCAAGGAGGAGGCCCTCTTTGCCTCCAGGACTGATCCCAGATAGCTGACTAATTCGTGGTCTAAAGGCTTGCCTTCCAAGCATCGATTCAGAGTGCTGTGCGATCTCTTCATCAATCGGATCTTCAAATCCCTACCTGGTACAATCCTTCCCCCTCCTAATTTCTGACTTGATGAAGGTATGCTATCCTAATCAGGGGTTTCTCAATCTTCGAGGTCCTATCTTTTATTATTTTGCATGAGTCTTATATGGGTATGCTAGTTTCTTTCATTACTAGCTTCCTAGTTATTCTTTACTTGATTTTGAAAATTTTAGTCTGCAAATTAAAATCCTAAAAAAAATTTAAAAATTTAGTTTCTATTTTCCTGCATGCATATGAGTCTTAGGATCGTCCTGCATCATCTACCAAAGCAACGCAAACATCCAGCCTCTGTTAGTATCCACACAGAGCTGCGCAATCGAGTCATAGCGAGCACTGGATTGCTAGATCCTTGCAGCCCTCTCCTCTTTCAACAAATATGGTGCTTTAATAACTATGCTGATCCAAATCTGGACCGGCTTCTTCTAGAACTAGCTTCTATCTTGCAAACTTAGATCTGCAAGACCTTGGAGCTTTTTCCTTCTTCTTTCTCTTGTGATGAACTTCTCTCCAGACTCTTGAAAAGAAGAACTAGAACTCACACAAGGAAGAAGAAAAATACCTAAAAGGAAAAGGACACCCCAACAGAGAGATCCTCTAGAGTTGACACCCAAGAGGAAGATGTTCATGCCAAAAGGACAAGCTCTTTTGGTCAGCCACCCCCTCTCCCTTTTTATAAATCACTTCTTCCACTCCTCCAAGCCAAAATACTAGAGTTTAATCTAAACTGGTTAGATTTTAAGAGGAGTAGAAGAGAAGGACTCTTCCTTCTCTATTAATTTTCCATGCCAAAAACTATTTGCACCCTCCTTGTTTTCATGCCAAATACCCTTGTTGCACAAAGCATTTGGGCCCACTAATCTAGCATGTGGAGACATGTGGAGATCAGGAGAGAGAGTCCCAATCCAACAGGACTCTCAATCATGGTCCAAATAAATTGATTTGATAGTCAAATCGAAACCAATTTTAAACCCAATCGAACCCATTTCGAAAGGACTATTGACCTAACTCAATTAGGATCAATTAACCGAGTCTAACTCAATTAAATTAAATCTAATTTAATTTAATTAATAACTAATCCATCATTTATTAATTGTAATATTTATAATTAGGTCCAAATATACTAAAATTATAAAATTTAGTAACATTTTGATTTGCTGATTGATTACTTAAGCTCCAAATGTGTGTGACCCCTCAGGTCCTATCTTGTCTGGCAATGAGACATACTATAACCTCTACTATAGATCATCGAAACTCCTTTTAATGGACAGAAATAATTTTTGCTCAACCCTAATCAGGATCATCGATCCGAGAATGATCCTAATGGGCTCTCATAATCTACCAGTGAGACCTAGCAGTATGTAGTGGCAACCCAATAGAATAAGATTGGAACCCCTAGGTGTAGTTATCATGTGATTTGGTTCCTCTATCAAAAATCCTGACATGATATTGGTTAGGATACCCCTCAAACCCATCAGTCATATGCTTAACTTAATCGACTCAAGTCCAATTGTGATACTAATGAAAACACCTTTTTATTATCACCCTGCTATGGCCATAGACTTCTAGACTTAGTCACATTAAGCTACATAGGATTATTCCTTACTACTAAGGCTGATAGATCCCTACAAGTGAACACCCTACACAATAAACTTACTATAGCCAATGAACATTGCAAGGTCCCGAATAGATAGGAACCATGTGTTTGTGCTGTCAAACTACAGCAACCTTATTGTGAGTAGCTGAGACACTCTAGGTCAAAGAACTATTTACATAACTATAGCATCAAGATGTTATTGATGAGTGATTAGTCATCCGTATAACTTCCTGTACTTCGTCATGCTTAATACCGTTGATCTCTATCAACTATGTGCACTCTCACTCCAGTGTCACACACTTTAGGTTAGAGACTTATCTACCCAGAAAGAGAAGTGATCTATGCACCAATTTTAACAGATCAATCACCATCCTTATGATATTCCAACAATCGGGAGCTTTTAAAAGTTAATCTATAAATACACATGCCTCAAATTCTTAACTCTTGAGAATATATGTTATTGCCCATTAACTCTATAGATGATTCATAGACATATCAATATGAATGAAAATAATACCCTTTTATTAATAAGAAAAATTAAGTAAAAAGTTCATGCCCTAAAAATTACAATGTATCAAGCCAACTTGGCTTATAAGGCATACATCTAACAATCCACAAGGAGCTGGAATTGACTTATCATTTTTTTCTAGACCTGGTGTCTACACCATGGGGTCATGCTCATAAGGCGAGCCCCCATCTGAGGTCAGCTCCTGGTTGGGGTCATGCTCATGCTGCCAAGGCGAGCACTCATGTCGAGATCAGCTCCCAGTCGGGGTCGTGCTCATAAGGCAAGCCCTCTATCTTAGGTCAGCTCACGGTCGGGGTCATGCTCACACTACCAAGGCGAGCCCTCTTGCCGAGGTCAACTTCCAGCCGGGGTTATGCTCATAAGGTGAGCCCTCTATCTGAGGTCAGCTCCCGACCATGGTCATGCTCATGCAGCCAAGACGAGCCCTCTTGCCGAGGTCAACTCCTAGCTGGGGTCATGCTTATAAGGCAAGCCCTTCATCTGAGGTCAGAGATGTGGGATGAAGCTCTGATACCAAACATGATACGGGATGAAGCTCTGATACCAGAAAATGACATGGGACTAAGATGATGCGGGACTATACTAATGATGAGATGGATATTCAAATGATTTCTTTGAGTTTTAGGTTTTAAAGAGATGTATTGATTCCCGAAGTTGAGTCAGGAATGGAACTAGAGATTCTATAAGGACAAGAACTTTTTAACAAGCAAAGATAGTCCCTAAACAAAGATAACAAGAGGACCACCTGGGATTGAGAAATCCTGTAGGACTTAACTCTAGATCAATACCTACTTAGGAGATTAGGGGTGCAAACCATGAAGACTCTGACGCACCCGATGCCGAGTTCACTCTTTGGCACGGATGTGGCCTGGAGGATCAAGCCTTCAATCCTATGGACTTGCCAGCTTCCCGTCCGATGGTCGTGGGGGCAAGGGAGACCAACTCCATTGTCCGTGGCACCTGGAGGACCTACAAGCATCCAAGGGAAGGTTTAGAAAATATCAAGAAAAAGGGATAAGCAAGTAAGAAGGGATGGAGGGAGTTGAGAATGGTGGTCGAGGAGGTTCTTCTTGCTAGGCATCTAGGTGGAGTTCCAGGGTCGTCCAGGCTTGAAGATTGGTAGATGGCTTGTGAAGGAGGAAGGGAACTTGGGGCCTCTCACCCCTCGATGTCCCAAAGGATAAAGGCACTCTCTCATAGAGTTCCTAGTCTAAGAAGACAAGGGCTATAATGAAGTGGAACTTCTTAAATTTTTCATTCATAAAAACTTCTTTTGTATAAGAGGAGTAAGGCCCTTTATATAGGCTCCTAAGTCCCTTTCAAAATTCAAATGAAAATTTGCTACAAGTCTTCATCGAGGGCGCCTAAAATCTGAATTTGATCCATGGAATTTTCCCTTGGCCAGCCTTGATATGGTGGAGAGCTTAATTCAGGGAATGAGAAAAGGGACATGTCTTCATGGATCATGGGGTGCCCACTTGACCTTTGATTCTTTCCTTGGTTGTCCACACTTTTATGGAGAAAGGCTTGATGTGGGGGCATGAAGAAAGGCTCTTGTCTTCAAGAATCATGGGATGCTTGGTGACTTCAAAATCCTTCCTTGGCCGGTCATGCTTCTATGGAGAAAAACTTGATATGGGGAAGGAAGGGAGGAAGTGGTTGGGTTGGATCATGGGATGCTCCATTAACTTGAAAAACCATCCTTGGCCGACCATGCTTTCTTGGAAAAGGGCTTGATGTGAGGGATGTTGTTGGCTTGGACCAAGGAGAGAATAAGTGGGGTATCCAACATGCATTGACTTTGAAGTCTTCCAACCATCTTTGGCTGCCCAAGTGTCCAGGTGATGTGGCGCTTCCTCCCGCCATGTGGCATGGTGAGGTGGTGCTCCAAGAGCTGAAGTGGCATCCTTCAAGGCATGGGGTAGATGGTTTGGTCCATTAATAATTGGGCCTGACTCAAATGACCACTTCTTCAAACAAGCTTGGGCCCAATCTTCAAGTAGACTTGGGCTTGAACCAATTCAGCTGAATACGTGATTTATTAGCCTTGTGGTGGGGACACCAGAGGCACCAGAATAAGATAGAGGCTTCTAAAACCTTTATGGATTACTTAGTAGTATTTGAGTCCAATTTGTAATAAGGGCTTAGATAATTTGAGTTGTCATTTTCATTATTTGAGTCCTATACAAGTCAGCTCATGTTGAGCTAATCATATTTTGAGTCTTTTAATCATGTCCAGTTGTATTGAGGCTATATTGAGTCAAGCCCAGTCAAAGAAGACTCAAGCATGTGAAGGACGACACCCAGCATGCCATCTCAGCAGCTGCAAGGAGTCCTAGTCACACCCTGGATTTCGCCACCTAGAATTACTTAGAGGATCATGAAATCGGCCCATGCATGAGTTGATGACTACACACCAGCACACCCCTTTTACACCCCAAGCACACCAACTCCATATGCCAACATGATAAGAAGGAAAGTCAAAATAGATAAACATGAATCCCATGATTCATGCCAGCTTGCTTAGGAAAGAAGTGGTCCACCCCAAGCCAAAAGAAGTAAGAAGTTGGCACCCCTTGGTCCCCCCCTTTGGCTGCCCACTACCTACCTTGTTTGGAGGGATTTTGTATGGCATGAGAGTGTTTTCTTCCATGTATTCAGCCCCACACTTTAGGAAGAAAGTGGGCACCCCTTATTTTCCTTGTTTTCTTTACTGGGCCCTAGGTCTCATGACTCTATATAAGGGACCCCTTGTATGAAAATTTGATAACTTTTGAATGAATATTATTGAGTTTTCTCATATGCTATGTCCTTTTGCTATGTGCTAAGGTGATTCTGTGTGAGCCCCTCCTTCTTCCTTGTCTCCTGTGCCCAGTCTCTAAACGCTATCAAACCCTAGAAGCATCTTCTCCAAAGCCTGGCCACCCAACATCAATCATCCCTTTCCCTTGCTACTTTTCAATTATTCCTTCATCCCTTCATCAATTTCTAATCCTTGACAGGCTATTTGCAGGTCCCTCAAAGTCTACGAATCCAACGACTCCAGTCAGGTAGCGATCGAATCACCGGGTTGAAAGCCGAGAATCTGCTGGTCTTCGGCTTGATCATCCAGGCTGAATCCTGGAGTGAGAGCGATCCCTTCATATACGATCTTCATCAGGTGCTTCAACCATTGTTAGGTACACCCCCTCTACTTGCCAGTAGCATTCTTGAAGGGGAACTAGCACAACCGAGACTTCTCAGCCTTGGCGATCCTCTTTTCTATTACTTTTTAGGTCCTATTCTGCATGCGATTGCTTCTTGTTTGCATAAAACCCTCTACTTAGGTTCTTGGTATGATCTTGGAATTTAAATATCTAACTCTTAATATAAAAAAATATAAAAATACTTATGCATGCATTTTAGTTCTACATCATTTGGTATCATAGCCTATTTGGGCTCAGTTCTCTTTGAGTACTCGGATCGAGTGCTTGACCATGGCCGTCCGGTCATAAGAAACAAGTAGGGCTGCAAGACCCTTCCTTCCCAGTCTACGAGATCTCCTATGGTGTGTGGGGGTGCCGCTGTGATTTGACCCCTGAAGAAGGAAACAAAGAGTTCTTTAGGATAATTTTGCATCTCGGCCTTTTCAGTACATAGCCTGCTCTTTCAATTGTTTTTACCCACAAAAAACTCATAAAAATCTGAAATTTATTTTTCTAGATTCCTTATAATTGATATTAACTTTAGAATTTTCTTAGGAATTATTTCGATCTGTGAATTTTCTGCCAGCCGGAATACTGCTTGAGAATTGTTCTGCCCTATTTTTGGTAGCAAAGTCAATTTTAGAAAGTTTAGGGTTGTTTTAGTATAATTTTTGCATATCTTAAAATTTTGGCATATTTCCTACATATTAGGTCATTATTTGCAAATTATCTTTCTATTTAGAAAGATACCAAAACAAAAAAAAAATTTACATATACTCATAAAACACCAAAAACACTTAAAACCCTAATTTGCATTTTTATCTGCTTTCTATCATTGCATAATTAATTTAAGGACAACGATATCTAAGATAAGGAAAGGAGGTCATTACCTTTCCTTATCCCAAAAATCACCACCCTTGCATCTGAACCCAACCCTAATTAAAATCGAGTAGACTTAATTTGTCCTAGAGAGCTAGGGACATCAACTGGTCGGGTTCAACCATTATGGGATGACTAGTGCATCCAATTCATTTCCTATTACTGGATGTTGGTGCCTAGGCTAGAGGTTCAGTGTCAAATGATCTAAGCAAATTGGTGGTTTCTTAATTGGGTCCCTGCGATAGCAGGGGGAATCCCGCCATCCCACTTCTTACCTGGCCAGTTGAAGGACTAGGAGTTGAGTTGTGTGTAAGTTGAGTCAACCCATTCTGATTGGGCTCTTGATCTAGGTACTCGTAGTGGAGTTAGTGTTGAGTCTCACATGTGCACTAGATCAGGAGTCAGGTAGCCCAATCTTTCACCCAGGTGAATCATTCTTTGACCTATATAAGCCCGTAGGACCCATGCTGAATTCAGATCCCCTAGGCCCAGTATCTTTGATCCACAAGCTTATCATCATGATCTTGCCCCTGAGTCTAACCCTAGAAGTCCATACCCATACTTGGTGGACCTAGGGAAAAGACCTATTAGACACACCCAACTATATGCACCCACTTTTGATGGAAGCCTAAATCCTGAGGTGTATATTATTTGGGAAGAAAGAATGGATCAGTATTTTGAGTACACTTTGATGACGGAGATAGGGAAAGTTAGATTGGCCACACATAAGCTAATCTGACATGCTAGGGAAGATACTGAGGATAAATGTTATCAACGGGAAGATGAAATACTTACTTGGAGATCAATGAAAAGTATGTTGAGAGCAAAGTACCTAGGTAGATTTTATGAGCACCAACTTTTAGAGCAATGGTACGATTTGAGACAAGGTAATAAGACTGTGTCTGAATACATTGACCAATTTAATGTATTTATTAGGAGATGCAACATAGTTGACCCTAAGTATAAGATTATATCGAGGTTTTGAGCTGGCCTACGTAGGGACATCCAAGGAGAATTATTTCAATGGGAAATTCATACTCTAGAGGAAGCTTATCTGATTGCTAGGGAATTCGAGTCTTATCAAAAGGAACTTATGGGGAGCCAACCTAAGCCCAGCATGATTAGCTCCTCTAGACCAATTCTTAGGCAAAGTCGTTCAAACCAGCCTACTACTCCTATCCAATTAGTTTGTAAGGAAAAGATCCCTGAACCCATTAATGAGCCTGAGGAAGAACCCATTATAGAGATATATGAGGCTGACATAAGTTTAGTAGATGAATACGAAGGAGAACACTTCGAGGAGGATCATTCTAGTACCTTGCCTAAGGAAACCCTAAGCAAAGATGAAATTGTAGAGCCTAGTCCTGAAGTAATTAAACAACAGGAAATTAGTGAGGACTAAGTTCCTATAAGTCAATACCCTCAGGAAGAGTCTACTCCTTTAGCCTCAACCCCATACCTCATTCAGTATCCTCATGAAGAGTTCATTCCTCCAACCCTAGTGGTGGGGACACCAAGACCAAGACCAAGCTTCAAGAACCCATCTGGATCACAGACAAAGAGAATAGGACCTGCACCATTGAGTTGACCCGAGATCGCCGAGCTGACTCAAGTCATGGAAGACCAGAACCCCAGGTTCCGGAGATTTCTGAAAGTTTCCAAAATTTTCTCTTTTTTATTTCAATTTTTTGGCATTTAGAAAAAGGAATAAAATCCCATGGAATCTCGTGTAACAAACTCCCCCCGCCACTTCTTAGGATTAGTTTTGTTTTGGTAACTAATCCTTGGATTAGTCAACGAGTAAACCAGTTTTAGGTTGTTATGGAAACCACTTCGTGAGCCTATAAATGAGGCTCGTCTCTATACGAAAGGTATGATGAATTGTAATGAAAAAAACCAGTCTTCTTCTCCAATTGCTTCTTCGAGTGCCTTCGTTACATTCGTAATGTCGAAGGGTGCGAGGCCTTATCCAAGCCTTCGTCGCGACCGCGATGTCGAGGGGTGCGAGGCTCCTTCTATCTCCATCGTCCCATTGCCCTCCCTTCCGTCTATCTCTGCCTATCCCACTGCACCTCACTTTCTCTTTGTTTCTGACCACTGCACCTCCCTCCCACGAACGTCTCTATCTTCCCAAAGCCATCCATCCAACCCCACTGCTCAGCCTTCAAAGAAGAAGCTCGTCAGGTCTCCATCAGCCGACCTCCCTTTTCCGGTTCCCATCCCCAAACTCCCTCCTCTGGTCTCCAACGCCCGAACTCCCTCCTTCAATTCTCCATCGCTAGACTCCCTCCTCCGGTTCTCCAACGCCCAAACTCCCTCCTTCGGTTCTCCATCGCCCAGACTCCCTCCTCTGGTCTCTCGTCGCCTAAACATCCCTCCACTGGTCCTCCCATCGCCAGACCCTCCCTCCTTCCAGTCCTCCGTCACCGACCGCCCACCTCTGGTCCTTCCAGCCTGGCTCACCTCTTCGTTCCTCATTTTTGGATGTCCTCGTGCATTTGGTTTTCCTTCCTGGACACCTGCCCTACTGCTCTTCCACCGAAGCCCAACTCTCTATCAACAATCGAAGCTCCCACTCCTCCCAGAGATCGCCACGATGCTAGCTCTCCATGGAAGTCTCACCCGAACCAAGTGCGCCTCCCCTGTTCCCAGTATCACAGCATCCCTTCCGGATGTTCCCGAGCTCCCAGCTCCTTTTCCCAGTCGATGACTCTGCTTCCACCAAAGTCCGACATCATCATCCACCCTCGAAGATCGCCCGACACCGTCTTCTCCAAGCTACTACCCCACGAAGCCTCTGCCCAGTTCCGGATTGCGTCCCTTGTTCCACAAAGCCTTTGGTTTCTTTTTTTTTGTTATTTTGGGTTGTGTTTTGGTTTTGGGCCATATGTTTTAGTTTTGGGCTAACCTGTTGTGTTCTGGATTTTGGCTAATCTAATCCATGATTCAATCTTGTAGGGTCCTGTCCGGTACCCAGCCTTTGAAGGGAGCCTGACCATCAACCCAGTCCCCTGATGCCCTGCGTTGGATGGCTGACTATTGATCATCCAGGCCGCATCTTCCGAGGATAAGTGAACTCATCATGCTAGAAATAGTTATTACCATCGTAGGGTTTACTTTTCCTTCCTTGCTTTAAATCTAAAACTTTGAAATGTGTGCATATCCTTGATCAAAGATTTCTCAATCTCAAAGTCCTGGTTCTTTCTCATTTTATTTGAGCCTAGCATGAGGGAATGCATGACCTAAAATCTATCCTATTTGAAAGTTCTTCAGAATCTATGTTTATTATAAGCATCAGTATTCGTATTGGTTCTTAGGGTGATTTTTATGCATGTCATCCCCTATCACCCTTCTTTTGATATCAGAGCTCAGTTAGGACATGCATTTTGTTTAGTTCACTCACTATTTTTTCCATAGCATTTTGTTAGCTGAAATCCTGTTCATATTAGTTCTTTGCATAGTTTAGTTCTACCACATTTCTTTATTTCAGTTGTTTTATCGCAAGCATACAAATATATATATATATATCTGTGTGTCATTTCTATTTTCTTAGTTTGCATTAAGATCATGGAATGTGCATTTCATATTTTGCATTAAGCTACTTAAGGATGGCAATATCATAATATAAGGGAAGGACTTTATTACCTTTCCTTAGCCCAAAACAACCACCCTGCATTTCGCACCCACGCTTTTAATTAAAATCAAGTAGAAACATATTTTTGCTCTAAAGAGCTTAGGGACACCAACTAGTCGAGTCAAGACTAAGTGTCTATTCATGGCATCAGCCCATTCTGTATGTGCTACTGCTCTTGGTGTCTAGGCTTGGTGATTCAGGGCTAGTGAGTTGGTCCGCCTACCTGGCCAATCCCAGATTGGTGTCTAAGGTTGGCGTTCAAAAACCTACACTCCCTTACACCTACCTATCAAAGGGCAGGGTTACTACAGACTGGTTTGCCACCTTGACTTAGGCAACTAGTTGAGATTCTAGGTCTAGTAGATCGTAGACGATTTTGTATGCTTGAATAATATCCACTAGAGCAGGAACCTCATATCAGCCTGAGTCATCTATGGACATCCTGCAAAAAGCCCTGCTAAAGACCATGTCAGAATACTTTGCCGAATTGTCTGCCCAATTGTCTACCCAATTGACCACTCAGACCTACTCGAGTCGACCCTACCCTACCCGTCCAAATCTCAGTCGGCCCGACCAAAGCCAAACTAACCTGAGTCGACCTGAGCCAAGCTGACCCAGTCTAGCCCGACCCTACTTGAACCGACCTCTAGCTGATAAAGAAAAATCTGTAGAAGCACCCAAGAAGTTTGGCACCTGTTTTAGACGTCACCAGCCCGGCCATTATGCTAGTGACTGCCCCACTAGATCCCTTCATTTAGGTGACTTAGAAGAAGAAGGAAACCCAGATGACACCCATGAATGTGAAGAAGAAGTATATGAAGAAGGTTTCAACCTAGCAGAAGAATATGAAGGAGATGAAGAGAGTTGTGACCCTACTGACCTTATGGGAGTAGTTAGATGCATCCTAACCCAATTTAAGGAGCAAGAGGACTGGCATAGGACTAACATCCTACACACCTTTATCAAGATAGGGGAGAAGGTTTGAAAAGTCATCATAGATAGTGGGAGCTGTGTAAATGACATTTCTGCTAGTTCTGTCAAGACCTTAGGGCTAACCTTTGTTCTCCATCCTAGCCTATATAAGGTATCCTGGATTGACTCCACTTCTATACCTGTCAAACTTAGATGCCAAGTCCTGATTCAATTGCAATCTTATAAGGAAAAAGTTTGGTGTGATGTGTTACCTATGGGGATAAGCAGCATTATATTAGGAAGACCTTGGCTCTATGATCACGAGGCCACCCTATTTGGTAAGACCAATTCTTGTGCATTTAACCATATAGGGAAGAAGATAGTGATCAACCCTATTCCCCCTAAGGATGAAGTTAAAAAGGGAGCCAGCTCTTTGAAGGAAAAGAAACCTGGATTACATTTGATTAGTGCCAAAGATCTTAAGAGAGAAATTGCTGAGGGATCACCTATCTAGATTTTGACCATCAAGGAAATTTAGAAACTAGCCCTAGGAGAACACCCCTAGGAAGTTATGAAAGTTTTGAAGGAATTCCAAGATGTTTTTCCAGATGATCTGCCTGACCAACTTCCACCACTTAGGGACATCCAGCATGCCATAGACCTTGTCCCAGGATCCACCCTGCCTAACTTGCCCCATTACCAGATGAACCCAACTGAGCACCAAGAGATACAAAATCAAGTTAGTGAACTGTTGAGGAAAGGTTTCATTAGGGAAAGCTTAAGTCCTTGCACCGTCCCAGCCCTTTTGACACCTAAGAAAGATGGCACGTGGAGGATGTGTGTGGATAGCCGTGCCATAAATAAGATCACCATCAAGTATAGATTTCCCATACCTCGCCTAGATGACCTGTTAGACATTATGGCAGGAGTCACCATCTTTTCCAAAATTGACCTTAAGAGTGGCTACCATCAGATTAGAATCAGACCCGGGGATGAGTGGAAAATAGTCTTTAAGACTAAGGATGGTTTGTATGAGTGGGTAGTAATGCCTTTTGGCCTATCCAATGCACCCAGTACTTTCATGAGGATTATGACCCAGGTCCTTAGGATGTTCATAGGAAAGTTTTTGGTAGTCTATTTTGATGACATCCTAATTTACAGCAGAACCAAGGAGGACCACTTAGACCACCTTGAACAAGTTTGTATGGCCCTTAGGAAAGATAGTCTCTATGCCAATATAGGAAAATGTGAGTTCTTGACCAGTAGAGTCATCTTCCTAGGATTTGTCACGATCCCTGAAGGAGTATCAGCTGATCCAGAAAAGATTAAGTCGATAGTTGAGTGGCCAGTACCCACTACTATTTCTGATGTCTGTAGTTTCCATGGTCTAGCCACTTTCTATAGGTGATTTATTCAGGACTTTAGCACCATTGTCTCACCCATCACCGACTGTATTAGAAAGGGATCATTTGAGTAGACCAAAGCTGCCAATAGAGCCTTCCTAGAACTTAAGAAAAAGATGACCCAAGCACTCGTTCTGAGATTGCCCGACTTTTCCAAAGTGTTCGAGGTAGCTTGTGATGCCTCGAGTGTAGGAATTGGAGGATTCCTAAGCCAAGAGAACCACCCAATAGCCTTTTTTAGTGAAAAATTAAATGAGGCTAAGCTTAGGTATTCGACTTATGATTAGGAGTTCTGTGCCTTAGTACAAGCACTAAAGTATTAGAGACACTACCTATTGCCACACAAGTTTGTGCTGTACTCTGACCATGAGGCATTGAGATACCTAAATTCCCAGAAAAAGTTAAACCCTAGACATGCTAAGTGGGTAGAGTATATTCAAGCTTATACCTTTGTACTGAAACACTAAGCCAGAACTGAAAACAAGGTAGCCGATGCCCTTAGCAGATGATCCTTGCTTTTAAGTACCATTAAAACTGAGGTTTTAGTGTTTGACCAAATCAAAGAGCAGTATGATACCTGTCCCAATTTCAAGAAGATTCACCAAGCTTTGGGTTTAGGACCATTTAGAGAATACAGCCATTATACCCTGTTAGATGGTTATTTGTTCAAGGAAAGTTTGTTGTGCATCCCAAGAACTTCTTTGAGAGAGTTTTTAGTCTAGGAGATCCATGCAAGAGGATTAGTAGGACATTTTGGTAGGAATAAAACCGTCTTAGCTGTTGAAGAGCATTTCTATTGGCCAAGTCTGAAAAGGGATGTAGCCTAGATCGTAGCTAGGTGTATAACCTGCATTGTTGCCAAACAGCAAAAATAGAACACTGGCTTGTATACCGCTTTGTCCATTCCTGATTGCCCCTGGCAAGATTTAAGTATGGATTTTGCATTAGGATTGCCTAGAACCCAGAGAAAACATGACTCCATTTTTGTTGTGGTTGATAGGATTTCAAAAATGGCCCATTTCCTACCATGTAGTCAGACTTATGATGCTTCTAAGGTAGCCAAGCTTTTCCTGGATGAGATAGTTCGGTTACATGGCCTACCTAAAACAATTGTGTCTGATAGAGATGTAAGGTTCACAAGACCCTCTAGCATATGTTAGGGACTAAGTTGAAATTTTCTACTGCCTATCATCCCCAAACCGATGGCTAGACCAAAGTAGTGAACTGAAGCCTTGGAAACCTGCTTAGGTGCCTTGTAGGCGAGAACGTTAAAAATTGGGATATGCTATTACCTAAAGCCGAGTTCGCCTACAACAGTTCTATTAATAGAACCACTGGTAAGAGCCCTTTCGAGATTGTCCATTCATACCAACCCAATAAACCACTTGATTTGATTCCCCTGCCATTGCATGCTAGAGTATCCGAGTCAGTCAAATCTTTTGCACAACATATTAGAAATTTGCATAAGGAAATCATCCAAAAGATCAAAATGAGTAACGATGCTTATAAAAGACAAGCTGATTCTAGAAAATGTTTCAAAGAATTTTCTATAGGGGATTTTGTCATGATAAGACTCAGACCCGAATGATTTTTTGGAATTGGCAAGAAACAAAATTCTCGAAGTGCTGGCCCCTATAAAACTATTAAGAAAATTGGACCCAATGCCTATGTGCTCGAGTTACCCCCTGATTTAGGCATTAGCTCAACTTTCAATGTTTCTGATCTAACCGAGTACAGGAACCGGCAGTAATTCCTAGTGAGGCATTCGGGCTTGACCATTTACTTAAGAGAGAACCTATGTTGGAGTGTCCACAAAAATGGCTTGAGTGAAGAGAGAAGATCGAGCCAATCCTGGATGATCAAGTTGTCAATACCCGACAAAATAGCTATCAGCGCTACTTAGTAAGATGGCAAGGTCATCCCGAATTAGAGGACTCGTGGATTACCAGAGAAGACCTGCAATGCATTGATCCGAATCTCTTGGAAGAGTATCAAAGCCAAACCGACCCTTACTCAATGGGGTTGAGTTCCTCCCACCCTAGAAGAAATGGTGGGGACACCAAGACCAAGACCAAGCTTCAAGAACCCATCTGGATCACATAACAAGGAGAATAGGACCTGCACCATCGAGCTGACCCGAGACCACCGAGCCGACTTAAGTCACAGAAGAACCGAACCCCAGGTTTCGAAGATTTCCAGAAGCTTCCAAGATTTTATCCTTTTTATTTCAATTTTTTGGCATTTAAAAAAAAGATATAAAATCCCATGGAATCTCGTATAACAAACTCCCCCCACCAATTCTTAGGATTAGTTTTGTTTTGGTAACTAATCCTTGGATTAGTTAACGAGTAAACCAGTTTTAGGTTGTTCTGGAAACCACTTCATGAGCCTATAAATGAGGCTCGTCTATTTACGAAGGGTATGATGAATTGTACTGAAAAAAACCAGTCTTCTTCTCCGATTGCTTCTTTGAGTGCCTTCGTTACAGTCGTAACATCGAAGGGTGCGAGGCCCTGTCCGAGCCTTCGTTGCGACCGCGACGTTGAGGGGTGCGAGGCTCCTTCTATCTCCATCATCCCACTACCCTCCCTTCCATCTATCTCCACCTATCCCACTGCACCTCACTTCCTCTCTATTTCCAACCGCTACACCTCCCTCCCATGAACGTCTCCATCTTCCCAAAGCCATTCGTCCAACCCCACTGCTCAGCCTTCAAAGAAGAAGCCCGTTCGGTCTCCATCGGCCGACCTCCCTCCTCCGGTTCCCATCCCCAAACTCCCTCCTCTAGTCTCCAATGCTCGAACTCCCTCCTCCGGTTCTCCATCGCCAAACTCCCTCCTCTGGTCTCCAATGCCCTAACTCCCTCATCTAGTTCACCATCGCCCAGACTCCCTCCTCCGATCTCCCATCGCCTAAACATCCCTCCACTGGTCCTCCCATTGCCATACCCTCCCTCCTTTCGGTCCTCCGTCACCCAACCACCCACCTCCAGTCCTTTCAGCTCGGCTCACCTCCCCATTCCTCATTTTTGGATGTCCCCGTGCATTCGGTTTTCCTTCCTAGATGCCTGCCCTGCTGCTCTTCCATCGAAGCCCAACTCTCCATCAATGACCGAAGCTCCCACTCCTCCCGGAGATCGCCACGATGCCAGCTCTCCATGGAAGTCTCGCCCGAAACAAGCACGCCTCCCTCATTCCCGAGATCACAGCATCCCATCCGGACATTCCCGAGCTCCCAGCTCCTTTTCCCGGTCGATGGCTCTGCTCCACCGAAGTTCGACATCTTCTCCACCCTCGAAGATCACCCGACACCGTCTTCTCCGAGATACTGCCCCGCGAAGCCTCCGCCCAGTTCTGGATCGCGTCCCCTATTTCACAAAGCCTTCAGTTTCTTTAATTTTTTATTTCGGGCCGTGTTTTGGTTTTGGGCCATATGTTTTAGTTTTGGGCTAACCTGTTGTGTTTTGGGTTTTGGCTAATCTAATCCATGATTCAATCTTGTAAGGTCCTGTCCAGTACCCAGCCTTTGAAGGGAGCCTGACCATCAACCTAGTCCCCTAATGCCCTACATTAGATGGCTGACTATTGATCATCTAGGCCACATCTTCCGAGGATAAGTAAACTCATCATGCTAGAAATAGTTATTACTATCGTAGGATTTATTTTTCCTTTCTTGCTTTAGATCTAAAATTTTGAAATGTATGCATATCCTTGATCAGGGATTTCTCAATCTCTGAGTCCTGGTTCTTTCTCATTTTATTTGAGCCTAGCATGAGGGAATGCATGACCTAAAATCTATCCTATTTGAAAGTTCTTCAGAATATGTGTTTATTATAAGCATCAGTATTCGTATTGGTTCTTAGGGTGATTTTTATGCATGTCATCCCCCATCACCTAGTCGATGACCTTTTTCTTGAGCTGATTAAGTCATCCTTTCTTAAAGACCTTGTACTTGCAATAACTAAATTCTCCATCCTTCAAGTGGACCTTATGTCAGCCATAGATCAAAGTTCAAATCTTAAGGTCATCCCTAGTAACCAAGGTCTATTTCATGTTTCCAATGGATTACCCCAAGACTCCGATTCTTATTTCCTGCCCTACCCTAAGGCTTCCAGTGTTTCCCAAACTTTTCGATTGCACTTTGTTGAGGTCGTTCGATTACACCAATTCTTTGAGTATGTTAGGTTTGCGACCTACTTATGGAAGACCTTATGGCATTTACTAGGAGTTCATCGTAAATTCTCATGTGCATACCACACCAGGGTCAGACCTAGAGAGTCTATGGTCTATTAGGTTTAGGCCCATAAGAGTCCAATAAAATTTTCTTCGATAGGAATGCAAGTCAAGTCTGTTAGGCATTAGTTTGAGTCCTTTACATCACCTATTTGGAGTCTGCATGTGCCCAGCATGTCCACACCTACACTGAACATCGCATAGCATATGCATCAGGATATTAGCCATAAGAGTAATTTAAGTCATGAAACATCTATTAAGTTGGCTAATTCCCGAATAAGGGCCAATGGATTCAATGTAGGGAATTCTATCTTGGTTAGGCTTAGGCCTAAAAAAAAGGAGCTTCATGCTTACGGAGCTGGACCTTTTAAAGTGATAGAGAAGGTTGGACCAAATGCCTATGTATTAGATTTGCCTCTGGATTTGGGCATTAGTTCTACCTTCAATATCGCAGACCTGGTTGGGTATAGGGAACCGACAGCGATACCCAGTGAGGCCTTTGGACCTACTCCTTCCATTATGAGTGATCCTAGCCCAGAGTGTCTACCAATTATTTGGCCTAAGAGAGGAGAATGGATCAAGCATATCTTGGATGATCAAGCCATCACAATCCGGGGCAGCGGCTATCAATGCTACCTGGTTCAATGGCAAGGCCGGCCAGAGTCAGATGATTCATGGATTTCTTGAGAGGACTTGCAGCACCTCGACCTAGACCTTTTCGAGAGATATGTGAGCTAATGTGATCTTTACTCGACAGGGTCGAGTTCCTCTCACCCCGGGAGAATTGATGGGGACACCAAATGCACTAGAATAAGACAGAGGCTTCTAAATCCTCTGTGGATTACATAGTAGTGTTTAAGTCCAATTTGTAATAAGAGCTTAGCCAATTTGAGTTGTCATTTTCATTAATTGAGTCCTATACCGTCAGCTCATGTTGAGCTAATCATATTCTTGAAAGTAAATACAGGGTTGCAAGTGCCTACACTAAGCATGCAACAGCACAGGGAGCAGGTATGTATTTTAAAATATTTTTAAAATAACACCGAAAACAACCTACTCTACATAGGATCTAGCATATTCAAAATGCATGTACAGGAAAAATAAGGCATGAAACAGGGGCATGTAATATTTATAAACAACTTTATAAACCCAGATCTACACATGCATGAAAAATAAAAACAGAATTTTTACCTTATTCCCTCTGGGAATAACTCTGGTATAACACTGGAATAGCTGGGATACCTGGAATAAAGTTATTCCAGACTTCTTCTTCCAGCAGCCTTTGGAACGTTGATTTTTGCTCTTCTCCGATAGGTGCAAAACCCAAGCAAAAATAGCAAATCCTTCTCTTCTTCTTCACCAACAGCAAGGTATCTTCTTGCTTCAAAGGAGAGCTTTAGCACAGTTTATCCAAGAACGTTTGGAACTCTTCCTCTCTTCCAAGGTAGCAACAGGAAACCTGCAACTCAAAAACAGGGGAGACACAACCAGTAGCAAGGGAGGTAGGTCCGGCTCTCAGGTGCTCAAGGGAACACCCTCTAGAAGGGGGACACGCCTGGGGCTCCTCAGATCTGGCTCTCGTGCGATGCTAGTCGCCGAAAGACCATGAAACGGTGAGAGGGAGGAAGACGGCAAATCACTCTATTTTGTTTTCGTTTTCTCCAAAACAAAATAACCTTCCACCAAAAGAGCACCAATAACAATAGGGAATCAAAGCTATCTTTCTTCCCAATCTCTCAACAAAACCCAAGCCCCAAAACCCCGGTGGCAAGAATGATGAAGCTCTCCAAGGAAGAAAGACCTTCAGCGATTTCAGCAGTCCAGAATTTAAAACTAGCGTGAACAATTCAACCGGTGTTTTGGGAAGCACAAGAGACGATCTCGGAATAAGAGAGGGCAACAGGTTTCAAGACGAATCAAATTCGTCATCAATGAAACAATCAAGAGCCATAAATTGGTGAAATAATTCCAGCCAAAAGGAGAGAAACGAGAGAAGAAAACTTCTTGTATTCCCTGTTCGCCTACGCCAATAAATAGCATGTAGATGGGTTTAGAAGCAGTTCATAACCGGTTCAAAAATCCCAAACCGGTTCTAAACCGGTTCACTAGTTAATTAGATCAAAATCTAATTAATTAAAAGGCTTGGTCAAGTCCCGGTCACCAAGGAACAATTTTCGGTTGACCTGAAGAATTTTTGATCGACCCAAAATCAGGTCAATCCAAAGAGTGCTCAATTAAACCATTACCGAAATGATTCCTAATCATAAATCGGTACCTGGATCAGGAAGAAATCCTCTATGGCATGTGACCTCATAGGTTCGAACCTAGGCGGTAGCACTGGAACAATTTCAGTACCAGCACAAGATACCATCTAGCAATGGGTCCCGGCGTCCGGATAGGTCGAAGATGCAAGAGCAATCAATCGAACCTCTGGCATATGGTTACTGTATAATTTATCCCTTTAACCTCCAAGCTCAGGATGCCCTAGGGTTAGACTGCCAACCCCAGCTGAGTCAAACCACAACGTGTCTCAACCTCGCAAGTCCAGTGACTCCTCACTTGGACTACCCTGGCCGAGGATTTGCTAAATTGAGACACTGCGAGACATTCAATCCAAACTATTTGGACAGGTCAATTCCATCTTGGTCCACCACTGCTCTACAAGTACTTGCCTATACCCAGAAACCTTCCGTCACCGGATTAGAAATCCGAGTAGTCCGGCACCAAAGCATAGGGAGTTGCTTGCAAGCTACTATGATGACCTCAGGTCAGAGGGAAATGTCAGAATATGATGAGCTGCCAAAATAATATTTATTAATTCATACAAAGAGTACAATACTCAATTCAACCACCTATAGCCTAGGCGATTGGCTTTGGGACACAATTTCTAACAACTCTCACTTGTACTAAAGCCAATCAGAATAGTATCTAATACCCATTTCCCTTTTACAAAAATCGAACTCTTTTATTCCGAGGGCTTTAGTAAAAATGTCGGCCAAATTTTCCTTTCCATCAATCTTCATAAGATTGATGTCATCTCGTTCAACGATCTCTCGTACGAAGTGGAAGCACTGTAAAATATGCTTGGTGCGGTGATGAGCTTTTGGCTCCTTAGCTTGAGCAATGGCTCCAGTGCTATCACAATACACTGGAACAGGACCATCTAGGGTAGATGCCACCCCTAGCTCTCCAAGGAACTTTCACAACCACACAGCTTCCTTCACTACATCTGATGCTGTAAGGTATTCTGCCTCGCATACCGAGTCTGCAATTGTCGCCTGCTTTGAACTTTTCTAGCAAATAGCTTCTCCATTCAGGATAAATACAAACCCTGACACACTCTTGCTATCATCTCTGTCTGACTAAAAACTGGAGTTAGTATACCCCACAAGTTTCAAGTCAGATTCTCCATAAATCAGCCATTGATCTTTAGTATTTCTCAAATACTTCAGGATGTACATAACCACCTTCCAATACGCCTCACCTGGGTCAGACTGGTATCTGCTCACTACTCCTAGTGAGTATGCCACATCTGGTCTAGTATATGTCATAGCATACATGATAGAGCATACTGCAGAAGCATAAGGTACTCTACTCATGCGCTCTCTTTCCTCAGGAGTTGTCACACAATCCTTCTTGGAAAGAGTAATTCCAGAACCTATCGGAAGATAGCCTTTCTTGGAATTTTCCATGCTGAACCTTTTCAGCACGGTATCAATATACGTAGACTGGGACAATCCTAGAAGCCTCTTAGATCTATCTCTATAGATCTTCATACCCAGTATATAAAAAGCTTCACCCAAGTCCTTCATAGAGAACTGAGATGACAACCAGACCTTTATTCCTTGTAATGTTGCGACGTCATTCCCGATTAAGAGAATGTCATCAACATACAGTACCAGGAATACAACCATAGAACCATTAACCCACTTATAGATGCACGGTTCTTCTTCGTTCCTAACGAAGCCATACGATTTGATACACCTATCAAACTATAAGTTCCAACTTCGAGATGCTTGCTTGAGTTCATAAATGGACCTCTGCAACTTGCATACTTTTGACTCATCTGAGGATGTGAACGCTTCAGGCTGTATCATATACACCTCCTCTTCCAACTCCCCATATAGGAAAGCGGTTCGGACATCCATCTACCATATATCATAATCAAAATATGCTGCTAAAGCAAGCATGATCCGAATGGACTTGAGCATTGCCACAGGGGAGAAATTCTCATCATAATCGATACCATATCGCTGACAATACCCCTTGGCAACCAGACGAGCTTTATAGGTCTCCACCTTTCCATCTACTCTCCTTTTCCTCTTGAAGATCCACTTGCACCCGATGGGTTTTATCCCTTCAAGCGGATCAACCAATGTCTATACATTGTTGGTATCCATGGACTCCATTTCGGATCGCATGTCTCCAAGCCATGCCTCAGAGTCAGATCTCTAAAGTGCATCTATATAGGTGATAAGATCCTCATTGTTCTCGTCGAGCTCAATGGAATCGCCGTCCCGGACCAAGAAACCATAGTATCTGTCTGGCTGACGCGGTACTCTACCATATCTCCTAATAATGGATTCCGGGTGTGATCCAATCACAGCCGGTTCTATGATGTCCTTAGAGTGTGCAGGTTCTACTGGCTGAACTTCACCAAGTTCAATCTTAGAGGTTACAGTTCCTTCTCCAAGGAACTCCTTTTCCAAAAAGATAGCTCTAAGAGCGACGAATACTTTATGTTCATCCTCCAAGTAGAAGAAATACCCTTTGGTTTCCTTAGGGTAACCAATAAACAGGCATCGGTCAGACCTAGGACCATGTTTATCTGAGTCTAAACGCTTTATATAAGTCGGACAACCCCAGACCCGAAGGTGTGAGATTGAGGGTTTACGTCCAGTCCACACCTCATATGGAGTGGAGACAACGGACTTACTCGGAACATTATTTAACAAGTGATAAGCTATCTCAAGTGCATATCCCCAAAAGGATACCAGCAGAATTGCAAAGCCCATCATGGATCGAACCATGTCCAACAAGGTTCGATTCCTCCTTTCGGATACTCCATCCAACTATGGTGTTCCTGGAGGAGTCCACTGAGAGAGAATCCCATTCTCCTTAAGGTATGTCAAAAACTCACCAGATAGGTATTCACTGCCTCGATCAGATCGAATGGTTTTAATATTTTTTCTAGTTTGTTTCTCTACTTCATTACGATATCGTTTGAACATTTCAAATGACTGAGATTTATGTCTCATCAAAAAGACATAACCGAACCTCGAAATGTCGTCTGTAAATGTAATGAAATATTTGTATCCACCTCTGGCACAACTGTCATGGGTCTGCATACATCAGTATGTATGAGACTCAGAAGTTCTGTAGCTCGTTCACCTTTTCTAGTAAAAGGTGACTTGGTCATTTTACCAAGTAAACAGGATTCACAAGTAAGCAGTGATTCATAATCACTGACCTTGAGGAGACCATCTCCTCGCAACTTGTTTATCCTATTCTAATTTACATGACCTAGCCTACAGTGCCACAAATACAGATCACTGACATTTTCTAACCTTGGGCGTTTGCTAGATGTGTACATTACACTAACAGATCATGATAGAGCATAAATGCCATCATTCAACTTAGCTTTCATTATCACAGAGTTATTCAAAATAACCTAGCAAATATCTCCTTTTATTGATAGTTCAAAACCACAATTGGCCAAAAGGCCTATAGAGATAATGCACTTAATGAAACTAGGGCAATAATAGCAGTCGACTAACTCGACAGCACAGGACTCAAAGACAAGGCTCAGAACTCCGATTGCCAGTACTGGAACACGATTTCCATTCGCGATCCTCAGAAACTGTTTCCTATCCTCAAATCTCTTGCTAACTTGTAGTCCCTGTAATGAATTACAAACATAAATAGGACTATCGATATCCAATACCCAGTTAGCAGTATCATAAATGGAGAAATTACAAGGCTTTATCATATAAATACCTTGTCCAACAGATTGCTGCTTTCCCTTCCTAGGCCTGTTCGGATCTAGGGATGCTTGGTAAAGAGGATAGTTCCTCTTCCAGTGTCCCCACTTCTTATAATAGAAGCACTCTGCATTAGACTGGTCAGCTCTCACTTTCCTGGTCTGACACGAGCCAGGATCATTCAACACCTTCTTTCCCTTTCTTTTATCCTTTCCTTTCTTAAAGGGACGACGACCTCTAGAACCTCCCACTAAATTCACCACCCCCTTATTCAGTTGGTGGTCTTTCTCAAAAGTCTACAGCAATCCCATCAAACCATGGTAATTGACTGCAGGCTTATTCATTCTGTAATGATCAAGAAAGTCAAGATAGGAGGAGGGCAAAGAATTCAAGATCGCATCCTGCCAAGCTGCTCGTGCAAGGGACATCCGAGCTTGCCCAACTTTTCTATCAGCTCGATCATGTACAATACATGATCAGTGATAGAACCACCATTCAGCATCTTGGCATTGTAGATGGCACAAGACACTTTGTACCGCTCTACATCGTTCGGTGTACCAAAAGATTCCTTCAACTTTTGAAGAATCTCATCTGGTTGGGCCTCCTCGAACTTGCGACTGAACTCGTCGTTCATTGCCGCTAGCATAATGCATCGGACAATAATCCGATCAGAAACCCACTTCTAATAAGTGTCCTTGACCGAACTCCAGCACTGGTAGAGGGAATTTCAGGTGCCGGATCCATTATCACATAAAGGATCCATTCATGCTCCAGGACAATCCTCAACTTTCGATACCAACTATTGAAGTTGTGACCTTTCAACTTCTCGTTATCAAGAAGTGACCGGAGTGAAAGATTTGAAGACATCTGAAAGGAAAAACAAGACCATATGAGTATAAATTAATCAATTAACCAAAAGACTTGGACTTTAGTCTAAAGGTCTCTCCCACTAATTTTTTAGATTGGGAGCCTCTAACTCCAATCCGTGAAATCACTTCATAGTGGATACTGAAATCCAATAGACCACGTATAAGCCCGATTATGGCCAGCTCACCCATACGTGCCTAAAGGTATGTTCACCAACAAATTGCTTCTCTAAGCAACTTCCAGTAAATAATTGTGCCCCAGAGAGCACCTTAATCGGCCTAGGGGCCTCTTATTACGGGTCTCCGGTTAGGCCCAACCATTAACATGATAAATCCAGTACTTCCAGCCAACGAATGACCAAGCCCAACTATGGCCGGCTCACCTGATCACCGTCAAGAAGGTTGCACTGAACCATCATCTATGAGAGAGCAATTTCAGTAATCGGATGCACACCCATTTTATGGAACTGCCGATGAACACCAAGTTAAAGGACACATTACTAACTCACTTAATAGGAGGCTAAGACACCATCAACTCTTTGACTTAGTCTTTTTCAGGATCTAATAATTTTAGAGGATTTTAGGTTGTGACAGAAAAATGAGATAAGAACATGGATTATCCTCCCACTGATCAAATCAGATTTCAAGATGGTTGACACAATTCAACAATTTGATCCATGGGCACCTACCGATCAGTCAGACTGATCAACCTGGGTGACATGGGTTAACTCGAGTCAATGAGCTTTTCTAATCAGTTTTGGTCGACTTGACTAGCCAGGTAGGTGAGATCATGGGTGAGTATTCGCCATTAACCATATTTCCTAGACACCAACCAAGTTGGCCAGGAAAGAGGTAGCCTCATACAACCATGATCACAATGCCAAACCTACCTTGACACCAATCGGTTTACCAAACTCAATCAGATTAGCCTAAAAACTCGGGCTTCCACATTGCCACTAATTAGATCCATTTAGATGAATGGACTAACCCATCTAACTATTAGATAGATCTAAAAGAAGGACCTTGATCAACTTTTGATTAGTCTTCTTGTTATCCAATTCAACTAAACATAGGTTTAACCCAAGTTATGGATCTAATTAGACAGCTAACCCAATTAACCCAATTAGCTTATTTAAATGACATTAGGTTTCATAAACCCTAAAATAACTTGTCATTTAACTTAATCATACAATTCAAAATTGTTTAAATATAAGCCAAAATTTTAATTAAAATAATTTTAATTAAAACATGTAAAACTCTTTTTACATATCAAATCATGCATCATATCTATTTATTCTTTTATAAATATTACATGCCAAAAATGTATCTGAATTAAAATAATTTTAATTTCATTGATTTTCTTAAAGGATTCTTCTGAAGAGGTCGACACAGACGAACCGTATCGTGCCAAAGACACACGGCCATGGTGAAGGTCTCAACTATGTTCCTAAAAGTACTCTCTAATCATCCTTATGATTAAGAAATAGATACATATCAAAAGATTAAACAGTTTAATCTGCAATACATGCAATCAAGATATGTTACTCTTGAACCTGGTGCTCTGATACCACTGAAAGTAAATACAGGGTTGCAGGTGCCTATACTAAGCATGCAACAGCACAGGAATCAGGTATGTATTTTAAAATATTTTTAAAATAACAACGGAAATAACCTACTCCGTACAGGATCTAGCATATTCAAGATGCATGTACAGGAAGAATAAGGCATGAAACATGGGCATTTAATATTTATAAACAACTTTATAAACCCAGATCTACACATGCATGAAAAATAAAAACATAATTTTTACCTTATTCCTTCTGGGAATAACTCTGGTATAATGCTGGAATAGCTGGGATACCAGGAATAAAGTTATTCCAGTCTTCTTCTTCCAGCAGCCTTTGGAACGTTGATTTTTGCTCTTCTCCAACAGCAGCAAAACCCAAGCTAAAACAGCAAATCCTTGGTCTCTCCTTCTTCACCAACAGCAAGGTATCTTCTTGCTTCAAAGGAGAGCTTTAGCATGGTTTATCCAAGAACGTTTGGAACTCTTCCTCTCTTCCAAGGTAGAAACAGGAAACCTGCAACTCAAAAATAGGGGAGACACAACCAGCAGCAAGGGAGGTAGGTCCGGCTCTTAGGTGCTCAAGGGAACACCCTCTAGAGGGGGGACACGCCTGGGGCTCCTCAGATCCAGCTATCGCACTATGTTTGTCGCCGGAAGACCATGAAACGGTGAGAGGGAGGAAGATGGCAAAACACTCTGTTCTGTTTTTGTTTTCTCCAAAACAAAATAACCTTCCACCAAAAGAGCACCAATAACAACAGGTAATCAAAGCTATCTTTCTTCCCAATCTCTCAACAAAACCCAAGCCCCAAAACCCCGGTGGAAAGAATGATGAAGCTCTCTAAGGAAGAAAGACCTTCAGGAATTTTAGCAGTCCAGAATTTAAAACCAGCGTGAACCATTCAACCGGTGTTTTGGGAAGCACAAGAGACGATTTGGGAATAAGAGAGGGCAGCAGGTTTCAAGACGAATCAAATTCGTCATCAATGAAACAATCAAGAGCCATAAATTGGTGAAATAATTCCAGCCAAAAGGACAGAAATGGGAGAAGAAAACTTCTTGTATTCCCTGTTCGCCTAAGCCAATAAACAGCATGTAGATGGGTTTAGAAGAGGTTCATAACCTGTTCAAAAATTCCAAACCGGTTCTAAATGTAGAGTTTGATGGCAAGGCGGAAACATAGATTTCAAAATTTTTATCTTTATGAAATCTTCACCAAACCTTTAACCCAAGATCTCCTTAAAAGAATTAAAACATATAAGATGTATATATATAAGATTTAATCACAAATTAAAGTACTAACCTGTATCGCTAAAATCCAAACTCTGAATCTCCACCAGGTGCCCAAATGTTCACCCTCCAATGGTGATCCACACAGAAAAAGATGAAGACAACAATTTCTTGTTCTTGGCTCCTCTTCTTGAATTCTTTTTCAAGAATTCAATTCTTGGACTTTTAGGCTGAGATTTTCTTTCTTGAAAATTTCTTTTCTTCCTTCTTTCCTCTTCTTGAATTTTTTTCAAGAATTCCCTTTCTTGAATTCCTTTTCTTGAATTGAATTGGAAGAAAAATTAAGACAGGCAAAGTCTTAATTCAAGAAGGAAAAGAAGAAGAACATATCCTTTCCTTTTTCTTTCCTTTACTGTTCAAGACCTTCTTCTTATTCTTGTTTAGGGTCAGAGTTTCGATAGAGGATACCTCTGTAAGGGAAACAATACCCAACAAGAACAAGGGGAAGGAGTATTCTGGAGAGGAAGAAAAGGAATCTGATCTCTGAATTATCTTACATGAAAACCCCCGAGAACCCAACCCTATTTATAGATCTCAGAGGGGCATCTTCTCAAAACAACGCAACCCTTTGAAACCCCAGGAATCATGATCCCTCATTCCTCACGCGTCCCCTCAACCAAAAATCATGATTCTCTGATTTAATTTTTATTTTTCCGACGAGGAGGACTCTCGGAAAAACTTCAGGAAGAATCGCGACTTTTGGAGACGGATTTGCGACAGAAAAGCGACGGATCTTTTCCTTAATTTTTTCTGGCCATCAGATCCAGATCCAAGGGCGTCAGACAAGGATCCGAATTGCACCTTTTTCAGATTTTTCTTCGATGGTATTTTCTTTCTCACACGCATGAAGAGGAGTCCACGCGTGTGGACTCTTCTTCTTGGCGCGCGCGGGTGAGAAAGGGAGAGGGCGGCTTGGAGAGAGGGTCTCAGTGAACTTAATTCACTTGGGTTCAGCCATGGGTTAGCCCAATGTCCTAAAATTTAAATTAGATCTTAATCTGGTTCAATTAGAACCCAATTAAGCCCAATTCGGAACCAAATTTGAATCTGATTCGAATAGAAATTTGGTCTGCAACACATGCTAGTGTGTTTATCCTGCAAACATGATTTAATTCCAAATAAAATCCTTCATCAATTTTCTTTTGTGTGTGACCCATTGGGTTCCACACCTAGCCAGCAGTAGGTCCGAGTGCTATTTGACATAATTCGGTTAGATCTCAACTAAGCCGATTTAGGTCAACTCAAACTTGCTCGACTCGGTCAATTAGAATCTAATTCTAATTAACTGATTTGAATTACCATAACTTAATCATATACCTACAAGACAAGATTGACGTCTAGCAACGTATCATGTCTACCCGGAAGATGTGGAATTTTGGTGGAATTACCAAAATACCCTTCAGTGGTGAGTTACCGGGCAATTAAGTCCTTTGATCAACTTGCATCCCGAATATGATTATGAATATGGATACTTGTCAAATCCAATTTCATATTCATCCCTAGCTCAATTTTTATAATGATGATTCATTAATGAACCATTAGAAAATAACTCTAATGTTCATACTTTGATCAAAGATTTCCTGAATCCATCATTTGAAATTAGCTGGATGCAATTCCCTCTTACTAGGGCTGATCAATTCCTTGTTGACCTACTCACAACCTCCATATACAATCCACCATAACCAGTATCACCTCGTGCATGACTTAGTGTCATGATTGATTGCGAACCAAAGTATGGATTCATATATATAAGGTACTATGGTAGTCTCAGGTCAAAGGACCACATGCACTACTCCCACTATGAGAATTATCTATTGACAAACAGATAAGGTTCCATTAGATATTCTCAATCTGGATCAATTCAGTGAACTCATTCTCTAATGAACACTCACATCCTAGTATTAGTGACAAACACAAGTGACTGTGAGATCAGTCACCCTCATCACAAAGCATATATAGGATGTGCTGGTCTTGTCGGAAAACGTTGATCCCCAACTCAATGTCCCATCGACCAGGAATATTTTAGATTAGGGTTTTAAGGCTTTAGGTCTCACTGGTATGATCTCATCATAACCCTAGAACCATAGCCCTAATCTATGGGGTTCATCATAAAATCATAAAGACACAGCGTATGATGAAAATAATGCCTTTATTATAAAAAAAAATGTCAATTCATTGATTTTGGGATCAAAATACAATATTTCTATTGGCTTTCAGGGCACAATCTTTCAATCTCCCACTTGCACTAAAGCCAATCGCCTTTAAATCTTATCCCCATATAATCAAGGTGGCGATCAAACTCTCGCTGTGGTAGAGCCTTAGTGAACGGGTCTGCTATGTTGTTCTTCGTTTCTACCCTTTTAATGCAGACTTCTTGTCTTTCGACAATCTCTTGAACGAGATGGAAGCGTCTCAGAATGTGCTTTGATTTGTTATGAGCTCTTGGTTCCTTTGCTTGAGCAACAGCCCCCATATTATCACAGTAAAGTGATACTGGACCTTCAATCTCAGGAACTACGCCCAACTCTGATATGAACTTCTTCATCCAAACAGCTTCCTTGGCAGCTTCACTAACAGCAATGTACTCTGCCTCAGTTGTTGAGTCAGCTACAGTTTGCTGTTTAGAACTCTTCCAGCTTACAGCTCCTCCATTAAGGGTAAAAACATACCCAGATATAGATTTGCTGTCATCTGGATCTGATTGAAAACTAGAATTTGAATAAGCTTCTAGTTTAAGATCAGATCCTCCGTATATTAGAAAAATATCCTTAGTTCTTCTTAAGTACTTAAGAATATTTTTCACAGCCTTCCAATGATCCTCTCCTGGATCAGCCTGAAACCTGCTGGCTATACCTAAGGCATTTGCCACATCAGGCCTAATACATAGCATAGACCCTACAACCGAAGCATAAGGTATAGAATTCATTCTATTTCTTTCTTCAGGTGTCTTAGGAGACATCTTCTTAGAAAGATGTATGCCATGACCAATAGGTAAGTAACCTCTTTTACTTTCCTCCATGCTAAATCTTTTTAGCACTTGGTCAATGTACCTAGACTGGGATAAACCAAGCATCCTCCTAGATCTATCTCTATAGATCTTGATGCCTAGTATATAAGATGCTTCTCCCAAGTCTTTCATGGAAAACTGTTTAGATAACCATACCTTGACCGATTGTAACATTGGGATATCATTCCCAATGAGGAGTATGTCATCTACATACAGAACCAAGAAAACTATGGCACTCCCACTAGTCTTCTTGTACACACAAGGTTCATCCTCATTTTTGATAAAGTCAAATTCTTTGACTGTCTTATCAAATCGGATGTTCCAACTCCTAGATGCTTTCTTTAATCCATAAATAGATTTCTTCAGCCTACATACCTGATTAGGTTTAGTCTCCAAGACAAAACCTTCTGGCTATGACATATAAACCTCTTCCTCAAGGAAACCATTGAGGAATGCAGTTTTCACATCCATATGCCAGATTTCATAATCATGATATGCTGCTATAGCAAGCATGATCCGAATAGATTTGAGCATGGCAACAGGAGAAAATGTTTCATCATAATCTATTCCCTATTTTTGTCTGAAACCCTTAGCCACTAATCTGGCTTTATAAGTTTCAACTTGGCCATCTGCCCCAATCTTTTTCTTATAGACCCATTTGCATCCAATAGGGTTAACACCCTCTGGTGCATCAACCAAAGTCCAGACTTGGTTGACATACATGGAGTCCATTTCGGATCTCATGGCTTCCAGCCATTTGTCTGAGTCACTACTTATGACAGCATCCGTATATGTTAGAGGCTCATCATTATCAATGATTCGGGCTTCATTATTTTCAATAATGAACCCATACCTCTCAGGTGCATGTCGCACCCTATCAGACCTACGGATAGGAGTGATGTGTTCAGGTTCTATACTAACTATGTTATGATTTTGTTGAGATGTATCTACTTGTTGAACTTCTTAGTTCAATATTTCTCCCACTGCCCTTTTGTTGGATGAACTCTTTCTCCATAAAAATGGCATGCCTACTGACTAAAACCTTTTGTACAGTAGGGTGGTAGAACAGATATCCTATACTATCTTTAGGATATCCAACAAATAGACACTTTTCTGCTCTAACATCAAGCTTATGTCCAAAATTTCTTTTGACATAGGCTGGACATCCCCATATCTTAAGGTGCTTAAGATTGGGTTTCTTTCCCCTCCATAACTCATATGGAATGCTAGATACAGATTTGGATGGTACTCTATTTAAAATATTAGCCGCTGTTTCCAAGGCATATCCCCAGAAAGAAACAGGTAAGTCTGTGAAGCACATCATGGACCGTACCATATCTAATAAAGTACGATTTCTCCTTTCAGCAACACCATTTAATTATGGTGTGTAAGGAGGAGTCCATTCAGAGATGATTCCCTTTTGTTTAAGGTGATCAAGAAACTCGGTGGATAAGTATTCACCTCCTCTATCTGATCGAAGGATCTTAATACTTTTCCTCATTTGTTTCTCTACCATACTTTGATACTCTAAAAATTTTTCAAAAGCTTCGGACTTATGTTTCATTAGATACACAAATCCGTACCTTGAAAAATCATCAGTGAATGTGATGAAATATGAGTATCCACCCTTGGCCTGAGTTGTCATAGGTCCACATACATCAGTGTGAATGAGTCCTAATAACTCTGTTGTCCTTTCATTATGTCCACTAAATGTAGTCTTGGTCATTTTACCCATGAGACATGATTCACAAGTTCCTAATGATTCATTGTCATAAGGATTAAGGAATTTTTCCTTGTATAACTTGTTAATCCTCTGCTCATTAATATGTCCAAGACGACAGTGCCAAAGTAAAGTATTGTTTACTTCATCTCTTTTTCGTTTATTACTAACATGTAGTATATTGTCATCAGAAGATAAAGTTAAGAGTCCATTGCAAAATATGCCATTAAATATTATTTCATTAAAAAAACTGATTGAGCAGCCACTGCTCATTACATTCATAATATATCCTTGTTTAAGTAACAAGGGTACAGATATGATGTTTCTAATGATTCTAGGGATAAAATAACAATTTTTTTAACTCTAAAATCTTCCCAGAAGGCAGCTTCAACATATAAGTCCCTACAGCTTCTGCTTGGATGGAATCTCCTCCAGCACCGTAGAGCTCAAAGTCGCCTTCCTTCAAAACTCTAATGTTCTGTAGTCCCTGCAATAATTTGCAGATATGATGACCACAAGCAGTATCCAATATCCAAGAGTTTGAATTAGAAGAGTCTAATGACAAAATTGCATGTATCTCATACATACCTTTTGGTGCATCACTAGCACCAGGCTTCACACTTGCAAGGTAAACCTTGCAGTTTCTTTTCCAGTGACCCGGCTTGCCACAATGAAAGCAGGTCATTTGTCCGGAGGCCTTCTTTCCTTTCTTTTTCTTGATGCCCCCTTTTGGGTTCAACCTCCTCTTGGAACCCTTTTTGCCTATTTTCTTCTTGTTTACACCATCCACAAGAAGAAGTGGAGCCTTATTTTTCTTTAAATGGCTCTCTGCTGTTTTTAACATATTCAACAGCTCAGGCAAGGAAATGTTAAGTTTGTTCATATGATAATTAAGAACAAACTGTGAAAATGACTCTGGGAGTGACTGCAGGATTAAATCCTGATTCAACTCCCCATCCATAACAAAACCCAATTGACCCAATCGGGTGATTAGGTCAATAACCTTTAATACATGGTCTTGTACGAATGTACCTTCTGTCATCCTTGCACGGAATAACTGCTTAGATATTTCATATCTTGTAGTTCGACTATGTTCTCCATAAAGTTCTTTTAAATTGAGCAATATGGAGTTTGTGTCCATGCTTTCATGTTGCCTCTGTAACTCATTGGTCATAGAGGCAAGCATTATACACTTGACAGTAAGTGAGTCATTTTGCCACGTGTTATATGTGGTCTTATCCTCTTGTGAGGCATCTTCCCCTAATGATTCCAAGGTTGGGGTATCAAGAATATACGAAATTCTTTCTTGGCTGAGTACTATCTTCAGGTTTCTCAACCAATCAACATAGTTTGGTCCAGACAATTTATTTGCATCAAGAATGCTACAGAGTGAGAGTGAAGAGGCCATTTAATCTACAATAACAAAGAGCATTACATAAGCAAACAATCAATGTTGACAAAACATAATTAAACTAGGACTTTAACTTAATTATGTCTCCCACTATTTTATCAAGCATCATAACCCTCCATGTGATGATCGAGAAAACCCTAATTGGTTCTCTTAGTGGGGTTGAGATCCTAATTCCTTACAAAAGACCTTGTGTGTACACAACAAATCTTATATAAGTTCAAAGGTAGGAAAACTCTTTCCAATTGTAATTCATACAATTCTCAACTTATCTTGGCCTCTATAATATTAATAGCCTTGTGTGTACACAACAAACTATAAAATTTTAGTTAAGTTAGACCCTTCATTGCTATATAGTCATGATATTAATTATAATATCCTTGTGTGTACACAACAAAGTATTATATTAAATCATGCCATAAACATCAAATGTACCAAGCCAAAATTATGTTAGTCACCATTAAAAAAAAAAGGCCTTGTGTGTACACAACAAACCTAATATGGATCATAACATAATAATGACTTGGCATGAAGGAAGGCCACATGTAGTGAATATTACACTAAGCATATCAATCAATAATTAAGTTAATCTTATCGGCCAGGTAAGTGGGAGAGTGGTGGGAGTCCCCCCGTTGCTTTCCTTAGACACCAATAAGAATTGGCTAGGTCAGTCAACGGAATCAATTAAAAACCACGTCCTCTTTACCGATCATGAACCACTTTTCCTAGACACCGAATGATAAACTAATCATATTGATTATTTTTGCTTTTGGTATATGACACTACAACTTAATATGTTTTTAAAGAGGGCTTTATAAAAACAAAGCACATTCTAGCAAATATGTGCCATAGTGTGCCATCATACTAGGACAACCATTTACCGCATAATGGATCCACCATTATGCCAGGGCAACCTTATTTCAGTATGATGACTAGAAGGCTAAACATATCTCTATACAAATTAAGGTTTAAGTGAAAACCTTAATTAGTGGCATACATCAAACATATATGCATATTAACACAAATATGTGATTAGTATGTCATCATACTAGGACAACCATTTACCACATAATGGATCCACCATTATGCCAGGGCAACCTTATTTCAGTATGATGACTAGATCTCTAAACATATCTCTACAACAATTAGGGTTTGAGTGAAAACCCTAATTGGTGACATTACATCAAACATATACTACATCTCATGATACTTATATAAATATGCATCTAAAAATCAGCATATATATTTTAATCTTAATAAGGAGGCTCTGATACCACTGTAGGGTTTGATGGCAAGGCGAAAACATAGATTTCAAAATTTTATCTTTATAAAATCTTCACCAAACCTTTAACCCAAGATCTCCTTAAAAGAATTAAAACATATAAGATGTATATATATAAGATTTAATCTCAAATTAAAGTACTAACCTGTATCGCTAAAATCCAAACTCTGAATCTCCACCAGGTGCCCAAATGTTCACCCTCCAATGGTGATCCACAGAAAAAGATGAAGACAACAATTTCTTATTCTTGGCTCCTCTTCTTGAATTCTTTTTCAAGAATTCAATTCTTGGACTTTTAGGCGGAAATTTTCTTTCTTGAAAATTTCTTTTCTTCCTTCTTTCCTCTTCTTGAATTTTTTCAAGAATTCCCTTTCTTGAATTCTTTTCTTGAATTGAATTGGAAGAAAAATTAAGACAGGCAAAGTCTTAATTCAAGAAGGAAAAGAAGAAGAACAGATCCTTTCCTTTTTCTTTCCTTTACCGTTCAAGACCTTCTTCTTATTCTTGTTTAGGGTCAGAGTTTCGACAGAGGATACCTCTATAAGGGAAACAATACCCAACAAGAACAAGGGGAAGGAGTATTCTGGAGAGGAAGAAAAGGAATCTGATCTCTGAATTATCTTACATGAAAACCCCCGAGAACCCAACCCTATTTATAGATCTCAGAGGGGCGTCTTCTCAAAACTACGCAACCCTCTGAAACCACAGGAATCACGATCCCTCATTCCTCCCGCATCCCCTTAACCAAAAATCATGATTCTCTGATTTAATTTTTGTTTTTCCAACGATGAGGACTCTCGAAAAAACTTCAGGAAGAATCACGACTTTTGAAGATGGATTTGCCACCAAAAAGCGACGGATCTTTTCCTTAATTTTTTCTGGCCATCAGATCCAGATCCAAGGGCGTCAGACAAGGATCTGAATCGCACCTTTTTCAGATTTTTCTCCGATGGTATTTTCTTTCTCACGCGCATGAAGAGGAGTCCACGCGCGTGGACTCTTCTTCTTGGCGCGCGCGGGTGAGAAAGGGAGAGGGCGGCTTGGAGAGAGGGTCTCAGTGAACTTAATCCACTTGGGTTCAGCCATGGGTTAGCCCAATGTCCTAAAATTTAAATTAGACCTTAATCTGGTTCAATTAGAATCAAATTAAGCCCAATTTGGAACCAAATTCGAATCTGATTCGAATAGAAATTTGGTCTGCAACACATGCTAGTGTGTTTATCATGCAAACATGATTTAATTCCAAATTAAATCCTTCATCAATTTTCTTTTGTGTGTGACCCATTGGGTTCCACACCTAGCTAGCAGTAGGTCTGAGTGCTATTTGACTTAATTCGGTTAGATCTCAACTAAGCCGATTTAGGTCAACTCAAACTAGCTCGACTCGGTCAATTAGAATCTAATTCTAATTAACTGATTTGAATTACCATAACTCAATCATATACCTACAAGACAAGATTGACATCTAGCAACGTATCATGTCTACCCCGAAGATGTGGAATTTTGGTGAAATTACCAAAATATCCTTCAGTGGTGAGTTACCGGGCAATTAAGTCCTTTGATCAACTTGCATCCCGAATATGATTATGAATATGGATACTTGTCAAATCCAATTTCATATTCATCCCTAGCTCAATTTTATAATGATGATTCATTAATGAAACATTAGAAAATAACTCTAATGTTCATACTTTGATCAAAGATTTCCTGAGTCCATCATTTGAAATTAGCTGGATGCAATTCCCTCTTACTAGGGCTGATCAATTCCTTGTTGACCTACTCACAACCTCCATATACAATCCACAATAACCAGTATCACCTCGTGCATGACTCAGTGTCATGATTGATTGCGAACCAAAGTATGGATTCATATATATAAGGTACTATGGTAGTCTCAGGTCAAAGGACCACATGCACTACTCCCACTATGAGAATTATCTATTGACAAACAGATAAGGTTCCATTAGATATTCTCAATCTGGATCAATTCAGTGAACTCATTCTCTAATGAACACTCACATCCTAGTATTAGTGTCAAACACAAGTGACTGTGAGATCAGTCACCCTTATCACAAAGCAATATATAGGATGTGCTGGTCTTGTCGAAAAACATTGATCCCCAACTCAATGTCCCATCGACCAGGAATATTTTAGATTAGGGTTTTAAGGCTTTAGGTCTCACTGGTATGATCTCATCATAACCCTAGAACCATAGCCCTAATCTATGGGGTTCATTATAAAATCATAAAGACACAGCGTATGATGAAAATAATGCCTTTATTATAAAAAAAATGTCAATTCATTGATTTTGGGATCAAAATACAATATTTCAATTGGCTTTCAGGCCCTATATTGTGCCACCACGTCAATGACCGTGCAACCAGGGGCTTCAAATCCCGTGACACGTTACCTAAACCTCCCCTTGAGAGGAGTGCTCCATTAAGGCCCTAGGGCCCTATGATGCCTGAAAGGTCCCTCTAGGAATGGAAATGCCTCACCGTGGCAGGGGGCTTAGCCACATGGCGCCCGCCCCTTCCACAAGGAACCATACCACCAAAGGGACAAGACCTGGACCACGTCGGCATACACCCCTAATGAGAGGATCTCATCCTAAGGACCGGTCCGACAAAAGGGAGGTCGCAGGCAATGGTAAGCCCCTTCCAAAGAGGGCACATGGAAAGGGACACCTGGATAAAGCTCCATATCTACTTTGGGCCATCCCACATATATAAGGTCATAGAGAGGAAAAGCCAAGGGTAAGAAGAAACAAACAGGCGAGAAAAGGAGCGAGCAAGGGACCTCCAATAGATCCTTCCAAGTTCTCCGCTCCCATCTCTACTTGCTCTTTTCCACCTCAATTCTACCTTTCACCCTCTACGTGGGGAGCCCCCCAAGCTCTCTACCATAGAGGTTCTGTTCCCCTTGATCATCTCGTTTGAATTGATCATCGAAGTGTCCCTGCCGGAATCCCCAGCCCAGGTCTCCTTTTTTTTGCAGGGCGGCCGGACCAAGAAGCCAGCCAGGAAAGGGAGGGATGAGCATCCCATAGGAACCTGATGCATCTATGACACGGACAGGAGCTACAGGCCATAACGATCTTGGTGACAACATATGTGATAGATAAAAGAGAAGACATAAATCAATAATAAAGAATCCTCCCACTGACTTCACAAGTCTTTGAAGAGGGTTCGAGACTAGCTGGTCCAAGGGTACCTAAATTAATTATACTAATTTATCTTAATGGCATGGATCAACTCGAATCACTAAGTAACCTAATTAAAAGCTGATTGACCACTTTGGCCAGGTAAGTGGAGATTGATGGGAAAGTACTTATTTCTTTTCTTAGACACCAACTCAATTGGCCAAAAAAGATAACAGTCCCAATTAAAAATCCCTTTTAGCTACATACCTTAGATATCAATTGGTTCATCATATTTGATTTAGTAGTCTAATGACTGGACTAAGCCACTAAGCCACAATCAAGTCCATTTAATCAAAGATATGGACTTGATCAAGCTATGACTATTAAGATTGATTTAAAAGATAAGAAAATCTAATTCAATTTTGGTTATATTTTAATTTCTCTATTTGGTCTATATTCATTTGATTTTAATCATAAGTCTAATCCAATTAAAAGACTTGATTCAAGCTAATCCATAACCATAAGACTTATGAATGGCTTAAGATCTTTCTTCTCAAATCTAGATTTGTTAACTATCAAAACTTAATTCTTAATTAAGTTTAAGAATATGTCAAAATTGAAACAATTTTGATTTCCAATATAAAACCCCTTTTACAAAATTTTATAAAATAATTTTTACAAAATTTTATACAAATAATTTGCTATCCATAGTTTTGAGTCGACTCATGCTGAAATTTGAGCTTACTCACCTATGAATCGACTCGTTAATGGGTCAACTCATCACAAGGAAACAAAAACCTGTTTTCTATTTCTACAGCCATGAGTCAGCTTATTAGGACTATTAGTTGACTAAATAGGCATATAACAGTAGGTACAGAATTTAGATTTGAATTTTATTCTAAAAAAAATTTGCATAACAAATCATAAATCTAACTTAAAACTATTCTAAACTCATTTATGATATCAAATCTTAAATTAAAGATTAAAACACTTTTAATCAAAACCCTTTTTGCAGTTCTTCTTCATGGGTCATATCACAAGTGGCACCCTACATGCCATAAGAGATCCCATTGAATAAAAAGAGAAGGCCTTTAAACCCTACTTCTCTCTTATGATCGGATAGCCAGGTGATTTCATCAAATCCAAATACTAAGCAAAAAGGTTAAGTCAAACAAAGATTTCAAATCTATATGCAAATATTATCAGGTCACATGAACTTGGCTCTAATGCCAATTGAAAGAATTGGTAAGGGTTTCATGCATGGTTTTCTTAATGTTTTCAAAATATATAGCAGCAGAAGACATAAAAATTAATCATATTAATTTAAACATGTATTAGATCTAATCTAAAAACTCTATACAATATGATCCATGATAAGATAATAATGTTATATATGAAATCTAAAAGATAATAACGGGCAAGTATAGATCATATTTATTCCAAGAAACTGATACTATAGATCACATCTATAATGTCAATGAGTTCAAAACTCATTACCTTTTCATAGATTAGAGATGAGATGGTGGCCGATGGTCTCAGGAAGGGTTGATCGCTATAGAAAAGGAAGTTCCATTAGCACAGGGGCTGTCGGTGTCTGGAAGATCCGGTAGAGGTGCCGATCTGAGAAACTTCGATCGTAGAGGAAGATGGTGGTCGTAGGCAGTGGAGCAAGTACAGGGAAGACGGAGAATGGCGGAACTAGTGGGGGGAATCTAGGATTAGGAAAGAAATATACCTTAACCTGACCTATGGCTCTGATACCAATTTGATGGGGGTCAAGATCAGGGGAGGATCGTCGACGAGCTGAGAAGTCACTGATGATTAGGGTATCCTATTTTTTTGTTGATTTTATTTTTTTTTCTATGGAGGCGAAGGAACAATGGAGATGGAGGGTAGGAAAATTGGACACTCTATGGACTTGGAACTCACATTCACGGAGAGACCTCTCACCTCTAGGGCATCTCAACCACCCCATTACATGTAGATTAGGGCATCCCACCCAAATCACTACCTGGGGCCATGAAGGAAAATTTCTAAGACTATAGAGGGGACTCGACGGGAAAGGGGATAACTAGGGCCTCACATCCCTCGATGCCCAAAGGTGAAGGCAAGATGGGCCTCATGCCCAAAATTTCCTAAAAACTCATCTTTATTAACCAAACTCCATTTTCTACAAAGGACTGAGGGTGATATTTATAGACCTTTCCGACCCTCATTTGAATTTGAATACAAGATAAAAAGATAAGGATGGTTCAAATTCAAATACAAGATAAGGATAAGATAAGGCCTATCCATATCACAATCCTAACCAACTAACAAATTTCAAAATAAAGATAAATCCTAAAAATTGAAACTCGATCTTAAAAATAACTTATTCTAGATATGCATCAAGATCCATGCTGCTCCAGGATTTGTGCTACTCCGAGATCAGTGCTGGTGAAGTCTCCATCAGGTGCATGCTTCGCAGGATCCCACGGGATAGAAATTAGAGTTTTGGTAGGGCTCTCTACATTAGGTGCAAACCATGTGCTATGGCGCACCCTCTTGGGGAGGGTGCAGGCTTCAGAAAAACTTATGAGACAAAAATTGGAGTCCTGGTAGGCCCCTTGTATCGGATGTAGATGGTGTGCTACAGGGCTTGCTCTCTTAAGAAGGGTGTAGATCCCATAGAGCCCGATGGGACAGGGACTGGAGTTCTGGCAGGACCTCCTGCATGGAGGTAGGTGACGTGCTACATCGCTTGCTATCCTAGTAGAGCATGCCTCTACGAGGGGCACAGGTTCGATAGAGTGCCACTCCCTCCTCGCAGGATGTTTCTTTCTTGAGCATAGTGACATGTTTGATAGAGATGTGGACACCACTCTTCCCAGTTGCCATCTAGCATCATTGGGACCAAGCAAGCCACAAATGCCTATCTAGGGTCAGTGCATCCTTCAATCCTCTTTTCCTCCCATAGTCCATTGGGAAACAATTCTTTCCATAACTAGGGCTCAAGTCGATCGAGAACTCTACTCAACTAGGAGCTCTACTTAGTCAGGAGCTCTAATCAAGTGGAGCTCTACATAGGCAAGAGCTTTACTCGACCAGGAGCTCTACTGGAACGAGGCACGGTTCGTGGGTGCCACATTAGCAGCCAGCCACATCGAATGCAGGCGCCACACTAGAAACCAACCAAGTTAGACATGGGTGCCATTTCAGCAACTAGCCATATCAGATGCCCCCAAATCCTAATCCCAGAGCACACTATGACTTTTTGGGTTTGAGACAAAGGAAGTAATTCAATGCTGTTGACATAGAAGGCCACCATGCATATCATTAATGTAGGGTTTTGGTGACCAGGGCGGAAGCGTGGATTTCAAAAATTTATTATGAAACAACTACCATTAACCTAAGACCTCCTTACTAGGAATTAAAACATATAAACATGCATATATGATATAAACTAGAGTTTAGGCACCAACCTGAACCGCTAGTATCGAATCCGATGAAGAAAACCCTGATTCAGCCTTCTTCTCCACCAGGCACCCAAACGTTCGCCCTCCAATGGTGATCCACAAGGGGCTTGACCAAGACACCAGCACTTTCAAATAACTTGGTTCCACCAACTATACTTTCAAACTTAAGCCTAATAAGATTTGGGCAAATTCCAATCCAATTGGACTAACTCTTCTTTGAATCAGCCTTTCTACTCCTTCCCTTCTTCTTCCTCTTCTTCTCTTCTTTACTTTTCCCTAATTCCTCTCTTGATTTGAGCACTCCTAAGCCTTCCAAAGACCTTGTCCTAAAAGGGCTAGAGTGTTTAGGACAAGAGGATAGGATATAATAAAAATAAGAAAGGAAGAAGTCTTCGGGATCAATTCTTTTTTTTTTTTTTTTTTTTTTAACACCCCGAGAGGCTACACTATTTATAGCGCACCAAGAGGCTTCTGAGATATCCATTCATGCCAAAAAGATACATTACTTAGTTTAAAACATGTGACTCTTTGATTTGAAATAAATCTGAGAAGAGTAAAACAGGACACTTGAATGAAACATTACGATGTTTTAATCAAGTGTTGCTTCCTTTCATTCTTCCAAGCATCAAAATCAAATGACCGGCCTCTCTGGTATTTAAAAATGAAACGCCACATCAAATGGGATGCCATCCAGAAGAGTCACATGCCATCTGGACTCAAAAGTGTGCAGAATAAACTTAAGTATCACGTTGCTTCATTTTTAGCGCCAAGAGTCCCAAGGGGCATGGACTCTTCTTCTTTTGGCATGAAGATGTATTCGAATGAGCGTGGAAGACTCCAAGAGGCATGGAAGTGTTTTTGACTTGGTCCTTTGCTTATTACAGAAGGACTCTTCATCCAAAGAAGGCGCCCCTTCTCATTTCTCATGATTTATTATCGTTGGAAACCTTTTGCGCCAAAAAACTCTTCATGCTTTGACCATTCCACACACCACATAGACCCCGTGTCCAAGGAAGGCTATCTGGTACTCAAAACCAGATAAATACTGACCTAATTAAAGGTGATAAGACCCAACCTATTAGCTAAATTCAATTTAGCTTAATTAAGATCAATATTAACCCAAATTAGAATCTGATTCGAACCTGGTTCGAACCCTGGTGCTAGGGTTTGCAACACGTGCTAGCATGTTCACCTGCAAACATGGTTTAATTTAACTAAACCCTTGATCAAAACCCTTTGTATGTGACCCATTGGGTTCCACATCTAGCCAGCAGTGGGTCCTGGTATAACTTGACCTGATTCAATTGGATCACATCCAAACCGATTTAGGTCAACTCAAGCTAGCTTGACTAGGTCAATTAGAATCCAATTCTAATTAATTGATCGAACTACCATAATTCAATCAAATTCCCACAAGGTAAGATTGACGTCTAGCAATGTATCATGCCTACCCAGAAGATGTGGAATTTTTGTGGAATTACCAAAATACCCTTCAGTGGTGAGTTACCGGGCAATTCAGTCCTTCGATCAGCTTGCACCCTGAATATTACTATGGATCTGGATACTTGTCAAATCCAGTTTCATATTCATTCCTAGCTCAATCTGATAATGATGATTCATTAATGAACCATTAGAAACTATTTCTAATGTTTATACTTTGATCAAAGATTTCTCGAATCTTCATTTGATCGAAATCAGCTGGATGCGATTCCCTCTTACTAGGGTTGATCGATTCCTTTTTGACCTACTCACAACCTCCATATGCAATCCACCATACCCAGTATCATCCCATGCATGACTCAGTGTCATGATTGAGTGTGAACCAAAGTATGGATTCATGCATATAAAGTACCATGGCAGTCTCAGGTCAAAGGACCACATGCACTACTCCCACTATGAGAACTATCTATTGACAAACAGATAAGGTTCCATTAGATGTTCTCAAGCAGGGATCCATTTAGTGAACTCATTCTTTAATGAGCACCCTCATCCTAGTATTAGTGTCAAACACAAGTGACTGTGAGATCAGTCACCCTCTTCACCAAGTATACAAAGGATGTGTTGGTCTTGCCGGAAACATTGATCCCCTACTCAACATCCCATCAGCTAGGAATATTTTAGATTAGGGTTTTAAGGCTTTAGGTCTCACTGGTATGATCTCATCATAACCCTAGAACCATAGTCCTAATCTATGGGGTTCATCATATAATAATAAAATAATTAAGATAGCGTATGATGAAAATAAAATGCCTTTATTAGTTGATAATGTCAATACATTGGTTTGGAATACAAAGGAAAATCCCATCGAAATACAACATTTCGATTGGCCTTTAGGGCATAATCCTTTCAATCTCCCACTTGCACTAAAGCCAATTGCCTTTAAATTTTAACCCCATACAATCGAGGTGGCGAACAAACTCCCGCTATGGTAGAGCCTTAGTGAACGGGTCTGCTATGTTGTTCTTCATTTCAACTCTTTTAATGCAGACTTCTTGTCTTTCGATAATCTCTCGAACGAGATGGAAGCGTCTCAAAATGTGCTTTGATTTGTGATGAGCTCTTGGTTCCTTAGCTTGAGCGATGGCTCCAGTATTATCACCATAAAGTAGTACTGGACCTTCAATCTCTAGAACAATGCCCAACTCTGAGATGAACTTCTTCATCCAGACAGCTTCCTTGGCAGCTTCACTAACAGCAATGTATTCTGCCTCAGTTGTTAAGTCAGCTACAGTCTGCTATTTAGAGCTCCTCCATTTAGGGTAAAAATATACCCTGAAATAGATTTGCTATCATCTGGATCTGATTGAAAACTAGAATCTGAATAAGCTTCCAGTTTAAGATCAGATCCTCCGTATATTAGAAAAATATCCTTCGTCCTTCTCAAGTACTTAAGAATATTTTTCACAGCCTTCCAGTGATCCTCTCCTAGATCAGCCTGAAACTTGCTGGCTATACCTAAGGCATATGCCACATCAGGCCTGGTACATAACATAGCATACATTATAGACCCTACTACCAAAGCATAAGGTATAGAACTCATTCTATTTCTCTCTTCAGGTGTCTTAGGAGACATCTTCTTAGAAAGATGTATGCCATGACCTATGGGTAAGTAACCTCTTTTACTTCCCTTCTTGCTAAATCTCTTTAGCACTTGGTCAATGTACCTAGATTGGGATAAGCCTGGCATCCTCCTAGATCTATCTCTATAGATCTTGATACCCAATATATAGGAAGCTTCTCCCAAGTCTTTCATGGAAAACTGTTTAGATAACCATACCTTGACTGATTGTAACATTGGGATATCATTCCCAATGAGGAGTATGTCATCCACATACAGAACCAAGAAAACTATGGCACTCCCACTAGTCTTCTTGTACACACAAGGTTCATCCTCATTTTTGATAAAGTCAAACTCTTTGACTGTCTTATCAAATCAGATGTTCAAACTTCTGGATGCTTGCTTTAATCCATAAATGGATTTCTTCAGCCTTCATATATGATTAGGTTTAGTCTCCAAGACAAAACCTTCTGGCTGTCACATGTAGACCTCTTCCTCAAGGAAACCATTAAGGAATTTGGTTTTCACATCCATCTGCCAGATTTCATAATCATGATATGCTGCTATAGCAAGCATGATTCGAATAGATTTGAGCATAGCAACAGGAGAAAATGTTTCATCATAATCGATTCCCTATTTTTGTTTGAAACCCTTAGCCACTAATCTGGCTTTATAAGTTTCGACTTGGCCATCTGCCCCAATCATTTTCTTATAGACCCATTTGCACCAATAGGGTTAACACCCTCTGGTGCATCAACCAAAGTCCACACTTGGTTGACATACATGGAGTCCATTTCGGATCTCATGGCTTTCAACCATCTGTTTGAGTCCCTACTCATGACAGCATCCGTATAGGTCAGAGGCTCATCATTTTCAATGATCCGGGCTTCATTATTCTCAATAATGAACCCATACCTCTCAGGTGCATGACGCACCTTATCAGACCTACGGATAGGAGTAGTGTGTTCTGGTTCTATACTAACTATGTTATCATTTGGTTGAGGTATATCTATTTGTTGAACTTCTTTAAGTTCAATATTTCTCCCACTGCCCTTTTGTAGGATGAACTTTTTCTCCAGAAAAGTGGCATGCCTACTAACAAAAACTTTTTGTTCAGTAGGGTGGTAGAACAGATATCCTATACTATCTTTAGGATATCCTACAAATAGACACTTATCTGTTTTAGCATCCAGCTTTTGTCCAAAATTTCTTTTGACATAGGCTAGACATCCCCATATCTTAAGATACTTAAGATTGGGTTCAATCTCCTCTTGGAACCCTTTCTGCCTGACTTCTTCTTGTTGATCCTATCCACAAGAAGAAGTGGAGCCTTATTTTTCTTTAAATGGCTCTCTGCTGTTTTTAACATGTTTAACAGCTCAGGCAAGGAAGTGTTAAGTTTGTTCATATGATAATTAAGAACAAACTATGAAAATGACTCCGGGAGTGACTGCAAGATCAAATCCTGATTCAACTCCCCATCCATAACAAAATCCAATTGACCTAATCGAGTGATCAGGTCAATAACCATCAGTACGTGGTCTTGTACGGATGTACTTTTTGTCATTCTCGCACGGAATAACTGCTTAGATATCTCATATCTAGCAGTTCAACTATGTTCTCCATATAGCTATTTTAGATTGAGCAATATGGAGTTAGTGTCCATGCTATCATGTTGCCTCTGCAACTCATTAGTCATAGAGGCAAGCATGATACATTTGATAGTGAGTGAGTCATTTTGCCACATCTTGTATGTTGTCTTTTTTCTCTTACAAGGCATCTTTCCCTAAAGTTTCCAAGGTAGGGGTATCAAGAATATAAGAATATTTTTCCTGGCTAAGTAGTATCTTTAGGTTTCTCAACCAGTCAACATAGTTTGGTCCAGTCAATTTATTGGCATCAATTATACTACGAAGTGAGAGTGAAGAGACCATTTAATCTACATTAACAAAGAACATAACATAAGCAAACAACCAATGTTGACAAAACATAATTAAATTAGGACTTTAACTTAATTATGTCTCCCACTATTTTATCAAGCATCATAACCCTCTATATGATGATTGAGAAACCCTAATTAGGTTTCTTAGTAGGGTTGAGATCCTAATTCCTTATAAAGACCTTGTGTGTTCACAACAAATCTTATATAAGTTCAAAGGTAGGAAAGCTCTTTCTAATTATAACTCATACAATTCTCAACATATCCTGGCCTCTAAAATATTAATAGCCTTGTGTGTGCACAACAAACTATAATATTTTAGTTAAGTAAGACCCTTCATTCCTTTATAGTCATGATTATAATAGTAATATCCTTGTGTGTACACAACAAAGTATTATATTAAATCATGCCATAAGCATCAAATGCACCAGGCCAAAATTGTGTTAGTCACCATAATAGGCCTTGTATGTACACAACAAACCTAATACGGATCATAACATAATAATGACCTAGCATGAAGGAAGGCCTAATGTAGTGAATATTACACTAAGCATATCAATCAAGAATTAAGTTAATCTTATCGGCCGGGTAAGTGGGAGAGTAGTGGGAGTCCCCCCATTGCTTTCCTAGACACCAATAAAAATTGGCCAAGTCAGTCAACGGAACCAATTAAAAACCACATCCTCTTTACCGATCATGAGCCACATTTCCTAGACACCAAATGATCAACTAATCATCTTGATTATTTTGCTTTTGGTATATGACACTACAACTTAATATAATTTTAATAGAGGGCAATTCAAACAGAAGCACATTCTAATATTACCATTCAATCAACCATTCATCATATATCATTTTATAATGTGCCAAGTGTGTCATCATACTAGGATAACCATCTACCACATAATGGATCCACCATTATGCCAGGGCAACCTTATTTCAGTATGATGACTAGAAAGCTAAACATATCTCTATATCGGTTAAGGTTTAAGTGAAAACCCTAACCAGTGACATACATATATGCATAAATATATCAATCATATATAACTTTAAACTTTTATAGAGTCCTACAAAATTGGGCAACTTCAAATTTTGTAGACTCCTACAAAAATGGGCAACCTCAAGAGTCCTACAAAATTGGGCAACTTCAATTTTGTAGAGTCCTACCAAAATGGGCAACCTCAAGAGTCCTACAAAATTGGGAAACTTCAATTTTGTAGAGTCCTACCAAAATGGGCAACCTTAAATTTTGTATGATTTAGCCCTAATAAGGTGGCTCTAATACCACAGTAGGGTTTCGGTGACCAGGCAGAAGCATGGATTTCAAAAATTTATTATGAAACCACTACCAAACCCTTAACCCAAGACCTCCTTACTAGGAATTAAAACATATAAACACTCATATATGATATAAACTAGAGTTTAGGCACCAACCTGAACTGCTAGTATCCAATCAGATGAAGAAAACCCTGATTCAGCCTTCTTCTCCACCAGGCGCCCAAACGTTCGCCCTCCAATGGTGATCCACATCGGGCTTGACCAAGATACCAGCACCTTCAAAGAACTTGGTTCCACCAACTAGACTTTCAAACTTAAGCCTAATAAGATTTGGGCAAATTCCAGTCCAATTGGACTAACTCTTCTTTGAATCAGCCTTTCTACTCCTTCCCTTCTTCTTCCTCTTCTTCTCTTCTTTACTTTTCCCCAATTCCTCTCCTGATTTGAAAACTCCTAAGCCTTCCAAAGACCTTGTCCTAAAAGGGCTAGAGTGTTTAGGACAAGAGGATAGGATGTAATAAAAATAAGAAAGGAAGAAGTCTTCGGGATCAATTCTTTTTTTTTTTTTTTTAACACCCCGAGAGGCTACGCTATTTATAGTGCACCAAGGGGCTTATGAGATATCCATTCATGCCAAAAAGATATGTTACTTGGTTTAAAACATGCAACTCTTTGATTTGAAATAAATCTGAGAAGAGTAAAATTGAAGGACACTTGAATAATACGTTACTTGGTTTAAAACATGCGACTCTTTGATTTGAAATAAATCTAAGAAGAGCAAAATAGAAGGACACTTGAATGAAACATTACGATTTTAATCAAGTGTCGCTTCTTTTCATTCTTCCAAGCATCAAAATCAAATGGCCCATCCAAACCGATTTAGGTCAACTCAAGCTAGCCCGACTATGTCAATTAGAATCCAATTCTAATTAACTGATCGAATTACCATAATTTAATCAAATTCCCACAAGGCAAGATTGACATCTAGCAACGTATCATGCCTACCTGGTAGATGTGGAATTTTGGTGGTATTACCAAAATACCCTTCAGTGGTGAGTTACCAGGCTATTCAGTCCTTCGATCAGCTTGCACCTTGAATATTACTATGGATATAGATACTTGTCAAATCCAATTTCATATTCATTTCTAGCTCAATCTGATAATGATGATTCATTAATGAACCATTAGAAACTATTTCTAATGTTCATATTTTGATCAAAGATTTCCTGAATCTTCATTTGATCGAAATCAGCTGGATGCGATTCCCTCTTACTAGGGTTGATCAATTCCTTTTTGACCTACTCATAACCTCCATATGCAATCCACCATACCCAGTATCACTCCATGCATGACTCAGTGTCATGATTGAGTGTGAACCAAAGTATGGATTCATGCATACAAGGTACCATGACAGTCTCAGGTCAAAGGACCACATGCACTACTCCCACTATGAGAATTATCTATTGACAAACAGATAAAGTTCCATTAGATGTTCTCAAGCTGGATCCATTCAGTGAACTCATTCTCTAATGAGCACCCTCATCCTAGTATTAGTGTCAAACACAAGTGACTGTGAGATCAGTCACCCTCTTCACCAAGTATACATAGGATGTGCTAGTCTTGCCGGAAACATTGATCCCCTACTCAATATCCCATCGACCAGAAATATTTTAGATTAGGGTTTTAAGGCTTTAGGTCTCACTGGTATGATCTCATCATAACCCTAGAACCATAGCCCTAATCTATGGGATTCATCATATAATAATAAAATAATTAAGACATAGCATATGATGAAAATAAAATGCCTTTATTAATTGATAATGTCAATACATTGGTTTGGGATACAAAGGAAAATCCCATCAAAATACAACATTTCGATTGGCCTTTAGGGCATAATCCTTTCAATTAATACCTCGATCTTTGATGATTCATAGATCGTGCTTATGCCAACCAGGAGCTATTGTGTTAGCAAGGGTGGCAATTTGAAATGATGCCTTCGTATCCCTCGGTATGGCAGTTCACAAATCGAAGCACCATAAATAGTTGTTGCTAACACGCATCCAAATCCCATTGGATGGTGGAGGAAAAGGTCTTATCCATCCATTAGTCATGGCTTCGAGAGGGGTTTTGCCATCTCTTTCAGATAAGTAGCCCACTCCATTGCATCCTTTCAAAATCATCGAATGGAGGAGAAGGAACAGAGAAGAAAGAGGGGGGCTCCTCACCCATATTTAGACACCATGACCTGATGCTTGGTGCAGGTCAATCCTTCTTCCTTGTCTTCCCTACTTCCAGTCTGCACCGAGGGAGCGTTCCCTATCTGTAGCCTTAGGACCTCTTCTTTCCTCCTTATTTCTCGACCACACATGAGTTCCTCTAGAGATGGATGCCACTCCTTGGAGTGTTCCTTGGGCCACCCAAGAATGGCTAAGCCATTCCGATCTAGGTCTCCTCCCTTGGATAGCAAGGAAGAAGATATTCCCTTTCGAGTTCCTCGGGGTCCCTGTCGAATGGTGGACCCTAATATCTTTGCTTTGCCTCCTCCTCCATCATCCTCGAGCCAGGACCTAATGAGTTCATCGAGTATCACTTCAATAATGACCAGGATGGATGCCCTGAAAGTTTAAAAGGCATAGCAAGCAAACTGACTATATTTTAAAACTATTTTAAAGTACAGCATAGCGGAAGACTGGTAGATCGATCAAGTCAATCTACCAATCTTCTTTTAATAGGATCTAACATAGTAAAAGTGCATGTAAAGATATCAAGAGCAAAGAAAAGGAAAGGGTACATTACCTTTAACCTTTGGATGCAGGTGATGAAGAGCTGCTAAGCCACAAATGTCTAGCCTCTATGGGTAGTTCATAGTAGGGCTCGATCCCAATCAACTCCCTTAGCATGCTAGCTCCTCAGGATCCTTGAGGCTGATCTTTTCTTTCCTTGGACCTGCAAGACTTTCTTGAAGCCACCAAAAAATCTGGTTGGGGAACAATGGGGAGAAATAGAAGTGAAACCCTTCCCAACTAACTCTTTTTTCTCAAACCCTAGCTTGATTGCTAGGTAGGCTCACACTCAAAACCCAAATCTTCTCAAAATCCCACTCTAAGGATACTTTCCCTCCCTCTCTTAGAAAAGCCCAGCAAAAGTCAACCTCAACTAACTCTGCTGCCCCTACAAAGATACCTATTTATAGTAGAAGCAAAAAGGAAGAGAGATATGGTAGGAGGAGTGATTAGGGGAGAGGGTTAAGGGTTGAACCAAATTAGCTCTAGGTTTATATGGTAGAAAATCTGCATTCCAAATAATGCATTCCATAAAAAACCTTGGAGCCAATTTCAGCCAAGATTTGAAATTTGAATTCAAAATTCAAATTTTAATCTTTTAAAGGAAAGTGAGCATGACAAATCAAATCTAATTTGATCCTAAGCCAAATCATATTTGGCTTGACCCATCATATTGCAATCATATTGCATATAAGTCCTCCAAAATTCCACTAATCAAATTAGTGAAAAATCTTCATCACAGCCAAGTGTCGACTTATGGAAGTGTCGACATTTGGGTCATGGTCAATTATATTGACCCCATAGTGATGCTAAACGATTCTTAATCATCGATCACCCTTTAGATCAGGTAGAAACCCCTATGTTGTGTGATCCCATAGGTTCGAACACTAAGTTGGTAGCACTGGAACATTTCCAGTATCGATCAAAATCATCATCTAGAAATGATACCCGACATCCGGATAGGTCAAAGATGCCGAGCAACTCTCTAGAACCTCTAGCATATGGTTACCGTATAATTCATCCCTTTGACCTCATAATGCTCAGGATGACCTAGGGTTTGACTACCAATCCTAATTTAGTACATCTAGATCGTGTCTTAATCTTACAAGTTTTATGACTCCTTACAAGAACTACCCTGACCAAGGTTTTGCTAAATTAAGACATAGTGAGTCATTCAGTCCAAAACATTTAGAGGGGTCAATCCCATCTTGATCCACCACTACTCCATAAGTACTTGACTATACCCAGAAACCTTCTATCACTGGATTAGAAATTCAGGTAGTCCAGTATCAAAGTATAGTGAGTTGCTTGCAAGCTACCATGGTGACCTCAGGTCTGAGGGACACATATACCCATATCACTACGTGAGCAACCCTTTGATAGAAGGGAGCTCCGCAGATGGTCACGTTTAGTGAGACATCATACATTTCATTTATATATCATATTAGTGTCTCTACACTCCTTGGTTAAGAGGACAACCAACCAATGTGACATACAACAACCTATGCTTAATACATCATCGTCCTATAACAATGTATCCTTTGGATGTGAACCAGTTTAAAAACTACTCGATACATCATCTCTGTATCAAATATAAAGTATTTCTAAAGACTTTATCACACAGGAGTTTTTTCAAGAAAATGCACATGTGATGAATAGCTAAAAGAATAACTTTTATTCATTTAAAGAATTCATATACAATTATAAAATAGCACAACCATCTACACCCTAGACGATTGGCTTTGGGATATTATTTCCAATAATTCCCACTTGTACTAGAGCCAATCAGTACAGAATCTTATTCCCATTTTTCATTTACAATTTTGAACTCTTGAACTCTAATGGCTTTAGTGAAGGGGTCGGCCAGGTTCTCCTTTCCATCGATCTTTCGAACATCAATGTCACCTCATTCCATGATTTCTTGCACAAGATGATAGCACCGTAGAATGTGTTTGGTATGGTGATGGGACTTTGGCTCTTTGGCTTGAGCAATGGCTTTAGTGCTGTCATAATACACCGGAATAGGACCATCCAAGGAAGATGTCACTCCCAGCTCGCCTAGGAACTTCTGCAACCACAGCTTTCTTTGCTGCATCTAATGTTGCGATGTATTCTGCTTCGCATACTGTATTTGAAATAGTAGGCTGCTTGAAACTTTTTCAGCAGATCACTCTTCCATTTAGGATAAAGATAAACCCTGACACACTCTTGCTATCATCCTTATTTGACTGAAAACTGGAGTCAGTATATCCCACAACTTTCAAGTCAGGTTCTCCATATATCAGCCATTGGTCTATAGGATTTTGTAGATACTTAAGGATGGTCTTTACCACTTTCTAATGAGATTCACCTAGGTCAGACTGGTATCTGCTCACTATGCCTAGTGAGTATGCCATATCTGATCTAATACATGTCATGGCGTACATGATAGAATCCATTGTCGAAGCATATGGGATTCTACTCATATGCTCTCTTTCCTTAGGAGTTATCGTATAATTTCTTTAGGAGATTGTAATTCCAGGGCCTATGGGGAGATACCCTTTCTTAGAATTCTCCATGTTGAACCACTTTAGCACAGTATCAATGTACGTAGACTGGGACAGTCCCATAAGTCTCTTAGATCTATCTTTATAGATCTTCACACCTAATGTGTAAGAGGCTTCACCCAAGTCCTTCATAGGGAACTAGGATGACAACCAAACCTTTATTCCTTGTAGTGCTAGGATGTCATTTCTGTTTAAAAGAATGTCATCCATATACAACACAAGGAATACAATCACAGAACCATTAGCCCATTTATAAATGCAAGGTTCTTCTCCATTCCTAACGAAGCCATACAACTTGATACACTTATCAAATCGCTTGTTCCAACTCCGAGATGCTTGCTTCAGTCCATAGATGGACCTTTGAAGTTTGCACACCTTTGACTTGTTTATGGATGTGAATCCTTCAAGTTGTACCATGTACACCTCCTCTTCTAGCTCACCATTCAGGAAAGCTGTTCGGACATCCATTTGTCAGATTTCATAGTCAAAGTGTGTCGCTAAAGAAAGCATGATCTGAATGGATTTGAGCATTACCACAGGAGAAAACATCTCGTCACAGTCAATACCATAACATTGACGATACCCCTTGGCAACTAGATAGGCTTTATAGGTCTCTACCTGCCCGTCTATGTCCCTTTTTCTTTTGAAAATCTATTTACATCCAATGGATTTTATCCCCTTAGTTGGATCAACCAATGTCCATACATTATTGATTTCCATGGACTTCATTTTGGATCTCATGGCTCCTAGCCATAGTTCAGAGTCGGACCTTTGCATTACATCCATATAGGTGATCGGATCCTCATTGTTCTCATCGAGTACAATGGGATCACCATACCAAATCATGAAACCATAGTATTTGTCTGGTCAATGCGGTATCCTACCATATTTCATTAATGGTTCCTGCATGAGCTTTGGGTATGACTAATCACAACTGATTCTATGTAGTCCCTTAAGTGTGTCAGTTCTTCTACTTGTTGAACTTCACTAAGCTCAATCTTAGCAGCTACAGTTCCTTCACCAAAGAACTCATTTTCCAAAAAGATAGTCTTAAGACTAGCGAACAACTTTTGTTCCTTAGCAAAGTAGTAGTACCCCTTAGACTCTTTTGGATATCCAACAAATAGGCACCTGTCAGACCTAGGTCCAAGCTTATCCATTTCTAAATATTTGATATAAGCTGGGCAACACCAGACTTGAAGGTGTGCGAGTGTTGGCTAACATCCAGTCCATATCTCAAATGGGGTTTTGCTAATGGACTTACTCGAAACCCTATTTAAAAGCTGGCAGGCTGACTCTAGAGTATATCCCCATAAGGATAGTGGCAGAGAAGCAAAGCCCATCATGGACCGAACCATGTCAATAGGGTTTGATTCCTCCTTTCAGACACTCAGTTTAACTAAGATGTCCCTAGAGGTGTCCATTAAGAGAGAATCCTATTTTCTTAAGATATGTCAGAAAATCATTGGAAAGATATTCACCACCTCGATCTGATCGAAGAGTTCTAATATACTTTTCAGTTTATTTTTCTACTTCATTACGATATTATTTGAACATTTTCAATGATTTAGATTTATGTCTTTTCAAGAAGACATAACCGTATCTCGAAAGGTCATTTATAAACATAGTAAAATAATTATACCCATCTCTAGCACTATGATGGGGACATCAGGATCAACCCCAGTTCACTATGGGTCCCTGAATTTTAAGATCTTTCAGTTCCTTAACCAATTTTCAATTTTCCCCAAAAAAAATCAAGTCCTGTTAGCCCTTTGAGTCTTGTAATTAGGGCTTGAGTTAATTGAGTCATTTGAAGTCCTGTAATTAGGGTTTAGCTTAATTAAGCTCAAGTTAACCCATTTGAGTCCTGTTTTGGGCCCTTGAGTTCTACTTTTATATCTGAGTCCTGTATTTAGAGTCAACTCATACCATTAGGGTTTTTGAGTCGAGTTTTGGGTTATGTTCAACTCAGTTGAGCTTAGTCGATCAAGTCAACTCACTGTGAGCCTTTGTTATTTTGGTCTTGTTTTGTCATTTTGGGTCTTGTGTCAATTTGAGTCCTGTATTTGCTTTCATTCATGTCATGTTTAAGAGGAGAGCTAGTGGACCACCACTCAAGTCACCCAGCCAAGCATCTGGACTCCATTCATGCTGCCCAGACCCCCGAAGGATTGTCACCCCAGCATATCAAGCCTTAGGCGCCTCAAGCCCATAAGCTTTTATGAAGATTAGTGCCCAGTCCAGATACACCAAGGAAGTGGTGCCTATATCCCAGACCAGGCCCATGGCACCTTCCCTCCCAGTCCAACATGGAGGCATCCCAGCCCATTTGACTCAGTCCAAGATGCCCCAGCTTTGGCCTAGTGCAAGATGCCCAAGGCTTTGACCAAGTCCAAGCAGATGTTTTCCAATCCCAACAAGGAGACAAGGCCCTAGCCCAAGAAGGTTTTCTTAGCCCATAAGTTTGTGATTTTTTGGCCCTCAAGTCAGGTTTCTTGACCTTCAAGTAATGTAACCTGGGTACATCTATAAATACCCACCCACCCCTCTTGTATTTTTCAATGAATGCTTATGAATGAAATTTGAGTTCTCTTCCATACAATCTTCCTTTGCCTGTGTGCATCGACCTCTATGAGGGAGTGGGTGTGAGACATGTGCCTTTGCTCTTTGAGCATCGAGGGGTGTGATGCCCTAGTTATCAAACCATAGTCACCCTACTTCTTCTAGCCCAAGCCGCCCATCATTAGCCCATCCTTGCTACCCCCTATTTTTTTTCTTTCTTCCACATCTCCTTTAGCCATCTAGCCATCTTTTCTATCATTTTTTAACCCTCTTTAAGTGTTTTTCTAATTCCTCAAGTTTCACACAAATCAGAATCCGTTTGCCTAGCCTTCGGGCCAGCAAATAAAAAGCCAATGAATCCATGGGTCTTCAGCTTGATCTTTCAGGCCGCATCCAAGAGTGTGGAGTGATGTCTTCATAGAAGCAGCAGCAAACATTGCCAGGTATACACCCCCTAGCCCTCTAGATCGAGTTATTGCAGCTCTACTGGGGTTTCCTAGCCCTGGCGGTCCTGTTTTTATCTCTTTTGAGGGTCTTTTTTGAATACTTGCGATCTAGAACTTCTATAGGATCACCCTTTTATCTATTTGACTTGAACTTCAGGAATTAAAATCCTAACTTAATGCTGAATCCATGAAAATTCCCTTGCATGCTAATTAGTCCCCCATCATTAGGTATCAGAGCCATTTGAGAGCTAATTTTCAGCATCTCATAATTTCTGCATATAGTCTATTAAATTAATTATTTCTATATATAGGTATCTGATAAAAATATGATTTTTATTTTGTAAATCCAACATATTTTATTTCTGTTTATCAGTAAATTTTCATAATTTATTCCAAATTATATATTTTTTGAACATCTATTTTCTTCCCTAGAAAATTTCTGTATCCTGTCTTCTGTACTAGGGGTCTGAGTTTAGGTCAGTTTCATCAACATAGGCATACTTTTTTTTTCTAAAATTTGCACTGATTAATATCTGATTAGTTTTCTTAATTACTATGGTTTTTTCCATATTTTATAGAACCTAAAAAAAAAAATTTGCATCCTAGAAACCCTAACCAGAAATCAGACTTTTCTATGCACAGTTAGAAACCCTAGGTTTTCTATCATCATTCCATTTTTGTTTTACACAAAATTTGGTAGGAGTCATCTCTCACATAACCCTCTATTATTCAAATTTTTTAGAATTTCTCTGCTCTGAAATCCATGCCAAGCTCTGCATCAAAACAATACAAAAAAAAATTTAATTTCTGCTGCCCTGCATACTTGACTTGATTAAACCTAATCAACTACCAAACCTACCCAACCCAAGCCAATTTTGATTAATCACTTAACCAACTTGACACTAAGTTTCCACCTCAAAAAAAAAGACAAAAAAAAATTTTATTCTCTGTTTTGTTATTAGATTGCATCAGGGTTCATTGATTCTGTATCATCTGCATCTAAATTAATCCTAAGGGCAATTTTCCTCCGTCAGATTAGGGCAGGATTTCATCACCTGTCTAGGGCCCAAAACAACCACTTTTGCATATGTACCTAAGCCTAATTTAAAATTAACTAGCAACTTAATTGATTTAGGGACACCAACAAGTCAGGTCCGAGTTTTGTGGGTACATTAGTGCACCCAACACATCATCTATTACTAGAAGCTGGTGTCTAAGGCTAGAGGTCTAGTGGCAAACACCCTAAGTTGACTGGTGGTTACTTAATTATGACCCTATCATAGGCAAGGGGAGCCTCCTACCACCCCACCTTTTACCTAGCCAGTAGAAGGATTAGGTGTTGTGTTGTGTGTAAGTTGAGTTGACCCATTCAACTTTGGCTCTAGGTCTAGCAAACTCTAGAATGCACTACAAAAAAATTAACATACATCCATGCTTTTTACACATAAAATACATACATGAGTAAAAGTTCAAATTTTTTAAAAGTGGTTATATTTATCCATATTTAAAAAATATGAAAATGCTATAATCAATTTGCAACTTACATTTCAACTATTAAACATGAGTAAATTAAATAAATAGATAAATATTGGTTTGCAAAAAAAAAGAATGTCCAAAAAAATTAATACTGATTCTAGGTCTAGAGCTGTTCCAAACTCAAATCCAATTAACTCTAACATAAATGGATTGGATCTGGGTATTTAATATCTAGACCCAAGACCCGACTAAAAATATAATATAATATATATTTAAATAATATAATATAATGTAATATGACATATTTTATAAATTATTATAATATATTATTTTAAATTTTATATTTTAAATATTAAAAATATAATTACACTATATTATAATTCATCATAATATATTAAAATGTATCCTATTATTTTATATTCTATTATATTTAATATAATGCCAAATATTGATTTTATTTTATCACACATATCATAAAATAATTTTTAAATATTTTTAAAATTATATTAATATATATAGACATTTATTTTTTATAGTAATATTACTAATAGTCTAAAAAAAGATTTGGATTGCTTAATTCCTCTTTGAATCCATCTACTGACAATTTGGACCTATTCTGCAATGTCTTTCTATATGAAATTGGGTTAGAGATTTTTTTTGGTTTTTGGTACAGGTGCTTCAATAGAACAGAAAGCTTTTCATGAAGATCTCGCACTCCTAAATCCTTCCCAACTTGAATAGCTTGCTGCAGACCCTTCTTCTGGAACTTCAATTGAAGATCTTTGGGGCCAATGGGTTTTGAAGATCTTTGGGACCAATGGGTTTTGCAGATATCAACATTTATTGCAAGAAGAAGTACAAGTATCCCCATTATGCAGGAACAAGGAGCTTCACGCAAATCAATCACCTATATGTGAAACCCATACAAATTTTTTTAAATACTTGCTCTGATAAATATATATGTTATGTTCAACTAATTTTTTCTTATTTTGTATACTCAGTTCAAAAGGACAGGAAAAAAATTGAGTAGTCCTGGCATGTGGGTGAACACTCGTACTAGAAAGAATGGTAAACCTGTAAATGATGCTACTGCTGGACTAGTTGTAAGTATCCTTTATTAGTCAATTAAACTATAAGTCTATCTTATTTTTTATTATAATATTTGTTTTTTGTAATTAATACATACATATTTATGGAATCAAAAGGAAATGTTTAAAGATGCAGAAGGGGATGAAGTATTTTCTAAACAGTTTGGAAAAGAAAGACCAAACATGATCCGTTGCTTAAGGATAGGTCCAACTCCCAGTTCATTGTGGGGCTCTAAAGCAACAAATGAAGTCTTGAAAATGAAAAATGAGAGTTTGCATAAAATGCTTAATGACTTGGCAGGTCAAGTTGGAACTCTCCAAGTCCAAGTAGCAAATATTTATGGTTCAATAGTTTTCGTGAGTACTTTAGTTAAATGTATAATTCTTTTTTTATTTTTATATGAATGAGATTAGATAACTTAATCTTTATTTTAAAAATTGTTTTGATTTTTTTGAAAATATAAAAATATCATTAAAAAACCCGATGATCATTCATTCTACTTGCTATTTGATTGATGAATTTAACTTGTTATTGTACTTATTTATTAATAGGGTATTGCCAACATGAAAGAAGCTGATGATCATTCACCAAAAATAGATAAAATATCATCTGTTAGTAGCAAACATAATCCAGAGATATCTATGATATCATTATTTTATGCAATACATAAAATTTAATATTTTTTAAGAAAGTTGGCTAACTCTCTATTATTTCTAGAATGGTGATAGAGTTGAACTAAACTCATCTCAAGTAATATATTACCCATTCTTGAATCATCTAAAATTGTAAGTGAAATTTATTTTAATGAATTTATATATTTAAATAGAATGGTTCAATGTTATTAAGTGGTGATCATCAGGACTTGTTCATTATATTATATGAAATTAGTACTTGCAAGGTGAAGAAGTAATTTTATTGGATATCTCACAGAAAAAAATAGGCAAAGGAATATTTTTTTTTGATGATAAAGACAAGATGTTGATGGGCAAAAATTTGGAAGATGTGTTTTGTGAGGTTTCTATTTCTTGTGCAATTGATCTCGATGCTTCATTGCTTGTAAAGTACAAAAGTCGATCTTTAATGAAACATGCTGTGGGCACTCACATTATTTGGTGGAAAGATTATGTATGTATTCATGTACATTATTGGTTTAATAATGATTTATACTATCTCTGAAATGATATATATTTATATGGTTCCTTTATTTTTGTAGATTCAGGTGATATGATGGAAGGTGTCAAGGAAGAAATGGAGATTTTACAAAGTTTACTTTATATATCTTTATTCTCTTTATGGTATAGCAAAATAGTTAGAACTTGTTTTATGATATGTTTTGAGTTTTAGTATTTATTTTCTTTTGAAATCATTATTATGTTTTATTTGTTGTTCTTTGAATTTTGATGCCAGGCGTGCGGGCCGGAGCCGGAGGAGCCGGTCCTGGGCACGACGTCGCCGAGCCGGGGTCCCACCGGGCTGAGGTGTGGGCGCGCCAGGTGGTTGTGCCGTAGTGCCGAGCTTGGGAAGCCGGGGCTCGGTGGAGCTGGTCTCCCACAGGCGAAGCCGGAGCGGGCAGGGGTGCGCTGCGCGGAGCTGACCTGGGGTGCGGGAGTGCCAGACAGAGCCGGTCCCGCTGGACTGAGGCCAGAGCGGGGCCGAGGGCGCGGGAGCGTGCCATGCTCCTACGGGCGTGGCCGGACTGGTCAGATCAGGGTGAAGCCATGCGCTTGCACGGTGACCTCGTCCGGAGCAGGGCCCTGCCACCCTGGGGCACTGAGCTAGGGTAGGGTCTCGCCAGACCGGAGCCGGTGTAGGCAGATCTGAGGCACAGAGTCGGAGCCGCACAGGCGACCGTAGATGATCCGAGCTGCATCCCTGTGAGCATGGCCGGACCTGGGAGCTCCATCTCGGAGCCGGAGTCAGACCCAGGCAGGCAGAGCCAGACTGGGTGGAGGTGGACCGCGCTGGACTAGGGTGAGGCGGAGGCCTCCCACGGGCGAGCTGGGCGCCGGATGGGAGCACGCGAAGCCGGAGGGGACGCGCGGGTGACAGGGTAACGCGGAGCCGGACGTGTGCCGCGCCGGGCTCGGAGGCTCCTGGACCGTGCCGCGCTGGGCACGGAGGCTCCTGGACCGTGCCATGCTGGGCACGGAGGCTCCTGGACCGTGCAGTGACGGAGCCAAGGAGAGGCAGGGGTGTGCGGAGGCGAGCTGGGGGCCGGCCTTCGCGCCGCGGGCGAGGTCGGGCGGAACCACGCGGGTCACTGCCGGGGTGCCGTCGGGCTGAGCCGGACCGGACGAGGTGAGCTGCAGGGGCGTGCCACGAGCTGTGCGGAGCACTGCCTTGCCTGTGGGCGTGCCGGACTGGGGTGAGGCGGAGGCCTCCCATGGGCGAGCTGGGTACCGGACGGGAGCACGCGGAGCCGGAGGGGACGCGCGGGTGACTCGGTCACGCGGAGCCGGACGTGTGCCATGCCAGGCTCGAAGGCTCCTGGACCGTGCCGCGCTGGGCACGGAGGCTCCTGGACCATGCCGCGCTGTGTACGGAGGCTCCTGGATGGTGCAGTGCCAGAGCTGGAGCTCGGGCGGTGCGGGGCTGGATTCGATCGGGGGCGTTCCGTGGTCGATGCGAGCTGGACTCGACGGCCGAAGTGAGGCCGAGGTACTGAGGTTCCCCGCCGAGGTGGGGCTGAGCCGAGCTGGATCTAGGCTACCACGAGCGGAGCTTATTGGCGAAAGAGCTCCGCGCGGGCTTGCCGAGCTGGACCGGCACGTGCAGAGCTACCGAGCTGAACTGAACTACAGAAGTTGGACTTCTTATGGCCGAAGTGAGGCCGAGGTACTGGTTCACCGTCGAGGTGGGGTCGAGCCGTGCTGGGCTGAACCGCCACATGGCCGAAGTGGGGCCGAGCCGAGCTGGGCTGAACTGCCACATGGCCGAAGTGGGGCCGAGGTGGAGAGGTGCCTGACCGAGGTGGAGAAGTACGTGGCCATGCCAGTCTCCAAGGAGGACGCGTGTCAGGGCCGAATGGATCTTGTTTACTACTGTAACAGATGCCCCCACTCCCTGAGTCCAAAACATCTTCATTTTGGATAAGGGGAGTATTATCACCCATTCGGCTCTGCATCTTAGCGGGCTCTGTACTGACTACAAGAAGTTAGTCGCTAAATGAAACTGAACTTACTAGAGGTTAGCTGTTGGTCTTTGAAGGCCTAGGTGAAGGCATCAAGTCTGGCTATCCTTTTCACGAACAGGGAACATCCTGCAACACAACTTAAAAGGTGTTGTCTTCGAAACTTACTTGCCTGTAGGTGTTTTTACCTTGAGTTAGGTGTTTCATGACGATGCCAGTTCTTCTTTGACCCGGTAGAAGGTGGTACCATGGAGGCATAGGTTGGTGAGGTGTATAACTTGGGTGCTCACATATATGACCGGGCATATAGTTCATGTGGCCGAGTTTAGAATATCTGTCAGAACCTTTGATGAAGGTATTGAAGTTGCTAGAAGATAGGAGCCATCCCGGATGAAGAAGCCCAAGGAGTTGCAGAGAGAAATTGACTCCGGTCAGATGCTCGACCTCGGGGGAGCAACGCTCGACCACGGGGGAGCTGTCCTGGCGGAGGAACTCAAGGGAGCAGGAATTCGACTCAGGCCAGATGCTCGACCTCGAGGGGGCAATGCTCGACCTTGGGGGAGCCATCCTGGCGGAGGAACTCAAGGAAGCAGGAGTTCGACTCAGGCCTGATGCTCGACCTCGAGGGGGCAATGCTCGACCTCGGGGGAGCCATCCTGGCAGAGGAACTCAAGGGAGAACACGCGAACTAAAGTCCGAGCCTTCATGCTGGAACTAGGTTCCGAGGCATCTTCCAGACTGAAGTCCGGGATCACGTGGGGAAATCGGGTTCCGCGCCACCATCCAGACTGAAGTCCAGGATCACGTGGGGGAATCGGGTTCCGCACCACCTTCCAGACTGAAGTCCAGGATCACGTGGGGTAATCGGGTTCCGCGCCACCTTACAGACTAAAGTCCAGGATCACGTGGGGGAACTAGGTTCCGCGCCACCTTCCAGACCGAAGTCTGGGACTTCGCTTCAGAACCAGGTTCCTCACGAACTTCTGGACTGAACCTCGGGGCCGCAGGCTGGAGTTAAGCCTTGCACGACCTACCGAGCTGTTCTCTAGGATTTTGTACCAGAACTGGATTCCGTTATGCCAGAATTGGGTTCCGTTATGTCGAAACTGGGTTCCGTTATGCCAGAACTGGGATCCGGGCTTCCTTCGTCAGACTCGGAGTTGGACAGATGAGCTCCTGTAATGATGAAGAGCAAAGTTGCACCAAAGATGAACTTTAATTTTTGAGGAGAGATTCTTACATCCTTCGTGAGGTGGCAGAGCTGTTTGGCATGCTAGGAGGCGAGCCACAAATGGTTGGACCTTCAGAGCTACCCATGGACATCTCCGGACTGTGGTCAGGAGGTAGATGCGGGGTTCAATGAAGAGCTTGGCTTCAGCTCGGCTGAATCAAGAGGCATGACTTCAGCTCGGCTCTATTCGATTTCAGCTTGGCTGAGCTGAGGAGCTTGACTTCAGCTCTTAACTTCACCGAACTTGGAGTCGGACGGGTGAGTTCTTGTATTGGTGAAGAACAAAGTTGCACCAGAGAGGAACTTTAATTATTGAGGAGGGATTCTTACATCCCTCGTGAGGTGGCAGAGCTGCTGGTTCGCCATGCTAGGAGGGTCGTGAATGGTTGGGCCTCCGAAGCTTCCCATGGTGGTTGGCCTTGCACATCCCTATGGCCGAGGATGTTTAATGATGTTGGTGACGATCATGCTTTTATTAATTTTGTACCACCTGATACCCATGTCGCATGGAGGAACAGGACCACCCTTTGCATCATGTTTGCATGGTGTGGAGGGCAAAATCCTACTCCAAAGTTTCGTATGATGTGCATGAAGTGACTGAGCCTTCACTGCTTCTTCATTTCGGGAATCGTGCTTCGTTCGTTGACTTCCCCAACCATAGTAGGGGTTAGTTTTCTTCATCTTCAATGGGAGGTTGACCTTAGTAGGGAGCTTGATTGACTCTTAGCTTGAACACAGAGCTTTAACAGCTTCTTGGCTTTTCCACGGGACCTCTGGTGTTTCCTGTCTCGAGGTGTTGGAGAGCTCCCGAGAGATTTTCCTGTAGAACCATGACACGATTTTTCATTGTGTAAATGTAGCGGAGAAGGAGTTACCTGTTGAGCTCCGGTCAAATGAATGGATAAAGATATGTTCCTTCCTTGAGCTGGTTGGGATCAAATTTGCCGACCGCCCTCTCAGGAGAGAATGAGGCTCCTTTGCATGGAAGAATAGAACTCGGTTGCATGGGGGAGCACCTTAGTTGCTTGGGAGCTTGAGGCTCCATTGCATGAGGGAGATGACTCCGTAGAGTGGGAGAAATGAGATCCTCGGAGAGAGCCCGTTGCATGGGAGGAAGCTTCCTTTGCATGGGAGGAAGCTTCATGGGAGAACGAGGCTTTGTGAGAGAGCCCATTGCATGGGAGCATGGTACCCCTTTGCATGGAGCTTGAGGCTCCGTTGATGACATCATAGGAGGCCTTCCTTGGGAAGGGATATGACTCCTCTACATGGGAGAACAAGGCTCCATTGCATGGAGGAGGAGGAGCTCCGTGGCATGGGAGCAAGCTTCATTGCACAAGGGAGATGAAACCCCTGTTGCATGGGGGAAGTTTCGTTGAATGGGAGCAAGCCCCGTTGCATGGCAGCATACTCCGTTGCATGGGCTTCTTTCTTCTTCACGATGGCCAGATCCTTCCTCCCTCTTCTTCTTCTTTTTTTTTTTTTTTTTTTTTAGTGGGGCTCTTGGATGGTGGCACCGCCGGGAGGTGGCTCCATCTTTGGCCTGATGCCAATTGCCCCGTCAAGGGTGGCGATGCACCTTCACAGCTCAAGATTTTTGGTCGAGGCCACTCCTTGGAGCCTCGAGAGAGAGGGAGAAGTTCTCGTGCCCCCATCCCCGTGCCCCCAGTCTGCCCCCCAGGGACTAAGGACAAAGGTGGAAACCATCATCCCACCTTATTGAGGAGCATGGATCTGCCCCCCTTCCTGGCGTGCCAATCTGTTGCCGCCTAGATCGCCGTGGCCGGTAGCTCTTACGTGGCCTAGGTGAGTGGGCTCCGTGCCAGCATCACCGGGCTCGTTGGTCGGAGACGATCAAGGGGAACATAGTCGTAGTTGGGATGAAAGGGGCTTGGTACTATAGTGGCCCTCCTGTGGGCCTCTTCGGTGAGGACTAATCTTCCTCCTTATTGTCCCTCTGTTGGGCGATACCTGCAAAATAAGGGAGACCTGCGCCGGGGATTCCGGCAAAGACACTCCAACGATCAAGTCAGCGGGATGATCGAAGGAAATAAGGGACCTTTGAGACAGAGAGCTTGGGGGACTCTCTGCTGCCAGAGGGTGATAGACAATGTAAGAAAGAAGAGAGTGTGTTGTCTCTTACCCCTCTTACCTCTTCCCGCTGCTCTTATGTAGACGAGCGGCTCTTGGTGTTCAGAGGGCCACGTTCTTCTTGGTATAGGCCTGTGAAGCTTCTGCGGGCCTGGGAGGCTTAGGTAGGTTGGTCAACTTCCTCCTTCTTGATGGTTCAGGAGGTTGGTGGAGGATCACAACGCCTTGGATGTGGCACTCCTTCTTGATTGGCGTAAGCTGTGATGGGGGCTTTTAATATATATAGCCCTCCTTCGTAGATGGCAGGCTCAGTTTGGCAGAGATGGTGACGTGTCGGGCTGCAATCTAGCCTTCCTCCGTACCTATATTTTGAAAAGCATACCTGGAATGGAATCAAATAAACCGTGGCACATGTTTTGAGATGAGGCAAGCGAGGCTCTTTGTGAGCATGGTTCGAGGCGTCCCATAGCGAGGTAGGCCGCATAGCCCTTCTGTAGGTCTTCTGTGCATACGGGATGAGGTGCATGGGGCAGTTGCGCGGATCGAGGCACGACATGCAGGGTCTCCCCCATGCACGTGGTTCTGGGCATCGAAGTAGGCGGAAATGACGTGCAATCCCGCGGGCAGAGTCGGAGCGGGCGTGGGCGGAGCCGGGTGAAGCCAGGCGTGCGGGCCAGAGCCGGAGGAGCCGGTCCTGGGCACGATGTCGCCGAGCCGGGGTCCCACCGGGCTGAGGTGTGGGCATGCCAGGCGGCCGTGCCGCAGTGCCGAGCTGGGGGAGCCGGGGCTCGGTGGTGCTGATCTCCCACAGGCGGAGCCGGAGCGGGCTGGGGTGCACTACGCGGAGCAGACCAGGGGCGTGGGAGTGCCAGACCGAACGGGTCCCACCGAACCGAGGCCAGAGCGGGGCCGAGGGCGCGGGAGCGTGCCATGCTTCTGCGGGCATGGCCGGACTGGTCAGATTAGGGCGGAGCCATGCGCTAGCGTGGTGACCTCGTCTGGAGCAGGGCCCTGCCGCCTTGGGGCACCGAGCTGGGGCAGGGTCTCGCCAAACCGGAGCCGGAGTAGGCGGATCCGAGGCACGGAGCCGGAACCGGACAAGCGACCGTAAATGATCCGAGCCGCGTCCCTGCGAGCATGGCCAGACCTGGGAGCTCCGTCTCGGAGCCGGAGTCAGACCTAGGCAGGTGGAGCCAGACTGGGTGGAGGTGGGGCATGCCGGACTGGGGTGAGGCGGAGGCCTCCCACGGGCGAGCTGGGCGCCGGACGGGAGCACGCGGAGCCGGAGGGGACGCGCGGGTGACTGGGTCACGCGGAGCCGGACATGTGCCGCGTCGGGCTCGGAGGCTCCTGGACCGTGCTGCGCTGGGCACGGAGGCTCCTGGACGGTGTAGTGCCGGAGCCAAGGAGAGGCCGGGGTGTGCAGAGGCGAGCTGGGGGCCGGCCTTCGCGCCGCGGGAGAGGTCGGGCGGAGCCACGCATGTCGCTGCCGGGGTGCCATCGGGCTGAGCCAGACCGGACGAGGTGAGCTGCAGGGGCGTGCCACGAGCCGTGCGGAGCGCTGCCTTGCCTGTGGGCGTGCTGGACTGGGGTGAGGCGGAGGCCTCCCACGGGCGAGCTGGGCGCCGGACGGGAGCACGCGGAGCCGGAGGGGACGCGCGGGTGACTGGGTCACGCGGACCCAGACATGTGCCGCGCTGGGCTCGGAGGCTCCTGGACCGTGCCACGCTGGGCACGGAGGCTCCTGGACGGTGCAGTGCCGGAGCTGGAGCTTGGGTGGTGCGGGGCTGGATTCAGTCGGGGGCGTGCCGTGGTCGAGCCGAGCTGGACTCGACGGTCGAAGTGAGGCCGAGGTACTGAGGTTCCCCACCGAGGTGGGGCTGAGCTGAGCTGGATCCAGGCTATCACTAGCGGAGCTTATTGGCGGAAGAGCTCCACGTGGGCTTGCCGAGCTGGACCGGCACGTGCAGAGCTGCTGAGCTGAACTGAACTACAAAAGTTGGACTTCTCATAGCTGAAGTGAGGCCGAGGTACTGGTTCACCACCGAGGTGGGGCCGAGCCGAGCTGGGCTGAACCGCCACATGGTCGAAGTGTGGCCGAGCCAAGCTGGGCTGAACCGCCACATGGCCGAAGTGGGGCCGAGGTGGAGAGGTGCCTGACCGAGGTGGAGAAGTATGTGGCCGCGCCAGCCTCCAAGGAGGACGCGTGTCAGGGCCGAATGGATCTTGTTTACTACTGTAACAGTATGTATTTAATTATCCATGTTTCTAATTCGTATGTATTTAATTATCCATATTTCTAATTTGTATGTATTTAATTACCCATATTTATAAAGGAGGGTATAGACTAGATTTATACCCACGTATATAATCTTACCTATGTTAAATATTACATGGGTAAAGCACGTCTACACACACAAAAAAAAAAAATGTGGATATAAGCTATAGCCATGCCGGACATACCCATGTTTAACCAAACGTGTGTGCAAATATGGGTGTAGACATATATCCATGTTTTTTAAGCTTTTATCTACGTATTTTCTATGTGGCTGTTGCTCAGATTTTTTGTAGTGACATGCTAACCCTTGTGTGCTTGACTGCATCATAATCCCTTGCTTGATTGATTGCATGACCACTAGATTAGGAGTCCAGTACCATCACTCCCAACCTCAACCTAATTTAGCAATGGAACCTACCTTTGAGGCTTCAATGAAAGCTATGACTGAACAGTTTGACCAAATGGACCACAAGTTTGACCAACTGACCCAATCGAATGTGACCAGCTAGAAGGTCATTTAAGAAACCTAGACAGAACCAGAAAGGCCCATACTAAACCTAAGCTAGAGTCACCTCTGCCCACACCCCCCAACCCTAGGAAAGCCCAACACCATGGCCCATACTTGGAGCCCAACCCTAGGAGAGCCCAACGCCCCGACCCATACTTGGAGCCCAACACTAGGAGGACCCCATACCCTGACCCATATTAGGAGCCCAACCCTAAGAGAACCCCACACCATGACCCAATCTGGGAGTCCAGTCATAGGAGACCAAATTATGTGTTCATAGACCAGGGTGAGAGAGCCACTAGGAACTTCAAGCTAGAAGAACCCATGTTCGATGGCACCCTAGATCCTAAGACCTACATAGATTGGTATGTGCCACTAGGAACAAATTTTTGAATGGTATGTGTTGACCCCTTGAATGATTTTGATGATAACAAAACATTGGAGCATGTACTTGTGTTACAAACTATTTTTTGAGTGCTTTACAAGTTTTTGTAAGACGAATTTAATGCTTAATTACAACTCGTACAACCTTGTTATATGTCATGTGTAGTGTTGTAAAAGTATTATGTAAAGAAGAGCCCAAAGAAAAAGTGATGTAGTATTCATGAAAATGGATTGCTTTTATGTGTTTTCATGTTTAAAACTTTTTAAGATTAGTTTTTAATGATGGTGAAAATTATTTTGAGTGACTAAAAGTTACTAGATGTCATCTAGAGAAGAGTAGAAGATTTCATTAAAAAATCACTTGAACCGACTTGAGGAAGGAGAGCTGACTTTAGTTTATGGCACACTTGAAGGTTTCTGGAACGCAGAAATCTGAGCCGACTCAAAGGAACCCGAGCCGACTCACTAGAGCTTCATTTCCTGAATCAGGTAGGCGAGCCGAACCAAAAGCAATCCGAGCTGACTCAACCATTCTGCCAGACAACCTAGTCAACCCTTTAGAAGGTGAGCAGACTCCTCTAGAATACAGAAAAAATCAGTTCTGAAAGAACAAACCAGGCGAGCCGACTCCTCCAAAGTTCAATTTCAAAGACCTGGGAATCCGAGCTGACTTGATTGAGGTGAGCCGACTCAACCAGAGTAAGGAATCAACGACCTTGAGAATCTGAGCTGACTCAACTGAGGCGAGGTGACTTGACCAGAGTGAAGACTCAACTACTTTGAGGATCCGAGCTATCTCAAACATCGATTCCAGGCAAGTAACGGCTAGTTCTAGAACTTCATTTTTGAATCTAAAAAGTTCTCCAATGGCCAAATGTCAAATTCCAATGATCTACAATGACTATATCCACCTAAGAAGAGTACAAGACTCTATAAATAAGGGATTTGGACAACCTTTGAATAAGTTAATGAGCAGTTAATGATCAAATGAGCTTGTAAGAATGAGAGCACTAAAGAGCATTCAAGTTAGCCTTCAAAACTTCACCAACTCAAATCTGAAGCTTGAAGCATTTACTGAAGAAGTTGAAGAAGCCATTAAAGAGCAGTAAAGGCCAATTAAGAAGGCTTCTCTTGAGCTGCAACTGCAACCATCAGACAACTTTGGTTTGTCAATTAGTTGCTTGTTTTTTTTCTACTCCTTTATGAGTTTCTAGGGATTTTGTGAGCCCTATTGAAAAACCAAGTGTAGGTTCTTGGTGAGCCTGTTTGAAAACCAAGTGTAGGTTCTTGGTGATCCTGTTCAAAACCAAGTTGGAATTTTGGTAAGCCTGGTTGAAAAACCAAGTTTGGTTTTTGGTGAGCCCAGTTGAGAAACCAAGTATAGGTTCTTGGTGATCCTGTTCAAAACCAAGTTAGGTTTTTAGTGAGCTCGGTTGAAAAATCAAGTTGGATTTTGGATTGTAAGCCCGACAAAACAATCCAACTGTATTTCGTGGGTGAATATAGTGGAAATCCCAAGTGGTATCTTGGATAGTCGACGTAGGAGCGAGGTTGCTTCGAACCACTATAAACTTGCTATGTTTGTGATTGTGCTTTTTCTTCTTTTCTTGCTTCTACTTTATTTAATTGAATTACAACACCTCCACACTAAAGAAGATTTAAAAGAGCACATATTTGATTAAGTTTTTAAAATTCCCAATTCACCCTTATTGACCCCATAAGTGATTTTGATGATAACCAAACATTGGAGCATGTACATTAATTACTGACAACTCTTCAAGTGTTTGACAAGTTTTTGTAGGATGTATAACATGTTTAAACTTCAACTCCTACATTTTTACTTTCTTGCTTGAGTTGTATTGTAAGTATTTTTGTAAGGAAGAACTCGATGAAAATGCTAAGAAAAATCAAGTAAAAGGGTTACTTCTATAAGTGTGTGTGCCTTAGATTTTGCCTTGAGTTGGTTTGTGTGAAATTATAAAAGAGTTGGTGAGAGTCTTTCTTTAAGTTCGGATTGTAAAAACCCTAAAGAAGACACTCGAGCCGACCCCAAGATAAGAAGAGCCGACTCTGCTTACTGGCATGCAGCAAGGATTCTGGAATGCAACAATCCGAGCCGACTCGATGGAAAGCGAACCGACTCTAGTGAATCTGAGTCGACTGGAATCAGTCCAAGCTGACTCCTCCAGAGTCCATTTCTTCAAAGTTTTCTGAGAACAGCCAGGCGAGCCAACCCGACATAGAAAGAGCCGACTCTGCCAGACCTAATTTCAAAAGCCTGAGAAAGCGAGCCGACCCAAACTTCATCGAGTCGACTCTTCTAGAGTAAGGTTTTCTGAACCTGAGAAGAAGAGCAGACCCAAGCTGAAAGAGCCGACTCCTCGAGTTCAATAATATCAAGATTCAAGTTTGAGCCGACCCGATCTATAAAGAGCCGACTCATCTAGAGTGACATTTTGTACCCTGAGACAAAGAGTCGACTGCATTGAAGAACTGGCGACACGACCTATTAACTCGAAGGATCTGAGCCGACTCGAAGGAATCCGAGCCGACTCAAATGTCGCTTCCAGGTATCTAACAGCTAGTTTCAGAATTTATTTTTGAATGCCAAAAAGTGCTCCAGCAATCAAAAATCATTCCCCAACGGTCTACAATGGCTAGAACTGCCTTGGGATGATAGAAGACTTTAAATTTGAAATATTTGAACTACCTTAAAGCAATTAAGAAGAAGGAGAGAGTTCAGAGGAAAAAAAAAAGAAGAGAGCTTCATTGAATATCCAACCAACCACAAGAGATAGAGCACAAGTGCATTCAAGTCTGCATTCAAGCCCTCAACTACTCTAATCAAAAGCTTGAATCAACTTTGGAAGAAGCCACTGAAGTCATTAAAGATTATTTAAGTGCATTCAAGTGGACTTCCAACGAGCTGCATCGGCAACTATCCGACAACCTGAGTTTGTCATTTGTTGTTGCATTTATTTTCAATTCAATCTTTGAATTGTTGGGTTATTGGTGAGCCCGGTTGAAAAACCATTTAGGTTCTTGGTGATCCTGTGAAAACCAAGTTTGGGTTTCTTTGGTGAGCCTATTAAAATCAAAGGGTGTTGGGTTTTCTTTGGTGATCCCGTAAAACCACAGTGTAGAGGTTTTGGATTGTGATCCTATAAAACAATCATACTGTATTCGGGTATGAATATAGTGGAAATCCCAAGTGGTATCTTGGGTAGTGGACGTAGGAGCTGGGTTGCTCCGAACCACTATAAATTTGGTGTGTTTGTGTTGTGCTTTCTCTGTTTTGCTTAGCTTCTTCATTCTACAACTTTATCACAGCGCCTACCACTTGCAAATGATTTTGAAATTGCACATTACTTGTTTAAATTTTTAAAAGATCTAATTCACCCCCCCTCTTGGGTAGCCACCTGGGCAACAACTGGTATCAGAGCAGAGTCTCTGAATACACTAGAGTAAAGATTGATGGCTCATCCCATGAGTACGTCTTTGGCCGAAGGTCAATCAACGAACAGTCCTCCACTCTTCACTGGCATAAATTATTCTTATTGGAAAGCACGTATGAAAATCTATATTCAAGCTATTGATTTTCAATTATGGAAGGTCATTCTTAAAGGGCCACATGTTCCCATGACTAAAATTGATGGCGTGGACGTCCCTAAGCCTGAAGAGGAATGGGATGAAAACGATATGAAATTAGAGAAATTAAATTCCAAAGCCATGAACTTGCTTTACTATACTTTGGACTCAAATGAGTTTAACAGAATTTTCATTTGCTCTTCAGCAAAGGAAATCTGGGATAAACTTGAGGTGACCCATGAAGGAACTTCACAAGTAAAAAAATCAAAGATAAATCTTTTAGTGCACAATTATGAATTGTTTAAGATGGAGCCTAATGAAAGTATTTCTACCATGTACACTAGATTTACAGATATTATTAACGGTTTGAAAAGTCTTGACAGGGTATATTCAAATGCTGACCTAGTACAGAAAATCTTGAGATCACTTCCTGATAAATGGGACCCTAAAGTCACAGCCATCTAGGAAGCTAAAGACTTGAATGTTCTAACAATGGATGAATTAATGGGATCTCTCATCACTCATGAATTAGCCATGCAGCATAGAATGGATGATGATCAGAGAAAGAAGAAAACGATTGCATTCAAGGTTGCAATAGAATCTAAAGATGATGAAGAAACTGAAGGTGACTCCTCCTCCTCCGAAAACGATCTTGAAGATGAAGATATCGCAATGGTCATGAGGAGATTCAGAAAGTTTATGAGAAAGAAGAAAGGAAAGTATAATAGAAAATTTCATAAGTGAGGAGAACAGTCAAAAGAAAAGGACAAGGACAAAGATAAAGATAAAGAACAAGTCCCTACCTGCTATGAATGTAAGAAACCGGGGCATACTCGTCCGGACTATCCTCAATTAAAGAAATCATTTAGAAAAAATAAAAAGAAAGTGATAGTTGCCACGTGGAGCGACAGTGAAGACTCCACTTCAACTGAAAAAGAAGAGACCACGAAAATAGCAAATCTATGTCTAATGGATCTCGAGGATGAGGTAAATTCTCCTGGTACTCAGATTGAATTTACTTTTGAAGAATTAAACTCAGCATTTCATGATTTACTATCTGAATACAAAAAGGCTAGAGTAAAGATTAGATCATTAAAGCATATCAATGATTCTTTACTCAAAGAGAAAAATGAAATTTCGAAAAAGAACAATTTATTGAAAAAGGAACTTCACATTCTTTCTAAAAAATGCAATGATTTGAAAAATGAGAATATTAAATTGAATGACAGAAACGAAGTGTTGCTAAAAGAAAACAATGAGTTGAAAAAAGAGGTAGAAAAACTCAAGCCACTTGTTGAAAAATTAACTTTATCTTCTAATAAGCTTGAGTTAATTCTTAAAGAACAAAGAATTTCTAGAAATAAAGCTAGAATAGCTTTCAATGCTTTAAATTCAAATTATGTTTCAGCTACCACTTTTGTGAAACAAAAAGACCTTGTTCCCAAGCTTACTTCTTATAAAACTATTGTTACAAAAGACTCTATTTCCATTTCAAAACCTGTTTCATATGTTCCCAAGAATTTAAATACAAGACCTGCTCCCTATTTCATATGTTCCCAAGAATTTAAATACAAGACCTGCTGTTTCTGCACTTCATGCATCTAGAATTTCAAAAATAGAATTATTTCAAAATTCTAGAATCAAGTGTTTTGCTTGCAAAAGTTTAGGACATAAAGCTTTTAACTACAATACAATTAGAAATGTCCATAATGTAAGAAAGATTTGAGTTCTCAAAGGATCCAACTCAGCTAACCTGAAAGGACCCAAGTTAGCTTGGGTTCCTAAAAGCACTCCTTAATTTTGTTGCAGGAATGTCTTGCAGCCCAAAAATCAAAAAAAAAATGGTATCTCGACAGTGGCTGTTCAAGACATATGACGGGTGACAAGGATCAATTCATCACCCTGGAAATGAAAGAAGGAGGTATGGTTACATTTGGAAACAATGGCAAGCGAAAAATAATTAGAATTGGCAAGATCAAAATAACACCCTGTACTTTCATTGAAAATGTACTGCTAGTAGATAAGTTGAAGCACAATCTATTGAGCATTAGTCAATTGTGTGATAAAGGCTTCAAAGTTATCTTCGAATCATCTATGTGTATAGTAACAAACCTTCTTGATCCTAGTAGCAAATTCATTGGACACAGACTAAGAAACATTTATGTGGTAGATCTAAATGATCTCGCCATGACAAGTAGTTCCAGTCTAGTTACAATGAATGCTAAGACCAAGGAGTCTTGCTTATTATGGCATTGAAGATTGGGTCATGCATACTATTGCCAAGTTAATTTCCAAAAATCTTGTTAGAGGCATGCCCAAGTTTAAAGTAGATTTTGATCATGTTTGTGATGCATACCAAATGGATAAACAAACAAGGGGGAGTTTTAAATCCAAAAATCTGATTTCAACATCTAGACCATTAGAGCTACTTTACATGGACTTATTTGGACCAACTATGACCACAAGCCTAGGAGGTATGAAATATGCCCTTATGATTGTAGATGATTTTTCTCGATTTACATGGGTTTTGTTTATTGCACACAAAGATGAAACTTTTAAAGTATTTAAAAAATTTCATAAAAAGGTTTCAAATTAGAAAGATCTTTCTGTAATTTCAATAAGGAGTGATCATGACATAGAATTTGAAAACCAATTTTTTGATGATTACTATTCTGAAAATTGCATTGATCACAACTTCTCTGCTCCAAGAACACCACAACAAAATGGTGTTGTAGAGAGAAAAAATAGGATATTGGAAGAAATGGCCCGAACAATGTTGTGTGAAGGTAATCTTCCAAAATACTTTTGGGCAGAAGCAGTGAACATTGCTTGTTATATTTTAAACCGTATTTTGATATATCCTATCTTGAAGAAAATCCCCTATGAGCTTTGGAATGAAAAAAAAACCCATATAAATTATTTTCATGTATTTGGATGCAAATGCTTTGTGCTTAATAATGGTAAGGATAATCTAGAAAAATTTGATGCTAAGTCTGATGAAGCCATTTTCCTTGGTTATTCACTACATAGCAAGGCATATAGGGTTTTTAATAAAAGGACTCTCACTGTTGAAGAGTCAATGCATGTTATATTTGATGAAACTAACCCATCACCATCTAGAAAAGATAGTGTATTGATAATGATGCAGGTACCATTCAAAAAGAGATGGAAGAACTAAGTATTCAAGAAAAATCGATTGAAGAAAGAGAAGAAATGGTAAGGAAGAATCATATTGATCTTTGACTGAATGGTGGTATGCTACTTCCCATCCTAAAGAATTAATTATTGGTGATCCTTTTCAAGGTATAAGGACTAGGTCTACACATAGGTCTATACATGATTACCTAGCCTTTGTATCTCAAATAGAGCCTCATACCTTAGAAGAAGCAGAAAATGATCCAAACTGGATGATGGCCATACACGAAGAATTGAACTAGTTTGAAAGAAATAAGGTTTGGACATTAGTTGATAGACCTAAAGACCATCCAATTATAGGAACCAAATGGGTCTATAGGAACAAATTAAATGAACAAGGAAATATTATTAGAAACAAACCTAGATTAGTGGCTAAAGGATATAGTCAAGAAAAAGGTATAGATTTTGATGAAACTTATGCTCCTGTAGCAAGATTAGAAGCTATTAGATTACTTCTTGTATTTGCTTGCTACATGAATTTTAAACTTTTTCAAATGGATGTGAAAAGTGTATTTTTAAATGATTTTATTGTCGAACAAGTTTTTGTAGAACAACCACCGGGTTTTGAAAATCATGCTTTTCCAAATCATGTATTTAAACTCAATAAAGCTTTGTATGGTTTGAAACAAGCCCCTAAAGCCTGGTATGATAGACTTAGCACCTTTTTAATTAAAAATGGTTTTTCTAGAGGAAATGTTGATAAAACTCTCTTTATTAAAAAGAATAACAATAATATATTAGTTGTACAAATCTGTGTTGATGATATCATCTTTGGTGCAACTAATGAAAGTCTTTGTGAAGTATTTGCTAAGTTAATGTAGGGAGAATTCAAAATGAGCCTAATGGATGAACTAAACTACTTCCTCGGACTTCAAGTAAAACAAACAAAGGAAGGGATCTTCATCAACCAATCCAAATACACCAAAGAAATCATCAAAAAGTTTGGTATGGAGACAAGCAAATAAATGAACACACCCATGAGCCCATCCTGCAGATTGGATACGGATGAAAGTGGATCCAACGTTGACCAAAAGTTATATCGAGGTATGATCGGATCCTTATTATATTTAACTGCAAGTAGACCAGATATCTTGTATAGTGTATGTGTATGTGCTAGATTTCAATGTAATCCTAAAGAAACACATATGCTTGCTGTTAAAAGGGTATTAAAATACTTGAAAGGTAAAAGTAATCTTGGTCTTTAGTTTTCAAAAGAATCTTTTTTAAATTTAATCAGATTCTCTGATGCTGATTATGCTGGTTGTAAAATAGATAGAAAGAGCACTAGTGGTACTTGTCAATTTCTAGGGTTGAATTTAATCTCATGGCACTGCAAGAAACAAAACTCAGTAGCACTATCTACTGTTGAAGCAGAGTATGTTGCTGCAGGGAGTTGTTGTGCACAAGTGTTATGGATTAAACAATAACTAGAAGATTTTGGTGTTTCACAATGCAAAATTCCTAACAAATGTGATAACACAAGTGCTATAAACTTATCTAAAAATCCTATTCAGCATTCTAGGACTAAGCACATAGAGATTAGACACCATGTTATTAGAGACCATGTTTTGAATGGTGACATAGAACTAGAGTTTATACCTATAGAAAAACAACTAGCTTATATATTTACCAAGCCACTTAATCAGGATAGATTTGAGCTGCTTAGAGGAGAATTAGGGCTATGTTATCCTTTTAAATTTTAGTAAACCTAAGGAAGAATTATCTAGAAAGTCTCCTATACTTATTCATGACTTATTTGAATTTCACTGCATAATTGAATTCAACTTTTGATTCATTTGATCTCTTTTGGAAAGTCTCTATTCGAGTCGACTCGAGCAATCTTGCTCCAATTGAGCCGGCTCGAATATTTGTGTATCTTGCTCTTGCTTTGATCAAGCTGACTAAGTCTATACTTAGCCGACTCAATATTCTGATTGTTTTGAGTTCGCTCTGGTCGAGCCGACTCGAATATTTTTAAGGCAGAGCGAGCCGACTCAAAAGACATGAAATCATTATTTAGGAAAGTCTGATCTATCTTTTCTCAGCACTTCACTTCCTCACCTCACTTTGAACACACTCCACTTCCCTCGGAAGCTTTACTATTCTCATAGAAATCATTCCCTAAAGCTTAAAATCCTTGATGGCTCCTTGAAGATCTACGAAGAAGGTTCTTCAAATCAGTGAATCAAGTGCTCGCAGTACGGATGCGAAAGAAAGAAAAGAAAAAAGAAAAAGGCCTGCTCCAGTCCAGCAAGTGAGGAAACTCCTTCTCCTCCCGGACAGCATATCTCAATGATCAATAATCCTGTCACTTGCGGTAGAATGATCGACTTCACATTCCTAGAAAAAAATGGGAATGAAAATCGGAAACTGGATAAAGAGTCAAGGGTGGAAGCATTTATGTTCCTTGGATACCTTGACCTACCCTTCACTGGTACGGATGTTTTATGAAAACATTATTGTTAAGGAAATTCATTTGGAATCTACAATCAAGGGGAAGATAGTTATAGTAGATGAAGAAAGATTGAGCAAATTGCTGCATATGCCAACGAACGGTGATACTGAACTTCTTCTACCGAATAAAGAGCACATTTTGAAACTTATTCTGGAAAAAGAAGAAGTGAGAACGGTCTGACATATACAATCCAATCTACTGTCAACAGAAATGAGGCTGCTACACAGTATGATCAGTAGAATTTTTCTTCCCAGAACTGGCCGTTTTGATTAGGTCAGTGAGAAGGACATGACAATCATGGGACATTTGATCAAAGAAGAGCCTCTCAACCTTCCCTACATAATGATGATCCAAATGACTGAAGCAGCAAGAAAGGTCAAAGCCTGTCTACCCTACGGTATGGTCTTCACATTGTTATTTGAAGAAGTAGGAGTTGACTTATCAAATGAAGTAGGCAAGCCATTATACCACTTTGATATCTACTCCTTCAATTCACTAAAAAGAATGGGATATAAGCTACAAGAAGAAGAATGGATAAAGAAGATGCCTAATCAAATTGCTGCAACCATTTCTGAAGAAAATGAAGCTGCTGATGAAGAAGGAACTGAAGAATCAATGATTACTCCATCTGAACTCAAAAACTTGATATTTCAAAAGATGGAAACTATCTCCAACTCTCTGACAAATCATGTAAATTCTGTAATTGAAGAAATCAGAGAATCAATAGACATTGAATTGTAAAAATTGAAATCTGAACAAGAGCTTCACTAGCAAAAAGTGGAAAAGGAATTGGAGGACTTCAAGGAACAAATCATAAGCACTCTACTGCAATCACAGAAGGCAACTGCTCTCACTGAAGATGCTCCTGAACAGATAATCAAGGAATCACTCGACATTCCTGCTCCTGTTCCTTTGTCTGATCCACCTTAACCTACTAAGACCAAGAAAGAACCAAAAGCCAAGAAGACCAAAGTTATCAGAGCCCCTGTTAGAACTAGATTCAGGGATTTAAGGTTTAAACCCCTGAAAACTAAGACCTCTGATAGAGTTGTAGAGGTAGGCTCCTCTTCTTCATCTAAGGAAGAAGAAGAATAAGTTATGTAGTTAGTCTTCTGACTGTATTTCTGAAATGAATAGTTATTCTACTTGTTATTTTTACTATTGCAATATACTTCCTGTTCTACAAACTTCTTAATGAAATGAATGTTTTATGTTTAGAAATTGTGATAAAATTTTAATTAGAATTTCAAGTGTAACAATGTGAAATTATCTCAAACAAATATTAAAGACCTTATCAATCTATTTTAAAAGCTGAGCTTTATTTGAAATCACCTTTTTTGATTGATTGACAAAAATGGGGAGAATTATGAAAAACATGAAAAGAATGGGAAATTAGCTCCTTATCAACTATTTTTAAAGAGTAATGAAAAAGTGGGAGCACAAAAAGAATCCCACTGCTTAAATTACTTTAAAATCTAGAGATAGGGGGAGTTTTTCTATTGAATGATTTTGCTCAGACTTTTACTCAAAATTAATCCCATTGCCTTGATTATAATTGCATATTTTAACTCTATGATACTCCATGTTTTGTGCAACACTTTAACGTTATATAATAATATCATCTGTTAAGCTCTGATTTTCTTTAAAATCCAATCAGCTCTGTTACATGTGAATATTTATGTTTCAAATATTATTATACATGTAAAGTGTTTTACTGATTTTTCATACCCAGTGTTTTGTCATCATCAAAAAGGGAGAGATTGTTGACCCCATAAGTGATTTTGATGATAACCAAACATTGGAGTATGTACATTAATTACTGACAACTCTTCAAGTGTTAGACAAGTTTTTGTAGGATGTATAACATGTTCAAACTTCAACTCCTACATTTTTACTTTCTTGCTTGAGTTATGTTGTAAGTGTTTTTGTAAGGAAGAATCCGATGAAAATGCTAAGAAAAATCAAGTAGAAGGGTTACTTTTATAAGTGTGTGTGCCTTAGATTTTGCATTGAGTTGGTTTGTGTGAAATTAAAAAGAGTTGGTGAGAGTCTTTCTTTAAGTTCAGATTGTAAAAATCCTAAAGAAGACACTCGAGCTGACCCCAAGATAAGAAGAGCCGACTTTGCTTACCGATATGCAGCAAGGATTCTGGAGCGCAACAATCCAAGCCGACTCGATGGAAAGCAAGCCGACTCTAGTGAATCCGAGTCGATTGGAATCAGTCCGAGCTGACTCCTCTAGAGTCCATTTCTTCAAAGTTTTTTGAGAATAGCCAGGCGAGCCGACCGGACATAGAAAGAGCCGACTCTGCCAGATCGAATTTCAAAAGCCTGAGAAAGCAAGCCGACCCGAACTTTATCGAGCCGACTTTTCCAGAGTAAGGTTTTTCGAACCTGAGAAGAAGAGCCGACCCAAGCTGAAAAGAGCCGACTCCTCGAGTTCAAGAATTTCAAGATTCAAGTTCGAGCCGACCCGAGCTATAAAAAGCCGACTCGTCCAGAGTGACATTCTGTGCCCTGAGACAAAGAGCCAACTACATTGAAGAACTAGCGACTCGACCTATCAACTCGAAGGATCCGAGCTGACTCGAAGGAATCCGAGCTGACTCGAATGTCACTTCTAGGTATCCAACGGCTAGTTTTAGAATTTATTTTTGAATGCTAAAAAGTGCTCCAACGGTCAAAAATCATTTTCCAACAGTCTACAATGGCTAGAACTGCCTTGGGATGATAGAAGACTTTAAATTTGAAAGATTTGAACTACCTTGAAGCAATTAAGAAGAAGGAGAGTGTTTAGAAAAAAAAAAAAAGAAGAGAGCTTCATTGAATATCCAACCAACCACAAGAGATAGAGCACAAGTGCATTCAAGTCTGCATTCAAGCCCTCAACTACTCTAATCAACAGCTTGAATCAACTTTGGAAGAAGCCACTGAAGTCATTAAAGTATATTCAAGTGCATTCAAGTGGACTTCCAACGAGCTGCACCGGCAAATATCTGACAACCTGAGTTTGTCATTTATTGTTGCATTTATTTTCAATTCAATCTTTGAATTGTTGGGTTATTGGTGAGCCCAGATGAAAAACCATTTAGGTTCTTGGTGATCCTGTGAAAACCAAGTTTGGGTTTCTTTGGTGAGCCTATTAAAACCAAAGGATGTTGGGTTTTCTTTGGTAATCCTGTAAAACCAAAGTGTAGAGGTTTTGGATTGTGATCCTGTAAAACAATCCTACTGTATTCGGGTGTGAATATGTTGAAATCCCAAGTGGTATCTTGGGTAGTGGACGTAGGAGCTGGGTTGCTCCGAACTACTATAAATTTGGTGTGTTTGTGTTGTGCTTTCTCTGTTTTGCTTAGCTTCTATATTCTACAACTTTATCACAGCACCTACCACTTGCAAAGGATTTTGAAATTGCACATTACTTGTTTAAATTTTTAAAAGATCCAATTCACCCCCCTCTTGGGTAGCTACCTGGGCAACAACCCCCCCTTGGGAAAGCCACCTGGGCAACTACTGGTATCAGAGCAGTGTCTCTGAATTTTAATTAGAGTAAAGATTAATGGCTCATCTCATGAGTACCTCCTTGGCCGAAGGCCAATCGACTAAAATAGACCTTCACTGTTCACTGGCACGAACTATTCTTATTGAAAAGCTAGAATGAAGATATACATTTAAGTTGTTAACTTTCAATTATGGAAGGTCATTCTTAAGGATCCTCATACACCCATGATAAAAGTTGACGGTATGGATGTCCCAAAACATGAAGAGGATTGGATGAACATGACATGAAAATGGGTGAGCTGAATGCCAAAGCCATGAACTTACTATATTATGCTTTAGATGCAAATTAATTTAACCAAATTTCTACATGCAATTTAGCTAAGAAAATTTGGGATAAACTTAAGGTGACCCATGAAGGAACTTTCCAAGTGAAGACTTCAAAAATTAATCTTTTAGTACACAATTATGAACTATTTAAAATGAAACCAAATGAAACTAACTCTGCCATGTTTTCACGTTTTACAGATATTATTAATGGCTTGAAAAGTCTTGGCTGGTTTTACTTTAATGCAGATTTAGTATAGAAAATCTTAAGATCACTTCCGAATAAGTGAGACCCCAAAGTAATTGCCATCCAAAAAGCAAAAGATTTAAATACTCTACCTTTGAATGAACTGATGTGTTCTTTAATGACACATGAGTTGGCCATGCAGTACAAGAATGAAGACGATCAGAAAAAGAAAAAGACTATTGCTTTTAAAGCTGCATCGAAAATGAAGAAACAAGAAGAGGAATCAGGAGATGATTGCTCCTCCTCTGAAGATGACTTAGAAGATGAAGATATAGCTTTGGTCGTGAGGAGATTCAGGAAATTTATGAAAAAGAAGAAAGGAAGATACTTCAGAAAATTTTACAAGAAAGGTGAATACAGTAAAGACAAGGACAAAGAAAAAGAAAAGGATCAAATGCTCACTTGTTATGAGTGTAAGAAACCTAGGCATATCCATCCCGATTGTCCTTTGTTAAAGAAAACATTTAAGAAGAAGAAAAAGAAAGTGATGGTTGCGACTTGGAGCGACAGTGAGGAGTCAACTTCAACTGAAGAGGAAGAGACCATAAAAACTGTCAATTATGTCTTATAAGTCTCGAAGACAAGGTAATGTCCCCTGAACCTCAAGTTGAATTTACTTTTGATGAGCTGAACACTGCATTCCATAATTTACTATCTTAATTTTAAAAAGCTGGGGTAAGAATTAAAACTTTAAAGAATAATAATGATTCTTTGTTAAAAGAAAAGGAAGAGATTTCAGAAAAGAATAAGTTATTGTAAAAGGAATTAATTACCTTTTCTAAAAATAATAAAGCTTTGGAAGTTGAGAAAAAGGTGTATCTTGAGAAAAATAAAGATTTAAATGATGAAGATGCTAATTTGAAAAAGAAAGTTCAAAAGCTCAAACCTTTGGTTGAAAAGCTTACTTTATGTTCAAATAAGCTTGAGTTAATTTTGAAAGAGCAAATAAATTCAAGTAGCAAGGCTGGAGTCGGTTATAACTCTTCAAATACAAATAAAATTTCAGCTTCTAGATTTATATCTTCAAAAGCATATGTACCAAAATCTATATCTCAAAAAGCTTTTGTATCAAATGCTTCCACATCCATTTCTAGAGCTTCAAAGTATGTACCTAAGATTACAAATCAAAAATCTTTTAGATCAATTATTTCTACATCTGCATCACATGCTTCTACTTCTAGAACTTTAAAATTTATATCTTTTCAAAATTCTAGAGCTATCTGTTATGCATGTAATCGGGTCGAAAAACATTTTCTCAATGCAACATATTAAAGAAAAATAAACTTGTTAGAAATAGAATAAGAAAGATTTGGATTTCCAAAGGAACCAATCCTACTAACCTGAAAGGATTCAAGGTAGCTTGGATACCTAAAAATACTCCTTGACTGTTTTGCAGGAATGTCTTGCAGCCCAAAATGCTAAGAAAAGATGGTATCTAGATAGCGGCTGCTCAAGGCATATGACGGGTGATAAAGAGCAATTCGTCACCCTACAAATGAAAGGAGGAGGATTGGTAACTTTTGAAGATAATAGCAAGGGAAAGATAATTAGAATTGGTAAGATTAAAATAACCCCCTCTACTTTTATTGAAAATGTATTGCTAGTAGACAAATTGAAATATAACTTGTTAAGCATTAGTCAATTATGTGATAAAGGCTTCAAGGTTGTATTTGAATCATCTGTGTATAGTAACTAACTCACTTGATTCTTGCACTACACTCATTGGACATAGATTTGAAAATATATATGTGGTAGATCTGAATGATCTAGCCATGTCTAGTAATACAAGTTTGGTTGCAATGAATGCTAAAACCAAGGAGTCTACCTTACTTTGACATAGACAATTAGGTCATGCTAGCACGCATACAATTGCCAAATTGATTTCTAAGAATCTAGTTAGAGGTTTATCTAAATTCAAAGTTGATTTCGAACGTGTTTGCGATGCTTGTCAAATGGGTAAACAAACTAAGAAAAGTTTTAAATCCTAAAATATGGTTTCAACTTTTAGACCCCTTGAGCTACTTCACATGGATTTATTTAGACCAACTAGGACCACAAGCCTATATGGTATGAAATATGCACTTGTGATAGTAGATGATTTTTCTAGATTTATATGGGTCTTGTTTATTGCACATAAAGATGAAACTTTCAAAGTTTTTCAAAAATTCCACAAGAAAGTTCCAAACCAAAAAAACCTTTCAATTGTATCTATTAGAAGTGATCATGACACGGAATTTGAAAATCAATTTTTTGATGATTATTGCATAGAAAATGGCATTGATTACAACTTCTCTGCTCCTAGAACACCACAACAAAATGGTGTTGTAGAGAGAAAAAATAGGACATTGAAAGAGATGGCCCGAATAATGCTATGTGAAGGCAATCTTTTAAGGTACTTTTGGGCAGAAGCAGTGAATACTGCTTGTTACATTTTAAACCGTGTTTTGATACGACCAATTTAAAGAAAACCCCTTATGAGCTTTGGAATGAAAAAAAACCAAATATTAATTATTTTCATATTTTTTGTTGTAAATGCTTTGTGTTGAATAATGGAAAGGATAACCTAGGAAAATTTGATGCAAAATCTGATAAAGCTATATTCCTTGGTTATTCTATACATAGCAAAGCATATAGGGTGTTTAACAAAAGAACACTAACTGTAGAAGAATCTGTACATGTTATATTTAATAAAACTAACCCCTCACCTTCAAAGAAAAAAGAGTGTATAGATAATGATGTAGTTACACTTGAAAAAAAAATAAAAGATATGAACCTATAAGAGAAACCAACTCAAGAAGGAGAAGAAGTGGTGAATAAAGATCATGCTGATCTACCAAAGGAATGGAGGTATGTAACTTCTCATCCAAGAGATTTAATTATTGGTGATCCCTCTCAAGGTGTAGGACTGGTCATCACATAGAGAAGCACATGATTACCTAGCATCTGTATCATAAATAGAGCCGCATAGTTTAGAAGAAGCTGAAAATGACCCAAACTGGATGATGGCCATGCATGAAGAACTAAACCAGTTTTAAAGAAATAATGTGTGGACTCTAGTTGATAGACCATCAGACCATCCTATCATCGGAACCAAATGGCTCTACAGAAATAAACTAGATGAATAGGGTAAAGTAATTAGAAACAAAGTTAGGTTGGTAGCTAAAGGATATAATCAAGAGGAAGGAATAGATTTTGATGAAACCTATGCACCCGTAGCAAGACTAGAAGCTATAAGATTATTACTTGCATTTGCTTGCTACATGAATTTCAAACTATTTCAAATGGATGTAAAAAGTATATTTTTAAATGGTTTTATATTAGAACAAGTTTTTGTAGAATAGCCATAAGTTTTTGTAGAATATCCACCAGGTTTTGTAGATCATGCTTTTTCAAATCATGTTTTTAAACTTAATAAAGCATTGTATGGACTTAAACAAGCACCTAGAGCCTGGTATGATAGATTAAGCAAATTCTTACTTGAAAATAATTTTGTAAGAGGAAATGTAGATAAAACTTTATTTATCAAAAAGAAGGATAATGATATGTTAGTTATACAAATTTATGTAGATAATATTATATTTGGTGCAACTAATGAGATTCTTTGTAGAGAATTTGCTGAGTTAGTATAGAAAGAATTTGAGATGAGCTTAATGGGTGAACTAAATTATTTCCTTAGACTACAAGTTAAGCAAACAAAGGATGGAATCTTTATAAACCAAGCAAGTATATCAAGGAGATCATCAAGAAGTTTGGTATGGAGTCAAGTAAACAAATGAGCACACCCATGAGTCCTACCTCCAGAATGGATAAAGATGAAGATGGTAACAACATTGATCAAAAGCTCTATCGAGGTATGATCGGATCACTATTGTACTTAGCTGCTAGTAGACCTGATATCTTGTTTAGCATATGTGTATGTGCTAAATTTCAATCTAATCCTAAAGAATCACATATGCTTACAGTAAAAAGGATTATAAAATATCTAAGTGGAACAAGTAATCTAGGTCTATGGTATTCAAAGCATTCTTCATTAAATTTAATTGGTTTTTCAGATGCTGATTATGGTGGATACAAAATAGATAAAAAAAGTACTTGTGGTACTTGCCAATTTCTATGATTGAATTTAATCTCATGGCACTGTAAGAAACATAACTCTATAGCACTATCTACTGCTGAGGCAGAGTACATAGCTATAGGGAGTTATTGTGCACAAGTTCTTTGGATTAAACAACAACTAGAAGACTTTGGTGTTACACAAACTAAAATTCCTATCAAATATAATAACACAAGTGCTATTAATTTATCAAAAAATTTAATTCAGCATTCTAGAACAAGCATATAGAAATTAGACATCATTTTATTAGGGATCATGTTCAAAATAAAAATATTGTACTTAAATTTGTTCCTACTAAAAATCAACTTGCTGATATCTTTACTAAACCTCTTAACTTAGATAGATTGATTAGAGGAGAATTAGGATTATGTGACCCTTTTTAGAATTTCTATCCTAATTTCTTCAAAATTAAGGAAATATTATCTAGAAAACCTCCTATAACAATCTAAGATCATTAACCATCTCAACTAGTGTTCTTCTATCTTTAGAAACCGTGTTTAAGGGTTTTCAAGTCTTTTTAAGAGTCTTTGCTCGAGTCGACTAGAGCAATTTAGGTTTGGCTGAGCTGACTCGGATGTCGGGTTAGGCATTTTATATGTAAGCCATAGGACTTAACTAAAATGCTTATGCCTTCTTGTTTCATTCTTCATTTGCTTAGAACCCTTGTTTCCAAGCTAAGTACCTTTTCCTTCCCTCCTGACCTTCCTTATCTGGCTTAATCCCTTACATTCCTCTTGAGCTTGAGCAATCACAGATGAAAATAGTTAGAAAATGTCCCTGAAGCAATGTAGAGAGCTCTCGAAGAGAAAGAAGGTCGAAGAGATGAGAAGATGAGTCGACTTGAAGTCGACAACAGGCAGAGGAACAAAATGCTTCACCTTCTCCATAAAGACAAGTGATCTCCATGGCTATCCATCAGTTACAAGTGGTAGAAGGATCATTTTCTCATTTCTAAAGGACTTAGGGCTTTGAATAGGTGACTTGATTGAAGATCAAGGTTGGTCATTTTTCTGTTCTCTAAATGTTCCAACTTATCCCAACCTAGTTTGAAGCTTCTATGAAAATTTGATTCTAGAAGAAAATCATATTGAATCAACTGTGAAAGGAAAAAGGATAATTGTAACTGAGGAAAGATTAAGCAGTCTACTGAAAATGCCAAATAAGGGACTTAACCATTTAGTTTTAAAGGATAGACAAAAAACCCTCAGAACTATTTTGGAAAGGAGTAATATGAATGAAATTGGAAATGTTAAAGCCTACTCACTTTCCTTAGAAATGAGACTGCTACATAACTTTATAAGCAGGATTTTCCTTCCAAGAACAGGTTGTTTTGATTGGGTAAGTGAAAGAGACCTGTATTTCATGGGACATTTGATTGAGGGGGAGGACCTCAATTTGCCCTATATCATGCTGTTGCAGATGAAAGAAGATATCAGGAAGGTGAATGCTTGTCTCCCATATGGAATGGTCTTCATGCTACTATTTCAGGCAGCCAGAGCTGATTTGACCGGAAAATATGGTAGACAAGTCATTGCAAAGAATGGGATATCACTTGACAGATGGAACTTGGAAGAAGATAGCATATGGACAGAGAGCAGTGTGATGTGGGACCTAGGATGATGCGGGAATATACTAATGATGAGATGGATATGCAAATGATTTCTTGTTAATTTTTTTTTTAAGTTTTAAAGGATTTAAGGATTCCCAAAGACAAGCAAAGAGTAGATCTAGAGATTCTATAACGATAAGAACTTTTAGCAAGCAAAATAGCCCCTAAACAAGGATAATGAGAGGACCCCAGGATTGAGAAATCCCGTAGGACTTAGCTCTTAGATCAATATCTACTTAGGAGTTTAGGGATGCAAACCTTGAAAAACTCTGATGCGCCTGATGTTGAGTTCACTCGCTCTCATGGATGCAGCCTGGAGGATCAAGCCTTCAACCCTATGGATTCACCGACTTTCCGTCCGATGGTCGTGAAGGTAAGGGAGACTGACTCCGTTGTCTGTGGCACCTAGAGGACCTGCAAGCACCCAAGTGAAGGGTTAGCAATCATCAAGAAACAAGTAAGAAATGAGGGAACAAAAGTTAAGAATGGTAGTGGATGAGGTTCTTGCTAGGCGCCAAGGTGGATCTTCCAGATGGCATCCGAACATGAAGGTGGGAAGGTGGCTTGCACAGAAGGATAGTAACTCAGGGCCTCTCACCCCTCAATGTTTCGAAGGACAAAGGTGTTCCCTTTTGGAGTTCCTAGTCTAGAAGACAAGGGCTAGAAGAATAACTTCTCAAACTTTTTTTCATTTCATCAACATTCAAATTCTTACAAGAGGGTTAGGGTCCTTTTATAAGCACCCAAATGTACATTCAAAATTTGAAAAGGAGAGTTGCAAAGCTTGATTTGGGGGAGTGAAGAGGAGGATGTTGTCTTCATGAATCAAGGGGCGCCCATTTGAATTTTGAATTCCTCCTTTATGAAACTTAGCATCTAACTTCTGAATTTTGAATCTTTTCATGAAGCTTGATCTTAGTAGCTTGATTTGTGGAGTAAAGTGAGGATGTTGTTGGATTAGATCAAGGGGAGGCTTGATATGAGGAGTGTTATGTGGATATTGTCTACTTGGATCAAGGGGAGATTAATGGGAGTCAAACATGAATTTGAATTTGAGTTTTTTCATCTTGACTTGGCCACCCAAAGAAGCTTGGTAAAGTGGCACCTCCCCATGCCATGTGGCACTGATGATGTGGCACATCTCATGAGTTGAAGTGGTTCCTCCCATGCCATATGGCACTGATGATGTGGCACTCCAGTTGGCACTCCTACTTGGTGTGGAGGAGAGGTTGCTTGACTCTTCTTTAATTGGGCTTAACTTGATTACCCACTTGTGAACCCATCTTCAAACTAGTTTGAGCTCATTTTCAAATTGACTTGAGCTGGTGAACTAACTTGGCTAATTACAGGACCAATTGACCCTAACTTGACCAAATTGGCCAAGGTGCATGACCAAAACAAAAATTAAAACTAGATACATGACTCAATAATAAAATGCTCAGGCTTGAAGCCTTATTACAGGACCTAACAAATTAAAACCCTAATCTAAGATCCATAGAGGGTTGAGTAGTCTCTATCTGATCCTGGTGCCCACACCAATTCTCTCGGGGTGGGAGGAACTCGATCCTGTTGAGTAAAGGTTGATTTGGCTTTAATATTTCTCGAGAAGGTCGGGGTTGAGGTGCTGCAAGTCCTCCGGGTAATCCACGAATCATCGAACTCTGGTCGGCCTTGCCAACAGACCAAGTAACGCTGATAGCCTTTGCCTCGAGTTATGATAGCTTGATCATCCAAGACATGCTCAATCCATTCTCCTCTCTTGGGTAAAATTAGAGGTGGACACTCAGGGTCGAGTTCACTCTCAAAGTATAGGTCAGGCCCAAATGGCTCGCTAGGTATTGTTGGTAGTTCCCTATACTCGACTAAGTCTGAGATATTGAAAGTCGAGCTAATGCCATAATTCGGAGGTAGCTCAAGCACATGGGCATCAGGGCCAACTCTCCTTATCACTTTAAAGGGGCCAGCTCTTTGAGCATGAAGTTCCTTAACGATTCCTGGTGGAAATTATTCAAGCCTAAGCTTAATCATTACAGATCTCCTATATTAAATTCTTTGGCTTGCTTTCAGGAATCAGCCAATTTCTAGTATGTATTATTACTTAGATTAATTTTTGGCTAATCTCTTTATGCATGTTGTGCAAATGATTTTGCGGACTCTGAGACTAGCACAGACACCTAACAAAATGCAGACTCAACATGCATTCTTATTGAGAGAGATTTTATTGGACTCTTAGGGCCTAAACCTAATAGACTATTGACTCTCTAGGTTTGACCCTGGTCTGGTATGCACATGAAAAATTACCATGGATCCCTAGCAAAAGGGATGGGCTCTAAGGATTCATGCAACCTGGTAATCTCTGCAAAATATAACCCAATGGCTTTAGAAACATAAGAAGACTCAGGGAAGGGTAGGAAATAGGAATTGGAGTCTTGGGGCAATCTATGGGAAGTATGAAATAGACCTTGGTTATTGAGGATGATCTTAAAATTTGGACATGGATCTATGGGTGCAAGTTCTAGGGAAAGCTTGGTGTTCCTAGATGGTGGAAGGTCATCAGGAAGGTCTTTGGGATGTTTATCTTGAAAGTCCTTTAAACTAATGTCTACTTCTTGGGGTTGTTCCTTGGGGACTTGTTCCTGGACCTTCTCTATGGGCAATACTTACGAACCTTCACTTTCATTTACTATGTTTGATCCTAGCTCAATCACTCCTTCATATTCTATAGTGGGTTCAGGATCTTTTTCTATGAGTTCCTTAGTGATTTCAACCTTGGGTCCATCTTCATCACACTTCTCCACTAGACTTGATTCATAGATGTCTTCTTTGGATTCCTCAATAGGCTCAACCTCTAAGGAGGGATCAAGTTGAAGGAATCTATTAGGGTGGGGAGGTGATTCAAACCCTAGTTTAGTATGAGTCTCCCGGGTCCTCTCCAGGGTTCCTAGCCTTGTTTCAAATCTATCAGCTCTTTGGATCAACTTGGCAAGCTACTCAGTGATGAGCCTAAGTTGATTCTTGAGGTTGTTCTCCATTGGTTCACCTGACTGAGAGTGGTATGGGTGATACAGGACTCTTGACCTAGTCGACATGCAACACACAAAAAACAGTGCTACAGTTTTGCTAGACCTAGGAGTTCAATCGGAATGGGTCAACGTAGAAGACACACAGTACAATAACTAGCCTTTTCACTGGCCAGGTAAGAGGTGGGAGTGTGGGAGGCCTCCCTTGCTTTCACAAGGACCCAATTAAAGAACCACAACACCGCTTAGGTCATTTGATGCTAGACCTTTTGCCTTAGATACCAGCTTCCTGGTACTAATTGAAGGGTTGAATGCACTAGCTTCCCCAAAATGGTTAAACCTGACTCGTGGGTGTCCATAAGCTATTAGTTTGCTACTTGTTTTTAGATTAGGCTTAGGTCATAATGCAAGGGTGGTTATTTTTGGGCTAAGGAAAGGTAATGACCTCCTTCCCTTATCTTGTGATATTGATGCCCTTAAGTTAATTATGTAAATGATGGCATACACATGAAACCTAATAAAATGAATCTAAGTTTTGTTTTTGGATTTTGATGTATGTTAGCAGAAATAAGTTTCTGGAAATAAAAATAATATGAACCTAAATACAAACTTAAACTATATGGGAAATGAAAGTGTGGTGAAATGCACTTGCTGGAATTTTAGAACAGATTTATTCTCAGGTAGTATTCGAGCATGTAAAAATTTTACAGACTGTAATAAAATCTAAGAAAATTTTGAAAATTACTTTCAAATATATGGAATCTAGAAAAATAAACATCACTAAAATCAGAGGTTTCTACAAGCAGAAACAACTAAAATAGTAGACCATGTATTGAGCTAAAAAAAAGCAGAAATTTTAAAGATGCTGAATTCTAATGATGCAAAACTTTTCTTTAGGGTTTAAAACCTATCTCCTTGTGTTCCCCTTCAAGGGTCAATCATATTGGCAGCCCTACCACTATAGGAAATCTCCTTTGAATGGGTTGTGAGGGTCTTGCAGCCCTACTTATTCCTATGACCGAACGGCCATGGTGAAGCACCCAATCCAAGTACTTAAGAAGAACTAAGTCCTAACCATGCTCTGATACCAAATTGATGTGAGATGAAGCTTTGATACTAGACTTGATGTGGGACCTAGGATAATGCGGGAGTATACTAATGATGGGATGGATATGCAAATGATTTCTTGTTAATTTTATTTTAAGTTTTGGAGGATTTAAGGATTCCCGAAGACAAGCAAAGAGCAGATCTAGAGATTATATAATGATAAGAACTTTTAGCAAGCAAAATAGCCCCTAAACAAGGATAATGAAAGGACCCCTGGATTGAAAAACCCAATAGGACTTAGCTCTTAGATCAATATATACTTAAGAGTTAGGGATGCAAACCTTGAAAAACTTTGATGCACTCGATGCCGAATTCACTCGCTCTCGCGGATGCAGCCTGGAGAATCAAGCCTTCAAACCGGCAAATTCGTCGGCTTTCCATCCGATGGTCACAAAGGCAAGGGAGATCGACTTCGTTTTCCGTGGCACCTGGAGGACCTATAAGCACCCAAGTGAAGGGTTAAAAATCATCAAGAAACAAGTAAGAAATGAGGGAACAAAAGTTGAGAATTTTGGTGGATGAGGTTCTTCTTGCTAGGCACCCAGGTGGATCTTCCAGATGGCATCCAAACTTGAAGGTGGGAAGGTGGCTTGCGCAGAAGGATAGTAACTCAGGGCCTTTCATCCCTTGATGTCCCGAAGGATAAAGGCCTCCCCTTCGGAGTTCCTAGTCCAGAAGACAGGGGCTAGAAGAATAACTTCTCAAACTTTTTTCATTTCATCAATATTCAAATTCTTATAAGAGGGTTAGGGTCTTTTTATAAGCACCCAAATCTACATTCAAAATTTGAAAAGGGGAGTTACAAAGCTTGATTTGGGGGAGTGAAGAGAGGATGTTGTCTTCATGAATCAAGGGGCACCCATTTGAATTTTGAATTCCTTCTTCATGAAACTTAGCATCTAACTTTTGAATTTTGAATCTTTTCATGAAGCTTGATCTTGGTAGCTTGATTTGTGGAGTGGAGTGAGGATGTTGTTGGCTTGGATCAAGTGGAGGCTTGATATTGGGAGTGTATTGTGGATATTGTCTACTTGGATCTAGGGGAGATTAATGGGAGTCAAACATGAATTTGAATTTTTATTTTTTCATCTTGACTTGGCCACCCAAAGGAGCTTGGTAAAGTGGCACCTCCCCATGCCATGTGGCACCGATGATGTGGCATACCTCATGAGTTGAAGTGGCGCCTCCCATGCCATGTGCAATTGATGATGTGGCACTCCAGTTGGCTGCCCAAAGGAGCTTGGTGAAGTGAGCCTTCCCATGCCATGTGGCATTGATGATGTGGCACTCCTTATGAGCTGAAGTGGCACCTTCCATGCCATGTGGCACTAATGATGTGGCACTCCAGTTGGCACTCCTACTTGGTGTGGAGGAGAGGTGGCTTGACTCTTCTTTAATTAGGCTTGACTTGATTACCCACTTGTGAACCCATCTTCAAACTAGCTTAAGCCCATTTTCAAATTGACTTGTGCTGTTGAACTAACTTAGCTAATTATAGGACCAATTGACCCTAACTTGACCAAATTGGCCAAGGTACATGACCAAAACAAAAATTGAAACTAGATACATGACTCAAAAATAAAATGCTCAGGCTTGAAGCCTTATTATAGGATCTAATAAATTAAAACCCTAATCCGAGATTCATAGAGGGTTGAGAAGCCTCTGTTTGATCCTGGTGCCCACACCAATTCTCCCGGGGTGGGAAGAACTCGACCTTGTCGAGTAAAGGTTGATTTGGCTTTGATATTTCTCAAGAAGGTCGGGGTCGAGGTGCTGCAAGTCCTCCAGGTAATCCACGAATCATTGGACTCCGGTCGGCCTTGCCAATAGACCAAGTAATGCTGATAGCCTTTGCCCCGGGTTATGATCGCTTGATCATCCAGGACATGCTCGATCTGTTCTCCTCTCTCGGGTAAAATTGGAGGTGGACACTCAGGATCGGGTTCACTCTCAAAGGATAGGTCTTGCCCAAATGGCTCGCTGGGTATTGTTGCCGGTTCCCTATACTCGACTAAGTCTGAGATATTGAAAGTCGAGTTAATGCCATAATCCGGGGGTAGCTCAAGCACATAGGCATTAGGGCCAACTCTCCTTATCACTTTAAAGAGGCTAATGTTGGAAATTGTGTCCTAAAGCCAATCGTCGAGGCTACAGATGGTTGTGCTATCTTTGTATTTGTATATGAGTTTTTTTTAATAAATAAAAGTTACTTTTGGCTGTCCTTCATATTTACTTTTCCTATAAAGAACTCTTGTGTGATGGAGTCCTTAGAACTACATTATTTGATATAGAGAGGATATTTCAAGTAGTTCTTAAACTGGTTCACAACCAAATGATACATTATTATAGGACGATGATGTATCAAGTGTAGGTTGTTGTATATCACATTTGTTGGTTGTCCTCTTAACCATGGAGTGTGGAAACACTGGTGTGACATGCAAGTGAAATGTGTGATATCTCACTGAATGTGACCATCTGCGGAGCTCCCTTTTGCCAAAGGGTTACTCGTGAAGGGATATGGGTATTTGTGTCCCTCGGGCCGAGGTCACCATGGCAGCTTGTAAGCAACTCACTATACTTTGGTACCAGACTACCTAGATTTCTAATCCAGTGATGAAAGATTTCTGGGTGCAGTTAAGTACATGTGGAGCGGTGGTGGATCAAGATGGAATTGACCTCTCCAAATAGTTTGGAGTGAATTACTCACTATGTCTTAATTCAGCAAAACCTTGACCAGGGTAGTTCTTGTGAGGAGTCACAGAACTTGTGAGGTTGAGACATGATCTGGATAAACCATATTAGGGTTGGCAATCTAACCCTAGGTCATCTTGAGCATTGTAAGGTCAAAGGGATAAATTATGCAGCAACCATATGCCAGAGGTTCTTGTGAGGTACTCTGCATCTTTGACCTATCTGAACATCGGGTATCATTGCTAGATGAGGACTTTGACTGGTACTGGAAATGTTCTAGTACTACCGGCTTAGTGTTCGAACCTATGGGGTCATACACTATAGAGGATTTCTATCTGATCTTGTGGCTTATCGATGATTGGGAATCGTTTGTCGCCATCCAAAGTCAATAAGATTGACTTTGTTCCAAGTGTCGACACTTGAAATTTTGTAGGTGTCGACACTTGGTGAAGTGTCGACACTTGGCAATTTTCTAGTGTCGACACTTCCTATAACGAATAGTTTTCTGGGAAGATTTCGTGAAGATTTTTTTTGGACAGGTTTTGACCTAGTTTGAATTTCGAATTCAAACTAGTTTTGGCTCCAGGGCTTTATGGTATGAAAGTCATACTTACCTTAATGGGTTGGACCTATTTGGAATGGCCTTGATCCTCTCCCCCATTCTCTCCCCTCATCTCTCCTCCTTCCTTCTTCTCCCTCTCATGGCTGCACCAACAAATGAGGGTCATTCTATAGGCTGCAGGGGTAACAACAATAGCAAAAGAAAACCAAGAGAAGAAATAGAGAAGGGCTATGAGGTTTTGGAAGTGGGTATGTGAAACCTAGCATTCAAGCTAGGTCTTGGTAAGAGAGGTTTTGGGAAGGGGTTCCTACACTCCTCCTAGTCTTCCTAGAAGAAGAAGATCAGCCAAGGATCCCGAAGAGCTAGCACTCCGAGGGAGATGATCAGAGTCGAGCCCAGGTGTGAATTTCCTGTAGAGGCCATACACGTGTATGGCTCGAGCACCCTCCTCCTCTTCACAGCTTCTCTCTAGCACTCTTAGAGATATAAAGGTATGACCTTTATATTTATGTTCCTTTCTTGTTTTGTTGTTATATGCATGCTAGATCTTTATACTAGTTCCTGTTATGGATAGATCGGTAGATCGTTTAGATCTATCTACCGAGCCTTTTGCTATGCATGCCTTAAAAATGTTTTAAAATGCATATCCCTCTGTCCCTTTTTTCTTGCATGTTGTATGCTAGGTGTAGGTGTTTTTCACCTTCAATGGTATCAGAGCAATAGGTTCCTTTTTGTAGTATAATGATGCTAGCATGCTAATAACATCTCCTTTCTTTCTTAAGTACTCGGATTGAGTGCTTCACCATGGCCGTCCGATCATAGGAGAGAAGTAGTGCTACAAGACCTCTCTTCCCATTCAATGGGGTCTCCTATGGCGTGTAGGGGTGCTACTGTAATTGACTCTTGAAAAGAAAAATAAGAAGAAAAAAATTGTAGGTTAAAAATGTTTTAATCTAATGAAATGATCATAAAACAACTTTAGATAAGATCTAAGAGTTATTTTTTATCAGTTTTGCTTGAATGTTTGGAGAAACATTAGATTTGAAATCATAATTTTTTCATTATCTCAGGCTGTGAGTGGACACTTGGCCTTTGAAGTGTCGATTCATGAGAAAATTTCTTGAGATCTGGTTTCTGTTTTTCTTCTGAGATAGGTTGAAGTGTCGACACTTGATCCTGAAGTGTCGACACTTGACCTTTGAAGTGTCGATACTTGAGTGCATGCCAGAAAACATGTTGTTCAATTTTCTGTTCCCTGTCTCAAGGCTTGAGTCGATACTTGCTCCTGAAGTGTTGACACTTGGATTGAGAAATTCTAAAAAATAGTAAATTCAAATTTTAATTTTTGTAAAATTGTTTTACATTTATAAATTAAAATTGTTTTAATTTATTTGAGGCTGTTGAACTTAATTTTGAATTAAGAATGACTAAGAACTCTAGGAATGTGATTCAAAGATTTTAAGTCATTTCAATAAGCCTTAAGGGTCATGGGTTAGCTTCTATTAGGTCCTTTATTGGGTTAGACCTAAGTTTAGATGCATTGGACTAATTAGAGAACAAATCTAATCAAATGTTGAGTTAGGGTTTCTTCTCTAGTTCTATCTAATAGTTAGATTGATTAGTCCATAATCTAAATGGATCTAATTTGTGGCTTAGTGGAAAGCCTGAGTCTTTAGGCTAGTCTAATCGAGTCTGATGAACCGATTGGTATCGAGGTAAGTTTGGCATTGTGATCATGGTTCTTTGGGGCTACCTCTTACCTAGCCAACTCTATTGGTGTCTAAGGCAAGACGGTTAATGGTGGAAACCAATCCATGATCTCACTAACCTGGCTAATGTGATCGATCAGGATTGATTAAATAGCTTATTGACTCGTGTTAACCCTTGTCATCCAAGGTTAATCAGTCTTGACTGATTTTAGGTGCCCATGGATCATTTGTTATGAGTAACCCTCCTAGATTACTAATTTGGTCAATGGGAGGTTGATCCATGTTTTCTCATATCTTCATCTGTCACATTAAAATTAAAAACCCTCTAAATTATTAGATCCTTAAAAGGACAAAGTTATAGGGATAACCAAGTCCTAGCCTACCATTAAATGGGATAGTAATGTGTCTAGTATTTCGGTGTTCATCGGCAGATCCAAAGATAGAGTGTTCATCGGGCTATTGGAATTGCTGTTCCTAATATGATAGCTCAGTGCAACTCTCTTAATGGTGATCAGGTGAGCCAGCCAAAGTTGATCTTGACCATTCATTAGTTAGAAGTATTGAATTTTATCATGTTAATGGTTGGACCTAACCAGGACCTTCAATATGAGGCCCAAAAGTCGATTGAAGTGTTCCTTGGGGCAAAACCTAATTATTAGAGGTTACTTGGAGAAGCGATCGGTTGAAGAACCTACCTTTAGACATGCATGGGTGGGACGACCAAAGTCGGGCTCATGTGTTGTCTATTGGACTCTAGTACCCGCTAAGAAATTAAAGTAATTCCTCGGATTTGAGGTAGAGGCTACCAATCTGTGCAAAATAGTGGGAGGGACCTTTAAACTAAAGTTCATGTCTTTAGGTTAATAATTTATATACACTAATTAGTTTTGGTTATCCTTTCAGATGTCTTCCAACTTGTCACTCTGGTCTCTTCTCAACAATGAGAAGCTTAATGGACCCAACTTCGATAGCTGGTATCGAAGACTCAGGATTGTCCTGGAGCACAAATGGATCCTGTATGTGATATCGGATCTGACACTTGAGATCCCTGCTGCAAATGCTCGGGGTTCGATAGAGACACTTATCAGAAGTGGCTCTCTGATAGGACCACTATCCGATGCATCATGTTGGCTACGATGAATGATGAGTTCAGTCACAAATTCGAGGAAGCCCAGCTGGAAGAAATCCTTTAAAGGTTAAAGGAGTCTTTCGGAATATCAGATGATGTTGAGAGGTACAGGGTTTCTTGTGCCATCTACAACATGTGGATGCGTGATGGGGCCTCGGTCACTGATCATGTATTGTACATGATCGAGATGATTGAGTGCCTGGGCAAGCTTGGATGTCCCTTGCATGAACAGCTTGGAAAAGATGCGATCTTGAATTCTCTCCCCTCCTCCTATCTAGACTTTCTCGATCATTACAGAATGAATAAGCCTGTAGTCAACTACCATGGTCTGTTGGGGTTGCTACAGACTTATGAGAAAGACCACTAGTTGAATAAAGGGGTGGTGAATCTAGTGGGAGGTTCTTCGGGAGGGCGTCATCCCCTTAAGAAAGGAAAGAAGAAAAATAATAAAGGAAAAAAGGTGCTTAGTGCTTCTAGGCCCAGTCAGGCTAAGAAAGTGAAGGCTAATCAAAGCCAGGCGGAGTGCTTCTTCTACAAGAAGTGGGGTCATTGGAAGAGGAACTACCCTCTTTATATTGCATCCTTTGACCCAAACAGGTCCAAGAAGAAAAAGCTGCAGGATGGTCCTGGACAAGGTATTTATATGATAACACCTTGTAGTTTCTCTGTTTGCGATACTACTAACTGGGTATTAGATACAGGAAGTCCAATTCATATTTGCTATTCTTTGCAGGGACTTCAAGTTAGTAGATGATTCGAGGACAACGAGAGGTTCTTGAATGTGGAAAATGGAAGCCGAGTTCCAGTTCTGGCGTTGGAAGTCCTTAAACTTGTTTTTGAGTCTTGTACTGTCGTTTTGAATGAGTGTCATTTTTGTCCTTCTTTTATTTTGAATGTCATTTCTGTAGACCAGTTATCCATGTATGGTTATGAACTATTAATAAAGAATGACATTTGTAAAATTATTTTGAATGATTCTGTTGTTTTGAATAGACAAATACATGATGGCATCTATGTATTATCATGACCTGTTAGTATAATGTACACGTCTAGCAAATTATGAACTATTAATAAAAAATGACATTTGAAAAATCATTTTGAATGATTCTATTATTTTGAATGGACAAATGCTTGATGGCATTTATGTACTATCGTGACCTGTTAGTGTAATGTACATGTCTAGCAAATGCCCTAGGATAGATAATGTCAGCGAAGCATACCTATGGCATTGTAGGCTAGGTTATATTAACAGGAATAGGATAAACATGTTGAAAACCGAGGGTCTCCTTGATTTTAGTGAAGATAGTTCACTTCCAACCTATGAGTCCTGTCTTCTTGGAAAAATGACTAAGTCACCTTTTACTGGGAAAGGTGATCGAGCCAATGAAATTCTAAGTCTGATACATACTGATGTATGCGAACCCATGAATGTTAGTGCGAGGGGAGGGTATAGCTATTTCATTACTTTTACAAACAACCTTTCGAGGTATGATTATGTCTTCTTGATGAGACATAAATCTGAATCATTTGAAATGTTCAAACGATAATGTAATGAAGTAGAAAAACAAACTGGAAAATGCATCAAAACCCTTCGATTCGATCGATGTGGTGAATACCTTTCCAGTGAATTTCTGACATATCTTAAGGAGAATGGGATTCTCTCCTGGACACCTCTAGGGACACCTCAATTAAATAGAGTGTCTAAGAGAAGGAATTGAACCCTGTTAGACATGGTTCGGTCCATGATGGGCTTTGCCTCTCTGCTAGTATCCTTTTAGGGATATGCTCTAGAATTTGCCTGCCACCTTCTAAATAGGGCTCCAAGTAAGTCCATTAGTAAAACACCATATGAGATGTGGACTGGACGTAAGTCGACACTTTCACATCTTTGGGTCTATGGTTAACCGGCTTATGTAAAACATTTGGAAATGGATAAACTTGGATCTTGGTCTAACCAGTGCCTATTTATTAGGTATCCAAAAGAGTGTAAGGGGTATTACTTCTACTTAGCTGAGGAACAAAAGTTGTTCGTCAGTCTTAGGGCTATCTTTTTGGAAAATGAGTTCCTTGGTGAAGGAACTGTAGCCCCTAAGATTGAACTTAGTGAAGTTCAACAAGTAGAAGAACCGACACACTTAAGGGACAACATAGAACCGACTGTGATTAGATCACACCCAGAGCCCACTCAGGAACCATTAAGGAGATCTGGTGGAGTACTGAGCCGACCGGATAGATACTATGGTTTCTTGGTTCGGGATGGTGATCTCATTGAACTCGATGAGAACAATGAGGATCCGATCACCTATATGGATGCGTTGCAGAGGTTTGGCTCTAAGAAATGGCTTAGAGACATGAGATCCGAAATGGAGTCCATGGAGATCAACAATGTATGGACATTGGTTGATGTACTTGAAGGGATAAAACCCATTGGGTGAAAATGGATTTTCAAGAGGAAAAGGGGTGCAGACGGAAAGGTGGAGACCTATAAAGCCCGTCTGGTTGCCAAGGGATATCGTCAATGTTATGGTATTGACTATGACGAGACATTCTCTCCTGTGATAATGCTCAAATCCATTCGGATTATGCTTGCTTTAGAAGCAAACTTTGATTATGAAATCTGGAAAATGGATGTCTGAATAGCTTTCTTGAAAGGTGAGCTGGAAGAGGAGGTGTATATGATACAACTTGAAGGGTTCATATCCACATATGAGTCAAAGGTGTGCAGGGGTCAAAAGTCTGTCTATGGATTGAAGCAAGAATCAAGGAGTTGGAACATGCGATTTGATAAGTGTATCAAGTCGTATGGCTTCGTTAGGAATGGAGAAGAGCCTTGTATTTACAAATGGTCTAATGGTTTTGTGATTATATTCCTTGTGCTGTATGTGGATGACATTCTCTTAATCAGGAATGACATCGCAGCACTATAAGGAATAAAGGTCTGGTTATCATCTCAGTTCTCTATGAAGGACTCGAGTGAAACCTCTTACATTCTAGGTATGATGATCTATAGAGATAGATCTAAGAGGCTTCTGGGATCGATACCATGCTGAAACGGTTCAGCATGAAAAATTCCAAGAAGGGCTATCTCCCGATTTCAGCATGAAAAATTCCAAGAAGGGCTATCTCCCGATAGGCACTGGAATTGATCTCTCCAAAAGGAATTGTGCGACAACTCCTGAGGAGAGAGAGCACATGAGTAGAATCCCATATGCTTCGGTAGTGAGTTCTATCATGTACGCCATGACATGTACTAGACCAGACATGGCATACTCACTAGGTATAGTGAGCAGATACTAGTCTGACCTAGGTGAAGCTCATTGGATAGTGGTAAAGACCATCCTTAAGTATTTACGAAATACAAAGGACCAATGGCTAATTTATAGAGAATCTGACTTGAAACTTGTGGGGTATACTGACTCCAGTTTTTAATCAAATAAAGATGATAGCAAGAGTGTGTCAGGTTTTGTCTTTACCCTGAATGGAGGAGCTGTCTGCTGGAAAAGTTCTAAATAGCCTACTGTGGCGGACTCAGTATGCGAAGTAGAGTACATTGCAGCATCAGATGCAGCGAAGAAAGCTATATGGCTACGAAAGTTCCTTGGTGAGATGGGAGTGGCACCTTCTCTTGATGGTCCTGTTCTGGTGTACTGTGACAACACTGGAGCCATTACTTAAGCCAAAGAGCCAAAGTCTCATCACCGTACAAAGCATATTCTGTGGTGCTATCACCTTGTGCGAGAGATCGTGGAACGAGGTGACATCGACCTTCAGAAGATCGATGAAAAGGAGAACCTAGCTGACCCCTTCACTAAAACTGTCGGAGTTCAAGAGTTTGACTGTTGTAAAAGAAAAATAGGAATGAGATTCTATACTGATTAGCTTTAGTCCAAGTAGGAGTTGTTGGGAATTATGTCCCAAAGCCAATCATCTAGGCTGTAGACAGTTGTGCTATCTTTGTATTTGTATATAATTTTTTTTTAATAAATAAAATTTATTTTTGGCTGTCCATCATATTTACTTTTCCTGTAAAGAACTCTTGTATAATGGAGTCCTTAGAACTACATTATTTGATATAGAGAGGATATATCAAGTAGTTCTTAAACTGGTTCACAACAAAATGATAGATTGTTATAGGACGACGATGTATCAAGTGTAGGTTGTTGTATGTCACATCTGTTGGTTGTCCTCTTAACCAAGGAGTGTGGAGACACTGGTATGACATGCAAGTAAAATGTGTGACATTTCATTGAACGTGACCATCTGCGAAGCTCCTTTCTGCCAAAGGGTTGCTCGTGAAGGGATATGGGTATATGTGTCCCTCAGACCTGAGGTCACCATGGCAGCTTGCAAGCAACTCACTGTACTTTTGTACCGGACTACCTGGATTTCTAATCTAGTGACGGAAGGTTTCTGGGTGCAGTCAAGTACTTATGGAGCAGTGGTGGATCAAGATGGAATTGACCTCTCCAAACAGTTTGGAGTGAATGACTCACTATGTCTCAATTCAGCAAAACCTTGGCCAGGGTAGTTCTTGTGAGGAGTCACAGAACTTGTGAGGTAGAGACATGATCTGGATAAACCAAATTAGGGTTGGCAGTCTAACCCTAGGTCATCCTAAGCATTGTAAGGTCAAAGGGATAAATTATGTGGCAACCATATGCCAGAGGTTCTTGTGAGGTGCTCTGCATCTTCGACCTATCCGGATGTCGGGTATCATTGCTAGATAAGGACTTGATTGGTACTGAAAATATTCCAGTGCTACCGGCTTAGTGTTCGAACCTATGGGGTCACATACCATAGAGGATTTCTATCTAATCTTGTGACTTATTGATGGTTGGAAATCATTTGTCACCACCGGAAATCAATATGATTGACTTTGTTCCAAGTATCGACACTTGGGATTTTGTAGGTGTCGATACTTGCTGAAGTGTCTACACTTGGCAATTTTTGAGTGTCGGCAATTCCTGTGATGAACAGTTTTCTAGGAGGATTTCGTGGAGATTTTTTTAGGCAGGTTTTGACCTGGTTTGAATTTTGAATTCAAACCAGTTTTGGCTCTAAGGCTTTATGGTATGAAAGTCGTACTTACCATAATGGGTTGGACCTATTTGAAATGGCCTTGATCCTCTCCCCCATTCTCTCCCCTCATCTCTCCTCCTTCCTTCTTCTCCCTCTCATGGCTGCACCTATAAGTGGGGGTCATTCTATAGGCTACAGGGTTTACAAGAACAGCAAAAGAAAACCAAGAGGGGAAATAGAGAAGGGCTATGAGGTTTTTGGAGTGGGTGTGTGAAACCTAGCATTCAAGCTAGGTCTTGGGAAGAGATGTTTTGGGAAAGGGTTCCTGCTCTCTTCCTAGTCTTCCTGGTAGAAGAAGATCTACCAAGGATCCTGAAGAGCTAGCACTCTGAGGGAGTTGATCAGAGTCGAGCCCAGGTGTGAGTTTCCTGTAGAGGCCATACACGTATATGTCTAGAGCACCCTCCTCCTCTTTCATAGCTTTTCTCCAACACTCTTAGAGGTATAGAGGTATGATCTTTATATTTATGTTCCTTTCTTTTTTTTGTTGTTATATGCATGCTAGATCTTTATACTAGTTCTTGTTGTAGGTAGATCGGTAGATCGTTTAGATCTATCTACCGAGCCTTCCGCTGTGCATGCCTTAAAAATATTCTAAAATGCATATCCCTTGCCCCTTTTTTCTTGCATATTGTATGCTAGGTATAGGTGATTTTAACCTTTAGCCAACTCCATGAGCATGAAGTTTCTTAACGGTTCCTGGTGGAAACGTTCAGGCCTAAGCCTAATCATTACAGAATCTCCTATGTCAAATTCTTTGGCTTACTTTCATGAATCAGCCAATTTCTAGTATGTATTATTACTTAGATTAATTTTTGGCTAATCTCCTTATGCATGCTGTGCGAATGATTCTGTGGACTCTGAGACTCGCACAGACACCTAACAAAATGCAGACTCAACATGCATTCTTATTGAGAGAGATTTTATTGGACTCTTAGGGCCTAAACCTAATAGACTATTGACTCTCTAGGTTTGACCCTGGTCTGGTATGCACATGAAAAATTACCATGGATCCATAGAAAAAGGGATGGGCTCTAAGGATTCATGCAACCTGGTAATCTCTATAAAATATAACCCAATGGCTTTAGAAACATAAGAAGACTCAGGGAAGGGTAGGAAATAGGAATTGGAGTCTTGGGGCAATCTATGGGAAGTATGAAATAGACCTTGGTTATTAAGGATGATCTTAAAATTTGGACATGGATATATGGGTGCAAGTTCTAGGGCAAGCTTGGTGTTCCTAGAGAGTGGAAGGTCATCAGGAAGGTCTTTGGGATGTTTATCTTGAAAGTCCTTTAAACTAATGTCTACTTCTTGGGGTTATTCCTTGGGAACTTGTTCCTGGACCTTCTCTATGGGCAATACTTACGAACCTTCACTTTCATTTACTATGTTTGATCCTGGCTCAGTCACTCCTTCAAATTCTATAGTGGGTTCAGGATCTTTTTCTATGAGTTCCTCAGTGATTTTAACCTTGGGTCCATCTTCATCACACTTCTCCACTAGACTTGATTCATAGATGTCTTCTTTGGATTCCTCAATAGGCTCAACCTCTAAGGAGAGATCATGTTGAGGGAATCTCCTAGGGTGGGGAGGTGATTCAAACCCTAGTTTAGTATGAGTCTCCTGGGTCTTCTCCAGGGTTCCTAGCCTTGTTTCAAATCAATCTGCTCTTTGAATCAACTTGGCAAGCTACTCAGTGATGAGCCTAAGTTGATTCTTGAGGTTGTTCTCCATTGGTTCACCTGACTGAGAGTGGTATGGGTGATACGGGACTCTTGACCTAGTCGACATGCAACACACAAAAAACAGTGCTACGATTTTGCTAGACCTAGGAGTTCAATCAGAATGGGTCAACATTGAAGACACACAGTACAACAACTAGCCCTTTCACTGGCCAGGTAAGAGGTGGGAGTGTGGGAGGCCTCCCTTGCTTTCACAAGGACCCAATTAAAGAACCACAACACCGCTTAGGTCATTTGATGCTAGACCTCTTGCCTTAGACACCAGCTTCCTGTTACTAATTGAAGGGTTGAATGCACTAGCTTCCCCCAAATGGTTAAACCTGACTCGTGGGTGTCCATAAGCTATTAGGTTGCTACTTGTTTTTAGATTAGGCTTAGGTTCATAATGCAAGGGTGGTTATTTTTGGGCTAAGGAAAGGTAATGACCTCCTTCCCTTATCTTGTGATATTGATGCCCTTAAGTTAATTATGTAAATGATGGCATACACATGAAACCTAATAAAATGAATCTAAGTTTTGTTTTTGGATTTTGATGTATGTTAGCAGAAATAAGATGCTGGAAATAAAAATAATATGAACCTAAATACAAACTTAAACTATATGGGAAATGAAAGTGTGATGAAATGCACTTGCTGGAATTTCATAACAGATTTATTCTCAGGTAGTATTCGAGCATGTAAAAATTTTACAGACTGTAATAAAATCTAAGAAAATTCTGAAAATTACTTTCAAATATATGGAATCTAGAAAAATAAACATCACTAACATCAGAGGTTTCTACAAGCAGAAACAACTAAAAAAGTAGACCATGTATTGAGTTAAAAATTACCCTGGTCTGGTTTGACCCTTAGGGCCTAAACCTAACAGACTATTGACTCTTTAGGTTTGACCCTGGTCTGGTATGCACATGAAAAATTACCATAGATCCCTAGCAAATGCCATAAGGTATACCATAAGTAGGTAGCAAAAGGGATGGGCTCTAAGAATTCATGCAACCTGGTAATCTCTATAAAATGTAACCCAATGGCTCTAGAAACATGAGAAGACTCGGGGAAGGGTAGGAAATAGGTATTGGAGTCTTGGGGAAATCTATGGAAAGTATGAAACAGACCTTGGTTATTCAGGATGATCTTAAAATTTGGACATTGATCTATGGGTGCAAGTTCTAGGGTAGGCTAGGTGTTCCTAGATGGTGGAAGGTCATCAGGAAGGTCTTTGGGAAGTTTATCTTGAAAGTCCTCTAAACTAATGTCTATTTCTTGGGATTGTTCCTTAGGGATTTGTTCCTGGACCTTCTCTATGGGAAATACTTGCAAACCTTCACTTTCATCTACTATGTTTGATCCTGGCTCAATCACTCCTTCAAATTCTATAGTGGGTTCAGGATCTTTTGCTATGAGTTCCTCAGTGATTTCAACCTTGGGTCCATCTTCATCACACTTCTCCACTAGACTTGATTCATAGATGTCTTCTTTAGATTCCTCAATAGGCTAAGCCTCTAAGGAGGGATCATGTTGAGGAAATCTCCTAGGGTGGGGAGGTGATTCAAACTCTGGTTAAGTATGAGGCTCCTGGGTCCTCTCTAGGGTTCCTAGTCTTGTTTCAAATCTATCAGCTCTTTGGATCAACTTGGCAAGCTGCTCAGTGATGAGCCTAAGTTGATTCTTGAGGATGTTCTCCATGGATTCACCTGACTAAGAGTTGTGTGGGTGATACGGGACTCCTGACCTAGTCAACATACAACACACAAAGAACGGTGCTACAGTTTTGCTAGACCTAGGAGTTCAATTAGAATGGGTCAACGTAGAAGACACACAGTACAACAACTAGTCCTTTCACTGGCAAGGTAAGATGTTGGAGTGTGGGAGGCCCCCCTTGCTTTCGCAAGGACCCAATTATAGAACCACAACATCGCTTAGGTCATTTGGTGCTAGACCTCTTGCCTTAGACACCAGCTTCCCGGTACTAATTGAAGGCTTGCATGCACTAGCTTCCCCAAAATGGTTAAACCTGACTTATGGGTGTCCCTAAGCTATTAGGTTGCTACTTGATTTTAGATTAGGCTTAGGTTCGTAATGCAAGGGTGGTTATTTTTGGGCTAAGGAAAGGTAATGACCTCCTTCCCTTATCTTGTGATATTGATGCCCTTAAGTTAATTATGTAAATGATGGCATACACATGAAACCTAATAAAATGTATCTAAGTTTTGTTTTTAGATTTTGATGTATGTTAGCAGAAATAAGATGCTGGAAATAAAAATAATATGAACCTAAATGCAAACTTAAACTATATGGAAAATGAAAGTGTGATTAAATGCACTTGTTGGAATTTCAGAATAGATTTGTTCTCAGGTAGTATTCTAGCATGTAAAAATTTTATAGACTATTATAAAATCTGAGAAGATTCTGAAAATTACTTTCAAATATATGGAATCTAGCAAAATAAACATCACCAAAATTAGAGGTTCCTTTGGGCAGAAACAACTAAAATAGTAGACCATGTACTGAGTTAAAAAAAAATGTAGAAATTTTAAAGATGCTGAATTCTAATGATGCAAAACTTTTCTTTAGGGTTTAAAACATATCTCCTTGTATTCCCCTTCAAGGGTCAATCACATCGGCACCCCTACACACTATAGGAAATCCCCTTTGAATGGGATGTGAGGGTCTTGCAGTCCTACTTTTTCTTATGACCGAACGGCCATGGTGAAGCACCCAATCCAAGTACTTAAGAAGAACTAAGTCCTAACCATGCCCTGATACCAAATTGATGCGGGATGAAGCTCTGATACCAGACTTGATGTGGGACCTAGGATGATGTGGGACTATACTAATGATGAGATGGATATGCAAATGATTTCTTATTAATTTTTTTTAAAGTTTTGGAGGATTTAAGGATTTCCAAAGACAAGCAAAGAGCATATTTAGAGATTCTATAATGATAAGAACTTTTAGCAAGCAAACTAGCCCCTAAACAAGGATAATAAGAGGACCCCGGGATTGAGAAACCCCATAGGACTTAGCTTTTAGATCAATTTCTACTTAGGAGTTTAGGGATGCAAATCTTGAAAAACTCTGATACGCCTAATGCCGAGTTCACTCGCTCTCATGGATGCGGACTGGAGGATCAAGCCTTTAACTCTGTAGATTCGCCAGCTTTCCATCCGATGGTTGCGATGGCAAGGGAGACTGACTCTGTTGTCTGTGGCACCTGGAGAACTTGCGAGCACCCAAGTGAAGGGTTATAAATCATCAAGAAAAAATTAAGAAATGAGGGAACAAAAGTTGAGAATGGTGATGGGTGAGGTTCTTCTTTCCAGGCACCTAGGTGGATCTTCCAGATGGCATCCGAACTTGAAGGTGGGAAGGTGGCTTGCGTAGAAGGATAGTAACTCAGGGCCTCTCACCCCTCGATGTCCCGAAGGACAAATGATGGAGACCAAAAATCAATTTTATTTTATGTTATTTGAGTCCATTAGTCTTGTAATAAAGTGAGACAACTGAGTCCAGTTGAGTCCACTTAGTCAGGTCCAGTTATTTTCAGTCCAGTCGGTTCAATCAAGTGAGTCCGATCAAGTCCATTCAGTTCATGTACAAGAGGAGAGTTCGGAGCTAGGAGATTCACTAGGCCCCCCAACCAGAGCTGGCCTTCATGCACTTGGACCCTTCCATGTCGCCAAGCCCGCAAGAGAGAGCTCCAGTCCAAGATAGGCCCACTGTTGACCAGGTCCATCGGGGTTTCTTGGCTCACAAGTTAGGGTTTCTTAGTCCTCAAGTTATGTATCCTGAGGTGAATCTATAAATACCCCACCCCCTCTTGTATTTTTTTTAATGAATGATGAATGAATATTTCTTTAGTTATGTGTGAACTTTTCAGGATTTCTGTGTGATCCCTAGGGCATCTGTATAAGCTCTTTGCTATTTCTTTGTCCTCCACAGGGAATCTGTGTGAACTCCAATTATCCTTCACCCTCTTCTTTCTTCTCCCTTGTAAATCCTAATCTCTGGTGATTTCTACGCTCGCCAGCGATCCACCCCGATCTCTGTCCCACATCAAGTGGTATCAGAACTAGAAGATTAGGATTTTTTCTTTTCCTCCCAGCTCTGCATCCTTTCTCCCATCCAGATCTTCCTATGCAAGACTTCTCAAACCTCGGTCAGCCATTGAGTTTCATCAACACCCAGCACCCGAGGCCCTCTCCTTCTTGTCGCCCATGAAGCCCGTCTCCAGCACCACCTCCGATCAAGTCTCCTCCTTCACCTCCGTAGCATGAAGCCTCCCATCCCCTGCCGATCAATGCCCTGTTCCTACTCACCCCAACAGCCGACGTCCCAACCCCCTCCCCCCACCTGACGATAGCCGGGCAGACCCCAGCGTTTGTTGACCTCGAGCGCGTCCATCGCATCGGCATCGGCTGCAGCGGCACCATCTGGATGGTCCACCACTGCTCAACCGGCTAGATCAATGCCCTCAAGGTGATCTACGGCTACCAGATCTGTCACGAGATCGAGATCCTCCGCACCACCAACAACCCCCACATGGTCCGGTGCCATGGCTTCTATGGCCGGGTTGGAGGTATCCAGATCCTCCTCGAGTACATGGGCGGTGGCTCCCTGAACGGCCGCCACATCGCCTCCAAGCCCGTCCTCGCTGATGTCGCCCTCCAGGTCACCGCCGACCTCAGCTTCCTCCATGAGGGATGTCAGTCGCAGATCATCCACCGTAACATCAAGTCCAGCAACGTCCTCCTCTCCGCCGTCCAATGTGAGGACTCCAAGTCCATCGTCGAGTAGCTCTGCGACACCATCTCCAAGCTCGCCTCCAGCCTCCTCCCTGATGATGGCTGGCCAGAGCTCCTCCCCTTCATGTTCCAGGCCATCACGTCCACCGACTTCCCCCGCCTCCAGGAGTCCGCCCTTTTAATCTTCTCCAAGCTTGCCCAGTACAACGGCGACACCCCTCCTCACTTCCCTTGGAATCCAAAACCCAATCCCCAAACCAAAACCCTCTTTGTTCATGCTGACCTGCAGACTTCCACAGGTTGTCCGTCTCCTGCAGATGCCCGGCTTCCCCCAGCTCCCATGGGTGCCCGCACTCCTGCGGCCACCGTGCAAGTCGCTACCAGGCCAAGGGTGCCACCCGCGCCCTTCCCTGTACTGCCAGCTCCACATGTTCCCTGTGCCACGTGCTCCCCTCTTCTCCATCAGAAGGCCACCGCCCGTGCCCCACTGCCGCCCGCACTCCCAATGCTGCCGAATGTCGTCACCCCATGCCATCTGTCCGGCCCTCTTCTGCCCATGCCGGCATCGCCCTCTGCCTGGTGCCAATGCCAGTGAGCCCCACCGGACGCCCTCCCCTACTCCGTTTCCCTTATGACCGTGGAGAGGAGATGATCCAACACGAACATGAATGCAGCTCCCAATACTGTTGCTGACTTCAGTGCATGATTTTTGGAGCAGCACACTGCACAGATTTTAGCACCGCATGGCTTCCAGAGCTGCACAATTTTTAGTGCAGAGATGAAAAAAAAGAAGAGAAATTAAAAAAAAAGAAGCAAAATAAAATGGGTGAACCCAGCCTTGGAATCCCTTTTTGATTGGTTTCGATTCCATCAATCCTGTTGAGCCTGACTCGATGGAGTCAAGTTCTCCCCACCACAAGAGAATGATGGGGACCAAAAATCTATTTTATTTTATTTTATTTGAGTCCATTAGTCCTGTAGTAAAGTGAGACAACTGAGTTCAGTTGAGTCCAATTAGTCAAGTCCAGTTATTTTCAGTCCAGTCAGTCCAATCAAGTGAGTCCGATCGAGTCCATTCAGGTCATGTACAAGTGGAGAGTTCACAGCTAAAAGATTCACCAGGCCTCCCAACCAGAGCTGACTTTCATGCACTTGGATCCTTTCATGTCGCCAAGCCTGCAAGAGAGAGCTCCAGTCCAAGATAGGCCCACTGTTGACCAAGTCCACTAGGATTTCTTGGCCCACAAGTCAGGTGGTGGGGACACCTAAGGCACCAGAATAAGACAGAGGCTTTTTCAACCCTCTGTAAATTGATCAATAATTTATGAGTCCATCTGTAATAAGGGCTTAGCTCATCTGAGTCCATTTTAGTTGTTATTTGAGTATTTTAGTTGTTATTTCAGTTCTGTACTAGTCAGCTCATGTTGAGCTAGTTCAGTCCAATGCTAGTCAGCTCATGTTGAGCTAATTTTATTTTTTTGAGTCCTGTCCAAGCATACTGAAGACTCAAGACTATATCATACAAGTGAATACCAAGTCCAACTAGATTGAAGACATGAAAGTATAGCACAAGTCCAACCCAGCTTGAAGATTTGAAGACCCCAGGAGGAAAATTCAGAAAACCCTGATTTCCTGCAGATGCCCTCCAGATGCCCAGATTTCCTTCCAGATGCCAAAGTATATTCATAGATAAGGGCATCCATGATTCCAGAGGTCCATCTGCATCCTAGCCCAAAGAAATCAAGCCCAGGTGCCAAGCCCGAGCCCCTAAGAAGCAAGATACCAGGGAATATTCCTGCTACCTGGCTACCAGGCCACCCCAGCTTCCAGAGGCCCAAACCTATGCACCCGAGCCCCTTTGGGCCGGCCTTTTGCTGCTCCTAGAAGCCCAACACGCCCCCCTAGGCATCCTTGGAGTCTTTACCAAGTCAAGAAAGTTTTTAGGGATTTTTCTACCTAATATTTTCTTATTTTCTAGCTAGGGTTTGAGAGGGAAAAGGATTCTTATGTAAAGACTTATGTACCCTTACTTGGAGCCCAAGGTTAAGGGTCTATTTAAGGGACCCTAGCCTCTTGTATGAGGAGAGTTTTTGATGAATGAAAACCTTGAGTTCTTCTATTGAGTTATGTAATACCCTGCTGTGTGCATAAAGGGGTTTGCGAGAGTTCTTCTTCCCAGTGCTGCAATCATCTTCCTGCTACCAACAAGCATCTCAGATCCCTGGACGCCCACTCCAAAAGAAGCCTTCCCTTGCTATTTTTTCTTTATTTTCTTGTTCCTTTGTGAGTTTTCTAACCCCTGACAGGTCGTTTGCAGGTCCCCGAGTTCCTACGAATCCAACGACTCCAGCCAAGCCTCAATCGGATCCCCGAGCAGAAAGCCGGGTATCCACGGGTCTTTGGCTCGATTTTCCAGGCCACATCCATCGAGGAACGAGAGACCCTTTTGCTGCGATCTTCACAGACATTGTCAGGTACACCCCTCTACCTCCAGTAGTTTTATTGTAGGAGAACTTGCCCTAACCGAGGCTTCTCAGCCCCGGCGATCCTTCTTTTCTACTTTTCTAGGTCCTAATCTGCATGCTGATCTTCTAAAATTCATATAAAATTCTCTACAACTTATTTTAATATAAAATTCGGGAATTAATCACTCAACCCCACATATAAAACATATAAAAAAAATTGCATGCAAATTAGTTCCCCATCATTTGGTATTAGAGCTTAGATTAGGGCTTGTTTTCTGCAATTTTTCAGTTCGTATATACTCTGTTATGTTAATTATTTCTTCCTGATAAAAAACTCAAAAAATTCTGAAATTTATTTTTCTGGATTCATCATAATTCACAGTAATTTTAAGAATTTTCGTAGAATTTATTATGGCATGTGAATTTTCTCCAAGCCGAAATACAGCATACAAATTTTCGGCCCTGTTTTTTTTTCAGCAAGACAAGGTTGGAAGTTTTAGGGTTTTGTTTAGCATCTTTTGCATATCTTTTTATTTTAGTATATTTCTTGCATATTAGGCCATGATTTGTAAGTTTTCTTCTATTTTAAGAAAATACCAAAAAAAAATAATAATAAAATAAAATTACATATTCTCCAAAAAAAAATACCAAAAACATCTAATCCTAATTTGCATCATTTGCCTGCCATCATTGCATAATCTACTTTTAAGGGCACTCTTTCTATGTCAAATGAGGGGAGGATTTGATCACCTCTCCTTAGCCCAAAACCACATCCCTTGCATTTGGTCCCAAGCCTTAACCTAAAATTAACTAGACTTAATTTGCCCTAGTGGGCTAGGGACACCAACTGGTCGGGTCCGAGCTAGTGTTAGATCACTGTGTCAAGTTAACCTGTGTGTGCCTTGTGCTCAGTGTCTAGAACGGTGGTTTAGGGATTCAATCCCGAAGGGCTTGTGTGCTGGTCCGCCTACCTGGCCAATCTCTGATTGGTGTCTAGGATTGGCAATCAGGGACCTAACACTCCCCTTACACCTGCCTGGCTGAGTACAGGGTTACTATAGGCTAGTTTGCCACCCTGATTGAGCATCTAGTTTGGACTCTAGGTCTAGTCCGCTATAGTCGGTCTGATCGAGTCTTGCATGAGCACTAGATCAGGAGTTTCATATCACCCACCTCCTTCATAAATGTCTGAATCCATGGAAAATTTACAATCTCAAATAAAAGCCCTAGTTGATCAAATGGCCCAAATGGCTACCCAGATAACTACCCAGATGACCCAGTTAACTCAGTCTCGTATTCAAACCAATGATAGAATTGACCATCTTGCCAATAGGTTTGATCAGTTAAAAGTCCGGGTAGGGACCCCAAAAAAAAACCATGGGTCACAGTCTGAGCCAGATCCTGATTCCCCTCAACCTAGGAGGACCCCAAACCCTGATCCATACCTTGAGGCTGAACCTAGGAGAGCCCATCATCCTGACCCAATCCCTAAGGTTAGTCCTAGAAGACCCAATCAGGATTTTGTAGACCAGGAAGATAGATCCTATTTACCCACATCCTCTAAGCCTAGTATACCCACAACCTATAGATCTTATGACTCCAAATCCTATGAACCTAGAACCTATGAATCCAGAACCTATGAACCTAGATCCTATGACTCTAGATCCCATGATCATAAATCCTATGCACCCACACCCTATAAGCCTAGTAGACCCAACACCCAATATTCTGACCCATATAGGGAGTCCAACCCTAGGAGAACCCAATATTCTGACCCATATAGGGAGTCCAACCCTAGGAGAACCCAGTATTCTGACCCATATAGGGAGTCCAACCCTAGGAGGACCCAATATCCTGACCCATATAGGGAGCCCAACCTTAGGAGGACCCCATACCATGATCCATCCTTAGAACCTGATCATAGAGCTGACCCAAAATCCCTTGACCCCAGATCCTATAATCCCATGACCCATAGATTTGCACCCTTGTCCTATGAGCCTAGAGAACCCATAACCCCTAAGTATCAACCTAGTACTAGTCATGCTTCCCCTAGTCAACTTGAACCCCATAGGATTAGTATCCCTAAATACGAACCCAGTAGTGAGCCACTACCCCTTATACAACCTGAACCTACTAGGAGTAGTACCCATAATCAGAGACCAGAACCTAACCAATTTCCTGCTAGCCGACCTTCTCCAACCATTCCTGAGATTCACAAGGCTTACATTAACGCGGAAGTGTATGAAGCTGATGTGAGCCTAGTGGATGAGTATGAGGGAGAAGAGGAGACACCTTTAGTAGACCTAGAATTAGCTGACCCAGTAGATACCCAGGTAGAAACCAACCCAGAGCTAGTTGACCTTGACCATATCCAACCTAAAGCTATAATGGAAGAACAAATAGAGGAAGAGAACCTAGGTACTGCTACTAGAGCCTTACCTGAGGAAACCATAGAGGAGAGCCAAATTATAGAGTCTAGTCCTAAAATACAAGAACCAGAAGAATTTATTAAGGACCTGATCTCTTTGAATTAGTACCCTCAGGATGAGTCTCCTCCTATAGTTCCCATTAAGGACCTCTTTCCTGAGATTAATAACCCATCCTTCCATTATACAAACCCTGTAGATATATCGCAACCCCATAAGGTTAACTTCATTAGTCTAGAATTAGTCCCTGACATGCCTTCTTTGATTCTACTTTATCCAACTAACCCAGAACCTTTTTCTCCACCCTACCAGAGTAATTCTGAACCCACTTCCTGTTTTCTACCCTTTCCTGAGTTTTCTCATGTGTCTAGAACTATTAGGTTACATTTTGTTGAGGTTACTAGGTTGCAAGGATCCATAGAGCCCATCCCATTTGCTACCTACTTTTGGCAGACCCTCTGGCACTTATTAGGAGTTACTAGCAAATTTTCTTCTACATGTCATCCATCAACCACGACTCATGCCCCCATGCCCAAGTGGTAGTTAAGACCTAATAAACCTCTTTTGTAGAGTCTGTTAGGTGTAGGTTTGAGTCCTTTGCATCATCTTGTTAGGAGTCTGCATGTGTCTAGCATGTTCACCACCCGCACTAATGTTAAAACAACTGGCTAATTCTCGAAGATGGATCAAAAAATTTGATGTAGTTGATTTTATCTTGGTTAGGCTTAGGCCTAAAAGAAGCTTCATGCTCGCAGAGCCGGACCTTTTAAAGTGATAGAGAAGGTTGGATCAAATGCCTAGGTGTTAGACTTGCCTTCGTATTTGGGCATTAGTTCTATCTTCAATATTACAGACCTGGTTGAGTATAGGGAACCGGCAGCGCTACCTAGTGAGGCCTTTGGACCTATTCCTTTTCATTGTGAGTGACCCTAACCTAGAGTGTCCATAAACAAATTTGGCCTGAGAGAGGAGAACGGATCGAGCGTATCCTGGACAATCAAGCCATCACGACCCAGGGCCATGACTATCAACGTTTCCTGGTCCGATGGCAAGGCCGGCCAGAGTCGGACGATTCATGGATTTCTCGAGAGGACTTGCAACGCCTCAACCCAGACCTTCTCGAGAGATATGTGAGCCAGTCTGACCTTCACTCGACAGGGTCGAGTTCCTCCCACCCCGGGAGAATTGGTGGGGACACCTAAGGCACCAGAATAAGACAGAGGCTTTTTCAACCCTCTGTAAATTGATCAATAATTTATGAGTCCATCTATAATAAGGGCTTAGCTCATCTGAGTCCATTTTAGTTGTTATTTGAGTTTTTAGTTGTTATTTCAGTTCTGTACTAGTCAGCTCATGTTGAGCTAGTTCAGTCCAATGATAGTCAACTCATGTTGAGCTAATTTTATTTTTTTGAGTCCTGTCCAAGCATACTGAAGACTCAAGACTATATCATACAAGTGAATACCAAGTCCAACTAGATTGAAGACATGAAAGTATAGCACAAGTCCAACCCAGCTTGAAGATTTGAAGACCCTAGGAGGAAAATTAAGAAAACCCTGATTTCTTGCAGATGCCCTCCAGATGCCCAGATTCCCTTCCAGATGCCAAAGTATATTCATAGATAAGGGCATCCATGATTCCAGAGGTCCATCTGCATCCTAGCCCAAAGAAATCAAGCCCAGGTGCCAAGCCCAAGCCCCTAAGAAGCAAGATACCAGGGAATATTCCTGCTACCTGGCTACCAGGCCACCCCAGCTTCCAGAGGCCCAAACCCATGCACCCGAGCCCCTTTGGGCCGGCCTTTTGCTGCTCCTAGAAGCCCAACACGCCCCCCTAGGCATCCTTGGAGTCTTTACCAAGTCAAGAAAATTTTTAGGGATTTTTCTACCTAATATTTCTTATTTTCTAGCTAGGGTTTGAGAGGGAAAAGGATTCTTATGTAAAGACTTATGTACCCTTACTTGGAGCCCAAGGTTAAGGGTCTATTTAAGGGACCCTAGCCTCTTGTATGAGGAGAATTTTTGATGAATGAAAACCTTGAGTTCTTCTATTGAGTTATGTGATACCCTGCTGTGTGCATAAAGGGGTTTGCGAGAGTTCTTCTTCCCAGTGCTGCAATCATCTTCCTGCTACCAACAAGCATCTCAGATCCCTGGACGCCCACTCCAAAAGAAGCCTTCACTTGCTATTTTTTCTTTATTTTCTTGTTCCTTTGTGAGTTTTCTAACCCCTGACAGGTCGTTTGCAGGTCCCCGAGATCCTACGAATCCAACGACTCCAGCCAAGCCTCAATCGGATCACCGAGCAGAAAGCCGGGTATCCGCGGGTCTTTGGCTCGATTTTTCAGGCCGCATCCGTCGAGGAACGAGAGATCCTTTTGCTGCGATCTTCACAGATATTGTCAGGTACACCCCTCTACCTCCAGTAGTTTTATTGTAGGAGAACTTGCCCTAACCGAGGCTTCTCAGCCCCGGCGATCCTTCTTTTCTACTTTTCTAGGTCCTAATCTGCATGCTGATCTTCTAAAATTCATATAAAATTCCCTACAACTTATTTTAATCTGAAATTTGGGAATTAATCACTCAACCCCACATATAAAACATATAAAAAAAACTGCATGCAAATTAGTTCCCCATCATCAGGGTTTCTTAGCCCTCAAGTTATGTAACCTAGGATGAATCTATAAATACCACACCCCCTCTTGTATTTTTTTTAATGAATGATGAATGAATATTTCTTTAGTTCTGTGTGAACTTTTCAGGATTTCTGTGTGATCCCTAGGGCATCTATGTGAGCCCTTTACTGTGTGCTTGTCCTCCACGGGGAATCTGTGTGAACCCCAATTATCCTTCAGCCTTTTCTTTCTTCTCTCCTGAAAATCCTAATATCTGGTGACTTCTATGCTCTCCAGCGATCCACCCCGATCTCTGTCTCCCTCTTAGAGTTCCTAGTCTAGAAGACAAGGGCTAGAAGAAAAACTTCTCGAACTTTTTTTCATTTCATCAACATTCAAATTCTTACAAGAGGGTTAGGGTCCTTTTATAAGCACCCAAGTCTACATTCAAAATTTGAAAAGGAGAGTTACAAAGCTTGATTTGGGGGAGTGAAGAGAGGATGTCGTCTTCATGAATCAAGGGGCACCCATTTGAATTTTGAATTCCTCCTTCATGAAACTTGGCATCTAACTTTTGAATTTTGAATCTTTTCATGAAACTTGATCTTGGTATCTTGATTTGTGGAGTGGAGTGAGGATGTTGTTGGTTTTGATCAAGGGGAGGCTTGATATGGGGAGTGTTGTGTGGATATTGTCTACTTGGATCAAGAGAAGATTAATGGGAGTCAAACAAGGCACGGGCACCACGGCTCAGAAGAGAATTCAATCCAGTTTAATCAAGCCAAATTCAATATGAGTTTCAGTAGAATAAATTTAGTCTACTTTTGGTTTCAATTTTACTTCTTTTGAATATGAGTCCTGTAAATAGGATAGTTTATTTCTTTATTGGAGTTTGAGTCCAATAAATAGGACTAGGTCTATGTTACTTTGATCTTTTAAGTCAAATTGGGTGCAATTTGACTTTGTAATTAGTTAATTCCCTAAGTTAGTCCAAGAAGGGTTGACATTGGGTTCAAATCAAAGCAAGAAGACTTGGAGAATGGGTGCAACAAATCACTTCAACCAACCTTGACATGGAGGATGCCACATCATCACATGCAAGTGGATGCCAAGCCTCTCCAAAGGCCACATAGAAGGACACCTTAGCTGCCACCTCACCTCTCTTGGGCGGCCAAATTTGAATTCAAAACAAGCTAGCCGACCACTATTCTCTCCTTATTCCAAGCAAGGATCAAGGTGGCTTCAACTCTCCTCCCTCATAGCAAGGAACTCCCCATGATTCTCTCCTTGTATTTCGAAATTTCAAAATTGTAGTGGAGGCTTATAAAAAGCTCTCCAAACCCTTCTTGTAAGCATTATTCATGAATAAAATCAAAAGAGCTTTTCTTTCACTTGTTATATGCAATGTATCCTCTGAGAGGGAGTGGGCGAGAGACCCAAAATATCATCCTTTTGTCATCCTAGTATTCCCTTAAACCCACCAATATTCTAGCTAGAAGATGCCCCACCACCATCCAAAGAAGTTCTTCCAAATTCCAACCAAGGCTTATTCACCATTTCCTCTCTTCAAGGTCACCAACTCCAATCATCAAAGAGGCTTCTACAGCAGATTTTAGATGCCATTCCTTACTATCATAGGATGCCAACTCCAGTTGCAATTCAAGGAGTCCAAGGAGATTACATTCCAGACACTGAATGAAGCCACTTGATCTACTCCAACTCCATCATATTATTCTTTCTTGAAGTTTTAGTAACTTTCATTTTTCTTGTCATCTCAAGTCTTTAGTCCCTTTTCTTTGTAGGGTTCTCCAAAATCATAAGTTGAAGAGGAAGTTGACCTTGTCCTTGGAACCTTTCAAGCCAGAGGTCTGCATCTCTTGGAGTGATAGTTTCTAGTACCAATCTCAATTCAAGAGCGCTGAAATTGAATCCCTACCAATGGCGTGAGACATCAATATTGGTAAAAAAACCCTTGTTATTTATTAGGTCTGAATCTTTGAATGGTCTATGCCCTAGATAAGATGGTTTCACAAGCCTTAGGTCCAATCTTCATGGATGAACATGTAGCCCTAGTTTGAGTTATCCCTTATTTAGTTTTCCCTTCATATGACTCTTTGCCATTTTGTGATTGAATTAAGTTTATGTTCGTAGGGATCATTGCTCAACAAATTAAATAATCCACTAACTTAGAAATCATTCATCTCATGCCACATCAAATCTGATATCGGTGCATGGTTGCATTAGTAGCATAGTATTCATACTTGCTATGTGTTTTCTTCTTTTAAATCCAATCCAGATCTAAGGTTCATGCCTCTTGAGTGGGTGTACACTAGTACTCTATCACAACCCATGGGAATAATGAGCTATGGCCGGAAGTGAACCCTTAGGTTAAAGTTTTGGTATTTGAATTCCATTGCATGTTTATTTTCTGTTTGCTGAATTCTGTGTTAGGGACTAATACCTAGGACTGTTTTGCCATCAAGCTTTCACTGTTTTGACCTGATTTTTGCATCAGTTAGTCTCCACTTAGTCCACTATTTACTGTAATTTTTCTGAGATTTTACTGATTCAAAAATGGAGTGATAACTATCTAAGAAATTAACCCTAGGTAAGTTTCTGTCTGCTAATTCTGGATTGATAGTCTAAACTTGATTCTGATTCACCAATCAATCTCTACTATTTTTGTTTGATTTTTGCACTGTTTATTCTCTGATTAGTCCTCTTAATTTCAATTATTTTTTTATGATTTTATAAATTCAAGAAAATAAAAAAAAACTCTGCAAACAAAATAGGCCTTCTGAAAATTATGTATGTGCTGTTGAACTGAAATTATAATCACTTCCAAACCCAATCCCAAGCCATTTTGTTTGGTCATTAATCAACTAAAATTCAAACTTGTCACTTCATAAAACACAAAAATCAATTGTATTCATTTTAAACTATTTAAGGGCATCAATATCATAAAATAAGAGGAGGTCATTACCTTTCCTTAGCCCAAAAATAACCAATCCCATGTTGCATCGAACCCAAACCTTTTAATTAAAATTGAGTAGAAACCTAATTAGAATTAGGGACACCAACAAGTCAAGCTCAATTAGTGTTCTGAGACTAGTGTAAATCATTGCTTCATCTACTCATGGAAAGTGGTGTCTAAGGCTAGGGGTCCAAAGGCAAACACCTTAAGAGGATTTGTGGTTCTTTAATTGGGTCCTCGAGAAAGCGGGGGGGCCTCCCACAATCCCACCTCTTACCTGGCCACTTAAAAGGATATTTGTAGTCTTGGTCTATACTAAGTCAATTCATACTATATTGGACTTTTAGGTCTAGCAAACCGTAGATCGAATTTTGTATTGAATGACTGATCAGGAACTCCCTATCAACATTCACTTGACCATCCTAGTTCTTCCATGGATCCCAATCTAGAAACCCTGATAAGAACTATGCCTGAGCAGTTCAAGCAATTGAACACTAGGTTTGATCAAATGGAAGAGAGGATAGGAACCCTTGAAGAGACCCGTTTGACCCCTAATGAGCCATAATCACCCAAATTGCCACCTGTCCATCCTAGAGTCCAACGCTAGGAATTTACTCCTGACCCACATCCAAGGAAAGTTCACCATGATTATGTTGACCAGGATGAGAGAACTCTTAGAAACATTCATCTAGAGGCACCCATATTTGATGGAAACTTGGATCCTAAGGTGTATATAGACTAGGAGGGTGATATGGACCAATATTTCGATCGGTATGAAATGTCAGAAGATAGAAAATTTAAGTTTGCCAAACTTAGATTAGTCCATCAAGCTAGATTGTATTAGGGTAATGTTGAGTGCATGAGTCGACAGAGGGATGACATGCCTATAGCCACTTGGAGAGCTATGAAGGTGAAACTTAGGGAGAAGTATTTACCAATGTCCTATGAACAAAGACTGTTGGATCAATGGCAGCGATTAACTCAAGGGAATAAGACAGTGTCCCGAATATATTGCCAAGTTTGATGAGTTCGTGATGAGATGCAACATGGTCGAGTCTAAGGCAGCAACCTTGTCTAGGTTTAGAGCAGGTCTACATGAGGAGATCCAGAGAGAACTATTTTTGAGAGAAGTCCATGACCTAGACCAAGCCTATCAAGTTGCTAGGGACTATGAGAGATTCTAGAGGAGACCTTTATTTCGCCGACCTGAGCCCACTAGGATTAATCCCCATAGAAGTAGGCCCAGCCCAAACCCAAGCCCATCTAATAGACCCTATCCTACAACTCCAATAGCCCGTAGAGATGACAAAGGAAAAAGCCCTAAAGTTCGAAGAGGAGGTAGTGTCCATTGTTTTAGGTGTCGTCAGGAAGGTCATATTGCAAGCCAATGTCTCGCCAGAATGTTATACATAGGAGAAATGGATGAGGACACCCCTGAACCCATAGAAGATTATGAGGAAGAGATATATGAGGCCGGTGAGAACTTAGCTGATGAGTATGAAGGGGATGAAGAGATCATAGATCATCTCAATTCCTAGGAGTTGTGAGATGTATCTTGACCCAAGGTACGGAACAGGAAGATTGGCGTAGGACCAACATCCTACAAACTTTTGTTAAGATAGAGGAAAAGGTCTGCAAAATCATCTTAGATAGTGGAAATTGTGTCTATGCTATATCAACCGGTACGGTCAAGAACTTAGGATTGCCCACTATGCCCCATCCCAACCCATATAAGGTATCATGGATAGATTCGTCCTCGATTCCCATCAAATTTAGGTGCCAAGTCATAATCTAAATCCAGTCCTACCAAGAAAAAGTTTGGTGCGATGTTCTTCCCATGGGTGTAAGCAGCATCATATTAGGACAACCATAGTTGTATGACCATGATGCTATACTCTATGGTCGCTCTAATTCTTGTTCTTTTACTCATAATGGGAAGAAGATTGTAATCAATTCTTCACCACCTAAGGATCAAATTAAAAGAGGATCAAGTCACTTGAAAGATAAGAAACAAGGAGTAAACCTGATTAGTGCTAAGGAATTGGAGCAGGAGATTAGTGGTGGCTCCCTTGTGTGGATTTTGACAACTAGGGAAACCCAGGACCAACCCCATAAGGAACAACCCCAGGAAGTGTTAAGGTTTCTAAAGAAGTTTCAAGACATATTTCCAAAGGACCTTCCTAATCACCTTCCACCCTTGAGAGACATTCAACATGCCATAGATTTGATCCCAGGATCCATGTTACCGAACCTTCCCCTTTATAGAATGAACCCTATAGAACACTCTGAGTTACAACGTTAAGTTGGAGAACTTCTCCAAAAGGGATTCATTAGAGAGAGCCTAAGCCCATGTGCAGTACCAGCCCTTCTGACCCCTAAGAAAGATGGCACATGGAGAATGTGTATAGAAGCAGGGCCATAAATAAGATCACCATTAAGCATCATTTTTTTATTCCCCGTTTAGATGACATGTTGGATATGATGGCGGGAGCCAATATTTTCTCCAAAATTGATCTTAAGAGTGGCTATCATCAAGTAAGAATTAGGCCCAAGGATGAATGGAAGACTTCTTTCAAAACCAAAGATGGCCTATATGAGTGGGTAGTAATGCCTTTCGGTCTGTCCAATGCACCTAGTACCTTCATGAGAATCATGACTCAGGTTTTAAGGACATTCATAGAAAAATTTATAGTGGTCTACTTTGATGACATTCTCATCTACAGTAGAACAAAGAAAGACCACATGGACCATCTTAAGCAAGTTTGCCAAGCCCTAACACAAGATAGTCTTTATTCCAACCACAAGAAATGTGAATTCATGACCAATAGAGTTATCTATCTAGGATTCATTGTCACCACGAAGGGGTGTCTGCCAAACCCGAAAAGGTCAAGTCCATAGTCGAGTGGCCCATACCCGAGAGCATCCATGATGTTCGTAGTTTTGATGGTTTATCCACTTTCTATAGGAGATTCATTCCAGGATTCAACACAATAGTGGCACCCATTACTGACTGCATTAGGAAGGAAACCTTTGAATGGACAAAACCTGCTGATAGAGCCTTCCTAGAAATAAAGAAGAAAATGACACAAGCACCTATTTTGAGGTTACCCAAATTTTCAAAGGTATTTGAGGTTGCTTGTGATGCCTCTGGGATAGGAATTGGAGGAGTTTTGAGTCAAGAAGGTCATTCAGTATCATTCTTTAGCAAAAAGTTGAATGAGACGAGAATGAGATACTCGACATATGATAAGAAATTATATGCGGTAGTACAAGCCTTGAGGTATTGGAGACACTACTTACTACCACAAAAATTCGTTCTTTATTTTAATCATGAAGCCTTATAATTCCTTAGTTCTCAAAAAAAACTAAACCCTAGACATGGGAAATGGGTAGAATTCATCCAAGCATATACCTTTATCCCAAAACACCGTACCGACACTGAGAATAGGGTTGCATATGTATTAAGCTGGAGATCCGTGCTTTTGACTTCAGTTAGCATCGAGGTTATAGGGTTTGATAGATTGAAAGAGGAATATCCTAAGTGTCTAGACTTTAGTGAGATCTATTAATCCCTCCAACAAAGACCATCTAGTGTACATAGTGACTATACTCTCCTAGATGGATTCCTTTTCAAAGGAAATCAACTGTGTATTCCTCGAACTTTTATTAGAGATTTTTTGATCTGGGAAGTTCATGTAGGAGGCCTAGCTGGCCATTTTGGAAGAAATAAGACCATCCTAGCGGTAGAAGATCAATTTTTTTGGCCTAGTCTTAAGAGGAATGCAGCCTAAGTTGTAGCGCAATGTCAAACATGTGCTGTTACCAAATAGCAAAAGAAGAACACTAGATGTACACTCCTCTACCAGTCCCTGATTGTCCATGGCAGGATCTTAGTATGGACTTTGTACTAGGACTCCCAAACACCTCTAGGAGACACGATTCCATCTTCGTTATAATCGATCGATTTTCTAAGATGGCTCATTTCATCCCATGTTCCCAAACCTTAAATTCTTTAAGAATGGCCAAACTTTTCCTCGACGAGGTGGTTAGATTACATGGTTTACCCAAAACCATTATTTCAGATAGAGATGTTAGGTTTACTAACTATTTTTGGAAGATCCTTTGGCATATGCTAGGAACCAAGCTAAAATTTTCTACTGCCTATCATCCTCAGACTGATGGCTAAATTGAAGTAGTCAATCAAACTCTAGGAAATCTTTTGAGATGTTTAGTTGGTGATAGTATGGGAAATTGGGGCCTTTTACTCCCTCGTGTTGAATTTGCTTATAATAGCTTAGTCAATAGATCTACTGGGAAGAGTCCTTTTGAGGTGGTCCAGGGTTACAAACCTAGGAACCCTTAGATCTTATCCCTTTACCCACACAAGCATGAGTCTCTGAGTATGCTGAGTCATACGCATAGCATGTTAAGGACTTGCATAAAGAAATCAATAAAAAAATCAATATGAGCAATGAATTCTACTGGCGTATAGCTAATTCACATAGGAAAATCAAAGAGTTCTCTGAAGGAGACTATGTAATGGTTAGACTCAAACTCGAATAGTTCCCACTTGGAACTATGAAAAAATTACATGCCCATGCTGCAGGGCCATTCAAAATCCTAAAGAAGATTGGACCTAATGCATATGTATTGGAACTACCATCTGACCAAGGTATCAACTCGACCTTTAACGTTTTAGACTTAGTAGAATCCAAGGAGCCAATATTGATACCTAGTGAGCCTTTTAGGTCTGAACCTATCATTGAGAGTAACCCTACCCCTGAGTGTCCACCAGCCTTTATACTAGAGCGATGAGTCCGAATTGAGAGAATCCTGGACGACAAAACTATCACTACCAGAAGTAAAGACTATCAATGCTATTTGGTGTAATGGCAAGGTCGACTAGAATCTGATAACTCATGGATCACTCAGAGGACCTAGAATGAATCAACCCATACTTACTAGAATATTATCAGAGTCAGAGAGACCCATACTCAATAGGGTCGAGGCATTCCCACCCTGGGAGAATTGATGCGGGCACCACAGCTCAGAAAAGAATTCAATCCAATTTAATCAAGCCAGATTCAATATGGATTCAGTGGAATAAATTTAGTCTACTTTTGGTTTCAATTTTACTTCTTTTGAATATGAGTCCTGTAAATAGGATAGTTTATTTCTTTATTTGACTTTGAGTCATGTAAATAGGACTATGTCTATGTTAATTTGATCTTTTAAGTCAAATTGGAAGCAATTTGACTTTGTAATTAGTTAATTCCCTAAGTTGGTCCAAGAAGGGTTTACATTGGGTTCAAATCAAAGCAAGAAGACTTGGAGAATGGGTGCAACAAATCACTTCAACCAACCTTGACATGGAGAATGCCACATCATCACATTCAAGTGGATGCCAAGTCATCTCTAAAGGCCACATGGAAGGACACCTAAGCTTCCACCTCACCTCTCTTAGGCGGCAAAATTTGAATTCAAAACAAGCTAGCCAACCACTATTCTCTCCTTATTCCAAGCAAGGATCAAGGTGGCTTCAACTCTCCTCCCACATAGCAAGGAACTCTCCATGATTCTCTCCTTGTATTTCAAAATTTCAAAATTGTAGTGGAGGCTTATAAAATGCTCTCCAAACCCTTCTTGTAAGCATTATTCATGAATGAAATCAAAAAGGCTTTTCTTCCACTTGTTATATGCAATATGTTCTCTGAGAGGAAGTGGGTGAGAGACCCAAAACATCATCCTTTAGTCATCCTAGTATTCCCCTAAACCCACCAATATTCTAGCTAGAAGATGCCCCACCACCATCCAAAGAAGTTCTTCCAAATTCCAACCAAGGCTTCTTCACCATTTCCTCTCTTCAAGGTCACCAACTCCAATCTTCAAAGAGGCTTCTACACCAAATTTTGGATTCCATTCTTTACTATCATGGGATGCCAACTCCAGTTGCAGTTCAAGGAGTCCAAGGAGATTACATTCCAGACACTGAATGAAGGCACTTGATCTCCTCCAACTGCATCATATTCTTCCTTGAAGTTTTAGTAACTTTCATTTTTCTTGCCATCTCAAGTCTTTAATCCCTTTTCTTTGTAGGGTTCCACAAGATCACAAGTTGAAGAGGAAGTTGGCCTTACCCTTGGAACCTTTCAAGCCAGAGGTCTAAAACTCTTGGAGTGATAGTTTCTAGTACCAATCTCAATTCGAGAGTGCTGAAATTGAATCCCTACCAATGGCGGAAGACATCAATATTGGTAAGAAAACCCTCCGTATTTCTTAGGTCTAAATCTTTGAATGGTCTATGCCCTACATAGGATGGTTTCACAAGCCTTAGGTTCAATCTAAATAGATGAACATGCAGCCCTAGTTTGAGTTATCCCTTATTTAGTTTTTCCTTCATATGACTCTTTGCCATTTTATGATTGAATTAAGTTTATGTTTGTAGGGATCGTTGCTCAACAAATTAAATAATCCATTAAATTAGAAATCATTCATCTCATGCCACATCAAAACATGAATTTGAATTTGAATTTGAATTTTTTCATCTTGACTTGGCCACCCAAAGGAGCTTGGTGAAGTGGCGCCTCCCTATGCCATGTGGCACTGATGATGTGGCACTCCTCATGCATTGAAGTGGCACCTCCCATGCCATGTGGCACTGATGATGTGGCACTCCAGTTGGCCGCCCAAAGGAGCTTGGTGAAGCGGGCCTCCTCATGCCATGTGGCATTGATGATGTGGCACTCCTCATGAGCTGAAGTGGCACCTTCCATGCCATGTGGCACTAATGATGTGGCACTCCAGTTGGCACTCCTACTTGGTCTGGAGGAGAGGTGGCTTGACTATTCTTTAATTGGGCTTGACTTGATTACCCACTTGTGATCCCATCTTCAAACTAGCTTGAGCCCATTTTCAAATTGACTTGAGCTGGTGAACTAACTTGGCTAATTACAGGACCAATTGATCCTAACTTGACCAAATTGGCCAAGGTACATGACCAAAACAAAAATTAAAACTAGATACATGACTCAAAAATAAAATGCTCAGGCTTGAAGCCTTATTACAGGACCTAACAAATTAAAACCCTAATCCGAGATCCATAGAGGGTTGAGAAGCCTTTGTCTGATCCTGGTGCCCACACCATAGTGGAGTCATCTACTGATGATGATGAAGAGCCTGAGCAGTAGTTACCTGATGTTGAGACTACCACTACTGATGAGCATTCATTACCTGATGCCGAGGAGCATGAGCATATAGAAAGAGATCCTGGGAGTCCTAGGACTTCACCAGGACCAGTACCTTCACCAGCACCAACAGAGCCTGCTATTGTACTACCTGCAGCCACTCCACCTGACATCTCAGCTTAGCTCAGACAGTTTAGTGAGGATATGACCCATTCTATCAGTTCTCTATTTGATGATCTGCATCAAACAATAGATCATAGCATTTAGGAGTTCAGATCTGAGTTGAGAGAGCTATCTTATCGGATGGGATCATTAGAGGAGACCAGGAAGATGGAGGATGACTACACTAAAGGTCTGGGGATACTTCGGGCTGAGTTTGGCTGATTGAGAGGATCTATAGAAGCCTTTGCCAATGCTCAAGCCAGTGAGCTCATTGCACTCCATGAGGGATTGAAGAAGATACCAACTAAACTTAGCACCATTTGGCTTTTCTTGTCTCAGCTATCTTCTTCTGCTAGAGGAGCCAGCTCTTCTACTCCTAGATAGCCACCACCTCATTCTACACAGCCACCACCTCACTCTACTGGACCATCCACTAGGACTAGAGGTTCTTCTAGTCATCCTAGATCTTGGTATGGTAGGTCTGAATCTAATGGCTAGAAACTAGATTTAAGGCCTTGGAAAGGTATTTATATGCTCCAAATCAAATCAAAACAAAAGATTATTGATGGGAATGAAATAGAAGCATCCAAGAGAAAAAAGAGAGCATTCACTCCTATTCATTGAAGATTCAACCACTCTCAAGCAAAAGCAAGCCTCCAAGCATTCATGAGTCTTCAAGAGCATTAAAGATCATCCATTCTTGAGCAATCAAAGAGGTTTCAACAAGTTCAAAAGCACTACAACATCAAGCTTTAAAGAGATACCCACTTTTTATTAGAAAGCTTTTATTCTCTTTACTTCAAAAACTTATTTGTTGTAAGGGTTCTTGGTTAGCCTATTGTAAAACCAAGGAAGGTTATTGGTGAGCCTTTGAAAATCAATTAGGTTCTTGGTTAGCCTAGAAAACCAAGGAAGGTTGGTGGTGAGCCTTAAAACCATTTAGGTTCTTGGTTAGCCCGTAAAACTAAGTGAGGTTTTAACTTGTGAGCCTTGTAAAAATAAGTTGGGTTTTTGATTAGTAAGCCCGGAAAACTAATTAACTACAATCGATAGAGATTATAGTAAATTCCCAAGGGGATCTTGGGGAGTGGATGTAGGTTCATTGGATAGCACTGAATCACTATACTTCTATCTTTGTGCTTGATTGTTCTCTCTACTTACTCGTTCATTTATTGCTCTTTATTTCCACTACACTTTTACTTAAGAGCATTATATTTGAATTCATAGTACCATATTTAATTGTTGAATTGGATTACATCCTATTGCATTGCATCAAGTAATAATTTTTTAGAGACCCGATTCATCCCCCCTCTTGGGTTGCTTACTGGGCAACAAGTGATATCAGAGCCCTGTTCTTAGTGTATAGGCTTTACCGCCTTGAGTAAAGATCTATGGCAGCCCCTATTGGTACTAGCATAGTTGAGGGTCAAGCCTTAAATAGACCTCCATTGTTTAATGGATCAAATTATACATATTAGAAAACTAGGATGAGAATTTATATGCATTCTATTGATTATAACTTGTGGAGAGTTGTTGATAAAGGTCCTCATATTCCTTCGGTAGTGGTTAATAGTGTTTCCATCCCAAAGCTTGAAGAGGATTGGGATGAAAATGATATTAAGCAATCTGAGATCAATAATAAGGCAATGAATCTCCTTTATTGTGCATTAGATCCTAGTGAATTTAATAGGATATCTACTTGTACTTCTGCCAAAGAAATATGGGATAACTTGAAGTTACCCATGAGGGTACCGATCAAGTGAAGAATACTAAGGTGAACATGTTAGTGCATACTTATGAAATGTTTCGAATGGAACCTAATGAGTCATCACTGACATGTATACTAGATTTACAAATATTATAAATGGTATGAGAAGTCTAGGAAAAGTAATGTCTAATACTGATCTTGTGAATAAAATCCTCAGGTCACTTCCAATATCGTGGGATCCGAAGGTGACCGCAATCCAAGAAGCAAAGGATGTTGACAAGCTATCTTTAGAGCAACTGGTTGGATCGCTCATGGCTTATGAGCTAAATTTGAAGCAAAAGTCAATGGACATGGATAAAAAGAAAAAGGAGATTGCTTTCAAATCAAACATATAAGAAGAATCCTCAATCGATGAGTCCAAAGAAGAAGATGATGATGAAGGTGAAGAAGATGATGATAAAGGTGAAGAAGCCCTCCTTGCTAGGAAATTTAGAAGATTCATGAAGAGGAGGAAGTTCCCTTACAAGAAGAAATTTTAATCAAAAGAAAAAGGAAAAGAGAAAGAGAAAGAAAAGGAAAATGAAAATGAGAAGGAAATACCAACATGCTTCGAGTGCAAGAAGCCGGATCACTACATGTTCGATTGCCCTCTCCTAAAGAAGTTAAGGAAGAAGTTAAGAAACAAAACAATGATGGCCACCTGGAGTGATAGTGAAGACTCTAGTTCTAAAGAAGAGCAGACAAAAGCTGCAAATCTTTGTCTTATGGCACATCAAGAGCAAGATGAGGTAATGTCTGATACTGAAATAGATTTTACTTTAGATGAGCTAATAAATTCTTTTGATGAACTTATGCATGATTATAAACTGATTTTATCTAAAAATAAAAAGTTGAAAAAGAATGCAAACAATTTCTCTCTTGAAAATAATTCTTTGTTGAATGAAGTTAGTGATTTAAAAACTAAATTAGATGTTTTGGAAAAGAAAAACAATGCCTTGACAATGGAGAATGAGGTTTTGAAAAGACCCAAAATTGTTATTTCTAATGGTGATCTTTTGATGAAAAATAAAGATTTGGAATTAGAAAATGTAAAGTACAAAAATGAACTTGATAGAATGAAGCCTTTTATTGAAGAATTTACATATAGTTCAGAAAAACTAAACCTACTTTTGAATAGCCAAAGAGCCATTTTCAATAAAGTAATATTAGGCTATAGACCACAAAAACAACAAAAGTACTTTAAAAACTTTTTTGTACCTGCATCTTCTAGCATAACTTGTTTTTCATGTAAAAGGCAAGGTCATATATCTTTTCAATGCAATTTAAGAAAAATCAATTCTTTTGGAAAAGTTTGGGTTCTAAAAGGAACCATTTTAAGTGCTAACCCTAAAGGATCCAAGTTGGCTTGGGTACCTAAAAACAAAGCTTGATTTTTATTACAGGTGTGTCTTGCAACCAAGGAGAATAAAAGACTTTGATATCTTGATAGTAATTGCTCAAGGCACATGACTGGAGATGTGAAGCAATTCACTTCTCTTGAAGCATTGAATGGAGGGAGTGTGACCTTCGGGGATAATGGTAAAGAAAAAATCATTGGTATTGGTAAGGTTCACATAACTTCTTCTAGTTGTATTAGGAATGTATTATTAGTTGAAGGTTTAAGCATAATCTTTTAAGCATTAGTTAATTTTGCGATAAAGGTTTTCAAGTTATTTTTAAATCATCTTATTGCATGATTATTAGTCCGAATATAAATGGAGTACAATTTATTGAAAAAAGGCATGGTAATGTTTATTTGGTAGATTTAGATGATCTATCTTTGTATAATGGAGAATGCTTTGTTGTAATGAATTCTACTAAAGATGAGACTACATGGCTTTGGCATAGAAGATTAAGGTATGCTAGTATGTATCTACTTTCAAAACTTTGCAAAAAGAATTTAGTTAGAGATTTACTTGAACTTTGTTTTGAAAAAGATAGAGTTTACCAAGCATGTCAATTTGGAAAACAAGTTAAAATCTCTTTCAAACCTAAAGACTTTGTAACTACTAGTAGGCTACTAGAACTACTTCATATGGATCTCTTTGGACCAACTAGAACATCAAGTCTAGGAGGTAAGAAATATGAATTAGTCATAGTGGATGATTTTTCGAGATTTACATGGATTTTCTTTCTAGCACATAAAGATGAATCATTTTCTACATTCATAAAGTTTTATCGAAATGTTTAAAATGAAAAAGGTGTTTTAGTTGTTTGCATTCGCAGTGATCATAGAACTGAATTTGGAAATCAAGATTTCAAAAATTTTTGTAATGAAAAAGGTATTGAAAATAACTTTTCTGTACCTAAGACACCTCAGCAGAATGGGGTAGTAGAAAAAAAAATTGCACTTTGGAAGAAATGGCACACACTATGCTTTGTGAAAATGATTTACCGAGATATTTTTGGGCTGAAGCAATTAATACTGTACGTTACATTTTGAATCGAGTTTTAATCCGCCCTATTTTAAAGAAAACTCCTTACGAACTTTGGAATCAAAGAAAACCAACTTTAAAGTATTTTCGAGTTTTTGGTTGCAAATATTTTATCTCAAATAATGAAAAAGATAATCTTGGAAAATTTGATACCAAGTTTGATGAAGGTATCTTTTTAGGATACTCCATATCAAGCAGGGCATACAGAGTTTTCAACAAAAAAACCTTGGTTGTAGAAGACTCAGTACATGTTATTTTTGAAGAATCTACTAACAAATCCTTCAGAAAAGAGGATACATCTAATGAATGTACAAGTGCTGACAAGCTTCAAAAGTTGACACTGAATGATCAACCCCCTCAGCAAAGTGAAGAAGATCAAGACAAAAGTGAGAAAGGTGAAGACACTCTAAAGCACCAGGATCTACCTAAGGAGTAGAGGTATGCTCATGGACATCCTAAGGAATTAATCCTAGGTGATCCATCTAAAGGGGTAAGAACTTGAGCTTCAATTAGAAATGAATGTGACTATATAGCTTTTGTATCACAAGTACAGCCTAAATATTTTGAAGAAGCTGAAAAAGACCCTAACTGGATTAATGCCATGTAAGATGAACTAATTTAGTTTGATAGAAATAATGTTTGGACATTAATAGAAAGATCATCTAATGTTTCTATTATTGGCACTTAATGGGTATTTAGGAATAAATTAGATGAAAATGGAATTGTTGTTAGAAATAAAGCTAGACTAGTTGCTAAAGGCTATAACCAGGAGGAAGGGATTGATTTTGATGAAACTTTTGCTCCTATTGCTAGACTAGAAGCAATTAGACTGTTATTAGCATTTGCTTATTTTATGAATTTTAAATTATTTTAAATGGATGTTAAGAGTACTTTTCTAAATGGTTTTATAATATAATAAGTTTTTGTTGAACAACCACCTGGATTTGAAAATCACGCACATCCTGATCATGTTTTTAAATTATACAAAGCACTTTATGGATTAAACCAACCACCTCGAGCCTGGTATGAAAGACTCAGCAAATTTTTGATTGAAAATAAATTTTCTAGAGACCATGTTGATAATACCTTATTTTTGAAGAAGAAAGATAATGATTTATTAGTAATATAAATATATGTTGATAATATCATTTTCGGTGCTACTAACAAAATTCTTTGTCAAGAGTTTGCTAAGCTAATGCAGGATGAGTTCGAGATGAGCATGATGGAAGAACTCAATTTCTTTCTCGGACTCCAGATCAAGCAAACTAAAGATGGTATCTTTATCAACCAAGCTAAGTATACAAGAGAGATTATAAAGAAGTTTGAGATGGAGACTACTAAATTGATAGGTACGCCTATGAGCCCCTCTTGTAGACTTAATAAAGATGAGCATGGAAAATCTGTAGATCAAAAGTTATATAAAGGTATGAATGACTCTTTACTGTACTTAACTACTAGTAGACCAGATATAATATTCAGTGTATGCATGTATGCCAGATATTAGTCTGAACCTAAAGAATCACATCTGATGGCTGTTAAGTGCATAATTAGATATCTATCAAGTACTATTGATATTGGTTTATGGTATTCTAGAGATTCATCTGCTGAATTTATTGGATATTCTGATGCTGATTTTGTTGGTTGTAAATTGGATAGAAAGGGTACTAGTGGTACTTGCCAATTTCTTGGAGTTAACTTAATCTCCTGATTTAGCAAGAAACAAACTTCAGTTGCACTATCCATAACTAAGGCTGAGTATATTGCAACAGGAAGTTGTTGTGTTCAAATATTATGAATTAAGCAATAACTTGAAGATTTTGGAATCAAGTTGACTAGTACACCTATAAAATGTGATAATACTAGTGCTATTTGCTTAACAAAAAACCTTGTTCAACATTCTAGGAGTAAACATATTGAAATTAGACATCATTTTATTAGAGATCATGTTGAAAATAATGATGTTGTGCTTGAATTTATTAGTACTGAATTTCAATTAGCTGATATTTTGACTAAACCTTTTCTGAAAGATCGATTTTGTGTGATTAGAAGAGAGCTTGGGATCATTAATCCTTTTGATTAAAACTTTTCTATCTTTGTCTCAAAACAATCATATTTGACATCAATTAAACTCAATCATGGCTAATTTTATTGAATATCATTGAATTATTTATGATTTTAATCAAACCTTCAATCTCTTATTTTTCAGTTTTGAAATCGATGTGTCGACACATTAACGTGTCGACACCTAAATGTGTCGTCGACACCTAAATGTGTCAACATATTCATGAGTCGACACATGAACGGCAGCAGACCGAGAATAAGGACATTCTGAAAGGTTTTTTTCTCATTTTGTCTTCCCTCTCAAGCCGACACATAACCTAAGGTACTCCTCACTCCTCCTTCCCTCTATTTTGTGCTTTAAACCCTCTAATACATTGTTTGGAACACTTTCTTGTTAGGATTTTGTGACATTTCGCCTCTTATTTGCAAATTAAACCTTAGAAACCCTAGGTTCCCCTCCAAACTTGTCCAAATTCTTATTCTATGCAAAGGACCCTGAAAACAAGTAGTCCATCACCCTGGTCAATCTAATCAAGAAGAAGAAAGAAGAACGAAGGCCAGACACGAAGCTAGAGCTCCAGATCCGCCTGCTCGATCTCTTTTCGCAGCTTCTAGTCGGATGAGTTTGAAGACTATCATCGGGGGATGACATGTAGACTTCAGTTTTGTTGACCAGCAGTACTTTAGGATCGGATAGTGGATTCGAGAGGCTGGTTTGATATCATTTTGTTCACTGAGCAAGAAATATTATCTAGGGCTTATTCGAGAGTTTTATGGATCATTAGCCCGTGGGAGTGATGGTTGGATGGCACAGGTGAGAGGCAGGGATATCTCAGTTACTTCAAAGATACTGAGCAGAGTTTGGGACATTCCGATGATTGAGTCAGTAGTGGACAGCCTGATTGATCGAGTGAGTGGTCTCTAGTGTATCATCAAGTCAGACATATTGCCTGAGGGAGGCACCGTACCTGCATACCGACTATCAGTAGAGATGAGATTATTACACCATATAGTCGCCCAGATCCTTCTATCGAAGACCGGACGGTTCGATTACATCACTAAGCGGGAGTTGCTAGTGATGGTCTCATTAGTTCAGTGCTCATCCGTCTGCTTTCCAATGCTCATGGTTCACCAGATGATGGAGGCTTTGACGAGTCAGCGACTCTGCCTACCCTATGGGATGGGGTTGACTATACTGTTCAGGGAGTATGGCATCAGTTTTGAGGACGAGCCCTTCCGCATGCTACTTCATACTGATGTGTATGACATCAGGTCAATACACAGGATGGGTTATCATCTGTTCCAAGGCTAGTGGAGATGGAGAGTATCTAGTCAGGCCGACGACAGAGCTGACGATGATGATGCTGCAAAGGAGGAGCGCATCCTTTTTGACGAGGCAGGACCTACAGAGAGTCAGCCTGAGACAGTAGCATAGCCAGAGACTGCATCTCAGTCTGAGCCTACTACTTCAGCACAGCCCCAGCCAGTTTAGACGGAGACTCCAACAGTTTTAGATAGTTTATTGGACTAAGTCAGATGCATTGAGATAGATTTTTTGATCATTAGACAGCATCTTGACTGCTTCATAGCTGAGATCAGAGAGAGCCAAAGTGGACTGAGTGATGACATTTCAGCTATTCTGACCGCTCTGTCTAGACCTATAGGGAGTACTCCAGTTGCTGATACAGCTCCGCCTGCTCCAGCACCAGTTGTTGATGGTGATGATGATGATGATGATGGAGATGATGAGGAGACTGACTCTGATGGATTCGACTTCCCAGATCTAATTTCAGAGCCATGGCAAAGGAGACGACAGACTTGCCCATGAGTCCTACTTGTGACCCTTCTAGCTCACCTACCTAGACTCCAGTCTTAATCTTCTCCTCCTTCCAGATCAGATGATCATGTTTCGATTCCTATTCTTTCACCTATAGTTGATTCTCCTGTTGTTCATTCACCAGTTATTGATTCACCCATTGTTGATACACCCATGATTGAAACTCCTATCATTGATTCATCGATTGCAGACTTACCCATTCATTCTTCAGCTGATACACCTACCATTGATACACCTATCGTATCATCAGCTGATATGCCTATCTTTGATACACCCTCTATTGGTACACCTACTATCCATACATCCTCACTTATCCGAGAGCTTGGTTTTTACACACCTAGATTTTAGTATCTTGATTCTGGTCCATCCTTTGATCGTACACCACTTCCGGCAATCGTAAAGACTGTCGACCCCATCAATTCTATTCCTGCTGAGGACATTGCTTCCACTTCTGCTCTAGCCAGAGGTCGGACGTATGCTTGATGCAGAGGACGTGGTCATCATAACCCTCCCCGATCGACCAGGACCCACCTCCGAGATCTCAGATCAATGTGGCCTCGAGCTCGATCTTTTACTAATATAGGACCGATTGAAATCGGATCATCTCTGATGATGAGGAGGAGGATAAGGATTAGGATATCTATGTATTTTTAGATAGTTTACTTTTATGCATATGTTGTATGTTTTACTATTGTACAAATTCTGACTCTAAATAAAATACTATGTTGTACTTCATGTTTCTGACTTCAAATGAATGAAATGTTCTAATTTTTCTTAGTACTTCATTGTCTTCATGAATGAATGAATTCCTATTGTCTTCAATGCTATGTCTTGAATGTATTATTTGTCTTCCTACCTTTTAATGATAACAAAAAAGGAAAGTAATAAGACTAAAGTATAAATGTGATGTGCAAGGGGTAGGAAGAGTATTTGCAAATTTGAAAATTATTTTGAAAACTTGAATTGAAAATTGTTTACAAATTCCTTAAGTAAGGGAGAGCTATACTTTGTTTATTTTGAAAATTCTTTTTTGAATTGAATTTCATCTTAAATCCCTTCTTTAAATATTTGGAAAGATATTTACAAACTCTTTTATGGATCATCAATTTAGGGGGAGCCTTGTTTATTGCTGAATTTTTGCCTCTCTTAAACATGTTTTCTTGTAGAGTATCACGATACATGTGTTTATGTCTTGTATATATCTCAAAGCTCTGATACTCTCAATCATTATAACAAGCTGTGATACTTTTAATCAGCATATCACTCTTGTTCTGATACATCATATCATTATTGCAAATTACTTTGATACACTTAATGCATTTAGTTTTATGCACCTTGATGAATTCTTTTAAAAGTTTTTTATGTAATTTATACTTAAAGATTTTGTCATCATAAAAAAGGGAGAGATTGTTGACTCCGTTATTGATTTTGATGATAAGCAAAACGGTTAAGTATAAGTTGAGTACTAATGATCTCATTGAATTTTGTTTTTATAGAAAAAGGTGCTCACAAATTTGAAGAAGTTTGTTTGATTGAAGAAGCTAAGTTTAGTTGAAAGATTTGCTCAAAGAGGACTTTGACAGTCAAAGTTTGCTTGAATGGTTAATTGAGTGAAGTATAAATTTGATTCAGCACAAGTTCAGACTTTTTGTGAAGATTTTAGTGAGGTGTCGACTCAAAGTATCGACACATGACACCAAGTGTTGACACATGGAAGTGAAGTGTCGACTCAAGCCAGTACGCAATAAATGTTTTAGATGTCACGGCTGAAGTATTAACACATAGACCTAAAGTGTCGACTCAAAGTGTTGACACATGGATCAGCTCATCACCAGAGATTTTCAAGCCATAGAACTTGCTAAAAATGAAGAACTGCAGAAGTGTCGACACATGAAAGAGAAGTGTCAACTCAAAGTGTTGACTCACCTAAGAAAGTGTCAACACATCTGAGATTTCCAGAGAACCAGATTGAAGACTTTTGAACTGGGTGTCGACTTAAGAAGTTCAAGTGTCGACTCACCACCTGAAGTGTTGACAGATGGAGTTCTGGAAATAGTAACGGCTAGTTTTTCAAATGCAGAACTCGATCCTTTTGCCCTCCAACGGCTAGATTTTCAAGTCTAATGGCTAGAAACCATATTTGAGATCTTAAGAAGGTATTTATATACTCCAAATCAAATCAAAATAAAAGATTATTGATGGGAATGAAAAAGAAGTATCCAAGAGAGAAGAAAAGAGAGCATTCACTCTTATTCATTGAAGATTCAACCACTCTTAAGCAAAAGCAAGCCTCCAAGCATTCAAGAGCCTTCAAAAGCATTAAAGATCATCCATTCTTGAGCAATCAAAGAGGCTTCAACAAGTTCAAAAGTACTACAACATCGAGCTTCAAAGAGATACCCGCTTTTTATTAGAAAGCTTTTATCCTCTTTACTTCAAAAACTTATTTGTTGTAAGGGTTCTTGGTTAGCCTATTATAAAACCAAGTGAGGTTATTGGTGAAAGGGATATGCCCTACAAGCCAATCTATGTTGTATCTCCCAAACCATTGTAATTGACAATATTCTAATAAAGGCATTATTTTTCATCATACGCTGTGTTTATATTATATGATGAACCCCGTAGATTAGGGCTATGATTTTAGGGTTATGATGAGATCATACCAGTGAGACCTAAAGTCTCAAAACCTTAATCTAAAAAAATTCTTAGTCAAAGGAACCCTGAGTAGGGGATCAGGGTTTTCCGGTAAGACTAGCACATCCCATGTATACTGGAGATGGTGACTGCTCTCACAGTCACTTGTGTATGACACTGATACTGGGTGTGGGTGCTCATTGGAGAATGAGTTCACTGATCTGATCTAACTTGAGAACATCTAATGGAGTCTTAGCTATATGTCAATAGAAGGTTCTCATAGTGGGAGTGGTACAAGTAATCTTTTGACCTGAGACTACCATAAGTACCTTATGTACATGAACCCATGCTTTGGTTCAATTCTAATCATGACACTGAGTCATGCACAGGATTGATACTGGGAATGGTGAATTGGATATGAAGGTAATGAGTAGGTCAACAAGGAATCGATCACTCTTAGTAAGAGGAGATAGCATCCAGCTAGTTAACAATCGGATGATGATTCAGGAAATCTTTGATCAAAGTAAAGATATTAGAGATGGTTTCTAATATCAAGATAATTGAATCATCAATATAAGATTGAGTTAGAAATAAATATAATATTGGATTTGACATATATCTATATCCATAGTTATATTTTTGATGCAGGCTGATCGAAAGATTTAATTGTACTGTAACTCTCTACTGAAGGGTAATTTTGGTATTTCACCAGAATTTCCATACCTTCCGGGTAGACATGACACGTTGCTAGACGTCAATCTTGTCTTGTGGGTTGATCAAATTTAAAGATCACTTATTAGGAAGAGTCCTAATTGATCAAGTCGGGTAAGCCCGGTTTGACCTAAATCGATTAGAAAGAGTTCTAATCAAATTAGGTCAACTTGTATTCGAACCCACTGCTAGCTAGATGTGGAACCCAATGGGTCACACACTTAAGAGGATTGATCAAGAGTTTAATTTGTAATTAAATCATCTTTGCAGGATAACACTCTAGCAGGTGTTGCAAACCCTAGCTTCTATTCGAATTGGATTCAAATTAGGGTTCCGGATTGGTTCAATTTGGGTTCTAATTGGATCTAATTAGACCCTAATTGAGGTTATAGGGATTATGGCTAACCCTATTAGCTAACCATGCACCTAGGCTAGCCCCCCACCCATCCCTTAGCATTTTTCATGCCAAAATGCCAAGAGTCCATGCGCTAATGGACTCTTGGCGCGCCATTTGGAAGAGTCCATGGCACATGGACTCTTGGCATGCTCCATAAAAAACTCCGATGTTTTTATATGGGGCGGCTTCCTTTCTCATTATTAGCGCCTCACAAGTGTGCCCTTGGATGGGAATCCAACGGTTGGGAAATTTTTTGAGAAAGACAAAAGGCACAGACTCTTCTCGGTTGCGCGAAAAAACGTCTCTTCGGAGACCGAAACATCGCGACTCCCTTCTTCTGAAATTTCATGGCTTTTCTTTTAGGAAAAGCTATGAGTTTTAATCTGGAAGGTCGTGAGAAGGAGGGAAGGGGCGTGAGAAAATGAGAAAGGGCGTGAGAAGTCTTTCACGGAGAGATGTGTGAGCGCCTATCTGAGATCTATTTAAAGGGTTGGGAAAATCAGAACTCGGTAATGTTTTCTTTTATTCCTTCTTCCTCTCCTAAAGACTCTTTCACTCTTTTCTTGCTCTTGCATTGTTTCCTTTACAGAGTACACCTCTGTCGAAACTTTGCTACTGAACAAGAATAAGAGCGAAAGTCTCCGACGGTAAAGGAAAGAAAGGAGTTCTGATTTATTCCTTCTTTCTTACATTAAGACATTATTGTCTTAATTTCTCCTCCAACTTAAGATAAGCCTATAACCTCTTAGGACAAGGTCTTTTCTTCAAGACAAGGGTGTCTAAAGGGCCAAGGTCTTAGTGGAAGGAGGAGAAGAGATCAAAGAAAGGGAGGCTACCTCTTTTTGTGGAAGAATTCAAGCCATAATCTGAAGAATTGGGTTCTAGGAAGAAGAACTCAAAAGGAGGAACCATTGGACAAGAAGATAGTGTTCTTGATCATCGATCTGTGTGGATCACCATCGGAGCGCGGATACTTGGATGCCTGGTGAATTCAGTTAGCCCCTTCAACTTCAAGTTTTTGGAATAAGCGATTACAGGTTGGTACCCTAATCCTAATTTGCATAGATATGCTTGTCATATGTTCTAGTCTTATTTAAGGAGTTCCTGGTTTAGGATTTTTGGTGTGAATTTAGTTTCAATTTTGAAATTACACTTCCGCTGCGTTGCACTGGAACCCAACAGTGGTATCAGAGCCACCTTAATTAGGACTACAATCTATGATAGTTTGTGTGTTACATATTAGGGTTTTTTAAATCCTAATATGCTATTACACTTAGCATATTTTTGATTGCATATATGTTTTGATGTATGCCACTAGTTAGGGTTTTTCACTCAAATCCTAATTATTATAGAGATATGATTAGTTTTGAAGTCATAATACTGAAATAAGGTTGCCCTGGCATAATGGTGGATCCATTATGTGGTAAATGGTTGGCCTAGTATGATGACACACTTAGCACATATTTGTTTATCAGAATGATATGATTGTGATATATTCTATAAGAATGTGCTGGCAATTTTATAAAACCCTTCTCTTAAAAATTATATTAAGTTATAGTATATTTAACTAATAAGCATCACTAGTCATGATGAACAATTGATCATTCGGTGTCTAGAAAGGTGGTTCTGGGAAGGTAAAGAGAATTGTGATTTTTAATTGGTTCCGTTGACTGACCTGGTCAATTTTTATTGGTGTCTAGGAAAGCAACGGGGGGACTCCCACATCTCTTCCACTTGCCTTGCCGATTTGATTATATTTAAATCTTGACTAAAATGCTTAGTGTTAAAAATACTATATATTGGCCTTCCTTCATGTTGGATCATTATTGTGTTATGAACCACATTAGGTTTGTTGTGTTATCTGCAAGACCTAATATGGTGATTGACATAATACTAGTCTAGTACACAGATATGCTTATAGTATATTCAGTATAATGCTTTGTTGTGTTATCTGCAAGGGCATTATATTTGAGTACTGACTGTATAGAAATGAAAGGGTCTTGACTTAACTAGAACATTATGGTTTGTTGTGTTTTTCTGCAAGACTAATAATGTTCTAGAGGCCAAGTTATTTTTGAGAATTATATGAGATATAATTGGAAGAGTTTCCTACCTTTGAGCTTATAAAAGATTTGTTGTGTTTTCTACAAGATCTTTTATAAGTTATTAGGATCTCAATCTCACTAAGAAAAATCGATCAGGGTTCTTCTCGATTATCATAGTGAGGGCTATGATTTTTGATAAAATAGTGGGAGACATAATTAAATTGAAAGACCTAATTTAATTATGTAAGTCATTTCATGGTTGTTTGCTTATGTATTGTTCTTTATTAAATGTAGATAAATGGCATCTTCATTATCACTGCGAAGTATCTTAGATACCAACAAACTGACTGGTCCAAACTATGTGGACTGGTTGAGAAATTTAAAGATTGTGCTGAGTTCAGAAAAACTTTCTTAAATTCTTGATATCCCTAGTCTTAATCCACTAGGGGACGATGCCACACAAGAAGATATGGCCACATACAAAATGTGGCAGAATGACTCCCTCACTGTCAAGTGTATCATACTGGCCTCTATGACCAATGAGTTACAGAGACAGCATGAAAGCATGGATACTCAATCCATAATGCTCAATTTAAAAGAGCTTTATGGAGAACAAAGCAGAACTGCTAGATACGAAATATCTAAGCAGTTATTCCGTGCTAGGATGACAGAGGGAACATCCGTTTAGGATCATGTTTTGAAGGTAATTGACTTAATCACCAGATTAGGTCAATTAGATTTTACTATGGATGGGGAGTTGAATCAGGATTTAATCCTGCAATCACTCCCGGAGTGATTTTCTCAGTTTGTCTTGAATTATCACATGAACAAACTGAACACTTCCTTGCCTGAGCTGTTAAATATGTTAAAAACAGCAGAGAGCCACATTAAGAAAGAAAAGGCTCCACTTCTTCTTGTTGATAAGACCAATAAGAAGAAATCAGGCAAAAAGGATTTTAATAGGAGGCTAAACCCTAAGGGTAGCATCAATAAGAATAAGAAAGGAAAGAAGGCCTCGAAACAATCAACCTATTTTTTTTGCGGCAAAGCGGGACATTGGAAAAGGAATTTCAAGGCTTACCTTGCAACTGTGAAGCCTGGTGCAGCAGATGCACCAAAAGGTATGTATGAGATACATGCTATATTGACATTAAATTCGTCTATATCAAATACTTGGGTATTGGATACCGCTTGTGGTTACTATATATGCAAATCTTTGCAGGACCTCCACAAGCTTAAAGAATTGAAGGAAGGTGACTTCAATCTCTACGGTGCTAGTGGTGATATCATCCAAGCAGAAGCTGTAGGGACCTATATTCTGAAGTTTCCTTTAGGGAAGATCTTGGAGTTAGAAAATTGTTACTATGTGCCTAAGATTATTAGGAACATTATATCTATTCCTTTGTTATTAAAACAAGGAAATGTAATGGATGTAACGAGCACTGGTTGCTCGATAATGTTGTCTAATAAAGTTATTTGTTCTGGCATATTTAGTAATGGCCTCTTAACTCTTTCTTTCAATGATAGTGTTTTTCATGTCAATAATAAAAGAAAAAGAAAAGACTTTAATGATACTTTACTTTGGCATCATCGACTTGGTCATGTTAATGAGTCTAGGATAAGCATGTTATACAAGGAAAAATTCCTTGATCCTTATGAGTATGAATCATTAGGAACTTGCGAATCATGTCTTATGGGTAAGATGACCAAGACTCCATTTACCGGACATGGAGAAAGGTCAACTGAGTTATTAGGACTTATACATACTGATGTATGTGGTCCAATGACAACTCAGGCCAGAGGTGGATACTCATATTTTATCACTTTTACAGATGATTTATCTAGGTTTGGATATGTGTATCTTATGAAACATAAATCTGAAGCCTTTGATAAATTTAAGGAGTATCAAAGTATGGTCGAAAAATAAACCGGGAAAAGTATTAAAGTTCTTCGTTCTGATCGAGGAGGAGAATACTTATCCACGAAGTTTTTAGACTATCTTAAAGTTAATGGAATTCTTTCTGAATGGACCCCTCCTTATACTCCACAGCTAAATGGTATAGCTGAAAGGAGGAATCGTACCTTATTAGATATGGTATGATCCATGATGTGCTTCACAAATTTACCCATTTCCTTCTGGGGTCATGCCCTAGAAACTGCTGTTTACATTCTGAACAAGGTACCTTCTAAATCCGTTGTTAGTACTCCATATGAAATTTGGAGTGGAAAGAAACCGTATCTTAAATATTTTAAGGTATGGGGATGTCCAGCTTATGTTAAAAGAAATTTTGGACATAAGTTGGAACCTAGAGCGGATAAATGTCTATTTATAGGATATCCTAGAGAGGGTAGAGGATATCTGTTCTACCATCCTACAGAACAAAAGATTTTTGTCAGCAGGCATGCCACTTTTCTAGAAAAAGAGTTTATTTTAGAAAAGGGCAATGGTAGAACTGTTGAACTTGGAGAAGTACAAGAAATACAGATAGACAGTTCTCAACCATTAGAACATATAGTTAGGACAGAACCAGAACACAAAACTCCTCCCTGTAGGTCTGATTGAGTGCCACGCGCACCTGAGAGGTATGGGTTTATTATTGAAAATAATGAAGCCCAAGTCATTCAAAATGATGAACCTCTGACCTATATGGAAGCTATCTTGAGTACTGATTCAGATAGATGGCTAGAAGCCATGGAATCCGAGATAGACTCTATGTATGTAAACCAAGTATGGTCTTTAGTCGATGCACCAGAGGGTGTTAATCCTATTTGTTGGGGTTTCCGGTGCACCGCAGCGGAAGTGTAATTTCAAAATGATGAAATTTGCACCGAAATCCCTTAGCCAAGATCTCCTTATTTCGAATTAAAACATACATACTAACATTGTTAGAATTAGGGCACTAACCTTTTAACGCTAAGTCCAATTTTGATGTAGAATCAGAACTTGGTGTTGAATGCTTCTTTTGATTTCACCAGGCGTCCAAATGTCCACCCTCCAATGGTGATCCACACAGAGCAGTGATCAAGACAACTCTATCTTCTTTTCAAAGGTTCCTTCTATTGAGTTCTTCTTCCTAGAACTCAATTGCTTGGACTATGGCTTGAATTCCTCCACACAAAAGCTTGCTTTCCTTTCCTTGACTCCTTCTCCTCCTTCCACCAAGACCTTGGCCCTTTAGACACCCTTGTCTTGAAGAAAAAGACCTTGTCCTAAGAGGACATAGGCTTGTCTTAAGTTGGAGGAGAAATTAAGACAATGATGTCTTATTGTATGAAAGAAAGGAAGAAATCAGAACTTCTTTCTTTCCTTTACCGTCGGAGACTTTTACTTTTATTCTTGTTCAGTAGCAGAGTTTCGACAGAGGTTTACTCTGTAAAGGAAACAATGCAAGAGCAAGAAAAAAATAAAAGAGTCTTTAGGAGAGGAAGAAAGAAAAGATTTCCATTGTTCTGATTTTCCCGACCCTTTAAATAGAAATCAGATAGGCGCCTACACACCTCTCCGTAATCACTTTCTCACGCCCTTCCTAATTTCTCACGCCCCATCCTCCCATCTCATGGCCTTCCAGATTAAATCCCACGGCTTTTCTTAAAGGAAAAACCGCGGTGTTTTAAAAAGAAGGAAGTCGCGACTTTTCATCTCCGAAGAGATGTTATTTCGCACGCCCGGGAGGAGTTAGCGCTTTCTTTCTTTCTCAAAATCCCATCAGCCATTGGATTCTCATCCAAGGGGGGAGAGATGGTGCGCTAATTGCTTAAGAAGGAGGCCGCCCCAAATAAAAACATCGAAGAAATTTTTGGGGCGCGCCAAGAGTCCATGCGCCATGGACTCTTCCTTAAGGCGCGCCAAGAGTCCATATGCGCATGGACTCTTGGTGTTTGGCGTGAAATGGCAAGGGGGCGGGTTGGGAGGCTAGCCAAGTTACATGGCTAGCCAATAGGGTTAGCCATAATCCAATTTTTTATAATTAAGGTCTAATTAGGTTCAATTAGAACCCAATTTGAACCAATCCGGAACCCTAATTCGAATCCGATCCGAATAGAAGCTAGGGTTTGCAACACCTGCTAGAGTGTTATCTTGCAAAGACGATTTAATTCCAAATTAAACTCTTGATCAATCCTCTTAAGTGTGTGACCTATTGGGTTCCACATCTAGCCAGCAGTGGGTTCGAATACAAGTTGACCTAATTTGATTAGAACTCTTTCTAATCGATTTAGGTCAAACCGGGCTTACCCGAATCGATCAATTAGGATTCTTTCTAACATGTGATCTTTGAACTTGATCAACCCACAATACAAGATTGACGTCTAGCAACGTGTCATGTCTACCCGGAAGATATGGAAATTCTGGTGAAATACCAAAATTACCCTTCAGTAGAGAGTTACCGTACAATTAAATCTTTCGATCAGCCTGCACCCAAAATATAACTATGGATATGGATATATGTCAAATCCAATATTATATTTATTTCTAGCTCAATCTTATAATGATGATTCGATTATCTTGATATTAGAAACCGTCTCTAATATCTTCACTTTGATCAAAGATTCCCTGAATCATCATGCGATTGTTGACTAGCTGGATGCAATCTCCTCTTACTAAGAGTGATCGATTCCTTGTTGACCTACTCATTACCTTCATATCCAATTCACCATTCCCAGTATCAATCCTGTGCATGTCTCAATGTCATGATTAGGATTGAACCAAAGAATGGGTTCATGTACATAAGGTACTTATGGCAGTCTCAGGTCAAAAGATTACTTGTACCACTCCCACTATGAGAACCTTCTATTGACATGTAGCTAAGACTCCATTAGATGTTCTCAAGTTGGATCATATCAGTGAACTCATTCTCCAATGAGCACCCACATCCCAGTATTAGTGTCATACACAAGTGACTGTGAGAGCAGTCACCCTTTCCAGTATGCCCGGGATGTGCTAGTCTTATCGAAAAACCCTGATCCCCTACTCAGGGTTCCTTTGACTAGGAATACTTTAGATTAAGGTTTTAAGATTTTAGGTCTCACTGGTATGATCTCATCATAACCCTAAAATCATAGCCCTAATCTATGGGGTTCATCGTATAATAAACATAGCGTATGATGAAAAATAATGCCTTTATTTAGAAAATTGTCAATTACAATGGTTTGGGAGATACAACAGAGATTGGCTTGTAGGGCATATCCCTTTCAATCTCCCACTTGCACTAAAGCCAATCGCCTTTGAATCTTAATCCCATACATTCGAGGTGGCGATCAAAATCTCGCTGTGGTAGAGCCTTAGTGAACGGGTCTGCTACATTGTTCTTTGTATCAACTCTATCTATGTAGACATCTTGTCTCTCTACTATTTCTCGGACAAGATGGAAGCGTCTCAGAATGTGCTTGGACTTATGATGAGCTCTTGGTTCCTTAGCTTGAGCAACGGCCCCAGTGTTGTCACAGTAAAGTGGCACTGGGTTTTCAATTTGAGGAACAACACCCAACTCTGTGATGAACTTCTTCATCCAGACTGCTTCCTTGGCGGCTTCACTAACAACTATGTATTCTGCCTCTGTGGTTGAGTCAGCTACAGTCTGCTGCTTGGTACTCTTCCAACTCACTGCTCCACCATTTAGGGTAAAAACATATCCCGAAATGGATTTGCTATCATCAGGGTCTGATTGAAAACTAGAATCAGAATAAGCTTCTAGTTTAAGATCAGAACCACCATAAACCAGAAAAATATCCTTAGTCCTTCTTAGGTACTTAAGAATATTTTTAACTGCTTTCCAATGATCCTCTCCTTGATCAGCCTGAAACCTACTGACAATGCCTAAAGCATATGCCACATCAGGCCTGGTACACAACATGGCATACATTATGGATCCTATTGCCGAAGCATAGGGTATAGAATTCATTCTATCTCTTTCTTCAGGTGTCTTAGGAGACATCCTTTTAGAAAGATGTATGCCTTGACTCATAGGAAGATAACCTCTTTTACTTCCTTCCATGCTGAATCTTTTCAGCACTAAGTCAATGTACCTAGATTGGGATAAACCTAGCATCCTCTTAGATCTATCTCTATAGATCTTAATACCTAGTATATAGGATGCTTCTCCCAAATCTTTCATGGAAAACTGGTTTGATAGCCAAACCTTGACTGATTGCAACATTGGGATATCATTCCCAATGAGGAGTATGTCATCTACATACAGAACCAAGAAGACTATGGCACTCCCACTAGTCTTCTTATAAACACAGGGTTCATCCACATTTTTGATAAAACCAAATCTTTTAATAGTTTCATCAAAGCAGATGTTCCAACTCCTGGAAGCTTGCTTTAATCCATAAATGGATTTCTTTAGCTTGCATACTTGATTAGGTTTATTCTTTGAAATAAAACCTTCTGGCTGTGACATGTAGACTTCTTCCTCAAGGAAACCATTGAGGAATGCAGTCTTTACATCCATCTGCCATATCTCATAATCGTGGTATGCTGCTATAGCAAGTAAAATCCGAATTGATTTTAGCATGGCAACAGGTGAAAATGTTTCATCATAATCAATTCCCTGTTTTTGTCTAAAACCTAAGAACTACTCGATACGTCCTCTTTGTATCAAATATAATGTAGTTCTAAGGACTCCATCATATAAGAGTTCTTTTCAAGAACATGCACATGAGATGAACAGCCAAAAGAATAACTTTTATTCATTTAAAAAATTCATATACAACTACAAAGTAGCACAACCATCTACTATTGGGAATTGTGTCCCAAAGTCAATCATCTAGGCTGTAGATGATTGTGCGACTCATGTATATGTATATAAATTATTGAATTGAATAAAAAGTTTATTCTAGTTGTTCATCACATGTCATTTTCCTAATTAAACTCTTGTATGATGATGTTCTTTGAGCTACCTTGTATGTGATGTAGAGAGGATGCGTTGTGTAGTTCATAAATTAGTTCGCGACCAAAGGATATGCTGTTTCAAATAATGGTGTATCAAGAGTAGGTCGTTGATGTCATATCTGTTGACTATCCTCTTAACCATGTAGCATGGAGATACTGGTGTGATATCAAGTGCTGTATTTGACACTTTATTAAACATGACTCTCAGCGAGATTCTCTTTCTGCCAAAGAGGAGTTTTGCATTAGAATATGGACATGAATTATTCCTCTGACTTGAGATCACTATGGCAGCTTGCAAGCAACTTACTATGCTTTGGTGCCAGACTACCCGGATTTCTAATCCGGTGATGGAAGGTTGCTGGGTACAATCAAGTACTTATGTAGCGGTAATAGGATCGAGATAGGATTGATCTCTCCAAATGGTTTGGATTGAATGCTTAATATGCCTCAATTGAGAAAAACCTTTGCCAGGGCATTCCTTGTAAGAAGTTACAAGGATTCTTTGTTTGAGACATATTAAGATGGATTGATTAGAGTTTGGCAGTTTAACCCTAAGCCATCTAGAGAATTAGGAGATTAAAGGAATAAGTTCACTGATATTCCATATTCGATAGGTTCATATTGCTCTGCAACCTTCAACCTATCTGGATGCCGGGTGTCATTGCTAGATGGCAACTTTGGTTGGTATTAAAAATATTCCCGTACTACCAGTTTAGTGTTTGAACCTATGGGATCACACACCGAGGGTTTCTTCTTGCTTTGTTGGCATGCGAACGATTAGAAATCATTCCGGACTCGTTTGACAAGGTGTTGTCAAACTTGTGTTTGAGCCGACTCATTTGGATGAGTCGACCCGAGTCAATTTGACTTGAATGGTCAAGTTGACTCGTCTGTTGGACTATTTAAATCAAAAATTGCTCCATTTAATTCTATAATTGTTATGGGCATTTAATGGATGCGTTTATGGGTTTTATGATCTGCTGTTGCTAAATTCCAAAGGACTTCATAACCTCCCTGGAATCTCAAAAGATCCCAAAACTGCTCATTAATCTCTCATTATGTCCTCTTAATTATTTTGAGGGCTACTATTATAAAAGAAGGGATACTATTATAAAAGAAGGTGAATGGTTCATGTTCAACACTCCCACTCTAGATTTGGATCAAAGTTGAGACTCTGCCTAGAAAATTTCTAAGATAGAGATCTTGCTTGATCCTTGAGAGATTACAAGATTTGATCTTTAGAATAGAGTGAGGTTTGGGTTTTGGGATTCTTGGGTGCTACCTTCTGTTGAAGGTTTGGGATAGAGAGCTAGGAAGGGTTCTCAAGAGTCCTTGTTCCAGCGCTGCTTTAGTAATAGGTTCTTCAAAGAGTTGAAGACAGAATTCGTGGCTCTTCAAGGAGTTGAAGAAGAAGTCCTTGCTATCGACTCTATTCCCAGAGAGGCTAGCACCATGAAGGAAGAAGAAGAAATCAAGCTACATGATGTGAACCACCTGTAGAGGCGATACGCATGTACTTCTTGCAGAGCAGGAGTTTTTTCCACAGGTTGGAGCCACCCTTGGGATTGTGACTGAGAGCCAGGGATTTTGTTGCAACCTTTGGTGAACATCACTAAGGTATATCTTTATTTTATGTATGACATAATTATCATTGCTGCATCATTGTGTGATTTCTAGAATGGTTCTACTTTTCATACAATGTTTGCATGATTTCATATTTACATTACTCTAGATGCATCAAGATCCTGGTAGGGGCTTGTGTTAATTAGATTAACATCTATAGATAAAATGGTTTTATCATTTTTCATTGCTGCATGCCTTTAGAAAAGTTTTAAAATGCATGTATCGCCCCTTAGGAACAGTTCCTTACAATGGTATCAGAGCATCCGATTTTATATGAAATCGGACTTTTGCCTTCACAAAGTACTTGGATTAAGGTGGATTCACCATGGCCATCTTGTCATAGGAGAAAAGCATGGTTTAAAGACCATCTCTTCCCATGCCAAGGGATTCTCCTATGACGTGTAGGGGTGCCGTTGCGTCATGGCCTTATGAAGAAGAAAGTGAGGAATTTGATGGATTAGAATGGTTTTAATCTATGGTTAATAGATCATAACTATGTTTAGATGAGATCTAAAAGATGTTTGATCTAAAATTTTAAAAGGTTCAAGTGGAAATGATTGAAATTTGAAGTTACTGTGTTTTGGAAGAGCTAACTCGATCAGAAATCTATGTTCTGGAAGAGCTGACTCGAGCAGAAGAACTGACTCGACCAGAAAACTATGAAACAATAATTTTAAGCTTCAGATTTTTTATGAAATTATTCCATTTCACTTTGAAAATATTTCAATAAGTGTGATAAACTTAATTGGGAATTAAGATGTATAATTTTAAGATTCAGGATATGATTCTAATCTTAAGTCATGATTGATAAACCATGGGTTGATTGGGTTAGCTAGAATTGGGTTCTTAAATGGGTTAGACCTAGCTTTAGATGAATGGATTAAATAGAGAAAAGACTAATCAAAAGTTGAATTAGGTCTCTCCTCTATAGATCTCTCTATTAGTTAGTTAGATCAGTCCATACATCCAAATGGACTTGCTTCATGGCTTCATGGTGAGCCCGGATCTTTAGGTTAGTCTGATTGAGTCTGGTAAACCACTTGGTGTCTAAGGTAAGTTTGACAATTGTGATCATTGTTCTTTGGGGCTAACTCCTACCTGGCCAACTCATGGTTGGTGTCTAAGGCAAGTGGCTTAATTGGCTTAACCCATCCCTTGATCTTACTTACCTAGCTAATGTGGTGAATCAGATCTGATTAGATTATCTATTGATTCGAGTTGACCCATGTCAACTAACGTTAATCAGTCTGACTGGTTTATAGGTGCCCATGTATAAAATTGATCTAGAAACCCCTTTAAGTGTTTGGTGGGAGTTTTCTTGATCAAGGTCGATGTCTTCCTCTCAAATGTCATAAAATTTAAATCCTTTAAATTATTAGGTCCATAAAAAGACTAAGTTATGAGATAGCCTAAGTCTTAGCCTCCCATTAAGTTGGATTTGCAATGAGTCCAAAAGTTGGGTGATCATCGACAGCTCCAAAGAACGGGTGGTCATTAGGCGAGTGGGATTGCCATTCAACATATGATGGCTCAGTGCGACTATCATAATGGTGGGGACACCAGGATCCGACACAGATCACTGGATCCCATATGGTTTAATTAGTCATGTGTCAAAGTTTTAAAAATTTTGTAATCAATTAAGATTGGGTCCTGTAATAAGTTGAGATTAGTTGATTTGTCTCAACCCTCAACCTAGTCAGTATTTTGAGTCATGTTGAGGCGGGACAGACTTTGTGTACCCTGGATTACTTGGAAAAGGGGAACACCTAAACAAACTAGGACTGTGAGAGGGCTAAGAAGCCTCCCGGGACTAGGGTGAACTGAAACTAAAATCCTAAAATAGCTTATCTCTTTTGTTTTCAATTTTCTTAGTGGAGGAATAATGGGATGGAGAGTAGGAAAAATGGATACTCTAGGACTGGGGACCAACCTTCACGGAGAGATGTCGCACCTCTAGGGCATCTCACCCACCCCATTACATGTAATATAGGGCATCCTACCCATCTCACTACATGCGGAGCCTAGGGTCTCCCACCCAAATCGCTACCTAGGGCCGTAAAGGAAAGTCCCTAATACCTAGAGGGGGACTCGATGGGAAAAGGGATAACTAGGGCCTCGCGCCCCTCGATGCTCACATGGAGCGAAGGAAGTGGGGTCTCACATCCCTCGACACCCGCAGGTGAAGGAAAGATGGGCCTCAGCCCAGAACCAGGACCAGTGGCTAAACCAAAAATTCTTAACAATCTTAATTATTATAGGGGGAGAGGGGGCCTTTTTATAGGCAAACAAAACCCCTCAATTACTTATCCTACATTTAAACCTAAAATGAAAAATAAATTACATCAAAATCCATGCTATACCAAAATGGGTGCTGATCTGCTCTGAGAAGCGTGTTGGCTTGATGAAGTGCTCTGAAAGGTGTGATGCTCTAAAAACTGGAGTGCTCTAAAATCCATGCAGAACTTATCTTATGCCATGCACAGTAGGGAGGAATGAACTCTGCCAAGCACCGGTGGATGGTCGATGGCCGGGAAGTGGGTGGCAGACGGCGAGCAGCGGACGGTGGGTGGCAGGCTACAGGTAGGGTGGCAGCACAGGGTTGGCACGGCATGCCCTGTGCATGTTGTTTGGCCTTCCCACTGGCATGGGAACCCTGCGCACCGGCGAGGGCCTCCGGCGACCGAGCTTTGGCCGATGGACGGCGAGACGATGGGACGATGGCCGGTGGTGGTGGCTATAGGCGGGGCAGTGGCACGACATGCACGGGCATGCCATTTGGGCTTCCCACGACCGTGGGGCCCATGGGCACCGGTGAGGGCCTCCGACGGCCAGGCTTGAGCCGGCGGACGGCGGGCGGGCAGCCGGTAGCCGACTGACGGTGGCAGGCGGCAGCGGTGGCAAGTGGTAGCATGGCATGCACGGGCGTGCCATTTGGCCTTCCCACGGTTGTGGGGCCAATGGGCACCGGCGAGGGCCTCTGGCGGCCGGGCATGAGCTGGCGAACTGCGGGTAAGAAACCTTCCCAACTCTTATTTTCTGATTTGATGAAGATAAACTATCCTAAACCAGGAGTTTCACAACTCTCAGGTCCTAGATATTTCATTGGTTTGCATAAGTATGCCTGCGACCCGATGATTTTTTGCACTGCTAGTCTTTCCGTCAGTTCTTAATTTATTTTGGGAATCTAGCCTACAAACACAGCGATAAAAATCATAAAAAAATTATTTTACTATTTTCCATACATGTTTAGCAGTCTTAGAGTCATTCAGCATCAGTTTGGTATCAGAGCGGGTTTAGGATAGTTTTTTTTATTTGCTTGCATTCACAAACCCTAATTCTGCATTCTATCCACTACATTAGATGTCTAGTTTCCATCTTATTTAGGCATCATAAATATTTTATTTCTCTGTTAAATTTGACTTCATGTCCTCTATTTTGTCCAAGTAATTATCAAAATTTTTAATTAATTTTATTGAACCTCTAAATCTCTAAAATTTGGCATAATAGAAACTCTAACAGAATCCTGATAATTTCTGTAGCAGTCTAGAAAACTCCAAGTTTGCATCATCATATGATTTTTGTTATGCATGAAATTTGGTAAGTTTTATCATCATCGTCCATCCTCTGTTATAGTTTTTTTTGATTTTTTTCTACATCGGGATCTGTGTCAAACTCTGCATTGACTGAAACCCTAATTCACTAATTTTTACTACATTCTGCATTTTGACTCAACTTAACCTAATCAACTTCCACACACCCCAATCCCAAGCCAAATTGATTGCAAACCTAATCAACTTAAACCTAATTTGTCATTGCATAAAATTCTCATAAAATACTTTTATTTTACTGATTGTTATAGATTGCATTAGGGCCATTGATTGCCATCATTTTAACCTAATCTTAAGGGCAACTCAAAATCTCAGATCAGGGTAGGATTTTTTCACCTGTCCTGGGCCCAAAACCACCATAATCATACTAACACAAGCCTAATTAAAATCAATTAGACCTAATTTGCCCTAGTGGGCTAGGAGACATCAACAGGTCGGGTCCGAGCTGTGTGGGCCAACTAGTGCATTTAACCTTTTAGCTATTACTGAAAGCTGGTGTCTAAGGCTAGGGGTTCTGAGTCAAATGACCAAAGTGGTGCTGTGGTTTTTAATTAGGTCCCTGCGAAAGCAGGGGGGCCTCCCACACTCCCACCCCCTACCTGGCCAGTGGAAGGATTAGCTATTGGGTTAGGTGTAAGTTGAGCTGACCCACCCAGTTTCTGGCTCTAGGTCTAGGAAACCCTAGCTTATACTAGCCTTTTTCTTTCTCTTTGCATGCTTGGTTACATCATCCCATTTTGATTGTTTGATTTGTTGCATGACTACTAGATTAGGAACCCAATACCAGTAGACTTAATCCAACCCAACTAGTGTGACCATGAAGTCCAACCCTAGGAGAGCCCAATACTCTGATCCATATAGGGAGCCCAACCCTAGGAGAACCCCATACTATGACCCATACTTGGAGCCCAACCCTAGGAAAACCCAATACTCTGACCCTTACCAAAAGTCCAACTATAGGAAGCCCAATTATCAAGTACCCACCTTCAGTGGCACCTTAAATCCTGAGGATTACATAGACTGGGAAAAAGACATGGAACAATATCTTGAATGGTATGGCTTGAGTGATGAGAAAAAGTATCAATTTATCTAGCTTAAGCTAACTGATCAAGCTAGATTATACTGAAACCAAGTAGAAAGACTTAGAAATCAGATAGGTAACCTACCCATTACCACATGGGAAGCCATGAAGTTAAAGCTTAGGACTAAGTATGTTCCCCCATACTATCGACAGTGCCTTCTAGACCAATGGAATTGGTTATATCAAGGAAATAGGTCTGTGTCGAAGTATATAGCCCAATTTGAAGAATGTGCCCTTAGGTGTTGCCTAGACGAACCCAAATCAGTGACCTTATCCAGATTTGAGACTGGCCTTCATGAAGACATCCAGTGGGAACTTTCTCATTGGCAAATTCAGAACTTAGAAGAAGCCTATAACATAGCTTTGGAATTTGAGTCAACCCTTATAACTGAACCCATAACCTATGAACCCATAACCCTTAGTTAGCCTGAACCCACTAGGATTAGTGCCCATAGTCAGAACCCTAGTATTAATCATGAACCCATTTGTCAACCCATCCCTGTTACCCCAAACTTTAGCCAGTTTTTCTCTAGCCAAACCCCTCCTACTACCCCATTGGTTCACCAAGATGACCAAGAAGAAGAAATATATGAGGCTGATCCAAGTTTAGTGGAGGAGTATGAAGATGATGAGTCTATTATAGATCTAGAGGAAGAAACACCTATAGAAGACCCAGAAGTAGTTAACTATAACCAAACCCCAATAGAAACCAACCCAAAATTAGTTGAGTTTGAAGTCCAACCCAGTTCAACCATGAAGCCCAATCTAGAAACCCTCAAGGCCCTAATTGAACAATGGGCCCAGAAAATTAACTAATTCCAAACCCAGTTTACCCAATCCACCACCCTAGAATCAGTTGACCCTGACCAAACCCAGGTAGAAGCCAATCCAATGTTAGTTGATCTTGTAGAAATCCAGGTAGAAGCCAATCCAGTGTTAGTTGATCCAGTAGATACCCAGGTTGAAGCCACCCTAGAGTTAGCTGACTTTAACCACACCCAACTTGTAGTGGAAGAACCTTTAAAAGAAGAAGACCATGAGGAATCTAGTCCCACTATTAGAGCTTTACTTGAGGAGCCACTAGAAGAAAGCCCAATTAGAGAGCCTAGTCCTTTGATTTATGAACCATAAGAGTTTATTAAGGACTTAATCTCTTTAGATCAATGCCCTCAGGATGAACTCACCTCTTTGACACCACTTGATCTTTTTCCTGAAATCAATGATCCCTTCTTTCATTATGCAGACCCTTTAGATATGCCTCAAACCCATAAGGTAAATCTCATTAGTCTAGCACTCATCCCTGGTACCCCTTCTAATATTCTACTCTTTCTAATTAATGCTGAACCATCTCCTTATTTCTCATCCTGCCAGACCAATCCTGAACCCACCTCTTATTTTCTACCATTTTAGGAAACTTCTTCTATTTCTTTACTATTAGGTTGCATTTCGTAGAGGTTTGCATACTGCATTCATTCATCGAGTCAATCATGTTTGCTTCCTACTTCTGGAAGACCCTCTGGCATCTACTAAGAGTTCATGTCACATTTTCATGTGCATGTCATGATAGGATCAAACCTAAAGAGTCTATAATCTATTAAGTTTTGTCCCTTTGAGTCCAATAAAACATCCCAATAAATGCACAACCTAAATTACATGTCTACACCTGCACTACCCTCTGCATAGCATATGCACATGGAAATTAGTCAAAAGCTAAACATAACTAATGAACTAACTAACAACTTGGCTAATTCCCAAAAGAAAGATAAAGAATTTTACAGGGGATTTTGTAGTTGTAAAGAATTTTTTGCTTGCGAAGCTGGCCCATCCAAGATAAAGAATATCGGTGGACCCAATGCCTATGTGCATGAGATACTACCTAATTTAGGTATTAGCTCCATGTTCATCATCTCAAATCTTATAGAGACTAGGTAGCCAGCAGTGATACCTAGTGAGCACTTTGAGCCTATCCCTCCCTTTGAGAGAAAACCCATCCCAGAGTGTCCACTAACTAATTGGCCAAATAGTGAGGAAAAGATTAAGAGAATCATGGATGATCAAGCCATATGTACCCGAAATAAGGGCTATCAGAGGTATTTGGTCCGGTGGCAAGGTCGTCCAGAATCTAAGGACTCGTAGATCATCCGTGAGGATCTGCAGCACCTCAACCCAGACCTACTCGAGCACTATAAGAGCCAAGTTATCCCATACTCGACGGGGTCGAGTTCCTCCCACCCCGAGAGAATTGGTGGGTGCACCAGGATCAGACACAGATTACTGGGCCCTATTTGGTTTACCTAACCCTATGTCAAATTTTGTAATCAATTAAGATCGAGTCTTGTAAAAAGTTAAGGTTAGTTGATTTGTCTCAACCCTTAACCTATTCCAATATATTGAGTCCTGTATACCAATATGAGTCTAGTGTGAGTTCACTTCTTGTACAAGAGTAGAGGCTATGCTATTTTGGAGTTTTACCATATCTCATTCTGAAGCCAGAAGCAGTTACACCAGCTTAGGGGAGCTCAATCGACACCCAGGTGCCCTGATTATGCCCTGATTTTTTCCTAGGTGCCATTTCAAATGCCAAATTCTCTCTAGATGCTTCTAAAATATTCTATATATCAGGAGCCCATGTTTTCCAGGTTATTTCAGCACTCCAGGCCTTAAAATCAAGCCTAAGAACCAAGTCCAAGCCCTTAAGAAGCAAGATTCCAGCCAGATTCCCTGGAATATGCTAGATGATGCGGCTAGCATATGATTAATGTTTAGATTATGATTTGTAGAGCAATGAAACCTAATTACACTAGCATTGTACTCATCATAATAAGACTTAAGGATTACAAGAAATGGAACTTTTACTTGATTAGACACAATCCTAAACTAAGAAGGAAGAAGATCTAGATAATAGGGGCTAATGATTATGGACTTACCTTGATGAGCTTTCCAACCTTCTTTTGATTCATACTTGAAACTACCAACGCTCTGGACTGGAGGACTTGGATAACAAAGATCAGAACTCTGGACTTGGACTTCGGTCTGTTGGTTTATTGTCAAGGGGTAACCCGGTTCTCAACTCAAAAACTTCGAAGGACCCTGCAATTGAAGATCAAAGGTTATGGAAGAAAGAGACAAATGTAAAGAAAGGTTGGGAGGATTTGTGAACAAAGAAGAAATTGCAGAAGATCTGGCTGACTCCAATGCCTTCGTCTTGTACTGGAATGGTGAGTTGCTTGGAGAAAAAAAATTGGCTTTGGCGTGGAGGAAGAAACTTTCACACAAGAACACAAGACAATTTGCTTCAAAACTTCACTTGTATTTCATTCATCTTCAAAAATCCCCTTTTTACAATAAGCATCCAAGGCTTTTAATAGCCTCACAAAGCTAGCTTTTGAAATTTAAAAACTCCCCAAATTGAGGAGGATTACAAGGGGGTTGGAGGATTTGATGGAGGATTTGGAGGGATATAGGGGGAGTTGGAGGATTTGGTGGAGGGCTTGGAGGGATGTGGCCGACCTCCTTGAATTTGAATCTTTCTTGTTGGCGCCCAAAGGGTGATGAAGTGGCTGGTGAGGTGGCACCTCTGGCTGATGACATGGCATGGTGAGGTGGTCTTCTAATTTCAAGATGACATGTGGCGCCACGTGGTCCTAGTTGATGGACCTTTTCTCTTGCTTGGTGGTGTGTCTTCTCTTCTTCATGGGGTCAAATTCTGGGGTCCAGAATTTGAGTCTTGTTGCTGGCTTTCATGGCTTTAAGGCTTGAATAGACTTAACTCAACTGAAATAAACTCAACTGACCTAGACTTTAAAACTTGAAATGGACTTACAGGAAATGAAATTTTAAAAGTAATTACAGGACTCAATAAACACTCTTGATTTGAAACTCAAAATTAATTACAGGACTCTTAAAATGGAAATGACTCCTGAAAAAGAAATAAAACATTTTTGATCTAAAGGATACAAGGTAACCTAATTATCTTCGATCCAAATTGGGATAAGGCTAACCTTGTTGGAGTGAAGTCTCTTTTGGTTTCTGGTGTCCACACCACTAGCCCATGCGCCCAACCACTGGAAGCCCACCTGGACCCCTCAAATTTTCATCCAAGCCCATGAAGGAGGCATCCTTGCTACTGCCCCAAGGTCCAAAAATGAATTTGAGGAGTTTGACCAAGTCCAAGCCAAGTGAGGAGAGGAAAGAAGAGAAGACTAGGTCAAAATTCTAACCTAGTTGGGATTTCTAATCCTTTTAAACTTTGTAATTCTAACCTAGCTAGGAAACGACTTGTATTCCAATTTGGAAGAGAACTTGTAACCCAAGTGTAACCATGGTTAGTGAGGGCATGGGAACTTTATAAATACCCCACCCCTTCCCCTCTTGTAAGCATCTTTTTTATGAATAAACCTTGTTGAAATTGTGATCAATTGTCTTGAGTTTGAGTTTTGGTTTTCTCTTTGAGTGCTCTCCTTGTGTTCCCGGATTGAAACCCTGCTGTCCTAGCATTCCTTGGCATCCCTGGAGATCAGCCATGCCCAAGGAATAGGAGCCCTTGCTGCCGTCTAAGTCCAAGAGCTTCTTCTTCCCCGGCTGCCAGCTTTTAGTCCTAATTCTGATTTCCTTCAAACCCTAATTCCTTTTCTAATTTTTATTTGCTGCTTTGATTAACCTTCGATGCTTGCAAGATCCTCAAGGTGCTTCCCCTCCCCTAAGGAGGCCTTCTTTTGCTGCCTGGATCACCCAGATTCGCCAACAAATTCAAGGGAAACAAGGCTTCTTCTACCAGGCTCCGATCAGAGCTGTGAGTGATCTCTTCTACTATTGGGTTTCAATCTCTGACTGGTAAGAAACATTCCCAACTCTTATTTTTTGATTTGATGAAGATAAACTATCCTAAACTGGGAGTTTCTCAACTCTCGGGTCCTGGATATTTCATTGGTTTGCATGAGTATGCCTGCGACCCGATGATTCTTTGCACTGCTAGTCTTTCTGCTAGTTCTTATTTTATTTTGAAAATCTAGCCTGCAAACAAAACTATAAAAATCATTAAAAAATTATTTTACTGCTTTCCATGCATGTTTAGTAGTCTTAGAGTTGTCCCGCATCACATTAGGTTTGACCAATCCTATACTAAGCTTGGCCAAATGAATCAAAGACTCAACCAGGTAGGGACTCTAGGTAAGACCCATAGAGCTGAACCCTAGGAACCCATAGTCCCTGATGGGGACCAAGAGTTTATTTTTTTTTTTTTATTTGAGTCCATTAGTCCTGTGTCACTTTAGTCAAAGTGAGCCAATTGATTCCTATGATAAAGTGGAACATGTGAGTCCAGTTGAGTCCCTTTAGTCCTGTGAGTCTTTTGTTTCAAGTCAAGAGTCCTGTAGTGTTGTTCAAGTCAAGAGGACAGGCATCAGACCAGGAGATTCACCAGGCCTACCCAACCAGAGCTGGCCTTCATGCACTTGGGCCCTTTCATACTGCCAGGCCCGCAAGAGAGAGCTCCAATCCAAGACAAATGCCCACTATAGATCAGGTCCACCAGGATTTCTTGGCCCACAAGTTAGGGTTTCTTAGCCCTCAAGTTATATACCTTGGGATGAATCTATAAATACTACCCCTCCCCTCTTGTATGAAGTATCTTTTCTCTTATGAATACAAATTAAAGTTATTTTGATATGAGTTTTAAGTTTTTTCTCTGAATTAGAGTGGGTGTGATGCCCTGGTTCCTTGTTCTTGAGTGCATGCCCTAATCCCCTAGTGACTTCTACGCTCTCCAGTGATCCCCCGCTCTGTCCCGTATCAACTTGGTATTAGAGCCCAGATGGATTAGGGTATGTTTCTTCTTTCCGACTCTTCTCTATGCCGACACCCCCTGCTGCCATCGCCCGTGAAGACCATCTCCCCCACCTACAATCGAAAAGAACAGCCACCGAGGTCCATCTATGGCCTGGCAATCGCTTCCCTCTCACGACCACCAACGCCTTCATGGGATGTCCCTGTTCTGAAGCCATGCCCAAGCATTACTATCAAGATCTCCATCGCATGCCAGGATCCCCCGCACCGAGGACCTGGATCTCGTCGTGGTCTGCTCCATGCCCCGCCTCATTATGATCTACCTCGCAGACCTAAATCTCACCGGATCAGCACCATGGTCGCAGTGCTAACTTGGGCCTCGCTGGCTCATGGAGATCTAGCCAGTCTGCTTGGACCTTGCCGGTCTGCCTGGACGTGGCCACCGGCATTCTCACTGAGACCTCCATCGAAGCATGTGGAGAAGGTCAAGCAAACGGCCGCACCCTTCCATCATCGCAATCATTCCATCGATGAGTCCGACACCCAGCTCCTCCATTTCTACTTCACCAATGCCAGATGCCCCATCCCATCTCCCAGATGCCATCGCCATCCTCCACCGACTCAACCGTGACCACCACCGTCGGCGAAGCTCGCCAGAAGTCTCTCTGCTCCGCCCAGCCACCACTCATGGAGATCTCCTCGTGCACGATCGTGAAAGCAATTTGCTTTCACGGTTGCCAACTTCCATGAAGAAGCATGCTGATCTCCTCCTTCAAAACCCCCTCCGCTATCGACGTTGCCAACTGCCGCTCCGTCCTCTGAGTCGATGGTGAAGACGAGCTCCCCTCTTCTATATCGGAAGACTGCCGCCCGTGCCCCACTGCCACCCGCACCCCCACCATCGCCGAATCCCGTCATGCCCCATGCCGTCCATCGAAACCATCTCCACGAGACACCGTCTCTGCCCCAGCACCATCACCAACGAACACCTACTAGATCTACTCCTGGTTGCCGATTCCCTGCTTGACATGCTCATCAAAGTGCTGAAGTTCTCCTTGCACAAACATGAATGCAGAGTTGGTACCCAATGCCGACTTCTATTTTCGCAAAAAGAAAAAGAGAGAGAAAATTAGTGAAAAAAAAGAATTCAGAAAAAAAAAAAAAAAGGTGAAAAAAAAAAAAAATTGAAACTAGCCTGTTTGCTTTGATTTGCTTAGTTTCAGTTCCATCAATCCCGCTGAGCCTCACTCGACGGAGTAGAGTTCTCCCCACTCCAGGGGAATGATGGGGACCGAGAGTCTATTTTTTTATTTTATTTGAGTCCATTAGTCCTGTGTCACTTCAGTCAAACTGAGCCAATTGAGTCCTGTAATAAAGTGAAACATATGAGTCCAGTTGTGTTCCTTTTGTCCTATCAGTCTTTTGTTTCAAGTCAAGAGTCCTGTAGTGTCATTCAAGTCAAGAGGAGAGGCATCAGACCAGTAGATTCACCAGGCCTACCCAACCAGAGCTGGCCTTCATACACTTGGGCCCTTTCATACTGCCAGGCTCGTAAGAGAGAGCTCCAGTCCAAGACAAAGGCCCACTGTTGACCAGGTCCACCAGGATTTTTTGGCCCATAAGTCAGGGTTTCTTAGCCCTCAAGTCATGTACCCTGGGATGAATCTATAAATACCACCCCTCCCCTCTTGTATGAAGTATCTTTTCTCTTATGAATACAAATTAAAGTTATTTTGATATGAGTTTTGAGTTTTTTCTCTGGATTGGAGTGGGTGTGATGCCTTGGTTCCTTATTCTTGAGTGCACACCCTAATCCCATGGTGACTTCTATGCTCGCCAGCGATCCCCCGCTCTATCCCGCATCAATCCCTAGATATAAACCCAGTAGTAACCCACTATCCCTCAATCGACTTGAACCCTATAGGATTGATACCCCTAGATTTCAACCCATAACCTTTAAACCCATAACCATTAGTTTACCCACCCCTGTTATCCTAGACTTCAGTCAATTTTCAATTAGCCAAACCCCTCTTACCACCCCATTGGTTCACCAAGATGACTTAGAAGAAGAAATATATGAGGCTAACCCAAGTATGCTAGAGGAGTATGAAGATAATGAGTTTATTGAAGATCTAGAAGAGTACCCTATAGAAGACCCAGGATTAGTTGATTATGACCAAACCCAGGTAGAAGACCACCCAATATTAGTTGAACCTGACCATATCCAAGTAGGAGCAGACCTAGATTTAGCTAAACTTAGCCATACCCAGATAGTAGCAAACATAGAGATAGTTGACCATGTAATGGAAGAGAAGTTAGAGGAATAGAACCCTAATATTGCTATTAGAGTCTTATCTGAGGAACCACTAAAAGAAAGCCCAATTAGAGAGCCCAGTCCTTTGATTTATGAACCAGAAGAGTTTATTAAGGATTTAATCTCTTTAAATCAATGCCCTCAAGATGAAGTCACCTCTCTGACTCCACTTGATCACTTTTCTGAAATCAATGACCCTTTCTTCCATTATATTGACCCTTTAGATAGACATCAAACCCATAAGATAAACCTCATTAGTCTAGGAGTAATTCCCGACACCCCTTCAAACATTTTAGTCTATCCAATTAACCCCAAAAGTTCTGGGCAGCATTGTAATTTTTAGTCATAAATTTAGTCTCAATTGCTTTTGTTTTAGTCTTATACATTGACCAATTTGGTCAAGTTGTGTCTATGAGTCCTGTATTGAGTCCAGTCCGAGTCTAGGCCCAAGCCGGAGTGGTCTTTGAGTCCAACTCAGCTACTATTGGGCCAGGCCTTGAAGGATGACATTTTCAGCCCTAGGGTGCCACTTCATCATCCCATGTGGCACCACCTCTCCTTGCCAAGTAGGCAGCACAAGTCTGATTTCTTGGGCGCCAAAGGAGACAACATCACTTGATTTTTTCATCCCTTCCCCCCTATCAAGCCACTTGCTAAAGGAGTCATGGGCGACCAAGGAAAGGTTGAAGACATAGGCCTTGCCCCAAGCCCCATATCATATTTTTCTCCAAAGATGGGTGGGCAACCAAGGAAAGAAGAAAGACACAAGCCTTGCTCCAAGCCCCATATCTTGTTTCTCTCCAAAGATGGGTGGGCAACCAAGGAAAGAAGAAAGACACAAGCCTTGCTCCAAGCCCCATATCTTGTTTCTCTTCAAAGAGGGGTGGGCGACTAAGGAAAGAAGGAAGACACAAGCCTTGCATCATGCCTTCTTCCCAAAATGAAGATCAGCTTTCCAAGTCCAAGGGTGCCAAGATCCTTCCTCCAAGCCCAAAATCAAGCCATGCCCAATCTGATGCAAAGCCTTGGTCGGCCAAGAAGAAGGGAGTGCAGAATTTTGGCATTTTTTCAAGAGAAGACATGTATTTTTCTTTTGAATTTGAAAAGGGTCCTAAGGTGCCTATTGAAAGGATTATGCCCTATAAGCCAATATTTGTATCTCCCAGACCATTGTAAATTGACAAGTTAATAAAGGCAATAATTTTTCATCATTCGCTGTGTCATTATATGATGAACCCCATAGATTAGGGCTATGGTTGTAGGGCTATGATGAGATCATACCAGTGAGATCTAAGGCCTTAAAACCCTAATCTAGAATATTCCTAGTCATAGGAACCCTGAGTTGGGGATCAGGGTTTCCGGTTAGACTGGCACATCCTATGTATGCTGAAAAGGGTGACTGCTCTCACAGTCACTTGTGTGGGACACTAATACAAGGATGTGGGTGCTCATTAGCAAATGAGTTCACTGAATAGATCCAGTTTGAGAACATCTAATGGAGCCTTAGCTGCATGTCAATAGATGTTTCTCATAGTGGGAGTTGTACAAGTAGTCCTATGACCTGAGACTGCCATAATACCTTATGTACATGAACCCATGCTTTGGTTCAATCTCAATCATGACACTGGGTCATGCACGAGGTTGATGCTGGGTATGGTGAATTGTATATGAAGGTAATGAGTAGTCAACAAGGAATTGATCACTCCTAGTAGGAGGAGATTGCATCCAGCCAAATTAGGTCAGATGATGATTCAGGAAATCTTTGATCAAAGTACAGATATTAGAAATGATTTCTAATATCGAATTAATTGAATCATTAGTGTATGACTGAGCTGGGAATGAGTATAAGCTGGTTTTGACATGTTTCCATATCCATAGTTATATTCGGGATGCAAGATGATTGAAGGATCGAATTGTACGGGAACTTTCCACTGAAGGGTAGTTTTGGAATTTCACCAGAATTTCCATATCTTCCGGGTAGACATGACACGTTGCTAGACGTCAATCTTGTCTTGTGGGTTGATCAAATTAAATGGTTTAATTGGATCACTAATTAGGAGGAGTCCTAATTGACTAACTCGAGTTAGCTCGATTTGACCTAAATCGATTAGAATGAGTTCTGATCAAATTAGGTCAACTTGCACTCGGACCCACTGCTGGCTAGGTATGGAACCCAATGGGTCACACACTTAGGACAGATAATCAAGGATTTAATTTGGAATTAAATCTCGTTTGCAGATGAACACACTAGCATGTGTTGCAAACCATGGCTTCTACTTGAATCGGATTCGAGTTAGGGTTCCGATTTGGTCTTTTTTAGATCCAAATTCATTCCGTTTGAATCTAATTGAAGATTCAAGACATTGGGCTAATAGTAGGCTAGCAATTGGGCTAACCTAAGAGGCTAAACCCCTTTCCCACATCGCCTAAGTCCCTCCCCCTCTTTTCCCACGCGCGCACGCAAGGAGAAGAGTCCACGTGCGCGTGGACTCTCTCCCAAATGGCATCTTTGCGTGAAAAAGGAAAAGGGGTCGGCATTTTTTTGGCTGAAAGGGCGTGGAAGAGAGTCCACCTAGGCGTGGACTCTTCATAAAAGGATATCGTGAAAGAAAGAAAGAAAACACCGAAGGGGCGCGACTCTTCTTTTCTGCGCGCGCCCTTCTGTGTTTTTCGCGACTCTTTCTTGCGTCTTCCCATCCCAAGGCCGTGAGATTAAATCAAGGGCCGTGAGATGAAGGGAAAGGACGTGAGAAGGGAGAGAGGGCGTGAGAGAGGTGATTGCAGATGGTAGGCGCCTCTCTGTCGCCTATTTAAGGAGAAGACTTCACCGTAAAAAATAAGATTTTCAGATTTTTTCTACAGCGAAGTCTTGCTTCTTTTTCCCTCTCCCTCTCCAGAAGATTGTTTCCCCCTCCTCTCTTTCCTCTTTGATTCCTTTACAGAGCCTGGCTCTGTCGAATCTCAGAACAGAAGGAGAGTCAGAGAGAAACTCTCCGACGGTAAAGGAAGAAGGCGCCTCTCCTTTCTTTCTTACATTAAGACAATCTTGTCTTAATTTTCTTCTCCCTCCAGACAAGCCTTGTCTCATTTTAGGACAAGGGCTTATTCTTAAGACAAGAGTGTCTTAAGGGGCCAAAGTTGCTAGAAGACAAGGAGAAGGGTAAGAGAGAAGTTTTAGTCCCAGTTTGGCTAGAGGAGTCCTAGCCAATAGCCCATATATCAAGTTCTTGGGGTAGAACTTGATTGGAAGGAACCCAATTAAGGAGTCAGTGTCTTGATCATCTGCCCGTGGATCACCATCGGAGGGCGGACAAGTGGACGCCTGGTGTGTTCAAGAGGCTACTCAATTTGGAGTTCATTTCTCCATCAGACTGGTAATAGCGATCTGAGGTTAGTATTTAACAATGTTTAAATTTGGACATGCATGTAGTCATAGTTTTAATTGCTAATAAGGTGATTTGGGATTAGGGTTCGGACCTGGTTTCATAAATTTTGAAATCCACGCTTCCGCACTGGTTCCCGAACCCAACAGTGGTATCAGAGCCTCCTTATTAGGATTAAAACTTATGCAGTTCAATTCATGCTTTATTAAATGATGTAGTATCATGTTGAAGTTTTCATATTGATGCACAATGCATGTCTTTGATTGAACATGATTTTGATGATTGCCACCAGTTAGGGTTTTCCACTGAAACCCTAATTGTCTTAGAGATATGATTAGCCCTGGAGCCATCATACTGAAATAAGGTTGCCCTGGCATAATGGTGTATCCATTATGTGGTAAATGGTTGTCCTAGTATGATGGCACACATTTCACATATTTGCTTAGTTTAAAGCATGTATTAATATATGTGATAGCTTTTAATTGAATGTGCTGGCATTGCATAAATCCCTCTTAAAATTATATTAAGTGGTAGTATAGTTAACCGATAAGCATTATTAGTCATGATGGATAATTAGTCATTTCGGTGTCTAGAAAGGTGGTTCTGGGAAGGTAAAGGGAATCGTGGTTTTTAATTGGTTCCGTTGTCTGACCTGGCCAATTTTAATTGGTGTCTAGGAAAGCAACGGGGGGACCCCCACATCTCTTCCACTAGCCTGGCCGATCTGATTGATTTAATTCTTGACTGACATGCTTGGTGTTAAAATACTATTATTGGCCTTCCTTCATGATAGGTCATTATTGTGTTACGATCTATACTAGGTTTGTTGTGTACACACAAGACCTAATATGGTGACTAACACAATTTTTGGCCTAATACAATTATTTGTTTATGGCATGATTTAATGTAATATTTTGTTGTGTACACACAAGGGTATTACTATTAAAGTCATGACTATATGGCTATGAAGGGTCTTACTTAACTGAAATATTATAGTTTGTTGTGTATACACAAGGCTATTAATATTTTAGAGGCCGGGATAAGTTGAGAATTGTACGGTTACAATTGGAGAGAGTTTTCCTACCTATGAACTTATATAAGATTTGTTGTGTACACACAAGGTCTTTTATAAGGGATTGGGATCTCAACCCCACTAAGAAAAACTAATTAGGGTTTTCTCGATCATCGTATAGAGGGTTATGATGCTCGATAAAATAGTGGGAGACATAATTAAATTAAAGTCCTAATTTAATTATGTATTGTCATTTCATGGTTGTTTGCTTATGTATTGTTCTTTGTTTAAATGTAGATAAATGGCCTCTTCACTCTCACTCTGTAGTATTTTAGATGCCAACAAATTGACTGGGCCTAATTATGTTGATTGGCTGAGAAATTTAAAGATAGTACTCAGTCAAGAAAGAATTTCCTATATTCTTGATACCCCTAATTTTGGAACCACCAAGGGAAGATGCCTCGCAAGAGGAGAAGACCACATATAATATGTGGCAAAATGACTCACTTACTGTCAAGTGTGTTATGCTTGCCTCTATGACTAATGAGTTGCAGAGGCAGCATTATAGCATGGATACTAACTCCATACTGCTCAATTTAAAAGAGCTTTATGGAGAACACAGTAGAACTGCTAGATATGAAATATCTAAGCAGTTGTTCCGTGCAAGGATGACAGAAGGTACATCAGTACAAGACCATGTATTAAAGATAATTGATCTAATCACTCGATTAGGTCAATTAGGTTTTGTAATGGATGGGGAGTTGAATCAAGACTTGATCTTGTAATCACCCCAGAGTCATTTTCACAGTTTGTTCTTAATTACCATATGAACAAACTTAATTCTTCCTTGCCTGAGCTGTTGAATATGTTGAAGACAGCAGAGAGCCATGTAAAGAAAAATAAGGCTCCAGTTCTTCTTGTGGATAAGAAGAAGACAGGCAAAAAGGGTTCCAGTAAGAGGATGAATCCCAAAGGGGGCATTAGAAGAAGAAGGGAAAGAAGGCCTCCGGACAGATGACCTGCTTTCATTGTGGCAAGCCGGGTCATTGGAAAAGGAACTGCAAGGTTTACCTTGCAAGTGTGAAGCCTGGTGCATCAGAGGCACCAAAAGGTATAAAAGAAGTTCATACTATTTTGTCATTGGATTCTTCCATTTCAAATACTTGGGTGTTGGATACCGCCTGTGGTCATAACATCTGCAAATCATTGCAGGGACTTCAGGGGCTTAAAGTATTGAAGGAAGGTAACTTTGAGCTCTACGGTGCTAGAGGGGACCCCATCCAAGCAGAAGCTGTAGGGACTTATGTTTTGAAGTTACATTCAGGGAAGATCTTGGAGCTAAGGAATTGTTACTATATGCCAAAAATCATTAGAAATATCATATCTGTACCCTTGTTACTTAAACAAGGATATACTATGAATGTAATGAGCAGTGGCTGCTCAATTTCTTTATCTAATGAAATTATATGTTATGGCATATTCTACAATGGTTATTAACTCTTTCCACTAATGACAATATTTTTCATGTTTCTAACAAACGGAAAAGAGATGATGTAAACAATACCTTACTTTGGCATTGTCGACTTGGACATATTAGTGAGACTAGGATTAACAAGTTATACAAAGAAAATTTCTTTGATCCTTATGACTATGAGTCATTAGGAACTTGTGAATCATGTCTCATGGGTAAGATGACCAAGACTCCATTTAGTGGACATGGAGAAAGGACAAAAGAGTTATTGGGACTCATACACACAGATGTATGTGGGCCTATGACAACTCAAGCCTATGGTGGATACTCATACTTCATCACATTTACTGATGATTTTTCAAGGTATGGATTTGTGTATCTAATGAAACATAAGTCCGAGGCTTTTGAAAAATTTTTAGAGTATCAAAGTATGGTAGAGAAACAGACAGGAAAAAGTATAAAGATCCTCCGATCAGATAGAGGAGGTGAGTACTTATCCACTGAGTTTCTTGATCTCCTTAAAGATAAGGGGATCATCTCTGAATGGACTCCTCCTTACACACCACAATTAAATGGTGTTGCTGAAAGGAGGAATCGCACTTTATTGGATATGGTACGATCCATGATGTGCTTCACGGAGTTACCTTTTTCTTTCTGGGGATATGCTTTGGAAACAGCAACTTATATCTTGAATAGAGTACCATCTAAAACTGTCTCTAGCACTCCATATGAATTATGGAGAGGTAAGAAGCCCAATCTTAAGTATATTAAGATATGGGGATGTCCAGCCTATGTAAAAAGAAATTTTGGACATAAACTAGATGCTAGAGCAGACAAATGTCTATTTATCGGATATCCTAGAGATAGTATAGGATATCTGTTCTACCACCCTACTGAGCAAAAGGTTTTGGTCAGTAGGCATGCCACTTTTATGGAAAAAGAATTCATCCTACAAAAGGGCACTGGTAGAAATATCGAACTTAATGAAATTCAACAAATAGACACATCTCAGTCAAGTAACAACATAGTTAATATAGAACCTGAACACACTCCTATCCGTAGGTCTGATAGGGTGCGACAGGCACCTGAGAGGTATGGGTTCATAATTGAAAATAATGAAGCCCAAATCATTCAAAATGATGAGCCTCTAACCTATACGGAAGCAGTCATGAGTAGAGACTCAGACAGATGGCTGGAAGCCATGAGATCCGAGATGGACTCCATGTATGTCAACCAAGTATGGTCTTTGGTTGATGCACCAGAGGGTATTAACCCTATTGGGTGTAAATGGGTCTATAAAAGGAAGATTGGGGCAGATGGCCAAGTTGAAACTTATAAAGCCAGATTGGTGGCTAAGGGTTTCAGACAAAAACAGGGAATAGATTATGATGAAACATTTTCCCCTGTTGCCATGCTCAAATCTATTCGGATTATGCTTGCTATAGCAGCATATCATGATTATGAGATCTGGCAAATGGATGTAAAAACTGCATTCCTCAATGGTTTCCTTGAGGAAGAGGTTTATATGTCACAGCCAGAAGGTTTTGTCTTGGAGACTAAACCTAATCAGTATGTAGGCTAAAGAAATCCATTTATGGATTAAAGCAAGCATCCAGGAGTTGGAACATCCGATTTGATAAAACAGTCAAAGAATTTGATTTTTTCAAAAATGAGGATGAACCTTGTGTGTACAAGAAGACTAGTGGGAGTGCCATAGTTTTCTTAGTTCTATATGTTGATGATACTTCTTATTAGGAATGATATCCCAATGTTACAATCAGTCAAAGTGTGGTTATCGAAACAGTTTTCCATGAAAGACTTGGGAGAAGCATCCTATATACTGGGTATAAAGATCTATAGAGAAAGATCAAGAAGGATGCTAGGCTTATCCCAGTCTAGGTACATTGACCAGGTGCTAAAGAGATTTCGCATGGAGGAAAGTAAAAGAGGTTACTTACCTATTGGTCATGGCATACGTCTTTCTAAGAGGATGTCTCCTAAGACACCTGAAGAAAGAAATAGAATGAGTTCTATACCTTATGCTTCGGCTATAGGGTCGATTATGTATGCTATGTTATGTACCAGGCCTGATGTGGCATATGCCTTGGGTGTAGCCAGTAGATTTCAGGCTGATCCAGGAGAGGATCACTGGAAGGCTGTGAAAAATATTCTTAAGTACCTGAGAAGGACTAAGGATATTTTTCTTATATACGGAGGATCTGATCTTAAACTAGAAGCCTATTCAGACTCTAGTTTTCAATCAGACCCAGATGATAGTAAATCCATTTCAGGGTATGTCTTTACCTTGAATGGTGGAGCAGTAAGTTGGAAGAGCACTAAACAGCAGACTGTAGCTGACTCAACTACCGAGGCAGAGTACATAGCTGTCAGTGAAGCCGCCAAGGAAGCTGTCTGGATGAAGAAATTCATCACAGAGTTGGGAGTAGTTCCTGAGATTGAGAACCCGGTGCCACTCTATTGTGATAACACTGGAGCAGTTGCTCAAGCTAAGGAACCGAGAGCCCATCACAAGTCCAAGCACATTCTGAGACGCTTCCATCTTGTCCGAGAGATAATCGAGAGACAAGAAGTCTGCATCAATAGAGTGGATACAAAGAACAACATAGCAGACCCGTTCACTAAGGCTCTACCACAGCGGGAGTTTGATCGCCACCTCGATAGTATGGGGTTAAAGAATAAGAGCGATTGGCTTTAGTGCAAGTGGGAGATTGAAAGGATTATGCCCTATAAGCCAATATTTGTATCTCCCAGACCATTGTAAATTGACAAGTTAATAAAGGCAATAATTTTTTCATCATTCGCTGTGTCATTATATGATGAACCCCATAGATTAGGGCTATGGTTGTAGGGCTATGATGAGATCATACCAGTGAGATCTAAGGCCTTAAAACCCTAATCTAGAATATTCCTAGTCATAGGAACCCTGAGTTGGGGATCAGGGTTTCCGGTTAGACTGGCACATCCTATGTATGCTGAAAAGGGTGACTGCTCTCACAGTCACTTGTGTGGGACACTAATACAAGGATGTGGGTGCTCATTAGCGAATGAGTTCACTGAATAGATCCATTTGAGAACATCTAATGGAGCCTTAGCTGCATGTCAATAGATGTTTCTCATAGTGGGAGTTGTACAAGTAGTCCTATGACCTGAGACTGCCATAATACCTTATGTACATGAACCCATGCTTTGGTTCAATCTCAATCATGACACTGGGTCATGCACGAGGTTGATGCTGGGCATGGTGAATTGTATATGAAGGTAATGAGTAGGTCAACAAGGAATTGATCACTCCTAGTAGGAGGAGATTGCATCCAGCCAAATTAGGTCAGATGATGATTCAGGAAATCTTTGATCAAAGTACAGATATTAGAAATGATTTCTAATATCGAATTAATTGAATCATTAGTGTATGACTGAGCTGGGAATGAGTATAAGCTGGTTTTGACATGTTTCCATATCCATAGTTATATTCGGGATGCAAGATGATTGAAGGATCGAATTGTACGGGAACTTTCCACTGAAGGGTAGTTTTGGAATTTCACCAGAATTTCCATATCTTCCGGGTAGACATGACACGTTGCTAGACGTCAATCTTGTCTTGTGGGTTGATCAAATTAAATGGTTTAATTGGATCACCAATTAGGAGGAGTCCTAATTGACTAACTCGAGTTAGCTCGATTTGACCTAAATCGATTAGAATGAGTTCTGATCAAATTAGGTCAACTTGCACTCGGACCCACTGCTGGCTAGGTATGGAACCCAATGGGTCACACACTTAGGACAGATAATCAAGGATTTAATTTGGAATTAAATCTCGTTTGCAGATGAACACACTAGCATGTGTTGCAAACCATGGCTTCTACTTGAATCGGATTCGAGTTAGGGTTCCGATTTGGTCTTTTTTAGATCCAAATTCATTCCGGTTTGAATCTAATTGAAGATTCAAGACATTGGGCTAATAGTAGGCTAGCAATTGGGCTAACCTAAGAGGCTAAACCCCTTTCCCACATCGCCTAAGTCCCTCCCCCTCTTTTCCCACGCGCGCACGCAAGGAGAAGAGTCCACGCGCGCGTGGACTCTCTCCAATGGCGTCTTTGCGTGAAAAAGGAAAAGGGGTCGGCATTTTTTTGGCTGAAAGGGCGTGGAAGAGAGTCCACCTAGGCGTGGACTCTTCATAAAAGGGGATTATCGTGAAAGAAAGAAAGAAAACACCGAAGGGGCGCGACTCCTCTTTTCTGCGCGCGCCCTTCTGTGTTTTCTCGCGACTCTTTCTTGCGTCTTCCCATCCCAAAGGCCGTGAGATTAAATCAAGGGCCGTGAGATGAAGGGAAAGGACGTGAGAAGGGAGAGAGGGGCGTGAGAGGGTGATTGCAGATGGGTAGGCGCCTCTCTGTCGCCTATTTAAGGAGAAGACTTCACCGTAAAAAATAAGATTTTTCAGATTTTTTTTCTACAGCGAAGCCTTGCTTCTATTTTCCCTCTCCCTCTCCAGAAGATTGTTTCCCCCTCCTCTCTTTCCTCTTTGATTCCTTTACAGAGCCTTGGCTCTGTCGAATCTCAGAACAGAAGGAGAGTCAGAGAGAAACTCTCCGACGGTAAAGGAAGAAGGTGCCTCTCCTTTCTTTCTTACATTAAGACAATCTTGTCTTAATTTTCTTCTCCCTCCAAGACAAGCCTTGTCTCATTTTAGGACAAGGGCTTATTCTTAAGACAAGAGTGTCTTAAGGGGCCAAAGTTGCTAGACGACAAGGAGAAGGGTAAGAGAGAAGTTTTAGTCCCAGTTTGGCTAGAGGAGTCCTAGCCAATAGCCCATATATCAAGTTCTTGGGGTAGAACTTGATTGGAAGGAACCCAATTAAGGAGTCAGTGTCTTGATCATCTGCCCGTATGGATCACCATCGGAGGGCGGACAAGTGGACGCCTGGTGTGTTCAAGAGGCTACTCAATTTGGAGTTCATTTCTCCATCAGACTGGTAATAGCGATCTGAGGTTAGTATTTAAACAATGTTTAAATTTGGACATGCATGTAGTCATAGTTTTAATTGCTAATAAGGTGATTTGGGATTAGGGTTCGGACCTGGTTTCATAAATTTTGAAATCCACGCTTCCGCACTGGTTCCCGAACCCAACAGTGGTATCAGAGCCTCCTTATTAGGATTAAAACTTATGCAGTTCAATTCATGCTTTATTAAATGATGTAGTATCATGTTGAAGTTTTATATTGATGCACAATGCATGTCTTTGATTGAACATGATTTTGATGATTGCCACCAGTTAGGGTTTTCCACTGAAACCCTAATTGTCTTAGAGATATGATTAGCCCTGGAGCCATCATACTGAAATAAGGTTGCCCTGGCATAATGGTGTATCCATTATATGGTAAATGGTTGTCCTAGTATGATGGCACACATTTCACATATTTGCTTAGTTTAAAGCATGTATTAATATATGTGATAGCTTTTAATTGAATGTGCTGGCATTGCATAAATCCCTCTTAAAATTATATTAAGTGGTAGTATAGTTAACCGATAAGCATTATTAGTCATGATGGATAATTAGTCATTTCGGTGTCTAGAAAGGTGGTTCTGGGAAGGTAAAGGGAATCGTGGTTTTTAATTGGTTCCGTTGTCTGACCTGGCCAATTTTAAATTGGTGTCTAGGAAAGCAACGGGGGGACCCCCACATCTCTTCCACTAGCCTGGCCGATCTGATTGATTTAATTCTTGACTGACATGCTTGGTGTTAAAATACTATTATTGGCCTTCCTTCATGATAGGTCATTATTGTGTTACGATCTATACTAGGTTTGTTGTGTACACACAAGACCTAATATGGTGACTAACACAATTTTTGGCCTAATACAATTATTTGTTTATGGCATGATTTAATGTAATATTTTGTTGTGTACACACAAGGGTATTACTATTAAAGTCATGACTATATGGCTATGAAGGGTCTTACTTAACTGAAATATTATAGTTTGTTGTGTATACACAAGGCTATTAATATTTTAGAGGCCGGGATAAGTTGAGAATTGTACGGGTTACAATTGGAGAGAGTTTTCCTACCTATGAACTTATATAAGATTTGTTGTGTACACACAAGGTCTTTTATAAGGGATTGGGATCTCAACCCCACTAAGAAAAACTAATTAGGGTTTTCTCGATCATCGTATAGAGGGTTATGATGCTCGATAAAATAGTGGGAGACATAATTAAATTAAAGTCCTAATTTAATTATGTATTGTCATTTCATGGTTGTTTGCTTATGTATTGTTCTTTGTTTAAATGTAGATAAATGGCCTCTTCACTCTCACTCTGTAGTATTTTAGATGCCAACAAATTGACTGGGCCTAATTATGTTGATTGGCTGAGAAATTTAAAGATAGTACTCAGTCAAGAAAGAATTTCCTATATTCTTGATACCCTAATTTTGGAACCACCAAGGGAAGATGCCTCGCAAGAGGAGAAGACCACATATAATATATGGCAAAATGACTCACTTACTGTCAAGTGTGTTATGCTTGCCTCTATGACTAATGAGTTGCAGAGGCAGCATTATAGCATGGATACTAACTCCATACTGCTCAATTTAAAAGAGCTTTATGGAGAACACAGTAGAACTGCTAGATATGAAATATCTAAGCAGTTGTTCCGTGCAAGGATGACAGAAGGTACATCAGTACAAGACCATGTATTAAAGATAATTGATCTAATCACTCGATTAGGTCAATTAGGTTTTGTAATGGATGGGGAGTTGAATCAAGACTTGATCTTGTAATCACCCCCAGAGTCATTTTCACAGTTTGTTCTTAATTACCATATGAACAAACTTAATTCTTCCTTGCCTGAGCTGTTGAATATGTTGAAGACAGCAGAGAGCCATGTAAAGAAAAATAAGGCTCCAGTTCTTCTTGTGGATAAGAAGAAGACAGGCAAAAAGGGTTCCAGTAAGAGGATGAATCCCAAAGGGGGCATTAAGAAGAAGAAGGGAAAGAAGGCCTCCGGACAGATGACCTGCTTTCATTGTGGCAAGCCGGGTCATTGGAAAAGGAACTGCAAGGTTTACCTTGCAAGTGTGAAGCCTGGTGCATCAGAGGCACCAAAAGGTATAAAAGAAGTTCATACTATTTTGTCATTGGATTCTTCCATTTCAAATACTTGGGTGTTGGATACCGCCTGTGGTCATAACATCTGCAAATCATTGCAGGGACTTCAGGGGCTTAAAGTATTGAAGGAAGGTAACTTTGAGCTCTACGGTGCTAGAGGGGACCCCATCCAAGCAGAAGCTGTAGGGACTTATGTTTTGAAGTTACATTCAGGGAAGATCTTGGAGCTAAGGAATTGTTACTATATGCCAAAAATCATTAGAAATATCATATCTGTACCCTTGTTACTTAAACAAGGATATACTATGAATGTAATGAGCAGTGGCTGCTCAATTTCTTTATCTAATGAAATTATATGTTATGGCATATTCTACAATGGTTTATTAACTCTTTCCACTAATGATAATATTTTTCATGTTTCTAACAAACGGAAAAGAGATGATGTAAACAATACCTTACTTTGGCATTGTCGACTTGGACATATTAGTGAGACTAGGATTAACAAGTTATACAAAGAAAATTTCTTTGATCCTTATGACTATGAGTCATTAGGAACTTGTGAATCATGTCTCATGGGTAAGATGACCAAGACTCCATTTAGTGGACATGGAGAAAGGACAAAAGAGTTATTGGGACTCATACACACAGATGTATGTGGGCCTATGACAACTCAAGCCTATGGTGGATACTCATACTTCATCACATTTACTGATGATTTTTCAAGGTATGGATTTGTGTATCTAATGAAACATAAGTCCGAGGCTTTTGAAAAATTTTTAGAGTATCAAAGTATGGTAGAGAAACAGACAGGAAAAAGTATAAAGATCCTCCGATCAGATAGAGGAGGTGAGTACTTATCCACTGAGTTTCTTGATCTCCTTAAAGATAAGGGGATCATCTCTGAATGGACTCCTCCTTACACACCACAATTAAATGGTGTTGCTGAAAGGAGGAATCGCACTTTATTGGATATGGTACGATCCATAATGTGCTTCACGGAGTTACCTTTTTCTTTCTGGGGATATGCTTTGGAAACAGCAACTTATATCTTGAATAGAGTACCATCTAAAACTGTCTCTAGCACTCCATATGAATTATGGAGAGGTAAGAAGCCCAATCTTAAGTATATTAAGATATGGGGATGTCCAGCCTATGTAAAAAGAAATTTTGGACATAAACTAGATGCTAGAGCAGACAAATGTCTATTTATCGGATATCCTAGAGATAGTATAGGATATCTGTTCTACCACCCTACTGAGCAAAAGGTTTTGGTCAGTAGGCATGCCACTTTTATGGAAAAAGAATTCATCCTACAAAAGGGCACTGGTAGAAATATCGAACTTAATGAAATTCAACAAATAGACACATCTCAGTCAAATAACAACATAGTTAATATAGAACCTGAACACACTCCTATCCGTAGGTCTGATAGGGTGCGACAGGCACCTGAGAGGTATGGGTTCATAATTGAAAATAATGAAGCCCAAATCATTCAAAATGATGAGCCTCTAACCTATATGGAAGCAGTCATGAGTAGAGACTCAGACAGATGGCTGGAAGCCATGAGATCCGAGATGGACTCCATGTATGTCAACCAAGTATGGTCTTTGGTTGATGCACCAGAGGGTATTAACCCTATTGGGTGTAAATGGGTCTATAAAAGGAAGATTGGGGCAGATGGCCAAGTTGAAACTTATAAAGCCAGATTGGTGGCTAAGGGTTTCAGACAAAAACAGGGAATAGATTATGATGAAACATTTTCCCCTGTTGCCATGCTCAAATCTATTCAGATTATGCTCGCTATAGCAGCATATCATGATTATGAGATCTGGCAAATGGATGTAAAAACTGCATTCCTCAATGGTTTCCTTGAGGAAGAGGTTTATATGTCACAGCCAGAAGGTTTTGTCTTGGAGACTAAACCTAATCAGATATGTAGGCTAAAGAAATCCATTTATGGATTAAAGCAAGCATCCAGGAGTTGGAACATCCGATTTGATAAAACAGTCAAAGAATTTGATTTTTTCAAAAATGAGGATGAACCTTGTGTGTACAAGAAGACTAGTGGGAGTGCCATAGTTTTCTTAGTTCTATATGTTGATGATATACTTCTTATTAGGAATGATATCCCAATGTTACAATCAGTCAAAGTGTGGTTATCGAAACAGTTTTCCATGAAAGACTTGGGAGAAGCATCCTATATACTGGGTATAAAGATCTATAGAGAAAGATCAAGAAGGATGCTAGGCTTATCCCAGTCTAGGTACATTGACCAGGTGCTAAAGAGATTTCGCATGGAGGAAAGTAAAAGAGGTTACTTACCTATTGGTCATGGCACACGTCTTTCTAAGAGGATGTCTCCTAAGACACCTGAAGAAAGAAATAGAATGAATTCTATACCTTATGCTTCGGCTATAGGGTCGATTATGTATGCTATGTTATGTACCAGGCCTGATGTGGCATATGCCTTGGGTGTAGCCAGTAGATTTCAGGTTGATCCAGGAGAGGATCACTGGAAGGCTGTGAAAAATATTCTTAAGTACCTGAGAAGGACTAAGGATATTTTTCTTATATACGGAGGATCTGATCTTAAACTAGAAGCCTATTCAGACTCTAGTTTTCAATCAGACCCAGATGATAGAAAATCCATTTCAGGGTATGTCTTTACCTTGAATGGTGGAGCAGTAAGTTGGAAGAGCACTAAACAGCAGACTGTAGCTGACTCAACTACCGAGGTAGAGTACATAGCTGTCAGTGAAGCCGCCAAGGAAGCTGTCTGGATGAAGAAATTCATCACAAAGTTGGGAGTAGTTCCTGAGATTGAGAACCCGGTGCCACTCAATTGTGATAACACTGGAGCAGTTGCTCAAGCTAAGGAACCGAGAGCCCATCACAAGTCCAAGCACATTCTGAGACGCTTCCATCTTGTCCGAGAGATAATCGAGAGACAAGAAGTCTGCATCAATAGAGTGGATACAAAGAACAACATAGCAGACCCGTTCACTAAGGCTCTACCACAGCGGGAGTTTGATCGCCACCTCGATAGTATGGGGTTAAAGAATAAGAGCGATTGGCTTTAGTGCAAGTGGGAGATTGAAAGGATTATGCCCTATAAGCCAATATTTGTATCTCCCAGACCATTGTAAATTGACAAGTTAATAAAGGCAATAATTTTTCATCATTCGCTATGTCATTATATGATGAACCCCATAGATTAGGGCTATGGTTGTAGGGCTATGATGAGATCATACCAGTGAGATCTAAGGCCTTAAAATCCTAATCTAGAATATTCCTAGTCATAGGAACCCTGAGTTGGGGATCAGGGTTTCCGGTTAGACTGGCACATCCTATGTATGCTGAAAAGGGTGACTGCTCTCACAGTCACTTGTGTGGGACACTAATACAAGGATGTGGGTGCTCATTAGCAAATGAGTTCACTGAATAGATCCAATTTGAGAACATCTAATGGAGCCTTAGCTGCATGTCAATAGATGTTTCTCATAGTGGGAGTTGTACAAGTAGTCCTATGACCTGAGACTGCCATAATACCTTATGTACATGAACCCATGCTTTGGTTCAATCTCAATCATGACACTGGGTCATGCACGAGGTTGATGCTGGGCATGGTGAATTGTATATGAAGGTAATGAGTAAGTCAACAAGGAATTGATCACTCCTAGTAGGAGGAGATTGCATCCAGCCAAATTAGGTCAGATGATGATTCAGGAAATCTTTGATCAAAGTACAGATATTAGAAATGATTTCTAATATCGAATTAATTGAATCATTAGTGTATGACTGAGCTGGGAATGAGTATAAGCTGGTTTTGACATGTTTCCATATCCATAGTTATATTCGGGATGCAAGATGATTAAAGGATCGAATTGTACGGGAACTTTCCACTGAAGGGTAGTTTTGGAATTTCACTAGAATTTCCATATCTTCCGGGTAGACATGATACGTTGCTAGACGTCAATCTTGTCTTGTGGGTTGATCAATTTAAATGGTTTAATTGGATCACCAATTAGGAGGAGTCCTAATTGACTAACTCGAGTTAGCTCGATTTGACCTAAATCGATTAGAATGAGTTCTGATCAAATTAGGTCAACTTGCACTCGGACCCACTGCTGGCTAGGTATGGAATCCAATGGGTCACACACTTAGGACAGATAATCAAGGATTTAATTTGGAATTAAATCTCGTTTGCAGATGAACACACTAGCATGTGTTGCAAACCATGGCTTCTACTTGAATCGGATTCGAGTTAGGGTTCCGATTTGGTCTTTTTTAGATCCAAATTCATTCCGGTTTGAATCTAATTGAAGATTCAAGACATTGGGCTAATAGTAGGCTAGCAATTGGGCTAACCTAAGAGGCTAAACCCCTTTCCCACATCACCTAAGTCCCTCCCCCTCTTTTCCCACGCGCGCACGCAAGGAGAAGAGTCCACGTGCGCGTGGACTCTTTCCCAAATGGCATCTTTGCATGAAAAAGGAAAAGGGGTCGACATTTTTTTGGCTGAAAGGGCGTGGAAGAGAGTCCACCTAGGCGTGGACTCTTCATAAAAGGGGATTATCGTGAAAGAAAGAAAGAAAACACCGAAGGGGCGCGACTCCTCTTTTCTGCGCGCGCCCTTCTGTGTTTTCTCGCGACTCTTTCTTGCATCTTCCCATCCCAAAGGCCGTGAGATTAAATCAAGGGCCGTGAGATGAAGGGAAAGGACGTGAGAAGGGAGAGAGGGGCGTGAGAGGGTGATTGCAGATGGGTAGGCGCCTCTCTGTCGCCTATTTAAGGAGAAGACTTCACCGTAAAAAATAAGATTTTTCAGATTTTTTTTCTACAGCGAAGTCTTGCTTCTATTTTCCCTCTCCCTCTCCAGAAGATTGTTTCCCCCTCCTCTCTTTCCTCTTTGATTCCTTTACAGAGCCTTGGCTCTGTCGAATCTCAGAACAGAAGGAGAGTCAGAGAGAAACTCTCCGATGGTAAAGGAAGAAGGTGCCTCTCCTTTCTTTCTTACATTAAGACAATCTTGTCTTAATTTTCTTCTCCCACCAAGACAAGCCTTGTCTCATTTTAGGACAAGGGCTTATTCTTAAGACAAGAGTGTCTTAAGGGGCCAAAGTTGCTAGACGACAAGGAGAAGGGTAAGAGAGAAGTTTTAGTCCCAGTTTGGCTAGAGGAGTCCTAGCCAATAGCCCATATATCAAGTTCTTGGGGTAGAACTTGATTGGAAGGAACCCAATTAAGGAGTCAGTGTCTTGATCATCTGCCCGTATGGATCACCATCGGAGGGCGGACAAGTGGACGCCTGGTGTGTTCAAGAGGCTACTCAATTTGGAGTTCATTTCTCCATCAGACTGGTAATAGCGATCTGAGGTTAGTATTTAAACAATGTTTAAATTTGGACATGCATGTAGTCATAGTTTTAATTGCTAATAAGGTGATTTGGGATTAGGGTTCGGACCTGGTTTCATAAATTTTGAAATCCACGCTTCCGCACTGGTTCCCGAACCCAACACCTATATAAAGGACCTTACCCCTCATTTGTATAGTTAATATTGATGAATGAAAGAAAATATTTTGAGTGCTACTCTTCTAGTTATTGCCTTTGTTCCTTAAGAACGTCGATCTTTATGAGGGAGCGCCTTTGCCTTCTGGCATTGAGAGGTGTGAGGCCTCAAGTTACCTTCTCTTTCGTGCAAGCCATCCTCCATCTTCGAGTCCGTAGTCCATCGGGATGATCCACCTTGGCGCCTAGCAAGAAGAACTCTATCCACCACCAACCTCAACTCTCATTCCTTCATCTCTTGTTTTCTTTTTGTTGAATCCTAACTCTTTCCTTGATTGCTCGCAGGTCCTCCAGGTGCCACGAACATGGAGTCAGTCTCCCTTGCTTTCGAGACCGTCGGAAGAAAAGCCGGCACATTTACGAGGTTGAAGGCTCGACCATCCAGGCCGCATTCGTGAGAGTGAGTTGACTTGGCATTTGGCACTTCAAAACTTTTAAGGTTTGCCACCCTTACTCCTAAGTTGGTATTGATCCGAGAGCTAAGTCCTACAGGGTTTCTCAATCCCGGGATCCTCTTCCTATCCTGTTTAGGGGCTTACTTGCTAGTTTGAAATTCTTGTTATTGTAGAACCCTAGATATACTTTTGCTTGTCTTCGAGAATCCTTAACCTCTTTTAAAAACCTAAAAGTCACAAAGAAAAATTGCCTGCATCATCCTAGCATCTAGTTAGTCCCGCATCATTCTGGTATCAGAGTATGGTTAGGACTTAGCATCTTCTTAAGTACTTGGATTGGGTGCTTCACCATGGCCGTCCTGTCATAGTAAAAAAGAAGGGTTGCAAGACCCTCACTTCCCATTCCACGGGGATTTCCTATGGCGTGTAGGGGTGCCGATGTAATTGACCTTTGAAGGGGAACATAAGGAAATAAGTTTTAAATTTAAAAAAAAAAAAATTGCTTTGCATCATTAGAATCTAGCATCTTCTTTAAATTTCTGCATACTTTTCGCTCAATACATGGCTTGTTGTTTTAGGTTTTGCTGTTTGTAGGAACCTCTAAACTTTCTGATTTTTATTTTGCCAGATTCCATGTAATTGAAATTAATTTTATAAATTTTCTCAGATTTTATTGCAGCCTGTAGAATTTCTACATGCTGGAATACTACTTAAGAACAAAATCTGTTCTGAGATTTTTAGCAAGTACACATCTTTTCATGTTTTCATTTCTCAGGTTCATATCTATTTATTTCCATCATCTTATTTCTGCTATCATACATTAAAAATCCAAAAACAAAGTTTAGTGACATTCCATTAGATCATGTGTGTGCCATCATTCTCATAAAAAAACTTAAGGGCGTCAATATCAAAAGATAAGGAAAGGAAGTCATTACCTTTCCTTAGCTCAAAAATAACCACCCTTACATTTCGAACCCAAACCTAATCTAAAATCTAGTAGCAATCTAATAGATTAGGGACATCAATGAGTTGGGTTTGACCATTTTGGGGAAGCTGGTTGCATACAATACTTTAATTGGTACTGGAAAGCTGATGTCTAAGGCAAGAGGTCTAGCATCAAACAATCTAAGCAGTGTTATGGTTCCTTAATTGGGTCCTTGCGAAAGCAAGGGGGCCTCCCACACTCCCACCTCTTACCTGGCCGGTGAAAGGGCTAATTGATTGTGCTATGCGTCTTCTACATGGACTCATTGTGATTGAACTCTTAGGTCTAGCATACCCGTAACACCTTTCGTTATGTGTTGCATGTCGACTAGATCAGGAGTCCCCTATCACCCCCATCATTCCCAGTCAAGTGAACCCATGGAAAACACCGATGAGATTCAATTAAGGGTCATCACTGAACAGTTAGCTAGGATAAACAAAAGGCTTGATGAGTTTGAAGATAGATTTGGAGCCTTAGAAAAGGACAATAGACCATCCATTGAACTTAAGCCTGAGTCACCTCCCCACCCTAGGGAATACTGTCAGCATGATCCTTCCTTAGAGGCTGAGCCAGAAGATCAATTGTTAGAAGAGTATGAGGGAGAGGAAGGACAGTTTGAATCTGTAGACCTTTTAAAAGTAGTTAGGTGCATCCTTACCTAAAACTTAGTGCAAGAAGATTGGCATAGTATCAACATCCTACAAACCTTTGTCAGACTAGGGGATAAGGTGTGCAAGATCATAGCTGATAGTGGGAGCTATGTCAATGCCATTTCTTTAAGTACCGTTAAATCCCTAGGATTGACCCCAGTACCTCACCCCAACCCTTATAAGGTCTCATGGATAGATTCGACCTCAATACCTATCAAATCTAGATGCCAAGTCTTGATCAAGCTGCAATCATATGAAGATATGATTTTGTGTGATGTCCTTCCCATAGGCATCAGTAGCATTATCCTAGGTCGTCCTTGGCTTTACGATCATGATGCCACCCTTTTTGGTCAAACCAATCCTGTACCTTTAACCACCATGGAAAGAAATTTACAATCAATCCAATTCAACCTAAGGACCAGGTTAAAAGAGGATCAAGTAGACTTAAGGAAAAGAAACCTGGAGTCAACCTAATTAGTGACAAGGAGTTAGAGAAGGAGAATACTGAGGGAACCCCTACCACTAGAGAAATTCATGAATGGGCCCAGAGAGAAGAACCATCTGAAGAACTTCAGGAAGAAAAGATTGAGCCCACTGAGAATTTAAGTGAAGAAACCCCTGAGCCTAATGAGGAATCCAAAGAAGACATCTCTGAATCAAGTCTAGTGGAGAAGTGTGATGTAGATGGACCCAAGGCTGAAATCACTAAGGAACTCATAGAAAAAGATCCTGAACCCACTATAGAATTTGAAGGAGTAACTAAGCCAGGATCGAACATAGTAGAGGAAGGTGAAGGTTCATAAGTATTGCCCATAAAGGAAGTCCAGGAATAAGTCCATATGGAACAACCCCAAGAGGTAGACATTAGTTTTGAGGACTTTCAAGATAAAATTCTCAAAGACCTTCCTGATGACCTTCCACCATCTAGGAACACCCAGCCTGCCTTGGAACTTGCACCCGTAGATCAATGTCCAAATTTTAAGATCATCCAGAATAACCAAGGTCTATTTCATGTTTCTCATTGATTGCCCCAAGACTCTGATTCCTATTTCCTACCCTTCCCTGAGCCTTCTCACATTTCTAGAGCCATGGAGTTACATTTTGTTGAGATTACCAGATTGCATGACTCCTTAGAGCCCATCCCTTTTGCCCTATACTTCTGGTATACCTTATGGCATATACTAGGGATCCATGGTAATTTTTTTTGTGTATACCAGACCAGGGTCAAAGTTATAGAGTCAATAATCTGTTATGTTTAGGCCCTAGAGAGTCCAATAAAATTCCGCTCTATAGGAATGCTTAGTTGAGTCTGCATTTTGCATCATGTTAGAATTCTGCATTAAGTACAAATTTTAAAATAATTTGGCTGATTCCCAGAAACGAGCCAAAGAGTTTGAAATAGGGGATTCTATAATGATTAGGCTTAGGCCTGAATGGTTTCCACTAGGAACCGTTAATAAACTTCATGCTCGTGGAGCTGGTCCCTTTAGAGTGATAAGGAGAGTTGGACCTAATGCCTATGTGCTTGAGCTACCCCCAGATTATGGCATTAGCTCGACTTTCAATATCCCGGACCTAGTCGAGTATAGGGAACCAACAAACCTACCCAGTAAGCCATTTGGGCCTAACCTTTCATTTAAGAGCGAACCTGACCCAGAGTGTCCACCTTCGATTTTACCTGAGAGAGGAGAGCGGATCGAGCGTGTCCTGGATGATCAAGCTATGACCACCCGGGGCAAAGGCTATCAGTATTACTTGGTCCGATTGCAAGGCCGACCACAGTCCGATGATTCATAGAATACCCGAGAGGACTTGCAGCACCTCGACCCCAACCTTCTGGAGAAGTATCAAAGCCAAATCAACCCTAACTCAACAGGGTTGAGTTCCTCCCACTCTAGGAGAATTGGTATGGGCACCAGACCTCTGATTAGGGTTTCAATTTTTGGGTCCTGTAATAAGGCTTCAAGCCTAAGCATTATAATTTTTAGTCATGAATTTAGTCTCAATTGCTTTTGTTTTAGTCTTGTACATTGACCAATTTGGTCAAGTTGTATCTATGAGTCCTGTATTGAGTCTAGTCCGAGTCTGGGCCCAAGCCGGAGTGGTCTTTGAGTCCAGCTCAACTACAATTGGGTCAGGTCTTGAAGGATGACATTTTCAGCCTTGGGGTGCCACTTCATCATCCCATGTGGTACCACCTCTCCTTGCCAAGTGGGCGGCACAAGTCTAATTTCTTGGGCACCAAAGGAGACAACATCACTTGATTTTTTCCTCCCTTCCCTTCCCCTATCAAGCCACTTGCTAAAGGTGTCATGGGCGACCAAGGAAAGGTTGAAGACATAGGCATTACCCCAAGCCCCATATCATATTTCTCTCCAAAGATGAGTGGGCAACCAAGGAAAGAAGAAAGACACAAGCCTTTCTCCAAGCCCCATATATTGTTTCTCTCCAAAGATGGGTGGGCAACCAAGGAAAGAAGAAAGACACAAGCCTTGCTCCAAGCCCTATATCTTGTTTCTCTCCAAAGATGGGTGGGCAACCAAGGAAAGAAGAAAGACACAAGCCTTGCTCCAAGCCCCATATCTTGTTTCTCTCCAAAGAGGGGTGGGCGACCAAGGAAAGAAGGAAGACACAAGCCTTGCATAATGCCTTCTTCCTAAAATGATGATCTGCTTTCCAAGTCCAAGGGTGCCAAGATCCTTCCTCCATGCCCAAAATCAAGCCATGCCCAAAATCAAGCCACCCAATCTCATGCAAAGCCTTGGTTGGCCAAGAAGAAGGGAGTGCAAAATTTTGGCATTTTTTCAAGATAAAACATGTATTTTTCTTGTGAATTTGAAAAGGGTCCTAAGGTGCCTATATGAAGGACCTTACGCCTCATTTGTATGGTTAATCTTGATGAATGAAAGAAAATATTTTGAGTTCTACCCTTCTAGTTATTTCCTTCGTTCCTTAAGAACGTTGATCTCCGTGAGGGAGCGCCTTCGCCTTCGGGCATTGAGAGGGTGAGGCCTCAAGTTACCTTTGTTGGGAATTGTGTCCCAAAGCTAATCACCTAGGCTATAGGCAGTTGTGCTCAGTATTATAATTTGTATATGAATTAATAAAACTTTATTTTGGCAGCTCATCACATTATTCATTTCCCTGTAATAAACTTTTTTTATATGATGAAGTCCTTAGGATTGCACTGACTTTGATATAGAGAGGATATATTGAGTGGTCCTTTAAAAGGTTCATAACCAAATGATACATTATACAAGATGGTAATGTATCAAGTGTAGGTTGTTGTGGTTCACATCGTTTGGTTATCTTCTTGACCAAAGGAGTATGGTGATACTGATGTGATCTACAAGTGGAATGTCTGATATCTCATTGAACGTGACTCCGTGGAGCTCCTTTCTGCCAAAAAATTGCTCGCGATTGGATATAGGTATATGTGTCCCTCCGACCTAAGGTCACCAGGGTAGCTTGCAAGTAACTGCCTGTGCTTTGGTGTTGGACTACCCAGATTTTTAATCCTGTGACAGAAGGTTTCTGGGTACAGGAAAGTACTTGTGAAGCAGTGGTGGACCAAGATAGAATTGACCTGTCTAAGTTGTTTGGATTGAATGTCTCACAGTGTCTCAATTTAGCAAATCCTCGACCGGGATAGTCCTAGTGAGGAGTCACTGGATTTGCGAGGTTGAGACATGTTGTGGATTAACTCAGTTAGGGTTGGCAGTCTAATCCTAGGTCATCTTGAGCACTGGAGGTCAAAGGGATGAATTATACGGTAACCATATGCTAGAGGTTCGATAAATTGCTCTCACATCTTCGGCTTATCCGGATGCCGGGACCCATTGCTAGATGGTATCTTGTGGTAGTACTGGAAGTGTTCCAGTGCTACTGTTTAGGTTCGAACTTATGAAATCACACGCCATAAAGAATTTTTTCCTGATCCGGGAACCGATCAATGATTGGAAATCGTTTCGGTATTAAGGTCAAACGACCTAATTGAGTACATATTGGATTTTTTCTGGTCCACCTGGTCTGATTTGAATCGACCAAAATTGGTTTGAATCAAATAAGAATTATTCCTGGTCGATCAGGACTGGACTCGATTATTTTTATTGATCAGGTTTGGTCGGACCGGGGTTTTTTTTTTTTTTTAATGAACCGGTTTTTGTTTTGATGAATGAGTTTTTTTCTGGGTATGATTTCACGGTATTTTGTCTCCTAGCCATTTTTTTATCACCGGTTTGGACTTGCCCTGTTTCCGTGCTCTTGGTTTCACCGTTTGGATGGGATTTAAAAAACAAGTTGATCAGATTAGCTTGGGATGAGATCGCATGAGTTCGGTTGCAAGTTGGATTTCAGATATTGATCCATTAGAGAGGGTCTCACGGTTTTTTCTCTCCCGCACTTCAATCCCATCTCTCGGTCCCTGTTGTTTTCACGGTGATTCATTCCTATCTCTTGGTCTTTGGTTACACGGTGATTTTGTTCTCATCCGCCAGCGAGTTCCCAGCAATCTCCACCGATCTAAGCCAGCAATTCCAGCGTTTTAACCGGTCCAGAGTTTTTCAAAGAGTTTGATTTTATCCGGTTTTCTTCTCACGGTGTTTTCTTGCCTTCACGCATTTTTTCGCTTGGTGTGTATCAAGTTTTCATCTTGGGGTTGCTGAGGGAGCAAGAGAGGATAAAGAAGGCCGTGAGTTGTATTTGAGGGGAAGAACAGAGCATTTGCACAGGGCGTGTGAGAGAGATTGCAACGTGGCTTGCGGTGAGAGGGAAAGTAGCAGGCCGTGAGATGGGGATGTAAAGAAAACAGAGCATAGCTTAAGGAAATAATAGGGGAGGAGCAGAGAGCGTTCCGTGAAGAGTTTTATGGGACGGAAATTCTGAGTGCAGAATTCGTGGAACGACTCGTGATATTCTTTCCTGATTTTTGGTTTCAATCGTGTGCTCTTCGCGGAGTTTTTGCGGTCCTGGAGAAGACCATGCATAGGAATTTATTTTGTTTTTCATGGTTCACTTAGCCGTTGTCACACCCTGAATCCAGCACTGAAATCAACTATGTGATCGACGGCACAAATTCTAGATTTTATCTTAAAAATCATGCAAGGTACACAAGAGTCAAATACATCAAAATTAAAACTAATATCTTAGAGATCATGCAAGATACATAAGATACACAAGAGTCAAACACATCAAAATTAAAACTAATATTATATAAACAATTGATTAATAATTACCCAATCCATTTATTAAATCAATATCACTAATTGGTCTATTGATTCATAACAAGCATCAGTAACCGAAACTAACTCTAACTAACTAACTCAACATTAATGAAGCTCCGTCTCACGCCCAGCCCAATCCTTGCTATGTATCTTGAGTCTCTGAAAAAAAAAAAAACAGAAAATAGGAAAAATATGGAGTGAGCTATACAGCCCAGTAAAGTTCCTTCACAATCATACCAGTATTAATATAAAAACTAAAAACAGCAACGTCATAATCATATAATGGAAAACGATAAATTTTTCGGTCACGCAACCAAAACCAATCACATGTCAAGTATATCAAAACCTTTCATAACATTATATTTCCTTTATATGTTTTCATTAACTTTTCCTTTTCTTTAGGGTTATGGACTAGCCACGGTCACACTCCAGCCTATGACTGGAACACTGTTATCACACTCCTGCTTGTGACTGGCACACTATATGTCACACTCCAGCCTATGACTAACAATCTCATAATCGACCATGTACAATCTGCCTATGGCCAGGTTCACGTACTAAGCCCGCTTTGGCTATGTAATTGACCATGTACGACCTGCCCATGGCCAGACTCACGTACTAAGCCCGCTCTGGCTATATAATTGACCATGTACGACCTGCCCATGGCCAGGCTCACGTACTAAGCCCGCTCTGGCTATATAACCACGATCCCGTGGCATGGCTAGTCCAAACACCGTTAACACTTATCTTTTCACATCATCTTGTCAAAACATATTATTTTCCAACAACCGATATCACGATCCAACCCATTTCAAAGATCACTTGATAACCATAGTATATTAAAATAAAATATAAATAACAATAATAACAAATCCATTTATATTTTGGGAAATCAATCATACTATCCGAAAGCACCCATGCATGTAAACATATGTATATTCGGATCAAATCAGGCAAACTAAAATAATAAACACACACATATATATATATACTGGTGATCAATTCCAGAATCCTTACCTCTCAAAATTCAATTATCTACACCTGAACTAGTCTATACCCCAAATCTGCGCAACGCCTTCCTGCTCAGGGGACTGATTCCCTGCATAAATAATTTAATTAAAAATCTAAATTCTCAATTTCTATAAATTTCGAGAAAATCTCCTGATTCTCTCTCTTATTTCTCTCTCTTCTATTTATTTATTTTCCTTCTTTCTCTCTCCTCCTTCTCTCTCCTCTTTCTCTCTCTTATTTCTCTCTCCTCATCTTCTCTCCCCTCTCTCTCCCTCTCATCATATTCTCTCTCCTCTTTTATTTTTTTATTATTATTTCTCTCTTTTTTTCCTTTTTTTTTTATTTTTCTCTTTTTTTTTTCTACGGAACAAGCCCTCTTCCTTTATTTATTTATTTTTTTTCTTCTCCCATTCTCTTCTTCTCTCCTCCGCCTCCACCAAACTCCCCCTCTCTCTCTCTCTTGGCTTAACCGAGCCGAGACCCCCCTCCTCCACGATGGCCAGCGATGCCATGGAAGGATTGCCGGAAAGCAGATCGGCGGTCAGAGGAAATAGTGGCGTGACCACCACTGGTCCACAGCCCTAAGATCGAACTGAAACAAATCCAAAAAAATAAAATAAAATAAAATAAAACTCACCGGCCTCACTGGACTGTTAGATGCTCGCCGGAGAGAGGAGACGACTGCTTGGAAAGGAGTTTGAAAGCTTGATTGGGCGACGGTGGAAAGGAATTTAAAACAAACTCTCGACGGATCCCCCTTACCGTTTGGGAAGTAACCACCGCCCGATCGGAGTCCAAACTCATCCCAAATATGCCTCTGACAAATCCCCTCTCCTCCACGTCTCTGCCCCTGAAATCTCCGGCGAAGATGCTGGCTGGACAAGGGTGAGGAAGCATCCCTTGTTTCCGACTGCTCTCTCTCAGTCCCGTTCGTCCCTTTTTTTTTTGACTTTGGTTTGGGTTGAAGTCGGCTGGGCCTGCCGACTTCAGCCCAAGCCCGGATATTACATTCTCCCCCGTTAAAAAAATTTCGTCCTCAAAATTAGCTTGATTGAGATTTTTTAACCTTAAAAATAACCGACCCTCATGTCATTCGATCTCCAACTTCTAATTAGTCTACCTCTTAAGGTACTTACTTTCCAAGTCTTATTCAAAACTTGATCTTTTTCATTTATAATCCAGATCAAATTTTTGACATTCAAACCATATCCTAATCACTTATGACATAGTTCTGAGTCCATGTTATGTCTTAACAACCACTAAGTGATTTCCAAATCACAAATGTCCAGTCTCGAATAATCATAACTTGAATTCCGATATCACTCACATCTATCAAAATCACTTATACTACAGTTCCAAATCATCATAATCTAAGTTCTAACACTATTCTTGTAATATCCTAATAATCATCATGTCATTATAATTTTAATCACTTGTATTATCATCCCAAATGGTCATAACCTACTCATACCTGTCACTACTGAATTGGATGCGTCGTTATCCAGCTGGGTGAGTACATATACCCATCCCTGAGTTACTGATTTCTGCTGTCCTTCTAGTTGTTGTCTTTCATGAGGTACTTGTTGCTGTGACCCTTGACCATATGGACATACAACCGCCTTATGACCCGGTTTGCCACAATTACGGCACTTCCACTCATCTAGCCATGTACAATCCCGCTTATAGTGAGGACCACCACACTTATAATATTTGACATCACTCTTTTGTTGAATATTGTCATTTGGAGTAGCATTATCAGGCTTCCATGTCTTTGCACTGATGTTTCCATTAGATTGATCCTGAAATCCTCCTGATCTGGATCTTTTCTTTAAAGCTTTTTCTCTCATTGCTTGAGTGACATCCAGCTCCCTTTCTATAATCAGTGCCTTGTTGACGACCTCCTTATAGGTTGTTAGCTCAAAGCAGTCACCTGATGCTGAATCCGACCTCTAAGTCCATTTTCAAATTTTCTGGCCCGGATCCCTTCATCTGCTAAGAGTGATGGAGCATATCTCGATAATTCTTCAAACTTTGCAGTATACTGAGAAACAGTTAAGTTACCTTGCTCCAAGCGATCAAATTCTTGAAATTTTTGTACCTGAATACTTTGAGGAAAGTACCTCTCATAGAAAATCTTTCTGAAATCTGTCCAGGTAAAAGGTGCATCGTTTGGTCCTTGCTTCCCAAGCTCCAACTCCCACCAAGCAGCTACCTCGTCTTGTAATAAAAATGTAGCAAAAGTAACCTTCTCCCCTTCCGGACACCGCAAGGCTTGGAATACCTTTTCCATAGCCTTCAACCAACCCTCTGCCTCTATGGGATAAGATGTTTCCTTGAATACCGATGGCGCATACTTCTTGAAATCTATCAAAGTGATTGGTTATTCTTGTGGAATCCTAACTTCTGGCTGCTACTGCTGTAATAATAACTATTGCATGAACTGTTGCTATTGCTGTTGCGCTTCCATTAATCTCAGTCTATCAGCTCTTGCAGTAGCTTGTTGCTGCACTAAGTATTGCAATAGCTGGGGAAGACCCACCTGGTCCCCAGGCTAAACTCCAGATCCTCTTGGTGTTCCCATTTCTGCAATCCCAGTATCTGGGGTGTTGTCTAAAGAATTGGGTGCCGGTTCCCGTGGATGTTACCCATCACCAATGTTGTCCATGGGATCGGGCGTTGGTTCCCGTGGATGTTCCTCATTACCAGAAAGAACCCCAGTATCCTCGAGCTTCTCTATAGGATCCCAAGCATTTGATCCATCCGCAAATCTTGTGGGCCTCCTAGCACGACCACGCCCACTACCACGCACCATGGAAATCCTACACCAGTCATTATTAGTATACAACTAACACTCAGATGGTCAAAACAAACATGACATAATATCTACCCCACCTATGAATCAACCCACACTCTCTCGATGAGCTTATACCTTAAGATCCTAGAACCTGGTTTGCTCTAATACCACTCTATCACGTCTCGAATCCAGCACCGGAATCGGCTATGTGACCGGCCACACAAACTCTAGATTTTATCCTAGAGATCATGCAAGGCCTAGGTACACAAGAGTCAAATACATCAAAATTAAAACTAATATTATATAAACAATTGATTAACAATTACATAATCCATTTATTAAATCAATATCACTAATTGGTCTACTGATTCACAACAAGCATCAGTAACCGAAACTAACTCTAACTAACTAATTAACTCAACATTAATGAAGCTCCGTCTCACACCCAGCCCAATCCTCGCTATGTATCCTAAGTCTCTGAAAAAAAATAGAAAATAGAGAGTGAGCTATACAGCCCAGTAAGGTTCCTTCACAATTACACCAGTATTAATATAAAAACTAAAAGCAGTAAGATCATAATCATATAATGGAAAATGATAAATTTTTCGGTCACGCAACCAAAACCAATCACATATCAAGTATATCAAAACCTTTCATAACATTATATTTCTTTTATATGTTTTCATTAACTTTTTCTCTTCTTTAGGGTTCTGGACTAGCCACGGTCACACTCCAGCCTGTGACTAGCACACTGTTGTCACACTCCTGCTTGTGACTGGCACACTATATGCCACACTCCAGCCTGTGACTGCAATCTCATAATCGATCATGTATAATCTGTCCATGGCCAGGCTCACGTACTAAGCCCTCTCTGGCTATGTAATTGACCATGTACAACCTGCCCATAGCCAGGCTCACGTACTAAGCCCGCTCTGGCTATATAATTGATCATGTACAATCTGCCCATGGCCAGGCTCACATACTAAGCCTACTCTGGCTATATAATTAATAATGTACAACCTGCCCATGGCCAGGCTCACGTACTAAGCCCGCTTTGGCTATATAACCATGATCCCGTGGCATAGCTAGTCCAAACACCGTTAACACTTATCTTTTCACATCATCTTGTCAAAACATGTTATTTTCCAACAACCGATATCACGATCCAACCCATTTCAAAGATCACTTGATAACCATGGTATATTAAAATAAAACACAAATAACAATAATAACAAATCCATTTATATTTTGGAAAATCAATCATGCTATCCGAAAGCACCCATGCATGTAAACATATATATATTCGGATCAAATCAGGCAAACTAAAATAATAAACACACACACATATATATACTGGTGATCAGGTCCAGAATCCTTACCTCTCAAAAATCAATTATCTATACCTGGACTAGTCTATACCCAAAATTTGTGCAACACCTTCCGACTTAGGGGACTGATTCCCTACATAAATAATTTAATTAAAAAGCTAAATTCTCAATTTCAATAAATTTCGAGAAAATATCCTAATTCTCTCTCTTATTTCTCTCTCTTCTATTTATTTATTATTTATTTATTTTCCTTCTTTCTCTCTCCTCCTTCTCTCTCCTCTTTCTCTCTTCTCATCTTTCTCTCCCTCTCTCTCCCTCTCATCATATTCTCTCTCCTCTTTTATTTTTTATATTATTATTTCTCTTTTTTTTTCCTTTTTTCTTTTTTTTTTCCCCTTTTTTTTCCACGGAACAGGCCCTCTTCCTTTATTTATTTATTTTTTTTCTTCTCCCGTTCTCTTCTTCTCTCCTCCGCCTCCACCGAACTCCCCCCTCTCTCTCTCTTGGCTGAACCGAGCCGAGACCCCCCTCCTCCACGATGGCCAGCGATGCCATGGAAGGATTGCTGGAAAGCACATCGACGGTCAGAGGAAATAGTGGTGCAGCCACCACCAGTCCACGGCCCTAAGACCGAATCGAAACAAATCCAAAAAATAAAATAAAATAAAATAAAACTCACCGGCCTCACTAGAATGTTGGATGTTCGCCGGAGAGGGGAGATGACGACTTGGAGAGGAGTTTGAAAGCTTGATTGGGTGACGGTGGAAAGGGATTTAAAGAAAACTCTCGACGGATCTCCCTTGCCATTTGGGAATTAACCACCACCCGATCGGAGTCCAAACTTATCCCAAATATGCCTCCGACAAAGCCCCTCTCCTCCACGTCTCTGCCCCCGAAATCTCCGGCGAAGATGCCCGCCGGACAAGGGTGAGGAAGCCTCCCCTGTTTCTGATTGCTCTCTCTCAGTCCCGTTCATCCCTTTTTTTTTTTGACTGGTTTGGGTTGAAGTCGGCTGGACCTGCCGACTTTAGCCCAAGCCCGAATATTACAACCATGACCTGTTTATTGATTCCTGGAGGACTAGTATCCATCCAGGAGTTGGATCAGCGAGAGGCCGTGCATGGATACTCTAGAGGGTGGACATTTGGACACCTTGAGAGATTGGAGAAAATCTCTTCTTCTTGCTATTTGCATATCTGTTTTGCTGTTGAAGGAGTTCAACTGGCTTCCTTGATTTACTACTGATATGTTCTGAAGACTGAGGGAGTCAGCTTCTTCCTGCTTCGATCAGGTATATTATTTATTTTTGTTATCATGCATGCTTAGATCTAGATTTTATCATGTTATTTATAATTATTGCATTTGCGTTTACATGCCTATGTATTTGTTATATGCATTATGTTTATGTTAGATCCTATGCATGAGTAGGTTTTTTCATATGCATGTTAAAATTTTTAATTATGCAATACCTACTCCCTAGTGTAGCATGCTTAGGGTAGGCATCCATACACTGGTTTCCTTTCAGTGGTATCAAAGCCACAGGTTCCTGTGTAGCATATCATTATTGCATGATTTTGGATCTGTATCTAGATTAGGGATTACTTTTAGGAACTTAGTTGAGACTTTCACCATGGCCGTGTGTCCGTAGAGATTAATTAGGGTTTAAAACCCCTAAGTTTCTATGGCACGAGACGGTTCGTCTGTGTTGTTCTTTTTAGAAGGATCCTTAAAGGAAATCTATGGTATTAAATATGTTTTAATCCTGATACATGAATATACATTGGCATGTCTAAAATGTTTAAGGCTTGCAATATTATAAATTAATATGATAGAACTAGATATGATGCATGAAAAATGTAAAAGAGTTTTACATGAATTTAATTAAAAATATTTTAATTAAAAGTTGGCTTATAATCTAACAATAATGAATTGAAAGATTAATTAAATGACAAGCCACATTAGGGTTTATGAAACCTAATGTCATTTAAATAAGCCATCCAGGTTAATTGGGTTAGCTTTTTAATTAGGTCCATTTATTAGGTTAGACCTAAGGTTTGTTGAATTGGACTTAAGAGAACTAATCAAATGTTGATAAGGACCTTCTCTTTAGTATCTATCTAATAGTTAGATGGGTTAGTCCATTCTTCTAAAATGGATCTAATTAGTGGCTCTGTGGTAAGCCCAAGTTCTTAGGCTGGTCTAATCTAGTCTGGTAAATCGATTGGTGTCTAGGCAGGTTTGGCATTTTTGATCATGGCTGCATGAGGCTACCTCTTTCCTGGCCAACTTGGTTGGTGTCTAGGAAAGATGGTTAATGGCATATACTTACCCATGATCTCACCTACCTGGCCAATCCGGTCAACCAGAACTGATTAGAAGAGCTTATTGATTCGAGTTAACCCATGTCACCCAAGTTGATCAGCTTGTCTGATCTTTAGGTGCTCATGGACCAACTTGTTGAATTTAATTCAACACTCCTGAGAATTGATTTGATCAGTAGGAGGTTGATCCATGTTCTTCTTTCTGTTCTTCTATAATAATTTAATTAAAATCCTCTAAAATTATCAGGTCCTGAAAAAGACTAAGTCAATGAGTTGATGGTGTCTTAGCCTCCCATTAAGTGGGTTAGTAATGAGTCTTTTAGCTTTGTGTACATCGGCAGTTCCAAAGAACGGGTGTGCATCTGGTTACTGGGATTACTCTCCCATAGATGATGGTTCAGTGCAACCTTCTTAACGTTGATCAGGTGGGCCAGCCAAAGTCAGGCTTGGTCATTCATTAGCTGGAAGCATCGGATTTGTCATATTAATGGTTGGACCTAACCAGAGACCCGCAATAGGAGGCCCCTAGGCCGATTGGGGATTCTGTGGGGCAAAAATTTATTACTGGAAGTTGCTTAGGGAAGCAATTGGTTAGAAAACCTACCTTTAGGCGCGTATGGGTGAGCCGGCCAAAGTTGGGCTCATACGTGGTCTATTGGATTTCAGTACCCACTATGAAATGATGATATCACGGATTAGAGTTAGAGGCTCCCAATCTGAAAAATTAATGGGAGGGACCTTTAGACTAAAGTCCAAATCTTTTGGTTTAATAGATTAATTTATATACTAATTTGGTCTTAATTTTATTTAGATGTTTTCAAACCTTTCGCTCCAGTCACTTCTCGATAGCGAGAAGTTAAAGGGTCCCAATTTTGATAGCTAGTATCAAAAATTGAGGATAGTCTTGGAGCACGGGTGGATCCTTTATGTGATAATGGATCCAGCACCCGAAATCCCTCCTGCCAATGCTCGGAGTTCGGTTAGGGACACTTACTTGAAGTGGGTTTCTGATCAACTACTATCTGATGCATAATGTTGGCGGCGATGAACGACGAGTTCAGTCACAAATTTGAGGAGGCCCAGCCATACAAGATTCTTTAAAGGTTGAAAGAATCTTTCAGCATGCCAGACGATATGGAGCAGTACAAAGTGTTTTGTGCCATCTACAATGCCAAAATGTGTAATGGTGGTTCGGTCACTGATCATGTATTATACATGATCGAGATGATCGAATGATTGGGCAAGCTCGGATGTCCCTTGCACAAGCAAGTCGGCAAGGATGCGATCTTGAATTCTCTACCCTCCTTCTATCTTGATTTTCTCGATCATTATAGAATAAATAAGCCTGCAGTCAATTACCATGGTTTGATGGGGTTGCTGTAAACTTACAAGAAGGACCACCAACTGAATAAGGGGGTGGTGAATTTAGTGGGAGGTTTTAGAGGTCGTTGTCTCTTTAAGAAAGGGAAGAAGAAAGGTAAGGGAAAGAAGGTGCAGAGTGCTCCTGGCCCTAGTCAGGCCAAGAAAGTGAAAGCTGATCAAGCTGGTGCAGAGTGCTTCTATTGTAAGAAGCAAGGACACTAGAAGAGGAATTGTCCTCTTTATCAAGCATCCTTAGACCCGAACAAGCCAAGGAAGGGAAAGCAGTAGGGTGCTGGACAAGGTATTTATATGATAAAACCTTGTAATTTATCTATTTTTGTCACGGTCTGTTAATGTAATGTACATGTCTAGCAAACGTCCAAGGATAGAAAATTTTAGTGACTTGTATCTGTGGCACTGTAGGCTAGGTCATATTAACCAGAATAGGATAAACAAGTTGCAAGGAGATGGCCTCCTCGAGGTCAGTGATTCTGACTCACTGCCCACTTATGAATCTTGTTTGCTTGATAAAATGACCAAGTCACCATTTATTGGAAAAGGTGATCGAGCTACAAAACTTCTGAGTCTCATACATACTGATGTATACGGACCCACGATAGTTAGTGCAAGAGGTGGATACAGATATTTTATTACATTTACAGATGACCTTTCAAAGTATGGTTATATCTTCTTGATGAGATATAAATCTGAATCATTTGAAATGTTTAAACGATATAGTAATGAAGTAGAGAAATAAATTGGAAAGAGTATTAAAACTCTTCAATCTAATCGAGGCGGTGAATACATATCCGGTGAGTTCATGACATATCTTTAGGAGAATGGGATTCTCTCTCAGTGGACTCCTCCAGGAACATCCTAGTTGAATGGTCTGTCCGAAAGGAGGAATCGAACCTTGTTGGACATGGTTCGTGATGGGAATTCTCCTAGGGTGCCGGGAATCATGCAGCATGTGTAAGGGATTTGGTGACTAGGGCGGAAGCGTGGATTTCAAAAATTTATTATGAAACCACTTCCAAACCCTTAATCCAAGACCTCCTTACTAGGAATTAAAACATACAAACATGCATATATAATATAAACTAGAGTTTAGGCACCAACCTGAACCGCTAGTATCCAATCCGATGAAGAAAAACCCTGATTCAGCCTTCTTCTCCACCAGACGTCCAAATGTTCGTCTTCCAATGGTGATCTACACGAAACTCGGACCAAAGAAGAACTCCTTCTTCAAGTTGCTTGGATAAGTGGAACTCTTTCGGCAGCCTTTGGTCTATTAACCACTGTAGGATACCCTGTCCTACTGTAGGATACCCTGTCCTACTGTAGGGCACTAAAGATACTCTCCTAAACCACTCTTGGTTTTAGGACAACCTTTCTCTAGGACCTCTAAGGCTTATGTCCTAAAACAAAGCCTTGTCCTATTAGAAAAGACCTTATCTTAACAAGACAAGTCTTGTCTTAAAGAAAGAAGGAGGGAGAGAGAGATACTCAGAATAATACTTCGGTGGAATTCTTATTTCAGACTCATTTCACCACCCCCTATTTATAGATACAAGAGGGGCATGTAATATGTCCTCCCATCAACTTATCAGATATGATTTTTCAAGACCGAAGAGAAGTTATCTGGCTTGAAAATCATATCTAATAAGCCCATTCATGCACCGAAGGCCTTATTCACATCCCTTCTTTTATCTCGATGAATTCTCACTAGCCACATGTCAATTACCAGTCCCTAGGAAGACAAGAGGTGCCTCTTCAATCTCCAAACATCGAAGATTATGAAGAGACCTGATAGCAGAAGGACTCTCCATCAGAATCGCGCTCTACATGAAGAGTTGCGACTCTTCATGTACCGCGTGCGCCATCCTTCTTCCATACAAAGTTCAAAGAATGTTGACCGGTCAAAATATAGACAATATGGGTGTCATTGGAAAGATCATAAAATTTCCTTTCTGACCATATAAATTATATTCAAATCATAGATCTATAGCTCATTCTGTGCCCTTTTGAAGTCAAGGTATCATTTATGTACCAAGAGTCCCATGCCATTGGGACTGAAAGGATTATGCCCTATAAGCCAATATCTGTATCTCCCAGACCATTGTAAATTGACAAATTAATAAAGGCAATAATTTTTTCATCATTCGCTGTGTCATTATATGATGAACCCCATAGATTAGGACTATGGTTGTAGGGCTATGATGAGATCATACCAGTGAGATCTAAGGCCTTAAAACCCTAATCTAGAATATTCCTAGTCATAGGAACCCTGAGTTGGGGATCAGGGTTTCCGGTAAGACTGGCACATCCTATGTATGCTGAAAAGGGTGACTGCTCTCACAGTCATTTGTGTAGGACACTAATACAAGGATGTGGGTGCTCATTAGTGAATGAGTTCACTGAATAGATCCAGTTTGAGAACATCTAATGGAGCCTTAGCTGCATGTCAATAGATGTTTTCACATAGTGGGAGTTGTACAAGTAGTCCTATGACCTGAGACTGCCATAATACCTTATGTACATGAACCCATGCTTTGGTTCAATCTCAATCATGACACTGGGTCATGCACGAGGTTGATGCTGGGTATGGTGAATTGTATATGAAGGTAATGAGTAGGTCAACAAGGAATTGATCACTCCTAGTAGGAGGAGATTGCATCTAGCCAAATTAGGTTAGATGATGATTCAGGAAATCTTTGATCAAAGTACAGATATTAGAAATGATTTCTAATATCGAATTAATTGAATCATTAGTGAATGACTGAGCTGGGAATGAGTATAAACTGGATTTGACATGATTCCATATCCATAGTTATATTCGGGATGCAAGATGATTGAAGGATCGAATTGTACAGGAACTTTCCACTGAAGGGTAGTTTTGGAATTACACCAGAATTTCCATATCTTCCGGGTAGACATGACACGTTGCTAGACGTCAATCTTGTCTTGTGGGTTGATCAAATTAAATGGTTTAATTGGATCACTAATTAGGAGGAGTCCTAATTGACTGACTCGAGTTAGCTCGATTTGACCTAAATCGATTAGAATGAGTTCTGATCAGATTAGGTCAACTTGCACTCGGACCCACTGCTGGCTAAGTATGGAACCCAATGGGTCACACACTTAGGACAGATAATCAAGGATTTAATTTGGAATTAAATCTCGTTTGTAGATGAACACACTAGCATGTGTTGCAAACCATGACTTCTACTTGAATCGGATACGAGTTAGGGTTCCGATTTGGTCTTTTTTAGATCCAAATTCATTCCGGTTTGAATCTAATTAAAGATACAAAATGTTGGGCTAACTATAGGCTAGCAATTGGGCTAACCTAAGAGGCTAAACCCCTTTCCCACATCGCCTAAAACCCCTCCCCCTCTCTTCCCACGCGCGCGCGCAAGGAGAAGAGTCCACACGCGCGTGGACTCTTTCCAAGACGCGTCTTTGCATGAAAGGAAAGAAAAAATGCCGGTGATTTTTGAAGAGGCGTGGAAGAGAGTCCACCTAGGCGTGGACTCTCCAAAAAAGGAAAAAAATACCGTGAGAAAAGAAAAGAAAAACACCGAAGGGGCGCGACTCTTCTTTCTGCGCGCGCCCTTCTGTGTTTTTCACGATCCTTCTTCGCGTCTTCCCATCCCAAAGGCCGTGAGATTAATCCCAAGGGCCATGAGATTAAGAGAGAAGACGTGAGAAGGGAGAGAGGGACGTGAGAGGATTTTTTCAGATGAGAAGGCGCCTCTCTGTCGCCTATTTAAGAAGAAGGCTTCATCGTAAAAATTCATTCTAGATTTTCTACGGCGAAGCCTTGCTTCTCTTTCCTTCTCCCTCTCCAGAAGACTGTTTCCCCCTCCTCTCTTTCCTCTTTGATTCCTTTACAGAGCCTAGGCTCTGTCGAATCTCAGAACAGAAGGAGAGTCAGAGAGAGAAACTCTCCGACGGTAAAGGAAGAAGGCGCCTCTTTTCTTTCTTTCTTACATTAAGACAACTTTGTCTTAATTTTCTTCTCCCTCCAAGACAAGCCTTGTCTTATTTTAGGACAAGGGCTTATTCTTAAGACAAGAGTGTCTTAAGGGGCCAAAGTTGCTAAAAACTAGGAGAAGAGTAAGAGAGAAAGTTTTGGTCCCCGTTTGGCTAGAGGAGTCCTAGCCAATAGCCAATATATCAAATTCTTGGGGTAGAACTTGATTGGAAGGAACCCAATTGAGGAGTCACTGTCTTGATCATCTGCCCGTGTGGATCACCATCGGAGGGCGGACAAGTGGACGCCTGGTGTGTTCAAAAGGTTACTCTATTTGGAGTTTATTTCTACATCAGATTGGATATAGCGATCTGAGGTTAGTATCTAAACTATGTTTAAATTTGGACATGCATGTAGTCATAAGTTTTAATTGCTAATAAGGAGATTTTGGGATTAGGGTTCGGACCTGATTTCATAAAGTTTTTGAAATCCACACTTCCGCACTGGTTACCGAACCCACAGTGGTATCAGAGCATCCTTATTAGGATTAAAACTTATGAAGTTCAATTCATGATGTAGTATCATGTTAAAGTTTTTATATTGATGCACAGTGCATGTCTTTGATTGAACATGAGTTTGATGATTGCCACCAGTTAGGGTTTTCCACTGAAACCCTAATTGTCTTAGAGATATGATTAGCCCTGGAGCCATCATACTGAAATAAGGTTGCCCTGGCATAATGGTGTATCCATTATGTGGTAAATGGTTGTCCTAGTATGATGGCACACATTTCACATATTTGCTTAGTTTAAAGCATGTATTAATATATGTGATAGCTTTTAATTGAATGTGCTGGCATTGCATGAACCCCTCTTAAAATTATATTAAGTGGTAGTATAGTTAACCGATAAGCATTATTAGTCATGATGGATAATTAGTCATTTCGGTGTCTAGAAAGGTGGTTCTGGGAAGGTAAAGGGAATCGTGGTTTTTAATTGGTTCCGTTGACTGACCTGGCCAATTTTAAATTGGTGTCTAGGAAAGCAACGGGGGGACCCCCACATCTCTTCCACTAGCCTGGCCGATCTGATTGATTTAATTCTTGACTAACATGCTTGGTGTTAAAATACTATTATTGGCCTTCCTTCATGATAGGTCATCATTGTGTTACGATCTATACTAGGTTTGTTGTGTACACACAAGACCTAATATGGTGACTAACACAATTTTTGGCCTAATACAATTATTTGTTTATGGCATGATTTAAAGTAATATTTTGTTGTGTACACACAAGGGTATTACTATTAAAGTCATGACTATATGGCTATGAAGGGTCTTACTTAACTAAAATATTATAGTTTGTTGTGTATACACAAGGCTATTAATATTTTAGAGGCCGAGATAAGTTGAGAATTGTACAGGTTACAATTGGAAAGAGTTTTCCTACCTATGAACTTATATAAGATTTGTTGTGTACACACAAGGTCTTTTATGAGGGATTGGGATCTCAACCCCACTAAGAAAGATCAATTAAGGTTTTCTCGATCATCGTATAGAGGGTTATGATGCTCGATAAAATAGTGGGAGACATAATTAAATTAAAGTCCTAATTTAATTATGTGTTGTCATTTCATGGTTGTTTGCTTATGTTTTCGTTCTTTGTTTAAATGTAGATAAATGGCCTCTTCACTCTCACTCCGTAGTATTTTAGATGCCAACAAACTGACTGGGCCTAATTATGTTGATTGGCTGAGAAATTTGAAAATAGTACTCAGTCAAGAAAGAATTTCCTATATTCTTGATACCCCGATTTTGGAACCACCAAGGGAAGATGCCTCGCAAGAGGAGAAGACCACATATAATATGTGGCAAAATGACTCACTTACTGTCAAATGTGTTATGCTTGCCTCTATGACTAACGAGTTGCAGAGGCAGCATGATAGCATGGATACTAACTCCATACTGCTAAATTTAAAAGAGCTTTATGGAGAACACAATAGAACTGCTAGATATGAAATATCTAAGCAGTTGTTCCGTGCAAGGATGACAGAAGGTACATCAGTACAAGACCATGTATTAAAGATAATTGATCTAATCACTCGATTAGGTCAATTAGGTTTTGTAATGGATGGGGAGTTGAATCAAGACTTGATCTTGCAATCACTCCCAGAGTCATTTTCACAGTTTGTTCTTAATTACCATATGAACAAACTTAATTCTTCCTTGCCTGAGCTGTTGAATATGTTGAAAACAGCAGAGAGCCATGTAAAGAAAAATAAGGCTCCAGTTCTTCTTGTGGATAAGAAGAAGACAGGCAAAAGGGGTTCCAATAAGAGGATGAATCCCAAAGGGGGCATTAAGAAGAAGAAAGGAAAGAAGGCCTCCGGACAGATGACCTGCTTTCATTGTGGCAAGCCGGGTCATTGGAAAAGAAACTGCAAGGTTTACCTTGCAAGTTTGAAGCCTGGTGCATCAGAGGCACCAAAAGGTATGAAAGAAGTTCATACTATTTTGTCATTGGATTCTTCCATTTCAAATACTTGGGTGTTGGATACCGCCTGTGGTCATAACATCTGCAAATCATTGCAGGGACTTCAGGGGCTTAAAGTATTGAAGGAAGGTAACTTTGAGCTCTACGGTGCTGGAGGGGACCCCATCCAAGCAGAAGCTGTAGGGACTTATGTTTTGAAGTTACCTTCAGGGAAGATCTTGGAGCTAAGGAATTGTTACTATATGCCAAAAATCATTAGAAATATCATATCTGTACCCTTGTTACTTAAACAAGGATATACTATGAATGTAATGAGCAGTGGCTGCTCAATTTCTTTATCTAATGAAATTATATGTTATGGCATATTCTGCAATGGTCTCTTAACTCTTTCCACTAATGACAATGTTTTTCATGTTTCTAACAAACGGAAAAGAGATGATGTTAACAATACCTTACTTTGGCATTGTCGACTTGGACATATTAGTGAGACTAGGATTAACAAGTTGTACAAAGAAAATTTCTTTGATCCTTATGACTATGAGTTATTAGGAACTTGTGAATCATGTCTCATGGGTAAGATGACCAAGACTCCATTTAGTGGACATGGAGAAAGGACAAAAGAGTTATTAGGACTCATACACACAGATGTATGTGGGCCTATGACAACTCAAGCCTATGGTGGATACTCATACTTCATCACATTTACTGATGATTTTTCAAGGTATGGATTTGTGTATCTAATGAAACATAAGTCCGATGCTTTTGAAAAATTTTTAGAGTATCAAAGTATGGTAGAGAAACAGACAGGAAAAAGTATAAAGATCCTCCGATCAGATAGAGGAGGTGAATACTTATCCACTGAGTTTCTTGATCACCTTAAAGATAAGGGGATCATCTCTGAATGGACTCCTCCTTACACACCACAATTAAATGGTGTTGCTGAAAGGAGGAATCGTACTTTATTGGATATGGTACGGTCCATGATGTGCTTCACGGAGTTACCTTTTTCTTTCTGGGGATATGCTTTGGAAACAGCAACTTATATCTTGAATAGAGTACCATCTAAAACTGTCTCTAGCACTCCATATGAATTATGGAGAAGTAAGAAGCCCAATCTTAAGTATATTAAGATATGGGGATGTCCAGCCTATGTAAAAAGGAATTTTGGACATAAACTAGATGCTAGAGCAGACAAATGTCTATTTATCGGATATCCTGGAGATAGTATAGGATATGTGTTCTACCACCCTACTGAACAAAAGGTTTTGGTCAGTAGGCATGCCACTTTTATGGAAAAGGAATTTATCCTACAAAAGGGCACTGGTAGAAATATCGAACTTAATGAGATTCAACAAATAGACACTTCTCAGTCAAGTAACAACATAGTTAATATAGAACCTGAACACACTTCTATCCGTAGGTCTGATAGGGTGCGACAGGCACTTGAGAGGTATGGGTTCATAATTGAAAATAATGAAGCCCAAATCATTCAAAATGATGAGCCTCTAACCTATACGGAAGCAGTCATGAGTAGAGACTCAGACAAATGGCTGGAAGCCATGAGATCCGAGATGGACTCCATGTATGTCAACCAAGTATGGTCTTTGGTTGATGCACCAGAGGGTATTAACCCTATTGGGTGTAAATGGGTCTATAAAAGGAAGATTGGGGCAGATGGCCAAGTTGAAACTTATAAAGCCAGATTGGTGGCTAAGGGTTTCAGACAAAAACAGGGAATAGATTATGATGAAACATTTTCCCCTGTTGCCATGCTCAAATCTATTCGGATTATGCTTGCTATAGCAGCATATCATGATTATGAGATCTGGCAAATGGATGTAAAAACTGCATTCCTCAATGGTTTCCTTGAGGAAGAGGTTTATATGTCACAACCAGAAGGTTTTGTCTTGGAGACTAAACCTAATCAGGTATGTAGGCTAAAGAAATCCATTTATGGATTAAAGCAAGCATCCAGGAGTTGGAACATCCGATTTGATAAAACAGTCAAAGAATTTGATTTTTTCAAAAATGAGGATGAACCTTGTGTGTACAAGAAGACTAGTGGGAGTGCCATAGTTTTCTTAGTTCTATATGTTGATGATATACTTATTATTGGGAATGATATCCCAATGTTACAATCAGTCAAAGTATGGTTATCGAAACAGTTTTCCATGAAAGACTTGGGAGAAGCATCCTATATACTGGGTATAAAGATCTATAGAGATAGATCAAGAAGGATGCTTGGCTTGTCCCAGTCTAGGTACATTGACCAGGTGCTGAAGAGATTTAGCATGGAGGAAAGTAAAAGAGGTTACTTACCTATTGGTCATGGCATACGTCTTTTTAAGAGGATGTCTCCTAAGACACCTGAAGAAAGAAATAGAATGAGTTCTATACCTTATGGTTCGGCTATAGGGTCGATTATGTATGCTATGTTATGTACCAGGCCTGATGTGGCATATGCCTTGGGTGTAGCCAGTAGATTTCAGGCTGATCCAGGAGAGGATCACTGGAAGGCTGTGAAAAATATTCTTAAGTACCTGAGAAGGACTAAGGATATTTTTCTTATATACGGAGGATCTGATCTTAAACTAGAAGCCTATTCAGACTCTAGTTTTCAATCAGACCCAGATGATAGTAAATCCATTTCAGGGTATGTCTTTACCTTGAATGGTGGAGCAGTAAGTTGGAAGAGCACTAAACAGCAGACTGTAGCTGACTCAACTACCGAGGCAGAGTACATAGCTGTCAGTGAAGCCGCCAAGGAAGCTGTCTGGATGAAGAAATTCATCACAGAGTTGGGAGTAGTTCCTGAGATTGAGAACCCGGTGCCACTCTATTGTGATAACACTGGAGCAGTTGCTCAAGCTAAGGAACCGAGAGCCCATCACAAGTCCAAGCACATTCTGAGATGCTTCCATCTTGTCCGAGAGATAATCGAAAGACAAGAAGTCTGCATCAATAGAGTAGATACAAAGAACAACATAGCAGACCCGTTCACTAAGGCTCTACCACAGCGGGAGTTTGATCGCCACCTCGATTGTATGGGGTTAAAGAATAAGAGCGATTGGCTTTAGTGCAAGTGGGAGATTGAAAGGATTATGCCCTATAAGCCAATATCTGTATCTCCCAGACCATTGTAAATTGACAAATTAATAAAGGCAATAATTTTTTCATCATTCGCTGTGTCATTATATGATGAACCCCATAGATTAAGACTATGGTTGTAGGGCTATGATGAGATCATACCAGTGAGATCTAAGGCCTTAAAACCCTAATCTAGAATATTCCTAGTCATAGGAACCCTGAGTTGGGGATCAGGGTTTCCGGTAAGACTGGCACATCCTATGTATGCTGAAAAGGGTGACTGCTCTCACAGTCATTTGTGTAGGACACTAATACAAGGATGTGGGTGCTCATTAGTGAATGAGTTCACTGAATAGATCCAGTTTGAGAACATCTAATGGAGCCTTAGCTGCATGTCAATAGATGTTTTCACATAGTGGGAGTTGTACAAGTAGTCCTATGACCTGAGACTGCCATAATACCTTATGTACATGAACCCATGCTTTGGTTCAATCTCAATCATGACACTGGGTCATGCACGAGGTTGATGCTGGGTATGGTGAATTGTATATGAAGGTAATGAGTAGGTCAACAAGGAATTGATCACTCCTAGTAGGAGGAGATTGCATCCAGCCAAATTAGGTCAGATGATGATTCAGGAAATCTTTGATCAAAGTACAGATATTAGAAATGATTTCTAATATCGAATTAATTGAATCATTAGTGAATGACTGAGCTGGGAATGAGTATAAACTGGATTTGACATGATTCCATATCCATAGTTATATTCGGGATGCAAGATGATTGAAGGATCGAATTGTACGGGAACTTTCCACTGAAGGGTAGTTTTGGAATTACACCAGAATTTCCATATCTTCCGGGTAGACATGACACGTTGCTAGACGTCAATCTTGTCTTGTGGGTTGATCAAATTAAATGGTTTAATTGGATCACTAATTAGGAGGAGTCCTAATTGACTGACTCGTGTTAGCTCGATTTGACCTAAATCGATTAGAATGAGTTCTGATCAGATTAGGTCAACTTGCACTCGGACCCACTGCTGGCTAAGTATGGAACCCAATGGGTCACACACTTAGGACAGATAATCAAGGATTTAATTTGGAATTAAATCTCGTTTGCAGATGAACACACTAGCATGTGTTGCAAACCATGACTTCTACTTGAATCGGATACGAGTTAGGGTTCCGATTTGGTCTTTTTTAGATCCAAATTCATTCCGGTTTGAATCTAATTAAAGATACAAAATGTTGGGCTAACTATAGGCTAGCAATTGGGCTAACCTAAGAGGCTAAACCCCTTTCCCACATCGCCTAAAACCCCTCCCCCTCTCTTCCCACGCGCGCGCGCAAGGAGAAGAGTCCACACGCGCGTGGACTCTTTCCAAGACGCGTCTTTGCGTGAAAGGAAAGAAAAAACGCCGGTGATTTTTGAAGAGGCGTGGAAGAGAGTCCACCTAGGCGTGGACTCTCCAAAAAAGGAAAAAAATACCGTGAGAAAAGAAAAGAAAAACACCGAAGGGGCGCGACTCTTCTTTCTGCGCGCGCCCTTCTATGTTTTTCACGATCCTTCTTCGCGTCTTCCCATCCCAAAGGCCGTGAGATTAATCCCAAGGGCCATGAGATTAAGAGAGAAGACGTGAGAAGGGAGAGAGGGACGTGAGAGGATTTTTTCAGATGAGAAGGCGCCTCTCTGTCGCCTATTTAAGAAGAAGGCTTCACCGTAAAAATTCATTCCAGATTTTCTACGGCGAAGCCTTGCTTCTCTTTCCTTCTCCCTCTCCAGAAGACTGTTTCCCCCTCCTCTCTTTCCTCTTTGATTCCTTTACAGAGCCTAGGCTCTGTCGAATCTCAGAACAGAAGGAGAGTCAGAGAGAGAAACTCTCCGACGGTAAAGGAAGAAGGCGCCTCTTTTCTTTCTTTCTTACATTAAGACAACTTTGTCTTAATTTTCTTCTCCCTCCAAGACAAGCCTTGTCTTATTTTAGGACAAGGGCTTATTCTTAAGACAAGAGTGTCTTAAGGGGCCAAAGTTGCTAAAAACTAGGAGAAGAGTAAGAGAGAAAGTTTTGGTCCCCGTTTGGCTAGAGGAGTCCTAGCCAATAGCCAATATATCAAATTCTTGGGGTAGAACTTGATTGGAAGGAACCCAATTGAGGAGTCACTGTCTTGATCATCTGCCCGTGTGGATCACCATCGGAGGGCGGACAAGTGGACGCCTGGTGTGTTCAAAAGGTTACTCTATTTGGAGTTTATTTCTACATCAGATTGGATATAGCGATCTGAGGTTAGTATCTAAACTATGTTTAAATTTGGACATGCATGTAGTCATAAGTTTTAATTGCTAATAAGGAGATTTTGGGATTAGGGTTCGGACCTGATTTCATAAAGTTTTTGAAATCCACACTTCCGCACTGGTTACCGAACCCACAGGGACTCTTCATGTATGGCACCTAAAATGCCCTTAAATCCAAATTAAAATCATATTTAGATCTGATTAGGCCAGCCCTACTTAGAACTCAACCTAATTTAGGTTTCCCATAATTACGTTAGCCCAATTAGCAAGCAACCGGACCCAATCCAATTGGGTTAGGAATTTGGTTAGCCTACATATGCTAGTATGTAATCCGGCTAACCAATTAGGATCCTATGACCCTAATTAAATCATGAAGGACTTCCTTGGCCAAGTCTCTATTGTGTGTGACCCATTGGGTTCCACATCTAGCCAGCAGTAGGTTTAGGTTTGAGCCGATTCGATCTGATCGAACCCTATTGACCTAATTAGGTCAAATTGGCTCACCTAATTGTCCAATTCAAATCACACATCGAATTAACTCATGAAACTAAATCAATTGGTTCATGATGATATACAAGACAAGATTGACGTCTAGCAACATATCATGCATACCCGAAAGATAAGGAATTTTGCTGGATTTACCAAAATACCCTTCAGTGGTGAGTTACCAGGCAATTTAGTCCTTCGATCTACTTGCACCATGAATATGACTATGGATATGGATACTTGTCAAATCCAATTTCATATTTATTCCTTGCTCAATCTGATAATGATGATTCATTAATCAACCATTAGAAACTATTTCTAATGTTCATACTTTGATCAAAGATTTCTCGAATCTTCATTTGATTGAAATCATCTGGATGCGCTTCCCTCTTACTAGGGTTGATCGATTTCTTTTTGGCCTACTCACAACCTCCATATGCAATCCACCATACCCATTATCACCCCATGCATGACTCAGTGTCATGATTGAGTGTGAACCAAAGTATGGATTCATGCATACAAGGTACCATGTCAGTCTCAGGTCAAAGGACCACATGCACTACTCCCACTATGAGAACTATCTATTGACAAACAGATAAAGTTCCATTAGATATTCTCAAGCTGGATCCATTCAGTGAACTCATTCTCTAATGAGCATCCACATCCTAGTATTAGTGTCAAACATAAGTGACTGTGAGATCTGTCACCCTCTTCACCAAGCATACATAGGATGTGCTGGTCTTATCAAAAATATTGATCCCCTACTCAATATCCCATCGACCAGGAATATTCTAGATTAGGGTTTTAAGGCTTTAGGTCTCACTGGTATGATCTCATCATAACCCTAGAACCATAGCCCTAATCTATGGGGTTCATCATATCTTAATAAAATTAATAAGACACGGTGTATGATGAAAATAAAATACCTTTATTAATTGATAATGTCAATACACTGGTTTGGGATACAAAAGAAAATCCCATCGAAATACAACATTTCGATTGGCCTTTAGGGCATAATCCTTTCAATCTTCCACTTGCACTAAGCCAATCGCCTTTAAATTTTAATTCCATACAATCGAGGTGGCGATCAAACTCCCGCTGTGGTAGAGCCTTAGTGAACGGGTCTGCTATGTTGTTCTTTATTTCTACTCTTTTAATGCAGACTTATTGTCTTTCAACAATCTCTCGAACGAGATGGAAGCATCTTAGAATGTGCTTTAATTTGTGATAAGCTCTAGGTTCCTTAGCTTGAGTGATGGCTCCAGCATTATCACAGTAAAGTGGTACTGGACCTTCAATCTCCAAAATAATGCCCAACTCTGAGATGAACTTCTTCATCCAGACAGCTTCCTTAGCAGCTTCACTAACAGCAATGTATTCTGCCTCAGTTGTTGAGTCAGCTACAGTCTACTATTTAGAACTCTTCCAGCTTACAGCTCCTCCATTTAGGATAAAAACATATCCTGAAATATATTTGCTATCATCTGGATCTGATTGAAAACAAGAATCTGAATAAGCTTCTAGTTTAAGATCAGATCCTCCGTATATCAGAAAAATATCCTTAGTCCATCTCAAGTACTTAAGAATATTTTTCACAGCCTTCTAGTGATCCTCTCCTGGATCAGCCTGAAATCTGCTGGCTATACCTAAGGCATATGCCACATCAGGCCTGGTACATAACATAGCATACATTATAGACCCTACAACCGAAGCATAAGGTATAGAACTCATTCTATTTCTTTCTTCAGGTGTCTTAGGAGACATTTTCTTAGAAAGATGTATTCCATGACCAATGGGCAAGAAACCTCTTTTACTTCCCTCCATGCTAAATCTCTTTAGCAGTTGGTCAATGTACCTAGACTGGGATAAGCCTAGCATCCTCCTAGATCTATCTCTATAGATCTTGATACCCAGTATATAGGATGCTTCTCCCAAGTCTTTCATGGAAAACTATTTAGATAACCATACCTTGACTGATTGTAACACTGGGATATCATTCCCAATGAGGAGTATGGCATCCACATACAGAACCAAGAAAACTATGGCACTCCCACTAGTCTTCTTGTACACACAAAATTCATCCTCATTTTTGATAAAGTCAAACTCTTTGACTGTCTTATCAAATCAGATGTTCCAACTCCTGGATGCTTGCTTTAATCCATAAATGGATTTCTTCAGCCTACATACCTGATTAGGTTTAATCTCCAAGACAAAACCTTCTAGCTGTGACATATAGACCTCTTCCTCAAGGAAACCATTAAGGAATGCGATTTTCACATCGATCTGCCAGATTTCATAATCATGATATGCTGCTATAGCAAGCATGAGCCGAATATATTTGAGCATGGCAACAGGAGAAAATGTTTCATCATAATCTATTCCCTGTTTTTGTCTGAAACCCTTAGCCACTAACTTGGCTTTATAAGTTTTGACTTGGCCATCTGGCCCAGTCTTTTTCTTATAGACCCATTTGCATCCAATAGGGTTAACACCCTCTGGTGCATCAACCAAAGTCCACACTTGATTGACATACATGGAGTCCATTTCGGATCTCATGGCTTCCAGCCATCTGTCTGAGTCCCTATTCATGACAGCATTCGTATAGGTTAAAGGCTCATCATTTTCAATGATCCAGGCTTCATTATTTTCAATAATGAACCCATACCTCTCAGGTGCATGACGCACCCTATCAGACCTATGGATAAGAGTGGTGTGTTCTGGTTCTATACTAACTATGTTATCATTTGGTTAAGATGTATCTATTTGTTGAACTTCTTCAAGTTCAATATTTCTCCCACTACCCTTTTGTAGGATGAACTCTTTCTCCAAAAAAGTGGCATGCCTACTGACAAACTTTTTATTTAGTAGGTTGGTAGAATAGATATCCTATACTATCTTAAGGATATCCTACAAATAGACACTTATCTGCTCTAGCATCCAGCTTATGTCCAAAGTTTTTTTTGACATAGGCTGGAAAACCCCATATCTTAAGATACTTAAGATTGGGTTTCTTACCCCTCCATATCTTATATGGAGTGCTAGAGATGGATTTAGATGGTACTTTATTCAAGATATTAGCCACGGTTTCCAAGGCATATCCCTAGAAGGAAACAGGTAACTTTGTGAAGCACATCATGGACCGTACCATATCTAATAAGGTACGGTTCCTCCTTTCAGCAACACCATTTAATTGTGGTGTGTAAGGAGGGGTCCATTCAGAGATGATCCCCTTTTCTTTAAGGTGATCGAGAAACTTGGTGGATAAGTATTCACCTCCTCGATCTGATCGAAGGATTTTAATACTTTTTTTCGTTTGTTTCTCTACCATACTTTGATACTCTAAAAATTTATCAAAGGCTTCGGACTTATGTTTTATAAGATACATAAATTCGTACCTTGAAAAATCATCAGTAAACATGATGACATAAATTCGTACCTTGAAAAATCATCAGTAAACATGATGAAATAAGAGTATCCACCCTTGGCCTGAGTTGTCATAGGCCCACATACATCTGTATGTATGAGTCCTAATAACTCAGTTATCCTTTCTCTATCTCCACTAAATAGAGTCTTGACAATTTTACCCATGAGACATGATTCACAAGTTCTTAATGATTCATAATCATAAGGATTAAAGAAATTTTTCTTGTATAACTTGCTAATCCTAGTCTCACTAATATGTCCAAGCCGACAGTGCCAGAGTAAAGTATTGTTTACATCATCTCTCTTTCATTTGTTACTTACATGAAGTATATTGTCATTAGTGAATAGAGTTAAAAGACCATTGCAAAATACGCCACAACATATAATTTCATTAGAAAAGCTGATTGAGCAACCATTGCTCATCACATTCATAATATAACCTTGTCTAAGTAACAAGGGTACATATATGATATTTTTAATGACCTTAGGCATATAGTAACAATCTCTCAGCTCTAAAATCTTTCCCGAAGGTAACTTCAAGATATAAGTCCCTACGGCCTCTGCTTGGATGGACTCTCCTCCAGCACCATAGAGCTCGAAGTCTCCTTCCTTCAATACTCTAAGCCACTGCAGCCCCTGCAATGATTTGCAGATATTATGACCACAGGCGGTATCCAATACACAAGTATTTGAAATGGAAGAATCCAATGACAAAATAATATGAACTTCTTTCATACCTTTTGGTGCATCCGATGCACCAGGCTTTACACCTGCAAGGTAAGCCTTGCAGTTCCTCTTCGAATGACCCAGCTTGCCACAGTGAAAGCAGGTCATCTGTCCGAAGGCCTTCTTTCCTTTCTTCTTCTTGATGCCCCTTTTTGGGTTCAATCTCCTCTTGGAACCCATTCTGCTTGACTTCTTCTTATTGATCCCATCCACAAGAAGAAGTGGAGCCTTATTTTTCTTTAAATGCCTCTTTGCCATTTTTAACATGTTTAAAAGCTCAGGAAAGGAAGTGTTAAGTTTGTTCACATGATAATTAAGAACAAACTATGAAAATGACTTTGGGAGTGACTGCAGGATCAAATCCTGATTCAACTCCCCATCCATAACAAAACCCAATTGACCTAATCGAGTGATCAGGTCAATAACCATCAGTACGTGGTCTTGTATGGATGTACCTTCTGTCATTCTCGTATGGAACAACTACTTAGATATCTTATATCTAGCAGTTCGACTATGTTCTCCATATAGCTCTTTTAGATTGAGCAGTATGGAGTTAGTGTCCATGCTATCATGTTGCCTCTGCAACTCATTGGTCATAGAGGCAAGCATGATACATTTGACAGTGAGTGAGTCATTTTGCCACATCTTGTATGTGGTCTTTTCCTCTTGCGAGGCATCTTCCCCTAAAGGTTCCAAGGTAGGGGTATTAAGAATGTAAGAAAGTTTTTCTTGGCTAAGTACTATCTTTAGGTTTCTCAACCAGTCAACATAGTTCAGTCCAGTCAATTTATTAGCATCAAGTATACTACGGAGTGAGAGTGAAGAGGCCATTTAATCTACATTAACAAAGAACATAACATAAGCAAACAACCAATATTGATAAAATATAATTAAATTAGGACTTTAACTTAATTATGTCTCCCACTATTTTATCAAGCATCATAACCCTCTATATGATGATCGAGAAATCCTAATTAGTTTTCTTAGTGGGGTTGAGATCCTAATTTCTTATAAAAGATCTTGTGTGTACACAACAAATCTTTTATAAGTTCAAAGGTAGAAAAACTCTTTCTAATTGTATCTCATACAATTCTCAACAAAACCTGGCCTCTAAAATATTAATAGCCTTGTGTGTGCACAACAAACTATAATATTTTTAGTTAAGTAAGACCTTTCATTCCTTTATAGTCATGATTGTATTAATAATACCCTTGTGTATTCACAACAAAGTATTATATTAAATCATGCCATAAGCATCAAATGCACCAGGCCAAAATTATGTTAGTTACCATAATTGGCCTTGTGTGTACACAACAAACCTAATACGGATCATAACATAATAATGACCTAGCATGAAGGAAGGCCTAATGTAGTGAATATTACACTAAGCATATCAATCAAGAATTAAGTTAATCTTATCAGCCAGGTAAGTGGGAGAGTAGTAGGAGTCCCCCCGTTGCTTTCCTAGACACCAATAAAAATTGGCCAGGTCAGTCAACGGAACCAATTAAAAACCACGTCCTCTTTACCGATCATGAACCACTTTTCCTAGACACCGAATGATCAACTAATCATCTTGATTATTTTGCTTTTGATATATGACACTACAACTTAATATAATTTTAATAGAGGGCTTTATTATTAAAATAAGCATATTCTACATATAACCATTCAATCAACCATGCATCATATATCATTTTATAATGTCCCAAGTGTGTCATCATACTAGGACAACCATCTACCACATAATGGATCCACCATTATGCCAAGGCAACCTTATTTCAGTATGATGACTAGAAATCTAAACATATCTCTATATCGGTTAAGGTTTAAGTGAAAACCCTAACTAGTGACATACATATATGCATAAACATATCAATCATATGTAACTTTAAATTTTTGTAGAGTCCTACAAAATTGGGCAACTTCAAATTCTATAGAGTCCTACAAAAATGGCCAACCTCAAGAGTTCTATAAAATTGGACAACTTTAAATTTTGTAGAGTCCTACCAAAATGGGCAACCTCAAGAGTCCTACAAAATTGTGCAACTTCAAATTTTGTATGATTTAGCCCTAATAAGGTGGCTCTGATACCACTGTAAGGATTTTGGTGACCAGGGTGGAAGCGTGGATTTTAAAAATTTATTATTAAACCACTACCAAATCCTTAACCCAATACCTCCTTACTATGAATTAAAACATACAAACATGCATATATAATACAAACTAGAGTTTAGGCACCAACCTAAATCGCTAGTATCCAATCCGATAAAGAAAAACCCTGATTCAGCCTTCTTCTCCACCAGGCATCCAAACGTTCACCCTCCAACGATGATCCACACGAAACTCAGACCAAGGAAGAACTCCTTCTTCAAGTTGCTTGGATAAGTGGAACTCTTTCGGCAGCCTTTGGTCTATTGACCACTGTAGGATACCCTGTCCTACTGTAGGGCACTAAAGACACTCTCCTAAACCACTATTGGTTTTAGAACAACCCTCCCATAGGACTCCTTAGGCTTATGTCCTAAAACAAAGCCTTGTCCTATTAGAAAAGACCTTGTCTTAACAAGACAAGTCTTGTCTTAAAGAAAGAAGGAGGGAGAGAGAGACACTCAAAATAATACTTTGGTGGAATTCTTATTTTAGACTCATTTTATCGCCTCCTATTTATAGATACAAGAGGGGCGTGCGATATGTCCTCCCATCAACTCATCATATATGATTTTTCAAGACCGAAGAGAAGTTATCTGGCTTGAAAAATCATATCTAATAAGCCCATTCATGCACCGAAGGCCTTATTCACATCCCTTCTTTTATCTGGACGAATTCTTATTTGCCACATGTCAATTATCGGTCCCTAGGAAGCCAAGAGGTGCCTCTTCAATTTCCAAACATCGAAGATCATGAAGAATCCTGCATGAAGAGTTGCGACTCTTCATAAACTACGCGCGCCATCCTTCTTCCACACAAATTTCAAAGAATGTTGACCAGTCAAAACATAAGCAATATGGGTGTCATTGGAAAGAGCATAAAATCTCCTTTCTGACCATATAAATTATATTCAAATCATATATCTATAGCTCATTCTGTGCCCTTTTGAAGTTAAGGTATCATTTAGGTACCAAGAGTCCCATGCCATTGGGACTCTTCATGTATGGCGCCTAAAATGCCCTTAAATCCAAATTAAAATTGGATTTAGCTCTGATTAGGCTAGCCCCACTTAGGACTCAACCTAATTTAGGTTTTGCATAATTAGGTTAGCCTAATTAGCAAGCAACTGGACCCAATCCAATTGGGTTAAAAATTTGGTTAGCCTACATATGCTAGTGTGTAATCTGACTAACCAATTAGGATCCTATGATCCTAATTAAATCATGAATGACTTTCTTGGACAAGTCTTTATTGTGTGTGACCCATTGGGTTCCACATCTAGCCAGCAGTAGGTTTAGGTTTGAGCCAATTCGATCCAATCAAACTCGATTGACCTAATTAGGTCAAATTGGCTCACCTAATTGTCCAATTCAAATCACACATCGAATTGACTCATGAAACCAAATCAATTGGTTCATGAAGACCTACAAGACAAGATTGACGTCTAGCAACGTGTCATGCCTACCCGGAAGATGAGAAATTTTGGTGGATTTACAAAAATACCCTTCAGTAGTGAGTTACCGGGCAATTCAGTCCTTCAATCTACTTGCACCCTGAATATGACTATGGATATGGATACTTATCAAATCCAATTTCATATTCATTCCTTGCTCAATCTGATAATGATGATTCATTAATCAACCATTAGAAACTATTTCAAATGTTCATACTTTGATCAAAGATTTCCCGAATCTTCATTTGATTGAAATCATCTGGATGCGCTTCCCTCTTACTAGGGTTGATTGATTTCTTTTTGACCTACTCACAACCTCCATATGCAATCCACCATACCCAGTATCACCCCATGCATGACTCAATGTCATGATTGATGTGAGCCAAAGTATGGATTCATGCATACAAGGTACCATGGCAGTCTCAGGTCAAAGGACCACATGCACTACTCCCACTATGAGAACTATCTATTGACAAACAGATAAGGTACCATGGCAGTGAACTCATTCTCTAATGAGCACCCACATTCTAGTATTAGTGTCAAACGCAAGTGACTGTGAGATCAGTCACCCTCTTCACCAAGCATACATAGGATATGCTGGTCTTACCGGAAACATTGATCCCCTACTCAATATCCCATCGACCAGGAATATTCTAGATTAGGATTTTAAGGCTTTAGGTCTCACTGGTATGATCTCATCATAACCCTAGAACCATAGCCCTAATCTATGGGGTTCATCATATATTAATAAAATTAATAAGACACAGCATATGATGAAAATAAAATGCCTTTATTAATTGATAATGTCAATACAATGGTTTGGGATACAAAAAAAAATTCCATCGAAATACAACATTTCGATTGGCCTTTAGGGCATAATCTTTTTAGCATGCGAAAGTGAATCTCAAAACAAAATTCTAAGCATGAAACACTAATATGGCTAGAAAACCCTAATTCTTAAGAACCCCTTTTGCAATACCAATCAACAAAACATAAATGAAGTCAGCATACATACCTAGATCGCTGAAATCCAATCTTTTCCATGAGGCTCACAAGTGCAAGCCCTTCAATGGTGATCCACATGAGAATGGTACCAAGGAAGAATCTCTACTGGGGTTGCTTGCTTCAATAGAACTCTTTTGTTAGCCTTTTGACCTTTGACCACTATAGGACATCGTATCCTACTGTAGGGCCTTCTGGACACAGTCCTAAACCACTCTTGGTTTTAGGACAACCCTCCTCTAGGACCTCTTAGGCTTATATCCTAAAACTAAGCCTTGTCCTAGTAGAAAAGACCTTGTCTTAACATGACAAGTCTTGTCCTAAAGTAAGAAGGAGGGAGAGAGAAGTGGAAGAACACTCAGAATATCTTTTTACGGTGAAAAGAAAAAGATCTGAAACTCATATCACAACCTCTATTTATAGTTTTAAGAGGGGCGTGTGACATGTCCTCCAACAGGTTATCAGATATGATTTTTTAAGATTGAATAATCATATCCAATATGTCTCCTCATGCACCAAAAGATATATTGGCATCCATCCACTTTCTTAGATAATCTGTGACTTGCCACATGGAAAGTACCAGTCCCTAGAAAGCCAAGAGGCACCTCTTCAATCTCCAAACACCAGAGAATATGAAGAGTCCTGAAAGAAAAAGGACTCTGCTTCAGGGTGCGTGCCACATGAAGAGAGGCGTCTCTTCATGCATGCTTTTGCATCAATCCATTTTTCACACCCGTTCAAAAAGCCTTGACCGGTCAAACATATCCAAGAGGCATGGGATAGGATGAGAAGGTGCTCACTAAAATGAAACACTCAAGTGTTTCATCTACAGAAGGACTTTTGTCCTTCTGTATGCACTTTCATTTCCCGCGGGCACCAAGAGGTGCCAAGAAACCTTTTTTATTATGGTCAACTTTATCTACACCCCATGCAACCTTTGACTAGTCAAAGTATATGAAATATGGGTGTTAAAAGAAAGAGCATTAAATCCTCTTTCCATCCATATAAAAATATTTCAGATCAGAGGACTATAGACTCTTTTAGGCCTTTTTGAATGCCAAGGTGTCATTTTGGCATCTAGAGTCCCAACTCAAATGGACTCTTTAATAAAACATCCAAAAGTCCAAAATAAAATCAGATCAAGCTCTAATTTGGCTATCCCCACTTAGGACTCATCCTAATTTAGGTTTCCCTTAATTATGTTAGCCCAATTAGCAAGCAACCGGACCCAATCCAATTGTGTTAGGAATTGAATTAGCCTACATATGCTAGTATGCAATCTGGCTAACCAATTAGGATCCCATGATCCTAATTAAACCATGAGTAACTTCCTTGGACTTCTCTTTATTGTGTGTGACCCATTGGGTTCCACATCTAGCCAGCAGTAGGTTTAGGTTTGGGTAGATTCGATCTGATCGAACCCGATTGACCTAATTAGGTCAAATCGGCTCACCTAATTATCCAATTCGAATCACACATCGAATTGACTCATGAAACCAATCCAATTAGTTCATGAAAACCCACAAGACAAGATTGACATCTAGTAACGAGTCATGCCTACCCAGAAGATAAGGAATTTGATAGAAATTATCAAAATACCCTTCAATAGTAAGTTACCATGCAATTCAATCTTTTAATCTCCCATTATCTTGATTAAGTGATGGATATGGATAAATATCAAACCCTAACACTTAATCATACCAAATCTTAGCTCAATCATGAGGACCCAGCCAATGATTGATTAGAAGCGACTTCTAATCTCATCCCACTTTGCAAATATTCCTTGAGTCACTCATCGAAGAGATTACATGGGATAACATATCCTCTTACTAGGATTGTTCAATTCCTTGTTGGTCCACTCACATCCTTCGTACACCTTCCACCATACCCAGAACACCCCGTACATGTCGCAATGCCATGAATGAGTATGAGTCAAAGTATGGCTTAGTGTGCACAAGGAACCATGGTGACCTTAGGTCTGAATATCACATGCATAACTTCTACTCTAGGACCTATCTTTTGACAATGAGTAAGACTTCCATAAGATAGTCCCGGTGTGGATCAGTTCAGTATACTCATAACCTAATAAGAAACCTTATCCTTGTATTAGTGTCTCTACAGAAGTGGCTGTGAGACCAACCACCCTCATCAACCGAGCATACATAGGATAAGCTAGTCTTACCAGATTCAACGATCCCCGAATCGATGGTCCAATGACTAGGAACATTCTAGAATAGGGTATATAGGAATTAGGTTTCACTGTTATTTTATCATAACCCTAACTCCATTGCCCTACTCTATGGGATTTATCAAAGTCAAAAATATGACACAGCAGTATATGATGAATCAAATGCCTTTATTATAAATAATGATGTCATATATGAGTTGGAAGTTTACAAAAAGGCCCAAACAATGATAGGCTCTTAGGGCATTTTTCTATCAAACTCCCACTTACACTAAAGCCAATCGCCCTTATACTTTATGCCCATACAATCCAAGTGGCGATTTAACTGCTGATTGGCTAATGCTTTAGTGAATGGATCTGCTTTATTGTTCTTTGTGTCAACTCGTTCAATGGTAACATCATGTCTTTCAATGATCTCTCCAACGAGGTGGAACTGTCTTAGAATGTGCTTGGACTTGTGATGAGACCTTGGTTCCTTAACTTGTGCAATAGCCTCAGTGTTGTCATAGTATAATGGCACTGGCTGTTGTATATTAGAAACCATGCCCAGTTTCATGATGAATTTCTTCATCCAGACAGCTTCCTTTGCAGCTTCACTAGCAGCTATGTACTCTACCTCAGTGACTGAGTCAGCTACTGTAGGCTGCTTTGTACTTTTCTAACTCACTGTACCACCATTCAGGGTGAAGACATATCCTGATGTGGATTTGCTATCATCTGAATCTGATTGAAAACTAGAATTTGTATAACCTTCTAGTTTTAACTCAGATCCTTCATATACTAGAAAAATATCTTTAGTCTTTCTTAGGTACTTAAGAATATTTTTCACATCTTTCCAATGATCCTCCCCTGGATTTGCCTGAAACCTGCTCACTATGCCCAAGGCATAAGCAACATCAGGCCTGATACATAACATGGCATACATAATCGATCCTACAGCCGAAGCATAAGGTCATCTTCTTAGAGAGTTGTATGCCTTGACTCATTGGCAAGTAACATTTCTTACTTCCATCCATGTTGAATCTCTTTAATACTAAGTCAACGTACCGAGATTGGGATAAGCCCAGCATCCTCTTGGATTTATCTCTATAGATCCTTATATCTAGTATATAGGATGGTTCTCCCAAATCCTTCATGGAAAACTTTGATGATAGTCAAGTTTTAACGAATTGCAACATTAGGATATCATTCCCAATGATCAGTATGCCATCTACATATAAAACTAAGAAAATAATGGCACTCCCACTTGTCTTCTTATACACTAATGGTTCATCCACATTTTTGATAAAACCAAATCCTTTGATTGTTTCATCAAAATGGATGTTCCAACTCCTTGATGCTTGCTGAAGTCCAGAAATGGACTTCTTTAACTTGCATATATGGTTTGGTCTCCCACCTGAGACAAACCCCTCTAGCTGTGACATATAGACTTTTTCCTCAAGGTTTTCATTGAGGAAAGCAATCTTTACAACCATTTGCCAGATCTCATAATGATGGTATGCTGCTATAGCAAGCAGTATCCGAATGGATTTGAGCATGGTTGCTAGAGAAAAGGTTTCATCATAGTCTACACCATGTTTTTGTCTAAAACCTTTTGCTACCAACCTAGACTTATAGGTCTCAACTTGACCATCTGCTCCAATCTTCTTCTTGAAGACCCATTTACACCCTATCAGGTTAATTCCTTCAGGTGGATCTACCAAGGTCTGAACCTGATTGGAATACATGGAGTCCATTTCGGATTTCATGGCACCAAGCCACTTGTTAGAGTCCATACTCTCGACAGCTTTCGAATAGGTCACAGGATCATCATCCTGTATGATACTGGCTTCATTGTCATCCCCGATGACAAAGCCATATATGAGAGTTGCTCCTCGCACCCTCTCTGACCTTCGTAGAGGAGGTGTGTATTATGGCTGTTCTTGATCCACAAGAACCTCTGGTTAAGGAACTTCACTTGAAGGCTCATCGATTTGTTGGTTCTGTTCTTCACCCAACTCAAGTGAAGAATCACTACATCCTTCTTGGATAAACTCTTGTACCAAGAATGTAGCATGCCTACTGACAATTTATCTTTTGCTCAGTAGCATTATAAAAGAGGTATCCCTTACCTTCTTTTGGATAACCAACAAACCTACACTTGTCAGCCCTAGCACTTAACTTATGTCCAAAGTTATTCTTGACATAAGCATGGCAACCCCAAACTTTGAGTACTTAAGACTTGGTCTTTTACCATTCCATAACTCAAATGGAGTGCTACTTACTGACTTAGATGGAACCCTGTTTAATATATATGCAACAGTCTTCAAGGCATGTCCCTAGAAGAAAATGGGAAGATCTGTGAAGCTCACCATGGACCTTACCATGTCCAACAAAGTGTGATTTCTCCTTTCTGCCACTCCATTTAACTGGGATGTATAAGGAGGGGTCCATTCAGAAATAATGCCTTTGTCCTCGAAATGGTTCAAAATTTGACTAGACAAGTTTTCCCCTCCTCGATCAGACCGAAGAGCTTTAATACTAAGTCCAGTTTATCTTTCAACCATATTCTGATATTCTTTAAACTTATCAAAATCTTCGGACTTGTGTTTCATAAGATACACATAATCGAACCTTGATAAATCATCAATAAAAGTGATGAAATAAGAATATTTTCTCCTGGCCAGAGTTGACATAGGTCCACATATATCAGTATATACAAGACCTAACAATTCAGTTGCCCTTTCTCCATATCCAGTGAATGGAGACTTGGTCATTTTCCCTTTGAGGCAAGACTCACAAGTTCCTAATGAATGAAAATCATCAAGGTCAAAATAATCCTCTTTGACTAACTTGTTTATCCTTGACTCACTGATATGACCTAACCGGCAATACCAGAGATATGTGACATTGATATTATCTCATTTTCTCTTGTTATCTACAAGAAGTATTTCATCATTGAGTACTAAAGTTAAAAGACCATTCACTAAGCAACCATGCCCAAATATTGTATTATTATGAAGAATAGAGTAGCCAATGCTCTTTACACTTATTTCATATCCTTGTTATAACAACAAGGGTATTGAAATAATGTTTCTTACAATATTTTGCACATAGTAGCATTCTTCCAACCTTATGATATTACCTGAAGGTAATAACAGAAGATAGGTGCCCACAGCTTCAACATATATGGGTTCTCCACTTGTCCTATATAATTTGAAGTCACCTTTCATTAAATTTCTAATTCTGTGGAGTCCTTGTAAAGATTTACAAATATATGATTCACATGCGGTATCCAATGCCCATGAATTAGAAATAGATTTGCTCAATGATAAATTGGTTTGTATCATGTACAAACCCCTAGATGCACCACTTGCATCTAGCTTCACATTTGCAAGACAAGTCTTGCAATCCTTCTTCTAATGCCCAAACATGCTACAATGGGAACAGGCTCCATCAGCCTTCTTCCTCAACCAGTCCACATAGTTTGAATTGTTAACTTATTAGCATCCAAGATGCCATGCAATGATAAATTTGAAGCCATAAAAATAAATGTCCTATATTTAATTAAAGAACAATATCAGCAGACCACTCAAGATGACATCCATAACTGGATAAGGACTTTCTATCTAATTATGTCTCCCACTATTTTCTTCAAATACCATAACCCTCATTTTATGGTAAATGAGAAACCTTCCTGATTTTCTTAGTGGGGTTGAGATCCTAATTCCTTATTAGTGCCCTGTGTTACAAAACAAACACTAATAAGTTCAAAGTTAGGACTTACTTTCCAATTGCAACCCATGCAATTCTCAACAATTATCTTTGCCTCTAAGACACTTATAGTCTTGTGTTATACAACAAACTATAATGTCTTAGTTTAGTCAAACCCTTCATTTCTATATAGCTATAATTGAAAATTGTTGCCCTTGTGTTACATAACAAAGCAATAATTTCAACCAAGCCATAAAGTACTAAGTGCACCAATACAAATTTCATATCAAACCCTAGAGTAGATCTTGTATTACACAACAAACCTACTATAGTTTTGAAATTAATTTGGCTTAGCATGAAGGAAGGCAAATTATAGTATACATAATCAATTAGCATTCTCAAGTTAAGGTTTAGATATGACCAAATTGGCCAGGTATGTGGAAGGGGTGAGTGGGTCCCCCCGTTGCTTTCCTTAGACACCAAATAAATTGGCCAGGTTAGACAACGGAACCAATTAAAAATCTCATTCCCTTTACCTTCCCAAAACCACTTGCCTAGACACCAATCGGCTGATCAAACCCTAATCGGTTTTGCATCATGACTATGTTTTTTTACTATGACTAAATATGATTTTTATGAGGGCTTTGATGGTCTCAAAAACACATTCTAAATAATATCATGATAATTACATTTATAACTACAAGTATAAACATAAACATGATAACTATGGTTATAACAAATATAAACATATTGCATATAAATCTAACATATGTAGAACATTTCATGTCATCAAGTATATTATTCTAATATGCAAAGCAATACATGAAAACAAGCATATTACCCTAATATGCATAGCATGATAACACGCGTATTACCCTAATATGCGAAACATGACATGATTAATGTAAAATACCGTTCACCTCACTCATTCATGGGAATTACCACAAAGTTGCACCCCTACACGCCATAGGAAACCCACAGAATGGACATAGTAGGCTTTTTACACTTTACTTTATTCCTATGACCGGATGACTATGGCAACCCCAATCCAGAGCAGTTACTTGGTTCAATCAACATGCATAATTTTATACTTGAAATGATAACCTGCATTTCATGAAAAATAGAAATTAAACATATTACCCTAATATGCAAAATTTCATATCAATGCATTAACATGCCTTTTTCATGAAGAAACTAGAAATCTGACATACTAACCCTAATATGTATTTTCATCACAAGATTCTGGTAGAGTCGACATGATAGGGTTCGAGTCGGCTCGATCACTAGTCGGGTCGACTCGATATGTGGAAATCATGAACTTCAAAAATGATTCATAATTGGTATGGCACAAGGAGGGCTCTGATACCACTGATGGGAATTCTCCCAGGGCGCTGGAAATCATGCAACATGCGGAAGTGAATTTCAAAATAAAATTTTAAGCATGAAACCTTAATATGGCTAGAAAATCCTAATTCCTAGGAACCCCTTATGCAATGCCAATCAACGAAACATAAATGAAGTCAGAATACATACCTGGATCGCTGAAATCCAATGCTTTCCACGAGACTCACAAGTGCAAGCCCTCCAATGGTGATCCACATGAGAATGGTACCAAAAAAGAATCCCTACCGGGGTTGCTTCCTTCAATAGAACTCTTTTGTCAGCCTTTTGAACTTTGACCACTGTAGGACACCCTATCTTACTGTAGGGCTTTCTAGATACAGTCCTAAACCACTCATGGTTTTAGGACAACAATCCTTTAGGAACCCTTAGGTTTATATCCTAAAACTAAGCCTTGTCAAAGTAGAAAAGACCTTGTCTTAACAAGACAAGTCTTGTCCTAAAGTAAGACGGAGAAAGAGAGAGAAGTGGAAGAACATTCAGAATATATTTTTATGGTGAAAAGAAAAAGATCTGAAACTCATATCACCACCCCTATTTATAGTTTTAAGAGGGGCGTGTGATATGTCCTCTAACAGGTTATCAGATATGATTTTTCAAGACTAAAAAATCATATCCAATATGTCTCCTCATGCACCAAAAGACGTATTGGCATCCATCTACTTTCTTAGACAATCTATGAGTTGCCACATGGCAAGTACCAGTCCCTGGGAAGCCAAGAGGCACCTCTTCAATCTCCAAACACCGGAGAATATGAAGAGTACTGAAAGCAGAAGGACTCTGCTTCAGGGTGCATGCCCCATGAAGAGATGCGTCTCTTCATGCACGCTTTTGCTTCCATCCATTTTTCACGCCCGTTCAAAAAGCCTTGACCGGTCAAACATATCCAAGAGGCATGGGATAAGATGAGAAGGCTCCCACTGAAATGAAACACTCAAGTGTTTCATCTGCAGAATGACTTTTGTCCTTCTGTTGGCACTTTCATTTCCCGCGCGCGCCAAGAGGCGCTAAGAAACCCTTTATGTTGTGGTCAACTTTATCTACACCCCATGCAACCTTTGACTAGTCAAAGCTTATACAATATGGGTGTTAAAAGAATGAGCATTAAATCCTCTTTCCATCCATATAAAAATATTTCAGATCAGAGGACTATAGACTCTTCTAGGCCTTTTTGAATGCCAAGGTGTCATTTTGGCATCTAGAGTCCCAACTCAAGTGGACTCTTCAATAAAACATCTAAAAGTCCAAAATAAAATCAGATCAAGCTCTGATTTGGCTATCCCCACTTAGGACTCAACCTAATTTAGGTTTTTCTTAATTAGGTTAGCCCAATTAGCAAGCAACCGGACCCAATCCAATTGGGTTAGGAATTGGATTAGCCTATATATGCTAGTATGCAATCTGGCTAACCAATTAGGATCCCATGACCCTAATTAAACCATGAGTAACTTCTTTGGCCTACTCTCTATTGTGTGTGACCCATTGGGTTCCACATCTAGCTAGAAATAGGTTTAGGTTTGAGCTGATTCGATTCGATCGAACCCGATTAACCTAATTAGGTCAAATCGGCTCACCTAATTGTCCAATTCGAATCACACATCGAATTGACTCATGAAACCAATCCAATTAGTTCATGAAAATCAAGACAAGATTGACGTCTAGCAATGTGTCATGCCTACCCGGAAGATAAGGAATTTGATGGAAATTATCAAAATACCCTTCAGTAGTAAGTTACCATGCAATTCAATCTTTTGATCTCCCATTATCCCGATTAAGTGATGGATATGGATAAATGTCAAACCCTAACACTTAATCATATCGAATCTCAGCTCGATCATGAGGACTTAGCTGATGACTGATTAAAAGCCGTTTCTAATCTCATCCTACTTTGCAAAGATTCCTTGAGTCACTCATCGAATAAATTATATAGGATAACATATCCTCTTACAAGGATTGATCAATTCCTTATTGGTCCACTCACATCCTTCGTACACCTTTCACCATACCCAAAATACCCCATACATGTCGCAATGCCTTGAATGAGTATGAACTAAAGTATTGCTTAGTGTGCACAAGGAACAATGGTGACCTCAGGTCTGAAGATCACATGCACAACTTCTACTCTAGGACCTATCTTTTGACAAGGAGTAAGACTTCCATAAGATAGTCCCGGTGCGGATCAGTTCAGTGCACTCATAACCTAATGAGCACCCTTATCCTTGTATTAGTCTCTCTACACAAGTGGCTGTGAGACCAACCACCCTCATCAACTGAGTATACATAGGATAAGCTAGTCTTACCAGATTCATCGATCTCCGAATCGATGGTCCAATGACTAGAACATTCTAGATTAGGGTTTATAGGAATTAGGTCTCACTGTTATTTATCTAACCTTCCATTGCCCTACTTAATGGGGTTCATCGTAGTCAAATATATGACACAGCAGTATATGATGATTCAAATGCCTTATTATAAATAATGATGTCATATATGAGTTGGAAGTTTACAAAAAGGCCCAAACAATGATTGGCTCTTAGGGCATTTTTCTATCAGTTTGATCCATGATGGGCTTTGAAACTCTGTCGCTGTCCTTCTGGAAATATGCACTTGAGACAGCTTGTTACTTGCTGAATAATGTTCCGAGTAAGTCTGTTGTCTCCACTCCATATGAGTTATGGACTAGTCGTAAGCCCTCAATTTCACACCTTTGGGTTTGGAGTTGTCCGGCTTATGTAAAGCATTTAGACTCAGATAACCATGGTCCTAGGTCTGATCGGTGCCTATTTATTGGATATCCTATGTAAACAAAAGGGTATTTCTTCTACTTGGAAGATGAACAAAAAGTGTTCGTTGCTCTTAAGGCTATCTTTTTGGAAAAGGAGTTTTTTGGAGAAGGAACTGTAGCCTCTAAGATTGAACTTAGTGAAGTTCAACCAGTAGAAGAACCTGCACACTCTAAGAACATCAAAGAACCGGCTGTGATTGGATCACATCCGGAACCCATGACTAGGAGATCCGGTAGAGTACCATGTCAGCCAGATAGATACTATGATTTCTTGGTTCGGGACGGTGATCCCATTGAGCTCGACGAGAACGATGAGGATTCGATCACCTATATGGATGCACTTCAGAGATCTGACTCTGAGGCGTGGCTTGGAGCCATGCAATCTGAGATGGAGTCCATGGAGATCAACAATGTATGGACATTGGTTGATCCACCAGAGATAAAATCCATCGGGTGCAAGTGAATTTTCAAGAGAAAAAGGGGTGCAGATGGGAAGGTGAAGACCTATAAAGCCCATCTGTTTGCCAAGGGGTATCGTTAGTGATATGGTATCCATTATGATGAGACGCTCTCCCCTGTGGCAATGCTCAAGTCCATTCGGATCATGCTTGCTTTGGCAGCACATTTTGACTATGAGATCTGGCAGATGGATGTCCGAACCGCTTTTTTAAATGGGGGCTGGACGAGGAGTGTATATGATACAGCCTAATGGGTTCACATCCACGACGAGTCAAAAGTGTGCAAATTGCAGAGGTCCATTTATAGACTCAAGCAAGCATCTCGTAGTTGGAACATGCGATTTGATAGGTGTATCAAATCATATGGCTTCGTTAGGAATGGAGAGGAACCTTGCATCTATAAGTGGGTTAATAGTTCTGTGATTGTATTCTTGGTACTGTATGTTGATGACATTCTCTTGATCAAGAATGACATCACAGCATTGCAAGGAATAAAGGTCTGGTTTTCATCTCAGCTCTCCATGAAGGACTTGGATGAAGCTTCTAACATACTGGGTATGAAGATCTCTAGAGATAGATCTAAGAGGCTTTTGGGATTGTCCCAGTCTACATACATTGATACTGTGCTGAAACGGTTCAGCATGGAGAATTCCAAGAAAGGCTATCTCTCGATAGGTTCTGGAATTACTCTTTCCAAGAAGGATTGTGCGACAACTCCTGAGGAAAGAGAGCGCATGAGTAAAGTTCCTTATGCTTCTACAATGGACTCTATCATGTATGCTATGACATGTACTAGACCATACATGGCATACTCGCTAGAAGTGGTGAGCAGATACCAGTCTGACCCAGGTGAGGTGCATTGGAAGGTGGTTAAGACTATCCTGAAGTATTTGAGAAATACTAAAGACCAATGGCTGATTTATGGACAACCTAACTTCAAACTTGTGGGGTATACTGACTCTAGTTTCCAGTCAGACAGAGATGATAGCAAGAGTGTGTCAGGGTTTGTGTTTATCCTGAATGTAGGAGCGATCTGCTGGAAAAGTTCCAAGCAGGAAAGAGTTGCAGACTCGATATGCGAAGTAGAGTATATTGCAGCATCAGATGTAGTAAAGGAAGCCATGTGGTTGCGGAAGTTCCTTGGAGAGCTAGGGGTGGCACCTTCCTTAGATGGTCCTATTCCTATGTATTGTTACAGCACAGGAGTCATTGCTCAAGCTAAGGAGCCAAAGTCTCATCACTGCACTAAGCACATTCTGCGACGCTATCATCTCGTGCAAGAGATCGTGGAACGAGGCGATATCAATCTTATGAAGATCGATGGAAAGGAGAATCTGGCAAAACCCTTTACGAAAGCCCTCAGAATCAAAGAGTTCGACTATTGTAAAGGGAAATGAGTATAGATACTGTTCTGATTGGCTTTAGTACAAGTGGGAGTTGTGAAAATTGTGTCTCAAAGCCATCGCCTAGGCTGTAGGCGGTTGCTCAATATTGTAATTTGTATATGAATTAATAAAACATTATTTTGGCAGCTCATCACATTATTATTTCCTTGTAATAAACTCTTTTTATGTGATGAAGTCCTTAGGACTGCACTGACTTCGATATAAAGAGGATATCGAGTGGTCCTTTAAAGGTTCACAACCAAAGATACTTGTATAGGATAACAATGTATCAAGTGTAGGTTTGTTGTGGTTCACATCGTTTGGTTGTTCTCTTGACCAAAGGAGCATGGTGACACTGATATGCTGCAAATGGATGTGTGACATCTCATTGAACGTGACTCCGTGGAGCTCCTTCTTGCCAAAGGATTGCTCGCAATTGGTATGGGTATATGTGTCCCTCCAACCTGATCACCATGGTAGCTTGTAAGCAACTCCCTGTGCTTTGGTGCCGGGTTACCCAATTTTTAATCCGGTGATGGAAGGTTTCTGGTACAAGGCACAGGCAAGTACTGTGGGCAGTGATGGACCAAGATGGAATTGACCTGTTCAAGTGTTTGGATTGAATTTCTCGTAGTATCTCAATTTAGCAAATCCTCGACTAGGTAGTCCTAGTGAGGAGTCACTGACTTGCGAGGTTGAGACATGTTGTGGATTGACTCAGTTAGGGTTGGCAGTCTAACCCTAGGTCATCTTGAGCATTGGAGTCAAAGGGATGAATTATACGTAACCATATGCGAAAGGTTCGATAGATTGTTCTCGCATCTTCGGCCTATCCGAATGCCGGGATCTATTGCTAGATGGTATCTTGTGCTGATACTGGAAGTGTTCCAGTGCTATCGTTTAGGTTCAAACCTATGAGGTCACATGCTATAGAGGATTTCTTCCTGATTCGGGAACCGATCAATGATTGAGATTGTTTCGGTATTAAGGTCAAACGGTCTAATTGAGCATACATTGGATTTTTTCTGGTCCACTTGGTCTAATTTGGATCGACCAGGATTGGTTTGGGTCAACCTGGAATTGTTCATGGTGGACCAAGACTGGACCCGATTTTTCTTATTGATCGGGTTTGGTTGGATCGGGATTTTTTTTTTTTATTGAACCGGTTTTTGTTTTGATGAACCTATTTTTATCATGGTATGACTTCATGGTATTTTCTCTCCCAACCATTTTTTTATCACCGGTTTGGACTTGCCATGTTTCCCTGCTCTTGGTTTCACCGTTGGATGGGATTTGAAAAACAAGTTGATCAGATTAGCTTGGGATAAGATCGCATTAGTTCAGTTGCAACTTGGATTTCAGATATTGATCCATTAGAGTGGGTCTCATGGTTTTTTCTCTCCCACACTTCAATCCCATCTCTCGATCCCTGTTGTTTTCATGGTGATTCATTCCTATCTCTTGGTCTTTGGTTTACACGGTGATTTTGTTCTCATCCGCCAGTGAGTTCCCAGCAATCTCCACCAATCTAAGCCAGCAATTCCACATTTTAACCAGTCCAGAGTTTTCAAAGAGTTTGATTTTATCCAATTTTCTTCTCACGGTGTTTTCTTGCCTTCACCGTTTTTCTGCCTGGTGGTATCTAGTTTTCATCTTGGGGTTGCTGCCGTATGAGGGAGAAAGAGAGGATGAAGAAGGCCGTGAGTTGTATTTGAGGGGAAGAATAGAGCATTTGCACAGGGCGTGTGAGAGAGATTGCAACGTGGCTTGCGGTGAGAGGGAAAGTAGCAGGCCGTGGGATGGGGATGGAAAAATAACAGAGCATAGCATAAGGAAATAACAGTGGAGGAGAAGAGAAAGTTCTGTGAAGAGTTTTATGGGACAGAAATTCTAAGTGCAGAATTCGTGGAACGGGTGGTTTTATGGGACAGAATTCTAAGTGCAGAATTCGTGGAACGACCCGTGATATTCTTCCCTGATTTTTGGTTTCAATCGTGTGCTCTTCGTGGAGTTTGGGCGGTCTTGGAGAAGACCGTCCGTTGGGATTTATTTGGTTTTCCCTGTTCCACTTAGCCATGACCTGTTTGTTGATTCCTGGAGGACTAATTTCTATCCGGGATGTATCAGCGAGAGCCCTACATGGATACTCTAGAGGGTGGACATTTGAATACCTCGAAAGATTGGATCGATCTCTTCTTCTTGCTGTTTGCAGATCTGTTTTGCTATTGAAGGAGTTCAACTGGTTGCCTTGATTTTCTACTGATATGTTCTGAAGACTGAGGGAGTCGGCTTCTTCCTGCTTCGATTAGATATATTATTTATTTTTGTTATCATGCATGCTTAGATCTAGATTTTATCATCTTATTTATAATTATTGCACTTGCCTTTACATGCCTATGTATTTGTTACATGCATCATGTTTATGTTAGATCCTGTGCATGAGTAAGTTTTTCTATATGCATGTTAAAATTTTTAATTATGCAATACCTACTCCCTATTGTAGCACGCTTAGGGTAGGCATCCATACACTGGTTTCCTTTCAACCTTCTTTTACGTGCAAGCCATCCTCCATCTTCGAGTCCGGAGTCCATAAGGATGATCCACCTTGGTGCCTAGCAAGAAGTACTCCATCCACCACCAACCTCAACTCTCATTCCTTCATCTCTTGTTTTCTTCTTGTTGAATCCTAACTTTTTCCTTGATTGCTCGCAGGTCCTCTAGGTGCCACGAAGATGGAGTCGGCCTCCCTTGCTTTCGAGACCTTCGGATGGAAAGCCGGTGCATCCGCAGGATTGAAGGCTCGATCATCCAGGCCATATCCGCGAGAGCGAGTGAACTCGGCATCGGGCGCTTCAGAACTTTTAAGGTTTGCCACCCTTACTCCTAAGTTGGCATTGATCCAAGAGCTAAGTCCTACGGGGTTTCTCAATCCTAGGGTCCTCTTCCTATCTTGTTTAGGAGCTTACCTAGTGAGCACTTTGGGTTTCTCAATCCAAGGGCAGTGATACCTAGTGAGCACTTTGAGCCTATCCCTCCCTTTGAGAGAGAACCCATCCCAAGTATCCACATATAAATTGGTCTATAAGTGAGGAAAAGATTAAAAGAGCTCTAGACGATCAAGCTATTGGTACCCAGGATACAGACTGTTAGTGATACTTGATCCGGTGGCAAGGTCGGCCAGAATCTGAGGACTTGTGAAATGCTAGTGCAGATCTGCAGCGCCTCAACCCAGACCCTCCTTGAGCCAAATTGACCCATACTCGACGAGGTCGAATTCCTCCCACCATGGAGAATTGGTGGGGACACCAATATCAGACACAGATCACTGGATCCCATATGTTTAATTAGTCATGTGTCAAAGTTTTGAAATTTTGTAATCAATTAAGATTGAGTCCTGTAATAAGTTGAGGTTAGTTGATTTATCTCAACCCTCAACCTAGTCAGTATTTTGAGTCCTGTATATCATTATGAGTCCAGTATGAGCCCAATTTTTCTACAAGAGAGGAGATTTCCCTATTTTGGAGTTCTACCAGGCCACATCCAGGAGTCAGAGGCCACTACATCAGCCTATTAGATTTTGTGTGACAACCCAGGATCCAAGATGCTTCCAGAAACCCTGATTCCTTTCAGATGCCCTCCAGATACCCAGATTCCAGTCCAAATGCCAAAGCATATTCCCAAACAAGGCATCCATGATTTCAGAGGTCCATCTGCATCCCAGCACAAGAAAATCAAGTCCAAGCACCAAGCCCATGTCCATTAAGAAGCAGATTCCAAGAATATTCCGCTATCAGGCCATTCCAACTTCCAGGGCCCAAAGCCCAAGCGCCCAAGCCCCCCTTGGCCGCCCACTTGCTGCCCATGAAGCCTAACATGCCATTCCAAGAGGGCTTAGGCATACTCACATGTTGACTTGGTCCAAATCCAAGTGGGAGAGGAAAGAAAAAGAACTAGGTCAAGTTCTAACCTACTTTGGATTCCTAATCCTTTTAAACCTTGTAATTCTAACCTAGCTAGGAAAGGACTTGTAGTCTAAGTAGGAGGAGGACTTGTAACCTAAGTGTAACCATGGTTAGAGAGGGCATGGGAACTTTATAAATACCCTACCCCTTCTCCTCTTGTAATCATCTCTTTCTTATGAATACAACTTGCAGAAATTTTGTGATATTGCTTTGTGTTTGGTGTTCTAGTATTGGTTCTCTTATTCTTGTCTGCTCTCCTTGTATTCCCAGATTGAAACCCTGCTACCTTGGCTTCCATCTGCATCTTTGGAGATCAGCCATGCCCGGAGGAAGACACCCTAGCTGCTGCCCTAATCAAGCAACTGCTTCTTGCCTCAAGACAACACACCTAAACACTAGTTCTTTCAATTCAAAACCCTAGTTCCTTTTCTTTTTTTGATTTTCTATTTTGATTGACCCCTGACGCTTGCAGGATCCCCGAGATGTTTCACGTCCTCAGAGGAGGCTTTCCTTGCCTTCAGATCGGGTCCAGATCGACCATCTGATTCAAGGAACTGAAGCTTCTTCTTCCATACACCAATCAGAGCGTGAGTGATCCTTTCCACCGCAAAGTTTTCAATCTCTGACTGGTAAGAAACCATTCCTTCTTTTAATTTCTAATTTGATGAAGATAAGCTATCCTAAACCAGGAGTTTCTCAACTCTCGGGTCTTGACTACTTATTATCTTGCATGATTTTTTGCAATCATGATGATTTATGCATTGCTACTCCTTATGCTAGTTCTTACTTTTATTTTGAAATTTAGCCTACAAACCTAAATTATAAAAATCATAAAAAAATTAGTTTACTATTTTTTCATGCATGTTTAGCAATCTTAGAGTCATCCCGCATCACTTAACACATGGTCAGGTGGTTGGCCAAAGTCGGGCTTGATCATGGGTTAATTAGAAGCATTGAATTTGATCATGTTAATGGTTGGACCTAACCAGGACCTTCAATAGGAGGCCCAAAGGCTGATTGTGAGGACCCGTGGGGCAAAATAATTACTAAGAATTGCTTGGAGAAGTAATTGGTATTATACCTACCTTTAGATGCATTTGGATTGGCCAGCCAAAGTCGGGCTCATATGTAATCTATTGGATCCTAGTACCCACCAAAGGATAAATGTTACTCTTCGGATTGGAGTGTAGAGGCTACCAGCTGAATAAAATAGTGGGAGAAACCTTTAGACTAAAATCCATGTCTTTAGGATTTTTTAAAATAATTCATATACTGATATGTCTTGTTCTCCTTTTTTAGATAATGTCGACCACATTGTCGCTCCGATCATTATTAGATGATGATACTTTCTGGACCCAACTTCGATAGCTGGTATCAAAAATTCAAGATTGTCCTGGAGCATGAGCAGATCCTCTATGTGATAACAGATCCAGTACTTGAGATCCCAGCCACCAATGCTCGTGGCACTATCAGGGACACTTACCAGAAGTGGATCTCTAACCACACCATGGTGCATTGCATTATGTTGGCTACGATGAACGATGAGTTCAGTCACAAGTTTGAGGAGGCCCAACCAGAAAAGATTCTTCAAAAGTTGAAGGAGTCTTTTAGCACTCCGAATGATACAGAGAGATATCGGATCTCTTCCGCCATCTACAACACGCGTATGCATGATGGAGCTTCGATAATTGATCATGTAATTACATGATCAAGTTATTTGAGCATTTGGGCAAACTTGGATATCTTTTGCATGAGCAGCTCGGCAAGGATGCGATTCTGAATTCTCTGTCCCCTTCCTACCAGTTCTTTCTCGATAATTTTAGAATGAATAGGCCTGCAGTGAACTATCAAGAGATGTTAGGGTTGATGGGTTTCATACGGGTCATCTTGCATGTATGAACATTGGATTTCAAAATTTTGCATATAAAAGAAAAAACCTTATCGGCTAGAAACCCTAATTCCAAGATCCCCTCATTCATGTACAACTAATAAGTCACTAATAAGGTTTATGAAGAATACCTGAAATGTTGTTTTCCACTCCTTTCCACTAGTCTCACAAGTGCAAGCCCTCCAACGGTGATCCATACAAGAATTGACCCAAGGAAGAACTCCTACTTAAGTTGCTTGCTTGTCTAGGATTTTTCTTGACAGCATTCTGGACTTTCACCTTAGTAGGACACCCTACCCTCTTATAGGGCACTCCGAATGCTCTCCAAAACCACTCTTGGAATTCGGATAGCCCTCTTGTAGGACACTCTAGGCTTATCTCTTAAAACTTAAGACTAGTCCTAGTAAGAATAGCCTTGTCTTAAGGAGACAATGTTTGTCTTAAGGAGGAGAAAGGGAGATAGAGACACTCAGAATAACTTCGATGGAAATCTGATACTGAAACTTAGAACACCACCCCTATTTATTGTTTTAAGAGGGGTGTGTGATATGGCCAGCCATCAACTTATCAGATATGATTTTTCAAGACCAAAGAGAAGTTATCTGGCTTGAAAAATCATATCCAAAATGTATATTCATGCACCAAGGCCCATATCTGCATCCCTTCTCATTCCTGGATGATTTCTCACTTGCCACATGGCAAGTACTAGTCTTTGGGAAGCCAACAGGCATCATTTCAGTCCCCAAGAGTCAGAGAAATGAAGAGTCTTGATAGCAGAAGGACTCTGCTTTAGAATCGGGCACCACATGAAGAGTTGCAAATCTTCATGCGTGCGTGCTCTTTATCCAACCTCCATGCCAATTTGAAACACACTTTGACCGTCAATGTATCCTAGGAGGCATGGGGATGTGTGCCAAGAGGAGTCCAGATGAAATCAGCAAGAGAATTTCATTTGCAGAAGAACTCTTGGTCCTTTCTGCGCCCTCTCCTCCTTGGCGCGTGCAATATTGCTCTCAAGCATCCCAACCGACTTGGACTCTTGTCCAAGTGGCACCAGATGTCCAAAATTAGTTAGATAAAATCTGACATGGGCTTCCTCAATTAACATAATCCTAATTTAAGTTCCCTTTAAATTGATTAATCAATTTAGCAAGCAACTAGACCCAAATCGACTTGGATTAAGAATTAGGTTAGCATACACATGCTAGTATGCAATCTAGCTAACTAATTAGGATCCCATGACCCTAATTAAATTATGAATGACTTCCTTGGTCAACTCCCTAATATGTGTGGCCCTTTGGATTCCACATCTAGCCAGCAGTAGGTCTAGGTTCAAGTCGATTCGAACCAATCAAACTTGATTGACCTAATTTGGTCAAATTGAGCTGACCTAAATTGCTAATTTGATATATCCATCAAATTAACTCATGAAACCAATCCAATTGGTTCATGAATACCTACAAGACATTATTGATGTCTAGTAATGTGTCATGCCTACCTGGAAGATGAGGATTTGGTGGAAAGTACCAAAATATCCTTCAGTAAAAAGTTATAGTGCAATTTAATCTTTCGATCTTCCATTATCCCGAGTAAGTGATGGGTATGGATAAATGTCAAACCCTAGCACTTAGTCATTTTGAATCTCTATTCGATAATGAAAACTCAGCTGATGACTAATTAGAAACCAATTCTAATCTCATCATACTTTGATTAAAGACTCTTTGAGTCATCAATCGAAGAGATCACTTGGGATAACAATTCCTCTTACTAGGAATGATCAATTCCTTGTTGGTCCACTCGTAACCTTCATACATCTTCCACCATATCCGAGAACACCCCATACATGACTTAATATCATGAGTGAATATGAATCAAAACATGGCTTAGTGTGCATAAGAAACCATGGTGACCTCTGGTCTAAAGATCCCATGCAAAACTCGTACTTTGAGATCTATCTTTTGATAAGTAGTAAGACTTCCATAAGATAGTCCTGGTGCAGATCAGTTCAGTGAACTCATACCCTAATGAGCACCCTTATCCTTGTATTAGTGTCTCTACACAAGTGGCTATGAGACTAACCACCCTCTGTACAGAGCATACATAGGATAAGCTAGTCTTTCTGGACTTATCGATCCTTGAACCGATAGTCATCGACTAGGAACATTTTAGATTAGGATTTATAGGAACTTAGGTCTCACTGTTATGATTTCCATCAAAACCTGATCCATTGTCCTAACCTATGGGGTTCATCATAATCTTTAAGTAAGACACAGCAATATGATGAAACTATATGCCTTTATATTATCATCCCTTACAAAAATGTCCTTACATATGATTAGCTTTTAGGGTACTTTCCTTTCAATCTTCCACTTGCACTAAAGCCAATCGCCCTTGTACTTTATGCCCGTACAATCTAAGTGGCGATCAAATTGTGGCTGAGATAGTGCTTTGTGAATGGGTCTGCTATATTGTTCTTAGTATCAACTCGTTCAATAATAACATCTTATCTTTCTATGATTTTCCGAACGAGGTGGAAACATCTTAGGATGTGCTTGGACTTATGATGAACCTCGATTCCTTTGCTTGTGCAACAGCTCCAGTGTTATCACAGTATAATGGTATTGGCTATTGTATTTCAATAACCATGCCCAATTCCATGATGAGTTTCTTCATCCAGACAGCTTCCTTTGCAGCTTCACTTACTGCTATGTATTCTGTCTCAATGATTGAGTCAACTATAGTTGGCTACTTTATATTCTTCCAACTTACTACACCAGCATATAGGGTGAAGACATACCATGATATGGATTTTCTATCATCTGGATATGAATGAAAATTAGTATCCGTGTACCCTTCTAGTTTCAACTCTGATCCTCCATAAATAAGAAAATATCTTTAGTCCTTCTAAGGTACTTAAGAATATTTTTCACAGCTTTCCAATGATCCTCACTTAGATCTGCCTGGAACCTACTTACTATGCCTAAGGCATAAGCAACATCAGGCCTGGTACATAGCATAATATACATTATTGATCCTATAGCCGTAGCATAAAGAATCATAGCCATTCTTTCTCTTTCTTCTGATGTCTTAGGAAACATTTTCTAAGAGAGATGTATGCCTTGACTCATAGGTAAGTAACCCCTTTTACTTCCATTCACGTTGAATCTCTTCAACACTAAGTCTATGTACTTGGATTGGGATAAGCCTAGCATCCTTTTAGATCTATCTCTATAGATCCTTATGCCTAGTATATAGGATGCTTCTCCCAAATCCTTCATGGAAAACTTTGATGATAGCCAAGTTTTAATCGATTGTAATATTGGGATATCACTCCCAATGATTAGTATGTCATCAACATACAAAACCAAGAAAACAAGTGCACTCCCACTTGTCTTCTTATACACACATGGTTCATCCACATTCTTGACAAAACCAAATTCCTTGATTGTTTCATCAAAGCGGATGTTCCAACTCCTCGATGCTTGTTTTAGTCCATAAATGGACTTCTTTAACTTTCATACTTGGTTTGGTCTCCCACTTGAAACAAAACCCTCTAGCTATGTCATATAGACTTCTTCCTCAAGATTTCCATTAAGGAAAGCAGTCTTGACATCCATCTTCCATATTTCATAATCATGGTATACTGCTATGGCAAGCATTATCCGAATAGACTTGAGCATGGCTATTGGTGAAAAGGTTTCATCATAGTCAATGCCATGTTTTTGTCTAAAACCATTTGTTACTAGCCTAGCCTTGTAGGTTTCTACTTGACCATCTACTCCTATATTCTTCTTGAAGACCTATTTATACCCTATTGGGTTAATTCCTTCAGGTGGATCTACCAAGGTCCAAACCTGATTGGAATACATGGAGTCCATTTCAGACTTCATGGTGCTTAGCTATTTGTCGAAGTCTTTTCTCTCGACAGCTTCCGAATAGGTCATAGGATCATCATCATGAATGATATTGGCTTCATTGTCATCCCCAATGACAAAGCCATATTTAAGAGGTGCTCCCCTGCACCCTCTCTGACCTTCGAAGAGGAGGTGTGTATTGTGGTTGATCTTGGTCTACAAGAACTTCTGGTTGAGGAATTTTAGTTGAAGACTCATCAGTTGTTGGTTCTATTCTTCATTTAATTCAAGTGTAGATTTACTACTTCTTTCTTGGATAAATTCTTGCTTTAAGAATGTTGCATGTCTACTGACAAATACCTTTTATTCAGTAGTATTAAAAAGAGGTATCCAACACCCTTTTTAGGATAACCAACGAACCTATATTTGTCAGCCCTAGCACTTAACTTATGTCCAAAATTATTCTTGACATAAGCATAGCAATCCCAAATCTTTAAGTACTTAAGATTTGGTCTTGTGCCATTCCATAATTCATATGGAGTGTTAATCACTAACTTAGATGGTACCCTATTCAAAATATAGGCAGCAGTCTCCAGGGCATGTCCCCAGAAGAAATAAGAAGATTTGCGAAGCTTATCATGGACCTCACCATGTCTGACAAGATGCAATATCTCCTTCCAACCACCCCATTTAATTGGGGTGTATAAGGAGAGGTCTCTTCAGAGATTATGCCTTTGTCCTTAAGATGGTTTAAAAACTCACCAGACAAGTATTCACCTCGCTGATCAGAATGAAGAGTTTTAATACTATGTCCAATTTGTTTTTCAACCATACTTTGATATTCTTTAAACTTATCAAAGGCTTCAGACTTGTGTTTTTCATTAGATACATATGACCAAACCTAAATAAGTCATCAATAAAAGTGATGAAAAAGAATATCCACCTCTTGCTTGAGTTGTCATAGGTCCACACACATCAGTATGCACAAGACCTAACAACTCAGTGCCTTGTCCCCATATCTAGTGAATGGAGACTTGGTCATTTTTTCCTTGAGGCAAGACTCACAAGTTTCTAATGATTGAAAATCATAAGGGTCAAAGTAATTATTTTTGACTAACTTGTTTATCCTTGACTCACTTATATGACCTGACCGGTAATGCCAGAGAAAAGTGACATTGACATTATCTCTCTTTCTCTTCTTGTCATCAACAAGTAGTATTTCATCATTGAGTTCTAAAGTCAGAAGACCATTTATAAAATAACCATGTTTGAATATTTTATTGCATTGAAGAATAGAGCATCCACTACTCTTTACATTTATCTCAAATCCTTGTTGTAATAACAAGGGTATTGATATAATGTTTCTTATAATATCTGGGATATAGATATTCTTCCAACTTTAAGATATTACCCGAAGGTAATAACAGAAGATAGGTGCCCACATCTTCAGCACACATGGCTTCTCCATTTATGCCATATAATTTGAAGTCACCTTTCTTTAGACTTCTAATTCTATGGAGTCCCTGTAAAGATTTACAGATATGAAACCCACATGCGGTATCGAATATCCATGAATTAGAAATGGAAGCACTCAATGATAAATTAGTTTGTATCATGTACAAACCTTTAGATGCTCCACCTACATCCGGCTTCACACTTGCAAGATATGTCTTGCAATTCTTTTTCCAATGCCCTTCTTGCCATAGTAGAAACGGCTCCATAATTAACTGCCTTCTAGGTTTTCTTCTTCTTCTGGATGCTCCTTTTAGGGTTGAACTTTTTTTTCAAACCCTTTTTATTTGCTTGTTTCTTCTTCCCATCAATGAGAAGAAGATGAGCCTTATCACCTTTTGAATGGATCTCTACTATCTTCAACATATTTAGCAGTTCAGGCAAAGATATATTCAGTTTGTTTATATGGTAATTAAGAACAAACTAAGAGAAGGAATCTAGGAGTGATTGCATGATTAAATCCTGATTGAGTTCACCATCCATCACAAACCCTAATTGACCTAATCGGGTGATTAAGTCAATCATTTTTAACACATAGGTTTGTATAGATGAACCCTAACTCATTCATGAATGGAACAACTACTTCGATATCTCGTATCGAGCAGCCTACTTTGCTCTCCATATAGCTCCTTTAAGTTGAGCAATATAAACTGAGGTTCCATTTGTTCATGTTGCCTTTGAAGCTCATTACTCATCGAGGCTAACATGATGCACCTGATAGTTGTACTATCTTTTTGCCACATTTTGTGTGTGGCAATTTCCTCCTCGGATGCATCTTCTCTGATCAGTTCAGGATTCGGAGAATATAGAAATAAGAAACTTTTTCCTGAGTCAAAACTATTCTCAAGTTCCTCAACTAGTCCACATAATTGGGACTGGTTAACTTGTTGGCATCTAAGGTGCCCCGCAGTGACAAATTTGAAGCCATAATATATACCCTACATTGATGGGGGACTAACTAGATGTGAAGATGAAGAATGATGCAAGTGATTTGTTGGTTTTGTGATTTTTAAGTTTTAAGATTTTTTTAGGATTCCCGAAAACAAATAGGAGTAGATCTAGGGTTCCATACTAATCAAGAACTTCAGGCAAGCAAGTAAGTCCCTAAGCAAGGATAAAAGAGGACCCTGGGATTGAGAAACCCCGTAGGACTTAGCTCTCAGATCAATACCTACTTAGAAGTCAGGGTAGAAAACCTCAAAGATTCAAAGTGCCCGATGCCGAGATCACTCGCTCTCGTGGATGCGGCCTGGATAATCGAGCCATCAACCCCGCGTATGCATCGATTTTTAGTCCAAAGGTCACGAAGACAAGGGAGACCGACTCTGTGTCTGTGGTACCTAGAGGACCTGTGAGCATTCAAAAGGAAGAGTTAGGTTTCAATCAAAAGAAAGCAAAAGAAGAAGGAAAGAGAGTTGATATGGTGATGGTGGAGTTCTTCTTGCTAGGCGCCCGGTTGGATGATCCTAGTGGACTCTGACTCGAAGTTGGAGGATAGAGTTATGGAAGAGATGGTAACTTGAGGCCTCATACCTCTCGACGCCCGAAGGCGAAGGCACTCCATCATGGAGATCGACGTTCCTAATGAACGAAGGCAACTAAAGAGAATTTGGCTCTAAAAAAAAAACTTGTATTTTTCATTCATCATCAATTAACCTTATAAGGGAGGGGGTAAGGTCCTTTATATAAGCACCTTAGACCCTTTCAAAATTTGAATGAAAATATACATTTCTTCTCTTGCTAAGGTGCCAAAAAAATATTCAAAAATCCCAAAATTCTGAAATTCAAACTCCTTGGCCGACCAAAGCTTCTTGGATTTGGTCATGGCATGATAATGGGCTTGGAAGAAAGAATTTGGCTCCCTTAGACTTGGAAAGTTGACCTTCAATTTTGGGAAGAAGGCATGATGCAAGGCTTGTATCTCCCTCTTTCCTTGGTTGCTCACCCTTCTTTGGAGAGAAGCTTGAAATGATGCTTGGATCATGGCCTTTGTCTTCAACCTTTCCTTGGTTGCTCACCCTTCTTTGGAGAGAAGCTTGAAATAAGGCTTGGATCAAGGCCTTTGTCTTCAACCTTTCCTTGGTTGCCCAAGACTCCTTTAGTAAGTGGCTTGATGGAGGGAGGGAAAAGAGGAAAGAATATTTGATGTGTCTCTATTTGGCAAGATGAGGTGGCGCCACATGGGATGGTGATGTGGTGCCACATGGGATGGTGAAGTGGTGACTTAGGATTGACATGTTGACCTTCAAGGCTCGGTTCAAAGTAGTTGAGCTGGACTCAAAGACCACTCTGGCTTGGACCCAAACTCAGACTGGACTCAATACAGGATACAACTTGACCCAATTGGTCAATGTACAGGACTAAACAAAAATAATTGAGACTAAATCATGACTAAAAATTACAATGCTTAGGCTTGAAGCCTTATTAAAGGACCCAAAAATTGAAACCCTAATCAAAGGTTTGGTGCCCACATCATACATTTAATTAAAGAACAATATAAGCATACCACTCAAGATGACATTCATAACTAGATAAAGACTTTATATCTAATTATGTCTCCCACTATTTTATTCGAATACCATAACCCTCAATCTATGGTAAGCGAGAAACCTTACTGGTTTTCTTAGTGGGGTTGAGATCCCAATTCCTCATGAGTGCCTTATGTTACACAACAAATACTCATGAGTTCAAAGGTAGGACTTCCTTTCCAATAGCAACCCATGCAATTCTCAACAAATAAACTGCCTCTAAGACACTTATAGTCTTGTGTTACATAACAAATTATAATGTCTTAGTTTAGTCAGACCCTTCATTTCTATATAACCATGATGGAATAATGTTGCCCATGTGTTACACAACAAAGCAACAATTTCCAACCATGCCATAAAGCACTAAGTGCACTAAGACAAATTTTATATCAAACCCTAGAGTAGGCCTTGTGTTACACAACAAACCTACTATAGTTTTGATATTAATTTGGCTTAGCATGAAGGAAGGCCAATTATAGTATACTTAATCAATTAGCATTCCCAAGTTAAGATTTAGATATGACCAAATTGGTCAGGTAAGTGGAAGGGTTGAGGGGGTCCCCCCGTTGCTTTTCTTAGCAACCAATTGAATTGGCCATGTCAAACAACGGAACCAATTAAAAATCTCATTCCCTTTACCTTCCCAGAACTACCTACCTAGACACCAACTGGCTGATCAAACCCTAATCAATTTTGCATCATGATTAAGTTAATACTATGACTAAATATTTTTTTTTTTGTGAGAGCTTTGATGGTCTCATACACATCCTAAATAATCATGTTATCATGTTTATTACAACAAGTATAACAATAGCATATCAATCCAGCATATGTATAGTATGATTATCCAATACTCTATTCACCTCACTTATTCATGGGATATGGCTACAGCGGCACCCCTACATGCCATAGTAGACCCCATTGAATGGGAAAAGATGGCCTTTAAACCCTACTTAACCCCTATGACCAGACAGCCATGGTGACTAACCCAATCCAAAGCAATTACTAAGTTGCATCTGATTAGCAATATGCATAATATCATATAAAAACAATAACATGCTCTTTTCATGATAATATAAATTATCATACATAGATTAGGGTTTAATTATAATAGCCACTAATCTAATGGCAAACATCATACTATGATTATTTTACATAACCATATAGCATTTCACTGAACCCTAATTAATGGCATGCATAAAAAACCTTTGATCAAACTAGCTATCTAATAAGCATTTGATCATACAAATGACAATTAATTGAATGAATTAAGGGTTGCTCTGATACCACTGATGGGTTTCATAAGGGTCATCTTGCATGTATGAACATTGGATTTCAAAATTTTGCATATAAAAAAAAACCCTTATCGGTTAGAAACCCTAATCCTAAGATCTCCTCATTCATGTACAACTAATAAGTACTAATAAGGTTTATGAATAATATCTGGAATGTTGTCTTCCACTCCTTTCCACTAGGCTCACAAGTGCAAGCCCTCCAATGGTGATCCACATAGGAATTGATCCAAGGAAGAACTCCTACTTCAGTTGCTTGCTTGACTAGGACTCTTCTTGATAGCCTTCTGGACTTTCACCTTTGTAGGACACTCTAACCTTTTGTAGGGCACTCTAAATGCTCTCCAAAATCACTTCTTGGATTTGGGATAGCCCTCCTATAGGACACTCTAGGCTTATGTCTTAAAACTTAAGACTTGTCCTAGTAAGAACAACCTTGTCTTAAGGAGACAAGGTTTGTCTTAAGGAGGAGGGAGGGAGATAGAGACACTCAGAATAACTCCGATTGAAATTTGATACTGAAACTCAAAACACCATCCCTATTTATAGTTTTAAGAAGGGTATGTGATATGGCCAGCCATCAACTAATCAGATGTAATTTTTCAAGACTGAAGAGAAGTTATTTAGCTTGAAAAATCATATCTGATATGTATATTCATGCACCAAGGTCCATATCTGCATCCCTTCTCATTCGTGGATGATTTCTCACTTGCCACATGGAAAGTACCGGTCTTTGGAAAGCCAAGAAACATCATTTTAGTCCCCAAGCATCGAAGAAATAAAGAGTCTTGATAGCAGAAGGACTCTGCTTTAGAACCGCGCACCACATGAAGAGTTGCAACTCTTCATGCGCGTGCGCTCTTTATCCAACGTCCACGCCAATTTCAAACACACCTTGACTGGTCAATCTATCCTAGGAGGAATGGAGATGTGTTCCAAGGAAAGTCAAGATGAAATCAGCAAGAGAATTTCATATGCAAAAGGACTCTTGGTCCTTTCTGTGCCCTCTCCTCCTTGGCGTGTGCAATATTGCACCCAAGCATCCCAGCTGACTTGGACTCTTGTCCAAGTGGCACCAGATGTCCTAAATTAGTCAGATAAAATCTGACATAAGCTACCTCAATTAAGACATGTCCTAATTTAACTTTTCTTTAAATTGATTAATCAATTTAGCAAGCAACTAAACCCAAATCGACTTGGGTTTCGAATTTGGTTAGCATACACATGCTAGTGTGCAATCTAGCTAACTAATTAGGATCCCATGACCCTAATTAAATTATGAGTGACTTCCTTGGTCAACTCCCTAATGTGTGTGACCCTTTGGGTTCCACATCTAGCCAGTGGTAGGTCTAGGTTCAAGCCGATTCGAACCAATCAAACCTGATTGACCTAATTATGTCAAATTGAGCTGACCTAAATTGCCAATTCGATTTATCCATCGAATTGACTCATGAAACCAATCTAATTGGTTCATGAATACCAACAATACATGATTGATGTCTAGCAACGTATCATGTCTACCAGGAAGATGAGAAATTTGGTAGAAAGTACCAAAATACCCTTCAGTATAAAGTTATAGTGCAATTTGATCTTTTGATCTCCCATTATCCCGAGTAAGTGATAGGTATGGATAAATGTCAAAACCTAGTACTTCATCATTTTGAATCTCTATTCAATAATGAAGACTCAGCTGATGACTGAATAGAAACCACTTCTAATCTCATCCTACTTTGATCAAAGGCTCCTTGAGTCATCAATCGAAGAGATCACTTGGGATAACAATTCCTCGTAATAGGAATGATCAATTCCTTGTTGGTCCACTCATATCCTTCGTACACATTCTGCCATATCTAAGAATACCCCATACATGACTTAATGTCATGAGTGAGTATGAACCAAAATATGACTTAGTGTGCATAAGGAACCATGGTGACCTCAAGTTTAAAGATCGTATGCACAACTCCTACTTTGAGATCTATCTTTTGACAAGTAGTAAGACTTCTATAAGATAGTTCCAGTGTGGATTAATTCAGTGAACTCATACCCTAATGAGCACCCTTATCCTTGTTTTAGTATCTCTACATACGTGGCTGTGAGACCAACCATCCTCTTTACGTAGCATACATAGGATAAGCTAGTCTTTCTGGACTTATCATCCCCGAACCGATGGTCCATCGACTAGGAACATTTTAGATTAGGGTTTATAGGAACTTAGGTCTCACTGTTATGATTTCCATCATAACCCTAATTCCATTTGCACTAACCTATGGGGTTCATCATAATCTTAAGTAAGACACAGCAATATGATGAAACTATATGCCTTTATTAATATATTAAATGTCATACAGGAGTTGGAAGATTACAAAAATGCCCTTATATATGATTGGCTTTTAGGGCACTTTCCTTTCAAGGGTTACTACAGACTTATGAGATAGACCACAACATCAACAAGGGGTTAGTGAATCTGGTGGGAGGTTCTAGAGTAGGATGTCATCCCTTCGGGAAAGGGAAGAAGAAGAAAAAGAATGAGAAGTTGCTTAGTGTTGGGCCAAGTCAGACTAGGAGGGTAAAGGCTGACAAGAGTAAGGAAGAGTGCTTCTTTTGTAAGAAGCCGAGTCACTGGAAGCAGAACTGTTCTGCTTACCTTGCTACTCTGGACCCAAATAGGCCAAGGAAGGGAAAGCAGCAAGGTGTTGCCGGTCAAGATATTTATATGATAAATCCTTGTACTTTCTTTGTTTATGATACTACAAGCTAGGTATTGGATACTGAAAGTCCTTACCACATTTGCAATTCTTTGCAGGGACTTCAAGTTAGTAGGAGATTCAAAAGCGATGAAAGGTTCCTGAATGTTGGGAATGGAAGTCAAGCTCCAGTTCTGGCATTGGGAACTGTTTCTTTATATTTTGAGTCTTATACTGTTATTCTTAATGAATGCCATTTTTGTCCTTTTTTGGTGAATGTCATTTCTGTAGGCCTGTTAGCTAATGATGGTTATGAATTATCAATAAAGAAAGATATTTGCTACATCACTTTGAATGGTTCTAGTGTGACGAATGGACAAGTGAAGAATAGAATATATATATTGGCACAGCCTGTTAGTGTATTGTACACTGCTAATAAATGCCCTAGGTTAGATAAGGTCAGTGATATTTATCTCTGTCACTTTAGGCTAGGTCATATAAATAAGAACACGATAAATAAGTTGGTCGGAGAAGGTCTCCTAAATCTAAATCTCACTGAGAGTGAAAACTTGCTAACTTGTGAATCTTGTCTTCTTGGGAAAATCACCAAGTCACCTTTTACTGGAAAGGATAAAAGAGCCAGTGATATTCTAAGTCTAGTATATACCGATGTATGTGGACTTATGAATATCAGTGCAAGAGGTGGATATAGTTATTTTATTATGTTTACAGACGATCTTTCGAGATACGGTTATGTCTATCTCATGAGACAAATCTGAATTATTTGAAATGTTCAAATGTTATCGTAATGAAGTTGAAAAATAAATTGGGAAATTTATTAAAACTCTTCTATCAGATCGAGATGGTGAATATCTTTCCAGTGAGTTACTGACTTATCTTGAGAAGAATGAGATTCTCTCTCAATAGACTCCTCCGGGGACACCTCAGTTAAATGGTGTGTATGAAAAGAGGAATCGAACTCTGTTGGACATGGTTTGATCCATGATGGGCTTAGCTTGTCTGCCTAAATCCTTTTGGGGATTTGCTCTTGAGTCAGCATCCTACCTTCTGAATAGAGTTTCAAGTAAGTTCGTTGACAAAACACCATATGAGATATGGACTGGATGCAAGCCAACTCTCTCTTATCTTCAAGTTTGGGGGTGTCCGGCTTATGTCATACATTTGGAGATAGATAAACTTGGACCTATGTTTGATAGGTATCTTTTTTTAGGTATCCTAAAGAATCCAAAGGGTATTATTTCTATCTACCTGAGGAACAAAAGTTGTTCGTTAGTCTTAGGGCAACCTTTGAAAGGGAGTACCTTGCTGAAGGCACTCAAGCTGCTGAAGTTGAACTTAGGGAAGTTCAACAGATAAAAAAACCTTCTCACTCTATCGCCACTATAGAATCGAATTTGATTAGATCAGATCCAGAGCCCATAGTGCAGCCATTAAGGAGATCTGGTAGAGTACCATGCCAATCGGATAGATATTACGATTTCTTGGTCCAGGATGGTGATCCTGTTGAACTCGATGAGAATAACAAGGATCCGATCACCTATATGGATGCAATGAAATGGTCTGATTCTAAGTCATGGCTGGGAGTCATAAAATCTAAAATGGAGTCCATGGAAATCAATAATGTATGGACATTGGTTGATCCACCAGAATGGATAAAACCCATTAGGTGTAAATGGATCTTCAAGTGGAAGCGAGGCACAGATGGGCAGGTGGAGACCTATAAAGCCCGTTTGGTTGCCAAGGGATATCGTCAGCATTATGGTATTGACTATGATGAGACATTTTCTCCTGTTGCAATGCTCAAGTCCATTCAGGTTATGCTTGCTTTAGCAGCACATTTAGATTATGAAATATGGAAAATGGATGTCCAAATAGCTTTCCTAAATGGTGAGATGGAAGAGGAGTTGTATATGATGCATCCTGAAGGGTTCACATCCATAGATGAGTCTAAAGTGTGCAAGCTTTAGAAGGTCCATTTATGGATTGAAGCAGGCTTCTCGGAGTTGGAACATGCGGTTTGATAAATGTATCAAGATGTATGGCTTTGTTAGGAATGGAGAGGAACCATGTATATATAAGTGGCCAAATGTTTCTATAGTTATATTTCTTGTTTTGTATGTGGATGACATTCTCCAAATCAGGAATGACATTCCAGCATTACAAGGAATAAAGGTCTGGCTTTCATCTCAATTCTTTATGAAAGACTTGGGTGATGATGGGGGACAAAAATAAAATGATGAATGGAGAGTTTTAGCAAGCTAACTAGCAAGCAAACAGAGCAATTAATTATTTAATGAATGGGCTAAATTAATCCAAGAAAAGAATTTTCATAAGTAGACTAGTTGATCTAATTTTTAAGACCCGCAATGTAGATCTAGTTCAAAATAAGGATTAGGATCTTCATGGCAAAGAAACCATCACTACTATGGCAAGTTAACATTCAAATGATCAGATCTAATGAAGCTTAGGAAGAGTTTTCCTACCAACAATGATAGCTAATTATTTGGTGAAAGAAGGAGCTCTCATCACTCAAGGATTGAGACCTAGAAGTCAAGATTGGTACTCTTTACTTTGAGACTCACCTTGGCCTTGATCCATGGTGTGGAGACCTTCATCCTTGACCTAGGAACCTGAGAGAACCTGCAAAGAAATTTGAGATTAGACATGGAAGAAGAATTGGAGTTGGAATGGAAACAAAGAAAAAAGGAAGAATAAAAAAGTGGCCGGCGGCTTGGGACTTGGAGCTTGATCATAAATCTATCAATGGGCATCCCATCCTTTACTCCTTGCAAAAGCACTCTTCACTCTTAAACTCAAACCTAGAAAACTCTCATTCTCTCCTTGGATAAGGATCTCACACTCAAACTAGCTAGAAAACTTTCACTCCAAACAAGAACTCAAGAAAACTAGAACACAAGGAAACAATCCTTTCATTAATTCAAATCATAGCATAGAATGAATACAATGAGAGCCTAGGAGCCCTATTTATAGGTTCCAATGCTAGGAATTTCGTCCAAGGGTGGAGAGGAGGGGATAAGGATGGCTTAGTTGGCTCCAACAATTTTTAGGTAAGTGGTTTTAACTAAAAATAAATTATTGGTAGAAGGTTACAACCACTTTGACATGTGACATCTAGAAGATCCTAATGTGGCTTCCAAATGCTGATGTGGAGGCTTAGGTGCCAAAAGTTATGGCATCCCACATGTCAAATATGTAGGGTTCGGTGGCAAGGCGGAATCATAGATTTCAAAAATTTTTTATCTTTATGAAATCTTCACCAAACCTTCAACCCAAAATCTCCTTAAAAGAATTAAAACATATAAGATGTTTATATAAGATTTAATCTCAAATTAAGATACTAACCTGTATCGCAAAATCCAAACTCTGAATCTCCACCAGGTGCCCAAATGTTCACCCTCCAATGGTGATCCACACAGAAAAATAATGAAGACAATAATTTCTAGTTCTTGGCTCCTCTTCTTGAATTCTTTTTCAAGAATTCAATTCTTGGACCTTTAGGCTGAAATTTTCTTTCTTGAAAATTTCTTTTCTTCCTTCTTTCCTCTTCTTGAATTTTCTTCAAGAATTCCCTTTCTTGAATCCCTTTTCTTGAATTGAATTGGAAGAAAAATTAAGACAGTCAAAGTCTTAATTCAAGAAGGAAAAGAAGAATAGATCCTTTCCCTTTTCTTTCCTTTACCGTTCAAGACCTTCTTCTTATTCTTGTTTAGGGCCAGAGTTTCGACAGAGGATACCTCTGTAAGGGAAACAATACCCAACAAGAACAAGAGGAAGGAGTATTCTGGAGAGGAAGAAAGGGAATTGGATCTCTGAATTATGTTACGTGAAAACCCCCGAGAACCCCAACCCTATTTATAGATCTCAGAGGGGTGTCATCTCGAAACAACGCAACCCTCTGAAACCCCAGGGATCACGATCCCTCATTCCTCACGCGTCCCCTCAACCAAAAATCATGATTCTCCGATTTGATTTTCGTTTTTCCGACGAGGAGGACTCTCGGAAAAACATCAGGAAGAATCGCGACTTTTGGAGACGGATTTGCGACCGAAAAGCGATGGATCTTTTCCTTAATTTTTTCTGGCCATCAGATCCAGATCCAAGGGTGCCAGACAAGGATCTGAATTGCCCCTTTTCAGATTTTTCTCCGACGTTTTCTTTCTCACACGTTTTAAGAGAAGTCCACGCGCATGGACTCTCTTTCTTGGCGCGCGCGGGTGAGAAAGGGAGGGGGCGGCTTGGAGAGAGGGTCTCAGTGAACTAAATTCACTTGGGTTCAGCCATGGGTTAGCCCAATGTCCTAAAAAATAAATTGGACCTTAATCTGGTTCAATTAGAACCCAATTAAGCCCAATTCGGAACCAAATTCGAATCTGATTCGAATAGAAATTTGGTCTGCAACACATGCTAGTGTGTTTATCCTGCAAATATGATTTAATTCAAACATGATTTAATTCCAAAATAAATCCTTCATCAATTTTCTTTTGTGTGTGACCCATTGGGTTCCACACCTAGCCAGCAGTAGGTCCGAGTGCTATTTGACTTAATTCGGTTAGATCTCAACTAAGCCGATTTAGGTCAACTCAAACTAGCTCGACTCGGTCAATTAGAATCTAATTCAAATTGACTGATTTGAATTACCATGACTCAATCATATACCTACAAGACAAGATTGACGTCTAGCAACGTATCATGCCTACCCGAAAGATGTGGAATTTTGGTGGAATTACCAAAATACCCTTCAGTGGTGAGTTACCGGGCAATTCAGTCCTTTGATCAACTTGCATCCCGAATATGATTATGAATATGGATACTTGTCAAATCCAATTTTCATATTCATCCCTAGCTCAATCTTTATAATGATGATTCAGTAATGAACCATTAGAAAATAACTCTAATGTTCATACTTTGAACAAAGGTTTCCTGAATCCATCATTTGAAATTTACTGGATGCTATTCCCTTTTACTAGGGCTGATCAATTCCTTGTTGACCTACTCACAACCTCCATAAACAATCCACCATAACCAGTATCACCTAGTGCATGACTCAGTGTCATGATTGATTGCGAACCAAAGTATGGATTCATATATACAAGGTACTATGGTAGTCTCAGGTCAAAGGACCACATGCACTACTCCCACTATGAGAATTATCTATTGACAAACAGATAAGGTTCCATTAGATATTCTCTATCTGGATCAATTCAGTGAACTCATTCTCTAATGAACACTCACATCCTAGTATTAGTGTCAAACACAAGTGACTGTGAGATCAGTCACCCTTATTACAAAACATATATAGGATGTGCTGGTCTTGCCGGAAACATTGATCCCCAACTCAATGTCCCATCGACCAGGAATATTTTAGATTAGGGTTTTAAGGCTTTAGGTCTCACTGGTATGATCTCATCATAACCCCAGAACCATAGCCCTAATCTATGGGGTTCATCATAAAATCAAAAAGACACAGCAAATGATGAAACTAATGCCTTTATAAAATGTCAATTCATTGATTTTGGGATCAAAATTACAATATTTCAATTGGCTTTCAGGGCACAATCTTTCAATCTCCCACTTGCACTAAAGCCAATCGCCTTTAAATCTTAACCCCATACAATCAAGGTGGCGATCAAACTCTCGCTGTGATAGAGCCTTAGTGAACGGGTCTGCTACGTTGTTCTTCGTTTCTACCCTTTTAATGCAGACTTCTTGTCTTTCGACAATCTCTCGAACGAGATGGAAGCGCCTCAGAATGTGCTTTGATTTGTGATGAGCTCTTGGTTCCTTTGCTTGAGCAACAGCCCCCGTATTATCACAGTAAAGTGATATTGGACCTTCAATCTCAGGAACTACGCCCAACTCTGATATGAACTTCTTCATCCAGACAGCTTCCTTGGCAGCTTCACTAACAGCAATGTACTCTGCCTCAGTTGTTGAGTCAGCTACAGTTTGCTGTTTAGAACTTTTCCAGCTTACAGCTCCTCCATTAAGGGTAAAAACATACCCAGATATAGATTTGCTGTCATCTGGATCTGATTGAAAACTAGAATCTGAATAAGCTTCTAGTTTAAGATCAGATCCTCCGTATATTAGAAAAATATCCTTAGTTCTTCTTAAGTACTTAAGAATATTTTTCACAGCCTTCCAATGATCCTCTCCTGGATCAGCCTGAAACCTGCTGGCTATACCTAAGGCATATGCCACATCAGGCCTAGTACATAACATAGCATACATAATAGACCCTACTGCCGAAGCATAAGGTACCGAATTCATTCTATTTCTTTCTTCAGGTGTCTTAGGAGACATCTTCTTAGAAAGATGTATGCCATGACCAATAGGTAACTAACCTCTTTTACTTTCCTCCATGCTAAATCTTTTTAGCATTTGGTCAATGTACCTAGACTGGGATAAACCTAGCATCCTCCTAGATCTATCTCTATAGATCTTGATGCCTAGTATATAAGATGCTTCTCCCAAGTCTTTCATGGAAAACTGTTTAGATAACCATACCTTGACTGATTGTAACATTGGGATATCATTCCCAATGAGGAGTATGTCATCTACATACAGAACCAAGAAAACTATGGCACTCCCACTAGTCTTCTTGTACACACAAGGTTCATCCTCATTTTTGATAAAGTCAAATTCTTTGACTGTCTTATCAAATCGGATGTTCCAACTCCTAGATGCTTGCTTTAATCCATAAATAGATTTCTTTAGCCTACATACCTGATTAGGTTTAGTCTCCAAGACAAAACCTTCTGGCTATGACATATAAACCTCTTCCTCAAGGAAACCATTGAGGAATGCAGTTTTCACATCCATCTGCCAGATTTCATAATCATAATATGCTGCTATAGCAAGCATGATCCGAATAGATTTGAGCATGGCAACAGGAGAAAATGTTTCATCATAATCTATTCCCTGTTTTTGTCTGAAACCCTTAGCCACTAATCTGGCTTTATAAGTTTCGACTTGGCCATCTGTCCCAATCTTTTTCTTATAGACCCATTTGCATCCAATAGGGTTAACACTCTCTGGTGCATCAACCAAAGTCCAGACTTGGTTGACATACATGGAGTCCATTTCGGATCTCATGGCTTCCAGCCATTTGTCTGAGTCACTACTTATGACAGCATCCGTATATGTTAGAGGCTCATCATTATCAATGATTCGGGCTTCATTATTTTCAATAATGAACCCATACCTTTCAGGTGCATGTCGCACTCTATCAGACTTACGGATAGGAGTGGTGTGTTCAGGTTCTATACTAACTGTGTTATGATTTTGTTGAGATGTATCTACTTGTTGAACTTCTTCAAGTTCAATATTTCTCCCACTGCCCTTTTGTAGGATGAATTCTTTTTCCATAAAAATGGCATGCCTACTGACTAAAACCTTTTGTTCAGTAGGGTGGTAGAATAGATATCCTATACTATCTTTGGGATATCCAACAAATAGACATTTTTCTGCTCTAGCATCAAGCTTTTGTCCAAAATTTCTTTTGACATAAGCTGGACATCCCCATATCTTAAGGTGCTTAAGATTGGGTTTCTTTCCCCTCCATAACTCATATGGAATGCTAGATACAGATTTGGATGGTACTCTATTCAAAATATTAGCCGCTGTTTCCAAGGCATATCCCCAGAAAGAAACAGGTAAGTCTGTGAAGCACATCATGGACCGTACCATATCTAATAAAGTATGATTTCTCCTTTCAGCAACACCATTTAATTGTGGTGTGTAAGGAGGAGTCCATTCAGAGATGATTCCCTTTTGTTTAAGGTGATCAAGAAACTCGGTGGATAAGTATTCACCTCCTCTATCTGATCGAAGGATCTTAATACTTTTTCCCGTTTGTTTCTCTACCATACTTTGATACTCTAAAAATTTTTCAAAAGCTTCGGACTTATGTTTCATTAGATACACAAATCCGTACCTTGAAAAATCATCAGTGAATGTGATAAAATATGAGTATCCACCCTTGGCCTGAGTTGTCATAGGTCCACATACATCAGTGTGTATGAGTCCTAATAACTCTGTTGTCCTTTCATTATGTCCACTAAATGGAGTCTTGGTCATTTTACCCATGAGACATGATTCACAAGTTCCTAATGATTCATAGTCATAAGGATTAAGGAATTTTTCCTTGTATAACTTGTTAATCCTCTGCTCACTAATATGTCCAAGACGACAGTGCCAAAGTAAAGTATTGTTTACTTCATCTCTTTTTCGTTTATTACTAACATGTAGTATATTGTCATCAGAAGATAAAGTTAAGAGACCATTGCAAAATATGCCATTAAATATTATTTCATTAGAAAAACTGATTGAGCAGCCACTGCTCATTACATTCATAATATATCCTTGTTTAAGTAACAAGGGTACAGATATGATGTTTCTAATGATTCTAGGCATAAAATAACAATTCTTTAACTCTAAAATCTTCCTAGAAGGCAGCTTCAACATATAAGTCCCTACAGCTTCTGCTTGGATGGAATCTCCTCCAGCACCGTAGAGCTCGAAGTCGCCTTCCTTCAAAACTCTAATGTTCTGTAGTCCCTGCAATGATTTGCAGATATGATGACCACAAGCAGTATCCAATACCCAAGAGTTTGAATTAGAAGTGTCTAATGACAAAATTGCATGTATCTCATACATACCTTTTGGTGCATTACTAGCACCAGGCTTCACACTTGCAAGGTAAACCTTGCAGTTTCTTTTCCAGTGACCCGGCTTGCCACAATGAAAGCAGGTCATTTGTCCGGAGGCCTTCTTTCCTTTCTTTTTCTTGATGCCCCCTTTTGGATTTAACCTCCTCTTGGAACCCTTTTTGCCTATTTTCTTCTTGTTTATACCATCCACAAGAAGAAGTGGAGCCTTATTTTTCTTGAAATGGCTCTCTGCTATTTTTAACATATTCAACAGCTCAGGCAAGGAAGTGTTAAGTTTGTTCATATGATAATTAAGAACAAACTGTGAAAATGACTCTGGGAGTGACTGCAGGATTAAATCCTGATTCAACTCCCCATCCATAACAAAACCCAATTGACCCAATCGGGTGATTAGGTCAATAACCTTTAATACATGGTCTTGTACGGATGTACCTTCTGTCATCCTTGCACGGAATAACTGCTTAGATATTTCATATCTTGCAGTTCGACTATGTTCTCCATAAAGTTCTTTTAAATTGAGCAATATGGAGTTTGTGTCCATGCTATCATGTTGCCTCTGTAACTCATTAGTCATAGAGGCAAGCATTATACACTTGACAGTAAGTGAGTCATTTTGCCACGTGTTATATGTGGTCTTATCCTCTTGCGAGGCATCTTCCCCTAATGGTTCCAAGGTTGGGGTATCAAGAATATAAGAAATTCTTTCTTGGCTGAGTACTATCTTCAGGTTTCTCAACCAATCAACATAGTTTGGTCCAGTCAATTTATTTGCATCAAGAATGCTACGGAGTGAGAGTGAAGAGGCCATTTAATCTACATTAACAAACAACATTACATAAGCAGACAATCAATGTTGACAAAACATAATTAAATTAGGACTTTAACTTAATTATGTCTCCCACTATTTTATCAAGCATCATAACCCTCAATGTGATGATCGAGAAAACCCTAATTGGTTTTCTTAGTGGGGTTGAGATCCTAATTCCTTATAAAAGATCTTGTGTGTACACAACAAATCTTATATAAGTTCAAAGGTAGGAAAACTCTTTCCAATTGTAATTCATACAATTCTCAACTTATCTTGGCCTCTAAAATATTAATAGCCTTGTATGTACATAACAAACTATAATATTTTAGTTAAGTTAGACCCTTCATTGCTATATAGTCGTGATATTAATCATAATACCCTTGTATGTACACAACAAAGTATTATATCAAATCATTCCATAAGCATCAAATGTACCAAGCAAAAATTATGTTAGTCACCATAAAGAAAAAAGGCCTTGTGTGTACACAACAAACCTAATATGGATCATAACATAATAATGACTTGGCATGAAGGAAAGCCATATGTAGTGAATATTACACTGAGCATATCAATCAATAATTAAGTTAATCATACTGGCCAGGTAAGTGGGAGAGTGGTGGGAGTCCCCCCGTTGCTTTCCTTAGACACCAATAAGAATTGGCCAGGTCAGTCAACGGAACCAATTAAAAACCACGTCCTCTTTACCGATCATGAACCACTTTTCCTAGATACCGAATGATAAACTAATCATATTGATTATTTTTTCTTTTGGTATATGACACTACAACTTAATATGTTGTTAAAGAGGGCTTTATTAAAACAAAGCACATTCTAGCAAATATGTGCCATAGTGTGCCATCATACTAGGACAACCATTTACCACATAATGGATCCACCATTATGCCAGGGCAACCTTATTTCAGTATGATGACTAGAAGGCTAAACATATCTCTATGCAAATTAAGGTTTAAGTGAAAACCTTAATTAGTGGCATACATCAAACATATATGCATAATTAACACAAATATGTGATTAGTGTGTCATCATACTAGGACAACCATTTACCATATAATGGATCCACCATTATGCCAGGGCAACCTTATTTCAGTATGATGACTAGATCTCTATGCATATCTCTACAATAATTAGGGTTTGAGTGAAAAAAAAAAACTCTAATTGGTGACATTATAACAAACATATATTACATCTCATGTTACTTACATAAATATGCATCTAAAATTTAGAATATATATTTTAATCTTAATAAGGAGGCTCTGATACCACTGTAGGGTTCGGTGGCAAGGCGGAATCATAGATTTCAAAAATTTTTTATCTTTATGAAATCTTCACCAAACCTTCAACCCAAAATCTCCTTAAAAGAATTAAAACATATAAGATGTTTATATAAGATTTAATCTCAAATTAAGATACTAACCTGTATCGCAAAATCCAAACTCTGAATCTCCACCAGGTGCCCAAATGTTCACCCTCCAATGGTGATCCACACAGAAAAATAATGAAGACAATAATTTCTAGTTCTTGGCTCCTCTTCTTGAATTCTTTTTCAAGAATTCAATTCTTGGACCTTTAGGCTGAAATTTTCTTTCTTGAAAATTTCTTTTCTTCCTTCTTTCCTCTTCTTGAATTTTCTTCAAGAATTCCCTTTCTTGAATCCCTTTTCTTGAATTGAATTGGAAGAAAAATTAAGACAGTCAAAGTCTTAATTCAAGAAGGAAAAGAAGAATAGATTTTTTCCCTTTTCTTTCCTTTACCGTTCAAGACCTTCTTCTTATTCTTGTTTAGGGTCAGAGTTTCGATAGAGGATACCTCTGTAAGGGAAACAATACCCAACAAGAACAAGAGGAAGGAGTATTTTGGAGAGGAAGAAAGGGAATTGGATCTCTGAATTATGTTACGTGAAAACCCCCGAGAACCCCAACCCTATTTATAGATCTCAGAGGGGTGTCATCTCGAAACAACGCAACCCTCTGAAACCCCAGGGATCGCGATCCCTCATTCCTCACGCGTCCCCTCAACCAAAAATCATGATTCTCCAATTTGATTTTCATTTTTCCGACGAGGAGGACTCTCGGAAAAACTTCAGGAAGAATCACGACTTTTGGAGATGGATTTGCGACCGAAAAGCGATGGATCTTTTCCTTAATTTTTTCTGGCCATCAGATCCAGATCCAAGGGCACCAGAAAAGGATCTGAATCGCCCCTTTTTAGATTTTTCTCCGACGTTTTCTTTCTCACGCGTTTTAAGAGAAGTCCACGCGCGTGGACTCTCTTTCTTGGCGCGCGCGGGTGAGAAAAGGGAGGGGGCGGCTTGGAGAGAGGGTCTCAGTGAACTAAATTCACTTGGGTTCAGCCATGGGTTAGCCCAATGTCCTAAAAAATAAATTGGACCTTAATCTAGTTCAATTAGAACCCAATTAAGCCCAATTCGGAACCAAATTCGAATCTGATTCGAATAGAAATTTGGTCTGCAACACATGCTAGTGTGTTTATCCTGCAAACATGATTTAATTCCAAATTAAATCCTTCATCAATTTTCTTTTGTGTGTGACCCATTGGGTTCCACACCTAGCCAGCAGTAGGTCCGAGTGCTATTTGACTTAATTCGGTTAGATCTCAACTAAGCCGATTTAGGTCAACTCAAACTAGCTCGACTCGGTCAATTAGAATCTAATTCAAATTGACTGATTTGGATTACCATGACTCAATCATATACCTACAAGACAAGATTGACGTCTAGCAACGTATCATGTCTACCCGGAAGATGTGGAATTTTGGTGGAATTACCAAAATACCCTTCAGTGGTGAGTTACCGGGCAATTCAGTCTTTTGATCAACTTGCATCCCGAATATGATTATGAATATGGATACTTGTCAAATCCAATTTTCATATTCATCCCTAGCTCAATCTTTATAATGATGATTCAGTAATGATCCATTAGAAAATAACTCTAATGTTCATACTTTGATCAAAGGTTTCCTGAATCCATCATTTGAAATTTACTGGATGCTATTCCCTCTTACTAGGGCTGATCAATTCCTTGTTGACCTACTCACAACCTCCATATACAATCCACCATAACCAGTATCACCTCGTGCATGACTCAGTGTCATGATTGATTGCGAACCAAAGTATGGATTCATATATACAAGGTACTATGGTAGTCTCAGGTCAAAGGACCACATGCACTACTCTCACTATGAGAAATATCTATTGACAAACAGATAAGGTTCCATTAGATATTCTCTATCTGGATCAATTTAGTGAACTCATTCTCTAATGAACACTCACATCCTAGTATTAGTGTCAAACACAAGTGACTGTGAGATCAGTCACCCTTATTACAAAACATATATAGGATGTGCTGGTCTTGCCGGAAACATTGATCCCCAACTCAATGTCCCATCGACCAGGAATATTTTAGATTAGGGTTTTAAGGCTTTAGGTCTCACTGGTATGATCTCATCATAACCCCAGAACCATAGCCCTAATCTATGGGGTTCATCATAAAATCAAAAAGACACAGCAAATGATGAAACTAATGCCTTTATAAAATGTCAATTCATTGATTTTGGGATCAAAATTACAATATTTCAATTGGCTTTCAGGGCACAATCTTTCAAAATATTGTTGGGGTAGTGGAAGTAATCTTTATGTTCCCCATAAAACTCTTGATATAATGTAATTCCTTCTTCTCCAAGGTTGTATAATGAGTTATTCCCCCATGTGCTTCAAATCTTAGCATGAATTGGGCTTGGGCTTGGTCTTGAAGAGGCTTGAATGGTTGGTCTTGGACTTGAAGAGGACGCCCTCCATCATGCTTTGGGCTTGAGCCGAATGGGCTTCTTCCATGTGTTGGCTTATGAGTCAAATCATGCTTCAAGAAAATTTGGCTTATGAACATGTTTCAAGAAATTTGTAACTTGCTTCGAAAATTTTATTGACTATAACTGTAAAAACAAAGTGAGTTAATCAAAGTATATATTCTTATTATGGATGTCCCCATCAGGTGAAGCATCATTCGTACTAGGTATGAAGATCTATAGAGATAGATCTAAGAGGCTTCTGGGACTGTCCTAATCTATGTACATAGATACTGTGCTGAAGTGATTCAGCATGGAGAATTCTAAAAAAGGCTATCTTCTGATAGCTCATGGAATTATTCTTTCTAAGAAGGATTGTGTCAACTCCTAAGGAAAGAGAGCATATGAGTAGGATTCCATATACTTCGATAGTGGATTCTATTATGTATGCTATGCTATGTACTAGACCAGACGTGGCATACTCACTAGGATAATGAGCAGATACCAGTCTGACCCAGGTGAAGCTCATTGGAAAGTTGTTAAGAACATCCTTATGTATTTGAGAAATACTAAGGACCAATAGCTTATTTATAGAGATTATGACTTAAAACTTATGTGGTACATTGACTCTAGTTTTTAGTCAGATAGAGATGATAGTAAGAGTGTGTCTAGTTTTGTGTTTACCCTTAATGGTGGAGCTGTCTGCTGGAAAAGTTCCAAGCAGCATACAGTGGTTGATTCTATTTGCAAGGCAAAGTATATTGCAGCATCGGATGCAGCAAAGGAGGCTATGTAGTTATGAAAATTCCTAGGCGAGCTAGGGTGGCACCTTCCTAAGATGGTCTTAATTCGATGTATTGTGATAGCACTGGAGCAATAGCTTAAGACAAAGAGCCGAAGTCACATCAATGAACCAAGTATATTCTACGTTGCTATCACCTTGTCTGGGAAATTATTGAACGAGGTGACATTGAGCTTCTAAAGATCGATGGTAAGGAGAACTTGGCTGACCCCTTCACTAAAGCCATTGGAATTCAAGAGTTCAATGACTGCAAATGGAAGATGGGAATTAGATTTTGTTCCAATTGACTTTAGTCTAGGTGGGAGTTGTTGGGAATTGTATCCTAAAGCTAACCATCTAGGCTGTTGATGGTTGTGCGACTCATGTATATGTATATAAATTATTGAATTGAATAAAAAGTTTATTCTAGTTGCTCATCATATGTCATATTCCTAATTGAACTCTTGTGTGATGATATCCTTTGAGCTACCTTATATGCGATATAGAGAAGATGTGTCGTGTATTTCATAACTTGGTTCATGACCAAAGGATACGCTGTTTCAGGATGATGGTGTATCAAGATTAGGTTGTTCATGTCATATCTATTGGTTATCCTCTTAACCAAGTAGCAAGGAGATGCTGGTGTGATATCAGGTGTTATGTTTGACACTTTACTAAACATGACTCTTACACGAGATTCTCTTTCTGTTGAAAAGGAGTCTTGCATTAGAATGTGGATATGAATTATTCCTCTGACTTGAGATCACTATGATAGCTTTCAAGCAACTTACTGTGCTTAGGTGCTAGACTACCCGAATTTCTAATCCGGTGATGGAAGGTTAAGCGGTAATAGGATTGAGATAGGATTGATCTCTCCAAATGGTTTGGATTGAATGCTTAATATGCCCCAATTGAAAAAGACCTTGGACAGGGCATTCCTTGTAAAGAGTTATAAGGATTCTTTGTTTGAGACATATTGAGATGGACTGATTAGGGTTGGATAGTTTAACCCTAAGCCATCTGGAGCATTAAGAGATTAAAAGAATAAGTTCACTGATATTCCATATTCAATAGGTTCAGTTGCTCTACAACCTTCAACCTATCCGAATGCCAGGTGTCATTGCTAGATAGTGACTTTGGCTGGTACTGAAAATATTTCTGTACTACTGGTTTAGTGTTGAACCTATGAGGTCACACACCGAGGGTTTCTTCTTGCTTTGTTAGCATGCGAACAATTAGAAATCATTTCAGACTCGTTTGACAAGGTGTTGTCAAACCTGTGTTCAAGCTGACTCATTGGATGAGTCGACTCGAGTCGATTCGACTCGAATGGTCGAGTCGATTCGACTCGAATGGTCGAGTCGACTCGTTTGTTGGACTGCTATAAATTGAAAACAGCTCCATTTAATTATGTAATTGTTGTGGGCATTTAATGGATGTGTTTATGGGTTTTATGATCTGTTGTTGCTGAATTCCAAAGGACTTCATAACCTCCGTAGAATCTTAAGAGACCCCAAAACTACTTATTAATCTCTCATTATGTCCTCTTAATTGTTTTGAGGGTAGTTGTTACAAAAGAAGGGCTGAAGAAGGTGAATGGTCCATGTTCAACACTCCCACTCCAGATTTGGATCAAAGTTGAGACTCTGCCCAGAAAACTTCTGAGATAGAAATCTTGCTTGATCCTTGAGAGATTGCGAGATTTGATCTCTAGGATAGAGTAAGGTTTGGGTTTTGGGATTCTTGTATGCTACCTTCTGTTGAAGGTTTGGGATAGAGACTTGGGAAGGGTTCTCAAGAGTCCTTGTTCTAGCACCACTTCAGCAACAGGTTCTTCAAAGAGTTGAAGATAGAATCTGCGGCTCTTCATGGAGTTGAAGGAGTCCTTGCTGCCAACGCTATTCCCAGAAAGGCTAGCACCTCGAAGGAATGAGAAGAAACTGCGCTACATGGGGTGAACCACCCATAGAGGCAGAACACGTGTGCTGCTTGCAGAGCATGAGTTTTTTCCACAGGTTGGAGCCACCCTTGGGATTGCGACTGAGAGCCAGGGATTTTGTTGCAACCTTTGGTGAACATCACTAGGGTATGTCTTTATTTTATGTACGACATAATTACAATTGCTGCTTCATTGTGTGATTTTTGGAATGGTCCTATTTTTCATATAATGTTTGCATGATTTTATATTTACATTACTCTAGATGCATCAAGATCCTGGTAGGGGCTTGTGTTAATTAGATTAACATCTACAGATAAAATTGTTTTATCATTGTCTACTGCTGCATGCCTTTAGAAAAGTTTTAAAATGCATGTATTGCCCCTTGGGAATAGTTCCTTACAACTACACCCTAAATGATTGGCTTTGGGATACAATTCCTAACATTTTCTCCACCTCAGGGGTATGTACGAGATCCTGGAGGCTATCTGAATCATGGCCTCGAGCTTGAATGAATGGCTTACTTCAAGTAAGCAGGGCTGGATCGCTCTGTACAAGGACTTCTTCTTTGCTAATTTCTAGCTCCCCCTTTCTTGTCCTGTGCCACTTCCATGGGGTGGTGGCATGGTTCTCTCTCTTTACGGGCTTCTTCACTCTAAAACGCCACCCCAAAAATAGGGGGTAGTGGTTCGTAGCACCCCATCTCGAGACCCTCTAATTTGGCTTGCCCACTTCCATTAAGGGATGGAAGAGCTGATATTTTTTTGCTTTGATCAAAGGAGTCAACTGGATCTGGAGCGAACCTGACTAGTCCTCCGATCACAATGCCACGATGGAGCCTGCTGATCTGGAGGTGTATGATCAGCTTGTCATCTCAACGGTTCCCCATGAACGAGACCTCCTTTCTAAGTAGAACCTATTCAATGCTAGATCAGCCAGATCCATGTTGGGAATTGTATTCCAAAGCCAATCATCTAGGCTGTAGATGGTTGTGCTAATTTTATAATTTTATATAAATTTTTTAATGAATAAAAGTTATTCTTTTGGCTATTCATCACATGTGCATTTTTTTGAAAAGAACTCTTGTATGATGAAGTCCTTAGAACTATGTTATATTTGATATAGAGAGGATATATCAAGTAGTTATTGAACTGATTTACAACCAAAGGATACATTGTTATAGGATGACGATGTATCAAGTATAGGTTGTTGTATCTCACATTGGTTGGTTATCCCTTTGACCAAGGAGTGTGGTGACATTGATGTGACATACAAGTGAAACGTGTGACATCTCACTGAACATGACCATCTGTAGATCTCCCTTCTATCAAAGGGTTGCTCGCAAAGGGATATGGATATATGTGTCCCTCATACCTGAGGTCACCATGGTAGCTTGCAAGCAACTCACTATACTTTAGTACCGGACTACCTGGATTTTTAATCCAGTGATGAAAGGTTTCTTGGTACAGTCAAGTACTTTTAGAGCGATGGTGGATCAAGATGGAATTGATCCCTCTAAATAGTTTGGAGTGAATGACTAGCTATGTCTCAATTTAGCAAAACCTTGGCCAGGGTAGTTCTTGTAAGGAGTCACAGAACTTGTAAGGTTGAGACATGATCTGGATGAACCAAATTATGGTTGGCAGTCAAATCCTAGGTCATCCTGAGCATTAGAGGTCAAAGGGATGAATTATGCGATAACCATATGCTAGAGGTTCTTGTAAGTTGCTCTGTAATCTTTGACCTATCCGGACGTCGGGTATCATTGCTAGATGAGGACTTTGACTAGTACTGAAAGTGTTCCAATGGTGCCATCTTAGTGTTCGAACCTATGGGGTCATACACCATAGGGGTTTCTATCTGATCTAAAGGCTGATCGATGATTAAGAATCGCTTGCCATCACTGGAGGTCAATGTGATTGACCATGTTCGAAGTGTCGACACTTGGTAAATTGGAAGTGTTGACACTTGGCTGACGAGCAGAAATTCTAGGAAGTTTTCTGGAAACATTTTGACTTCAAATTTTAAATTTGAATTTCGAATTCTGGGCATTTTTGGCTCCAAGCTTTCATGGTATGATGGTCATACTTTCTTTTTTTAGCTTGGACCCATTTGGTATGGCCCTTGACCTTCTCCCCCAATCACTCCTCCTTCTTTCTCCCTCTCATGGCTACCTCTATAAATAAAGGTTGTTTTAGGGGCTGCTAGTTGGTTGAAGAATTAGAAAGAAAAAGGGGGTTTGTGAGGATTTGGGATTGGGTGATAGAATGCCTAGCACTCAAGCTAGGTCTTGGGAAGAGAGCTAGTTAGGAAGGGTTCCACCTCTCCTCCTTGTCTTTCAAGAAGAAGAAGATTGGTCCAAACGATCCTAAGGAGCTAGCACTTCGAGGGAGTTGATTAGAGTCCAGCCCCGGTGTGAACTACTTGTAGAGGCCAAATGCATGTGTTGCTTGAGAGTTTTTCACTACCTCCATCTTTAAGGTATAGCGATAAGGTACCTTTATGCCTATTGACTCTTTTCTTGATGTTGATATTTTATAGCATGCTACATTGTTATACTAGGTCCTGTTGCAGGCAGATCAGTAGATTGTTTTAATCTATCTACCGACCTTTCCACTGCATATTTTAAAATAGTCTTAAAATACCATGTTTCTACCTTGCATGCCTGCTTTCCTTTTGTTTTTTCTTTCAATCTGGTCTCTAAGTAAGGTCTGAAATTTGCTTTTCCTTATGGCTTCCAATGGCTAACTGAATTTCTCCCTCTAATGTAGAGATGAAGTTCTCCGTCGACCGGATTTAGTAGATATCATATAAGTGGTCATCGACATCAAAACCTTAAGAGGAGCTAGTGAAGAAGCCTTGTGGGGATCCAGAGGAAAGGTCCCGCGAGAAGCTATCAAAGAGTCCTCGGGAGAGGGAGGCCAAGAAGCCCTAGGTCCAGCCACTGAGGTGGTTGTGGGCATGGCCCCGGGGCCGAATGGGACCGCCGAGCTAAGGGAGAGGCTTCCCTAATCCCCTCCGATCATCCTCGAGATCATCTCCATCTCATCATCTCCTGAGGTGGGCACCACCGCAGAGCCAGAGGGGGCAGCAACTCTGCCCATGGCCTCCGTAGCTACTAGGGTTCAGCCATCAAGCCCTACATCGGCCAGCCCTTCTTTATCCATGGCACCAACCCCTAGAGTGGCTAGGGTCTCTACATTGGTGCCACCAAATGTGGTGGTGACCCTCGATGCTAGCATAGCAGATGAAAGAATAGTATCCTAAAAGCTAATCTTTATATGGGCATTTCTATAATCTTCCAACTCATGTATGATATTTTATAATAAATAAAAAGGTATTTTGATTCATCATATTGCTACATCGTATTAAGATTATGATGATCCCCATATGTTAGGACAATCGAATTAGGGTTATAATGGAGGTCATAATGGTGAGACCTAAGCTCCTATAAATTATAATCTAAAATGTTCCTAGTCGTTAGATCATCAATTCGGGGATCGATGTTTTCCAGTAAGACTAGCACATCCTTTGTATGCTCAAAAGAAGGGTGGTTGGTCTCACGGCCACTTATGTAAGGACACTAATATAAGGATGTGGGTGCTCATTAAGGTATGAGTTCATTGAACTTATCCACCATGAGAACATCTTATGGATGTCTTACTACTTGTCAAAAGATAGTTCTCATTGTGGGAGTTGTGCATGTGATCCTTAGACCTAAGACTACCATAGTATCTTGTGCACATGAACCCATATTTTGGTGCATATTCATTCATGGCAATTAAGTCATATACAAGGTGCTTCTAAATATGGTGGATTGTATATGAAGGTAATGAGTAGGTCAACAAGGAATTGATCACTCCTAGTAATAGAAGAATTTATCCCATGAAATCTCTTCGATTGTTGACTCAGGAAGTCTTTGATCAAAGCATGATGAGATTAGATAGGGTTTCTAATCCTTCATCAATCGAGTCTTCATTATCAAATTGAGATTCAAAATGATTAAGTGCTAGGGTTTGTGATGGGGACCGAGAGTCTATATTATTTTATTTTATTTGAGTCGATTAGTCCTATGTCACTTTACTCAAAATGAGCCAATTGAGTCCTGTAATAAAGTGGAACCTATGAGTCCAGTTGAGTCCCTTTAGTCCTGTGAGTCTTTTATTTCATGTCAAGAGTCTTGTAGTGTCGTTCAAGTCAAGAGGAGAGGCATTAGACCAGGAGATTCACCAGGCCTACCCAACCAGAGCTGGTCTTCATGCACTTGGGCCCTTTCATGCCGCCAGGCCCGCAAGAGATAGCTCCAGTCCAAGACAAGCCCACTATTGACCATGTGCACCAGGATTTCTTGGCCCACAAGTCAGGGCTTCTTAGCCCTTAAGACATGTACCCTGGGATGAATCTATAAATACCACCCCTCCCCTCTTGTATGAAGTATCTTTTTTCTTATGAATACAAATTAAAGTTATTTTGATATGAGTTTTGAGTTTTTATCTGGATTGGAGTGGGTGTGACGCCCTGGTTCCCTATTCTTGAGTGCAAGCCCTAATCCCCTGGTGACTTCTACGCTCGCCAGCAATTCCCCGCTCTGTCCTGCATCAGCTTGGTATCAGAGCCCAGTGGATTAGGGTTTTTCTTCTTCCTCGCCAGCTCCATCTCCTTCCTCCCGATCACAGATCCCACCACCATCAAGCCAGACTGTCACCCACCACCGTTCCTCCCTTCCAGCCCTCACCCTGCTTTCCGTATCATCCACACCATCGATCGTAACTTCCCACCCAGATCCAAGCCCCACTCCTCCACCCTAATCATGATTTTTTTTTTTTCTTCCTCCCTCCCATCGTCGGAGAGGTATTCGCATCCCGATCCAATCCTTTCAGAATTCAGAATCCTCGTCTAACTCTAATTTCCACCTCCCTGCTTTCTGCTTTACCAAATCTTCCTGCCAAAATCCTGGTGTGGACACCAGAAGCAGAAGCAGAATAAAACCCCACTCAAATAAGGTTAACCTGATTCCACTTTGGATCGAAGATCACTAGGTTAAATTTTTCTTGTAAAGGGCAATTTACTTTCAAGAGTCCTGTAATTACTTAGTTTCAATTTCATGAATCCTGTAATTTTGTCCAATCGAGTCCTGTAATTATGTCCTGTCTCAATCTGGGTTCAAATAAGAACTCAATTAGAGTTCCATTAGATTTATTTAAATCAAGACCAAGCTACTTCAAGTTGAGGTTTACCAAACCACTTGGAGCTTCCAAATCAAGACCTTGGTCCAACAAGCTGGAATTCCACATCACCATGCCAACAAAGCAGCCACCAAGGATGCCACATCATCAGCCACGTCACCTTGAAATGGGCGCCTAAAGGGGAGATCGACCAAGCATTTTAAATTCAAAGAAACCGGCCAATCTCCATGAATTTCTCCTTATCCCATGTAACAAGGCTCCATATCCTCCAACCTCCCTTGTAATCCTCCACAATTTGGGGAGAATCTCCATGAATTTCTCCTTATCCCATGTAACAAGGCCCCATATCCTCCAACCTCCCTTGTAATCCTCCATAATTTGGGGAGTTTTCAAATTTCAAATGTTTTGTAAGGCTATTAAAAAGCCTTGGATGCCCCATTGTAGAGGGAATTTGATTTTTGGAGATTAATGAAAGTTGAAGTTGAATTGAAGTTTATTTTTTTGAGTGATTGTCTCCAAGTCCCTCTTCCACACCAAACTATTATCTCTTCCAAGCATCCAATGCCCAAGGTCCTTCGAGGTTTTCGAGTTGCAAGCAGGGTCTTCCTTGACAAGGAACCAACAAGCTGAAGCCCAAGTCCAGGGTTCTGATCTCTGTTATCCAGGTTCTTCAGTTCTGAGTGTTGGTAGTTTCAAGGTATGAATCAAAAGAAGGTTGGAAAGCTCATCACGGTAAGTCCACAATCATTAGCCCCTATTATCAAGATCTTCTTCTTTCTTAGTTTAGGATTGTGTCTAATCAAGTAAAAGTTCCATTTCTTATAATCCTTAAGTCTTATTATGATGAGTACAATGCTAGTGTAATTAGGTTTCATTGCTCTACAAACCATAATCTAATTATTAATCATATGCTTGCCGCATCAAATCCTTCCTCTTTTCCTCCACAAACCCTTTATCCATGGCGGACTCTGGCAAGGTCTGTAACTTCTTCCAAAAGCCCATCAAGAACAAGAACATCCGCAAGCTTAAAGCTACCGAATCTAGTGACGACGATGACGATGATGAAGAAGGCTCCCAACCTTCCTCTTCCATCACCTATAGATCCAAGAAGCCCATCCCCATAGACAACAAGCTCCTCTTCTCCACTGCCCGCTCCTCCAAGCCCTCTGATGATGCCATTGGAGATGATGACGTCGAGGGCGATGAAGCCGCAGGAGGGTGAGCCAGCACTCTCTTCCACTTCGAGTCCTCCAAAGAGATCCAAGTCCAGCACGATAGCCGCACCCCCCACTACCACTCCAATGCCTCCGCGCCCCCATCCCGCCAAACATCGTCGCCCCCGTACCATCCACCGGAAGCACCTCCTCGAGCCACCATCTCCGCCCTAGCACCGCCACTGGTGAAGCTCGCCGAACTTCCCTCCCCCTCCACGAGCCTCCCCTATTTTTTGGTTCATGGAGAAGGAAAATCCAGTGCACGAACAAGAAGGCAAATGCCTTCAGTGATGCCGACTTTAGTGCACAATTTTTGAAGTAGCACGGATCTCAACACTGCATAATCTTCAAAGCCGTACTAATCTCAGAGCAGCCAATAAAAAAAAAGAAAGAAAGGTGAAAAAAAAATTGTAACTAGTCTCTTTATTTTGATTTGATTAGTTTTGGTTCCATCAAACTCCCGTTAAACCTGACTCGACAGAGTCGAGTTCTCCCCATCACAGGGGAATGATGGAGACCGAGAGTCTATATTATTTTATTTTATTTGAGTCAATTAGTCCAGTGTCACTTTAGTCAAAGTAAGCCAATTGAGTCTTGTAATAAAGTGGAACATATGAGTCCAGTTGAGTCCCTTTAGTCCTGTGAGTCTTTTGTTTCATGTCAAGAGTCTTGTAGTGTCATTTAAGTCAAGAGGAGAGACATCAAACTAGGAGATTCACCAGGCCTGCCCAACCAGAGCTGGTCTTCATGCACTTGGACCCTTTCATGCCGCCAGGCTCGCAAGAGAGAGCTCCAGTCCAAGATGGGCCCACTGTTGACCAGGTCCACCAGGATTTCTTGGCCCACAAGTCAGGATTTCTTAGCCCTCAAGTCATGTACCCTGGGGTGAATCTATAAATACCACCCCTCCCCTCTTGTATGAAGTATCTTTTTTCTTATGAATACAAATTAAAGTTATTTTGATTTGAGTTTTGAGTTTTTCTCCATATTGGAGTGGGTGTGACTCCCTGGTTCCCTATTCTTGAGTGCAAGCCCTAATCTCCTAGTAACTTCTATGCTTGCCAGCGATCCCCCACTCTATCCTGCATCAGTTTGACATTTATCTATGCCCATCACTTAATCAGGATACAGGGAGATCAAATGATTGAATTGCATGGTAACTTTCCACTAAAGTATATTTTGATAATTTCTACTAAATTCCACATTTCTGGTTAGGCATGACATGTTGCTAGATGTCAATCATGTCTTGTAGGTTTTCATGAATCAATTCGACTGGATTCATGAGTCAATTCGGAAGTTAGTTCAAATTGGCAACTTAGGTCAGCTCAATTTGACCAAATTAGGTCAATCAGGTTCGATTGGATTGAATTGGCTTCGACCTAGATCTACAGCTGGCTAGATATGGAATCCAAAGAGTTACACACATCAGGGAATTTACCAAGGAAGTCAATTGGATTTTCATTAGGGTCATGGGAACCTAATTGGCTAGCTAATTAATATACTAGCATATGTTGGCAAGCCCAACTCCTAACCCAATTGGATTAGGTCTAGTTGCTTGTTATTTGGGCTAACTGATAGGGAACAGATTAGGGGAAGGACCGTTGGCGAGCTGAGAAGTCACCAATGATTAGGGTACCACTAGATTTTTTTTATTTTTTTTTTCTAAGGAGGTAGTGAAGGAACAATGCAGATGGAAGGAAGAAATCTGGACTCTCATGGACTATGGAACTCACTCATGGAGAGATCTCTCACCTCTAGGGCATCCTACTGGTGGGGACATGCAAGATGAGAATGCAACTATGCAACCCTAAAGGAGATTAGCAAAGATTAACTTAGCAATTTCTTATTTGCATATGATTAGTTCAGCATATAGTATCAAAGGAGGTCTAATGAAGAGAACTCGAACGATCAAATGTAAACCTAATTAATAAGACTATCAAAATAACAAAGAAATAGGAATAAGATTCGAACCACACAAGTTAAGCTAGGCAAATTTAATATTTCAGACCTAATCGATACAAGAACATACCTAGCATTAATCTTTCAAGTAGATCAAGATCACTCATGAAGAGACCTCCCAAATGACAAGACCATACTACAAATTGAGGGCCCTTCTTGTTTTCTGGATTATGGCAAGTAATTCCTTCCTCTTGAGTTCGGAATCCCGGAGAACCCTACAACAAAGAAACCTTGAGATTAGGAACTTGGTAAAATACGTTAGTCATGAAATGGAGAAACTAAAGAAGAGTCGAGGAAGCATTGTTGAAGAATAATCTTGGCGCCATGGTAGATCACTTGAAATGGATTTGGCCGGCCTCCTTGTGATGGTCTTCTTGATCAACCTTGAATATTGAAGAGCTAGCTTGAGATTGGAGAAGAAGGAGAGTGTCTTAGGCGTTGGAGATGGAGGAGGAGAAAGTAGGGTTGGCGTGGGATAGGGAGAGGAATTTAGAACTACCACTTAGGCACATAGAACTCACATAGAAGAAAATTTTTATTTTTTCTTTTCCATCCTTTCCTTTACAAGAAGACTAAGAGTCTTTTATAGACTATTAAGCAATTTTGAATTCAAACTACACCAAATATCATGGAGAAAAATTTGTGGAGAAAAATATGGGGCATCCCATGAGTAGTGGAGGAAGTTGTGGAGGAGGTTGTAGCCAATTCAAATTCAAATTCCCCTTTTCTTCTCTTGGGTGGCAACCTTGGATGGTGAGGTGGCATGTGTGATGTGGCAGCAACCTTGGATGGTGAGGTGGTATGTGTGATGTGGCAGCAACCTTGGATGATGAGGTGGCATGTGTCATGTGGCATGTGGTCCCCACTTGAGGTGGCTTTGGTCTTGCTTTGGAGTATAAGTCTTGAGTCTTCTTTAGTCTTCAAATGTGGTTTGGTTTGATTCTTCATGGAGGTTTGGTTTGATTCTTCATGGATTGGACTTGACTCATTTGGACCCAACTCTCAAATACAAGATTAATCAGGCTGGACTAGTCCCAACATAAAATTGAAATGGACTCAAATTACATAATTATCTGGACTCAAAATTAAAGAAAGAAAAAAATTACAGGACTTTCTTTTACTCATCCAACCATAAGGACTCGGATTTGACTTGAATTGGTTGGAGTCTCTTCCTGATTCTGGTGCCCACACCAATTCTCCCGGGGTGGGAGGAACTCGACCCTATCGAGTGAGGGTTGGCTTGATAAGTTTCTAATGCATCCGGGTCGATTTGTTGTAGGTCCTCTCGGGAAATCCAGGAGTCTTCAGATTCAGGACATCCTTGCCATCTAACCAGATAACGTTGGTAGCCTTTATTTCTAGTAGTAATGATCTGGTCATCCAAGATCCTTTCAATTCTCTCCTTTCTCTCAGGAACACTTGGTGGTGGACACTCATTTGGTGTTTCACTCTCAAAAGAAACATTAGGACCAAAAAGCTCACTAGGTATCAATGCAGGTTCTTTGTATTCTTTTAAGTCTGAAACATTAAATGTTGAACTAATGCCATAACTTGGTGGTAATTCTAATACATAAGCATTTGGTCCAATTTTCTTTATTATTTTGAAAGGTCCGGCTCCCCGGGCATGGAGTTTCTTCATAGTTCCCGGCGGAAACCTTTCAGGTTTAAGTTTGATCATGACGGAGTCCCCTTCATTAAATTTTTTTAATTGTTTATGTGAATTAGTCATATGCTGATAGAGTTCATTGCTCATTTGAATCTTTTGGCTAATCTCCTTATGCAATTCCCTAATATGCTGTGCATATGACTCGGCAGACTCGGACACCCGTGCATGTGTGGGTAAAGGAGCTAGGTCTAAAGGCTTCCTAGGTCTGTATCCATGGACCACTTCGAATGGACTTTTCCCAATAGACCTATTAACTGAGCTGTTATAGGCAAATTCAGCACGAGGAAGTAATAGGTCCCAGTTTCCTAGGTTGTCACCAACTAAGCATCTCAACAGATTTCCTAAGCTTCGGTTTACTACCTCAGTCTGGCCATTGGTTTGAGGATGATAGGCAGTAGAGAATTTCAGCTTGGTACCGAGCATGTGCCAGAGGGTTTTCCAGAAATAGCTAGTAAATTTGACATCTCTATCGGACACAATGGTTTTGGGTAAACCATGAAGCCTAACGACCTGATCGAGAAAAAGCTTGGCCACCTTCGAAGCATCTAAAGTTTGAGAACAAGGAATGAAGTGAGCCATCTTGGAGAAACGATCGACAACCACAAAGACAGAATCATACTTCCTAGACATCTTAGGGAGGCCTACTACAAAATCCATGCTGATATCCTGCCATGGACGATCAGGGACAGGTAAGGGTGTGTACAGACCGGTGTTCTGTCTTTGCTGTTTTGCAACAGCACAGATACGGCACTGAGCTACAATCTGGGCCACATTTCTTTTGAGACCAGGCCAAAAGAATTGGTCTTCTATTGCTAAGATGGTCTTATTCCTACCAAAATGTCCTGCTAAGCCCCCAGCATGAACTTCCCAGATCAGAAATTCCCTAACAGAGGTCTTGGGAATACACAACTGATTTCCTCTGAAAAGGTATCCATCTAAAATGGTATAATCACTATGCTCACTAGATGGTCCTTGTTGAAGGGATCGATAGATGTCACCAAAATCAGGGCATGTAGGATATTCCTCTTTTAATCTTTCAAACCCTACTACCTCAGTGCTCACAGAATTCAACAACATTGAACGACGACTCAATGCATCAGCAACCCTATTTTCAGTTCCGGCACGATGTTTCAGTACGAACGTATAAGCTTGTATGAACTCTACCCATTTCCCGTGCCTAGGGTTCAATTTCTTCTGAGAACTAAGGAACCTAAGAGCTTCATGGTCAGAAAATAGGACAAACTCTTGTGGTAGAAGATAATGCCTCCAATAACGTAATGCCTGAACTACCGCATACAGCTCCCTATCATAGGTGGAATACCTTAGTCTCGCTTCATTTAACTTCTCACTGAAATATGCTACTGGGTGATTCTCTTGACTCAAGACACCTCCAATTCCTACCCCAGAAGCATCACAAGCAACCTCGAACACTTTGGTAAAATCGGGTAACCTCAAGACGGGTGCGTGTGTCATTTTTTCCTTAATTGTTAGGAAGGCTTTGTCTGCTACTTTAGTCCATTCAAAAGTTCCCTTCCTAATACAATCAGTGATTGGAGCCACTATCGTACTGAACCCTCTAATGAATCTCCTATAGAAGGTGGCTAAACCGTGAAAACTACGGACATCATGGATACTCTTGGGTACAGGCCACTCTACTATTGACTTAATTTTCGTAGGGTCAGCGGACACTCCTTCAGATGTTACTACGAATCCTAGAAAGATAACTCTATGTGTTAAGAAATCACACTTCTTGATATTGGCATAGAGGCTATCATTTCTAAGGACTTGGCAAACTTGTCTTAGGTGGGTTAAATGGTCTGCCTTAGTCTTGCTATAAATAAGAATGTCATCAAAGTAGACCACCACAAATTTCCCGATGAAAGTTTTCAACACCTGATTCATAATTCTCATAAAGGTGCTGGGTGCATTGGACAGACCGAACGGCATGACTAACCACTCATATAATCCATCTTTAGTCTTAAAAGCGGTCTTCCATTCATCTCCAGGCCTAACCCTAACTTGATGATAGCCACTCTTTAAGTCTATCTTGGAGAAAATTGTTGATCCGGCTATCATATCTAACATATCGTCCAGTCTTGGGATTGGAAACCTATATTTGACAGTAATCTTGTTGATGGCACGGCTGTTTACACACATCCTCCAGGTACCATCTTTTTTAAGGGTTAACAAGGCAGGGACTGCACAAGGGCTTAAACTTTCTCTAACAAACCCCTTTCTAAGAAGTTCACTAACTTGCCTTTGTAACTCTTGATGTTCAGTTGGATTCATCCTATAATGAGGCAAATTAGGTAAAGTCGTGCCAGGAACTAAATCTATGGCATGCTGTATGTCCCTTAAAGGTGGAAGATTGTCGGGAAGATCCTCGGGAAACACGTCTTCAAAGTCTTTCAATAATTGGACCACCTCTTGAGGGTGTTCTACAGGGGTGTGGTCCATAGTTTCCTTAGCAGCTACCATCCAAATAGGTGCTCCCTCATTAATGTCTTTTTCTAATTCTCTTGCACCTATCAAATTTAATCCAGTCCTTTTTTCTTTCAGGCTGCTAACTCCTCTTTTGGTGTTGTCCTTAGGCTGGGTTGAATGAATGACAATTTTCTTGCCATTGAAATTGAAAGCACAGGAATTTGATCGACCAAAAATTGTCACATCATGGTCAAACAGCCATGGCCTACCTAGGATGATGCTACTTACTCCCATAGGGAGTACATCACACCAGATTCGTTCCTGATAGGACTGAAGTTGGATTCGGACTTGACATCTCTGCTTGATTGGGATAGAAGTGGAATCGATCCAGGATACCTTATATGGATTGGGATGTGGTTCAATGGGTAATCCTAGACTCTTGGCTGCACTAGTGGAAATGGCATTGACACAGCTTCCACTATCGATCACGATCTTACAGACCTTTTCTCCTATTTTGACAAATGTGTGTAGGATGCTAGTCCTACGCCAGTCTTCCTGCTCCTTGGTCTATGTCATGATACATCTCACAACTCCTAACACATCTGATGAGTCTACATTTTCTTCATCTCCTTCATACTCATCAGCCAAGCAATCCCCTGCTTCATAAACCTCCTCTTCAACATTCTCCAGGGGTTCTGATTCACCTTCTTCTGCCTCCCCTATATGTAAAGCTCTAGAGGGACATTGGCTCACGAAATGACCTGGTTTACGACACTTATAGCAAACTCGCTCCCTCTCACCTCGAACTTCAGGGCTCTTTCCTTTGTCTTCTCTAGGAATTGGGGGAATGGCAGGGTTGGTCCTAGGGGTTGGATTCGAGCTGGATCTTGGTCTATTGGTTGTACCAGGGACTGAACTAGGTCGACTAACAGGAGGATTAAACCTAATGGGCTCAGGTCGCCTAAATGTAGCTCTCCTTTGAAACCTCTCATAGTCCATGGCAACTTGGTATGCCTGATCTAAATCATGGACTTCTCTCAAAAACAGTTCCCCTTTTATATCTTCATTCAATCCTGATCTAAACCTCGACAATGTGGCTGCCTCAGACTCGACTACATTGCATCGCATTACAAACTCATCAAATTTAGCAACGTACTCAGAAACGGTCTTATTTCCTTGTGTCAATCGTTGCCACTGATCTAACAACCTTTGCTGATAAGACATAGGCAAATATTTCTCTCTAAGCTTTCTCTTCATGTCTCTCCAGGTCACTATAGGTAAGTCTCCCCTCTGCCTAGCTATGTGTTCGACATTTCTCCAATACAACCTAGCCTGATGGACTAGTCTGATTTTGGCAAACTTGAATCTTCTCTCTTCAGACATATCATACCAGTCAAAATATTGGTCCATGTCAGCTTCCCAGTCTATGTACACCTTTGGATCTAGGCTTCCCTCAAAGGTTGGTGCATCTAGACGTATATTCCTTAAGGCCCGATCATCCTGATCAAAAGTATCATGGCGAGGTCTTCTAGGATTTGGCTCCAGAGTGTGATCAATATAATCCTGATGTGGCCTTCTATGAATTGGATCAGGTGTATGTTCCTGTCGTTGGGCTCTAGGGCGAACTGAAGGTAATCTGGGTGAAGGTGGTTCAGTTGGGGTCAACCTAGATTCCTCTAGGGTTCCTATCCTTTCCTCGAACTGGTCAAACCTAGCATCCAAACGGTCCATCTTCTCGATCATAGATCTCATAAGGCTTTCCATACTAGTATCCATGGATGAACTAGGTTGGGCTTGTGAAGGTTGGTAAGGTGTGCCTGACCTAGTTGTCATGCAAATAATTAGACTCAGACCCGAACTACGAGTTTTCTAAACTGGTTAGTCCAAATAAACTGAGTTGACTAGATACAATCAAATCAACATCTACTCTCTTCCTCTGGCCAGTCAGGAGGTGGGTCTGTGAAAGGTTCCCCCAACTTTCACTGGGTCCTAATTAAAAACCACAAGAACCGCTTTGGCTTGAGCCACTTAACCTCTATCCTTGACACCAGCTTTCAATAATAGATGAAGAAATGGGTTGCACAAGCTTTCCCAATTGAATTGAACTGGACCTAGAGTTCCAAGCTAGTTGCCTAATCAAGGTGGCAAGCTAGATTGTAGTAACTCTATACTTGGCCAGGTTTTAGAACAAGGGGAGTGTGAGATCCTGTCTCTGGCCTACCTAGGCCCGGTGGAATTGGCCCGATAGACGGATCAGCACCCAAGCCCTTAGTCCCAATTCTAGACACCAAGTAATAGGGCACACACAAGACTAGTTGACACAATGAGTTGACAATAACCCGGGCTCGACCAAATTGATGTCCCTAACCCACTAGGGCAATTAATGTCTAATCAATTTTAGTTAGGGATTGGATCGATATGCAATTTGGTGATTTTTGGGCTAGGGACAGGTGATGAAATCCTGACCCTATGTCAATTTCATGCCCTTAATTTGATTTGTCATGAGATGCATGCAAATTTCAAATTTTAGGTGCAGAAGTAGTGTGTTGCAGTTTAAATGTGGTATTGATAAGTGCAGAAAAAAATATCAGAAAAATCTAAAAAAATCACAGAAAACTCCTAACTTATAGATGACATACCAGATGAAACAAAATTTCAAAATAAAATCTGTACTATTCTAGGCAGATTCTGAAATGAAGATAATGAAAAGGAACAGAACAGAACAGAAACCTTAATTACACTGATGGACTGCAGGAATTTTCATTTTTTTTGTGATTTTTTTCTCAGATTGAAATTTTAAACGGTGATAAACAACTTAAAATGGAATAGGAAAAAAAATATTCCAACGAGGAATGTGATACTTTCCTTTGGAGTTGCAGGCGGATTACAGTCAGCCTACAGAAAATACAGCAAGCAGAAAAACAGAACGTGACCAATACAAAATTCACAAACGAAATCTAAAAAGTCCTTTGGCTTTCTTTTTCACGGGTCAATCACAATGGCACCCCGACACGCCTTAGGAGATCCCCGTGGAATGGGAAGAGAGGGTGTTTAAACCCTACTTTCTCCTAAGACCGGACGGCCTGGTAACGCCCCCGATCCAAGTACTTCAAGGACTTAATGCTATGCAATCAGGAACTTATTCTACCATGCTCTGATACCAAGAATGGTGGGGACATGCAAGATGAGAATGCAACTATGCAACCCTAAAGGAGATTAGCAAAGATTAACTTAGCAATTTCTTATTTGCATATGATTAGTTCAGCATATAGTATCAAAGGAGGTCTAATGAAGAGAACTCGAACGATCAAATGTAAACCTAATTAATAAGACTATCAAAATAACAAAGAAATAGGAATAAGATTCGAACCACACAAGTTAAGCTAGGCAAATTTAATATTTCAGACCTAATCGATACAAGAACATACCTAGCATTAATCTTTCAAGTAGATCAAGATCACTCATGAAGAGACCTCCCAAATGACAAGACCATACTACAAATTGAGGGCCCTTCTTGTTTTCTGGATTATGGCAAGTAATTCCTTCCTCTTGAGTTCGGAATCCCGGAGAACCCTACAACAAAGAAACCTTGAGATTAGGAACTTGGTAAAATACGTTAGTCATGAAATGGAGAAACTAAAGAAGAGTCGAGGAAGCATTGTTGAAGAATAATCTTGGCGCCATGGTAGATCACTTGAAATGGATTTGGCCGGCCTCCTTGTGATGGTCTTCTTGATCAACCTTGAATATTGAAGAGCTAGCTTGAGATTGGAGAAGAAGGAGAGTGTCTTAGGCGTTGGAGATGGAGGAGGAGAAAGTAGGGTTGGCGTGGGATAGGGAGAGGAATTTAGAACTACCACTTAGGCACATAGAACTCACATAGAAGAAAATTTTTATTTTTTCTTTTCCATCCTTTTCTTTACAAGAAGACTAAGAGTCTTTTATAGACTATTAAGCAATTTTGAATTCAAACTACACCAAATATCATGGAAAAATTTGTGGAGAAAAATATGGGGCATCCCATGAGTAGTGGAGGAAGTTGTGGAGGAGGTTGTAGCCAATTCAAATTCAAATTCCCCTTTTCTTCTCTTGGGTGGCAACCTTGGATGGTGAGGTGGCATGTGTGATGTGGCAGCAACCTTGGATGGTGAGGTGGTATGTGTGATGTGGCAGCAACCTTGGATGATGAGGTGGCATGTGTCATGTGGCATGTGGTCCCCACTTGAGGTGGCTTTGGTCTTGCTTTGGAGTATAAGTCTTGAGTCTTCTTTAGTCTTCAAATGTGGTTTGGTTTGATTCTTCATGGAGGTTTGGTTTGATTCTTCATGGATTGGACTTGACTCATTTGGACCCAACTCTCAAATACAAGATTAATCAGGCTGGACTAGTCCCAACATAAAATTGAAATGGACTCAAATTACATAATTATTTGGACTCAAAATTAAAGAAAGAAAAAAATTACAGGACTTTCTTTTACTCATCCAACCATAAGGACTCGGATTTGACTTGAATTGGTTGGAGTCTCTTCCTGATTCTGGTGCCCACACCACCTACCCACCTCACTAATGGAGCTGCTGGGATGAATCTTAAAGGTCACGAGGTGGAAAAGAAGATTGGAAGGGGATAACTAGACATGACCTCGCATCATGTCCTGGGGTTGGGCCTCTCACCCTCTCCTTCATGGAGTGAAAGAAGAATCACTCTTCTCTAAAAACTCATTTTCGTGAATAAAATTATTTTTCTATAAAGGAATGAGGGTGGTATTTATAGACTTTTCCAAACCCTCATTTGAATTTGAATACAAGATAGAAAGATAAGGGTTTAAATTCAAATACAAGATAAGGATAAGGGGTTTACACACAAGATAAGGCATATCATATCTAATTCCTAACCAAACTAATCCTAAAAGAAATTTTAAATAGTCGATACAGATAAATCCTAAGATAACTTATTCTGGTACTAGATGTGCATCAAAATTCATGCTGCATCAGGATTCATGTAGGTCGATGTCCCCATCATTCCCCTGAGGTGGGGAGAACTCGACTTCGTCGAGTTTGGGTTAGCGGGGACTTTGGTGAACCACATCCAATCAAAAGAGGCTCTGCTTTAAGATTTGTGTGGCTCTGAGAACCATATAGCTCTGAGATCCATGCAACTTTGAAATTGGTGTAGATTTGAAATCCATGCAATGTTGAGAACCGTGCAAAACGTGAAGTCGATAATAGGGGCAGATGTTGCTTTCATGTTCATGCGCTAGTGCCTCTTCTCCACGAACGGAGGAAGGATGGAATGGAGGAAGGACTCTCAGCAGGCTTCGCCGGTGACGGTGCTGGGTGTCGAAGATGGTGACACAATTGGATGATTCTGGTGGATGATAAGGCAGTAGCTGTTCCATTCGGTTGCAGGTGGTGGAGATGGTCGGCTTCTGGTAGTGGAAGCAGGGAGAACCCGGTGGGTGGCACGGGTGGCCGAATCGATGGATGTTAAACATCGCAGCACCAAGAGATGGGATGGCCGGCGGACGTCGGTAGGAGGTGGGTTGGGGCTCGATGATTGGAAGGAAAAATGGCTTCTTGCTGGTTCAGATATGGATGAGACACTAGGGAGAAGCACCGTTGGCGAATGGCGGTGTCGGGCAATGCGATCTATGGGCTGAGGATGATGAGGTTCGTCGGTGTATGGAAGATCTGGCGATAAGGGTCTGTGGAGGATGTTGGCTTTGTTTGTCGGTGATGGTAGATGGAAAGCAGAAGAACGGTGGTGCCGACAGCTGCGGGTGATGGCTCGGTGCGGTGCGTTTCATAGGAGAAAGAGGTGGTGGCCGGCTTGGTTGGGGAAACGGCCAATCGGCATTGGACAAGGGAAGGAAGGAGTGCTTCGGTTGGCTATAAGTAGCGATCTGCGGCTCAGGGGGTTCTATTAGGAATGGAAAAGATCTGGTTGGGAGATTCGAAAGAGGATGGGGAAGCGAGAAAGAATGAAAAAAATGGAAGAGACAGTGTCGAGGAGATCTGATATATATATATATATATATATATATATATATATATATATATATATATATATATATATATATATCAGAGTGCTTCGGTTGGCTATAAGTAGCGATCTGCGGCTCAGGGGGTTCTATTAGGAATGGAAAAGATCTGGTTGGGAGATTCGAAAGAGGATGGGGAAGCGAGGAAGAATGAAAAAAATGGAAGAGACAGTGTCGAGGAGATCTGATATATATATATATATATATATATTTAGATGTTGTCGAATCTGGAAAGGTGTTGGTCGGGATCTGGGAAGATGAGAGGATGGAAAAGATGGGTCGGTGTGAAGTGAAGGGATTCATCGAGGCTGGTGAGGGGATCTGGGATGATTCGGGAAAAAGAAACATACCCTAACCCTCTGGCTCTGATACCAAAAAATGATGGGGGATGGGATTAGGGGAAGGACTATCGGCGAGCTGAGAAGTCACCGAAGATTAGGGTACCACTAGATTTTTTTTTTGTTTTTTTTTTCTACGAAGGTGGTGAAGGAATAATAAAGATGGAAGGTAAAAAACTGGACTATCATAGACTATGGGACTCACTCATGAAGAGATCTCTAACCTCTAAGAAATCCTATCCACCTCGCTAATGGAGCCACTGGGGTGAATCTCAAAGGTCACGAGGTGGAAAAGAATATGGGAAGGGGATAACTAGATAGGACCTTGCATCATGTCCTAGGGTTGGGCCTCTCACCTTCTCCTTCATGGAGATAAAAAAGAATCACTCTTCTCTAAAAACTCATTTTCATCAATAAAATTATTTTTTTACAAAGGAATGAGGGTGGTATTTATAGACCTTTCCAAACCCTCATTTGAATTTGAATACAAGATAGAAAGATAAGGGTTCAAATTCAAATACAAGATAAGGATAAGGGGTTTAAACACAAGATAAGGCCTATCATATCTCAATCCTAACCAAACTAATCCTAAAACAAATTTCAAATAATCGATAAAGATAAATTCTAAGATAACTTATTATGGTATTAGATGTGCATCAAAATTTATGCTGCATTGGGATTCATGTAGGTCGATTTCTGGTAGGACCGCGGGGTTGTCGTTAAAACACCGTGGCTATCAGTTTAAAATCCGACTTCTTAAAATATTTAAAAATGCGTAGCAAGAGGAGTCGGGTCGAATCCATAGAGAAGGCGGTGTTTAGGATTTGAAATCTTTTTGATCTTGTAAAAAAAATATTTGAAGTCGAAAAGTATATAAAAAAAAATTAAAATTCTAGGAAAAGTAAACTTGGTACTAGGATCTATTATTTAGATCCTAGCATCTACGTGCAGACAAGACGAAAGACAGGAGTAAAAAAAAAAAATATTGCATTGATTGAAATTTAATGTCTAGATACAATGCAAAAAAAAAATTAAATTAACAAAATAAGTAACAAAGATAAGAACAGATCGGCGCAGCCTCGTCGGGAAGATAGCTCCTTCCTTCGTACTCCGTGGAGCGAACTGGGCTTCCTCTGCGTCTTCTTCTTCGGATCCTGATCTCAGAGAGAGAAGGCTGGAAGATGGTGTAGGGACACGCTCTCCTTTGAGAAACCTCACTCCCAAAAGCCAACCTGTAACCCAAGCAATGCCCTTTACCTTGTACCTTGTCTTTTCTCCGGGATCCCTCTATCTTGTGCATTGGGGTTCATTTTATAATTGACCGAAGAGGGGAGCTTGTTGCACACTAGCGATGTGGGACAAAAAAAAAAAATTACCGCGATCGCTCCAATGATGCACTGTTGATTTCGCCGCTCGTGGGCTGCGCTGGTGCTCGTGGATTGCGCCGTGGAGCTCGTGGAGAATGCCCAGCGTCCGTGGAGAACGCCCAGCGTCCGTGAAGCTCGCCCGTGGACTGCTCGTGGACTGCCCGTGGACTGCTCGTGGACTGCCCGTGGGTTGCGCCACCGTGCGCATGGAGCTCGGCCTACGCGTGGAAGAGCTCGGCAATGCGCGTGGAGCTCGTGAATGCGTGAGGAGCACGGCAAAGCCCTGCTGCCCGTGAAGAACGCCCAGCCATTCGCCCACTGGTGGAGCTTCTCCTCCACCGTGCAACGCTTCTCCTCCATCGTGCAACGCTTCTCCTCCACCGTGCAACGCTTGTGAAGGTCGATTGGCAACGCCACCGCCCTGCAGCGCCCGTGGAGTGCTGCCCGTGAACTGCGCCACTGTGGAGAATGTGGACTGCCACCGTGGAGCTCCTCCTCCGGCCGTGGACTGCACCACCGTGGAGAATGTGGGCTGCATCACCGTGGAGCTCCTCCTCCGTTTGCCGCCAAAAAACACCACCACCACCCGTCAAACCACCGCCGAAGCTTCTCCTCCGGCCAGGGACACCGCCGACGTGCTTCCCGGCGAATTTCGGCGCTTCTGGAGGGCTGTGGTCCACGGCCTATTCCGTGGACCGGCAGCCATGGCTGCTGGTGAACCGAATAGAATTTTGTAAACCCAGCAGCCGGTCCATGGTGGACCGGCTGCTCCAAAAAGCGTGCAACATCAAAATATGTGCAAAAATATTAGAAAATTCATATCTTCTTCATTTCAAACCTGATTTAAGTACCGTTTGCGTCGTTGGATTCCATAAATCAAGCTCTACCTATTGGCGAATTTCAAACTTATTAATTTTACCGATTCCATGATCATTAATTATAATTATTTAATCATTTAAATGGGTGTGTGGTGCTTTGACTTGAAATATATTTTTTTCATGAACGTACTCTAATTTCACACTTTTCAAAGATATTTTTAAAATAATTAGTTTTGCAAGAAAGTCCAAATTAATTATGAAATTAGGTTATTAAAAGAATGTTAGCACCAATAATTAACTAAAATACTTAAAATATCGTGCAAATCCATGATTTATCACACCCCCCAACTTAAATATTGCTAGTCCCTTAGCAATGCAAAAAGTATAACCATGTGTCACAAAGATTATCCTTTACAAAAATAGATCAAGGTTTGAAAGTAAAAAGATCTAGCAAGTATCACTAACTAAGTATTGAGTTTCAAAAATAAATTTTGCAGTCAGCATAATTAGAAACTTTCTTAGAGTTCATCTAAAGATCTACAGCACTTGTGTTTGTGATGACTAACTTAACATTTCGGTACTAGTTTGCAAGAACAAATGTATCTTTGATTAACACTTACTTTGGTTAATTTTCTATACATCCCTAAATTAAGCTTATGAACTGAGTTAGCTTTCACACTACCTGATTTTTTTTTATTTTTATTTTTTTTTTTTTTTTTTTGTGCTGAGCATCCTGGCCTTCCCTTCACCGTTTGACGCGAACCTCCACACTTGACTTAGGTGCAGAGACCCGGTTACTAAGTTTAGGGCGATCCACATATACTCTATGTTTTGCACTTTTATTTCAGGTAGGTAGCTCTTTCCTCAAAAAAAAATTTAAATTGGGATATATATCAATTACCAGTTTTCAGTGATAATTAAGTCCTCAATTGTCCTTACAACTAATACTTACTTTGTCTCGTCAGCGTGCATGTGCAATGGAAGTGCTAATAGCCTTTAGGTGATCTAAGTAGGCCCTAAAAGTCTGACACGCTAGTTTACTTCTTGACTCGCTAACAGTCATTAGCAACACTCTCTAACTCTTATTACTTTTCCTAGTCTATCGTGCTCCAGATTTATTTTTGACACATGAAATTTTTTTTTTTTTTTTTAAATTAATTTATTATTATTATTTTTTTTTATTTTTATTATTATTATTATTATTATTATTATTATTTTTTTTATTTATTATTCCTGACCCCCCAACTTAAATACCATTGTCCCTAATGGTATGAAAAGAACTAAAAATGTAAAGGGATACATGAGAAGAGGAGCTCGTGAACAATGTAGAGGCTGCAAAAATTTTTTTTTATTATTTTTTATTATTTTTTATTTTTTTAATAAAGAGTACATATTGGGTTGCCTCCCAACGAGCGCTAAGTTTAATGTCTTCAGCCAGACATAATGCAGCTCAGTTTAGTGTGGGTCAGTTAATGTTACTTGGTCAATGGTTCGATTTGTTGAGATTCCTTCAATGTATGGTTTTAAACGTTGACCATTTACCTTAAAGAAGTTTCCTGACCTAGGATCATAAATTTTGACAGCACCATGGGGAAAAACTTGGTTAACAATGTAAGGTCCATCCCATCTAGATCTCAATTTTCCAGGAAATAATCGAAGCCTTGAATTAAATAACCAGACTTGTTGATTTGGCTTAAAGATTTTCCTAGAAATAAATTGATCATGAAAGGCTTTCATTTTCTCTTTATAAATACGCGAGTTTTCATAAGCATCTCGCCTCAGTTCATCTAGTTCACTCAGTTGCAACATCCGGTTAGAACCAGCTTGCTTTAAATCAAAATTTAATTGCTTAATCGCCCAATAGGCTCTATGTTCAAGTTCTACCGGAAGATGACATGCTTTTCCAAAGATCAGCCTATAGGGAGACATTCCAATGGGATTCTTGTAAGCTGTCCGATAGGCCCATAATGCATCATCTAATCGATCTGACCAGTTTCTACGATCGGGCCTAATAGTCTTTTGCAAAATGTTCTTGATCTCCCTATTGGATACTTCTACTTGGCCACTTGTTTGCGGGTGATAAGGTGTAGCTACTTTATGTGTGACCCCATATTTTTGCAAAAGCATTCGAAATTGGTAGTTTGTGAAATGGGCACCTCCGTCACTAATGATGGCACGAGGAAATCCGAACCTAGAGAAGATATTCTTTTGAACAAACTTTATGACTACCTTATGATCATTGGTTCGTGTAGCCATTGCCTCAATCCATTTAGAAACATAATCGATAGCCACCAAAATATATTCAAAACCATTAGAGGGTGGAAAGGGTCCCATAAAATCAATTCCCCAAACGTCAAAGATTTCAACTACCAAGATTGGATTTAAAGGCATCATGTCTTTTCTTGAAATATTTCCTAAGGCTTGACATTTAAGACATTCTTTGCCAAAAGTATAGGCATCCTTAAACAAAGTCGGCCAGTAAAATCCACTTTGCAAAACTTTAGCCGCAGTTTTTCGACCAGAAAAATGTCCTTCGCAGGCAAGGGTGTGGCAAAAATTCAAAATACTCAGATGTTCAGATTCAGGAACACACCTACGGATGATTTGATCAGCACATATTCGAAAGAGTTCAGGATCTTCCCAAAAGTAGTATTTAATTTGAGCAAAGAATCGATCCTTTTCATTCTTGGACCAGCCATCAGGGATTTGTCCAACCACTAAGTAGTTCACAATATCTGCAAACCAAGGGGCCTTTGCATGTGAAACTGCTAAGAGTTGTTCATCTGGAAAAGATTCTTCAATTGATGCAGGTTCACACTCTTCAACTAAAATCCTAGATAGATGGTCTGCTACAACATTCTTGGATCCTTTCTTGTCTCGAATTTCAATATCAAATTCTTGTAGCAGTAAGATCCATCTAATCAATCATGGTTTAGCATCTTTCTTTGAGAGCAGGTATCTCAAAGCTGAGTGATCCGAATAAACCACAATCTTGGAACCTAAAAGATATGATCTAAACTTTTCCAGGGCAAACACTACGGCTAGCAACTCCTTTTCAGTAGTGGTATAATTTTTTTGGGCATCATTCAAAGTTCTACTAGCATAATAAATCACTATGGGACATTTGTTTACCCTTTGGCCCAAGACAGCTCCTATGGCAAAGTCTGAAGCATCACACATGATTTCAAAAGGTAGTGACCAATCTGGGGGTTGGATGGTTGGGGCTTGGGTCACAGCTTCCTTTAGAAACTCAAAAGCCTTAAGACAATCTTCATCAAAATTGAAAGGAATGTCCTTGGCGAGCAGATTACACAAAGGACGGGAAATTTTGGAAAAGTCTTTGATGAAGCGACGATAGAATCCTACATGGCCGAGAAAAGATCGAATTTGTTTGATAGAGATGGGTGGAGGAAGTTTAGAGATCAATTCAACCTTTGCTTTATCTACCTCGATCCCTCTCTTAGATACAATATGTCCTAAAACAATCCCTTCTCGAACCATGAAATGGCTCTTCTCCCAACTCAGAACTAAATTAGCCTCAATACATCGTTTTAAAATTTTCTTCAAATTATTGAGGCAACTCTCAAAAGATTCTCCAAAGACTGAAAAATCATCCATAAAAATTTCCAAGAAATCTCCAATCATGTCCGAGAAAATTGATATCATGCACCTTTGAAAGGTTGCAGGTGCATTACACAAACCGAAAGGCATTCTACGGAAAGCAAAGGTTCCAAAGGGACATGTGAAGGTGGTCTTTTCCTGGTCTCCTGGATAGATAGCTACCTGGTTGTATCCTGAGTATCCATCTAAGAAGCAAAAGTATTGCTGGCCAGCTAATCTTTCTAGGATCTGATCAATAAATGGTAAGGGAAAGTGGTCTTTGCGGGTAGCTGCATTAAGTTTTCTATAATCTATACAAACACGCCACCCAGTAGAAAGTCGTGTTGGCACTAAATCCCCATGGTCAGTACGGACAACCGTGAGTCCAGATTTCTTTGGAACGACTTGAGTAGGACTCACCCAATGGCTATCAGAAATAGGATAAATAATACCAGCATCTAACCATTTAATCACTTCCTTCTTGACCACTTCTTGCATGTTTGGGTTGAGCCGTCTTTGCATTTCTCTAGTAGGCTTGGCACTATCCTCAGTATAGATATGGTGCATACAAATTGATGGACTAATGCCTTTTAAATCAGCAATGGCCCAACCTATTGCCTCCCTATATGTTTTCAGAACATCTATCAATTGGTTTTCCTGCTCAATGGTTAGGTCAGACGCAATGATCACAGGCAGGGTTTTGTCAGGTCCTAAAAACACATACTTAAGTGATTCAGGCAAAGTTTTTAGTTCAAGTTGTGGTGGGGCCTGAATCAAAGGGTGCAAAGGCTCAGTTCCTAGGTCAGGTAAGGATTCAGTTTGCATTGACCAAGGTGGTGAAGGTTGAGGTGAATCAGGTAGGGCATTTACCTCTTGGACTTGGGTTTCAGTAATAGGCTCATCATCTTCCATCAAATTGGAGGAAAATTCAGACTCAACAATCTCATCTACTAAACTAATCACAGAACAATTTTCCTCCTCTCGAGCAAACTTTGAGGCATTAAAAATATTGATTCTCACCTTTTGATCCCCAAAAGAAATGTCCATAGCTCCCGTTTTACAATTGATATTGGCATTGGCAGTGGCTAGGAATGGACGACCTAAGATTATGGGATTCTGATTTAGCTCTTGGGATGGTTCCATGTCTAGTATAAGGAAGTCTACTGGGAAATAACATTGGTTCACTCTAACTAAGACATCCTCAATCAAACCACGTGGTGTCTTGACAGATCTATCGGCTAGTTGAAGAATGACTGACGTGGGTTTTAGTTCACCTATCCCAAATTTTTCATAGACCGAGGTTGGAAGAAGGTTCACACTAGCTCCTAGGTCTAACAGGGCTCGGTCAAAGGTAATGCCTCCTATAACACAAGAAATCAAAGGAGCACCGGGGTCTTTCATTTTCTGAGGTAATTGATTCAACAAAACTGCACTTACATCCTCAGACAAAATGATTCTCTTTATGGTTCGTGGCTCACGCTTTTGGGTGCAGAGTTCTTTGAGAAATTTAGCGTAAGCTGGAACGTGCTGAATTGCATCGAGGAGGGGTAAATTAATATGAACTTGCTTGAATAATTCCATTAGCTCCTCGTTGCGTGCTCCTTGCTTTTTACGGGAAAAGCCAGCTTCTAGGGCTGAAGGGAACGGGACTCTAGGTTTATAAGTCTCAGGTAATTCATCTGCTCTCTTCTTCCCTTTCTCATTTAAATCGGAACCAGTATTAGTACTAGTCCCGGGCTCAGGCTCTTCTACATGGTTAGTCTCATCTTCTAACTTCTCATTCTTGCTAGCATCAGTACTAGCCTCTCTCTCCTAGTTTTGATATGGGTCCCTAAGAATCCTACCACTTCTAAGCTCAGAAATTGCTTTAGCATTCTCAAATTGAGGGTTCTTAGGTGGAACATTAGGCTGAAGAATGAGTGGGTTGTTTCTAGGATTCGGTATTGGTTGACTCGGTAGTTGACCTGGTTCTCTCCTCATAGTAGATTCAGCTAACTGTCCTATTTGAACTTCTAACCTGGCGATAGATTGTTGTTGGGTCATGATTAATTGTTGAAGTTGATCAAACCTATCGTCGGCTAGATTGGTCTGTTGAGGAGGTTGATATGATGACTGATGATGATATGGTGGCTGATATGGTGGCTGAGCAGGCTGACTAGGCTGACCTCTATTATAGGCATAGTTTTGGTATGGGGGCCTATTTTGAAAGTTCCGTGCAGGAGGAGTTTGGGTCTGAACCTGAGTCTGTTGTGGTTTCCAAGAAAAATTAGGATGGTTTCTCCAACCCGGGTTATAAGTATTTGAAAATGGGTCATTACCCGGCTTGGAGCAACCTTGAGCAGCTTGGACTTGTTCTTGGATGAAAGGTGGTAACTGTGCAATCGTAGGACATTCATTCATTTGATGGGCTGGGCTAGCACAGATAGAACAAATCTCCTGATGATTAGAGGGTGATGGGTATTGTGATGGGTGTGATGGGTATTGTGCAGGAGATTGAGATTATTGACTGAGGGCTAGGACTTGATCCAATTTTTGAGAAAGGAGGTCGACTGTATCTAATCTTTGGGATATTAGGTTCAAGTCGACATTGGAATTTGAATGTGTAATTTCATAAATCCCTGCCCGCTTTTGGTGAGGAATCGATCTTTCATATGAAGTCAAAGAAGCATGGTTGATCGAATTTTCACTTAGGGTTTCAAACAAGGTATAGGCCTCATCCTCACTTCTACTCATGAATGCACCTCCACAAGATGCATCCACCATCTGTCTATACTGGTCTCCTAATCCCTCATAAAAAGCTTGGACAATTTGCCACTTAGACAGACCATGATGTGGGCATTTTCTAAGGAGTTCCTTAAGTCTCTCCCATGATTCATGAATTTGTTCACCAGGAAGCTGAGCAAATCCAGTGATGGCTCGCCTCATGGTGTTGGTTCGACCTATAGGATAGAATTTCTTAAGGAACTCGTGCTGCATTTCAGCCCAAGTTCGAATTGGTTTCCCTAGTGTGCCAAGCCAGTACTTGGCCTTATCCTTAAGTGAGAAGGGGAACAAGGTTAGCCTAAGGGCATCATCAGTGAAATCTTGGATCTTCACCGTAGAACAGATTTCTAAAAACTCATCTAGATGCTTATAAGGATCTTCATTGGTATTCCCATAAAAGGAAGGGAGCATCTGGATTGTGGCAGACTTGATCTCATATTGTCTAGCAGGTATTTCAGGTAAATGGATACAAGTCGATGGGTTGTAGGTGGAAGGAATAAAGTATTCCTTCATCTGTCTAGGTGGTTCTTCTGGGTTTCCAGCCATTTGATTTTTTGGTGTACTATGGATCAGCCGTTCAATTTCAGGGTTGAAGTCAACTAGGTCTGTAAATAGAGATCTTCTACCGTGCATGAAACAGTGCAACCCAAAAAAAAAAATTTTTTTTATTTTATTTTATATATATATATGATTTTTTTGTTATTTTCAAACACTTATCAAACAGATTTTTATCCTAGGCTCCCTAATTCTAGACAGCTCCTAACTTCCAAGACCGCCTTGGAGCCCTCCAAGTCAAAGACCAATTAGCTAACTGGCCAGGTAAGGGTAAGGTCGGTGGAGTTTCCCTCTTTGCTTGCCTTAGACACCAATTGAAAATTGGCCAGGTAAGCGGATCCAACCACCTTCCTTCGGGACGTAATCCCTGAACCCCTTTCCTAGACACCAGTCAACCAACTAATCTTGACCCGGTCCAACTCTTCCGGGTGCCCTGTCCTATTGAGCTCGAGTTCCTTAGAGCTGACGTCTAGTTAATTTTATTTAGAAGGCTTAGGTATGCAAAATGAGGGGTGATGGTTTGTGGGCTAAGGAAGGGTATTGAACTCCCCACCTTATCTTGTTTATGGAAAAGTGCCCTTAAGATGATTATGAGATTATGAAATGCAATATGATGTCCAAAATAAAAGTTATAAACACACAAAATTAAATTAAAGCTATATATATATATTTTTAATTTTGTGATTAAGTTTCTAATCCTAATAAATTATGAAATGTCTGGGCGATTTTTTTTTTGGATTTTGCAGAAAAGATAAATTTACCTAAATGAATCTAAAAATGAAAAAAAGAAAATTGTTTAAAATTTGAAATTTGAAAATTTTTTTTTTTAAATTTGAAATTTGAATTTTTTTTTTTAAAATTTGAAATTTGAATTTTTTTTTTAAAATTTGAAATTTGAATTTTTTTTTAAATTTGAAATTTGAATTTTTTTTTTTTTTGTTTTTTGAGATAAGAAAATAAACTAAAAAGACAAATAATTAGTATGTAAAAGAGGAAAGAAAGTTTACTGATTGGGAGACTTCCTTCCTCTTCTGCTTTTCTTCCCTTTTTTTTTTTTTTTAATCTGCAAGAAAAAGAAAAGTTAGCATGGTATATAAAAAAAATCAAAAAGATCAAAAACTATTATTTTAATGCCCTCCCCGGCAACGGCGCCAAAAACTTGGTAGGACCGCGGGGTTGTCGTTAAAACACCGTGGCTATCAGTTTAAAATCTGACTTCTTAAAATATTTAAAAATGCGTAGCAAGAGGAGTCGGGTCGAATCCACAGAGAAGGCGGTGTTTAGGATTTGAAATCTTTTTGATCTTGTAAAAAAAATATTTGAAGTCGAAAAGTATATAAAAAAAAATTAAAATTCTAGGAAAAGTAAACTTGGTACTAGGATCTATTATTTAGATCCTAGCATCTACGTGCAGACAAGACGAAAGACAGGAGTAAAAAAAAAATATTGCATTGATTGAAATTTAATGTGTAGATACAATGCAAAAAAAAATTAAATTAACAAAATAAGTAACAAAGATAAGAACAGATCGGCGCAGCCTCGTCGGGAAGATAGCTCCTTCCTTCGTACTCCGTGGAGCGAACTGGGCTTCCTCTGCGTCTTCTTCTTCGGATCCTGATCTCAGAGAGAGAAGGCTGGAAGATGGTGTAGGGACACGCTCTCCTTTGAGAAACCTCACTCCCAAAAGCCAACCCGTAACCCAAGCAATGCCCTTTACCCTGTACCTTGTCTTTTCTCCGGGATCCCTCTATCTTGTGCATTGGGGTTCATTTTATAATTGACCGAAGAGGGGAGCTTGTTGCACACTAGCGATGTGGGACAAAAAAAAAAATTACCGCGATCGCTCCAATGATGCACTGTTGATTTCGCCGCTCGTGGGCTGCGCTGGTGCTCGTGGATTGCACCGTGGAGCTCGTGGAGAATGCCCAGCGTCCGTGGAGAACGCCCAGCATCCGTGAAGCTTGCCCGTGGACTGCTCGTGGACTGCCCGTGGACTGCTCGTGGACTGCCCGTGGGTTGCGCCACCGTGCGCATGGAGCTCGGCCTACGCGTGGAAGAGCTCGGCAATGCGCGTGGAGCTCGTGAATGCGTGAGGAGCACGGCAAAGCCCTGCTGCCCGTGAAGAACGCCCAGCCATTCGCCCACTGGCGGAGCTTCTCCTCCACCGTGCAACGCTTCTCCTCCACCGTGCAACGCTTGTGAAGGTCGATTGGCAACGCCACCGCCCTGCAGCGCCCGTGGAGTGCTGCCCGTGAACTGCGCCACTGTGGAGAATGTGGACTGCCACCGTGGAGCTCCTCCTCCGGCCGTGGACTGCACCACCGTGGAGAATGTGGGCTGCATCACCGTGGAGCTCCTCCTCCGTTTGCCGCCAAAAAACACCACCACCACCCGTCAAACCACCGCCGGAGCTTCTCCTCCGGCCAGGGACACCGCCGGCGTGCTTCCCGGCGAATTTCGGCGCTTTTGGAGGGCTGTGGTCCACGGCCTATTCCGTGGACCGGCAGCCATGGCTGCTGGTGAACCGAATAGAATTTTGTAAACCCAGCAGCCGGTCCATGGTGGACCGGCTGCTCCAAAAAGCGTGCAACATCAAAATATGTGCAAAAATATTAGAAAATTCATATCTTCTTCATTTCAAACCTGATTTAAGTACCGTTTGCGTCGTTGGATTCCATAAATCAAGCTCTACCTATTGGCGAATTTCAAACTTATTAATTTTACTGATTCCATGATCATTAATTATAATTATTTAATCATTTAAATGGGTGTGTGGTGCTTTGACTTGAAATATATATTTTTCATGAACGTACTCTAATTTCACACTTTTCAAAGATATTTTTAAAATAATTAGTTTTGCAAGAAAGTCCAAATTAATTATGAAATTAGGTTATTAAAAGAATGTTAGCACCAATAATTAACTAAAATACTTAAAATATCGTGCAAATCCATGATTTATCAATTTCCCCATCACTAACCAATTTAATTAGAAATTAAATTGGGTTGAGTCCTAAGTGGGGTAGCCTAATTCAGATTTTATCTGGATTTTTATTGGACTTATCTTGGATTTATGGAAGAGTCCATGTTGGACTCTCGGGTGCCAATTTGGTTTCACGCCAATATTGGTATGCACAGAAGGTCAAAGAGTCCTTCTACTAGTCAAACACAAGTCCTAGATAAGTGCTAAGGCCCTCATCCTAATCTCCATGCCTTTTTGAAGTGTTTTTTAATGGTCCAAAGATGGAAATTTCGTGAAAGGAGTTTGGTGCAACATGAAAGGTCGCGACCCTTCATGGATTGGCGCTTAAACACATTATAGAGTCCTTCTGTTTAAAGGCTCTCAGATATCTGATGCATCCCTTCATACTTCCATGACTTTTGGCACTTTAAATGACCAGTAATTAACATGTGGCAGGAGATTAAAATGCTGGAAAAACTGAAGAGACATTTATATGTCTCTTGGTTTATGAAAGGGTGTATCATGATAATTCTGTCCATCCAATAAGACTCCTTCTCATTGAAGGGTCTTATCTAATGGCTACAGAAGAGGCATATCAGGCACCCCATCCTATTCTATATAAGGCATCAGTGTTTTGATGCCAGAGCACTGCAATTCCCATCGAAAAACCCAACCTACTATTTTTTCTTCCTCCCCCCTTAAGACAAGGTTTGTCTTTTTAAGACAAAGCTTGCTCTTTAGAGACAAGGCTAGTCTTTTAAGATAAGAGCCTAGGAAGAAAAATAGAGGGAATATTCATAATCCGAGAGAAAATATAAAGAGATATCTAAGTGCCCTACAGGAGGGTAGGGAGTCCAGCAAGAGAGCAAATCTGAAAGGCTGTAAAAAGAGTCCTAGTCAAACAAGCAACTGTTATAGGAGTGCTTCCTTGGTCCGATTCTTGTGTGGATCACCTTTGGAGGGCATGCACTTGTGTGCCTCATGGAAATAAAGCATAATAGCACTCCAAGTATTCTTCTATAGCCTTAAAGTTTAGATTTATTAATTGTTATGCACAAGTGGTCCTAGGGTTTATTGTTCCAGCCGGTCAGGGTTTTAAAAATGAAAATTTTGAAACCTAGTCTTCTGCTGTGCCTGGCCCAAGAAATCTAATAGCAGAGAGGCTACTGGGTTTCATCCTGCAGTGACGGGATTAACAAGAGAGGAGTGGCTACATGGTATGGGAGACCTTCACTGATGTCTTCCCCTAGTTGCTCATAGTAAGTTCTCTATCTTCCCACTGAACTTTGCATTAGGAGAGTAGGAAGGTTGATTGACTACTTTTACTTTTGATTCTTGTCTTCAAGTCATGCAAGATGTGTTCCTCGTCAAGGATGCATGCCGGGTGCTAGTGCGGTGAGATGTGGAGTTTTGCAATAGAATCGACGCCATGGAGGTGAAGGCCAAGGTCTTGGTGGATCAAGTTCAGGGCTTGGCGGCCTAGGTGAAGGAGTTGGAGACCAAGCTCGAGAGCTCCTGGGACTCTATCACTGAGCTCGAGGAGCGAGTGGGGGACCACAAGGCCGAGATCGCAGAGAAGGCAAAGTATGTCACCTTCTTAGAAGATCTCCTTGCAGAAACCATCGCCATCACCCTCTGCTAGGAGGGATAACTGAACACCCTCCAGATGTAGCTTGACCTAGTAGGGGACTGGGTCATGATAGTTGAGGCAAAGGCAATCACCATCGAGGTGGTGGTCGAGGTAGTGAAAGAAGAGGTGGCCCATGCGGTCATGAGACACAAGGCCTCGGAGGAGTTCAAGGATGAGATAGGCGATGCAGTCTATGACAACTTCTACAAAGGCTTTGAAGAATGCAAGAAGAAGGTGGCACAGACCTTCAACATCTCAAACCTCGATGACATCATGGTTGACAACCCCACGGGAGCAAGGAGCAGGATGGATCTTGCAGTCCCGACCAAAGTTGCCAAGCTCAAGGCTGACCCGATCGCTTCTCAAGCATCTCCGGCTGTCGAAGCCATTGCATGGCCGTCCCAACTAGGCTTGGTGCGAGAGACTATCGAGGGAGTGCTGGCCAAGACAGGGGTGATGATCGATGCTACCATGGATGCCTTCAAGTTTGGTAGCACCCCAGCTTTGAGCCCAAGGCCTTAAATAGATGTAGGGCTTTTTCTTCTTTTAAAATAGCTATAGGGCTTTTTTTTCTTATAAAAATTTCTGTATCAATGAATCAAGGTTTTTTGTCAATTTGATCTTTCTTTCTCCATTGTTCTTTTTCTCTTCTTCTCTTCTTCTTCCTTTTCTTTCTCTTTTTTCTTTTCTTTTTTTTGGCACCCACCATCCAACTCGATGCTCGGGTGATGGGGCAACCTCCAAGTGGGCAGCATTGCAGGGCATCCCACTTGGCTTCATTTGTTGTTAAGTCACTGGGGGCTGGCCCGGGCACCTTGGTGTATGTCGGCGTTATGAGATGTCACAGTAGTCTTCAGCAGGCTCAGGGGCTGGATGCACATGCACAGGTGATGTGGAGTAGGCCATCCGAGAGAAGGGTGCTGTGGAGCATCCCATCAAGTTTCACTAGACCTGGGGTTTGACAGATAGATGCAGGTGCTGTGAAGTAAGCCAATCTGGAGGATGGTGTTGTAAAGCATCCCATCGAGTTTCATCGGACCTAGGGTCTGATGGATAGGTGCGGGTGCTATGGAGCAGGCCATCTGGGAGGATGGCACTGTAGAGCATCCAATCGAGCTTCACCAGACCTAGGGTTTGATGGATAGGTGCGGGTGCTATGGAGTAAGCCATCTAGGAGGATGGTGCTGTAGAGCATCCCATCGAGCTTCGCCAGACTTGGGGTCTAATGGATAGGCACGAGCATTGTGAAGCAGGCCATCCAAGAGGATGGCACTATAGAGCATCCCGTCAAGCTTTGCCAGACCCGGGATCTGATGGGTAGGCACATGTGCTATGGAGTAGGCCATCTGAGAGGATGGTACAGTAGAGCATCCCGTCGAGCTTCACTAGGCTTATGGTCTGATAATAGGAACGGGCGCTGTGGAGTAGGCTATTCGGGAGAATGGTACTGTAGAGCATCCCGTCAAGCTTTGCTAGACTTGTGGTCTAACGGATAGGCATGGGCACTATGGAGTAGGCATCGAAGAGGATGCTGCTGTAGAGCATCTCGTCAAGATTCATCAAACCTGGGGTCTGATGGATAGGCACGAGCACTATGGAGCAAGCCATCTAAGAGGATGGTAATGTAGAGCATCCCATCAAGCTTTGCCAGACTCGGGGATCTGATGGATAGGTGTCCTTCTGAAGAGTGGAGTCGAGTAGTTTTATTTAAGCTTTAAAGAGGGGATGTTGCTTTACATTACTGCTATGGAGTAGGCCATCTAGGAGGATGGTGCTATAGAGCATCTCATCGAGCTTCACCAGACCTGAGGTCTGACAAATAGGCATGGACACTATGGAGCAAGCCATCTAAGAGGATGGTAATGTAGAGCATCCCGTCAAGCTTTGCCAGACTCGGGGATCTGATAGATAGGTGTCCTTCTGAAGAGTGGAGTCAAGCAGTTTCGTTCAAGAACTTTTTCATTCCATTCTTGAATAGGGGATGTTGCCACCAAGAATGCCGTGGCCTGTAGCTCTGAGATGGCACAGACTCGTCGAGATCCCATTGAGTGCTCGATCCTCTCCCAGCATTGCCTACAAAAAAGAGGAGACCCTGGCTAGGAATTCGAGTAGGGACACTAAGACGGTCAAGTCAATTCAGGATGATCAAGGGGAACAGGACTTCTATGGCGAAGAGCTTGGGGGCTCTCCATGTAGAGGGTGAAAGATGGAATTGAGATGGAAAGACAGAGTCGAGTAGAGATCAGAGAGCTGGGAGGTCTTCTTGGCTAGTTCCTTGCCTATTTGCTCTCTGAGTCTTACTAGTTGCCTCTCTCCCTCATCGGGGGTCCTTTCTTTTATTTTTATATGAGTAGGAGTGGCCCAGACCAAACCTAGGGCTTCATTGAGATGTCCCTTTCCTTGCTTCCCTTTTTGGAATGGTTTTTCTTTGTCTATAGCCTCCCCCCTATTGGACCGATCCTCTAGAGGAGATCCTTTTATTTGGAGGTGATCACTGGTGTAGTATTGATCTTGTCCCTTTGGTGGTATAATTACCCGTGGGAGGGGTAGGCATCATGCCACTGAGCCTTGAGCCATGGTGGAGCATTTCTATTCCTAGAGGGATGTTCGAGTGTCGCAGGGCCTGTGGCCTTGATGGAATACTCCTCTTGGAGGAGGTTCAGGTTCCGTGTCACGAGCATCAGTGTCCTTGCTTGCATGGTTGTTGATGTGGCAGTGCACCACAGGATGTGAAGCCTGGCAGGGCATGCATTGCACAGGACATGCCGGTGGTGCGTTGCAAGGTTTGAATTTTTTGGCAGGGCATGCACCACTTCTGAGAGGTTGTAGGTGGCTGGAAGCTTCCACGTCATAGTCTATATGGTGAGGGCACCAAGACCAAGACCAAGCCTCAAGAACCCATCTGGATCACAGAACAATGAGAATAGGACCTACACCGTCGAGTCGACCCGAGACCGTCGAGCCGACCCGAGACCGTCGAGCCGACTCAAGTCATGGCCAAACCAAATCCCAAGTGTCAGGAAAATTCAAGAATTTTGCTTCAATTTTTGTAATTAAAAAAATAGAGGAAAATCCCACGAAATCCCATGGCTGTAACAAAGTCTAACAGCCACATTATCTAATTAGTGTATCCTGTAACTAATCCTCGGATTAGTTCGCATTAAACTCATTGTTTAAAGCTTTTTGGAACCTGGTTGTAAGTCTATAAATGAGGCTCATTTGTACGAAGGATGGTATGATGAATTCCAATGAAAAAAATCCTATTCTTCTTCTCCAATTGCTTCTTCTTCTTGCCTTCGTTACCATGGTGATGTCGAGGGGTGCGAGGCCCTAATCCTGCCTTCGTTGCAACCACAACGTCGAGGAGCGCAAGGCTCTACTACTGCCTTCCTTCCACACCATTTATCTCCATCGTCCCACTGCTTCTCTTCCACGCTGTCTCCGACCCCCTGCACATCCTTTCCATCTAACTCCATCAACCACTGCACCTCATTTCCTCACTATATCCGACCGCTGCACCTCCCTCCCATGAATGCTCCATCTTCCCCAAACCCTTCGTCCAACCCCACTGTTCCGCCTTCAAAAGAAGAAGCTCGTCCGTAGAAGCCAATCTCCTTCTTCCGGTCCCCTCTGCCCAATCTCCCTCCATCGATCTCTTCCGCCCGACCCTCCCTCCTTTTGCTCCTCTGCCCGACCTACCTCCTTCGACCTCCCATCCTCCGGAAGCCTCCTCTGATCTCCTGACATCTGTGAGCCTCCTCCGGTCCTCCATCGCCAAACTTTCCTTTTCTGATCCGCTGCAATGCCAACTTCGATTCCGGATCACTGCTCCATAGAGTTCGGACCCAAGCCCGGTTCACCTCCCTACTCCTCGGGCTCATAGCAGCATTTCCGGACATCCCTGACATCGGCTTCTTCTCCGGACCACCCTCCCCAATGGAGTTTCTGCTCGGTTCGGGATCGTCTCCTCCCGGCTCCCGAGCTCTCGGCCGCGTTCTGGATGCCTGCTCTGTTGCTATTCTTCCCCAAAGCTAACTCCCCATCAAGAACAAAGCCTCTGCTTCCCTCTGAGAGTGCCCGACGCTTTCTTCTCCGGATCACCATTTTTTGGATCATCTCCTATTGGAAATTGTGTCCCAAAGCCAATCACCTATGTTGTAGGCGATTGAACTGAGTATTGTGCTCTTTGTATGAATTAATAAATATTATTTTGGTAGCTCATCACATTCTGACATTTTCCTGTAATGAACTCTTTTCATTTGATGAAGTCCTTAGGACTACTTTGACTTCGATATAGAGAGGATATATCGAGTGGTCCTTAAACCAGGTTCACAACCAAAGGATACATTGTACTGGATAGCAATGTATCAAATATAGGTTGTTGTGGTTCACATCGTTTGGTTGTCCTCTTGACCAAAGGAGTGTGATGACACTGATGTGATCTGCATGTGGAATATATGATATCTCATTGAACGTGACTCCGTGTAGCCCCTTTCTGCCAAAGCGATACTCATGTTTGGATATGGGTATATGTGTCCCTCCAACCTGAGGTCATCATGGTAGCTTGCGAGCAACTCCCTGTGCTTTGGTGCCGAACTATCCAGATTTCTAATCTAGTGATGAAAGATTTCTAGGCACAGGCAAGTACTTATGGAGCAGTGGTGGACCAAGATGGAATTGACCTGTCTAAATAGTTTGGATTGAATGTCTCGCAGTGTCTCAATTTAGCAAATCCTCGATCGGGGTACCTAGTAAGAAGTCACTGGACTTGCGAGGTTGAGACATGTTGTGGATTGACTCAGCTAGGGTTGGTAGTCTAATCCTAGGTCATCCTAAGCATTGGAGGTCAAAGGGATGAATTATACGGTAACCATATGCTAGAGGTTCAATTGATTGATCTCGCATCTTCGACATATCCGAACACCGTGATCCATTGCTAGATGGTATCTTGTGCTAGTACTGGAATTGTTCCAGTGCTACCACCTAGGTTCGTACCTATGAGGTCACAGGCCATAGAGGATTACTCCCTGATCCAGGTGCCGATTTATGATTAGGAATCATTTCGGTAATGGTTTGATTGAGCACATTGGATTGACCCTATTTTGGGTCAATCAGAATTTGTTCGGGTCTACCATGAATTATTTCTGGTTAACCAAGACTTGACCAAGCCATTTATAAATTAGATTTTGATCTAATTTTATTGTGAACCGGTTTAGAACTGGTTTTGGATTTTTTGAACCGGTTGTGAACCATTTTGAACCAATCCACTCGGTGTTCAATGGCTTGGACAAACAGGGGATTCAAGGCATTTCTTCATCTCCTGTTACATTCGTTATTTTGCTGGATTTAAACCTCCACGTTAAGGCCTTCATTGCTTGGTTAAAAATGAATTCAATTCATTTTTTAACCTGGTGGCTTCTCACATTCCCAGATGTCTCCTAAGCTCCAAATAAATCACTAGTTTCGTTGTTTTCTTGCTGGATATATATAATTTCTGGGCACTGAAAATTGGGTGAGAGGGTTCTTCTTTAGAGACCTTTCCATCATCCTTTGAATCCGGAGTTCTTTGGGCCTGGTTTTTGTTGAAAGATTGGGAGAGATAGAGTTCCTCAATCCCTTGTTTTATTGGTGCTCATTTGGTGGAAGACTGCTGTTTTGGAGAAAACAAAAACAGAACAGAGTGTTCTATTCTAGTTCTTCCCTCTCACCGTTTAAGGTATTCCAGCGACTTGCATCGTGCGAGAAGCCAGATCAGAGGAAGCCCAGGCGTGTCTCCCTCTAGAGGGTGTTCCCTAGAGCACCTAAGAGCCGTATCAACCTACCAAAGCTGCTATTTTTTGGTTTACTCTGTTTTGGTTGCAGGTTTGCTGCACTTGGAAGAGAGGAAGAGATAAAGGACTTCAACGTTGGAAGATCGATGCAAATCCCTCTCCATTGAAGCAAGAGTTTGCCTTACTGTTGGTGAAGGAGAAGAGACTAAGGATTTGCTGTCTTGATTTGGGATTTGTTACTGTTGAAGAGAGGAAGAAAACAACATTCCAAAAGCTTGCTGGAAGAAGAAGACAGGAATAAACTTATTCCTGGTATTCCAGCAATTCCAGAGTTATCCCTGGGTTATTCCAAGTCGGAATAAGGTAATGTTTCTATTTTTTATTTTCATGCATGCCTAGATCTAGGTTTATAAATTTGTTTATAAATATTACATGCCATTTCATGCCTTGTTTTATGCCTGTACATACATCTTGAACATGTTAGATCCTGTGCATAGCAGGTTTTTCCACTGTTATTTTAAAATAGTTTTAAAATACATACCTGCTTCCCATGCTATTGCATGCTTAGTGTAGGTACTCGCAACATCACTTTTCTTATAGTGGTATCAGAGCCAGGTTCAGGAGTAACATATCTTGATTGCATATATAGTAGATTAAACTATTTAATCTTTTGATATGTATCTATATCTTAATCATAGGGTATGATTACAGAGTCCTTTTAGGAACCTAGTTGAGACCTTCACCATGACTATGTGTCTTTGGCATGATGCAGTTCATCTATGTTGGCTTGTTTAGAAGGATCCTTTAAGAAATTCAAAGGAATTAAAATTATTTTAATTCAGAAACATTTTTGGCATGTAATATTTATAAAATAATAAACTAGATATGATGCATGAAAGTGATATATAAAAGGAGTTTTACATGTTTTAATTAAAATTATTTTAATTAAGAATTTTTGCTTATATTCAAACAATTTTGAATTGTATGTTTAAGTTAAATGACAAGTTATTTCAGGGTTTGTGAAACCTAATGTCATTTAAAAAAGCCAATTGGGTTAATTGGGTTAGCTGTCTAATTGGGTCCATATTGTGGGTTAGACCTATGTTTAGTTGAACTGGATAATAAGAAGACTAATCAAAAGTTGATTAAGGTCCTTCTTTTAAAACTATCTAATAGTTAGATAAGTTAGTCCATTCATCTAAAATGGATCTAATTAGTGGCTCTGTGGAAGCCCTAATGATGCAGAACAAATAAAGGGATGCGATGCGGAAGTAAATTAAGATTAACTAATTTTTTTGTTGTTTTTATAGGTTTGTAGAAGTTGGCTTCAAATCAAAGAAAAGTTAACCTAACATTGAAAGATACTAATATGATAATTGAAAGCACAATTTTAAGGAAACTAAATTATCAGAGTAGTTTAGAAGCAACGGATCGCTGGGGGTTGAGAAACTCCCAGACCTAGGGTTTCACTCCGAGCTTTCAACAAAACAGAAATAAAGAGAAGGGAAGGTTTATCTAACCAGACAATGATCTTCACAGATTTTGGTGGAAGAACTCTCCCGAGCAGATTGTTGGATCCTCGGAGTCGGATATCTTCGTAATGGATCCTCCAATACTGGTCCTTTGGCGGGTTGGCTTCTCCTGAACTCAAGATCTGGAAGAGAAGAAAAACAATTGATGGAATCAGAGAGTCAAGGAAAAGATTTACCAGGTTGATGAACTTGAAGATCGAAATTGCTGAAAACTGGATTCTCCTGGATGCTGATGTGATTTTCCTTGGAACTTGCTCTGGATCTGAAGTAGCCGGACTGGATCTGGATGAAGGTGGATGTCCTGGACTTGTAGAGAGAGAGAGGCCGTGGGAGATGGATGGAGCTAGGGTTTGATGGATTGAAAATAATGAAGGGTGGCTAGGGTTTTGGAATTTCAAGTGGCTAACCTAGGGTTTTGGATAAAGATGGAGATCTCTCACCTCCTCAAGGCTCCAATGGAACCCGGATTACCCCCTCACGGAGCTCAACACTTAGAATAGTGCGGAAGAAGAGAAACCTAGGTTGCTCAACACAAGAGAATAGCAAAAATAATTTTTCTTCATTGATTTTCTAAAGTTACAAAGAGAGGTCTATTATATAGACCTAAAATTTTCTCCTAGCTTGTACAAATTCCCATGTGGGACTAAACTCTTCCAACCCCTAGATTAGGTAGAAAATCCTCTCCCTTGGCCGACCAAGAGTCCAAAAAAAATTGGGACGGCCATAAAGGAATTGTTTTGGAACTTTTATGGCACCTCCTTTGGAGTTGGATTTGGATTTGGAGTCCTCTTCTTCTTATGGTATTTCTTCTTTTCTTCCACTCCAAGTTAAGCTCTTTGATTTTGATTTGAACTTCAATTAGGAGTAGGTTGGATGTCCTTCTTTGATTTCTTCTCCAAGAGAAGTTTTCTTCCTTCTTTGCTTAGGTAAATTAGGCAGGTGTGGGCGCCTCCTTTAATTTAGCCTCCAATTTGATTTTTTCTTCTTTGGATGTGGGGACCATGACACTGGGATGCCTCTATGGCGCCTCCTGGACTCTGGCGTGTGCTCGGAGTGTGGCTGGGCGTGTGGCTTGGAGTGTGGCCTCCACTTGCTTGAACCTTGAGTTGATTGGAAGAGAAATGTGGCACCATTTTGGACCAAATTGAAACCACATTGGGACTTGCACCGAGTCAACATGACTCAACAAAATTTAAATGGTGACTCAAGAAATAAATAAAATAAATAAACTGGTTGACCAGGTCAACCTTTATTACAAACCCTAATTTCTCGGGCAATGTCAATCAGAGATCCAAATGGAGCTCTGAAGTCTTCTTCTGAGTCTGGTGCCCGCACCAATTCTCCCAGGGTGGGAGGAACTCGACCCTGTCGAGTAAGGCTCAAGTTGGCTCTGGTATCTCTCCAAGAGGTCTGGGTCCAATTCTTGTAATTCTTCTCGGGAGATCCAAGAGTCATCAGAATCTGGCCTTCCATGCCAGCGGACCAGGTACCTTTGGTATCCTCGATTACGAGTAGAGATAACCTGATCATCCAGGATCTTTTCAATCTGCTCTTTCCTCACAGGCCAGTTTGTTGGTGGACACACAGGGTCGGGATCACTCTCAATGATAGGGTTAGGCTCAAAAGGCTCACTAGGAATCACAGCTGGCTCCCTGTACTCTACTAAGTCTGTAATGTTGAAAGTAGAGCTAATGCCTAGTTCTGGAGGCAACTCGAGCACATAGGCATTGGATCCTACTCTCTTTACCACTCTAAATGGTCCAGCTCCCCTAGCATGTAACTTTCTAACGGTTCCAGGAGGAAACCGTTCAGGCCTTAACCTAATCATCACATAGTCTCCCTCAACAAAAGATTTGACTCGCCTTTGAGTATCAGCCAACTTCTTATAAGTTTCATTACTTAAATTTATTTTGGCATGAATTTCTTTATGCAAGTCTGTTATATGCTGTGCAAAATTCTCAGCAGATTCGGAGACTCGAGTGTGGACAGGTAAAGGGACTAGGTCAAGAGGTGTGTGAGGTTTGTACCCATGTACAATTTCAAATGGACTCTTACCCGTAGACCTATTGACCGAGTCGTTGTACGCAAATTCTGCCCTTGGTAGGTATAAATCCCAATTTCTGGTATTTTCACCAACAAGACATCTCAGCAGATTTCCTAGGCTACGGTTCACTACTTCAGTTTGGCCATCAGTTTGGGGATGATAGGCAGTTGAAAACTTAAGTTTTGTCCCTAACTTATGCCAAAGGGTCTTCCAAAAGTAACTGGTGAATCGGACATCCCTATCTGAAACGATTGTCTTAGGTAGGCCATGGAGTCTAACTATCTCATTGAAGAAAAGTGTGGCTACCTTAGACGCATCAAAAGTTTGGGAACAAGGCAAGAAGTGGGCCATTTTAGAGAATCGGTCGACTACGACACAGATAGAATCATGTCTCCTCTGGGTCTTAGGTAAACCTAACACAAAATCCATACTCACATCTTGCCAAGGACGATCTGGGACAGGGAGTGGGGTATAAAGGCCAGTGTTTTGTTTTCGCTGTTTGGCAACAGCGCAGGTTCGACATCTAGCTACAATATTAGCTACATCCCTTTTTAAGCTAGGCCAGAAAAAGTGGTCTTCAATAGCTAGAATGGTCTTGTCTTTTCCAAAATGGCCAGCTAAACCTCCAGCATGGATTTCCCAAATCAAAAATTCCCTAAGAGAAGTTCTAGGGATGCAAAGCCTATTTTTGAAGAACAAAAAACCATCTACAAGGGTATAATCCTGGTGATTACTAGATGGTCCTTGAACTAGATCCTGATACATAGTTGTGAAATCCAGACAAGACTCATATTCCTCTTTGATTTGCTCAAACCCTATGACCTCAGTTCTAACAGAAGTTAATAACAGAGATCGGCGACTAAGGGCATCAGCTACCTTATTCTCAACTCCAGCCTTATGTTTCTGGACAAAAGTATAGGACTGGATATATTCTACCCACTTAGCATGCCTAGGGTTAAGCTTCTTTTGGGAGTTCAGAAATCTAAGAGCCTCATGGTCCGAAAATAGTACAAATTCCTGCGGTAGCAAATAATGTCTCCAGTAACGCAAAGCTTGCACCACCGCATAAAATTCCTTATCATAGGTAGAATACCTAAGCTTAGCATCATTAAGTTTTTCACTAAAGAATGCTATGGGATGATTCTCTTGGCTTAGGACTCCACCTATTCCTACACCTGAAGCATCACAGGCAACCTCAAATACTTTAGAAAAATCGGGTAATCTCAGAATGGGTGCCTGGGTCATTTTATCCTTAAGATCTAGGAAGGCTTTATGGGCTGACTTAGTCCAATGAAATTCTCCCTTCCTAATACAATCAGTGATAGGAGCAGCTAAAGTACTAAACCCCTTGATGAATCGCCTATAGAAGGTAGCCAAGCCATGGAAACTTCTAACTTCATGCACATTGGTTGGCTCTGGCCAGTCTACTATGGACTTAATCTTCTCGGGATCGGCCGCCACGCCGTTAGGGGTTACTACAAAACCAAGAAAGATAACTCTACTAGTCATGAATTCACACTTCTTAAGATTACCATAGAGTCTCTCATTCCTCAAAACTTGGCAGACTGCTCTAAGGTGGTCTAGGTGATCTGTTGGGGTCTTACTATAGATCAGGATGTCATCAAAATAGACCACCACAAATTTTTCTATGAAAGCTCTAAGTACCTGGGTCATAATTCTCATGAAAGTACTAGGGGCATTGGACAACCCAAAAGGCATAACAACCCATTCATAAAGACCATCCTTAGTTTTGAAAGCAGTTTTCCATTCATCCCCGGGTCTAATCCTAACCTGATGATAGCCGCTTTTGAGATCAATCTTAGAAAAAACCATCGCACCAGCCATCATATCAAGCATGTCATCTAGTCTAGGGATGGGAAACCTATACTTGATTGTAATTTTATTGATGGCACGACTGTCAACACACATCCTCCACGTGCCATCTTTCTTTGGGGTCAGTAAGGCTGGGACTGCACAAGGGCTAAGACTTTCTCTAATAAACCCCTTCCTCAATAATTCTCCAACCTGCTTTTGCAGTTCTTCATGCTCAGATGGATTCATCCTGTAATGGGGCAAGTTGGGCAAAGTTGCTCCTGGGATTAGATCTATGGCATGCTGGATATCCCTAAGAGGTGGAAGGTGGTCTGGCAAATCCTCGGGAAAGACATCCTCAAATTCTTTTAACACAGGTTTAACTTCTTGAGGAGGCTCTAAGGGTTCCGAAGTTCTAAGCTCCTTAGCAGTCAACATCCAGATGGGTGAACCACTATGAATTTCTTGTTCTAGATCCTTAGCACTGATTAGGTTCACTCCAGTTTTCATCTCCTTAACCTTACCAGCTCCTTTAGTTACCTTGTCCTTAGGGGGAACGGAATGGATCGTAATCTTCTTCCCATTGAAACTAAAGACACAGGTATTGGATTTTCCTAAGAGGGTGGCATCATGATCATACAACCAAGGTCTTCCGAGAATTATACTGCTCACCCCCATGGGTAAGACATCGCACCAAATCTTTTCGTGATAAGATTGCATTTGGATTTGGACTTGACATCTAGACTGGATGGGTATGGAGGTAGAATCTACCCAAGAAACCTTATAGGGGTTGGGATGGGGAACTGGGATTAAGCCTAACATCTTGACAGTGCTAGTAGAGATGGCATTTACACAGCTCCCACTATCTATGATGATCTTACATACCTTATCCCCTAATTTAAGAAAAGTCTGTAGGATGTTAGTCCTACGCCAATCCTCTTGAACTAGATTCTGGGATAGGATGCATCTTACAACTCCTAATTGGTCAGATTCATTGGGTTCCTCCTCTCCTTCATACTCCTCAACCAAATTCATTCCGGCCTCATAAACTTCTTCTTCAAATTCCTCACTGGGCTCGGAATTATCATTCTCTCCCTCTTCTATGTAAAGGGATCTCCGTGGGCACTGGCTAGCAACATGACCTACCTTATGACACTTGAAACAGGCTATGGCAGTACACTGACTAGAAATGTGACCTGGTTTCTGACACTTAAAACAGGTGATATTTGAACTAGGGGTTCTCTGGGTGTCAGGTGCCTTACCTTTGTCCATGGGCCTAGGGGTAGAAGTACCCTGAAAAGGTTTACTAGGGATAACTTGACTAGGTCCATTCCTTGGGATTGGGGCACTAACCCTAGAAGGTATAGGTCCTCTCTGAAATTTCTCAGTGTTCAGTGCAATCTGGTAGGCTTGGTCTAGATCAGTAACCTCTCTCAGAAATAGTTCTCTCTTGATATCTTCCCTCAGTCCAGCCCTAAATCTAGACAAAGTGACTTCGTGGGCTTCACTCACATCACATCTCATTAGGTATTCATCAAAAGTAGTTATGTAGTCTGAGACAGATCGGTTTCCTTGTTTCAGGTTTTGCCATTGGTCTAACAGGTTTTGCTGGTATGAAATGGGTAGGTATTTATCTCTCAGTTTTTCTTTCATACCCTGCCAAGTGGTTATGGGCTCAACATTCCGTCTCCTAGTGGTTAGCTCAATGTTCCCCCAGTATAACCTAGCTTGACGCACTAATTTCATCTTGGCAAACTTGTATTTCCTCTCCTCAGACATAGCATACCACTCAAAGTATTGATCCATCTCACCCTCCCAATCAGAATACACCTTAGGGTTCAGACTACCATCAAAAGTGGGTGCATCTAATTTGATGTTCCTGATGAACCTATCATCTCTATCTTCAGGCTCTGGGTCAGGCCTCCTATGATTAGGTTCAGGATCTCTATATAAAGGCCTTCTAAGCTCCTGATGTGGGTGAGGCTGAGGCACATTAAAATCGGGGTCAGGAGTCCAATTCCGATGTCTAGGTTCTTCAAGTACTTGGACTCGGTCCCTAAGTTGGGTAAGATCCTCATGAATTTGTGCGCTAAACTGGGCCACAGTGTTTGTCATATCCTGATTCATTTTAGCCATACTTTCAGTAAGAGTTCTGATCATGGCCTCTAAATCAGGTTGGGTTTGACCAGGTTGATATGGCACTCCGTTTCTGGTAGACATGATGATTCAAGCAAGCACACAAAATGAGACTAGACTAAATCGACTACTGGATCACTAGACCTAGAGTCCAAACTAGATGCCCAATCAGAGTGGCAAGCTAGCCTGTAGTAACTCAGGACTCGGCCAGGCAGGTGTAAGGGGAGTGTTAGGTCCCTGATCGCCAATCCTAGACACCAATCAGTGATTGGCCAGGTAGGCGGACCAGCACACAAGCCCTTCGGGACGTAGTCCCTGAACCACCGTTCTAGACACTGAGTGCTAAGCACACACAGAATAACTCAGCAAACTGACTCAACACTAGCCTAGACCCGACCAATTGGTGTCCCTAGCCCACTAGGGCAAATTAGGTCTAACTGATTTTAAATTAGGTCTAGGTTCGAATGATTGGATGGTGGTTTTGGGCTAAGGAGAGGTAATCAACTCCTCCCCTTATCTTAGATGCTCAATTGCCCTTAAGTAAATTATGAGATGATCACTCCAAAAAAAGAATTGAATTGCAGAACACAAAAAATAGAGTTACTGTATTTTAATTCTCAGAGTTTTTACCGAAACCAATAAATCACAGAAAAATTATGGAAACTAGGTTCAATTATACTGGTTTCAACGAAGCAAAAATCATGCAATTTGGAGTTTTATGCAGGGAGAAATAATTCAGATAACAGGGAAATTACGGGCTGCAACTAGATTGTCTTCCCCGTTTATAATCCCTGCTACGAAGTTATAACCCAATGGATCCCCTACACGCCCTAGGAACACCCCGTGGAATGGGAGGAGGAGGCTTGCGCCTCGCTTAGTTCCTAGGACCGGACGTCCTGGGGAGTCTACTTCGAGCAGACAAAATAAAAAGAGATCAATCAAAGCAAGCAAGCAAATCAGAAACCCTAGACTGGGCTCTGATACCAAAAATGATGCAGAACAAATAAAGGGATGCGATGCGGAAGTAAATTAAGATTAACTAATTTTTTTGTTGTTTTTATAGGTTTGTAGAAGTTGGCTTCAAATCAAAGAAAAGTTAACCTAACATTGAAAGATACTAATATGATAATTGAAAGCACAATTTTAAGGAAACTAAATTATCAGAGTAGTTTAGAAGCAACGGATCGCTGGGGGTTGAGAAACTCCCAGACCTAGGGTTTCACTCCGAGCTTTCAACAAAACAGAAATAAAGAGAAGGGAAGGTTTATCTAACCAGACAATGATCTTCACAGATTTTGGTGGAAGAACTCTCCCGAGCAGATTGTTGGATCCTCGGAGTCGGATATCTTCGTAATGGATCCTCCAATACTGGTCCTTTGGCGGGTTGGCTTCTCCTGAACTCAAGATCTGGAAGAGAAGAAAAACAATTGATGGAATCAGAGAGTCAAGGAAAAGATTTACCAGGTTGATGAACTTGAAGATCGAAATTGCTGAAAACTGGATTCTCCTGGATGCTGATGTGATTTTCCTTGGAACTTGCTCTGGATCTGAAGTAGCCGGACTGGATCTGGATGAAGGTGGATGGCCTGGACTTGTAGAGAGAGAGAGGCCATGGGAGATGGATGGAGCTAGGGTTTGATGGATTGAAAATAATGAAGGGTGGCTAGGGTTTTGGAATTTCAAGTGGCTAACCTAGGGTTTTGGATAAAGATGGAGATCTCTCACCTCCTCAAGGCTCCAATGGAACCCGGATTACCCCCTCACGGAGCTCAACACTTAGAATAGTGCGGAAGAAGAGAAACCTAGGTTGCTCAACACAAGAGAATAGCAAAAATAATTTTTCTTCATTGATTTTCTAAAGTTACAAAGAGAGGTCTATTATATAGACCTAAAATTTTCTCCTAGCTTGTACAAATTCCCATGTGGGACTAAACTCTTCCAACCCCTAGATTAGGTAGAAAATCCTCTCCCTTGGCCGACCAAGAGTCCAAAAAAAATTGGGACGGCCATAAAGGAATTGTTTTGGAACTTTTATGGCACCTCCTTTGGAGTTGGATTTGGATTTGGAGTCCTCTTCTTCTTATGGTATTTCTTCTTTTCTTCCACTCCAAGTTAAGCTCTTTGATTTTGATTTGAACTTCAATTAGGAGTAGGTTGGATGTCCTTCTTTGATTTCTTCTCCAAGAGAAGTTTTCTTCCTTCTTTGCTTAGGTAAATTAGGCAGGTGTGGGCGCCTCCTTTAATTTAGCCTCCAATTTGATTTTTTCTTCTTTGGATGTGGGGACCATGACACTGGGATGCCTCTATGGCACCTCCTGGACTCTGGCGTGTGCTCGGAGTGTGGCTGGGCGTGTGGCTTGGAGTGTGGCCTCCACTTGCTTGAACCTTGAGTTGATTGGAAGAGAAATGTGGCACCATTTTGGACCAAATTGAAACCACATTGGGACTTGCACCGAGTCAACATGACTCAACAAAATTTAAATGGTGACTCAAGAAATAAATAAAATAAATAAACTGGTTGACCAGGTCAACCTTTATTACAAACCCTAATTTCTCGGGCAATGTCAATCAGAGATCCAAATGGAGCTCTGAAGTCTTCTTCTGAGTCTGGTGCCCGCACCACCTAATCTTTAGGCTAGTCTGATCGAGTCTGGTAAACCGATTGGTGTCGAGGTAGGTTTGGCATTTGTGATCATGGTTGTCTGAGGCTACCTCTTTCCTGGCCAACTTGGTTGGTATATAGGAAAGATGGTTAATGGCGGATACTCACCCATGATCTCACCTACCTAGCCAGTCGTGTTGACCAAAACTGATTAGAAAAGCTCATTGACTTGAGTTAACCCATGTCACCCAGGTTGATGAGTCTGACTGATCGATAGGTGCCTATGGATCAATTGTTGAATTGATTCAACCCTCCTGAAACTAATTTGTTCAGTGGGAGGATGATCCATGTTCTTGTCTTATTCTTCTGTCACAACCTAAAATCCTCTAAAATTATTAGGTCCTGAAAAAGACTAAGTCAAAGAGTTGATGGTGTCTTAGCCTCCTATTAAGTGAGTTAGTAATGTGTCCTTTTACTTGGTGTTCATCGGCAGTTCCATAGAACGGGTGTGCATCCGGTTACTGAAATTGCTCTCTCATAGATGATGGTTCAATACAACCTTCTTGATGGTGATCAGGTGAGCTGGCTATAGTCGGGCTTGGTCATTCGTTGGCTAGAAGTATTGGATTTATCATATTAATGGTTGGACCTAACCGGAGACCCGCAATAAGAGGCCCCTAGGTCGATTGGGGTGCTCTCTGGGGCAAAATAAATTACTGGAAGTTGCTTAGGGAAGCAATTGGTTAGTGAACCTACCTTTAGGTGCGTATGGGTGAGCTGGCCATAGTCGGGCTTATACGTGGTCTATTGGATTTCAGTACCCACTATGAAATAGTGATTTCACAAATTAGAGTTAGAGGCTCCCAATCTGAAAAATTAGTAGGAGAGACTCTTAGACTAAAGTCCAAGTCTTTTGGTTAATTAATTGATTCATTCTAATATCGTCTTGTTTTTTCCTTTCAGATGTCTTCAAATCTTTCATTCTGGTCACTTCTCGATAATGAGAAGTTGAAGGGTTACAACTTTGATAGTTGGTATCGAAAGTTGAGAATTGTCCTTAAGCATGAACGGATCCTTTATGTGATAACGGATACGGCACCTGAAATCCCCTCTGCCAATGCTCGAAGTTCGGTCAGGGACACTTATCAGAAGTGGGTTTTTGATGGGGGACTAACTAAATGCAAGATGAAAATGAATGCAGGTGATTTGTTATTTTTGTGATTTTTAGGTTTTAATGACTTTCTTGAGGATTCTCGAAAAACAAGACAAAAGCAAATTTAGGGATTCAATAAAGATAAGACTACAAGCACGTAGATTAGCTCCTAAACAAGGAGCTAAAAGAGGACCCCGGGATTGAGAAACCCCGTAGGACTTAGCTCTCTAAACAATATCGACTTAGGAGTTTAGGGAGGCAAATCTCAAAGATCTAAAGCGCCCGATGCCGAGATCACTCACTCTAGTAGATGCGGCCTGGATGATCGAGCCTACCACCCCGCGGATGCGCCGGGTTGCTGTCTGAAGGTCTCGATGGCAAGGGCAACCAACTCTGTGCTCGTGTCACCTGGAGGACCTGCGAGAATTCAAGGAGAGTTAAGATTTGATCAAAGAGAAAGCAAATAGAAGAAGGGGTGAAAGTTGAAGTGGTGATGGTGGAGTTCTTCTTAGTAGGCGCCCGGTTGGTAGATCCTAATGGACCCTGACTCGAAATCGGAGGATGGAGTTGTGGAAGAGACGGTAACTTGAGGCCTCACACCTCTCGATGCCCGAAGGCGAAGGCGCTCCCTCACGGAGATCGACGTTCCTAGTGAATGAAGGCAACTAAAAAGAAAACAGGATCTTAAGAAACTTGTGGTTTTTCATTCAATAGCAATTACCCATACAAAGGAGGGGTAAGGTCCTTTTTATAGGCACCTTAGGACCCTATTTGAAATTCAAATGAAAACTACAAGTCCTCTTTGGAGAGGCGCCAAAAAATTTCAAAAAAAATCAGATTTCTCTCCTTTGGCCGACCTTCACTTGGATTTGATTGTGCATGGCTTGATAATGGGCTTGGAAGAAGGAATTTGTCTCCCTTGGACTTGGAAAGTTGACCTTCAATTTTGGAAAAAAGGCATGATGCAAGGCTTGTGTCTCCCTCTTTCCTTGATTGCTCACTCTTCTTTGGAGAGAAGCTTGAAATGAGGCTTGGATCAAGGCCTTTGTCTTCAACCTTTCCTTGGTTGCCCAAGACTCCTTTAGTAAGGGCTTGATGGAGGGAGGGAAAGGAGGAAAGAATAATTGATGTGTCTCCATTTGGCAAGATGAGGTGGCGCCACATGGGATGGTGAAGTGGCACCACATGGGATGGTGAAATGGCATCCTAGGGTTGAAATGTTGACCTTCAAGGCTTGCCCCAATAATAGTTGAGCTGAACTTAAAGACCACTCCGGCTTGGACCCAGACTCGGACTGGACTCAATACAGGACTGGACTCAATATAGGACACAACTTGACCAAATTGGTCAATGTACAAGACTAAACAAAAATAATTGAAACTAAATTCATGACTAAAAAATACAATGCTTAGGCTTGAAGCCTTATTACAGGACCTGAAAAATTGGAACCCTAATTGGACATCCACAGAGGGTTGAGGACCCTCTGTCGGATTTTGGTGCCTACACCAGTTCTCCCGATGTGGGAGGAACTCGACCCTGTCGAGTAAGAGTTGAGATGGCTTAGGTACTCTTCTAGAAGGTCGGGGTCGAGGCACTGCAAATCCGCCCAGGTAATCCATGAGTCATCAGACTCAGGTCGGCCTTGCCATCGGACTAAGAAACGTTGATAACCTTTGTCCCGGGTAGTGATAGCTTGGTCATCCAGGACACGCTCAATCCGCTCTCCTCTCTTAGATAAAATTGGAGGTGGACACTCAGGTTCGGGTTCACTCTCAAAAGAAAGGTCAGGCCTAAATGGCTCGCTAGGTTTGTTTGTTGGTTCCCTGTACTCAACTAAGTCTAAGATATTGAAAGTCGAGCTAATGCCATAGTCTGGGGGTAGCTCAAGAACATAGGCATTAGGGCCAACTCTCTTTATCACTTTAAAGGGGCTAGCTCCACAAGCATGAAGTTTCTTAACGGTCCCAGGTGGAAACCGTTCAGGCTTAAGCCTAACCATTATAGAATCCCTAATTTCAAACTCTTTGGCTCGTTTTCGGGAATCAGCCAAATTATTTTAAAATTTATATTTAATGAAGAATTCTATCATGATTTAAAATGCAGACTTAACTATGCAATCCTATTGAGAGGAATTTTATTAGACTTTCTAGGGCCTAAACCTAATAGATCACTGACTCTCTAGGTTTGACCCTGGTCTGGTATGTACAGGAAAAATTATCAAGGATCCCTAGCAAATTCATAAGGTATACCAAAAGTAGGTAACAAATAGAATGGGCTCTAGGGAATCATGTAACCTAAAAATCTCACCAAAATGTAACCCCATAGCTCTAGAAACATGAGAAGGCTCAGGGAAGGGTAGGAAATAAGAATCAGAGTCTTAGGGTGGCTTATAGAAAACATGAAACAGACCTTGGTTATTCAGGATGACCTTAAAATTTGGACATTGTCATATAGGTGCAAGTTCTAGGATAGGCTGGGTGCTCCTAGAAGGTGGAAGGTTATCAGGAAGGTCTTTGGAAAGTTTATCTAGAAAGTCCTCAAAACTACTGTCTTCTTCTTATTCTTGGACCTTCTCTATGGACATACTTGAGAACCTTCACTATCATCGACTTTGTTTGATCCTGACTTGGTCATTTCTTCTTTAAATTCTGTGGTAGGTTCAGGATCATTATCCTTTGATTCCTTGATGACTTCAACCTTGGGTTCATCTACATCACATTCCTCTACTAAACTTGATTCACAGATATTTTTTTTGGATTGTTTAATGGGCTCAGGAGTTTCTTTCTCTAGAATTTCAATGGATTCAACCTTTTTTTCTTGAAATTTGTCAGAAGGTTCTTCTCTCTGGGTTGGTTCATGTGTCTCTTTTATGGCAGGGTTTTTTCAGTCATCTCTCTTTCTAACCCTTTGACCTTGATCAAGTTAACTTCCGGCTTCTCTTCCTTAAGGCTACTCGATCCTCTTTTAACCTGGTCCTTAGGTTGAATTTGATTGTTTGAAAATTTCTTCTCATGGTGACTAAAGGTGCAGCTATTGGTCCGACCATAAAGGGTGTAAGATAGAGGTCTGTACTTCTCTCTAAGTCTAGCTTTCATGTCCTTCCACGTTGCTATAGGTTCTTGTTCTCTTTGCCATATCAGCCTTTCAACATTATTTCAAAATAACCTAGCCTGGCCAACCAACCTAGTCTTGGCAAACTTAAACTTCATTCTTTCCGTCATTGTGTCCCAGTCGAAATATTGTTCCATGTCCTCCTCCCAATCTATGTACACCTTGGGATCTAGACTACCATCGAAGGTAGGGGCTTCTAGCTTGATATTTCTAATGGCCCTTTCTTCATGGTCTATGATCTCTAGTTTGGGTCTCCTAGGGTAAAACTCTCGGGCTGGTTTAAGGGGTGGGATTCTTCCAGACTCAGCCTTTAAGGAGGGCTCATGTTGAGGGAATCCCCTAGGATGGGGAAGTGAATCAAACTCAGGTCTAGTATGGGGCTTCCGGGTCCTCTCTTGCTCACGCTTATCCAACCTATTGTTTATCCTAATTAATTGTTCCATGATGACCTTTAATGGATCTTCTCGGGTTTTGTCCATGGGTTCACTTGGTTGGGAAAGATGGGGGTGATAAGGGACTCCGGATCTAGTTGACATAAGCCAAGCATGCAAAATCGTCTAAGATCTACTAGACTTAGAATCTCAAACAGTTGCTTAAGTCAGGGTGGCAAACCAATCTATAGTAACTCTGTGCTGATGGGTTCGGTTACTAGGGCAAAAGCATGGATTTCAAAATATTATGAAATCATAACCTAACCCTTAATCCCAAGATCACCTTATTAAGAACGTAAATCATAAAAAGTATACATTAGGGTTTAAACACCAACCTCGATCGCAAAAATCCAATTCGATGTAGAAACCTTAAACTGGTCTTTCTGATATGCTCACCAGGAACCCAAGTGTTCGCCCTCCAACGGTGATCCACATAGGGCTTTGATCAAGACAAATGCACCGCTTCAAAACCGCTTCCTTCAATTAGACCTCTAAGGCCTAGTTTAATTCAGGCAGAAACTCCTCTTATTTGGACTGATATTCCTCCTATCAACCTTTCTTTCCGCCTCTTTCTTCCTCTTTCCAACGCCTATAAGATCACTCAAATAGGACTCTCCTAACCAAAGTTAAGGGCTTGTCTTAATTTGACTAGAGATCTTTTAGGACAAAGAAAAAGAATGCAGGAAAGAAATATTTTTCAGAATAAAAACTCTGAACACCATTCCTCGGGCACCCATCTCCTTAAATAGCAATCTGAGGGATGCTTTAAGATATCCCTTCCATGCCATAAGACATGTCCTTTCTAATAGAACATGTCCCTTATCCAGACAACACTTCTCCTCGTTCAAAACTTAAGAGAATTAAAACAGAAGGACTCTTCGGATAAAAAAAACTTTACGAAGAGTCGCTTCCTTTTATTTCTGTTGCACAAATATCCTTGCATCATGGCCACCCATCAGCCATCAAATGGCCACCTTTATCCATGCCAAATGCCATATGGCATGAAACACCAAGGGGTGTGAAGGAAGTGTCCACGCCCCTTGTCTTTCTTGCTTTGACGGGTCATAGGAAATGACACATGAAAAATATCAAAGACTTATTTGCAAGGGGAGGCAAGGATGATGGTTTATCTAGTCCTCTACTGTGTTTCAACAGCAGAAGGACTCTTCTAATATGGTGCCTCTTCATAAAATTTTTTAAAGTAACTATTACGTAGAAATAGTTTGACCCAGTCAAACCTTTAGGTGCTTAATTTAGGATAGAGTCCAATCTGAATTAAACCAGTCATGTGGCTGATTTAAAAAGTCCAATCCCTTGGTTAACTAGCCAAGGGTTAGTCCAACACATGAGCCTAAATTGACTTAGCCTTAATTAGACCAAATCAGCCTAAATCGGAACCCGATTCGAACCTAATTCGAATCAAGGTGCAATGGTTTGCAACATGTGCTAGCATGTTCATCTTGCAAACATAGTTTAATCCAATTAAACCCTTAATCAATTCCCTTTGTGTGTTACCCATTGGGTTCCACATCTAGCCAGCAGTGGGTTGGGTGCGATTTGACCTAATTTGATTTAGGCTTTAACCTAGCTGATTTAGGTCAAATTGAGCTAACCCAATTGACAATTAGAATTCTTTCTAATTCTTGATCTAATTAAACTCATTAATTAAATCAAAAACCCACAAGGCAAGATTGACGTCTAGCAACGTATCATGCCTACCTGGAAGGTGTGGAATTTTAGTGAAAATACCAAAAATACCCTTCAGTGAAAGTTACCGTGCAATTCAATCCTTCGATCAGCTTGCACCCTGAATATGACTTTGGATATGGAACCATGTCAAATCCAATATCACATTCAATTCTTTCTCAATCTAATAATGATGATTCAAATGATGAAATATTATTCATACTTTGATCAAAGTTTCCCTGAATCACCATTTGATCGAAATCAGCTGGATGCGATCTTCTCTTACTAGTATTGATCGATTCCTTGTTCGACCTACTCACAACCTCCATATACAATTCACCATATCCAGTATCACCCTATACATGACTCAATGTCATGAATAAGTGTGAACCAAAACATGGGTTCATGCATACAAGGCATTATGGTAGTCTCAGGTCAAAGGATTACATGCACTACTCCCTCTATGAAAACCATCTATTGACAAGTAGATAAGACTCCATTAGATGTTTTCAAGTCGGATCAAATTCAGTGAACTCATTCTCTAATGAGCACCCATGTCCTTGTATTAGTGTCCTACACAAGTAATTGTAAGATCAATTACCCTCATTAATGAGTATACAAAGGATATGCTAGTCTTTCCGAAAACATTGATCCCCTACTCAATGTCCCTTTGACTAGGAATACTTAAGATTAGGATTTTTAGGTTTTAAGTCTTACTGGTATGATCTCATCATAACCCTTAAAACCATAGCCCTAGTCTATGGGGTTCATCATATCATAAATCTAAGACACAGCGTATGATGAAAAAGATGCCTTTTAATATATATAATTGTCAATACAAAAGTTTGGAAGTTTTCAGGATATCCCAATAAAATTACAAGTTTTATTTAGCTTGTAGGGTATAATCCTTTTAGTCTCCCACTTGCACTAAAGCCAATTACCCTTATATCTAATCCCCATATTATCGAGGTGGTGATCAAACTCCCGCTGTGGTAGAGCCTTAGTGAATGGGTCTGCTATATTGTTCTTTGTCTCTACTCGCTTGATGCAGACTTCTTGTCTTTCGACAATCTCTCGAACGAGATGGAAGCGTCTCAGAATGTGCTTTGACTTATGATGAGCTCTTGGTTCCTTAGCTTAAGAAACAGCTCTAGTATTGTCACAATAAAGTGGTACTAGATTCTCAATCTAAGGAACCACGCCCAACTCAGTGATGAACTTCTTCATCCAGACTGCTTCCTTGGCGGCTTCACTAACAGCTATGTATTCTACCTCTGTTGTTGAGTTAGCTACAGTCTGCTGTTTAGTACTCTTACAGCTTACAATCCCACCATTTAGGGTAAAGAAATATCCTGAAATGGATTTTCTATCATCTGGATCTGTGGTGCGGGCACCGGACTCAGAAGAAGACTTCAGGGCTCCATCTGGATCTCTGATTGACCTTGCCCGAAGAATTAGGATTTTTTGGTTTTGTAATAAGGGTTGACTTGGTCAACTCAAATTTAGTTGAGTCTGTATTTCCCTGCAATTTAAATTTTGTTGAGTCATGTTGACTCAGTTCAAGTCCTAGTAGTGGTCTAGGTCTTCTCCAAGGTGCCACAATTTCTCCCAAGCCCAAGCAAGTAGGCGCCACACTCCCAGCCACACGCCAGAGTCCAGGAGGTGCCACATCTCCATCCCAGTGTCTTGGTCCCCACACCCAAGGGAGCAAGAACTTTTCTTGAAGCCAAAATCAAGGAGGCGCCTCATATGTACCTTAAAAGGCCAAGCTAAAGGAGGAAAGAGGCATTTCTTGGGGAGCACTTCAAGGGGGAGCCCAATCCATGCCTAAAAAGCCCAAAGCAAAGTTGGGAAGAGCCATGACTTGGGGAGAAAGAAAAGGAGGTGTCCAAAAGAGTTGAGCCATGGTAGGAAGAAAATTTTTCTTGAAAAGCAAGGCTAGGAGGCGCCACCTACTTACCATTTGGAGCTTTCAATCAACATTTATGGAACCTCTTGGCCGGCCATATGGGAAGGAATTGATTCTACAAACCTAATTTGAAGATCCATCCTATTAGTCCCACATGGGAAGATGTAAAACCCTGACCTCTTGTAAAGTCCTATAAAATAAACCCCTCTTGTAAGTTTTGAAAACAACTGATGAATGAATTCAATTTATGTGTGAGCAAACTTTGTGTTTCTCTCTTCCGCACTTGTATTCAGGTGTTGAGCTTCGTGAGGGAGTAAATCCAGGTTCCCCAGGAACCTTGAGGAGGTGTGAGATCTCCAACCCCAAAACCCTAGGTTAGCCACTTCCATTCCAAACCCTAGCCGCCCTTCATCCTCTTCATTCCACCAAACCCTAGCCTACCCCATCTCTCACGGCCCCTCTCTCCAAGTAGAGGCTGACCACCAGCATCCAGATCCAGTTTGGCTACTTTGAAGACAGAGCAAATCCCGGAGGAAGTCAGATCAGCATTCTAGGAGAATCAGGATTTCAGCAACATCAGCTTTCAAGTTCTTCTATCTGGTAAATCCTTCCTTGAGTATCTGGTTCCATAACTTATTCTTCTTCTTTCCCAGATCTTGAGTTCAGAAGAAGCCAACTCTGCAAAAGGGCCAGTATTGGAGGATCCATTATGAAGATACCTGAATCCGGGGATCCAACAATCTGCTCAAGAGAGTCCTTCCACTAAACTCTGTGAAGATCACTGCCTGGTCTGTAACCCTTCTCTTCTCTTTACTTCTGTCCTGTTGAAAGTTCAGAGCAAAACCCTAGGTCTGGGAGTTTCTCAACCCCAGCGATCCTTTACTTCTGAACTACTCTGATAACCTAGTTTCTTTAAATTATGCTTTCAGTTATTACATAGTTTCTTTCAATTTAGTTTAACTTTCCTTTGAGTCAAAGCCGACTTCTGAAAATATATATAAAAAAAAGAATTAGTCTTAATTTACTTCCGCATCGCATCATCTTTTTCGTTCTGCATCAATTTTGGTATCAGAGCCTTGTCTAGGGTTTCTGACTTGCTTGCATGTTTTGAGTGTCTCTCTTTTTTACTTTGTCTGCTCGAAGTAGACTCCCCAGGATGTCCTGTCCTAGGAATGAAGCGAGGTACAAGCCTCCTCTTCCCATTCCATGGGGTGTTCCTAGGGCGTGTAGGGGATCCGCTGGGTTACAACTTCGTAGTAGGAATTGTAAACGAGGGAAGCATTCTATTTTCAGTCTGTAACTACCCTGTTATAGGAATTGTTTCTTATTGCAGGTAACTCTAAATTATGTGATTTTTATTTTTCTGGAACCAGTATAATTGAAGCTATTTTAAATAATTTTACTGTAATTTATTGGTTTCTGTGAAATTTTTGAGGGTTAAATTACAGCAATTCTATTTCTGTGCTTCTGCAATTCAATTTTTTTTTGAGTGATCATCTCCTAATTCATCTTAAGGGCAATTGAGCATCTAAGATAAGGGGAGGAGTTGATAACCTCTCCTTAGCCCAAAACCACCACCCATTCATTCGATCCTAAGCCTAATTTTAAAATTTATTAGACTTAATTTGCCATAGTGGGCTAGGGACACCAACAAGTCGGGTCTAGGCTAGTGTTGAGTCAATTTGTCTAGTTACTCTGTGTGTGCTTTGTACTCAGTGTCTAGAACGGTGGTTCAGGGATTCTATCCCGAAGGGCTTGTGTGCTGGTCTACCTACCTGGCCAATCTCTGATTGGTGTCTAGGATTGGCATTTAGGGACCTAACACTCCCCTTACACCTGCCTGGCTGAGTCCCAAGTTACTACAGGCTAGCTTGCCACTCTGATTGGTTATTTAGTTTGGGCTCTAGGTCTAGTTAGCCCGTAGTCGTTTCAGTTGAGTATCATTTGGTGTGTTTGCTTGCATTATCATGTCTACCCGGAATGGAGTACCCTACCAACCTGGTCAAACCCAACCTTATTTAGAGGCCATGGTTAGAGCTCTTACTGAGAGTATGAACAAATTGAGTCAAGATGTGACTGCTACTGTTGCCCAGTTTAAAGATTAGGTCCATAGTAGAATGGCCAGAGCCGACCAGTGTGCATGAAGTCAGAAGTTTCCACGGCTTGGCTACCTTCTATAGGCGATTCATCAAGGGGTTTAGTACTGTAGTTGCTCCTATCACAGACTGTATTAGGAAGGGAGAATTTTAGTGGACTAAAGCAGCCCATAAAGCCTTCCTAGATCTTAAGGATAGGATGACCCAAGCACCCATTTTGAGGTTACCCGACTTTTCTAAAGTGTTTGAGGTTGCCTGTGATGCTTCAGGAGTAGGTATAGGTGGAGTCCTAACCCAAGAGAATCATCTCGTAGCATTCTTTAGTGAAAAACTTAATGATGCTAAGCTTAGTGAAAAACTTAATGATGCTAAGCTTACCTATGATAAAGAATTTTATGCGGTAGTGCAAGCTTTGTGTTACTGGAGACATTATTTGCTACCGCAGGAATTTGTGCTGTTTTCAGACCATGAGGCTCTTAGATTCTTGAATTCCCAGAAGAAGCTTAACCCTAGGCAAGCTAAGTGGGTAGAGTATATCCAGTCCTATACTTTTGTTTTGAAACATAAGGCTGGGACTGAAAATAAGGTAGCTGATGCCCTTAGTCGACGATCTTTGTTATTGAATTCTGTTAGGGCTAAAGTCGTAGGGATTGAGCAGATCAAAGAGGAATATGAGTCGTGTCCGGATTTTAAGACTGTGTACCAGGATCTAGCTCAAGGACCATCTAGTGATCATAAGGATTATACCCTTTTAGATGGCTTTTTGTTCTTTAAGAATAGGCTTTGCATCCCTAGAACTTCTCTTAGGGAATTTTTGATTTGGGAAATTCATGCTGGAGGTCTAGCTAGCCATTTCGAAAAAGACAAGACCACCCTGGCTATTGAAGACCACTTTTTCTGGCCTAGCTTGAAAAGAGATGTAGCATACATTGTGGCTAGGTGTCGGACCTGCGCTGTTGCCAAATAGCAAAAACAGAACACCGGCCTTTATACCCCACTCCCTGTCCCAGATCGCCCTTGGCAAGATGTGAGCATGGACTTTGTGTTAGGTTTGCCTAAGACCCAGAGGAGGCATGACTCTATCTGTGTTGTAGTCGACCGATTTTCCAAGATGGCCTGTTTCTAGCCTTGTTCCCAAACATTTGATGCGTCTAAGGTAGCCACCCTGTTTTTTAATGAGATAGTTCGACTCCATGGCCTAACTAAGACAATTGTTTCAGATAGGGATGTCTGGTTCACCAGCTATTTCTGGAAAACCCTTTGGCATAAGTTAGGGACAAAACTTAAGTTTTCAACTGCCTATCATCCCCAAACTGATGGCCAAACCGAAGTAGTGAACCGTAGTTTAGGCAATCTGTTAAGGTATCTTGTTGGTGAAAACATTAGGAACTGGGATTTGTACTTACCTAGGGCTGAATTTGCATACAATGACTCGGTCAATAAGTCTACAGGTAAGAGTCCATTTGAAATTGTGCATGGTTACAAACCTCACACACCTCTTGACCTAGCTCCTTTACTAGTCCACACACGAGTCTCAGAGTCTGCTGAAGTTTTTGCACAGAATATAAAAGACTTGCATAAAGAAATTCATGTCAAAATAATTTTAAGTAATGAAACTTATAAGAAGTTGGCTGATTCTCAAAGGCGAGTCAAAACTTTTGTTGAGGGAGACTATGTAATGATTAGGTTAAGGCCTGAATGGTTTCCTCTTGGAACCGTTAGAAAGTTACATGCTAGAGGAGCTGGACCATTTAGAGTGGTGAAGAGAGTAGGATCCAATGCCTATGTGCTCGAGTTGCCTTCAGAACTAGGCATTAGCTCCACTTTCAACATTACAGACCTAGTAGAGTATAGAGAGCCAGCTGTGATTCCCAGTAAGCCTTTTGAGCCTAATCCTGCTCTTGAGAGTGAACCCAACCCTGTGTGTCCACCAACAAACTGGCCTGTGAGGAAAGAGCAGATTGAAAAGATCCTGGATGATCAGATTATCTCTACTCGTAATCGAGGATACCAAAGATACCTGGTCCGCTGGCAAGGAAGGCCAGATTCTGATGACTCTTGGATCTCCGGAGAAGAATTATAAGAATTGGACCCAGACCTCTTGGAGAGATACCAGAGCCAACTTGATCCATACTCGACAGGGTCGAGTTCCTCCCATCCCAGGAGAATTGGTGCGGGCACCGAACTCAAAAGAAGACTTCAGGGCTCCATCTAGATCTCTGATTGACCTTGCCCGAAGAATTAGGATTTTCTGGTTTTGTAATAAGGGTTGACTTGGTCAACTCAAATTTAGTTGAGTATGTATTTCCATGCAATTTAAATTTTGTTGAGTCACGTTGACTCAGTTCAAGTCCTAGTAGTGGTCTAGGTCTTCTCCTGGGTGCCACATTTTCGCCCAAGCCCAAGCAAGTGGGTGCCACACTCCCAGCCACACACCAGAGTCCAGGAGGCACCACATCTCCATCCCAGTGTCTTGGTCCCCACACCCAAGGGAGCAAGAATTTTTCTTGAAGCCAAAATCAAGGAGGCACCCCATATGTACCTTAAAAGGCCAAGCTAAAGGAGGAAAGAGGCATTTCTTGGGGAGCACTTCAAGAGGGCGCCCAATCCATGCCTAAAAAGCCCAAAGCAAAGTTGGGAAGAGCCATGACTTGGGGAGAAAGAAAAGGAGGTGTCCAAAAGAGTTGAGCCATGGAAGGAAGAAAATTTTTCTTGAAAAGCAAGGCTAGGAGGTGCCACCTACTTACCATTTGGAGCTTTCAATCAACATTTATGGAACCTCTTGGCCAGCCATATGGGAAGGAATTGATTCTACAAACCTAATTTGAAGATCCATCCTATTAGTCCCACATGGGACGATGTAAAACCCTGACCTCTTGTAAAGTCCTATAAAATAAACCCCTCTGGTAAGTTTTGAAAACAACTGATGAATGAATTCAATTTATATGTGAGCAAACTTTGTGTTTCTCTCTTCCGCACTTGTATTCAGGTGTTGAGCTCCGTGAGGGAGTAAATCCGGGTTCCCCAGGAACCTTGAGGAGGTGTGAGATCTCCAACCCCAAAACCCTAGGTTAGCCACTTCCATTCCAAACCCTAGCCACCCTTCATCCTCTTCATTCCACCAAACCCTAGCCTACCCCATCTCTTACGACCCCTCTCTCCAAGTAGAGGCCGACCACCAGCATCCAGATCCAGTTCGGCTACTTTGAAGACAGAGCAAATCCCGGAGGATGTCAGATCAGCATTCCAGGAGAATCAGGATTTCAACAACATCAGCTTTCAAGTTCTTCTATCTGGTAAATCCTTCCTTGAGTATCTGGTTCCATAACTTGTTCTTCTTCTTTCCCAGATCTTGAGTTCAGAAGAAGCCAACTCTGCTAAAGGGCCAGTATTGGAGGATCCATTACGAAGATACCTGAATCCGGGGATCCAACAATCTGCTCAAGAGAGTCCTTCCACTAAACTCTGTGAAGATCACTGCCTGGTCTGTAACCCTTCTCTTCTCTTTACTTCTGTCCTGTTGAAAGTTCAGAGCGAAATCCTAGGTCTGGGAGTTTCTCAACCCCAGCGATCCTTTACTTCTGAACTACTCTGATAACCTAGTTTCTTTAAATTATGCTTTCAGTTATTACATAGTTTCTTTCAATTTAGTTTAACTTTCCTTTGAGTCAAAGCTGACTTCTGAAAATATATATAAAAAAAAGAATTAGTCTTAATTTACTTCCGCATCGCATCATCTTTTTCGTTCTGCATCAATTTTGGTATCAGAGCCTTGTCTAGGGTTTCTGACTTGCTTGCATATTTTGAGTGTCTCTCTTTTTTACTTTGTCTGCTCGAAGTAGACTCCCCAGGATGTCCTGTCCTAGGAATGAAGCGAGGTGCAAGCCTCCTCTTCCCATTCCATGGGGTGTTCCTAGGGCGTGTAGGGGATCCACTGGGTTACAACTTCGTAGCAAGAATTGTAAACGGGGGAAGCATTCTATTTTCAGTCTGTAACTGCCCTGTTGCAGGAATTGTTTCTCATTGCAGGTAACTCCAAATTATGTGATTTTTATTTTTCTGGAACCAATATAATTGAAGTAAATAATTTTACTGTAATTTATTGGTTTCTGTGAAATTTTTGAGAGTTAAATTATAGCAATTATGTTTCTGTGTTTCTACAATTCAATTTTTTCTTGAGTGATCATCTCCTAATTCATCTTAAGGGCAATTGAGCATCTAAGATAAGGGGAGGAGTTGATAACCTCTCCTTAGCCCAAAACCACCACCCATTCATTCGATCCTAAGCCTAATTTTAAAATTTATTAGACTTAATTTGCCCTAGTGGGCTAGGGACACCAACAAGTCGGGTCTAGGCTAGTGTTGAGTCAGTTTGTCTAGTTACTCTGTGTGTGCTTTGTACTCAGTGTGTAGAACGGTGGTTCAGGGATTCTATCTCGAAGGGCTTGTGTGCTGGTCCACCTACCTGGCCAATCTCTGATTGGTGTCTAGGATTGGCATTTAGGGACCTAACACTCCCCTTACACCTGCCTGGCTGAGTCCCAAGTTACTACAGGCTAGCTTGCCACTCTGATTGGTTATCTAGTTTGGGCTCTAGGTCTAGTTAGCCCGTAGTCGTTTCAGTTGAGTCTCATTTGGTGTGTTTGCTTGCATCATCATGTCTACCCGGAATGGAGTATCCTACCAACCTGGTCAAACCCAACCTTATTTAGAGGCCATGGTTAGAGCTCTTACTGAGAGTATGAACAAATTGAGTCAGGATGTGACTGCTACTGTTGCCCAGTTTAAAGATTAGGTCCATAGTAGAATGGCCAGAGCCGATCAGTGTGCATGAAATCAGAAGTTTCCACGGCTTAGCTACCTTCTATAGGCGATTCATCAAGGGGTTTAGTACTGTAGTTGCTCCTATCACAGACTGTATTAGGAAGGGAGAATTTTAGTGGACTAAAGCAGCCCATAAAGCCTTCCTAGATCTTAAGGATAGGATGACCCAAGCACCCATTTTGAGGTTACCCGACTTTTCTAAAGTATTTGAGGTTGCCTGTGATGCTTCAGGAGTAGGTATAGGTGGAGTCCTAACCCAAGAGAATCATCTCGTAGCATTCTTTAGTGAAAAACTTAATGATGCTAAGCTTAGTGAAAAACTTAATGATGCTAAGCTTACCTATGATAAAGAATTTTATGCGGTAGTGCAAGCTTTGTGTTACTGGAGACATTATTTGCTACCGCAGGAATTTGTGCTGTTTTCAGACCATGAGGCTCTTAGATTCTTGAATTCCCAGAAGAAGCTTAACCCTAGGCAAGCTAAGTGGGTAGAGTATATCCAGTCCTATACTTTTGTTTTGAAACATAAGGCTGGGACTGAAAATAAGGTAGCTGATGCCCTTAGTCGACGATCTTTGTTATTGAATTCTGTTAGGGCTGAAGTCGTAGGATTTGAGCAGATCAAAGAGGAATATGAGTCATGTCCGAATTTTAAGACTGTGTACCAGGATCTAGCTCAAGGACCATCTAGTGATCATAAGGATTATACCCTTTTAGATGGCTTTTTGTTCTTTAAGAATAGGCTTTGCATCCCTAGAACTTCTCTTAGGAAATTTTTGATTTGGGAAATTCATGCTGGAGGTCTAGCTGGCCATTTCGGAAAAGACAAGACTACCCTGGCTATTGAAGACCACTTTTTCTGGCCTAGCTTGAAAAGAGATGTAGCACACATTGTGGCTAGGTGTCGGACCTGCGCTGTTGCCAAATAGCAAAAACAGAACACCGGCCTTTATACCCCACTCCCTGTCCCAGATCGCCCTTGGCAAGATGTGAGCATGGACTTTGTGTTAGGTTTGCCTAAGACCCAGAGGAGGCATGACTCTATCTGTGTTGTAGTCGACCGATTTTCTAAGATGGCCCGTTTCTTGCCTTGTTCCCAAACATTTGATGCGTCTAAGGTAGCCACCCTATTCTTTAATGAGATAGTTCGACTCCATGGCCTACCTAAGACAATTGTTTCAGATAGGGATGTCTGGTTCACCAGCTATTTCTGGAAAACCCTTTGGCATAAGTTAGGGACAAAACATAAGTTTTCAACTGCCTATCATCCCCAAACTGATGGCCAAACCGAAGTAGTGAACCATAGTTTAGGCAATCTGTTAAGGTGTCTTGTTGGTGAAAACATTAGGAACTGGGATTTGTACTTACCTAGGGCTGAATTTGCATACAATGACTCGGTCAATAGGTCTACAGGTAAGAGTCCATTTGAAATTGTGCATGGTTACAAACCTCACACACCTCTTGACCTAGCTCCTTTACTAGTCCACACACGAGTCTCAGAGTCTGCTGAAGTTTTTGCACAGCATATAAAAGACTTGCATAAAGAAATTCATGCCAAAATAATTTTAAGTAATGAAACTTATAAGAAGTTGGCTGATTCTCAAAGGCGAGTCAAAACTTTTATTGAGGGAGACTATGTAATGATTAGGTTAAGGCCTGAATAGTTTCCTCCTGGAACCGTTAGAAAGTTACATGCTAGAGGAGCTGGACCATTTAGAGTGGTGAAGAGAGTAGGATCCAATGCCTATGTGCTCGAGTTGCCTTCAGAACTAGGCATTAGCTCCACTTTCAACATTACAGACCTAGTAGAGTATAGAGAGCCAGCTGTGATTCCCAGTGAGCCTTTTGAGCCTAATCCTGCTCTTGAGAGTGAACCCAACCCTGTGTGTCCACCAACAAACTGGATTGTGAGGAAAGAGCAGATTGAAAAGATCCTGGATGATCAGGTTATCTCTACTCGTAATCGAGGATACCAAAGATACCTGGTCCGTTGGCAAGGTAGGCCAGATTCTGATGACTCTTGGATCTCCGAAGAAGAATTATAAGAATTGGACCCAGACCTCTTGGAGAGATACCAGAGCCAACTTGATCCATACTCGACAGGGTCGAGTTCCTCCCACCCCAGGAGAATTGGTGCGGGCACCGTACTCAAAAGAAGACTTCAGGGCTCCATCTAGATCTCTGATTGACCTTGTCCGAAGAATTAGGGTTTTCTGATTTTGTAATAAGGGTTGACTTGGTCAACTCAAATTTAGTTGAGTATGTATTTCCATGCAATATAAATTTTGTTGAGTCATGTTGACTCAGTTCAAGTCCTAGTAGTGGTCTAGGTCTTCTCCTGGGTGCCACATTTTCTCCCAAGCCCAAGCAAGTGGGCGCCACACTCCCAGCCACACACCAGAGTCCAGGAGGCGCCACATCTCCATCCCAGTGTCTTGGTCCCCACACCCAAGGGAGCAAGAATTTTTCTTGAAGCCAAAATCACGGAGGCGCCCTATATGTACCTTAAAAGGCCAAGCTAAAGGAGGAAAGAGGCATTTCTTGGGGAGCACTTCAAGGGGGTGCCCAATCCATGCCTAAAAATCCCAAAGCAAAGTTGGGAAGAGCCATGACTTGGGGAGAAAGAAAAGGAGGTGTCCAAAAGAGTTGAGCCATAGAAGGAAGAAAATTTTTCTTGAAAAGCAAGGCTAGGAGGCGCCACCTACTTACCATTTGGAGCTTTCAATCAACATTTATGGAACCTCTTGGCCGGCCATATGGGAAGGAATTGATTCTACAAACCTAATTTGAAGATCCATCCTATTAGTCCGACATGGGAAGATGTAAAACCCTGACCTCTTGTAAAGTCCTATAAAATAAACCCCTCTGGTAAGTTTTGAAAACAACTGATGAATGAATTCAATTTATGTGTGAGCAAACTTTGTGTTTCTCTCTTCCGCACTTGTATTCAGGTGTTGAGCTCCGGGAGGGAGTAAATCCGGGTTCCCCAGGAACCTTGAGGAGGTGTGAGATCTCCAACCCCAAAACCCTAGGTTAGTCACTTCCATTCCAAACCCTAGCCACCCTTCATCCTCTTCATTCCACCAAACCCTAGCCTACCCCATCTCTCACGGCCCCTCTCTCCAAGTAGAGGCCAAACACCAGCATCCAGATCCAGTTCAGCTACTTTGAAGACAGAGCAAATCCTGGAGGAAGTCAGATCAGCATTCCAGGAGAATCAGGATTTCAGCAACATCAGCTTTCAAGTTCTTCTATCTGGTAAATCCTTCCTTGAGTATCTGGTTCCATAACTTGTTCTTCTTCTTTCCCAGATCTTGAGTTCAGAAGAAGCCAACTCTGCCAAAGGGCCAGTATTGGAGGATCCATTGCGAAGATACCTGAATCCGGGGATCCAACAATCTGCTCAAGAGAGTCCTTCCACTAAACTCTTTGAAGATCACTGCCTGGTCTGTAACCCTTCTCTTCTCTTTACTTCTGTCCTGTTGAAAGTTCAGAGCGAAATCCTAGGTCTGGGAGTTTCTCAACCCCAGTGATCCTTTACTTTTGAACTACTCTGATAACCTAGTTTCTTTAAATTGTGCTTTCAGTTATTACATAGTTTCTTTCAATTTAGTTTAACTTTTCTTTGAGTCAAAGCCGACTTCTGAAAATATATAAAAAAAAAAGAATTAGTCTTAATTTACTTCCGCATCGCATCATCTTTTTCGTTCTGCATCAATCTGTTTGAAAACTAGAATCAGAGTACGCTTCAAGTTTATGATCAGAACCTCCGTATATTAGAAAAATATCTGGTGGGGACACCTGAGGCACCAGAATAAGACAGAGGCTTTTCAACCCTCTGTAAATTGATCAATAATTTATGAGTCCATCTGTAATAAGGGCTTAGCTCATCTGAGTCCATTTTAGTTGTTATTTGAATATTTTGAGGTTTTATTTCAGTTCTGTACTAGTCAACTCATGTTGAGCTAGTTCAGTCCAATGCTAGTCAGCTCATGTTGAGCTAATTTTATTTTTTTTTTGAGTCCTATCCAAGCATACTGAAGACTCAAGACCACATCATACAAGTAAAGACCAAGTCCAACCAGATTGAAGACATGGAAGTTTAGCCCAAGTCCAACCCAACTTGAAGATTTGAAGACCCCAGGAGGAAAATCAGAAACCCTGATTCCTTGCAGATGCCCTCCAGATGCCCAGATTTCCTTCTAGATGCCAAAATATTTTCATAGACCAAGGCATCCATGATTTTAGAGGTCCATCTACACCCTAGCCCAAAGAAATCAAGCCCAGGCACCAAGCCCAAGCCCCTAAGAAGCAAGATACCAGGGAATATTCCTGCTACCTGGCTACCAGGCCACCCCAGCTTCCAGAGGCCCAAACCCATGCACCCGAGCCCCTTTGGGCTGGCCTTTTGCTGCTCCTAGAAGCCCAACACGCCCCCCTAGGTGTCCTTGGAGTGTTGGCCAAGTCAAGAAAATTTTTAGGGATTTTTCTACCTAATGTTTTCTTATTTTCTAGCTAGGGTTTGAGAGGGAAAAGGATTCTTATGTAAAGGCTTATGTGCCCTTACTTGGAGCCCAAGGTTAAGGGTCTATTTAAAGGACCCTAGCCTCTTGTATGAGGAGACTTTTGATATGAATTAAAACCTTGAGTTCTTCTATTGAGTTGTGTGATACCCTGCTGTGTGCATAAAGGGGTTTGTGAGAGTTCTTCTTCCCGGTGTTTGCAATCATCTTCCTGTTGCCAACAAACCCTCCAGATCCCTGGACGCCCACTCCAAAAGAAGCCTTCCCTTGCTATTTTTTCTTTGTTTTCTTGTTCCTTTGTGAATTTTCTAACCCCTGACAGGTCATTTGCAGGTCCCTGAGTTCCTACGAATCCAACGACTCTAGCCAAGCCTCAATCGGACCATCGAGCAGAAAGCCGGGTATCCGCGGGTCATTGGCTCGGTTTTCCAGGCCGCATCCATCGAGGAACGAGAGACCCCTTCGCTGCGATCTTTACAGACATTGTTAGGTACACCCATCTACCTCCAGTAGTTTTATTGTAGGAGAACTTTCCCTAACCGAGGCTTCTCAGCCCCGGCGGTCCTTCTTTGCTACTTTTCTAGGTCCTAATCTGCATGCTGATCTTCAAAAATTCATACAAAATTCCCTACAAATAATTTTGATCTGAGATTCAGGAATTAATCACCTAACTCAACATGTAAAACATACAAAAAGAATTGCATGCATATTAGTCCCCCATCAATATCCTTAGTCCTTCTCAAGTACTTAAGAATATTTTTCACAGCTTTCCAATGATCCTCTCCTAGATCAGCTTGAAACCTACTGACTATGCCTAAAGTATATGCCACATCATGCCTGGTACATAACATGGCATACATTATTGAGCCTACTGCCGAAGCATAGGGTATAGAACTCATTCTATTTCTCTCTTTAGGTGTCTTTGGAGACATCCTTTTAGAGAGGTGTATGCTTTGACTCATGGGTAAGTAACCTCGTTTACTCCCATCCATGCTGAACCTTTTCAGTACTAAGTAAATGTACCTAGACTGGGATAAGCCTAGCATCCTCTTGGATCTATCTCTATAGATTTTAATACCAAGTATGTAGGATGCTTCTCCCAAGTCTTTCATGGAAAACTTACTAGATAGCCAAATTTTGACTGATTGTAATATTGGGATATCATTCCCAATGATAAGTATGTCATCTATACACAGAACCAGGAAAACTATGGTACTCCCACTAGACTTTTTATATACACAAGGCTCATCCACATTTTTGATGAAACCAAACTCTTTGATTATTACATCAAAATGGATGTTCCAACTCCTTGAAGCTTGCTTCAATCCATAAATGGATTTCTTAAGCTTACACACCTGATTGGTTTGTCTCTTGAGACAAAACCTTCTGGCTGTGACATGTAAACTTCCTCCTCAAGGAAACCATTGAGGAAGGCTGTTTTTACATCCATCTGTCAGATCTCATAATCATGGTATGCTGCTATAGCAAGCATGATCCGAATAGATTTGAGCATGGCAACAGGGGAGAATGTTTCATCATAATCAATACCATGTTTTTGTCTGAAACCTTTAGCCACTAATCTGGCTTTATAGGTTTCGACTTGGCCATCTGCTTCAATCTTTTTCTTATAGACCCATTTGCACCCAATAGGGTTAACACCCTCTGGTGCATCAACCAAAGTCCATACTTGGTTGACATATATAGAGTCCATTTCAGAAATCATGTCATCTTGCCATTTGTCTGAGTCCCTACTCATAACAGCTTCCGTATAAGTCAGAGGTTCATCATTTTGAATGATTTGGGCTTCATTATTCTCAATAATGAACCCATATCTCTCAGGTGCTTGTCGCACTCTATTAGACTTATAGAGAGGAGTTGTGTGTTCTGGTTCTACCCTAACTATGTATTCTATTGGTTGAGATGTGTCTATTTGTTTATTTTGAACTTCTTCAAGTTCAATATTTCTCCCACTGCCCTTTTGTAGGATAAATTCTTTCTCCATAAAAGTGGCGTGCCTACTGACAAATACCTTTTGTTCAGCAGGGTTATAGAATAGATATCCTATACTATCTCTTGGATATCCAATAAATAGACACTTATCTGCTCTAGCATCTAGCTTATGTCCAAAATTTCTTTTGACATATGCTGGACATCCCCATATCTTAAGATATTTAAGATTGGGTTTCTTTCCTCTCCATATTTCATAAGGAGTGCTAGAGATAGACTTAGATGGTACTCGGTTCAAAATGTAAGCTGCGGTTTCCAGGGCATAACCCCAAAAAGAAATAGGTAGATTTGTGAAACACATCATGGATCGTACCATATCCAATAGAGTACGATTCCTCCTTTCAGCTACACCATTTAATTGAGGTGTATAAGAAGGAGTCCATTCAGAGAGAACCCCTTTATCTTTAAGATAGTCAAGAAATTCCATAGATAAGTATTCACCCCCTCGATCTAATCGAAGAATTTTAATACTTTTTCCTGTTTATTTCCCAACCATACTTTGATACTCTTTGAATTTATCAAAGGCTTCAGATTTATGTTTCATAAGATACACATATCCGAACCTTGATAAATCATCAGTGAATGTTATAAAATAAGAGTATCCTCCTTTAGCATGAGTTGTCATAGGACCACATACATCTGTATGTACTAGTCCCAGAAACTCATTTGTCCTTTCTCTATGTCCACTAAATGAAGTCTTGGTCATTTTTTCCATAAGACATGATTCACAAGTTCCTAATGATTCATAATCATAAGGATCAAAGAGTTTTTCTTTGTATAACTTGTTAATTCTTGTCTCACTAATATGACCAAGTCGACAATGCCAAAGTAAAGTATGATTTATTTCATCTCTTTTTTGTTTCTTATCAATGTAAAGAATTTTGTCATTCTGAGATAAAGTCAATAAACCATTATTAAAAATGCCAAAACAAATAATTTCATTAGAAACAAAAATCGAGCAACCATTGCTCGTTACATTTAGTACATACCCTTATTTTAACAACAAGGGTATAGATACAATGTTTTTAATGATCTTAGGCATATAATAACAGTCTTTTAGCTCTAAGATCTTTCCAGAAGGTAGCTTCAATATATAAGTCCCTACAGCTTCTGCTTGGATAGAATCTCCTCCAGCACCGTAGAGCTCGAAGTCTCCTTCCTTCAAAACTCTAATGTTCTGCAGCCCCTGCAATGATTTATAGATATGGTGATCACAAGTGGTATCCAATATCCAAGAGTTTGAATTAGAAGAATCTAATGACAAAATTGCATTCATACATACCTTTTGGTGATCCACACAGAAAAAGATGAAGACAACAATTTCTTGTTCTTGGCTCCTCTTCTTGAATTCTTTTTCAAGAATTCAATTCTTGGACTTTTAGGCTGAAATTTTCTTTCTTGAAAATTTCTTTTCTTCCTTCTTTCCTCTTCTTGAATTTTTTTCAAGAATTCCCTTTCTTGAATTCCTTTTCTTGAATTGAATTGGAAGAAAAATTAAGACAGGCAAAGTCTTAATTCAAGAAGGAAAAGAAGAAGAACATATCCTTTCCTTTACCATTCAAGACCTTCTTCTTATTCTTGTTTAGGGTCAGAGTTTCGACAGAGGATACCTCTGTAAGGGAAACAATACCCAACAAGAACAAGGAAAAGGAGTATTCTGGAGAGGAAGAAAAGGAATCTGATCTCTGAATTATCTTACATGAAAACCCCCGAGAACCCAACCCTATTTATAGATCTCAGAGGGGCGTCTTCTCAAAACAACGCAACCCTCTGAAACCCCAGGAATCATGATCCCTCATTCCTCACGCGTCCCCTCAACCAAAAATCATGATTCTCTGATTTAATTTTTGTTTTTCCGACGAGGAGGACTCTCGGAAAAACTCCAGGAAGAATCGCGACTTTTGGAGACGGATTTGCAACCGAAAAGCGATGGATCTTTTCCTTAATTTTTTCTGGCCATCAGATCTAGATCCAAGGGCATCAGACAAGGATCCGAATTGCACCTTTTTCAGATTTTTCTCCGATGGTATTTTCTTTCTCACGCGCATGAAGAGGAGTCCACGCGCGTGGACTCTTCTTCTTGGCGCGCGCGGGTGAGAAAGGGAGAGGGCGGCTTGGAGAGAGGGTCTCAGTGAACTTAATTCACTTGGGTTTAGCCATGGGTTAGCCCAATGTCCTAAAATTTAAATTAGACCTTAATCTGGTTCAATTAGAACCCAATTAAGCCCAATTCGGAACCAAATTTGAATCTGATTCGAATAGAAATTTGGTCTGCAACACATGCTAGTGTGTTTATCCTGCAAACATGATTTAATTCCAAATTAAATCCTTCATCAATTTTCTTTTGTGTGTGATCCATTGGGTTCCACACCTAGCCAGCAGTAGGTCCGAGTGCTATTTGACATAATTCGGTTAGATCTCAACTAAGCCGATTTATGTCAACTCAAACTTGCTCGACTCGGTCAATTAGAATCTAATTCTAATTAACTGATTTGAATTACCATAACTCAATCATATACCTACAAGACAAGATTGACGTCTAGCAACGTATCATGTCTACCCGAAAGATGTGGAATTTTGGTGGAATTACCAAAATACCCTTCAGTGGTGAGTTACCGGGCAATTAAGTCCTTTGATCAACTTGCATCCCGAATATGATTATGAATATGGATACTTGTCAAATCCAATTTCATATTCATCCCTAGCTCAATTTTTATAATGATGATTCATTAATAAACCATTAGAAAATAACTCTAATGTTCATACTTTGATCAAAGATTTCCTGAATCCATCATTTGAAATTAGCTGGATGCAATTCCCTCTTACTAGGGCTGATCAATTCCTTATTGACCTACTCACAACCTCCATATACAATCCACCATAACCAGTATCACCTCGTGCATGACTCAGTGTCATGATTGATTGCGAACCAAAGTATGGATTCATATATATAAGGTACTATGGTAGTCTCAGGTCAAAGGACCACATGCACTACTCCCACTATGAGAATTATCTATTGACAAACAGATAAGGTTCCATTAGATATTCTCAATCTGGATCAATTCAGTGAACTCATTCTCTAATGAACACTCACATCCTAGTATTAGTGTCAAACACAAGTGACTGTTAGATCAGTCACCCTCATCACAAAGCATATATAGGATGTGCTGGTCGTGTCGGAAAACATTGATCCCCAACTCAATGTCCCATCGACCAGGAATATTTTAGATTAGGATTTTAAGGCTTTAGGTCTCACTGGTATGATCTCATCATAACCCTAGAACCATAGCCCTAATCTATGGGGTTCATCATAAAATCATAAAGACACAGTGTATGATGAAAATAATGCCTTTATTATAAAAAAAATGTCAATTCATTGATTTTGGGATCAAAATACAATATTTCAATTGGCTTTCAGGGCACAATCTTTCAATCTCCCACTTGCACTAAAGCCAATCGCCTTTAAATCTTATCCCCATACAATCAAGGTGGCGATCAAACTCTCGCTGTTATAGAGCCTTAGTGAACGGGTCTGCTATGTTGTTCTTCGTTTCTATCCTTTTAATGCAGACTTCTTTTCTTTCGACAATCTCTCGAACAAGATGGAAGCATCTCAGAATGTGCTTTGATTTGTGATGAGCTCTTGGTTCCTTTGCTTGAGCAACAGCTCCCGTATTATCACAGTAAAGTGATACTGGACCTTCAATCTCAGGAACTACATCCAACTCTGATATGAACTTCTTCATCCAGACAGCTTCCTTGGCAGCTTCACTAACAGCAATGTACTCTGCCTCAGTTGTTGAGTCAGCTACAGTTTGCTGTTTAGAACTCTACCAGCTTACAGCTCCTCCATTAAGGGTAAAAACATACCCAGATATAGATTTGTTGTCATCTGGATCTGATTGAAAACTAGAATTTGAATAAGCTTCTAGTGTAAGATCAGATCCTCCGTATATTAGAAAAATATCCTTAGTTCTTCTTAAGTACTTAAGAATATTTTTCACAGCCTTCCAATGATCCTCTCCTGGATCAGCCTGAAACCTGCTGGCTATACCTAAGGCATATACCACATCAGGCCTAGTACATAGCATAGACCCTACAACCAAAGCATAAGGTATAGAATTCATTCTATTTCTTTCTTCAGGTGTCTTAGGAGACATCTTCTTAGAAAGATGTATGCCATGACCAATAGGTAAGTAACATCTTTTACTTTCCTCCATGCTAAATCTTTTTAGCACTTGGTCAATGTACCTAGACTGGGATAAACCTAGCATCCTCCTAGATCTATCTCTATAGATCTTGATGCCTAGTATATAAGATGCTTCTCCCAAGTCTTTCATGGAAAACTGTTTAGATAACCATACCTTGACCGATTGTAACATTGGGATATCATTCCCAATGAGGAGTATGTCATCTACATACAGAACCAAGAAAACTATGGCACTCCCACTAGTCTTCTTGTACACACAAGGTTCATCCTCATTTTTGATAAAGTCAAATTCTTTGACTGTCTTATCAAATCGGATGTTCCAACTCCTAGATGCTTGCTTTAATCCATAAATAGATTTCTTCAGCCTACATACCTGATTAGGTTTAGTCTCCAAGACAAAACCTTCTTGCTGTGACATATAAACCTCTTCCTCAAGGAAACCATTGAGGAATGCAGTTTTCATATCCATCCAGATTTCATAATCATGATATGCTGCTATAGTAAGCATGATCCGAATAGATTTGAGCATGGCAACAGGAGAAAATATTTCATCATAATCTATTCCCTATTTTTGTCTGAAACCCTTAGCCACTAATCTGGCTTTATAAGTTTCAACTTGGCCATCTGCCCCAATCTTTTTCTTATAGACCCATTTGCATCCAATAGGGTTAACACCCTCTGGTGCATCAACCAAAGTCCAGACTTGGTTGACATACATGGAGTCTATTTCGGATCTCATGGCTTCCAGCCATTTGTCTGAGTCACTACTTATGACAGCATCCGTATATGTTAGAGGCTCATCATTATCAATGATTCGGGCTTCATTATTTTCAATAATGAACCCATACCTCTCAGGTGCATGTCGCACCCTATCAGACCTACGGATAGGAGTGATGTGTTCAGGTTCTATACTAACTATGTTATGATTTTGTTGAGATGTATCTACTTGTTGAACTTCTTCAAGTTCAATATTTCTCCCACTGCCCTTTTGTAGGATGAACTCTTTCTCCATAAAAATGGCATGCCTACTGACTAAAACCTTTTATTCAGTAGGGTGGTAGAACAGATATCCTATACTATCTTTAGGATATCCAACAAATAGACACTTTTCTGCTCTAACATCAAGCTTATGTCCAAAATTTCTTTTGACATAGGCTGGACATCCCCATATCTTAAGGTGCTTAAGATTGGGTTTCTTTCCCCTCCATAACTCATATGGAATGCTAGATACAGATTTGGATGGTACTCTATTTAAAATATTAGCCGCTGTTTCCAAGGCATATCCCCAGAAAGAAACAGGTAAGTCTGTGAAGCACATCATGGACCGTACCATATCTAATAAAGTACGATTTCTCCTTTCAGCAACACCATTTAATTGTGGTGTGTAAGGAGGAGTCCATTCAGAGATGATTCCCTTTTGTTTAAGGTGATCAAGAAACTCAGTGGATAAGTATTCACCTCCTCTATCTGATCGAAGGATCTTAATACTTTTCCTCGTTTGTTTCTCTACCATACTTTGATACTCTAAAAATTTTTCAAAATCTTCGGACTTATGTTTCTTAGATACACAAATCCATACCTTGAAAAATCATCTGTGAATGTGATGAAATATGAGTATCCACCCTTGGCCTGAGTTGTCATAGGTCCACATACATCAGTGTGTATGAGTCCTAATAACTCTGTTGTCCTTTCATTATGTCCACTAAATGGAGTCTTGGTCATTTTACCCATGAGACATGATTCACAAGTTCCTAATGATTCATAGTCATAAGGATTAAGAAATTTTTCCTTGTATAACTTGTTAATCCTCTGCTCACTAATATGTCCAAGACGACAGTGCCAAAGTAAAGTATTGTTTACTTCATCTCTTTTTCGTTTATTACTAACATGTAGTATATTGTCATCAGAAGATAAAGTTAAGAGACCATTGCAAAATATGCCATTAAATATTATTTCATTAGAAAAACTGATTGAGCAGCCACTGCTCATTACATTCATAATATATCCTTGTTTAAGTAACAAGGGTACAGATATGATGTTTCTAATGATTCTAGGCATAAAATAATAATTTTTTTAACTCTAAAATCTTCCCAGAAGGCAGCTTCAACATATAAGTCCCTACAGCTTCTGCTTGGATGGAATCTCCTCCAGCACCTTAGAGCTCGAAGTCGCCTTCCTTCAAAACTCTAATGTTCTGTAGTCCCTGCAATGATTTGCAGATATGATGACCACAAGCAGTATCCAATACCCAAGAGTTTGAATTAGAAGAGTCTAATGACAAAATTGCATGTATCTCATACATACCTTTTGGTGCATCACTAGCACCAGGCTTCACACTTGCAAGGTAAACCTTGCAGTTTCTTTTCCAGTGACCCGGCTTGCCACAATGAAAGCAGGTCATTTGTCCGGAGGCCTTCTTTCCTTTCTTTTTGTTGATGCCCCCTTTTGGGTTCAACCTCCTCTTGGAACCCTTTTTGCCTATTTTTTTCTTGTTTACACCATCCACAAGAAGAAGTGGAGCCTTATTTTTCTTTAAATGGCTCTCTGCTATTTTTAACATATTCAACAGCTCAGGCAAGGAAGTGTTAAGTTTGTTCATATGATAATTAAGAACAAACTGTGAAAATGACTCTCGGAGTGACTGCAGGATTAAATCCTGATTCTACTCCCCATCCATAACAAAACCCAATTGACCCAATCGGGTGATTAGGTCAATAACCTTTAATACATGGTCTTGTACGGATGTACCTTCTGTCATCCTTGCATGGAATAACTACTTAGATATTTCATATCTTGCAGTTCGACTATGTTCTCCATAAAGTTCTTTTAAATTGAGCAATATGGAGTTTGTGTCCATGCTTTCATGTTGCCTCTGTAACTCATTGGTCATAGAGGCAAGCATTATACACTTGACAGTAAGTGAGTCATTTTGCCACGTGTTATATGTGGTCTTATCCTCTTGCGAGGCATCTTCCCCTAATGGTTCCAAGGTTGGGATATCAAGAATATAAGAAATTCTTTCTTGGCTGAGTACTATCTTCAGGTTTCTCAACCAATCAACATAGTTTGGTCCAGTCAATTTATTTGCATCAAGAATGCTACGGAGTGAGAGTGAAGAGGCCATTTAATCTCAATAACAAAGAGCATTACATAAGCAAACAATCAATGTTGACAAAACATAATTAAATTAGGACTTTAACTTAATTATGTCTCCCACTATTTTATCAAGCATCATAACCCTCCATGTGATGATCGAGAAAACCCTAATTGGTTCTCTTAGTGGGGTTGAGATCCTAATTCCTTATAAAAGACCTTGTGTGTACACAACAAATCTTATATAAGTTCAAAGGTAGGAAAACTCTTTCCAATTGTAATTCATACAATTCTCAACTTATCTTGGCCTCTAAAATATTAATAGCCTTGTGTGTACACAACAAACTATAATATTTTAGTTAAGTTAGACCCTTCATTGCTATATAGTCATGATATTAATTATAATATCCTTGTGTGTACACAACAAAGTATTATATTAAATCATGCCATAAACATCAAATGTACCAAGCCAAAATTATGTTAGTCACCATTAAAAAAAAAGGCCTTGTGTGTACACAACAAACCTAATATGGATCATAACATAATAATGACTTGGCATGAAGGAAGGCCACATGTAGTGAATATTACACTAAGCATATCAATCAATAATTAAGTTAATCTTATCGGCCAGGTAAGTGGGAGAGTGGTGGGAGTCCCCCTGTTGCTTTCCTTAGACACGAATAAGAATTGGCCAGGTCAGTCAACGGAATCAATTAAAAACCACGTCCTCTTTACCGATCATGAACCACTTTTCCTAGACACCGAATGATAAACTAATCATATTGATTATTTTTGCTTTTGGTATATGACACTACAACTTAATATGTTTTTAAAGAGGGCTTTATAAAAACAAAGCACATTCTAGCAAATATGTGCCATAGTGTGCCATCATACTAGGACAACCATTTACCACATAATGGATCCACCATTATGCCAGGGAAACCTTATTTCAGTATGATGACTAGAAGGCTAAACATATCTCTATACAAATTAAGGTTTAAGTGAAAACCTTAATTAGTGGCATACATCAAACATATATGCATAATTAACACAAATATGTGATTAGTGTGTCATCATACTAGGACAACCATTTACCACATAATGGATCCACCATTATGCCAGGGCAACCTTATTTCAGTATGATGACTAGATCTCTAAACATATCTCTAAAACAATTAGGGTTTGAGTGAAAACCCTAATTGGTGACATTACATCAAACATATACTACATCTCATGTTACTTATATAAATATGCATCTAAAAATCAGCATATATTTTAATCTTAATAAGGAGGCTCTGATACCACTGTAGGGTTTGATGGCAAGGCGGAAACATAGATTTCAAAATTTTTATCTTTATGAAATCTTCACCAAACCTTTAACCCAAGATCTCCTTAAAAGAATTAAAACATATAAGATGTATATATATAAGATTTAATCTCAAATTAAAGTACTAACCTGTATCGCTAAAATCCAAACTCTGAATCTCCACCAGGTGCCCAAATGTTCACCCTCCAATGGTGATCCACACAGAAAAAGATGAAGACAACAATTTCTTGTTCTTGGCTCCTCTTCTTGAATTCTTTTTCAAGAATTCAATTCTTGGACTTTTAGGCTGAAATTTTCTTTCTTGAAAATTTCTTTTCTTCCTTCTTTCCTCTTCTTGAATTTTTTTCAAGAATTCCCTTTCTTGAATTCCTTTTCTTGAATTGAATTGGAAGAAAAATTAAGACATGCAAAGTCTTAATTCAAGAAGGAAAAGAAGAAGAACAGATCCTTTCCTTTTTCTTTCCTTTACCGTTCAAGACCTTCTTCTTATTCTTGTTTAGGGTCAGAGTTTCGACAGAGGATACCTCTGTAAGGGAAACAATACCCAACAAGAACAAGGGGAAGGAGTATTCTGGAGAGGAAGAAAAGGAATCTGATCTCTGAATTATCTTACATGAAAACCCCCGAGAACCCAACCCTATTTATAGATCTCAGAGGGGCGTCTTCTCAAAACAACGCAACCCTCTGAAACCCCAGGAATCACGATCCCTCATTCCTCACGCATCCCCTTAACCAAAAATCATGATTCTCTGATTTAATTTTTGTTTTTCCGACGAGGAGGACTCTCGGAAAAACTTCAGGAAGAATCGCGACTTTTGGAGATGGATTTGCGACCGAAAAGCGACGGATCTTTTCCTTAATTTTTTCTGGCCATCAGATCCAGATCCAAAGGCGTCAGACAAGGATCCGAATCGCACCATTTTCAGATTTTTCTCCGATGGTATTTTCTTTCTCACGCGCATGAAGAGGAGTCCACGCACGTGGACTCTTCTTCTTGGCGCGCGCGGGTGAGAAAGGGAGAGGGCGGCTTGGAGAGAGGGTCTCAGTGAACTTAATTCACTTGGGTTCAGCCATGGGTTAGCCCAATGTCCTAAAATTTAAATTAGACCTTAATCTGGTTCAATTAGAACCCAATTAAGCCCAATTTGGAACCAAATTCGAATCTGATTCGAATAGAAATTTGGTCTGTAACACATGCTAGTGTGTTTATCCTGCAAACATGATTTAATTCCAAATTAAATCCTTCATCAATTTTCTTTTGTGTGTGACCCATTGAGTTCCACACCTAGCCAGTAGTAGGTCTGAGTGTTATTTGACTTAATTCGGTTAGATCTCAACTAAGCCGATTTAAGTCAACTCAAACTAGCTCGACTCGGTCAATTAGAATCTAATTCTAATTAACTGATTTGAATTACCATAACTCAATCATATACCTACAAGACAAGATTGACATCTAGCAACGTATCATGTCTATCCGGAAGATGTGGAATTTTGGTGGAATTACCAAAATACCCTTCAGTGGTGAGTTACCGGGCAATTAAGTCCTTTGATCAACTTGCATCCCGAATATGATTATGAATATGGATACTTGTCAAATCCAATTTCATATTCATCCCTAGCTCAATTTTTATAATGATGATTTATTAATGAACCATTAGAAAATAACTCTAATGTTCATACTTTGATCAAAGATTTTCTGAATCCATCATTTGAAATTAGCTGGATGCAATTCCCTCTTACTAGGGCTGATCAATTCCTTGTTGACCTACTCACAACCTCCATATACAATCCACCATAACCAGTATCACCTCGTGCATGACTTAGTGTCATGATTGATTGCGAACCAAAGTATGGATTCATATATATAAGGTACTATGGTAGTCTCAGGTCAAAGGACCACATGCACTACTCCCACTATGAGAATTATCTATTGACAAACAGATAAGGTTCCATTAGATATTCTCAATCTGGATCAATTCAGTGAACTCATTCTCTAATGAACACTCACATCCTAGTATTAGTATCAAACACAAGTGACTGTGAGATCAGTCACCCTCATTACAAAGAATATATCGGATGTGCTGGTCTTGTCGGAAAACATTGATCCCCAACTCAATGTCCCATCGACCAGGAATATTTTAGATTAGGGTTTTAAGGCTTTAGGTCTCACTGGTATGATCTCATCATAACCCTAGAACCATAGCCCTAATCTATGGGGTTCATCATAAAATTGTAAAGACACAGCGTATGATGAAAATAATGCCTTTATTATAAAAAAAATATCAATTCATTGATTTTGGGATCAAAATACAATATTTCAATTGGCTTTCAGGCCCTATATCGTGCCACCACGTCAATGACCATGCAACCAGGGGTTTCAAATCCCGTGACATGATACCTAAACCTCCCCTTGAGAGGAGTGCTCCATTAAGGCCCCAGGGCCCTATGATGCCTGAAAGGTCCCTCTAGGAATGGAAATGCCTCACCGTGGTAGGGGGCTTAGCCTCATGGCGCCCGCCCCTTCCACAAGGAACCGTACCACCAAAGGGACAAGACCTGGACCACGTTGGCATATACCCCTAATGAGAGGATCTCATCCTAAGGACCGGTTCGACAAAAGGGAGGTCGCAGGCAATGGTAAGCCCCTTCCAAAGAGGGCACATGGAAAGGGACACCTGGATAAAGCTCCATATCTACTTTGGGCCATCCCACATATATAAGGTCATAGAGAGGAAAAGCCAAGGGTAAGAAGAAACAAACAGGCGAGAAAAGGAGCGAGCAAGGGACCTCCAATAGATCCTTCCAAGTTCTCCGCTCCCATCTCTACTTGCTCTTTTCCACCTCAATTCTACCTTTCACCCTCTACGTGGGGAGCCCCCCAAGCTCTCTACCATAGGGGTTCTGTTCCCCTTGATCATCTCGTTTGAATTGATCATCGAAGTGTCCCTGCTGGAATCCCCAGCCCAGGTCTCCTTTTTTTTACAGGGCGGCCGGACCAAGAAGCTAGCCAGGAAAGGGAGGGATGAGCATCCCATAGGAACCTGATGCATCTATGACACGGACAGGAGCTACAGGCCATAACGATCTTGGTGACAACATATGTGATAGATAAAAGAGAAGACATAAATCAATAATAAAGAATCCTCCCACTGACTTCACAAGTCTTTGAAGAGGGTTCGAGACTAGCTGGTCCAAGGGTACCTAAATTAATTATACTAATTTATCTTAATGGCATGGATCAACTCGAATCACTAAGTAACCTAATTAAAAGCTGATTGACCACTTTGGCCAGGTAAGTGGAGATTGATGGGAAAGTACTTATTTCTTTTCTTAGACACCAACTCAATTAGCCAAAAAGGATAACAGTCCCAATTAAAAATCCCTTTTAGCTACATACCTTAGATATCAATTGGTTCATCATATTTGATTTAGTAGTCTAATGACTGGACTAAGCCACTAAGCCACAATCAAGTCCATTTAATCAAAGATATGGACTTGATCAAGCTATGACTATTAAGATTGATTTAAAAGAAAAGAAAATCTAATTCAATTTTGGTTATATTTTAATTTCTCTATTTGGTCTATATTCATTTGATTTTAATCATAAGTCTAATCCAATTAAAAGACTTGATTCAAGCTAATCCATAACCATAAGACTTATGAATGGCTTAAGATCTTTCTTCTCAAATCTAGATTTGTTAACTATCAAAACTTAATTCTTAATTAAGTTTAAGAATATGTCAAAATTGAAACAATTTTGATTTCCAATATAAAACCCCTTTTACAAAATTTTATAAAATAATTTTTACAAAATTTTATACAAATAATTTGCTATCCATAGTTTTGAGTCGACTCATGCTGAAATTTGAGCTTACTCACCTATGAATCGACTCATTAATGGGTCAACTCATCACAAGGAAACAAAAACCTATTTTCTATTTCTACAGCCATGAGTCAGCTTATTAGGACTATTAGTTGACTAAATAGGCATATAACAGTAGGTACAGAATTTAGATTTGAATTTTATTCTAAAAAAAATTTGCATAACAAATCATAAATCTAACTTAAAACTATTCTAAACTCATTTATGATATCAAATCTTAAATTAAAGATTAAAACACTTTTAATCAAAACCCTTTTTGCAGTTCTTCTTCATGGGTCATATCACAAGTGGCACCCTACATGCCATAAGAGATCCCATTGAATAAAAAGAGAAGGCCTTTAAACCCTACTTCTCTCTTATGATCGGATAGCCAGGTGATTTCATCAAATCCAAATACTAAGCAAAAAGGTTAAATCAAACAAAGATTTCAAATCTATATGCAAATATTATCAGGTCACATGAACTTGGCTCTAATGCCAATTGAAAGAATTGGTAAGGGTTTCATGCATGGTTTTCTAAATGTTTTCAAAATATATAGCAGCAGAAGACATAAAAATTAATCATATTAATTTAAACATGTATTAGATCTAATCTAAAAACTCTATACAATAGGATCCATGATAAGATAATAATGTATATATGAAATCTAAAAGATAATAACGGGCAAGTATAGATCATATTTATTCCAAGAAACTGATACTATAGATCACATCTATAATGTCAATGAGTTCAAAACTCATTACCTTTTCATAGATTAGAGATGAGATGGTGGCCGATGGTCTCAGGAAGGGTTGATCGCTATAGAAAAGGAAGTTCCATTAGCACAGGGGCTGTCGGCGTCTGGAAGATCCGGTAGAGGTGCCGATCTGAGAAACATTGATCGTAGAGGAAGATGGTGGCCGTAGGCAGTGGAGCAAGTATCGGGAAGACGGAGAATGGCGGAACTAGTGGGGGGAATCTAGGATTAGGAAAGAAATATACCTTAACCTGACCTATGGCTCTGATACCAATTTGATGGGGGTCAAGATCAGGGGAGGATCGTCGACGAGCTGAGAAGTCACTGAAGATTAGGGTATCCTATTTTTTTGTTGATTTTATTTTTTTTCTATGGAGGCGAAGGAATAATGGAGATGGAGGGTAGGAAAATTGGATACTCTATGGACTTGGAACTCACATTCACGGAGAGACCTCTCACCTCTAGGGCATCTCAACCACCCCATTACATGTAGATTAGGGCATCCCACCCAAATCACTACCTGGGGCCATGAAGGAAAATTCCTAAGACTATAGAGGGGACTCGACGGGAAAGGAGATAACTAGGGCCTCACATCCCTCGATGCCCGAAGGCGAAGGCAAGATGGGCCTCACGCCCAAAATTTCCTAAAAACTCATCTTTATTAACCAAACTCCATTTTCTACAAAGGACTGAGGGTGGTATTTATAGACCTTTCCGACCCTCATTTGAATTTGAATACAAGATAAAAAGATAAGGATGGTTCAAATTCAAATACAAGATAAGGATAAGATAAGGCCTATCCATATCACAATCCTAACCAACTAACAAATTTCAAAATAAAGATAAATCCTAAAAATTGAAACTCGATCTTAAAAATAACTTATTCTAGATATGCATCAAGATCCATGCTGCTCCAGGATTAGTGCTACTCCGAGATCAGTGCTGGCGATGTCTCCATCAGGTGCATGCTTCGCAGTATCCCACGGGATAGAAATTAGAGTTTTGGTAGGGCTCTCTACATTAGGTGCAAACCATGTGCTATGGCGCACCCTCTTGGGGAGGGTGCAGGCTTCACAGAAACTTATGAGACAAAAATTGGAGTCCTGGTAGGCCCCCTGTATCGGATGTAGATGGTGTGCTACAGGGCTTGCTCTCTTAAGAAGGGTGTAGATCCCATAGAGCCCGATGGGACAGGGACTGGAGTTCTGGCAGGACCTCCTGCATGGAGGTAGGTGACGTGCTACATGGCTTGCTATCCTAGTAGAGCATGCCTCTACGAGGGGCACAGGTTCGGTAGAGTGCCACTCCCTCCTCGCAGGATGTTTCTTTCTTGAGCATAGTGACATGTTTGATAGAGATGGGGACACCACTCTTCCCAGTTGCCATCTAGCATCATTGGGACCAAGCAAGCCACACATGCCTATCTGGGGTCAGTTCATCCTTCAATCCTCTTTTCCTCCCATAGTCCATTGGGAAACAATTCTTTCCATAACTAGGGCTCAAGTCGATCGAGAGCTCTACTCAGGCAGGAGCTCTACTCAACTAGGAGCTCTACTTAGTCAGGAGCTCTACTCAAGTGGAGCTCTACATAGGCAAGAGCTTTACTCGACCAGGAGCTCTACTGGAACGAGGCACGGTTCGTGGGTGCCACATTAGCAGCCAGCCACATCGAATGCAGGCGCCACACTAGAAACCAACCAAGTTAGACATGGGTGCCATTTCAGCAACTAGCCATATCAGATGCCCCCAAATCCTAATCCCAGAGCACACTATGACTTTTTGGGTTTGAGACAAAGGAAGTAATTCAATGCTGTTGACATAGAAGGCCACCATGCCTATCATTAATGTAGGGTTTTGGGGACCAGGGCGGAAGCGTGGATTTCAAAAATTTATTATGAAACAACTACCATTAACCTAAGACCTCCTTACTAGGAATTAAAACATATAAACATGCATATATGATATAAACTAGAGTTTAGGCACCAACCTGAACTGCTAGTATCGAATCCGATGAAGAAAACCCTGATTCAGCCTTCTTCTCCACCAGGCGCCCAAACGTTCGCCCTCCAATGGTGATCCACAAGGGACTTGACCAAGACACCAGCACCTTCAAAGAACTTGGTTCCACCAACTATACTTTCAAACTTAAGCCTAATAAGATTTGGGCAAATTCCAATCCAATTGGACTAACTCTTCTTTGAATCAGCCTTTCTACTCCTTCCCTTCTTCTTCCTCTTCTTCTCTTCTTTACTTTTCCCTAATTCCTCTCTTGATTTGAGCACTCCTAAGCCTTCCAAAGACCTTGTCCTAAAAGGGCTAGAGTGTTTAGGACAAGAGGATAGGATATAATAAAAATAAGAAAGGAAGAAGTCTTCGGGATCAATTCTCTTTTTTTTTTTTTTTTTTTTTGTAACACCCCGAGAGGCTACACTATTTATAGCGCACCAAGAGGCTTCTGAGATATCCATTCATGCCAAAAAGATACATTACTTAGTTTAAAACATGTGACTCTTTGATTTGAAATAAATCTGAGAAGAGTAAAACAGGACACTTGAATGAAACATTACGATGTTTTAATCAAGTGTCTCTTCCTTTCATTCTTCCAAGCATCAAAATCAAATGACCGGCCTCTCTGGTATTTAAAAATGAAATGCCACATCAAATGGGATGCCATCCAGAAGAGTCACATGCCATCTGGACTCAAAAGTGCGCAGAATAAACTTAAGTATCACGTTGCTTCATTTTTAGCGCCAAGAGTCCCAAGGGGCGTGGACTCTTCTTCTTTTGGCGTGAAGATGTATTCGAATGAGCGTGGAAGACTCCAAGAGGCATGGAAGTATTTTTGACTTGGTCCTTTGCTTATTACAGAAGGACTCTTCATCCAAAGAAGGCGCTCCTTCTTATTTCTCATGATTTATTATCTTAGGAAACCTTTTGCGCCAAAAAACTCTTCACGCTTTGACCATTCCACACACCACATAGACCCCGTGTCCAAGGAAGGCTATCTGGTACTCAAAACCAGATAAATACTGACCCAATTAAAGGTGATAAGACCTAATCTATTAGCTAAATTCAATTTAGCTTAATTAAGATCAATATTAACCCAAATTGGAATCTGATTCGAACCTGGTTCGAACCTTGGTGCTAGGGTTTGCAACACGTGCTAGCATGTTCACCTACAAACATGGTTTAACTTAACTAAACCCTTGATCAAAACCCTTTGTGTGTGACCCATTGGGTTCCACATCTAGCTAGCAGTGGGTCCGGGTGTAACTTGACCTGATTCAATTGGATCACATCCAAACCGATTTAGGTCAACTCAAGCTAGCTCGACTAGGTCAATTAGAATCCAATTCTAATTAATTGATCGAACTACCATAATTTAATCAAATTACCACAAGGCAAGATTGACGTCTAGCAATGTATCATGCCTACCCAGAAGATGTGGAATTTTGGTGGCATTACCAAAATACCCTTCAGTGGTGAGTTACCGGGCAATTCAGTCCTTCGATCAGCTTGCACCTGAATATTACTATGGATCTGGATACTTGTCAAATCCAGTTTCATATTCATTCCTAGCTCAATCTGATAATGATGATTCATTAATGAACCATTAGAAACTATTTCTAATGTTTATACTTTGATCAAAGATTTTCGAATCTTCATTTGATCGAAATCAGCTGGATGCGATTCCCTCTTACTAGGGTTGATCGATTCCTTTTTGACCTACTCACAACCTCCATATGCAATCCACCATACCCAGTATCATCCCATGCATGACTCAGTGTCATGATTGAGTGTGAACCAAAGTATGGATTCATGCATATAAAGTACCATGGCAGTCTCAGGTCAAGGGACCACATGCACTACTCCCACTATGAGAACTATCTATTGACAAACAGATAAGGTTCCATTAGATGTTCTCAAGCTGGATCCATTTAGTGAACTCATTCTCTAATGAGCACCCTCATCCTAGTATTAGTGTCAAACACAAGTGACTGTGAGATCAGTCACCCTCTTCACCAAGTATACAAAGGATGTGTTGGTCTTGCCGGAAACATTGATCCCCTACTCAACATCCCATCGGCCAGGAATATTTTAGATTAGGGTTTTAAGGCTTTAGGTCTCACTGGTATGATCTCATCATAACCCTAGAACCATAGCCCTAATCTATGGGGTTCATCATATAATAATAAAATAATTAAGACAGCGTATGATGAAAATAAAATGCCTTTATTAGTTGATAATGTCAATACATTGGTTTGGAATACAAAGGAAAATCCCATCGAAATACAACATTTCGATTGGCCTTTAGGGCATAATCCTTTCAATCTCCCACTTGCACTAAAGCCAATTGCCTTTAAATTTTAACCCCATACAATCGAGGTGGCGATCAAACTCCCGCTATGGTAGAGCCTTAGTGAACGGGTCTGCTATGTTGTTCTTCATTTCAACTCTTTTAATGCAGACTTCTTGTCTTTCGATAATCTCTCGAACGAGATGGAAGCGTCTCAGAATGTGCTTTGATTTGTGATGAGCTCTTGGTTCCTTAGCTTGAGCGATGGCTCCTGTATTATCACCATAAAGTGGTACTGGACCTTCAATCTCTAGAACAATGCCCAACTCTGAGATGAACTTCTTCATCCAGACAGCTTCCTTGGCAGCTTCACTAACAGCAATGTATTCTGTCTCAGTTGTTGAGTCAGCTACAGTCTGCTATTTAGAGCTCCTCCATTTAGGGTAAAAACATACCCTGAAATAGATTTGCTATCATCTGGATCTGATTGAAAACTAGAATCTGAATAAGCTTCCAGTTTAAGATCAGATCCTCCGTATATTAGAAAAATATCCTTCGTCCTTCTCAAGTACTTAAGAATATTTTTCACAGCCTTCCAGTGATCCTCTCCTGGATCAGCCTGAAACCTGCTGGCTATACCTAAGGCATATGCCACATCAGGCCTGGTACATAACATAGCATACATTATAGACCCTACTACCGAAGCATAAGGTATATAACTCATTCTATTTCTCTCTTCAGGTGTCTTAGGAGACATCTTCTTAGAAAGATGTATGCCATGACCTATGGGTAAGTAACCTCTTTTACTTCCCTTCTTGCTAAATCTCTTTAGCACTTGGTCAATGTACCTAGATTGGGATAAGCCTGGCATCCTCCTAGATCTATCTCTATAGATCTTGATACCCAATATATAGGATGCTTCTCCCAAGTCTTTCATGGAAAACTGTTTAGATAACCATACCTTGACTGATTGTAACATTGGGATATCATTCCCAATGAGGAGTATGTCATCCACATACCGAACCAAGAAAACTATGGCACTCCCACTAGTCTTCTTGTACACACAAGGTTCATCCTCATTTTTGATAAAGTCAAACTCTTTAACTGTCTTATCATATCAGATGTTCTAACTTCTGGATGCTTGCTTTAATCCATAAATGGATTTCTTCAGCCTTCATACATGATTAGGTTTAGTCTCCAAGACAAAACCTTCTGGCTGTGACATGTAGACCTCTTCCTCAAGGAAACCAATAAGGAATGTGGTTTTCACATCCATCTGCCAGATTTCATAATCATGATATGCTGCTATAGCAAGCATGATCCGAATAGATTTGAGCATAGCAACAGGAGAAAATGTTTCATCATAATCGATTCCCTATTTTTGTTTGAAACCCTTAGCCACTAATCTGGCTTTATAAGTTTCGACTTGGCCATCTGTCCCAATCTTTTCTTATAGACCCATTTGCATCCAATAGGGTTAACACCCTCTGGTGCATCAACCAAAGTCCACACTTGGTTGACATACATGGAGTCCATTTCGGATCTCATGGCTTTCAACCATCTATCTGAGTCCCTACTCATGACAGCATCCGTATAGGTCAGAGGCTCATCATTTTCAATGATCCGGGCTTCATTATTCTCAATAATGAACCCATACCTCTCAGGTGCATGACGCACCTTATCAGACCTACGGATAGGAGTAGTGTGTTCTGGTTCTATACTAACTATGTTATCATTTGGTTGAGGTATATCTATTTGTTGAACTTCTTTAAGTTCAATATTTCTCCCACTGCCCTTTTGTAGGATGAACTCTTTCTCCAGAAAAGTGGCATGCCTACTAACAAAAACTTTTTGTTCAGTAGGGTGGTAAAACAAATATCCTATACTATCTTTAGGATATCCTACAAATAGACACTTATCTGTTTTAGCATCCAGCTTATGTCCAAAATTTCTTTTGACGTAGGCTAGACATCCCCATATCTTAAGATACTTAAGATTGGGTTCAATCTCCTCTTGGAACCCTTTCTGCCTGACTTCTTCTTGTTGATCCCATCCACAAGAAGAAGTGGAGCCTTATTTTTCATTAAATGGCTCTCTGCTGTTTTTAACATGTTTAACAGCTTAGGCAAGGAAGTGTTAAGTTTGTTCATATGATAATTAGAACAAACTATGAAAATGACTCTGGGAGTGACTGCAAGATCAAATCCTGATTCAACTCTCCATCCATAACGAAACCCAATTGACCTAATCGAGTGATCAGGTCAATAACCATCAGTACGTGGTCTTGTACGGATGTACCTTTATCATTCTCGCACGGAATAACTACTTAGATATCTCATATCTAGCAGTTCAACTATGTTCTCCATATAGCTCTTTTAGATTGAGCAGTATGGAGTTAGTGTCCATGCTATCATGTTGCCTCTGTAACTCATTGGTCATAGAGGCAAGCATGATACATTTGATAGTGAGTGAGTCATTTTGCCACATCTTGTATGTGGTCTTTTCCTCTTGCAAGGCATCTTTCCCTAAAGTTTCCAAGGTAGGGGTATCAAGAATATAAGAATATTTTTCCTGGCTAAGTAGTATCTTTAGGTTTCTCAACGGTCAATATAGTTTGGTCCAGTCATTTTTTGGCATCAAGTATACTACGAAGTGTGAGTGAAGAGACCATTTATCTACATTAACAAAGAACATAACATAAGCAAACAACCAATGCTGACAAAACATAATTAAATTAGGACTTTAACTTAATTATGTCTCCCCCTATTTTATCAAGCATCATAACCCTCTATATGATGATTGAGAAACCCTAATTAGTTTTCTTAGTAGGGTTAGATCCTAATTCCTTATAAAGACCTTGTGTGTTCACAACAATCTTATATAAGTTCAAATGTAGGAAAACTCTTTCTAATTATAACTCATACAATTCTCACATATCCTGGCCTCTAAAATATTCTCTTTAGCACTTGGTCAATGTACCTAGATTGGGATAAGCCTGGCATCCTCCTAGATCTATCTCTATAGATCTTGATACCCAATATATAGGATGCTTCTCCCAAGTCTTTCATGGAAAACTGTTTAGATAACCATACCTTGACTGATGTAACATTGGGATATCATTCCCAATGAGGAGTATGTCATCCACATACCGAACCAGAAAACTATGGCACTCCCACTAGTCTCTTGTTACACACAAGGTTCATCCTCATTTTGATAAAGTCAAACTCTTTAACGGTCTTATCAATCAGATGTTCTAACTTCTGGATGCTTGCTTTAATCCATAAATGGATTTCTTCAGCCTTCATACATGATTAGGTTAGTCTCCAAGACAAAACCTTCTGGCTGTGACATGTAGACCTCTTCCTCAAGGAAACCAATAAGGAATTGGTTTTCACATCCATCTGCCAGATTCATAATCATGATATGCTGCTATAGCAAGCATGATCGATAGATTTGAGCATAGCAACAGGAGAAAATGTTTCATCATAATCGATTCCCTATTTTTGTTTGAAACCCTTAGCCACTAATCTGGCTTTATAAGTTTCGACTTGGCCATCTGTCCCAATCTTTTTCTTATAGACCCATTTGCATCCAATAGGGTTAACACCCTCTGGTGCATCAACCAAAGTCCACACTTGGTTGACATACATGGAGTCCATTTCGGATCTCATGGCTTTCAACCATCTATCTGAGTCCCTACTCATGACAGCATCCGTATAGTCAGAGGCTCATCATTTTCAATGATCCGGGCTTCATTATCTCAATAATGAACCCATACCTCTCAGGTGCATGACGCACCTTATCAGACCTACGGATAGGAGTAGTGTGTTCTGGTTCTATACTAACTATGTTATCATTTGGTTGAGGTATATCTATTTGTTGAACTTCTTTAAGTTCAATATTTCTCCCACTGCCCTTTTGTAGGATGAACTCTTTCTCCAGAAAAGTGGCATGCCTACTAACAAAAACTTTGTTCAGTAGGGTGGTAAAACAAATATCCTATACTATCTTTAGGATATCCTACAAATAGACACTTATCTGTTTTAGCATCCAGCTTATGTCCAAAATTTCTTTTGACGTAGGCTAGACATCCCCATATCTTAAGATACTTAAGATTGGGTTCAATCTCCTCTTGGAACCCTTTCTGCCTGACTTCTTCTTGTTGATCCCATCCACAAGAAGAAGTGGAGCCTTATTTTTCATTAAATGGCTCTCTGCTGTTTTTAACATGTTTAACAGCTTAGGCAAGGAAGTGTTAAGTTTGTTCATATGATAATTAAGAACAAACTATGAAAATGACTCTGGGAGTGACTGCAAGATCAAATCCTGATTCAACTCTCCATCCATAACGAAACCCAATTGACCTAATCGAGTGATCAGGTCAATAACCATCAGTACGTGGTCTTGTACGGATGTACCTTTTATCATTCTCGCACGGAATAACTACTTAGATATTCATATCTAGCAGTTCAACTATGTTCTCCATATAGCTCTTTTAGATTGAGCAGTATGGAGTTAGTGTCCATGCTATCATGTTGCCTCTGTAACTCATTGGTCATAGAGGCAAGCATGATACATTTGATAGTGAGTGAGTCATTTTGCCACATCTTGTATGTGGTCTTTTTCTCTTGCAAGGCATCTTTCCCTAAAGTTTCCAAGGTAGGGGTATCAAGAATATAAGAATATTTTTCCTGGCTAAGTAGTATCTTTAGGTTTCTCAACCGGTCAATATAGTTTGGTCCAGTCAATTTATTGGCATCAAGTATACTACGAAGTGTGAGTGAAGAGACCATTTAATCTACATTAACAAAGAACATAACATAAGCAAACAACCAATGCTGACAAAACATAATTAAATTAGGACTTTAACTTAATTATGTCTCCCACTATTTTATCAAGCATCATAACCCTCTATATGATGATTGAGAAACCCTAATTAGTTTCTTAGTAGGGTTGAGATCCTAATTCCTTATAAAGACCTTGTGTGTTCACAACAAATCTTATATAAGTTCAATGTAGGAAAACTCTTTTCTAATTATAACTCATACAATTCTCAACATATCCTGGCCTCTAAATATTAATAGCCTTGTGTGTGCACAACAAACTATAATATTTTAGTTAAGTAAGACCCTTCATTCCTTTATAGTCATGATTATAATAGTAATACCCTTGTGTGTACACAACAAAGTATTATATTAAATCATGCCATAAGCATCAAATGCACCAGGCCAAAATTGTGTTAGTCACCATAATAGGCCTTGTATGTACACAACAAACCTAATACGGATCATAACATAATAATGACCTAGCATGAAGGAAGGCCTAATGTAGTGAATATTACACTAAGCATATCAATCAAGAATTAAGTTAATCTTATCGGCCAGGTAAGTGGGAGAGTAGTGGGAGTCCCCCATTGCTTTCCTAGACACCAATAAAAATTGGCCAAGTCAGTCAACGGAACCAATTAAAAACCACGTCCTCTTTACCGATCATGAGCCACGTTTCCTAGACACCGAATGATCAACTAATCATCTTGATTATTTTGCTTTTGGTATATGACACTACAACTAATATAATTTTAATAGAGGGCAATTCAAACAGAAGCACATTCTAATATTACCATTCATCATTATCATTTATAATGTGCCAAGTGTGTCATCATACTAGGATAACCATCTACCACATAATGGATCCACCATTATGCCAGGGCAACCTTATTTCAGTATGATGACTAGAAAGCTAAACATATCTCTATATCGGTTAAGGTTTAAGTGAAAACCCTAACCAGTGACATACATATATGCATAAATATATCAATCATATGTAACTTTAAACTTTTATAGAGTCCTACAAAATTGGGCAACTTCAAATTTTGTAGAGTCCTACAAAAATGGGCAACCTCAAGAGTCCTACCAAAATGGGCAACCTCAAGAGTCCTACCAAAATGGGCAACCTCAAGAGTCCTACAAAATTGGGAAACTTCAATTTTGTAGAGTCCCAAAATGGGCAACCTTAAATTTTGTATGATTTAGCCCTAATAAGGTTGCTCTAATACCACAGTAGGGTTTCGGTGACCAGGGCAGAAGCATGGATTTCAAAAATTTATTATGAAACCACTACCAAACCCTAACCCAAGACCTCCTTACTAGGAATTAAAACATATAAACACTCATATATGATATAAACTAGAGTTTAGGCACCAACCTGAACCGCTAGTATCCAATCAGATGAAGAAAACCCTGATTCAGCCTTCTTCTCCACCAGGCGCCCAAATGATCGCCCTCCAATGGTGATCCACATCGGGCTTGACCAAGACACCAGCACCTTCAAAGAACTTGGTTCCACCAACTAGACTTTCAAACTAAGCCTAATAAGATTTGGGCAAATTCCAATCCAATTGGACTAACTCTTCTTTGAATCAGCCTTTCTACTCCTTCCCTTCTTCTTCCTCTTCTTCTCTTCTTTACTTTTCCCCAATTCCTCTCCTGATTTGAACACTCCTAAGCCTTCCAAAGACCTTGTCCTAAAAGGGCTAGAGTGTTTAGGACAAGAGGATAGGATGTAATAAAAATAAGAAAGGAAGAAGTCTTCGGGATTAATTCTTTTTTTTTTTTTAACACCCGAGAGGCTACGCTATTTATAGTGCACCAAGGGTCTTATGAGATATCCATTCATGCCAAAAAGATATGTTACTTGGTTTAAAACACATGCGACTCTTTGATTTGAAATAAACTGAGAAGAGTAAAATTGAAGGACACTTGAATAATACGTTACTTGGTTTAAAACATGCGACTCTTTGATTTGAAATAAATCTAAGAAGAGCAAAATAGAAGGACACTTGAATGAAACATTACGATGTTTTAATCAAGTGTCGCTTCCTTTCATTCTTCCAAGCATCAAAATCAAAGGCCCATCCAAACCGATTTAGGTCAACTCAAGCTAGCCCGACTAGGTCAATTAGAATCCAATTCTAATTAACTGATCGAACTACCATAATTTAATCAAATCCCCACAAGGCAAGATTGACATCTAGCAACGTATCATGCCTACCTGGAAGATGTGGAATTTTGGTGGCATTACCAAAATACCCTTTAGTGGTGAGTTACCGGGCTATTCAGTCCTTCGATCAGCTTGCACCTTGAATATTACTATGGATATTGATACTTGTCAAATCCAATTTCATATTCATTCCTAGCTCAATCTGATAATGATGATTCATTAATGAACCATTAGAAACTATTTCTAATGTTCATATTTTGATCAAAGATTTCCCGAATCTTCATTTGATCGAAATCAGCTGGATGCGATTCCCTCTTACTAGGGTTGATCAATTCCTTGTTGACCTACTCATAACCTCCATATGCAATCCACCATACCCAGTATCACTCCATGCATGACTCAGTGTCATGATTGAGTGTGAGCCAAAGTATGGATTCATGCATACAAGGTACCATGGCAGTCTCAGGTCAAAGGACCACATGCACTACTCCCACTGTGAGAACTATCTATTGACAAACAGATAAGGTTCCATTAGATGTTCTCAAGCTGGATCCATTCAGTGAACTCATTTCTAATAAAGCACCCTCATCCTAGTATTAGTGTCAAACATAAGTGACTGTGAGATCAGTCACCCTCTTCACCAAGTATACATAGGATGTGCTGGTCTTGCCGGAAACATTGATCCCCTACTCAACATCCCATCGACCAGAAATATTTTAGATTAGGGTTTTAAGGCTTTAGGTCTCACTGGTATGATCTCATCATAACCCTAGAACCATAGCCCTAATCTATGGGGTTCATCATATAATAATAAAATAATTAAGACACAGCATATGATGAAAATAAAATGCCTTATTAATTGATAATGTCAATACATTGGTTTGGGATACAAAGGAAAATCCCATCAAAATACAACATTTCGATTGGCCTTTAGGGCATAATCCTTTCAATTAATACCTCGATCTTTGATGATTCATAGATCGTGCTTATGCCAACCAGGAGCTATTGTGTTAGCAAGGGGGCAATTTGAAATGATGCCTTCGTATCCCTGGTATGGCAGTTCACAAATCGAAGCACCATAAATAGTAGTTGCTAACACGCATCCAAATCCCATTGGATGGTGGAGGAAAAGGTCTTATCCATCCATTAGTCATGGCTTCGAGAGGGGTTTTGCCATCTCTTTCAGATAAGTAGCCCACTCCATTGCATCCTTTCAAAATCATCGAATGGAGGAGAAGGAACAAAGAAGAAAGAGGGGGGCTCCTCACCCATATTTAGACACCATGACCTAAAGCTTGGTGCAGGTCAATCCTTCTTCCTTGTCTTCCCTACTTCCAGTCTGCACCGAGGGAGCGTTCCCTATCTGTAGCCTTAGGACCTCTTCTTTCCTCCTTATTTCTCGACCACCCATGAGTTCCTCTAGAGATGGATGCCACTCCTTGGAGTGTTCTTGGGCCACCCAAGAATGGCTAAGCCATTCCGATCTAGGTCTCCTCCCTTGGATAGCAAGGAAGAAGATATTCCCTTTCGAGTCCCTCGGGGTCCCTGTCGAATGGTGGACCCTAATATCTTTGCTTTGCCTCCTCCTCCATCATCCTCGAGCCAGGACCTAATGAGTTCATCGAGTATCACTTCAACAATGACCAGGATGGATGCCCTGAAAGTTTAAAGGCATAGCAAGCAAACTGACTATATTTTAAAACTATTTAAAGTACAGCATAGCGGAAGACTGGTAGATCGATCAAGTCAATCTACCAATCTTCTATTAATAGGATCTAACATAGTAAAAGTGCATGTAAAGATATGAAGAGCAAAGAAAAGGAAAGGGTACATTACCTTTAACCTTTGGATGCAGGTGATGAAGACTGCTAAGCCACAAATGTCTAGCCTCTATGGGTAGTTCACAGTAGGGCTCGATCCCAATCAACTCCCTTAGCATGCTAGCTCCTCAGGATCCTTGAGGCTGATCTTTTCTTTCCTTGGACCTGCAAGACTTTCTTGAAGCCACCAAAAAATCTGGTTGGGCAACAATGGGGAGAAATAGAAGTGAAACCCTTCCCAACTAACTCTTTTTTCTCAAACCCTAGCTTGATTGCTAGGTAGGCTCACACTCAAAACCCAAATCTTCTCAAAACCCCACTCTAAGGATACTTTCCCTCCCTCTCTTAGAAAAGCCCAGCAAAAGTCAACCTCAACTAACTCTGCTGCCCCTACAAAGATACCTATTTATAGTAGAAGCAAAAGGAAGAGAGATATGGTAGGAGGAGTGATTAGGGGAGAGGGTTAAGGGTTGAACCAAATTAGCTCTAGGTTTATATGGTAGAAAATCTGCATTCCAAATAATGCATTTCATAAAAACCTTGGAGCCAATTTCAGCCAAGATTTGAAATTTGAATTCAAAATTCAAATTTTAATCTTTTAAAGGAAAGTGAGCATGAAAATCAAATCTAATTGATCCTAAGCCAAATCACATTTGGCTTGACCCATCATATTGCAATCATATTGCATATAAGTCCTCCAAAATTTCACTAATCAAATTAGTGAAAAATCTTCATCACAGCCAAGTGTCGACTTATGGAAGTGTCGACATTTAGGTCATGGTCAATTATATTGACCCCATAGTGATGCTAAACGATTCTTAATCATCGATCACCCTTTAGATCAGGTAGAAACCCCTATGTTGTGTGACCCCATAGGTTCAAACACTAAGTTGGTAGCACTGGAACATTTCCAGTATCGATCAAAATCATCATCTAGAAATGATACCCGACATCCGGATAGGTCAAAGATGTCGAGCAACTCTCTAGAACCTCTAGCATATGGTTACCGTATAATTCATCCCTTTGACCTCATAATGCTCAGGATAACCTAGGGTTTGACTACCAATCCTAATTTAGTACATCTAGATCGTGTCTCAATCTTACAAGTTCTATGACTCCTTACAAGAACTATCCTGACCAAGGTTTTGCTAAATTAAGACATAGTGAGTCATTCAGTCCAAACCATTTAGAGAGGTCAATCCCATCTTGATCCACCACTGCTCCATAAGTACTTGACTGTACCCAGAAACCTTCTATCACTGGATTAGAAATCCAGGTAGTCCAGTATCAAAGTATAGTGAGTTGCTTGCAAGCTACCATGGTGATCTCAGGTCTGAGGGACACATATACCCATATCACTACGTGAGCAACCCTTTGATAGAAGGGAGCTCCGTAGATGGTCACGTTTAGTGAGACATCATACATTTCATTTGTATATCATATTAGTGTCTCTACACTCCTTGGTTAAGAGGACAACCAACCAATGTGACATACAATAACCTATGCTTAATACATCATCGTCCTATAACAATGTATCCTTTGGATGTGAACCAGTTTAAAAACTACTTGATACATCCTCTCTGTATCAAATATAAGTATTTCTAAAGACTTTATCACACAGGAGTTCTTTTCAAGAAAATGCACATGTGATGAATAGCCAAAAGAATAACTTTTATTCATTTAAAGAATTCATATACAATTATAAAATAGCACAACCATCTACACCCTAGACGATTGGCTTTGGGATATTATTTCCAATAATTCCCACTTGTACTAGAGCCAATCAGTACATAATCTTATTCCCATTTTCCATTTACAATTTTTGAACTCTTGAACTCTAATGGCTTTAGTGAAGGGGTCGGCCAGGTTCTCCTTTCCATCGATCTTTCGAACATCAATGTCACCTCATTCCATGATTTCTTGCACAAGATGATAGCACCGTAGAATGTGTTTGGTACGGTGATGGGACTTTGGCTCTTTGGCTTGAGCAATGGCTTTAGTACTGTCATAATACACCGGAATAGGACCATCTAAGGAAGATGTCACTCCCAGCTCGCCTAGGAACTTCTGCAACCACACAGCTTTCTTTGCTGCATCTAATGTTGCGATGTATTCTGCTTCGCATACTGTATTTGCAATAGTAGGCTGCTTGAAACTTTTTCAGCAGATCACTCTTCCATTTAGGATAAAGATAAACCCTGACACACTCTTGCTATCATCCTTATTTGACTGAAAACTGGAGTCAGTATTTCCCACAACTTTCAAGTCAGGTTCTCCATATATCAGCCATTGGTCTATAGGATTTTGTAGATACTTAAGGATGGTCTTTACCACTTTCTAATGAGATTCACCTAGGTCAGACTGGTATCTGCTCACTATGCCTAGTGAGTATGCCATATCTGGTCTAATACATGTCATGGCGTACATGATAGAATCCATTGTCGAAGCATATGGGATTCTACTCATATGCTCTCTTTCCTTAGGAGTTATCATATAATTTCTTTAGGAGATTGTAATTCCAGGGCCTATGGGGAGATACCCTTTCTTAGAATTCTCCATGTTGAACCACTTTAGCATAGTATCAATGTACATAGACTGGGACAGTCCCATAAGTCTCTTAGATCTATCTTTATAGATCTTCACACCTAATGTGTAAGAGGCTTCACCCAAGTCCTTCATAGAACTAGGATGACAACCAAACTTTTATTCCTTGTAGTGCTAGGATGTCATTTCTGATTAAAAGAATGTCATCCATATACAACACAAGGAATACAATCACAGAACCATTAGCCCATTTATAAATGCAAGGTTCTTCTCCGTTCTTAACGAAGCCATACAACTTGATACACTTATCAAATCGCTTGTTCCAACTCCGAGATGCTTGCTTCAGTCCATAGATGGACCTTTGAAGTTTGCACACCTTTGACTTGTTTATGGATGTGAATCCTTCAAGTTGTACCATGTACACCTCCTCTTCCAGCTCACCATTCAGGAAAGCTGTTGGGACATCCATTTGTCAGATTTCATAGTCAAAGTGTGTCGCTAAAGAAAGCATGATCTGAATGGATTTGAGCATTACCACAGGAGAAAACATCTCGTCACAGTCAATACCATAACATTGACGATACCCCTTGGCAACTAGATAGGCTTTATGGGTCTCTACCTGCCCATCTATGTCCCTTTTTCTTTTGAAAATCTATTTACATCCAATGGATTTTATCCACTTAGTTGGATCAACCAATGTCCATACATTATTGTTTTCCATGGACTTCATTTTGGATCTCATGGCTCCTAGCCATAGTTCAGAGTCGGACCTTTGCATTGCATCCATATAGGTGATCGGATCCTCATTGTTCTCATCGAGTTCAATGGGATCACCATACCAAATCATGAAACCATAGTATTTGTCTGGTCGATGCGGTATCCTACCAGATTTCATTAATGGTTCCTGCATGAGCTTTGGGTATGACTAATCACAACTGATTCTATGTAGTCCCTTAAGTGTGTCAGTTCTTCTACTTGTTGAACTTCACTAAGCTCAATCTTAGCAGCTACAGTTCCTTCACCAAAGAACTCATTTTCCAAAAAGATAGCCTTAAGACTAGCGAACAACTTTTGTTCCTTAGCAAAGTAGTAGTACCCCTTAGACTCTTTTGGATATCCAACAAATAGGCACCTGTCAGACCTAGGTCCAAGCTTATCCATTTCTAAATATTTGATATAAGCTGGGCAACACCAGACTTGAAGGTGTGCGAGTGTTGGCTAACATCCAGTCCATATCTCAAATGGGGTTTTGCTAACGGACTTACTCGAAACCCTATTTAAAAGCTAGCAGGCTGACTCTGGAGTATATCCCCATAAGGATAGTGGCAGAGAAGCAAAGCCCATCATGGACCGAACCATGTCTAATAGGGTTTGATTCCTCCTTTCAGACACTCAGTTTAACTAAGATGTCCCTGGAAGTGTCCATTAAGAGAGAATCCTTTTCCTTAAGATATGTCAGAAAATCATTGGAAAGATATTCACCACCTCGATCTGATCGAAGGGTTCTAATATACTTTTCAGTTTATTTTTCTACTTCATTATGATATTATTTGAACATTTTCAATGATTTAGATTTATGTCTTTTCAAGAAGACATAACCGTATCTCGAAAGGTCATTTATAAACATAGTAAAATAATTATACCCATCTCTAGCACTATGATGGGGACATCAGGATCAACCCCAGTTCACTATGGGTCCCTGAATTTTAAGATCTTTCAGTCCCTTAACCAATTTTCAATTTCCCCAAAAAAAATCAAGTCCTGTTAGCCCTTTGAGTCTTGTAATTAGGGCTTGAGTTAATTGAGTCATTTGAAGTCCTGTAATTAGGGTTTAGCTTAATTAAGCTCAAGTTAACCCATTTGAGTCCTGTTTTGGGCCCTTGAGTTCTACTTTTATATCTGAGTCCTGTATTTAGAGTCAACTCATACCATTAGGGTTTTTGAGTCGAGTTTTGGGTTATGTTCAACTCAGTTGAGCTTAGTCGATCAAGTCAACTCACTGTGAGCCTTGTCATTTTGGTCTTTTTTGTCATTTTGGTCTTGTTTTGTCATTTTGGGTCTTGTGTCAATTTGAGTCCTGTATTTGCTTTCATTCAAGTCATGTTTAAGAGGTGAGCTAGTGGACCACCACTCAAGTCACCCAGCCAAGCATCTGGACTCCATTCATGCTGCCCAGACCCCCGAAGGATTGTCACCCCAGCATATCAAGCCTTAGGCACCTCAAGCCCATAAGCTTTTATGAAGATTAGTGCCCAGTCTAGATACACCAAGGAAGTGGTGCCTATATCCCAGACCAGGCCCATGGCACCTTCCCTCCCAGTCCAACATGGAGGCATCCCAGCCCATTTGACTCAGTCCAAGATGCCCCAGCTTTGGCCTAGTCCAAGATGCCCAAGGCTTTGACCAAGTCCAAGCAGATGTTTTCCAAGCCCAACAAGGAGACAAGGCCCTAGCCCAAGAAGGTTTTCTTGCACATAAGTTTGTAATTTTTTGGCCCTCAAGTCAGGTTTCTTGACCTTCAAGTAATGTAACCTGGGTACATCTATAAATACCCACCCCCCCTCTTGTATTTTTCAATGAATGCTTATGAATGAAATTTGAGTTCTCTTCCATACAATCTTCCTTTGCCTGTGTGCATCGACCTCCATGAGGGAGTGGGTGTGAGACATGTGCCTTTGCTCTTTGAGCATCGAGGGGTGTGACGCCCTAGTTATCAAACCTAGTCACCCTACTTCTTCTAGCCCAAGCCGCCCATCATTAGCCCATCCTTGCTACCCCCTATTTTTTTTCTTTCTTCCACATCTCCTTTAGCCATCTAGCCATCTTTTCTATCATTTTTTAACCCTCTTTAAGTGTTTTTCTAATTCCTCAAGTTTCACACAAATCAGAATCCTTTTGCCTAGCCTTCGGGCCAGCAAATAAAAAGCCAATGAATCCATGGATCTTCAGCTTGATCTTTCAGGCCGCATCCAAGAGTGTGGAGTGATGTCTTCACAGAAGCAGCAGCAAACATTGCCAGGTATACACCCCCTAGCCCTCTAGATCGAGTTATTGCAGCTCTACTGGGGTTTCCTAGCCCTGGCGGTCCTGTTTTTATCTCTTTTGAGGGTCTTTTTTGAATACTTGCGGTCTAGAACTTCTATAGGATCACCCTTTTATCTATTTGACTTGAACTTCAGGAATTAAAATCCTAACTTAATGCTGAATCCATGAAAATCCCCTTGCATGCTAATTAGTCCCCCATCATTAGGTATCAGAGCCATTGAGAGCTAATTTTCAGCATCTCATAATTTCTGCATATAGTCTATTAAATTAATTGTTTCTATATATAGGTATCTGATAAAAATATGATTCTTATTTTGTAAATCAACATATTTGATTTCTGTTTATCAGTAAATTTTCATAATTTATTCCAAATTATTATTTTTTGAACATCTATTTTCTTCCCTAGAAAATTCTGTATCCTGTCTTTGTACTAGGGGTCTGAGTTTAGGTCAGTTCATCAACTTAGGCATACTTTTTTTTTCTAAAATTTGCACTGATTAATATCTGATTAGTTTTCTTAATTACTATGGTTTTTTCCATATTTATTCCTAAAAAAAAAATTTGCATCCTAAACCCTAACCAGAAATCAGACTTTTCTATGCACAGTTAGAAACCCTAGGTTTCTATCGTCATTATTTTTGTTTTACACAAAATTTGGTAGGAGTCGTCTCTCACATAACCTCTATTATTAAAATTTTTTGAATTCTGCTCTAAATCCATGCCAAGCTCTGCATCAAAATAATACAAAAAAAAATTTAATTTCTGCTGCCCTGCATACTTGACTTGATTAAACCTAATCAACTACCAAACCCCAACCCAAGCCAATTTTGATTGATCACTTAACCCAAGCCAATTCTGTATCCTGTCTTCTGTACTAGGGGTCTGAGTTTAGGTCAGTTTCATCAACTTAGGCATACTTTTTTTTTCTAAAATTTGCACTGATTAATATCTGATTAGTTTTTAATTACTATGGTTTTTTCCATATTTTATAGAACCTAAAAAAAAAAATTTGCATCCTAAAAACCCTAACCAGAAATCAGACTTTTCTATGCACAGTTAGAAACCCTAGGTTTTCTATCGTCATTCCATTTTTGTTTACACAAAATTTGGTAGGAGTCGTCTCTCACATAACCCTCTATTATTCAAATTTTTTAGAATTTCTCTGCTCTGAAATCCATGCCAAGCTCTGCATCAAAACAATACAAAAAAAAATTTAATTTCTGCTGCCCTGCATACTTGACTTGATTAAACCTAATCAACTACCAAACCCCCACCCAAGCCAATTTTGATTGATCACTTAACCAACTTGACATTAAGTTTCCACCTCAAAAAAAAAGACAAAAAAAAAAATTTTATTCTCTGTTTTGTTATTAGATTGCATCAGGGTTCATTGATTCTGCATCATCTGCATCTAAATTAATCCTAAGGGCAATTTTCCTCCGTCAGATCAGGGCAGGATTTCATCACCTGTCTAGGGCCCAAAACAACCATTTTTGCATATGTACCTAAGCCTAATTTAAAATTAACTAGCAACTTAATTGATTTAGGGACACCAACAAGTCAGGTCCGAGTTTTGTGGGTACACTAGTGCACCCAACACATCATCTATTACTAGAAGCTGGTGTCTAAGGCTAGAGGTCTAGTGGCAAACACCCTAAGTTGACTGGTGGTTACTTAATTACGACCCTATCATAGGCAAGGGGAGCCTCCTACCACCCCACCTTTTACCTAGCCAGTAGAAGGATTAGGTGTTGTGTTGTGTGTAAGTTGAGTTGACCCATTCAACTTTGGCTCTAGGTCTAGCAAACTCTAGAATGCACTACAAAAAAATTACATACATCCATGCTTTTTACACATAAAATACATACATGAGTAAAAGTTCAAATTTTTAAAAAAGGTTATATATTATCCATATTAAAAAAAATGAAAATGCTATAATCAATTTGCAACTTACATTTCAACTATTAAACATGAGTAAATTAAATAAATAGATAAATATTGGTTTGCAAAAAAAAAGAATGTCCAAAAAAATTAATACTGATTCTAGGTCTAGAGCTGTTCCAAACTCAAATCCAATTAACTCTAACATAAATGGATTGGATCTGGATATTTAATATCTAGATCCAAGACCCGACTAAAAATATAATATAATATATATTTAAATAATATAATATAATGTAATATGACATATTTTATAAATTATTATAATATATTATTTTAAATTTTATATTTTAAATATTAAAAATATAATTACACTATATTATAATTCATCATAATATATTAAAATGTATCCTATTATTTTATATTCTATTATATTTAATATAATGCCAAATATTGATTTTATTTTATCACACATATCATAAAATAATTTTTAATATTTTTAAAATTATATTAATATATATAGACATTTATTTTTATAGTAATATTACTAATAGTCTAAAAAAAGATTTGGATTGCTTAATTCCTCTTTGAAACCATCTATTGACAATTTGGACCTATTCTGCAATGTCTTTCTATATGAAATTGGGTTAGAGATTTTTTTTGGGTTTTGGTACAGGTGCTTCAATAGAACAGAAAGCTTTTCATGAAGATCCCGCACTCCTAAATCCTTCCCTACTTGAATAGCTTGCTGCAGACCCTTCTTCTGGAACTTCAATCGAAGATCTTTGGGGCCAATGGGTTTTGAAGATCTTTGGGACCAATGGGTTTTGCAGATATCAACATTTATTGCAAGAAGAAGTACAAGTATCCCCATTATGCAGGAACAAGGAGCTTCACGCAAATCAATCACCTATATGTGAAACCCATACAAATTTTTTTAAATGCTTGCTCAGATAAATATATATGTTATGTTCAACTAATTTTTTCTTATTTTGTATACTCAGTTCAAAAGGACAGGAAAAAAATTGAGTAGTCCCGGCATGTGGGTGAACACTACTAGAAAGAATGGTAAACCTGTAAATGATGCTACTACTGGACTAGTTGTAAGTATCCTTTATTAGTCAATTAAACTATAAGTCTATCTTATTTTTATTATAATATTTGTTTTTGTTAATAATACATATTTATGGAATCAAAAGGAAATGTTTAAAGATGCAGAAGGGGATGAAGTATTTTCTAAACAGTTTGGAAAAGAAAGACCAAACATGATCCGTTGCTTAAGGATAGGACCAACTCCCAGTTCATTGTGGGGCTCTAAAGCAACAAATGAAGTCTTGAAAATGAAAAATGAGAGTTTGCATAAAATGCTTAATGACTTGGTAGGTCAAGTTGGAACTCTCCAAGTCCAAGTAGCAAATATTTATGGCTCAATAGTTTTCGTAAGTACTTTAGTTAAATGTATAATTCTTTTTTTATTTTTATATGAATGAGATTAGATAACTTAATCTTTATTTTCAAAATTGTTTTGATTTTTTTGAAAATATAAAAATATCATTAAAAAACCCGATGATCATTCATTCTACTTGCTATTTGATTGATGAATTTAACTTTTATTGTACTTATTTATTAATAGGGTATTGCCAACATGAAAGAAGCTGATGATCATTCATCAAAAATAGATAAAATATCATCTGTTAGTAGCAAACATAATCCAGAGATATCTATGATATCATTATTTTATGCAATACATATAATTTAATATTTTTTAAGAAAGTTGGCTAACTCTCTATTTTTCTAGAATGGTGATAGAGTTGAACTAAACTCATCTCAAGTAATATTACCCATTCTTGAATCATCTAAAATTGTAAGTAAAATTTATTTTAATGAATTTATATATTTAAATAGAATGGTTCAATGTTATTAAGTGGTGATCATCAGGACTTGTTCATTATATTATATGAAATTAGTACTTGCAAGGTGAAGAAGTAATTTTATTGGATATCTCACAGAAAAAAATAGGCAAAGGAGTATTTTTTTTGATGATAAAGACAAGATGTTGATGGGCAAAAATTTGGAAGATGTATTTGTGAGGTTTCTATTTCTTGTGCAATTGATCTCGATGCTTCATTGCTTGTAAAGTACAAAAGTCGATCTTTAATGAAACATGCTGTGGGCACTCACATTATTTGGTGGAAAGATTATGTATGTATCCGTGTACATTATTGGTTTAATAATGATTTATACTATCTCTGAAATGATATATATTTATATGGTCCTTTATTTTTGTAGATTCAGGTGATATGATGGAAGGTGTTAAGGAAGAAATAGAGATTTTACAAAGTTTACTTTATATCTTTATTCTCTTTATGGTATAGCAAAATAGTTAGAACTTGTTTTATGATATGTTTTGAGTTTTAGTATTTATTTTCTTTTGAAATCATTATTATGTTTTGTTTGTTGTTCTTTGAATTTTGATGCCAGGCGTGCGGGCCGGAGCCGGAGGAGTAGGTCCTGGGCACGACATCGCCGAGCCGGGGTCCCACCGGGCTGAGGTGTGGGCGCGCCAGGCGGTCATGCCGCAGTGCCGAGCTTGGGGAGCCGGGGCTCGGTGGAGCTGGTCTCCCACAGGCGAAGCCGGAGCGGGCAGGGGTGCGCTTGTGGAGCTGACCTGGGGTGCGGGAGTGCCAGACAGAACGGTCCCGCTGGACCGAGGCCAGAGCGGGGCCGAGGGCGCGGGAGCGTGCCATGCTCCTACGGGCGTGGCCGGACTGGTCAGATCAGGGCAGAGCCGTGCGCTTGCGCGGTGACCTCGTCCGGAGCAGGGCCCTGCCGCCCTGGGGCACCGAGCTGGGGTAGGGTCTCGCCAGACCGGAGCCGGAGTACGCAGATCCGAGGCACGGAGTCGGAGCCGCACAGGCGATCGTAGATGATCCGAGCCGCATCCCTGTGAGCATGGCCGGACCTGGGAGCTCCATCTCGGAGCCGGAGTCAAACCCAGGCAGGCAGAGCCAAACTGGGTGGAGGTGGAGCGCGCCAGGCTAGGGTGAGGCGGAGGCCTCCCACGGGCGAGCTGGTGCCGGACGTAGGACGCGGAGCCGGAGGGGACGCGTGGGTGACATGGTAACGCGGAGACGGACGTGTGCCGCGCCGGGCTCGGAGGCTCCTGGACCGTGCCGTGCTGGGCACGGAGGCTCCTGGACCGTGCCATGCTAGGCACGGAGGCTCCTGGACCGTGCAGTGCCAGAGCCAAGGAGAGGCAGGGGTGTGCGGAGGCGAGCTGGGGGCCGGCCTTCGTGCCCGGGCGAGGTCGGGCGGAACCACGCCGGTCACTGCCGGGGTGCCGTCGGGTTGTGCCGGACCGGACGAGGTGAGCTGCAGGGGCGTGCCACGAGCTGTGCGGAGCGCTGCCTTGCTTGTGGGCGTGCTGGACTGGGGTGAGGCGGAGGCCTCCCACGGGCGAGCTGGGCGCCGGACGGGAGAACGCGGAGCCGGAGGGGACGCGCGGGTGACTGGGTCACGCGGAGCCGGACGTGTGCCATGCCAGGCACGAAGGCTCCTGGACCGTGCCGCGCTGGGCACGGAGGCTCCTGGACCATGCCGCGCTGGGTACGGAGGCTCCTGGATGGTGCAGTGCCGGAGCTGGAGCTCGGGTGGTGCGGGGCTGGATTCGGTCGGGGGCGTCCATGGTCGAGGCGAGCTGGACTCGACGGCCGAAGTGAGGTCGAGGTACTGAGGTTCCCCACCGAGGTGGGGCTGAGCCGAGCTGGATCTAGGCTACCACGAGCGGAGCTTATTAGCGGAAGAGCTCCGCGCGGGCTTGCCGAGCTGGACCGGCACGTGCAGAGCTGCCGAGCTGAACTGAACTACAGAAGTTGGACTTCTCATGGCCGAAGTGAGGCCGAGGTACTGGTTCACCGTCGAGGTGGGGCCGAGCCGTGCTGGGCTGAACCGCCACATGGACGAAGTGGGGCCGAGCCGAGCTGGGCTGAACTGCCACATGGCTGAAGTGGGGCCGAGGTGGAGAGGTGCCTGACCGAGGTGGAGAAGTACGTTGCCGCGCCAGCCTCCAAGGAGGACGCGTGTCAGGGCCGAATGGATCTTGTTTACTACTGTAACAGATGCCCCCACTCCCTGAGTCCAAAACATCTTCATTTTGGATAAGGTGAGTATTATCACCCATTCGGCTCTGCATCTTAGCGGGCTCTGTACTGACTGCAAGAAGTTAGTCGCTAAATGAAACTGAACTTACCAGAGGTTAGCTGTTGGTCTTTGAAGGCCTAGGTTAAGGCATCAAGTCTGGTTGTCCTTTTCACGAACAGGGAACGTCCTGCAACACAACTTAAAAGGTGTTGTCTTCAAAACTTACTTGCCTGTAGGTGTTTTTACCTTGAGTTAGGTGTTTCATGACGATGCCAGTTCTTCTTTGACCCGGTAGAAGGTGGTACCATGGAGGCATAGGTTGGTGAGGTGTATAACTTGGGTGCTAACATATATGACCGGGCATATAGTTCATGTGGCCGAGTTTAGAATATCTGTCAGAACCTTTGATGAAGGTATTGAAGTTGCTAGAAGATAGGAGTCATCCCGGATGAAGAAGCCCAAGGAGTTGCAGAGAGAAATCGACTCCGGTCAGATGCTCGACCTCGGGGGAGCAACGCTCGACCACGGGGGAGCTGTCCTGGCGGAGGAACTCAAGGGAGCAAGAATTCGACTCAGGCCAGATGCTCGACCTCGAGGGGGCAATGCTCGACCTCGGGGGAGCCATCCTGGCGGAGGAACTCAAAGGAGCAGGAGTTCGACTCAGGCCAGATGCTCGACCTCAAGGGGGCAATGCTCGACCTCAGGCGAGCCATCCTGGAGGAGGAACTCAAGGGAGAACACGCGGACTAAAGTCCGAGCCTTCATGCTGGAACTAGGTTCCGAGGCATCTTCCAGACTGAAGTCCGGGATCACGTGGGGGAATCGGGTTTCGTGCCACCTTCCAGACTGAAGTCCAGGATCACGTGGGGGAATCGGGTTCCGCACCACCTTCCAGACTAAAGTCCAGGATCACGTGGGGGAATCGGGTTCCGCGCCACCTTACAGACTAAAGTCCAGGATCACGTGGGGGAACTAGGTTCCACGCCACCTTCCAGACCGAAGTCTGGGACTTCGCTTCGGAACCAGGTTCCATGCGAACTTTGGACTGAACCTCAGGGCCAAAGGCTGGAGTTAAGCCTTGCACGACCTACCGAGCTGTTCTCTAGGATTTTGTACCAGAACTGGATTCCGTTATGCCAGAATTGGGTTCCGTTATGTCGAAACTGGGTTTCGTTATGCCAGAACTGGGATCCGGGCTTCCTTCGTCAGACTCAGAGTTGGACAGATGAGCTCCTGTAATGATGAAGAGCAAAGTTGCACCAAAGATGAACTTTAATTTTTGAGGAGAGATTCTTACATCCTTCGTGAGGTGGCAGAGCTGTTTGGCATGCTAGGAGGCGAGCCACAAATGGTTGGACCTTCAGAGCTACCCATGGACATCTCCGGACTGTGGTCAGGAGGTAGATACGGGGTTCAATGAAGAGCTTGACTTCAGCTCGGCTGAATCAAGAGGCATGACTTCAGCTCGACTCTATTCGATTTCAGCTTGGCTGAGCTGAGGAGCTTGACTTCAGCTCTTAACTTCACCGAACTTGGAGTCGGACGGGTGAGTTCCTATATTGGTGAAGAACAAAGTTGCACCAGAGAGGAACTTTAATTATTGAGGAGGGATTCTTACATGCCTCGTGAGGTGGCAGAGCTGCTGGTTCACCATGCTAGGAGGGTCGTGAATGGTTGGGCCTCCGAAGCTTCCCATGGTGGTTGGCCTTGCACATCCCTATGGCCGAGGATGTTTAATGATGTTGGTGATGATCATGCTTTTATTAATTTTGTACCACCTGATGCCCATGTCGCATGGAGGAACAAGACCACCCTTTGCATCATGTTCGCATGGTGTGGAGGGCAAAATCCTACTCCAAAGTTTCGCATGATGTGCGTGAAGTGACTGAGCCTTCACTGCTTCTTCATTTCGGGAATCGTGCTTCGTTCGTTGCCTTCCCAACCATAGTAGGGGTTAGTTTTCTTCATCTTCAATGGGAGGTTGACCTTAGTAGGGAGCTTGATTGACTCTTAGCTTGAACGCAGAGCTTTAGCAGCTTCTTGGCTTTGCCACGGGACCTCTGGTGTTTCCTGTCTCGAGGTGTTGGAGAGCTCCCGAGAGCTTTTCCTGTAGAACCATGACACGATTTTTCATTGTGTAAATGTAGCGGAGAAGGAGTTACCTGTTGAGCTCCGGTCAAATGAATGGATATAGATATGTTCCTTCCTTGAGCTGGTTGAGATCAAATTTGTCGACCGCCCTCTCAGGAGAGAATGAGGCTCCTTTGCATGGAAGAATAGAACTCGGTTGCATGGGGGAGCACCTTAGTTGCTTGGGAGCTTGAGGCTCCGTTGCATGAGGGAGATGACTCCATAGAGTGGGAGAAATGAGATCCTGGGAGAGAGCCCGTTGCATGGGAGGAAGCTTCCATTGCATGGGAGGATGCTTCATGGGAGAACGAGGCTTTGTGAGAGAGCCCGTTGCATGGGAGCATGGTACCCCTTTGCATGGGAGCTTGAGGCTCCGTTGATGACATCATAGGAGGCCTTCCTTGGGAGGGATATGACTCCTCTACATGGGAGAACAAGGCTCCATTGCATGGAGGAGGAGGAGCTCCGTGGCATGGGAGCAAGCTTCATTGCACAAGGGAGATGAAACCCCTGTTGCATGGGGGAAGTTTCGTTGAAGGGGAGCAAGCCCCGTTGCATGGGAGCATACTCCGTTGCATGGGCTTCTTTCTTCTTCATGATGGCCAGATCCTTCCTCCCTCTTCTTCTTTTTTTTTTTTTTTTTTTTTTTTTTTTTTTTTAGTGGGGCTCTTGGATGGTGGCACTGCCGGGAGGTGGCTCCATCTTTGGCCTGATGCCAATTACCCCGTCAAGGGTGGCGATGCACCTTCATAGCTCAAGATTTTGGTCGAGGCCACTCCTTGGAGCCTCGAGAGAGAGGGAGAAGTTCTCGTGCCCCCATCCCCGTGCCCCGGTCTGCCCCCCAGGGACTAAGGACAAAGGTGGAAACCATCATCCCACCTTATCGAGGAGCATGGATCTGCCCCCCTTCCTGGCGCGCCAATCTGTTGCCGCCTAGATCGCCGTGGCCGGTAACTCTTATGTGGCCTAGGTGAGTGGGCTCCGTGCCAGCATCACCGGGCTCGTTGGTCGGAGATGATCAAGGGGAACATAGTCGTAGTTGGGATGAAAGGGGCTTGGTACTATAGTGGCCCTCCTGTGGGCCTCTCCGGTGAGGAGTAATCTTCCTCCTTATTGTCCCTCCGTTGGGCGATACCTGCAAAATAGGGGAGACCTACGCCGGGGATTTCGGCAAAGACACTCCGACGATCAAGTCAGCGGGATGATCGAAGGAAATAAGGGACCTCTGAGACGGAGAGCTTGGGGGACTCTTTGCTGCCAGAGGGTGATAGACAATGTAAGAAAGAAGAGAGTGTGTTGTCTCTTACCCCTCTTACCTCTTCCCGCTGCTCTTATGTAGACGAGCGGCTCTGGTGTTCAGAGGGCCACATTCTTCTTGGTATAGGCTTGTGAAGCTTCTGCGGGCCTGGGAGGCTTAGGTAGGTTGGTCAACTTCCTCCTTCTTGATGGTTCAGGAGGTTGGTGGAGGAGCACAGCGCCTTGGATGTGGCACTCCTTCTTGATTGGCGTAAGCTGTGATGGGGGCTTTTAATATATATAGCCCTCCTTCATAGATGGCGGGCTCAGTTTGGCAGAGATGGTGACGTGTCGGGCTGCAATCTAGCCTTCCTCCGTACCTATATTTTGAAAAGCATACCTGGAATGGAATCAAATAAACCGTGGCACATGCTTTTAGATGAGGCAAGCGAGGCTCTTCGTGAGCATGGTTTGAGGTCCCATAGCGAGGTAGGCCGCATAGCCCTTCTGTAGGTCTTCTGTGCATACGGGATGAGGTGCATGGGGCAGTTGCACGGATCGAGGCACGACATGCAGGGTCTCCCCCATGCACGTGGTTCTGGGCATCGAAGCAGGCGGAAATGAGGTGCAATCCCGCGGGCAGAGTCGGAGCAGGCATGGGCGGAGCTGGGTGAAGCCAGGCGTGCGAGCCGGAGCCGGAGGAGCCGGTCCTGGGCACGACGTCGCTGAGCCGGGGTCCCACCGGGTTGAGGTGTGGGCATGCCAGGCGGCCATGCCACAGTGCCGAGCTGGGGGAGCCGAGGCTCGGTGGTGCTGATCTCCCACAGGCGGAGCCGGAGCAGGCAGGGGTGCACTGCGCGGAGCAGACCAGGGGCGTGGGAGTGCCAGACCGAACGGGTCCCGCCGGACCGAGGACAGAGCGGGGTCGAGGGGCGCGAGAGCGTGCCATGCTTCTGTGGGCATGGCCGGACTAGTCAGATTAGAGCGGAGCCATGCGCTAGCACGGTGACCTCGTCCGGAGCAGGGCCTTGTCGCCCTGGGGCACCGAGCTGGGGCAGGGTCTCGCCAGACCGGAGCCGGAGTAGGCGGATCCGAGGCGCGGAGCCGGAACCGCACAAGTGACCGTAGATGATCCGAGCCGTGTCCCTGCGAGCATGGCCGGACCTGGGAACTCTGTCTCGGAGCCGGAGTCAGACCTAGGCAGGCGGAGCCAGACTGGGTGGAGGTGGGGCATGCCGGACTGGGGTGAGGCGGAGGCCTCCCACGGGCGAGCTGGGCGCCGGACGGGAGCACGCGGAGCCGGAGGGGACGCGCGGAGTGACTGGGTCACGCGGAGCCGGACATGTGCCGCGTCGGGCTCGGAGGCTCCTGGACCGTGCCGCGCTGGGCACGGAGGCTCCTGGACCGTGTAGTGCTGGAGCCAAGGAGAGGCCGGGGTGTGCAGAGGCGAGCTGGGGGCCGGCCTTCGTGCCGTGGGAGAGGTCGGGCGGAGCCACACATGTCACTTCCGGGGTGCCATCGGGCTAAGCCGGACTGGACGAGGTGAGCTGCAGGGGCGTGCCACGAGCCGTGCGGAGCGCTGCCTTGCCTGTGGGCGTGCTAGACTGGGGTGAGGCGGAGGCCTCCCACGGGCGAGCTGGGCGCCGGACAGGAGCACGCGGAGCTGGAGGGGACGCGCAGGTACTGGGTCACGCGGACCCAGACGTGTGCCGCACTGGGCTCGGAGGCTCCTGGACGGTGCAGTGCCGGAGCTGGAGCTCGGGCGGTGCGGGGCTGGATTCGTTCGGGAGCGTGCCATGGTCGAGCCGAGCTGGACTCGACGGTCGAAGTGAGGCCGAGGTACTGAGGTTCCCCACCGAGGTGGGGCTAGCCGAGCTGGATCCAGGCTATCACGAGCGGAGCTTATTGGCGGAAGAGCTCCACGTGGGCTTGCCGAGCTGGACCGGCACGTGCAGAGCTACCGAGCTGAACTGAACTACAGAAGTTGGACTTCTCATGGCGAAGTGAGGCCGAGGTACTGGTTCACCACCAAGGTGGGGCCGAGCCGAGCTGGGCTGACCACCTCATGGCCGAAGTGGGCCGAGCCGAGCTGGGCTGAACTGCCACATGGCCGAAGTGGGGCCGAGGTGGAGAGGTGCCTGACCGAGGTGGAGAAGTATGTGGCCGCGCCAGCCTCCAAGGAGGACGCGGTGTCAGGGCCGAATGGATCTTGTTTACTACTGTAATAGTATGTATTTAATTATCCATGTTTCTAATTCGTATGTATTTAATTATCCATATTTCTAATTTGTATGTATTTAATTACCCATATTTATAAAAGAGGGTATAGACTAGATTTATACCCACGTATATAATCTTACCTATGTTAAATATTACATGGGTAAAGCACGTCTACACACACGAAAAAAAAAAATGTGGATATAAGCTATAGTTACACGGACATACCCATGTTTAACCAAACGTGTGTGCAAATATGGGTGTAGACATATATCCATGTTTTTAAGCTTATCTACGTATTTTCTATGTGGGTGTTGCTCAGATTTTTTGTAGTGACATGCTAACCCTTATGTGCTTGACTGCATCATAATCCCTTGCTTGATTGATTGCATGACCACTAGATTAGGAGTCCAGTACCACCACTCCCAACCTCAACCTAATTTAGCAATGGAACCACCTTTGAGGCTTCAATGAAAGCTATGACTGAACAGTTTGACCAAATGGACCACAAGTTTGACCAACTGACCCAATCGAATGTGACCAGCTAGAAGGTCATTTAAGAAACCTATACAGAACCAGAAAGGCCCATACTAAACCTAAGCTAGAGTCACCTCTGCCCACACCCCCCAACCCTACCCCAACCCTAGGAAAGCCCAACACCATGGCCCATACTTGGAGCCCAACCCTAGGAGAGCCCAACACCCCGACCCATACTTGGAGCCTAACCCGAGGAGGACCCCATACCCTGACCCATATTAGGAGCCCAACCCTAAGAGAACCCACACCATGACCCAATCTGGGAGTCCAGTCATAGGAGACCAAATTATGTGTTCATAGACCAGGGTGAGAGAGCCACTAGGAACTTCAAGCTAGAAGAACCCATGTTCGATGGCACCCTAGATCCTAAGACCTACATAGATTGGTATGTGCCACTAGGAACAAATTTTTGAATGGTATGTGTTGACCCCTTGAATGATTTTGATGATAACAAAACATTGGAGCATGTACTTGTGTTACAAACTATTTTTTGAGTGCTTTACAAGTTTTTGTAAGACGAATTTAATGCTTAATTACAACTCGTACAACCTTGTTATATGTCATGTATAGTGTTGTAAAAGTATTATGTAAAGAAGATCCCAAAGAAAAAGTGATGTAGTATTCATGAAAATGGATTGCTTTTATGTGTTTTCATGTTTAAAACTTTTTAAGATTAGTTTTTAATGATGGTGAAAATTATTTTGACTAAAAGTTACTAGATGTCATCTAGAGAAGAGTAGAAGATTTCATTAAAAAATCACTTGAACCGACTTGAGGAAGGAGAGCCGACTTTAGTTTATGGCACACTTGAAGGTTTCTGGCACGCAGAAATCTGAGCCGACTCAAAGGAACCCGAGCTGACTCACTAGAGCTTCATTTCCTGAATCAGGTAGGCGAGCCGAACCAAAAGCAATCCGAGCTGACTCAACCATTCTGCCAGACAACCTAGTCAACCCTTTAGAAGGTGAGCCGACTCCTCTAGAATACAGAAAAAATCAGTTCTGAAAGAACAAACCAGGCGAGCTGACTCCTCCAAAGTTCAATTTCAAAGACCTGGGAATCCGAGCTGACTTGATTGAGGTGAGCCGACTCAACCAGAGTAAGGAATCAACGACCTTGAGAATCCAAGCTGACTAACTGAGGCGAGGTGACTTGACCAGAGTGAAGACTCAACTACTTTGAGGATCCGAGCTGACTCAAACATCGATTCCAGGCAAGTAACTGCTAGTTCTAGAACTTCATTTTGAATCTAAAAAGTTCTCCAATGGCCAAATGTCAAATTCCAACGATCTACAATGACTATATCCACCTAAGAAGAGTACAAGACTCTATAAATAAGGGATTTGGACAACCTTTGAACAAGTTAACGAGCAGTTAATGATCAAATGAGCTTGTAAGAATGAGAGCACTAAAGAGCATTCAAGTTAGCCTTCAAAACTTCACCAACTCAAATCTGAAGCTTGAAGCATTTACTGAGGAAGTTGAAGAAGCCATTAAAGAGCAGTAAAGGCCAATTAAGAAGGCTTCTCTTGAGCTGCAACTGCAACCATTAGACAACTTTGGTTTGTCAATTAGTTGCTTGTTTTTTTTCTACTCCTTTATGAGTTTCTAGGGATTTTGTGAGCCCTATTGAAAAACCAAGTGTAGGTTCTTGGTGAGCCTGTTTGAAAACCAAGTGTAGGTTCTTGGTGATCCTGTTCAAAACCAAGTTGGATTTTTGGTAAGCCTGGTTGAAAAACCAAGTTTGGTTTTTGGTGAGCCCAGTTGAGAAACCAAGTATAGGTTCTTGGTGATCCTGTTCAAAACCAAGTTAGGTTTTTAGTGAGCTCGATTGAAAAATCAAGTTGGATTTTGGATTGTAAGCCCGACAAAACAATCTGACTGTATTTCGTGGGTGAATATAGTGGAAATCCCAAGTGATATCTTTGATAGTCGACGTAGGAGCGAGGTTGCTTCGAACCACTATAAACTTGCTATGTTTGTGATTGTGCTTTTTCTTCTTTTCTTGCTTCTACTTTATTTAATTGAATTACAACACCTCCACACTAAAGAAGATTTAAAAGAGCACATATTTGATTAAGTTTTTAAAATTCCCAATTCACCTTATTGACCCCATAAGTGATTTTGATGATAACCAAACATTGGAGCATGTACATTAATTACTGACAACTCTTCAAGTGTTTGACAAGTTTTTGTAGGATGTATAACATGTTTAAACTTCAACTCCTACATTTTACTTTCTTGCTTGAGTTGTATTGTAAGTATTTTTATAAGGAAGAACTCGATGAAAATGCTAAGAAAAATCAAGTAAAAGGGTTACTTCTATAAGTGTGTGTGCCTTAGATTTTGCCTTGAGTTGGTTTGTGTGAAATTATAAAAGAGTTGGTGAGAGTCTTTCTTTAAGTTCGGATTGTAAAAACCCTAAAGAAGACACTCGAGCCGACCCCAAGATAAGAAGAGCCGACTCTGCTTACTGGCATGCAGCAAGGTTTCTGGAATGCAACAATCCGAGCCGACTCGATGGAAAGCGAGCCGACTTTAGTGAATCTGAGTCGACTGGAATCAGTCCAAGCTGACTCCTCCAGAGTCCATTTCTTCAAAGTTTTCTGAGAACAGCCAAGCGAGCCGACCCGAACTTCATCGAGTTGACTCTTCTAGAGTAAGGTCTTCTGAACCTGAGAAGAAGAGCAGACCCAAGCTGAAAGAGCCGACTCCTCGAGTTCAATAATATCAAGATTCAAGTTTGAGCCTACCCGAGCTATAAAGAGCCGACTCATCTAGAGTGACATTTTGCACCCTGAGACAAAGAGTCGACTGCATTGAAGAACTGGCGACATGACCTATTAACTCGAAGGATCTGAGCCGACTCGAAGGAATTCGAGCGACTCAAATGTCGCTTCCAGGTATCTAACAGCTAGTTTCAGAATTTATTTTTGAATGCCAAAAAGTGCTCCAGCAATCAAAAATCATTCCCCAACGGTCTACAATGGCTAGAACTGCCTTGGGATGATAGAAGACTTTAAATTTGAAATATTTGAGCTACCTTAAAGCAATTAAGAAGAAGGAGAGAGTTCAGAGGAAAAAACAAAGGAAGAGAGCTTCATTGAATATCCAACCAACCACAAGAGATAGAGCACAAGTGCATTCAAGTCTGCATTCAAGCCCTCAACTACTCTAATCAAAAGCTTGAATCAACTTTGGAAGAAGCCACTGAAGTCATTAAAGATTATTTAAGTGCATTCAAGTGGACTTCCAACGAGCTGCACCGGCAACTATCCGACAACCTGAGTTTATCATTTATTGTTGTATTTATTTTCAGTTTAATCTTTGAATTGTTGGGTTATTGGTGAGCCCGGTTGAAAAAACATTTAGGTTCTTGGTGATCCTGTGAAAACCAAGTTTGGGTTTCTTTGGTGAGCCTATTAAAACCAAAGGGTGTCGGGTTTTCTTTGGTGATCCCGTAAAACCACAGTGTAGAGGGTTTGGATTGTGATCCTGTAAAACAATCATACTATATTCGGGTATGAATATAGTGGAAATCCCAAGTGGTATCTTGGATAGTGGACGTAGGAGCTAGGTTGCTCCGAACCACTATAAATTTGGTGTGTTTGTGTTGTTCTTTCTCTGTTTTGCTTAGCTTCTGCATTCTACAACTTTATCACAGCGCCTACCACTTGCAAAGGATTTTGAAATTGCACATTACTTGTTTAAATTTTTAAAAGACCTAATTCACCCTCCCTCTTGGGTAGCCACCTGGGCAACAACTAGTATCAGAGCAGAGTCTCTGAATACACTAGAGTAAAGATTGATGGCTCATCCCATGAGTACGTCTTTGGCCGAAGGTCAATCAACGAACAGTCCTCCACTCTTCACTGGCATAAATCATTATTGGAAAGCACGTATGAAAATCAATATTCAAGCTATTGATTTTCAATTGTGGAAGGTCATTCTTAAAGGGCCACATGTTCCCATGACTAAAATTGATGGCGTGGACGTCCCTAAGCCTGAAGAGGAATGGGATGAAAACGATATGAAATTAGGGAAATTAAATGCCAAAGCCATGAACTTGCTTTACTATGCTTTGGACTCAAATGAGTTTAACAGAATTTCTATTTGCTCTTCAGCAAAGGAAATCTGGGATAAACTTGAGGTGACCCATGAAGGAACTTCACAAGTAAAAAACTCAAAGATAAATCTTTTAGTGCATAATTATGAATTGTTTAAGATGGATCCTAATGAAAGTATTTCTACCATGTACACTAGATTTACAGATATTATTAATGGTTTGAAAAGTCTTGACAGGGTATATTCAAATGCTGACCTAGTATAGAAAATCTTGAGATCACTTACTGACAAATGGGACCCTAAAGTCACAGCCATCTAGGAAGCTAAAGACTTGAATGTTCTAACAATGGATGAATTAACGGGATCTCTCATCACTCATGAATTAGCCATGCAGCATAGAATGGATGATGATCAGAAAAAGAAGAAAACGATTGCATTCAAGGTTGCAATAGAATCTAAAGATGATGAAGAAACTGAAGGTGACTCCTCCTCCTCCGAAAATGATCTTGAAGATGAAGATATCGCAATGGTCATGAGGAGATTCAGAAAGTTTATGAGAAAGAAGAAAGGAAAGTATAATAGAAAATTTCATAAGCGAGGAGAACAGTCAAAAGAAAAGGACAAGGACAAAGATAAAGATAAAGAACAAGTTCCTACCTGCTATGAATGTAAGAAACCGGGGCATACTCGTCCGGACTATTCTCAATTAAAGAAATCTTTTAGAAAAATAAAAAGAAAGCGATGGTTGCCACGTGGAGCGACAGTGAAGACTCCACTTCAACTGAAAAAGAAGAGACCATGAAAATAGCAAATCTATGTCTAATGGATCTCGAGGATGAGGTAAATTCTCCTGATACTCAGATTGAATTTACTTTTGAAGAATTAAACTCAGCATTTCATGATTTATTATCTGAATACAAAAAGGCTAGAGTAAAGATTAGATCATTAAAGCATATTAATGATTCTTTACTCAAAGAGAAAAATAAAATTTCGAAAAAGAAAAATTTATTGAAAAAGGAACTTCACATTCTTTCTAAAAAATGCAATGATTTGAAAAATGAGAATATTAAATTGAATGACAGAAACGAAGTGTTGCTAAAAGAAAACAATGAGTTGAAAAAAGAGGTAGAAAAACTCAAGCCACTTGTTGAAAAATTAACTTTATCTTCTAATAAGCTTGAGTTAATTCTTAAGAACAAAGAATTTCTAGAAATAAAGCTAGAATAGGTTTCAATGCTTTAAATTCAAATTATGTTTCAGCTACCACTTTTGTGAAACAAAAAGACCTTGTTCCAAGCTTACTTCTTATAAAACTGTTGTTACAAAAGACTCTATTTCCATTTCAAAACCTGTTTCATATGTTCCCAAGAAATTAAATACAAGACCTGCTGTTTCTGCACTTCATGCATCTAGAATTTCAAAATATAATTATTTCAAAATTCTAGAATCAAGTATTTTGCTTGCAAAAGATTAGGACATAAAGCTTTTAACTACAATACAATTAGAAATGTCCATAATGTAAGAAAGATTTGGGTTCTCAAAGGATCCAACTCAGCTAACCTGAAAGGACCCAAGTTAGCTTGGGTTCCTAAAAGCAGTCCTTAATTTTGTTGCAGGAATGTCTTGCAGCCCAAAAATAAAAAAAAAAATGGTATCTCGACAGTGGCTGTTCAAGACATATGACGGGTGACAAGGATCAATTCATCACCCTGGAAATGAAAGAAGGAGGTATGGTTACATTTGGAAACAATGGCAAGGGAAAAATAATTAGAATTGGCAAGATCAAAATAAACCCCTATACTTTCATTAAAAATGTACTGCTAGTAGATAAGTTGAAGCACAATCTATTGAGCATTAGTCAATTGTGTGATAAAGGCTTCAAAGTTATCTTCGAATCATCTATGTGTATAGTAACAAACCTTCTTGATCCTAGTAGCAAATTCATTGGACACAGACTAGAAACATTTATGTGGTAGATCTAAATGATCTCGCCATGACAAGTAGTTCCAGTCTAGTTGCAATGAATGCTAAGACCAAGGAGTCTTGCTTATTATGGCATTGAAGATTGGGTCATGCATACTATTGCCAAGTTAATTTCCAAAAATCTTGTTAGAGGCATGCCCAAGTTTAAAGTAGATTTTGATCATGTTTGTGATGCATACCAAATGGATAAACAAACAAGGGGGAGTTTTAAATCCAAAAATCTGATTTCAACATCTAGACCATTAGAGCTACTTTACATGGACTTATTTGGACCAACTATGACAGCAAGCCTAGGAGGTATGAAATATGCCCTTGTGATTATAGATGATTTTTCTCGATTTACATAGGTTTTGTTTATTGCACACAAAGATGAAACTTTTAAAGTATTTAAAAAATTTCATAAAAAGGTTTCAAATTAGAAAGATCTTTCTATAATTTCAATAAGGAGTGATCACGACACAGAATTTGAAAACCAATTTTTTGATGATTACTATTCTAAAAATGGCATTGATCACAACTTCTCTGTTCCAAGAACACCACAACAAAATGGTGTTGTAGAGAGAAAAAATAGGATATTGGAAGAAATGGCCCGAACAATGTTGTGTGAAGGTAATCTTCCAAAATACTTTTGGGCAGAAGTAGTGAACATTGCTTGTTATATTTTAAACCGTATTTTGATATGTCCTATCTTGAAAAAAATCCCCTATGAGCTTTGGAATGAAAAAAAATCCCATATAAATTATTTTCATGTATTTGGATGCAAATGCTTTGTGCTTAATAATGGTAAGGATAATCTAGAAAAATTTGATGCTAAGTCTGATGAAGCCATTTTCCTTGGTTATTCACTACATAGCAAGGCATATAGGGTTTTAATAAAAGGACTCTCACTGTTGAAGAGTCAATGCATGTTATATTTGATGAAACTAACCCATCACCATCTAGAAAAGATGAGTGTATTGATAATGATGCAGGTACCATTCAAAAAGAGATGGAAGAACTAAGTATTCAAGAAAAATCGATTGAAGAAAGAGAAGAAATGGTAAGTAAGAATCATACTGATCTTCTGACTGAATGGTGGTATGCTACTTCCCATCCTAAAGAATTAATTATTGGTAATCCTTTTCAAGGTATAAGGACTAGGTCTACACATAGGTCTACACATGATTACCTAGCCTTTGTATCTCAAATAGAGCCTCATACCTTAGAAGAAGCAGAAAATGATCCAAACTGGATGATGGCCATACACGAAGAATTGAACTAGTTTGAAAGAAATAAGGTTTGGACATTAGTTGATAGACCTAAAGACCATCCAATTATAGGAACCAAATGGGTCTATAGGAACAAATTAGATGAACAAGGAAATATTATTAGAAACAAAGCTAGATTAGTGGCTAAAGGATATAGTCAAGAAGAAGGTATAGATTTTGATGAAACTTATGCTCCTGTAGCAAGATTAGAAGCTATTAGATTACTTCTTGCATTTGCTTGCTACATGAATTTTAAACTTTTTCAAATAGATGTGAAAAGTATATTTTTAAATGATTTTATTGTCGAACAAGTTTTTGTAGAACAACCACCGGGTTTTGAAATCATGCTTTTCCAAATCATGTATTTAAACTCAATAAAGCTTTGTATGGTTTGAAATAAGCCCCTAAAGCCTGGTATGATAGACTTAGCACCTTTTTAATTAAAAATGGTTTTTCTAGAGGAAATGTTGATAAAACTCTCTTTATTAAAAAGAATAACAATAATATATTAGTTGTACAAATTGTGTTGATGATATCATCTTTGGTGCAACTAATGAAAGTCTTTGTGAAGTATTTGCTAAGTTAATGTAGGGAGAATTCGAAATGAGCCTAATGGATGAACTAAACTACTTCCTCGGACTTCAAGTAAAACAAACAAAGGAAGGGATCTTCATCAACCAATCCAAATACACCAAAGAAATCATCAAAAAGTTTGGTATGGAGACAAGCAAATAAATGAACACACCCATGAGCCCATCCTGCAGATTGGATACGGATGAAAGTGGATCCAACGTTGACCAAAAGTTATATCGAGGTATGATCAGATCCTTATTATATTTAACTGCAAGTAGACCAGATATCTTGTATAGTATATGTGTATGTGCTAGATTTCAATGTAATCCTAAAGAAACACATATGCTTGTTGTTAAAAGGGTATTAAAATACTTGAAAAGTAAAAGTAATCTTGGAAGAACCAAAAGCCAAGAAGACCAAAGTTATTAGAGCCCCTGTTAGAACTAGATTCAGGGATTTAAGGTTTAAACCCCTGAAAACTAAGACCTCTGATAGAGTTGTAGAGGTAGGCTCCTCTTCTTCATCTAAGGAAGAAGAAGAATAAGTTATGTAGTTAGTCTTCTGGCTGTATTTCTGAAATGATATTTTTCTACTTGTTATTTTTACTATTGCAATAACTTCCTGTTCTACAAACTTCTTAATGAAATGAATGTTTTCTGTTTAGAAATTGTGATAAAATTTAATTAGAATTTCAAGTGTAACATGTGAAATTATCTCAAACAAATTAAAGACCTTATCAATCTATTTTAAAAGCTGAGCTTTATTTGAAATCACCTTTTTTGATTGATTGACAAAAAGGGGGAGAATTTGAAAACATGAAAAGAATGGGAAATTAGCTCCTTATCACTATTTTTAAAGAGTAATGAAAAAGTGGGAGCACAAAAAGAATCCCACTGCTTAATTACTTTAAAATCTAGAGATAAGGGGAGTTTTTCTATTGAATGATTTTGCTCAGACTTTTACTTAAAATTAATCCCATTACCTTGATTAATTGCATATTTTAACTCTATGATACTCCATGTTTTGTGCAACACTTTAACGTTATATAATAATATCATCTGTTAAGCTCTGATTTTCTTTAAAATCCATCAGCTCTGTTACATTGAATTTTATGTTTCAATATTATTATACATGTAAAGTGTTTTTCTGATTTTTCATACCCAGTGTTTTGTGTCATCAAAAAGGGAGAGATTGTTGACCCATAAGTGATTTTGATGATAACCAAACATTGGAGCATGTACATTAATTACTGACAACTCTTCAAGTGTTAGACAAGTTTTTGTAAGATGTATAACATGTTCAACTTCAACCTCCTACATTTTTACTTTCTTGCTTGAGTTATGTTATAAGTGTTTTGTAAGGAAGAATCCGATGAAAATGCTAAAAAAATCAAGTAAAGGGTTACTTCTATAGTGTGTGCCTTAGATTTTTGCATTGAGTTGGTTTGTGTGAAATTATAAAAGAGTTGGTGAGAGTCTTTCTTTAAGTTTAGATTGTAAAAATCCTAAAGAAGACACTCGAGCTGACCCCAAGATAAAAGAGCCGACTTTGCTTACCGATACGCAGCAAGGATTCTGGAACGCAACAATCCAAGCCGACTCGATGGAAAGCAGCCGACTCTAGTGAATCCGAGTCGACTAGAATCAGTCCTAGCTGACTCCTCTAGAGTCCATTTCTTCAAAGTTTTTTGAGAATAGCTAGGCGAGCCGCCGGATATAGAAAGAGCCGACTCTGCCAGACCGAATTTCAAAAGCCTGAGAAAGCAAGCCGACCTGAACTTTATCGAGCCGACTTTCCAGAGTAAGGTTTTTCGAACCTGAGAAGAAGAGCCGACCCAAGCTGAAAAGAGCCGACTCCTCGAGTTCAAGAATTTCAAGATTCAAGTTCGAGCCGACCGAGCTATAAAAGCCGACTCGTCCAGAGTGACATTCTGTGCCCTGAGACAAAGAGCCAACTACATTGAAGAACTAGCGACTCGACCTATCAACTCGAAGGATCCAAACTGACTCGAAGGAATCTGAGCAGACTCGAATGTCACTTCTAGGTATCCAACGGCTAGTTTTAGAATTTATTTTTGAATGCTAAAAAGTGCTCCAACGGTCAAAAATCATTTTCCATAGTCTACAATGGCTAGAACTGCCTTGGGATGATAGAAGACTTTAAATTTGAAAGATTTGAACTACCTTGAAGCAATTAAGAAGAAGGAGAGTGTTTAAAAAAAAAAAGAAGAAGAGAGCGTCATTGAATATCCAACCAACCACAAGAGATAGAGCACAAGTGCATTCAAGTCTGCATTCAAGCCCTCAACTACTCTAATCAACAGCTTGAATAAACTTTGGAAGAAGCCACTGAAGTCATTAAAGTTTATTCAATGCATTCAAGTGGACTTCCAATGAGCTGCACCGGCAAATATCTGACAACCTGAGTTTGTCATTTATTGTTGCATTTATTTTCAATTCATCTTTGAATTGTTGGATTATTGGTGAGCCTAGATGAAAACCATTTAGGTCTTGGTGATCCTGTGAAAACCAAGTTTGGGTTCTCTTTGGTGAGCCTATTAAAACCAAAGGATGTTGGGTTTTCTTTGGTGATCCTGTAAAACCAAAGTGTAGAGGTTTTGGATTGTGATCCTGTAAAACAATCCTACTGTATTCGGGTGTGAATATGTTGAAATCCCAAGTGGTATCTTGGGTAGTGGACGTAGGAGCTGGGTTGCTCCGAACCACTATAAATTTGGTGTGTTTGTGTTGTGCTTTCTCTTTTTGCTTAGCTTTTATATTCTACAACTTTATCACAGCACCTACCACTTGCAAAGGATTTTGAAATTGCACATTACTTGTTTAAATCTTTAAAAGATCCAATTCACCCCCCTCTTGGTTAGCCACCTGGGCAACAACCCCCCTTGGGAAGCCCCTGGGTAATAACTGGTATCAGAGCAGTGTCTCTGAATTTTAATTAAAGTAAAGATTAATGGCTCATCCCATGAGTACCTCCTTGGCCGAAGGCCAATCCACTAAAATAGACCTTCACTGTTACTGGCATGAACTATTCTTATTGAAAAGCTAGAATGAAGATATATATTTAAGCTGTTAACTTTCAATTATGGAAGGTCATTCTTAAGGATCCTCATACACCCATGATAAAAGTTGACGGTATGGATGTCCCAAAACATGAAGAGGATTGGATGAACATGACATGAAAGGGTGAGCTGAATGCCAAAGCCATGAACTTACTATATTATGCTTTGGATGCAAATTAATTTAAACAAATTTCTACATGCAATTTAGCTAAGAAAATTTGGGATAAACTTAAGGTGACCCATGAAGGAACTTTCCAAGTGAAGACTTCAAAAATTAATCTTTTAGTACATAATTATGAACTATTTAAAATGAAACCAAATGAACTAACTCTGTCATGTTTTCACTCACGTTTTACAGATATTATTAATGCTTGAAAAAGTCTTGGCTGGGTTTACTTTAATGCAGATTTAGTATAGAAAATCTTAAGATCACTTCCGATAAGTGAGACCCCAAAGTAATTGCCATCCAAAAAGCAAAAGATTTAAATACTCTACCTTTGAATGAACTGATGTGTTCTTTAATAACACATGAGTTGGCCATGCAGTACAAGAATGAAGACGATCAGAAAAAGAAAAAGACTATTGCTTTTAAAGCTGCATCGAAAATGAAGAAACAAGAAGAGGAATCAGGAGATGATTGCTCCTCCTCTGAAGATGACTTAGAAGATGAAGATATAGCTTTGGTCGTGAGGAGATTCAGGAAATTTATGAAAAGAAGAAAGGAAGATACTTCAGAAATTTTACAAGAAAGGTGAATACAGTAAAGACAAGGACAAAGAAAAAGAAAAGGATCAAATGCTCACTTGTTATGAGTGTAAGAAACCTAGGCATATCCATCCCGATTGTCCTTTGTTAAAGAAAACATTAAGAAGAAGAAAAAGAAAGTGATGGTTGCGACTGGAGCGACAGTGAGGAGTCAATTTCAATTGAAGAGGAAGAGACCATAAAAACTGTCAATTATGTCTTATAAGTCTCAAAGACAAGGTAATGTCCCCTGAACCTCAAGTTGAATTTACTTTTGATGAGCTGAACACTGCATTCCATGATTTACTATCTTAATTTTAAAAAGCTGGGTAAGAATTAAAACTTTAAAGAATAATAATGATTCTTTGTTAAAAGAAAAGGAAGAGATCAGAAAAGAATAAGTTATTGTAAAAGGATTAATTACCTTTTCTAAATAATAAAGCTTTGGAAGTTGAGAAAAAGGTGTATCTTGAGAAAACAAAGATTTAAATGATGAAGATGCTAATTTGAAAAAGAAAGTTGAAAAGCTCAAACCTTTGGTTGAAAAGCTCAAACCTTTGTTTGAAAAGCTTACTTTAAGTTCAAATAAGCTTGAGTTAATTTTGAAAGAGCAAATAAATTCAAGTAGCAAGGCTGGAGTCGGTTATAACTCTTCAAATACAAATAAAATTTTAGCTTCTAGATTTATATCTTCAAAAGCATATGTACCAAAATCTATATCTCAAAAAGCTTTTGTATCAAATGCTTCCACATCCATTTCTAGAGCTTCAAAGTATGTACCTAAGATTACAAATCAAAAATCTTTTAGATCAATTATTTCTACATCTGCATCACATGCTTCTACTTCTAGAACTTTAAATTTATATCTTTTCAAATTCTAGAGCTATCTATTATGCATGTAATCGGGTCGAAAAACATTTTCTCAATGCAACATATTAAAGAAAAATAAACTTGTTAGAAATAGAATAAGAAAGATTTGGATTTCCAAAGGAACCAATCCTACTAACCTGAAAGGATTCAAGGTAGCTTGGATACCTAAAAATACTCCTTGACTGTTTTGCAGGAATGTCTTGCAGCCCAAAATGCTAAGAAAAGATGGTATCTAGATAGCAGCTGCTTAAGGCATATGACGGGTGATAAAGAGCATTCGTCACCCTACAAATGAAAGGAGGGATTGGTAACTTTTGATATAATAGCAAGGAAAAGATAATTAGAATTGGTAAGATTAAAATAACCCCCTCTACTTTTATTGAAAATGTATTGCTAGTAGACAAATTGAAATATAACTTGTTTAAGCATTAGTCAATTATGTGATAAAGGCTTCAAGGTTGTATTTGAATCATCTATGTGTATAGTAACTAACTCACTTGATTCTTGCACTACACTCATTGGACATAGATTTGAAAATATATTGTGGTAGATCTGATGATCTAGCCATGTCTAGTAATACAAGTTTGGTTGCAATGAATGCTAAACCAAGGAGTCTACCTTACTTTGACATAGACAATTAGGTCATGCTAGCACGCATACAATTGCCAAATTGATTTCTAAGAATCTAGTTAGAGGTTTATCTAAATTCAAGTTGATTTCGAACGTGTTTGCGATGCTTGTCAAATGGGTAAAAAAACTAAGGAAAGTTTTAAATCCTAAAATATGGTTTCAACTTTTAGACCCCTTGAGCTACTTCACATGGATTTATTTAGACCAACTAGGACCACAAGCCTATATGGTATGAAATATGCACTTGTGATAGTAGATGATTTTTCTAGATTTATATGGGTCTTGTTTATTGCACATAAAGATGAAACTTTCAAAGTTTTTCAAAAATTCCACAAGAAAGTTCCAAACCAAAAAAACCTTTCAATTGTATCTATTAGAAGTGATCATGACACGGAATTTGAAAATCAATTTTTTTGATGATTATTGCATAGAAATGGCATTGATCATAACTTCTCTGCTCCTAGAACACCACAACAAATGGTGTTGTAGAGAGAAAAAATAGGACATTGAAAGAGATGGCCCGAATAATGCTATGTGAAGGCAATCTTTTAGGTACTTTTGGGCAGAAGCAGTGAACACTGCTTGTTACATTTTAAACCGTGTTTTGATACGACCAATTTAAAGAAACCCCTTATGAGCTTTGGAATGAAAAAAAACCAAATATTAATTATTTTCATATTTTTTGTTGTAAATGCTTTGTGTTGAATAATGGAAAGGATAACCTAGGAAAATTTGATGCAAATCTGATAAAGCTATATTCCTTGGTTATTCTATACATAGCAAAGCATATAGGGTGTTTAACAAAAGAACACTAACTATAGAAGAATCTGTACATGTTATATTTAATAAAACTAACCCTCACCTTCAAAGAAAAAAGAGTGTATAGATAATGATGTAGTTACACTTGAAAAAAATAAAAGATATGAACCTATAAGAGAAACCACTCAAGAAGGAGAAGAAGTGGTGAATAAAGATCATGCTGATCTACCAAAGGAATGGAGGTATGTAACTTCTTATCGTAGTTACACTTGAAAAAAAATAAAAGATATGAACCTATAAGAGAAACTATATTTAATAAAACTAACCCCTCACCTCAAAGAAAAAGAGTGTATAGATAATGATGTAGTTACACTTGAAAAAAATAAAAGATAGAACCTATAAGAGAAACCAACTCAGAAGGAGAAGAAGTGGTGAATAAAGATCATGCTGATCTACAAAGGAATGGAGGTAGTAACTTCTTATCCAAGAGATTTAATTATGGTGATCCCTCTCAAGGTGTAGGACTGGTCATCACATAGAGAAGCACATGATACCTAGCATCTATACATAAATAGAGCCGCAAGTTAGAGAAGCTGAAAATGACCCAAACTGGATGATGGCCATGCATGAAGAACTAAACCAGTTTTAAAGAAATAATGTGTGGACTCTAGTTGATAGACCATCAGACCATCCTATCATCGGAACCAAATGGCTCTACAGAAATAAACTAGATGAACAGGGAAGTATTAGAAACAAAGCTAGGTTGGTAGCTAAAGGATATAATCATGAAGAAGAATAGATTTTGAGGAAACTATGCACCCGTAGCAAGACTAGAAGCTATAAGATTATTACTTGCATTTGCTTGCTACATGAATTTCAAACTATTTCAAATGGATGAAAAAAGTGCATTTTAAATGGTTTTATATTAGAACAAGTTTTGTAGAATAGCCATAAGTTTTTGTAGAATATCCACCAGGTTTTGTAGATCATGCTTTTTTCATCGTTTTTAAACTTAATAAAGCATTGTATGGACTTAAACAAGCACCTAGAGCCTGGTATGATAGATAACGCAAATTCTTACTTGAAAATAATTTTTAAGAGGAAATGTAGATAAATTTATTTATCAAAAAGAAGGATAATGATATGGTAGTTATACAAATTTATGTAGATAATATTATATTTGGTGCAACTAATGAGATTCTTGTAGGAATGTGCTGATTAGTACAGAAAGAATTTGAGATTAGTTAATGGGTGAACTAAATATTTCCTCAGACTACAAGTTAAGCAACAAAGGATGGAATCTTTATAAACCAAGCAATATATCAAGGAGATCATCAAGAAGTTTGGTATGGAGTCAAGTAAACAAATGAGCACCCATGAGTCCTACCTCCAGAATGGATAAAGATGAAGATGGTAACAACATTGATCAAAAGCTCTATCGAGGTATGATCGGATCACTATTGTACTTAGCTGCTAGTAAACCTGATATCTTGTTTAGCATATGTGATGTGCTAAATTTCAATCTAATCTAAAGAATCACATATGCTTACAGTAAAAAGGATTATAAATATCTAAGTGGAACAAGTAATCTAGGTCTATGGTATTCAAAGCATTCTTCATTAATTTAATTGGTTTTCAGATGTGATAGGTGGATACCAAATAGATAAAAAAGTACTTATGGTAATTGCCACTTTCTAGGATTGACTTTAATCTCATGGCACTATAAGAAACATAACTCTATAGCACTATTACTGCTGAGGCAGAGTACATAGCTGTAGGAGTTATTGTGCACAAGTTCTTTGGATTTAAACAACATCTAGAAGACTTGGTGTTACACAAACTAAAATTTCTATCAAATATAATAACACAAGTGCTATTTAATTTATCAAAAAATTTCAATTCAGCATTCTAGAACAGCATATAGAAATTAGACATCATTTATTAGGATCCATGTTCAAATAAAAATATTGTACTATTAAATTGTTCCTACAAAATCAACTTGCGGATATTTACTAAACTCTTAAGTTAGATAGATTGATTAGAGGAGAATTAGGATTATGTGACCCTTTTTAGAATTTCTATATAATTTCTTCAAAATTAAGGAAATATTATCGAAAACCTCCTAAACAATCTAAGATCATTACCATCTCAACTAGTGTTCTTCTATCTTTAGAAACTGTGTTTAAGGGTTTTCAAGTCTTTTAAGAGTCTTTGCTCGAGTCGACTAGAGCAATTTAGGTTGGCTGAGCTGACTCGGATGTCGGGTTAGGCATTTTATATGTAATCCTAGGACTTAACTAAATGCTTTGCTTTCTTGTTTCATTCTTCATTTTGCTTAGAACCCTTGTTCCAAGCTAAGTACCTTTTCCTTCCCTCTTGACCTTCCTATCTGGCTTAATCCCTTACATTCCTCTTGAGCTTGAGCAATCACAGATGAAAGCAGTTAGAAAATGTCCCTGAAGCAATGTAGAGAGCTCTCCAAGAGAAAGAAGGTCGAAGAGATGAGAAGATGAGTCGACTCGAAGTCGACAACAGGCAGAGGAACAAAATGCTTCACCTTCTCCACAAAGACAAGTGATCTTCATGGCTATCCTTCAGTTACAAGTGGTAGAAGGATCATTTTCTCATTTCTAAAGGACTTAGGGCTTTGAATAGGTGACTTGATTGAAGATCAAGGTTGGTCATTTTCTGTTCTCTAAATGTTCCAACTTATCCCAACCTAGTTTGAAGCTTCTATGAAAATTTGATTCTAGAAGAAAGTCATTGAATCAACTGTGAAAGGAAAAAGGATAATTGTAACTGAGGAAAGATTAAGCAGTCTACTGGAAATGCCAAATAAGGGACTTAACCATTTAGTTTTAAAGGATAGACAAAAACCCTCAGAACTATTTGGAAAGGAGTAATATGAATGAAATTGGAAATGTTAAAGCCTACTCACTTTCCTTAGAAATGAGACTGCTACATAACTTTATAAGCAGGATTTTCCTTCCAAGAACAGGTGTTTTGATTGGGTAAGTGAAAGAGACCTGTATTTCATGGGATATTGATTGAGGGGGAGGACCTCAATTTGCCCTATATCATGCTGTTGCAGATGAAAGAAGATATCAGGAAGGTGAATGCTTGTCTCCCATATGGAATGGTCTTCATGCTACTATCAGGCAGCATAGCTGATTTGACCGGAAAATATGGTAGACAAGTCATTGCAAAGAATGGGATATCACTTGACAGATGGAACTTGGAAGAAGAAAGCATATGGACAGAGAGCAGTGTGATGTGGGACCTAGGATGATGCGGAAATATACTAATGATGAGAGATGATATGCAAATGATTTTTATTAATTTTTTTTAAGTTTTAAAGGATTTAAGGATTCCCAAAGACAAGCAAAGAATAGATCTAGAGATTCTATAACGATAAGAACTTTTAGCAAGCAAAATAGCCCCTAAACAAGGATAATGAGGGACCCCAGAATGAGATATCCCGTAGGACTTAGCTCTTAGATCAATATCTACTTAGGAGTTTAGGATGCAAACTTGAAAAACTCTGATGCGCCTGATGGTGAGTTCACTCGCTCTCATGGATGCAGCCTGGAGGATCAAGCCTTCAACCCTGCGGATTCACCGACTTTCGTCCGATGGTCGTGAAGGTAAGGGAGACTGACTCCGTTGTCTGTGGCACCTGGAGACCTGCAAGCACCCAAGTGAAGGGTTAGCAATCATCAAGAAACAAGTAAGAAATGAGGGAACAAAAGTTAAGAATGGTAGTGGATGAGGTTTGCTAGGTGCCAAGGGGGATCTTCCAGATGGCATCCGAACTTGAAGGTGGGAAGGTGGCTTGCACAGAAGGATAGTAACTCAGGGCCTCTCACCCCTCAATGTTTCGAAGGACAAAGGTGTTTCCTCTTGGAGTTCCTAGTCTAGAAGACAAGGGCTAGAAGAATAACTTCTCAAACTTTTTTTTATTTCATCAACATTCAAATTCTTACAAGAGGGTTAGGGTCCTTTTATAAGCACCCAAATGTACATTCAAAATTTGAAAAGGAGAGTTGCAAAGCTTGATTTGGGGGAGTGAAGAGGAGGATGTTGTCTTCATGAATCAAGGGGCGCCCATTTGAATTTGAATTCCTCCTTATGAAACTAGCATCTAACTTCTGAATTTTGAATCTTTTCATGAAGCTTGATCTTAGTAGCTTGATTTATGGAGTGGAGTGAGGATGTTGTTGGATTAGATCAAGGGGAGGCTTGATATGAGGAGTGTTATGTGGATATTGTCTACTTGATCAAGGGGAGATTAATGGGAGTCAAACATGAATTGAATTGAGTTTTTTCACTTGACTTGGCCACCCAAAGAAGCTTGGTAAAGTGGCACCTCCCCATGCCATGTGGCACTGATGATGTGGCACATCTCATGAGTTGAAGTGGTTCCTCCCATGCCATGTGGCACTGATGATGTGGCACTCCAGTTGGCACTCCTACTTGGTGTGGAGGAGAGGTTGCTTGACTCTTCTTTAATTGAGCTTGACTTGATTACCCACTTGTGAACCCATCTTCAAAACTAGTTTGAGCCCATTTTCAAATTGACTTGAGCTGTGTGAACTAACTTGGCTAATTACAGGACCAATTGACCCTAACTTGACCAAATTGGCCAAGGTGCATGACAAAAACAAAAATTAAAACTAGATACATGACTCAATAATAAAATGCTCAGGCTTGAAGCCTTATTACAGGACCTAACAAATTAAAATCCTAATCTAAGATCCATAGAGGGTTGAGAAGTCTCTGTCTGATCCTGGTGCCCACACCAATTCTCTCGAGATGGGAGGAACTCGATCTTGTTGAGTAAAGGTTGATTTGGCTTTAATATTTCTCGAGAAGGTCGGGGTTGAGGTGCTGCAAGTCCTCCGGGTAATCCACGAATCATCGAACTCCGGTCGGCCTTGCCAACAGACCAAGTAATGCTGATAGCCTTTGCCTCGAGTTAGATAGCTTGATCATCCAAGACATGCTCAATCCATTCTCCTCTCTTGGGTAAAATTGGAGGTGGACACTCAGGGTCGAGTTCACTCTCAAAGTATAGGTCAGGCCCAAATGGCTCGCTGGGTATTGTTGGTAGTTCCCTATACTCGACTAAGTCTGAGATATTGAAAGTCGAGCTAATGCCATAATTCGGGGGTAGCTCAAGCACATGGGCATCAGGGACTACTCTCATTATCACTTTAAAGGGGCCAGCTCTTTGAGCATGAAGTTCCTTAACGATTCCTGGTGGAAATTATTCAAGCCTAAGCCTAATCATTACAGATCTCCTATATTAAATCTTTGGCTTGCTTTCAGGAATCAGCCAATTTCTAGTATGTATTATTACTTAGATTAATTTTTGGCTAATATCTTTATGCATGCTGTGCAAATGATTTAGCGGACTCTGAGACTTGCACAGACACCTAACAAATGCAGACTCAACATGCATTCTTATTGAGAGAGATTTTATTGGACTCTTAGGGCCTAAACCTAATAGACTATTGACTCTCTAGGTTTGACCCTGGTCTGGTATGCACATGAAAATTACCATGGATCCCTAGCAAAAGGGATGGGCTCTAAGGATTCATGCAACCTGGTAATCTCTACAAAATATAAACCCAATGGCTTAGAAACATAAGAATACTTAGGGAAGGGTAGGAAATAGGAATTGGAGTCTTGGGGCAATCTATGGGAAGTATGAAATAGACCTTGGTTATTGAGGATGGTCTTAAAATTTGGACATGGATCTATGGGTGCAAGTTCTAGGGCAAGCTTGTGTGTTCCTAGATGGTGGAAGGTCATCAGGAAGGTCTTTGGGATGTTTATCTGAAAGTCCTTTAAACTAATGTCTACTTCTTGGGGTTGTTCCTTGGGGACTTGTTCCTGGACCTTCTCCGTGGGCAATACTACGAACCTTCACTTTCATTTACTATGTTTGATCCTAGCTCAATCACTCCTTCATATTCTATAGTGGGTTCAGGATCTTTTTCTATGAGTTCCTCAGTGATTTCAACCTTGGGTCACAATCTTCACACTTCTCCACTAGACTTGATTCATAGATGTCTTCTTTGGATTCCTCAATAGGCTCAACCTCTAAGGAGGGATCAAGTTGAGGGAATCTATTAGGGTGGGGAGGTGATTCAAACCCTAGTTTAGTATGAGTCTCCCGGGTCCTCTCCAGGGTTCCTAGCCTTGTTTCAAATCTATCAGCTCTTTGGATCAACTGGCAAGCTACTCAGTGATGAGCCTAAGTTGATTCTTGAGGTTGTTCTCCATTGGTTCACCTGACTAAGAGTGGTATGGGTGATACGGGACTCTTGACCTAGTCGACATGCAACACACAAAAAACAGTGCTACAGTTTTGCTAGACCTAGGAGTTCAATCGGAATGGGTCAACGTAGAAGACACACAGTACAACAACTAGCCTTTCACTGGCCAGGTAAGAGGTGGGAGTGTGGGAGGCCTCCTTGCTTTCACAAGGACCCAATTAAAGAACCACAACACCGCTTAGGTCATTTGATGCTAGACCTTTTGCTTAGATACCAGCTTCCTGGTACTAATTGAAGGGTTGAATGCACTAGCTTCCCAAAATGGTTAAACCTGACTCGTGGGTTGTCCATAAGCTATTAGGTTGCTACTTGTTTTTAGATTAGGCTTAGGTTATATGCAAGGGTGGTTATTTTGGGCTAAGGAAAGGTAATGACCTCCTTCCCTTATCTTGTGATATTGATGCCTTAAGTTAATTATGAAATGATGGCATACACATGAAACCTAATAAAATGAATCTAAGTTTTGTTTTTGGATTTTGATGTATGTTAGCAGAAATAAGATGCTGGAAATAAAAATAATATGAACCTAAATACAAACTTAAACTATATGGGAAATGAAAAGTGTGATGAAATGCACTTGGGGAATTTCAGAACAGATTTATCTCAGGTAGTATTCCAGCATGTAAAAATTTTATAGACTGTAATAAAATCTAAGAAAATTCTGAAAATACTATCAATATATGGAATCTAGAAAAATAAACGTCACTAAATCAGAGGTTTCTACAAGCAGAAACAACTAAAAAAGTAGACCATGTATTGAGCTAAAAAAAAAGCAGAAATTTTAAAGATGCAATTCTAATGATGCAAAACTTTTCTTTAGGGTTTAAAACCTATCTCCTTGTGTTCCCCTTCAAGGGTCAATCATATTGGCAGCCATACCACCATAGGAAATCTCCTTTGAATGGGTTGTGAGGGGCTTGCAGCCCTACTTATTCCTATGACCGAACGGCCATGGTGAAGCACCCAATCAAGTACTTAAGAAGAACTAAGTCCTAACCATGCTCTGATACCAAATTGATGCGAGATGAAGCTTTGATACTAGACTTGATGTGGGACCTAGGATAATGCGGGACTATACTAATGATGGAATGGATATGCAAATGATTTCTTGTTAATTTTATTTAAGTTTTGGAGGATTTAAGGATTCCCGAAGACAAGCAAAGAGCAGATCTAGAGATTATATAATGATAAGAACTTTTAGCAAACAAAATAGCCCCTAAACAAGGAATGAAAGGACCCCTGGATTGAAAAACCCAATAGGACTTAGCTCTTAGATCAAATATACTTAAGAGTTAGGGATGCAAACTTGAAAAACTTTGATGCACTCGATGCCGAATTCACTCGCTCTCGCGATGCAGCCTGGAGAATCAAGCCTTCAACCCGGCGAATCGTCGACTTTCCATCCGATGGTCACAAAGGCAAGGGAGATCGACTTCGTTTTCCGTGGCACCTGGAGGACCTATAAGCACCCAAGTGAAGGGTTAAAATCATCAAGACACAAGTAAGAAATGAGGAACAAAAGTTGAGAATTATGGTGGATGAGGTTCTTCTTGCTAGGTGATGCAGAACAAAGAACAAAGAAGCGTATGCGGAAGTAAATTAAGATAATTCTTTTTTTTTCTTTTTTTTTTATATTTCAGAAACTGGCTTCGACTCAAAGTAAAGTAAACTAAGTTGATGGAAATAGGTAAGGATTGAAAGCACAATTTACAAGAAGCTAAATTATCAGAGTAGTTCAGAAGTAACGGATCGCTGGGGGTTGAGAAACTCCCAGACCTAGGGTTTCGCTCGGAACTTTCAACAGGATAGAAATAAAGAGAAGAGATGGTTACCAACCAGACAGTGATCTCACAGAATTTAGGTGGAAGAACACTCTGGGCAGATTGTTGGATCCTCGGATTCGGCTAACTTCGTAATGGATCCTCCAATACTGGTCTCGTGGCTGGGTCGGCTTCTCTTGAACTCAAGATCTGGGAAGAAGAAAAACATTTGATGGATTTAGAGACTCAGGAAAGGATTTACCAGTTCGAAGAACTTGAAGGCTGATGTCACTGAGATCCGGATTCTCTTGAAGGATGATTCGACTCCCTCTGAAAAGAGCTTTGGATCTGAAGTATCCGGACTGGAGCTGGAGGCTGTTGGTCGGCCTGGACTTGGAGAGAGAAGGCGTGGGAGTGGGATAGGCTAGGGTTTGGTGGATTGAGTGGATGGTGGGCGGCTTAGGGTTTTGGAGTAGAAGTGGCTAACCTAGGGTTTTGGGTTTTGGAGATCTCACACCTCCTCAAGGTTCCTGGGGAACCCGGATTTACTCCCTCATGGAGCTCAACACCTGGATGCAAGTGCGGAAGAGAGAAAACACAAAGTTTGCTCACAAAAAAAAAAGGTTGGCTTCATTCATCAGATGATTTAAACTTACAAGAGGGATTTAATTTATAGGACTTTACAAGAGAGTAGGGTTACATCTTCCCATGTGGGACTAAAGGAGGGGATCTACAAATCAGGATAATCCATACACATATGGCCGGCCAAGGTTCCAAAAAAATTGATTGGGGTTTTAAAAGGAAGGTAGATGGCGCCTTCATGCTTGGTTCTTCAAGAGAGGATTTCTTTCCTTCCATGGCTCAACTCTTTTGGACTCCTCCTTTGCTTTCTCCCAAAGTCAAGGTCCTCCCCATCTTTGTTTTGGATATTTTGGCAGGTAATGGGCACCTCCTTGAATTTCTCTCCAAGAAACTTTCTTCCCATTCATAGTTTGGCTCTTATGGAAAGTCTTGGGCCGCCCTTGTTTTGTGGATCCTTGGTTGCTTTCTCCTCAATTGGCGCATGAAAGAAGGGAGCTGCTATCTTGGGTGTGGGGACCAAAGTCTACTGGATGAAGATGTGGCGCTCCCTGGACTCAGGCGTGTGGCTGGGAGTGTGGCTAGGAGTGTGGCGCCCACTTGCTTGGCCTTGGAGAAAATGTGACACCCCAGGTGAAGTCCTAGACCACTACTGAGTCAACATGACTCAACAAAATAAAATGCAGGTAATACAGACTCAAGCTAAAATTGAGTTGATCAAGTCAACCCTTATTACAAGCCAAAAAACCTTAATTCTTCGGGAAAGGTAATCAGAGATCTAGATGGAGCTTGAAGTCTTCTTCTGAGTCTGGTGCCCGCACCAATTCTCCCAGGGTGGGAGGAACTCGACCTTGTCGAGTATGGATCATGTTGGCTCTGGTATCTCTCCAAGAGGTCTGGGTCCAATTCTTGTAATTCTTCTCGGGAGATCCAAGAGTCATCAGAATCTGGCCTTCCTTGCCAGCGGACCAGGTATCTTTGGTATCCTCGATTACGAGTAGAGATAACCTGATCATCCAGGATCTTTTCAATCTGCTCTTTCCTCACAGGCCAGTTGTTGGTGGACACACAGGGTGGGTTTACTCTCAAGAGCAGGATTAGGTTCAAAAGCCTCACTGGGAATCACAGCTGGCTCTCTATACTCTACTAGGTCTGTAATGTTGAAAGTGGAGCTAATGCTAGTTCTGGAGGCAACTCGAGCACATAGGCATTGGATCCTACTCTCTTCACCACTCTAAATGGTCCAGCTCCTCTAGCATGTAACTTTCTAACGGTTCCAGGAGGAAACCGTTCAGGCCTTAACCTAATCATTACATAGTCTCCTTCATCAAAGTTTTGACTCGCCTTTGAGAATCAGCCAACTTCTTATAAGTTTCATTACTTAAATTATTTTGGCTTGAATTTCTTTATGCAAGTCTTTTATATGCTGTGCAAAAACTTCGGCAGACTCGGAGACCCGTGTGTGGATTGGTAAAGGAGCTAGGTCAAGAGGTGTGTGAGGTTTGTAACCATGCATAATTCAAACGGACTCTTACCGTAGACCTATTGACCGAGTCATTATATGCAAATTCAGCTCTAGGTAAGTACAAATCCCAGTTCCTAATGTTTTCACCAACAAGACACCTTAACAGATTGCCTAAACTATGGTTCACTACTTCGGTTTGGCCATCAGTCTGGGGATGATAGGTAGTTGAAAACTTAAGTTTTGTCCCTAACTTATGCCAAAGGGTTTCCAGAAATAGCTGGTGAACCGGACATCCCTATCTGAAACAATGGTCTTGGGTAGCCATGGAGTCGAACTATCTAATTAAAGAACAGGGTGGTACCTTGGACGCATCAAATGTTTGGGAACAAGGCAAGAATGGGCCATCTTGGAAAATTGGTCTACTACAACACAGATAGAGTCATGCCTCCTCTGGGTCTTAGGCAAACCTAACACAAAGTCCATGCTCACATCTTGCCAAGGACGATCTAGGACAGGGAGTGGGGTATAAAGGCCGGTGTTCTGTTTTCGCTGTTTGGCAACAGCGCAGGTCCGACACTAGCCACAATGTGTGCTACATCTCTTTTAAGCTAGGCCAGAAAAAATGGTCTTCAATAGCCAGGGTGGTCTTATCTTTTCCGAAATGGCCAGCTAAACCTCAGCATGAGTTTCCCAAATCAAAAATTCCCTAAGAGAGGTTCTAGGGATGCAAAGCCTATTCTTAAATAACAGAAAGCCATCTAAAAGGGAATAATCCTTATGTTCACTAGATGGTCCTTGAGTTAGATCCTGGTACACAATCTTAAAATCTGGACACGACTCATATTCCTCTTTGATTGCTCAAACCCTATGACTTCAGCCCTAACATAATTCAACAATAAAGATCGACGATAAGGCATCAGCTACCTTATTTTCAGACCCAGACTTATGCTTCAAAACAAAAGTATAGGACTGGATATACTCTACCCACTTAGCATGCCTAGGGTTGAGCTTCTTCTGAGATTCAAGAATCTAAGAGCCTCATGGTCCGAAAAACATAGCACAAATTCTTGCGGTAGCAAATAATGTCTCCAGTAACGCAAAGCTTGCACTACCGCATAAAATTCCTTATCATAGGTAGAATACCCAGCTTAGCATCATTAAGTTTTTCACTAAAGAATGCTACGGGATGGTTCTCTTGGCTTAGGACTCCACCTATACCTACTCCTGAAGCATCACAGGCAACCTCAAATACCTTTGAAAAGTTCGGTAACCTCAAAATGGGTGCCTGGGTCATCCTATCCTTAAGATCTAGGAAGGCTTTATGGGCTGCTTTGGTCCACTGAAATTCCCCTTCCTAATACAGTCTGTGATAGGAGCAACTACAGTACTAAAACCCTTGATGAATCGCCTATAGAAGGTAGCCAAGCCATGGAAACTTCTGACTTCATGCACACTGGTCGGCTCTGGCCATTCTACTATGGACCTAATCTTTTCAGGATCGGCAGCCACGCCGTCAGGGGGTTACAACAAAACCAAGGAAGATAATTCTACTGGTCATAAATTCATACTTTTTGAGATTACCGTAGAGACTATCATTCCTCAAAACTTGGCAGACTTGTCTAAGGTGGCCTAGGTGATCTACAGGGGTCTTAAATAGATCAGGATGTCATCAAAATAGATCACTACAAATCCCTATGAAAGCTCTAAGTACCTGGGTCATAATCGCATGAAAGTACTAGGGCATTGGACAACCCAAAAGGCATAACAACCCATTCAAAGAGACCATCCTTAGTTTTGAAGGCGGTTCTCCACTCATCCCCTGGTCTAATCCTAACCTGATGATAGCCGCTCTTGAGATCAATTTAGAAAAAACCATGGCACCGGCCATCATATCTAGCATATCATCTAGTCTAGGGATGGGGAACCTATACTTGATTATGATTTTATTGATGGCACGACTATCAACATCCTTCACATCCTTCACGTGCCATGAACCCTTCAATTCGCCAACCTGGGTTCTTTATGCTCAGATGGATTCAATAATGGGGCAAGTTGGGTAAAGTAGCTCCTGGGACAAATCTATGGAATGCTGAATATCCCTAAGAGATGGAAGGTGGTCTGGCAGATCCTCGGAAAAAACATCCTCAAATTCTTCTAATAAAGGCTTGACTTCCTGAGGAGGCTCTGAGGGTGTAGGAGTCCTAAGTTCCTTAGCAGTCAACATCCAAATGGGGTGAACCACTATGAATTTCTTGTTCTAGATCCTTGGCACTAATTAGGTTCACTCCAGTCTTCATTTCTCTGACCTTACTGATTCCTTTAGCTACCTTGTCCTTAGGAGGGACTGAATGGATTGTGATTTTCTTCCCATTGAAACTAAAGACACAGGTGTTGGATTTTCCTAAGAGGGTGGCATCATGATCATACAACCAAGGTCTTCCAAGAATTATATTGCTCACCCCCATGGGCAGGACATCACACCAAATCTTCTCTTGATAGGATTGCATTTGGATTTGGACCTGACATCTAGACTGGATGGGTATAGAGGTAGTCTACCCAAGAAACCTTATAGGGGTTGGGGTGGGGAACTGGCGTTAAGCCTAACATTTTGACAGTGCTAGTAGAAATGGCATTCACACAGCTCCCACTATCTATGATGATTTTACATACCTTATCCCCTAGTTTAAGGAAAGTCTGTAGGATGTTAGTCCTACGCCAATCTTCCTGAACTTTAGTCTGGGACAGGATGCATCTTACAACCCCTAATTGGTCAGACTCTGTGGTTTCTTCCTCTCCTCATACTCATCGACCAAATTCATTCCGGCCTCATAAACTTCTTCTTCAAACTCCTCATTGGGCTCAGAATTCTCTTCTCCTCCCTCTTCTATATACAGGGATCTACGAGGGCACTGGCTAGAAACATGACCTACCTTATGGCACTTAAAACAAGCTATGGCTGTGCACTGGTTGGAGATATGACCTGGCTTCTGGCACTTAAAATAGATGATACTAGGGGTTCTCTGGGTGTCAGGTCCCTTACCTTTGTCCATGGGCCTAGGGGTGGGAATTCCCTGATTAGGCTTGCTAGGGGTAACCTGGCTAGGTCCATTTCTTGGGATTGGGGCACTAATCCTAGAAGGCATGGGTCCTCTCTGAAACTTCTCAGTGTTCAGTGCAATCTGATAGGCTTGGTCTAGGTCAGTAACCTCTCTCAGAAATAACTCTCTCTTAATGTCTTCCCTAAGTCCAGCCCTAAATCTAGACAAAGTGACCTCATGGGCTTCACTCACATCACATCTCATCAGGTACTCATCAAAGGTGGTTATGTAGTCTAATACAGATCGGTTCCCTTGTTTCAAAGTCTGCCATTGGTCTAACAGATTTTGCTGGTATGAAATGGGTAGGTACTGTCTCTAAGCTTCTCTTTCATACCCTGCCAAGTGGTGGTATGGGCTCTACATTTCGTCTTCTAGGGGTCAGCTCAATGTTCCCCCAGTATAACCTAGCTTGACGTACTAACTTCATCTTGGCAAACTTGAATTTCCTCTCCTCAGACATGGCATACCACTCAAAGTACTGGTCCATCTCACCCTCCAATCAGAATACACCTTAGGGTTTAAACTACCATCAAAAGTGGGTGCATCTAACTTGATGTTTCAAATGAACCTATCATCTCTATCCTCAGGTTCTGGGTCAGGCCTCCTATGATTAGGTTCAGGATCTCGGTATAAAGGTTTTCTAGGTTCTTGGTGTGGGTGAGGTTGAGGCACATTAAAATCTGTGTCAGGAATCCAATTCCGATGCCTAGGTTCCTCTAGCAATTGGACTCGATCCCTAAGCTGGGCAAAATCCTCATGGACTTGTTCTTTAAACTGGGCAACAGTGGTAGTCACATCCTGACTCAGTTTGTTCATACTCTCAGTAAGAGCTCTAACCATGGCCACTAAATCAGGTTGGGTTTGACCAGGTTGGTAGGGCACTCCATTCCGGGTAGACATGATGCAAGCAAACACACAAAATGAGACTCAACTGAACGACTACGGGCTAACTAGACCTAGAGCCCAAACTAGATGCCCAATCAGAGTGGCAAGCTAACCTATAGTAACTCAGGACTCAACCAGGCAGGTGTAAGGGGAGTGTTAGGTCCCTAGATGCCAATCCTAGACACCAATCAGCGATTGGCCAGGTAGGCGGACCAGCACACAAGCCCTTCGGGATGGAATCCCTGAACCACCGTTCTAGACACTGAGTACAAAGCACACACAGAGTAACCAGACAAACTGACTCAACACTAGCCTTGACCCGACTTGTTGATGTTCTAGCCCACTAGGAAAATTAGGTCTAATAATTTTAAGATTAAAGGCTTAGGTTCGAATGAGTGGGTGGTGGTTTTGGGCTAAGGAGAGGTTATCAACTCCTCCCCTTATCTTAGATGCTCAAATGCCCTTAAGATGAATTAAGAGATGATCACTCGAAAATAATTGAATTGCAGAAATACAAAAACAGAGTTGCAGTAATTTAATTCTCAGAAATCTCACGGAAACCAATAAATCACAGGAAAATTATGCAAAATAGTTTCAATTATACTGGTTTCAGCAAAATAAAAATCACCAAATTTGGACTTACTTGCAGTAAGAAATAATTCCTGCAACAGGGAAATTACGGGCTGAAAATAGAGTACTTCCCCGTTTACAATTCCTGCTACGAAGTTGTAACCCAACGGATCCCCTACACGCCCTAGGAACACCCCGTGGAATGGGAAGAGGAGGTTTGCACCTCGCTTCATTCCTAGGACCGGACGTCCTGGGGAGTCTACTTCGAGCAGACAAGTAAAAGAGAGAGACTCAAGCAAGCAATCGACACAGAAACCCTAGATAGGGCTCTGATACCAAAAATGATGCAGAACAAAGAACAAAGAAGCGTATGCGGAAGTAAATTTAAGATTAATTCTTTTTTTTTTTCTCTTTTTTTTTATATATTTCAGAAATTGGCTTCGACTCAAAGTAAAGTTAAACTAAGTTGATGGAAACTAGGTAAGGACTAGGTAAGGATTAAAGCACAATTTACAAGAAGCTAAATTATCAGAGTAGTTCAGAAGTAACGGATCGCTGGGGGTTGAGAAACTCCCAGACCTAGGGTTTCGCTCTGAACTTTCAACAGGACAGAAATAAAGAGAAGAGATGGTTACCAACCAGACAGTGATCTCACAAAATTTGGGTGGAAAACTCTCTCGGGCAGATTGTTGGATCCTCGGATTCGGCTAACTTCGTAATGGATCCTCCAATACTGGTCTTGTGGCTGGGTCGGCTTCTCTTGAACTCAAGATCTGGGAAGAAGAAAAACAAGTGATGGATTTAGAGACTCAGGAAAGGATTTACCAGTTCGAAGAACTTGAAGGCTGATGTCGCTGAGATCCGGATTCTCTTGAAGGATGATTCGACTCCCTCTGAAAAGAGCTTTGGATCTGAAGTATCCGAACTGGAGCTGGAGGCTGGTGGTCGGCCTGGACTTGGAGAGAGAAAGGCCGTGGGAGGTGGGATAGGCTAGGGTTTGGTGGATTGAGTGGATGGTGGGCGGCTAGGGTTTTGGAGTAGAAGTGGCTAACCTAGGGTTTGGGTTTTGGAGATCTCACACCTCCTCAAGGTTCCTGGGGAACCCGGATTTACTCCCTCATGGAGCTCAACACCTGGATGCAAGTGCGGAAGAGAGAAAACACAAAGTTTGCTCACAAAAAAAAGGTTGGCTTCATTCATCAGATTGATTTAAACTTACAAGAGGGATTTAATTTATAGGACTTTACAAGAGAGTAGGGTTTTACATCTTCCCATGTGGGACTAAAGGAGGGGATCTACAAATCAGGATAATCCATACACATATGGCCGGCCAAGGTTCCAAAAAAATTGATTTGGGTTTTAAAAGGAAGGTAGATGGCGCCTTCATGCTTGGTTCTTCAAGAGAGGATTTCTTTCCTTCCATGGCTCAACTCTTTTGGACTCCTCCTTTGCTTTCTCCCAAAGTCAAGGTCCTTCCCATCTTTGTTTTGGATATTTTTGGCAGGTAATGGGCACCTCCTTGAAGTTCTCTCCAAGAAACTTTCTTCCCATTCATAGTTTGGCTCTTATGGAAAGTCTTGGGCCGCCCCCTTGTTTTGTGGATCCTTGGTTGCTTTCTCCTCAATTGGCGCATGAAAGAAGGGAGCTGCTATCTGTGGTGTGGGGACCAAAGTCTACTGGATGAAGATGTGGCGCTCCCTGGACTCAGGCGTGTGGCTGGGAGTGTGGCTAGGAGTGTGGCGCCCACTTGCTTGGCCTTGGAGAAAATGTGACACCCCAGGTTGAAGTCCTAGACCACTACTGAGTCAACATGACTCAACAAAATAAAATGCAGGTAATACAGACTCAAGCTAAAATTGAGTTGATCAAGTCAACCCTTATTACAAGCCAAAAAACCTTAATTCTTCGGGAAAGGTTAATCAGAGATCTAGATGGAGCTCTGAAGTCTTCTTCTGAGTCTGGTGCCCGCACCAATTCTCCCAGGGTGGGAGGAACTCGACCTTGTCGAGTATGGATCATGTTGGCTCTGGTATCTCTCCAAGAGGTCTGGGTCCAATTCTTGTAATTCTTCTCGGGAGATCCAAGAGTCATCAGAATCTGGCCTTCCTTGCCAGCGGACCAGGTATCTTTGGTATCCTCGATTACGAGTAGAGATAACCTGATCATCCAGGATCTTTTCAATCTGCTCTTTCCTCACAGGCCAGTTTGTTGGTGGACACACAGGGTTGGGTTTACTCTCAAGAGCAGGATTAGGTTCAAAAGCCTCACTGGGAATCACAGCTGGCTCTCTATACTCTACTAGGTCTGTAATGTTGAAAGTGGAGCTAATGCCTAGTTCTGGAGGCAACTCGAGCACATAGGCATTGGATCCTACTCTCTTCACCACTCTAAATGGTCCAGCTCCTCTAGCATGTAACTTTCTAACGGTTCCAGGAGGAAACCGTTCAGGCCTTAACCTAATCATTACATAGTCTCCTTCATCAAAAGTTTTGACTCGCCTTTGAGAATCAGCCAACTTCTTATAAGTTTCATTACTTAAATTTATTTTGGCTTGAATTTCTTTATGCAAGTCTTTTATATGCTGTGCAAAAACTTCGGCAGACTCGGAGACCCGTGTGTGGATTGGTAAAGGAGCTAGGTCAAGAGGTGTGTGAGGTTTGTAACCATGCATAATTTCAAACGGACTCTTACCCGTAGACCTATTGACCGAGTCATTATATGCAAATTCAGCTCTAGGTAAGTACAAATCCCAGTTCCTAATGTTTTCACCAACAAGACACCTTAACAGATTGCCTAAACTATGGTTCACTACTTCGGTTTGGCCATCAGTCTGGGGATGATAGGTAGTTGAAAACTTAAGTTTTGTCCCTAACTTATGCCAAAGGGTTTTCCAGAAATAGCTGGTGAACCGGACATCCCTATCTGAAACAATGATCTTGGGTAGGCCATGGAGTCGAACTATCTCATTAAAGAACAGGGTGGCTACCTTGGACGCATCAAATGTTTGGGAACAAGGCAAGAAATGGGCCATCTTGGAAAATTGGTCTACTACAACACAGATAGAGTCATGCCTCCTCTGGGTCTTAGGCAAACCTAACACAAAGTCCATGCTCACATCTTGCCAAGGACGATCTAGGACAGGGAGTGGGGTATAAAGGCCGGTGTTCTGTTTTCGCTGTTTGGCAACAGCGCAGGTCCGACACCTAGCCACAATGTGTGCTACATCTCTTTTTAAGCTAGGCCAGAAAAAATGGTCTTCAATAGCCAGGGTGGTCTTATCTTTTCCGAAATGGCCAGCTAAACCTCCAGCATGAGTTTCCCAAATCAAAAATTCCCTAAGAGAGGTTCTAGGGATGCAAAGCCTATTCTTAAATAACAGAAAGCCATCTAAAAGGGAATAATCCTTATGTTCACTAGATGGTCCTTGAGTTAGATCCTGGTACACAATCTTAAAATCTGGACACGACTCATATTCCTCTTTGATTTGCTCAAACCCTATGACTTCAGCCCTAACATAATTCAACAATAAAGATCGACGACTAAGGGCATCAGCTACCTTATTTTCAGACCCAGACTTATGCTTCAAAACAAAAGTATAGGACTGGATATACTCTACCCACTTAGCATGCCTAGGGTTGAGCTTCTTCTGAGAATTCAAGAATCTAAGAGCCTCATGGTCCGAAAACAGCACAAATTCTTGCGGTAGCAAATAATGTCTCCAGTAACGCAAAGCTTGCACTACCGCATAAAATTCCTTATCATAGGTAGAATACCCAAGCTTAGCATCATTAAGTTTTTCACTAAAGAATGCTACGGGATGGTTCTCTTGGCTTAGGACTCCACCTATACCTACTCCTGAAGCATCACAGGCAACCTCAAATACCTTTGAAAAGTTCGGTAACCTCAAAATGGGTGCCTGGGTCATCCTATCCTTAAGATCTAGGAAGGCTTTATGGGCTGCTTTGGTCCACTGAAATTCTCCCTTCCTAATACAGTCTGTGATAGGAGCAACTACAGTACTAAACCCCTTGATGAATCGCCTATAGAAGGTAGCCAAGCCATGGAAACTTCTGACTTCATGCACACTGGTCGGCTCTGGCCATTCTACTATGGACCTAATCTTTTCAGGATCGGCAGCCACGCCGTCAGGGGTTACAACAAAACCAAGGAAGATAATTCTACTGGTCATAAATTCATACTTTTTGAGATTACCGTAGAGACTATCATTCCTCAAAACTTGGCAGACTTGTCTAAGGTGGCCTAGGTGATCTACAGGGGTCTTACTATAGATCAGGATGTCATCAAAATAGATCACTACAAAATTCCCTATGAAAGCTCTAAGTACCTGGGTCATAATCGTCATGAAAGTACTAGGGGCATTGGACAACCCAAAAGGCATAACAACCCATTCAAAGAGACCATCCTTAGTTTTGAAGGCGGTTCTCCACTCATCCCCTGGTCTAATCCTAACCTGATGATAGCCGCTCTTGAGATCAATTTTAGAAAAAACCATGGCACCGGCCATCATATCTAGCATATCATCTAGTCTAGGGATGGGGAACCTATACTTGATTATGATTTTATTGATGGCACGACTATCAACACACATCCTTCACGTGCCATCCTTCTTCGGGGTTAGAAGTGCAGGGACTGCACAAGGGCTAAGACTCTCTCTAATGAACCCCTTCCTCAACAATTCGCCAACCTGCTTTTGCAGTTCTTTATGCTCAGATGGATTCACCCTATAATGGGGCAAGTTGGGTAAAGTAGCTCCTGGGACTAAATCTATGGAATGCTGAATATCCCTAAGAGATGGAAGGTGGTCTGGCAGATCCTCGGAAAAAACATCCTCAAATTCTTCTAATAAAGGCTTGACTTCCTGAGGAGGCTCTGAGGGTGTAGGAGTCCTAAGTTCCTTAGCAGTCAACATCCAAATGGGTGAACCACTATGAATTTCTTGTTCTAGATCCTTGGCACTAATTAGGTTCACTCCAGTCTTCATTTCTCTGACCTTACTGATTCCTTTAGCTACCTTGTCCTTAGGAGGGACTGAATGGATTGTGATTTTCTTCCCATTGAAACTAAAGACACAGGTGTTGGATTTTCCTAAGAGGGTGGCATCATGATCATACAACCAAGGTCTTCCAAGAATTATATTGCTCACCCCCATGGGCAGGACATCACACCAAATCTTCTCTTGATAGGATTGCATTTGGATTTGGACCTGACATCTAGACTGGATGGGTATAGAGGTAGTCTACCCAAGAAACCTTATAGGGGTTGGGGTGGGGAACTGGCGTTAAGCCTAACATTTTGACAGTGCTAGTAGAAATGGCATTCACACAGCTCCCACTATCTATGATGATTTTACATACCTTATCCCCTAGTTTAAGGAAAGTCTGTAGGATGTTAGTCCTACGCCAATCTTCCTGAACTTTAGTCTGGGACAGGATGCATCTTACAACCCCTAATTGGTCAGACTCTGTGGTTTCTTCCTCTCCTTCATACTCATCGACCAAATTCATTCCGGCCTCATAAACTTCTTCTTCAAACTCCTCATTGGGCTCAGAATTCTCTTCTCCTCCCTCTTCTATATACAGGGATCTACGAGGGCACTGGCTAGAAACATGACCTACCTTATGGCACTTAAAACAAGCTATGGCTGTGCACTGGTTGGAGATATGACCTGGCTTCTGGCACTTAAAATAGATGATACTAGGGGTTCTCTGGGTGTCAGGTCCCTTACCTTTGTCCATGGGCCTAGGGGTGGGAATTCCCTGATTAGGCTTGCTAGGGGTAACCTGGCTAGGTCCATTTCTTGGGATTGGGGCACTAATCCTAGAAGGCATGGGTCCTCTCTGAAACTTCTCAGTGTTCAGTGCAATCTGATAGGCTTGGTCTAGGTCAGTAACCTCTCTCAGAAATAACTCTCTCTTAATGTCTTCCCTAAGTCCAGCCCTAAATCTAGACAAAGTGACCTCATGGGCTTCACTCACATCACATCTCATCAGGTACTCATCAAAGGTGGTTATGTAGTCTAATACAGATCGGTTCCCTTGTTTCAAAGTCTGCCATTGGTCTAACAGATTTTGCTGGTATGAAATGGGTAGGTACTTGTCTCTAAGCTTCTCTTTCATACCCTGCCAAGTGGTTATGGGCTCTACATTTCGTCTTCTAGGGGTCAGCTCAATGTTCCCCCAGTATAACCTAGCTTGACGTACTAACTTCATCTTGGCAAACTTGAATTTCCTCTCCTCAGACATGGCATACCACTCAAAGTACTGGTCCATCTCACCCTCCCAATCAGAATACACCTTAGGGTTTAAACTACCATCAAAAGTGGGTGCATCTAACTTGATGTTTCAAATGAACCTATCATCTCTATCCTCAGGTTCTGGGTCAGGCCTCCTATGATTAGGTTCAGGATCTCGGTATAAAGGTTTTCTAGGTTCTTGGTGTGGGTGAGGTTGAGGCACATTAAAATCTGTGTCAGGAATCCAATTCCGATGCCTAGGTTCCTCTAGCAATTGGACTCGATCCCTAAGCTGGGCAAAATCCTCATGGACTTGTTCTTTAAACTGGGCAACAGTGGTAGTCACATCCTGACTCAGTTTGTTCATACTCTCAGTAAGAGCTCTAACCATGGCCACTAAATCAGGTTGGGTTTGACCAGGTTGGTAGGGCACTCCATTCCGGGTAGACATGATGCAAGCAAACACACAAAATGAGACTCAACTGAACGACTACGGGCTAACTAGACCTAGAGCCCAAACTAGATGCCCAATCAGAGTGGCAAGCTAACCTATAGTAACTCAGGACTCAACCAGGCAGGTGTAAGGGGAGTGTTAGGTCCCTAGATGCCAATCCTAGACACCAATCAGCGATTGGCCAGGTAGGCGGACCAGCACACAAGCCCTTCGGGATGGAATCCCTGAACCACCGTTCTAGACACTGAGTACAAAGCACACACAGAGTAACCAGACAAACTGACTCAACACTAGCCTTGACCCGACTTGTTGATGTTCCTAGCCCACTAGGAAAAATTAGGTCTAATTAATTTTAAGATTAAAGGCTTAGGTTCGAATGAGTGGGTGGTGGTTTTGGGCTAAGGAGAGGTTATCAACTCCTCCCCTTATCTTAGATGCTCAAATGCCCTTAAGATGAATTAAGAGATGATCACTCGAAAATAATTGAATTGCAGAAATACAAAAACAGAGTTGCAGTAATTTAATTCTCAGAAATCTCACGGAAACCAATAAATCACAGGAAAATTATGCAAAATAGTTTCAATTATACTGGTTTCAGCAAAATAAAAATCACCAAATTTGGACTTACTTGCAGTAAGAAATAATTCCTGCAACAGGGAAATTACGGGCTGAAAATAGAGTACTTCCCCGTTTACAATTCCTGCTACGAAGTTGTAACCCAACGGATCCCCTACACGCCCTAGGAACACCCCGTGGAATGGGAAGAGGAGGTTTGCACCTCGCTTCATTCCTAGGACCGGACGTCCTGGGGAGTCTACTTCGAGCAGACAAAGTAAAAAGAGAGAGACTCAAGCAAGCAATCGACACAGAAACCCTAGATAGGGCTCTGATACCAAAAATGATGCAGAACAAAGAACAAAGAAGCGTATGCGGAAGTAAATTTAAGATTAATTCTTTTTTTTTTTCTCTTTTTTTTTATATATTTCAGAAATTGGCTTCGACTCAAAGTAAAGTTAAACTAAGTTGATGGAAACTAGGTAAGGATTAAAAGCACAATTTACAAGAAGCTAAATTATCAGAGTAGTTCAGAAGTAACGGATCGCTGGGGGTTGAGAAACTCCCAGACCTAGGGTTTCGCTCTGAACTTTCAACAGGACAGAAATAAAGAGAAGAGATGGTTACCAACCAGACAGTGATCTCACAAAATTTGGGTGGAAAAACTCTCTCGGGCAGATTGTTGGATCCTCGGATTCGGCTAACTTCGTAATGGATCCTCCAATACTGGTCTTGTGGCTGGGTCGGCTTCTCTTGAACTCAAGATCTGGGAAGAAGAAAAACAAGTGATGGATTTAGAGACTCAGGAAAGGATTTACCAGTTCGAAGAACTTGAAGGCTGATGTCGCTGAGATCCGGATTCTCTTGAAGGATGATTCGACTCCCTCTGAAAAGAGCTTTGGATCTGAAGTATCCGAACTGGAGCTGGAGGCTGGTGGTCGGCCTGGACTTGGAGAGAGAAAGGCCGTGGGAGGTGGGATAGGCTAGGGTTTGGTGGATTGAGTGGATGGTGGGCGGCTAGGGTTTTGGAGTAGAAGTGGCTAACCTAGGGTTTGGGTTTTGGAGATCTCACACCTCCTCAAGGTTCCTGGGGAACCCGGATTTACTCCCTCATGGAGCTCAACACCTGGATGCAAGTGCGGAAGAGAGAAAACACAAAGTTTGCTCACAAAAAAAAAGGTTGGCTTCATTCATCAGATTGATTTAAACTTACAAGAGGGATTTAATTTATAGGACTTTACAAGAGAGTAGGGTTTTACATCTTCCCATGTGGGACTAAAGGAGGGGATCTACAAATCAGGATAATCCATACACATATGGCCGGCCAAGGTTCCAAAAAAAATTGATTTGGGTTTTAAAAGGAAGGTAGATGGTGCCTTCATGCTTGGTTCTTCAAGAGAGGATTTCTTTCCTTCCATGGCTCAACTCTTTTGGACTCCTCCTTTGCTTTCTCCCAAAGTCAAGGTCCTTCCCATCTTTGTTTTGGATATTTTTGGCAGGTAATGGGCACCTCCTTGAAGTTCTCTCCAAGAAACTTTCTTCCCATTCATAGTTTGGCTCTTATGGAAAGTCTTGGGCCGCCCCCTTGTTTTGTGGATCCTTGGTTGCTTTCTCCTCAATTGGCGCATGAAAGAAGGGAGCTGCTATCTGTGGTGTGGGGACCAAAGTCTACTGGATGAAGATGTGGCGCTCCCTGGACTCAGGCGTGTGGCTGGGAGTGTGGCTAGGAGTGTGGCGCCCACTTGCTTGGCCTTGGAGAAAATGTGACACCCCAGGTTGAAGTCCTAGACCACTACTGAGTCAACATGACTCAACAAAATAAAATGCAGGTAATACAGACTCAAGCTAAAATTGAGTTGATCAAGTCAACCCTTATTACAAGCCAAAAAACCTTAATTCTTCGGGAAAGGTTAATCAGAGATCTAGATGGAGCTCTGAAGTCTTCTTCTGAGTCTGGTGCCCGCACCAATTCTCCCAGGGTGGGAGGAACTCGACCTTGTCGAGTATGGATCATGTTGGCTCTGGTATCTCTCCAAGAGGTCTGGGTCCAATTCTTGTAATTCTTCTCGGGAGATCCAAGAGTCATCAGAATCTGGCCTTCCTTGCCAGCGGACCAGGTATCTTTGGTATCCTCGATTACGAGTAGAGATAACCTGATCATCCAGGATCTTTTCAATCTGCTCTTTCCTCACAGGCCAGTTTGTTGGTGGACACACAGGGTTGGGTTTACTCTCAAGAGCAGGATTAGGTTCAAAAGCCTCACTGGGAATCACAGCTGGCTCTCTATACTCTACTAGGTCTGTAATGTTGAAAGTGGAGCTAATGCCTAGTTCTGGAGGCAACTCGAGCACATAGGCATTGGATCCTACTCTCTTCACCACTCTAAATGGTCCAGCTCCTCTAGCATGTAACTTTCTAACGGTTCCAGGAGGAAACCGTTCAGGCCTTAACCTAATCATTACATAGTCTCCTTCATCAAAAGTTTTGACTCGCCTTTGAGAATCAGCCAACTTCTTATAAGTTTCATTACTTAAATTTATTTTGGCTTGAATTTCTTTATGCAAGTCTTTTATATGCTGTGCAAAAACTTCGGCAGACTCGGAGACCCGTGTGTGGATTGGTAAAGGAGCTAGGTCAAGAGGTGTGTGAGGTTTGTAACCATGCATAATTTCAAACGGACTCTTACCCGTAGACCTATTGACCGAGTCATTATATGCAAATTCAGCTCTAGGTAAGTACAAATCCCAGTTCCTAATGTTTTCACCAACAAGACACCTTAACAGATTGCCTAAACTATGGTTCACTACTTCGGTTTGGCCATCAGTCTGGGGATGATAGGTAGTTGAAAACTTAAGTTTTGTCCCTAACTTATGCCAAAGGGTTTTCCAGAAATAGCTGGTGAACCGGACATCCCTATCTGAAACAATGATCTTGGGTAGGCCATGGAGTCGAACTATCTCATTAAAGAACAGGGTGGCTACCTTGGACGCATCAAATGTTTGGGAACAAGGCAAGAAATGGGCCATCTTGGAAAATTGGTCTACTACAACACAGATAGAGTCATGCCTCCTCTGGGTCTTAGGCAAACCTAACACAAAGTCCATGCTCACATCTTGCCAAGGACGATCTAGGACAGGGAGTGGGGTATAAAGGCCGGTGTTCTGTTTTCGCTGTTTGGCAACAGCGCAGGTCCGACACCTAGCCACAATGTGTGCTACATCTCTTTTTAAGCTAGGCCAGAAAAAATGGTCTTCAATAGCCAGGGTGGTCTTATCTTTTCCGAAATGGCCAGCTAAACCTCCAGCATGAGTTTCCCAAATCAAAAATTCCCTAAGAGAGGTTCTAGGGATGCAAAGCCTATTCTTAAATAACAGAAAGCCATCTAAAAGGGAATAATCCTTATGTTCACTAGATGGTCCTTGAGTTAGATCCTGGTACACAATCTTAAAATCTGGACACGACTCATATTCCTCTTTGATTTGCTCAAACCCTATGACTTCAGCCCTAACATAATTCAACAATAAAGATCGACGACTAAGGGCATCAGCTACCTTATTTTCAGACCCAGACTTATGCTTCAAAACAAAAGTATAGGACTGGATATACTCTACCCACTTAGCATGCCTAGGGTTGAGCTTCTTCTGAGAATTCAAGAATCTAAGAGCCTCATGGTCCGAAAACAGCACAAATTCTTGCGGTAGCAAATAATGTCTCCAGTAACGCAAAGCTTGCACTACCGCATAAAATTCCTTATCATAGGTAGAATACCCAAGCTTAGCATCATTAAGTTTTTCACTAAAGAATGCTACGGGATGGTTCTCTTGGCTTAGGACTCCACCTATACCTACTCCTGAAGCATCACAGGCAACCTCAAATACCTTTGAAAAGTTCGGTAACCTCAAAATGGGTGCCTGGGTCATCCTATCCTTAAGATCTAGGAAGGCTTTATGGGCTGCTTTGGTCCACTGAAATTCTCCCTTCCTAATACAGTCTGTGATAGGAGCAACTACAGTACTAAACCCCTTGATGAATCGCCTATAGAAGGTAGCCAAGCCATGGAAACTTCTGACTTCATGCACACTGGTCGGCTCTGGCCATTCTACTATGGACCTAATCTTTTCAGGATCGGCAGCCACGCCGTCAGGGGTTACAACAAAACCAAGGAAGATAATTCTACTGGTCATAAATTCATACTTTTTGAGATTACCGTAGAGACTATCATTCCTCAAAACTTGGCAGACTTGTCTAAGGTGGCCTAGGTGATCTACAGGGGTCTTACTATAGATCAGGATGTCATCAAAATAGATCACTACAAAATTCCCTATGAAAGCTCTAAGTACCTGGGTCATAATCGTCATGAAAGTACTAGGGGCATTGGACAACCCAAAAGGCATAACAACCCATTCAAAGAGACCATCCTTAGTTTTGAAGGCGGTTCTCCACTCATCCCCTGGTCTAATCCTAACCTGATGATAGCCGCTCTTGAGATCAATTTTAGAAAAAACCATGGCACCGGCCATCATATCTAGCATATCATCTAGTCTAGGGATGGGGAACCTATACTTGATTATGATTTTATTGATGGCACGACTATCAACACACATCCTTCACGTGCCATCCTTCTTCGGGGTTAGAAGTGCAGGGACTGCACAAGGGCTAAGACTCTCTCTAATGAACCCCTTCCTCAACAATTCGCCAACCTGCTTTTGCAGTTCTTTATGCTCAGATGGATTCACCCTATAATGGGGCAAGTTGGGTAAAGTAGCTCCTGGGACTAAATCTATGGAATGCTGAATATCCCTAAGAGATGGAAGGTGGTCTGGCAGATCCTCGGAAAAAACATCCTCAAATTCTTCTAATAAAGGCTTGACTTCCTGAGGAGGCTCTGAGGGTGTAGGAGTCCTAAGTTCCTTAGCAGTCAACATCCAAATGGGTGAACCACTATGAATTTCTTGTTCTAGATCCTTGGCACTAATTAGGTTCACTCCAGTCTTCATTTCTCTGACCTTACTGATTCCTTTAGCTACCTTGTCCTTAGGAGGGACTGAATGGATTGTGATTTTCTTCCCATTGAAACTAAAGACACAGGTGTTGGATTTTCCTAAGAGGGTGGCATCATGATCATACAACCAAGGTCTTCCAAGAATTATATTGCTCACCCCCATGGGCAGGACATCACACCAAATCTTCTCTTGATAGGATTGCATTTGGATTTGGACCTGACATCTAGACTGGATGGGTATAGAGGTAGTCTACCCAAGAAACCTTATAGGGGTTGGGGTGGGGAACTGGCGTTAAGCCTAACATTTTGACAGTGCTAGTAGAAATGGCATTCACACAGCTCCCACTATCTATGATGATTTTACATACCTTATCCCCTAGTTTAAGGAAAGTCTGTAGGATGTTAGTCCTACGCCAATCTTCCTGAACTTTAGTCTGGGACAGGATGCATCTTACAACCCCTAATTGGTCAGACTCTGTGGTTTCTTCCTCTCCTTCATACTCATCGACCAAATTCATTCCGGCCTCATAAACTTCTTCTTCAAACTCCTCATTGGGCTCAGAATTCTCTTCTCCTCCCTCTTCTATATACAGGGATCTACGAGGGCACTGGCTAGAAACATGACCTACCTTATGGCACTTAAAACAATCTATGGCTGTGCACTGGTTGGAGATATGACCTGGCTTCTGGCACTTAAAACAGATGATACTAGGGGTTCTCTGGGTGTCAGGTGCCTTACCTTTGTCCATGGGCCTAGGGGTGGGAATTCCCTGATTAGGCTTGCTAGGGGTAACCTGGCTAGGTCCATTTCTTGGGATTGGGGCACTAATCCTAGAAGGCATGGGTCCTCTCTGAAACTTCTCAGTGTTCAGTGCAATCTGATAGGCTTGGTCTAGGTCAGTAACCTCTCTCAGAAATAACTCTCTCTTAATGTCTTCCCTAAGTCCAGCCCTAAATCTAGACAAAGTGACCTCATGGGCTTCACTCACATCACATCTCATCAGGTACTCATCAAAGGTGGTTATGTAGTCTAATACAGATCGGTTCCCTTGTTTCAAAGTCTGCCATTGGTCTAACAGATTTTGCTGGTATGAAATGGGTAGGTACTTGTCTCTAAGCTTCTCTTTCATACCCTGCCAAGTGGTTATGGGCTCTACATTTCGTCTTCTAGTGGTCAGCTCAATGTTCCCCCAATATAACCTAGCTTGACGTACTAACTTCATCTTGGCAAACTTGAATTTCCTCTCCTCAGACATGGCATACCACTCAAAGTACTGGTCCATCTCACCCTCCCAATCAGAATACACCTTAGGGTTTAAACTACCATCAAAAGTGGGTGCATCTAACTTGATGTTTCAAATGAACCTATCATCTCTATCCTCAGGTTCTGGGTCAGGCCTCCTATGATTAGGTTCAGGATCTCGGTATAAAGGTTTTCTAGGTTCTTGGTGTGGGTGAGGTTGAGGCACATTAAAATCTGTGTCAGGAATCCAATTCCGATGCCTAGGTTCCTCTAGCAATTGGACTCGATCCCTAAGCTGGGCAAAATCCTCATGGACTTGTTCTTTAAACTGGGCAACAGTGGTAGTCACATCCTGACTCAGTTTGTTCATACTCTCAGTAAGAGCTCTAACCATGGCCACTAAATCAGGTTGGGTTTGACTAGGTTGGTAGGGCACTCCATTCCGGGTAGACATGATGCAAGCAAACACACAAAATGAGACTCAACTGAACGACTACGGGCTAACTAGACCTAGAGCCCAAACTAGATGCCCAATCAGAGTGGCAAGCTAACCTATAGTAACTCAGGACTCAGCCAGGCAGGTGTAAGGGGAGTGTTAGGTCCCTAGATGCCAATCCTAGACACCAATCAGCGATTGGCCAGGTAGGCGGACCAGCACACAAGCCCTTCGGGATGGAATCCCTGAACCACCGTTCTAGACACTGAGTACAAAGCACACACAGAGTAACCAGACAAACTGACTCAACACTAGCCTTGACCCGACTTGTTGATGTTCCTAGCCCACTAGGAAAAATTAGGTCTAATTAATTTTAAGATTAAAGGCTTAGGTTCGAATGAGTGGGTGGTGGTTTTGGGCTAAGGAGAGGTTATCAACTCCTCCCCTTATCTTAGATGCTCAAATACCCTTAAGATGAATTAAGAGATGATCACTCGAAAATAATTGAATTACAGAAATACAAAAACAGAGTTGCAGTAATTTAATTCTCAGAAATCTCACGGAAACCAATAAATCACAGGAAAATTATGCAAAATAGTTTCAATTATACTGGTTTCAGCAAAATAAAAATCACCAAATTTGGACTTACTTGCAGTAAGAAATAATTCCTGCAACAGGGAAATTACGGGCTGAAAATAGAGTACTTCCCCGTTTACAATTCCTGCTACGAAGTTGTAACCCAACGGATCCCCTACACGCCCTAGGAACACCCCGTGGAATGGGAAGAGGAGGTTTGCACCTCGCTTCATTCCTAGGACCGGACGTCCTGGGGAGTCTACTTCGAGCAGACAAAGTAAAAAGAGAGAGACTCAAGCAAGCAATCGACACAGAAACCCTAGATAGGGCTCTGATACCAAAAATGATGCAGAACAAAGAACAAAGAAGCGTATGCGGAAGTAAATTTAAGATTAATTCTTTTTTTTTTTCTCTTTTTTTTTATATATTTCAGAAATTGGCTTCGACTCAAAGTAAAGTTAAACTAAGTTGATGGAAACTAGGTAAGGATTAAAAGCACAATTTACAAGAAGCTAAATTATCAAAGTAGTTCAGAAGTAACGGATCGCTGGGGGTTGAGAAACTCCCAGACCTAGGGTTTCGCTCTGAACTTTCAACATGACAGAAATAAAGAGAAGAGATGGTTACCAACCAGACAGTGATCTCACAAAATTTGGGTGGAAAAACTCTCTCGGGCAGATTGTTGGATCCTCGGATTTGGCTAACTTCGCAATGGATCCTCCAATACTGGTCTCGTGGCTGGGTCAGCTTCTCTTGAACTCAAGATCTGGGAAGAAGAAAAACAAGTGATGGATTTAGAGACTTAGGGAAGGATTTACCAGTTCGAAGAACTTGAAGGCTGATGTCGCTGAGATCCGGATTCTCTTGAAGGCTGATTCGACTCCCTCTGGAAAGAGCTTTGGATCTGAAGTATCCGGACTGGAGCTGGAGGCTGGTGGTCGGCCTGGACTTGGAGAGAGAGAGGCCGTGGGAGGTGGGATAGGCTAGGGTTTGGTGGATTGAAGTGGATGGTGGGCGGCTAGGGTTTTGGAGTAGAAGTGGCTAACCTAGGGTTTGGGTTTTGGAGATCTCATACCACCTCAAGGTTCCTGGGGAACCCGGATTTACTCCCTCACAGAGCTCAACACCTGGATGCAAGTGCGGAAGAGAGAAAACACAAAGTTTGCTCACAAAAAAAAAAGTTGGCTTCATTCATCAGATTGATTTAAACTTACAAGAGGGGTTTAATTTATAGGACTTTACAAGAGAGTAGGGTTTTACATCTTCCCATGTGGGACTAAAGGAGGGGATCTACAAATCAGGATAATCCATACATATATGGCCGGCCAAGGTTCCAAAAAAAATTGATTTGGGTTTTAAAAGGAAGGTAGATGGCGCCTTCATGCTTGGTTCTTCAAGAGAGGATTTCTTTCCTTCCATGGCTCAACTCTTTTGGACTCCTCCTTTTCTTTCTCCCTAAGTCAAGGTCCTTCCCATCTTTGTTTTGGATATTTTTGGCAGGTAATGGGCGCCTCCTTGAAGTTCTCTCCAAGAAACTTTCTTCCCATTCATAGTTTGGCTCTTATGGAAAGTCTTGGGCCACCCCCGTGTTTTGTGGATCCTTGGTTGCTTTCTCCTCAATTGGCGCATGAAAGAAGGGAGCTGCTATATGTGGTATGGGGACCAAAGTCTACTGGATGAAGATGTGGCGCCCCCTGGACTCAGGCATGTGGCTGGGAGTGTGGCTGGGAGTGTGGCGCCCACTTGTTTGGCCTTGGAGAAAATGTGACATCCCAGGTTGAAGTCCTAGACCACTACTGAGTCAACATGACTCAACAAAATAAAATGCAGGTAATACAGACTCAAACTAAAATTGAGTTGATCAAGTCAACCCTTATTACAAGCCAAAAAACCCTAATTCTTCGGGCAAGGTTAATCAGAGATCCAGATGGAGCTCTGAAGTCTTCTTCTGAGTCTGGTGCCCGCACCACTAGGCACCCAGGTGGATCTTCCAGATCGCATCCAAACTTTAAGGTGGGAAGGTGGCTTGCGCAGAAGGATAGTAACTCAGGGCCTTTCATCCCTTGATGTCCCGAAGGATAAAGGCGCTCCCCTTCGGAGTTCCTAGTCCAGAAGACAAGGGCTAGAAGAATAACTTCTCAAACTTTTTTTCATTTCATCAATATTCAAATTCTTATAAGAGGGTTAGGGTCCTTTTATAAGCACCCAAATCTACATTCAAAATTTGAAAAGGTGAGTTACAAAGCTTGATTTGGGGGAGTGAAGAGAGGATGTTGTCTTCATGAATCAAGGGGCACCCATTTGAATTTTGAATTCCTTCTTCATGAAACTTAGCATCTAACTTTTGAATTTTGAGTCTTTTCATGAAGCTTGATCTTGGTAGCTTGATTTGTGGAGTGGAGTGAGGATGTTGTTGGCTTGGATCAAGGGGAGGCTTGATATTGGGAGTGTATTGTGGATATTGTCTACTTGGATCTAGGGGAGATTAATGGGAGTCAAACATGAATTTGAATTTTTATTTTTTCATCTTGACTTGGCCACCCAAAGGAGCTTGGTAAAGTGGTGCCTCCCCATGCCATGTGGCACCGATGATGTGGCATACCTCTTGAGTTGAAGTGGCGCCTCCCATGCCATGTGTAACTGATGATGTGGCACTCCAGTTGGCTGCCCAAAGGAGCTTGGTGAAGTGAGCCTTCCCGTGCCATGTGGCATTGATGATGTGGCACTCCTCATGAGCTGAAGTGGCACCTTCCATGCCATGTGGCACTAATGATGTGGCACTCCAGTTGGCACTCCTACTTGGTGTGGAGGAGAGGTGGCTTGACTCTTCTTTAATTAGGCTTGACTTTATTACCCACTTGTGAACCCATCTTCAAACTAGCTTAAGCCCATTTTCAAATTGACTTGTACTGTTGAACTAACTTAGCTAATTATAGGACCAATTGACCCTAACTTGACCAAATTGGCCAAGGTACATGACCAAAACAAAAATTGAAACTAGATACATGACTCAAAAATAAAATGCTCAGGCTTGAAGCCTTATTATAGGACCTAATAAATTAAAACCCTAATCCGAGATCCATAGAGGGTTGAGAAGCCTCTGTTTAATCCTGGTGCCCACACCAATTCTCCCGGGGTGGGAAGAACTCGACCTTGTCGAGTAAAGGTTGATTTGGCTTTGATATTTCTCGAGAAGGTCGGGGTCGAGGTGCTGCAAGTCCTCCAGGTAATCCACGAATCATTGGACTCCGGTCGGCCTTGCTAATAGACCAAGTAATGCTGATAGCCTTTGCCCCGGGTTATGATCGCTTGATCATCCAGGACATGCTCGATCTGTTCTCCTCTCTCGGGTAAAATTGGAGGTGGACACTCAGGATCGGGTTCACTCTCAAAGGATAGGTCTTGCCCAAATGGCTCGCTGGGTATTGTTGCCGGTTCCCTATACTCGACTAAGTCTGAGATATTGAAAGTCGAGCTAATGCCATAATCCGGGCGTAGCTCAAGCACATAGGCATTAGGGCCAACTCTCCTTATCACTTTAAAGGGGCTAATGTTGGGAATTGTGTCCTAAAGCCAATCGTCGAGGCTACAGATGGTTGTGCTATCTTTGTATTTGTATATGAGTTTTTTTTAGTAAATAAAAGTTACTTTTGGCTGTCCATCATATTTACTTTTCCTATAAAGAACTCTTGTGTGATGGAGTCCTTAGAACTACATTATTTGATATAGAGAGGATATTTCAAGTAGTTCTTAAACTGGTTCACAACCAAATGATACATTATTATAGGACGATGATGTATCAAGTGTAGGTTGTTGTATATCACATTTGTTGGTTGTCCTCTTAACCAAGGAGTGTGGAAATACTGGTATGACATGCAAGTAAAATGTGTGATATCTCACTGAACGTGACCATCTGCGGAGCTCCCTTTTGCCAAAGGGTTACTCGTGAAGGGATATGGGTATTTGTGTCCCTCGGACCGAGGTCACCATGGCAGCTTGTAAGCAACTCACTATACTTTGGTACCAGACTACCTAGATTTCTAATCCAGTGATGGAAGATTTCTGGGTACAGTTAAGTACTTGTGGAGCGGTGGTGGATCAAGATGGAATTGACCTCTTCGAATAGTTTGGAGTGAATTACTCACTATGTCTTAATTCAGCAAAACCTTGACCAGGGTAGTTCTTATGAGGAGTCACAGAACTTGTGAGGTTGAGACATGATCTGGATAAACCATATTAGGGTTAGCAATCTAACCCTAGGTCATCTTGAGCATTGTAAGGTCAAAGGGATAAATTATGCGGCAACCATATGCCAGAGGTTCTTGTGAGGTACTCTGCATCTTTGACCTATCTGGACATCGGGTATCATTGCTAGATGAGGACTTTGACTGGTACTGAAAATGTTCTAGTACTACCGGCTTAGTGTTCGAACCTATGGGTTCATACACTATAGAGGATTTCTATCTGATCTTGTGGCTTATCGATGATTGGGAATCGTTTGTCGCCATCCAAAGTCAATAAGATTGACTTTGTTCCAAGTGTCGACACTTGAAATTTTGTAGGTGTTGACACTTGGTGAAGTGTCGACACTTGGCAATTTTCTAGTGTCGACACTTCCTATGACGAATAGTTTTCTGGGAGGATTTCGTGAAGATTTTTTTTGGACAGGTTTTGACCTAGTTTGAATTTCAAATTCAAACTAGTTTTGGCTCCAGGGCTTTATGGTATGAAAGTCATACTTACCTTAATGGGTTGGACCTATTTGGAATGGCTTTGATCCTCTCCCCCATTCTCTCCCCTCATCTCTCCTCCTTCCTTCTTCTCCCTCTCATGGCTGCACCAATAAATGAGGGTCATTCTATAGGCTGCAGGGGTTACAACAATAGCAAAAGAAAACCAAGAGAAGAAATAGAGAAGGGCTGTGAGGTTTTGGAAGTGGGTGTGTGAAACCTAGCATTCAAGCTAGGTCTTGGTAAGAGAGATTTTGGGAAGGGGTTCCTGCACTCCTCCTAGTCTTCCTAGAAGAAGAAGATCAGCCAAGGATCCCGAAGAGCTAGCACTCCGAGGGAGATGATCAGAGTCGAGCCCAGGTATGGATTTCCTATAGAGGCCATACACGTGTATGGCTTGAGCACCCTCCTCCTCTTCATAGCTTCTCTCTAGCACTCTTAGAGATATAGAGGTATGACCTTTATATTTATGTTCCTTTCTTGTTTTGTTGTTATATGCATGCTAGATCTTTATACTAGTTCCTGTTACGGACAGATCGATAGATCGTTTAGATCTATCTACCGATCCTTTTGCTATGCATGCCTTAAAAATGTTTTAAAATGCATATCCCTCTGTCCCTTTTTTCTTGCATATTGTATGCTAGGTGTAGGTGTTTTTCACCTTCAATGGTATCAGAGCAATAGGTTCCTTTTTGTAGTATAATGATGCTAGCATGCTAATAACATCTCCTTTCTTTCTTAAGTACTCGGATTGAGTGCTTCACCATGGCCATCCGATCATAGGAGAGAAGTAGTGCTACAAGACCTCTCTTCCCATTCAATGGGGTCTCCTATGGCATGTAGGGGTGCTACTGTAATTGACTCTTGAAAAGAAAAATAAGAAGAAAAAAATTGTAGGTTAAAAATGTTTTAATCTAATGAAATGATCATAAAACAACTTTAGATAAGATCTAAGAGTTATTTTTTATCAGTTTTGCTTGAATGTTTGGAGAAACATTAGATTTGAAATCATAATTTTTTCATTATCTCAGGCTGTGAGTCGACACTTGGCCTTTGAAGTGTCGATTCATGGGAAAATTTCTTGAGATCTGGTTTCTATTTTTCTTCTGAGATAGGTTGAAGTGTCGACACTTGATCCTGAAGTGTCGACACTTGACCTTTGAAGTGTCGATACTTGAGTGCATGCCAGAAAACATGTTGTTCAATTTTCTATTCCCTGTCTCAAGGCTTGAGTCGATACTTGCTCCTGAAGTGTTGACACTTGGGTTGAGAAATTCTAAAAAATAGTAAATTCAAATTTTAATTTTTGTAAAATTGTTATACATTTATAAATTAAAATTGTTTTAATTTATTTGAGGCTGTTGAACTTAATTTTGAATTAAGAATGACTAAGAACTCTAGGAATGTGATTCAAAGATTTTAAATCATTTCAATAAGCCTTAAGGGTCATGGGTTAGCTTCTATTAGGTCCTTTATTGGGTTAGACCTAAGTTTAGATGCATTGGACTAATTAGAGAACAAATCTAATCAAATGTTGAGTTAGGGTTTCTTCTCTAGTTCTATCTAATAGTTAGATTGATTAGTCCATAATCTAAATGGATCTAATTTGTGGCTCAGTGGAAAGCCTGAGTCTTTAGGCTAGTCTAATCGAGTCTGATGAACCGATTGGTATCGAGGTAAGTTTGGCATTATGATCATGGTTCTTTGGGGCTACCTCTTACCTAGCGAACTCTGTTGGTGTCTAAGGCAAGACGGTTAATGGTGGAAACCAATCCATGATCTCACTAACCTGGCTAATGTGATCGATCAGGATTGATTAAATAGCTTATTGACTCGTGTTAACCCTTGTCATCCAAGGTTAATCAGTCTTGACTGATTTTAGGTGCCCATGGATCATTTGTTATGAGTAACCCTCCTAGATTACTAATTTGGTCAGTGGGAGGTTGATCCATGTTTTCTCATCTCTTCATCTGTCACATTAAAATTAAAAACCCTCTAAATTATTAGATCCTTAAAAGGATAAAGTTATAGGGATAACCAAGTCCTAGCCTACCATTAAATGGGATAGTAATGTGTCTAGTATTTCGGTGTTCATCGCCAGATCCAAAGATAGAGTGTTCATCGGGCTATTGGAATTGCTATTCCTAATATGATAGCTCAGTGCAACTCTCTTAATGGTGGTCAGGTGAGCCAGCCAAAGTTGATCTTGACCATTCATTAGTTAGAAGTATTGAATTTTATCATGTTAATGGTTGGACCTAACCAGGACCTTCAATATGAGGCCCAAAAGTCGATTGAAGTGTTCCTTGGGGCAAAACCTAATTATTAGAGGTTACTTAGAGAAGTGATCGGTTGAAGAACCTACCTTTAGACATGCATGGGTGGGATGGCCAAAGTCGGGCTCATGTGTTGTCTATTGGACTCTAGTACCCGCTAAGAAATTAAAGTAATTCCTCGGATTTGAGGTAGAGGCTACCAATCTGTGTAAAATAGTGGGAGGGACCTTTAAACTAAAGTTCATGTCTTTAGGTTAATAATTCATATACACTAATTAGTTTTGGTTATCCTTTCAGATGTCTTCCAACTTGTCACTCTGGTCTCTTCTCAACAATGAGAAGCTTAATGGACCCAACTTCGATAGCTGGTATCGAAGAATCAGGATTGTCCTGGAGCACAAATAGATCCTGTATGTGATATCGGATCTGACACTTGAGATCCCTGCTGCAAATGCTCGGGGTTCGATAGAGACACTTATCAGAAGTGGCTCTCTGATAGGACCACTATCCGATGCATCATGTTGGCTACGATGAATGATGAGTTCAGTAAATTCGAGGAAGCCCAGCTGGAAGAAATCCTTTAAAGGTTAAAGGAGTCTTTCGGAATACCAGATGATGTTGAGAGGTACAAGGTTTCTTGTGCCATCTACAACATGCGGATGCGTGATGGGGCCTCGGTCACTGATCATGTATTGTACATGATCGAGATGATTGAGTGCCTGGGCAAGCTTGGATGTCCCTTGCATGAACAGCTTGGAAAAGATGCGATCTTGAATTCTCTCCCCTCCTCCTATCTAGACTTTCTCAATCATTACAGAATGAATAAGCCTGTAGTCAACTACCATGGTCTGTTGGGGTTGCTACAGACTTATGAGAAAGACCACTAGTTGAATAAAGGGGTGGTGAATCTAGTGGGAGGTTCTTCGGGAGGGCGTCATCCCCTTAAGAAAGGAAAGAAGAAAAATAATAAAGGGAAAAAGGTGCTTTAGTGCTTCTGGGCCCAGTCAGGCAAAGAAAGTGAAGGCTAATCAAAGCCAGGCAGAGTGCTTCTTCTACAAGAAGTGGGGTCATTGGAAGAGGAACTACCCTCTTTATATTGCATCCTTTGACCCAAACAGGTCCAAGAAGAAAAAGCTGCAGGATGGTCCTGGACAAGGTATTTATATGATAACACATTGTAGTTTCTCTGTTTGCGATACTACTAACTGGGCATTAGATACAGGAAGTCCAATTCATATTTGCTATTCTTTGTAGGGACTTCAAGTTAGTAGAAGATTCGAGGACAACGAGAGGTTCTTGAATGTGGAAAATGGAAGCCGAGTTCCAGTTCTGGCATTGGGAGTCCTTAAACTTGTTTTTGAGTCTTGTACTGTCATTTTGAATGAGTGTCATTTTTGTCCTTCTTTTATCTTGAATGTCATTTCTGTAGGCCAGTTGGCCATGTATGGTTATGAACTATTAATAAAGAATGACATTTGTAAAATTATTTTGAATGATTCTGTTGTTTTGAATAGACAAATACGTGATGGCATCTATGTATTATCATGACTTGTTAGTATAATGTACACGTCTAGCAAATTATGAACTATTAATAAAAAATGACATTTGCAAAATCATTTTGAATGATTCTGTTGTTTTGAATGGACAAATGCTTGATGGCATTTATGTACTATCGTGACCTGTTAGTGTAATGTACATGTCTAGCAAATGCCCTAGGATAGATAATGTCAGCGAAGCAAACCTATGGCATTGTAGGCTAGGTCATATTAACAGGAATAGGATAAACAGGTTGAAAACCGAGGGTCTCCTTGATTTTAGTGAAGATAGTTCACTTCCAACCTGTGAGTCCTATCTTCTTGGAAAAATGACTAAGTCACCTTTTCTGGGAAAGGTGATCGAGCCAATGAAATTCTAAGTCTGATACATACTGATGTATGCAGACCCATGAATGTTAGTGCCAGGGGAGGGTATAGCTATTTCATTACTTTTACAAACAACCTTTCGAGATATGATTATGTCTTCTTGATGAGACATAAATCTGAATCATTTGAAATGTTCAAACGATAATGTAATGAAGTAGAAAAACAAACTGAAAAATACATCAAAACCCTTCGATTTGATCGATGTGGTGAATACCTTTCCAGTGAATTTCTGACATATCTTAAGGAGAATGGGATTCTCTCCTGGACACCTCCAGGGACACCTCAATTAAATAGAGTGTCTAAGAGAAGGAATTGAACCCTGTTAGACATGGTTCGGTCCATGATGGGCTTTGCCTCTCTGCTAGTATCCTTTTAGGGATATGCTCTAGAATTTGCCTGCCACCTTCTAAATAGGGCTCCAAGTAAGTCCATTAGTAAAACACCATATGAGATGTGGACTGGACGTAAGTCGACACTTTCACATCTTTGGGTCTACGGTTAACCGGCTTATGTAAAACATTTGGAAATGGATAAACTTGGATCTTGGTCTAACCAGTGCCTATTTATTGGGTATCCAAAAGAGTGTAAGGGATATTACTTCTACTTAGCCTTGGAACAAAAGTTGTTTGTCAGTCTTAGGGCTATCTTTTTGAAAAATGAGTTCCTTGGTGAAGGAACTGTAGCCCCTAAGATTGAACTTAGTGAAGTTCAGCAAGTAGAAGAACCGACACACTTAAGGGACAACATAGAACCGACTGTGATTAGATCACACCCAGAGCCCACTCAGGAACCATTAAGGAGATATGGTGGAGTACTGAGCCGACCGGATAGATACTATGGTTTCTTGGTTCGGGATGGTGATCTCATTGAACTCGATAAGAACAATGAGGATCCGATCACCTATATGGATGCGTTGCAGAGGTCTGGCTCTAAGAAATGGCTTGGAGACATGAGATCCGAAATGGAGTCCATGGAGATCAACAATGTATGGACATTGGTTGATGTACTTGAATGGATAAAACCCATTGGGTGAAAATGGATTTTCAAGAGGAAAAGGGGTGCAGACGGAAAGGTGGAGACCTATAAAGCCCGTCTGGTTGCCAAGGGATATCGTCAATGTTATGGTATTGATTATGACGAGACATTCTCTCCTGTGGTAATGCTCAAATCCATTCGGATTATGCTTGCTTTAGCAGCAAACTTTGATTATGAAATCTGGCAAATGGATGTCTGAATAGCTTTCTTGAATGGTGAGCTGGAAGAGGAGGTGTATATGATACAACTTGAAGGGTTCATATCCACATATGAGTCAAAGGTGTGCAGGGTTCAAAAGTCCGTCTATGGATTGAAGCAAGAATCAAGGAGTTGGAACATGCGATTTGATAAGTGTATCAAGTCGTATGGCTTCGTTAGGAATGGAGAAGAGCCTTGTATTTACAAATGGTCTAATGGTTTTGTGATTATATTCCTTGTGCTGTATGTGGATGACATTCTCTTAATCAGGAATGACATCGCAGCACTATAAGGAATAAAGGTCCGGTTATCATCTCAGTTCTCTATGAAGGACTCGGGTGAAACCTCTTACATACTAGGTATGATGATCTATAGAGATAGATCTAAGAGGCTTCTGGGATCGATACCATGCTAAAACGGTTCAGCATGAAAAATTCCATGAAGGGCTATCTCCCGATTTCAGCATGAAAAATTCCAAGAAGGGCTATCTCCCGATAGGCACTGGAATTGATCTCTCCAAAAGGAATTGTGTGACAACTCCTGAGGAGAGAGAGCACATGAGTAGAATCCCATATGCTTCGGTAGTGAGTTCTATCATATACGCCATGACATGTACTAGACCAGACATGACATACTCACTAGGTATAGTGAGTAGATACTAGTCTGACCTAGGTGAAGCTCATTGGATAGTGGTAAAGACCATCCTTAAGTATTTACGAAATACAAAGGACCAATGGCTAATTTATAGAGAATCTGACTTGAAACTTGTGGGGTATACTGACTCCAGTTTTCAATCAAATAAAGATGATAGCAAGAGTGTGTCAGGTTTTGTCTTTACCCTGAATGGAGGAGTTGTCTGCTGGAAAAGTTCTAAACAACCTACTGTGGCGGACTCAGTATGCGAAGCAGAGTACATTGCAGCATCAGATGCAGCGAAGAAAGCTATATGGCTATGAAAGTTCCTTGGCAAGATGGGAGTGGCACCTTCTCTTCATGGTCCTGTTCTGGTGTACTGTGACAACACTGGAGCCATTGCTTAAGCCAAAGAGCCAAAGTCTCATCACCGTACAAAGCATATTCTGTGGTGCTATCACCTTGTGCGAGAGATCGTGGAACGAGGTGACATCGACCTTCAGAAGATCGATGAAAAGGAGAACCTAGCTGACCCCTTCACTAAAACTGTCGGAGTTCAAGAGTTTGACTGTTGTAAAAGAAAAATGGGAATGAGATTCTATACTGATTAGCTTTAGTCCAAGTAGGAGCTGTTGGGAATTATGTCCCAAAGCCAATCATCTAGGCTGTAGACAGTTGTGCTATCTTTGTATTTGTATATAAATTTTTTTTAATAAATAAAATTTATTTTTGGCTATCCATCATATTTACTTTTCCTGTAAAGAACTCTTGTGTAATGGAGTCCTTAGAACTACATTATTTGATATAGAGAGGATATATCAAGTAGTTCTTAAACTGGTTCACAACAAAATGATAGATTGTTATAGGACGACGATGTATCAAGTGTAGGTTATTGTATGTCACATCTGTTGGTTGTCCTTTTAACCAAGGAGTGTGGGGACACTGGTATGACATGCAAGTGAAATGTGTGACATTTCATTGAACGTGACCATCTGCGAAGCTCCTTTCTGCCAAAGGGTTGCTCGTGAAGGGATATGGGTATATGTGTCCCTCAGACCTGAGGTCACCATGGCAGCTTGCAAGCAACTCACTGTACTTTGGTACCGGACTACCTGGATTTCTAATCTAGTGACGGAAGGTTTCTGGGTGCAGTCAAGTACTTGTGGAGCAGTGGTGGATCAAGATGGAATTGACCTCTCCAAACAGTTTGGAGTGAATGACTCACTATGTCTCAATTCAGCAAAACCTTGGCCAGGGTAGTTCTTGTGAGGAGTCACAGAACTTGTGAGGTAGAGACATGATCTGGATAAACCAAATTAGGGTTGGCAGTCTAACCCTAGGTCATCCTAAGCATTGTAAGGTCAAAGGGATAAATTATGTGGCAACCATATGCCAGAGGTTCTTGTGAGGTGCTCTGCATCTTCGACCTATCCGGATGTCGGGTATCATTGCTAGATAAGGACTTGATTGGTACTGAAAATATTCCAGTGCTACCGGCTTAGTGTTCGAACCTATGGGGTCACATACCATAGAGGATTTCTATCTAATCTTGTGACTTATTGACGGTTGGAAATCATTTGTCATCACCGGAAATCAATATGATTGACTTTGTTCCAAGTATCGACACTTGGGATTTTGTAGGTGTCGATACTTGCTGAAGTGTCTACACTTGGCAATTTTTGAGTGTCGACAATTCCTGTGATGAACAGTTTTCTGGGAGGATTTCGAGGAGATTTTTTTAGGCAGGTTTTGACCTTGTTTGAATTTTGAATTCAAACCAGTTTTGGCTCTAAGGCTTTATGGTATGAAAGTCGTACTTACCATAATGGGTTGGACCTATTTGGAATGGCCTTGATCCTCTCCCCCATTCTCTCCCCTCATCTCTCCTCCTTCCTTCTTCTCCCTCTCATGGCTGCACCTATAAGTGGGGGTCATTCTATAGGCTGCAGGGTTTACAAGAACAGCAAAAGAAAACCAAGAGGGGAAATAAAGAAGGGCTATGAGGTTTTTGGAGTGGGTGTGTGAAACCTAGCATTCAAGCTAGGTCTTGGGAAGAGATGTTTTGGGAAAGGGTTCCTGCTCTCTTCCTAGTCTTCCTGGTAGAAGAAGATCTACCAAGGATCCTGAAGAGCTAGCACTCTGAGGGAGTTGATCAGAGTCGAGCCCAGGTGTGAATTTCCTGTAGAGGCCATACACGTATATGTCTAGAGCACCCTCCTCCTCTTTCATAGCTTTTCTCCAACACTCTTAGAGGTATAGAGGTATGATCTTTATATTTATGTTCCTTTCTTTTTTTTGTTGTTATATGCATGCTAGATCTTTATACTAGTTCTTGTTGTAGGTAGATCGGTAGATCGTTTAGATCTATCTACCGAGCCTTCCGCTGTGCATGCCTTAAAAATATTCTAAAATGCATATCCCTCGCCCCTTTTTTCTTGCATATTGTATGCTAGGTATAGGTGTTTTTAACCTTTAGCCAACTCCATGAGCATGAAGTTTCTTAACGGTTCCTGGTGGAAACGTTCAGGCCTAAGCCTAATCATTACAGAATCTCCTATGTCAAATTCTTTGGCTTACTTTCATGAATCAGCCAATTTCTAGTATGTATTATTACTTAGATTAATTTTTGGCTAATCTCCTTATGCATGCTGTGCGAATGATTCTGCGGACTCTGAGACTCGCACAGACACCTAACAAAATGTAGACTCAACATGCATTCTTATTGAGAGAGATTTTATTGGACTCTTAGGGCCTAAACCTAATAGACTATTGACTCTCTAGGTTTGACCCTGGTCTGGTATGCACATGAAAAATTACCATGGATCCATAGCAAAAGGGATGGGCTCTAAGGATTCATGCAACCTGGTAATCTCTATAAAATATAACCCAATGGCTTTAGAAACATAAGAAGACTCAAGGAAGGGTAGGAAATAGGAATTGGAGTCTTGGGGCAATCTATGGGAAGTATGAAATAGACCTTGGTTATTGAGGATGATCTTAAAATTTGGACATGGATCTATGGGTGCAAGTTCTAGGGCAAGCTTGGTGTTCCTAGATGGTGGAAGGTCATCAGGAAGGTCTTTGGGATGTTTTTCTTAAAAGTCCTTTAAACTAATGTCTACTTCTTGGGGTTGTTCCTTGGGGACTTGTTCCTGGACCTTCTCTATGGGCAATACTTACGAACCTTCACTTTCATTTACTATGTTTGATCCTGGCTCAGTCACTCCTTCAAATTCTATAGTGGGTTCAGGATCTTTTTCTATGGGTTCCTCAGTGATTTCAACCTTGGGTCCATCTTCATCACACTTCTCCACTAGACTTGATTCATAGATATCTTCTTTGGATTCCTCAATAGGCTCAACCTCTAAGGAGAGATCATGTTGAGGGAATCTCCTAGGGTGGGGAGGTGATTCAAACCCTAGTTTAGTATGAGTCTCCTGGGTCTTCTCCAGGGTTCCTAGCCTTGTTTCAAATCAATTTGCTCTTTGAATCAACTTGGCAAGCTACTCAGTGATGAGCCTAAGTTGATTCTTGAGGTTGTTCTCCATTGGTTCACCTGACTGAGAGTGGTATGGGTGATACGGGACTCTTGACCTAGTCGACATGCAACACACAAAAAACAGTGCTACGGTTTTGCTAGACCTAGGAGTTCAATCAGAATGGGTCAACGTTGAAGACACACAGTACAACAACTAGCCCTTTCACTGGCCAGGTAAGAGGTGGGGGTGTGGGAGGCCTCCCTTGCTTTCACAAGGACCCAATTAAAGAACCACAACACCGCTTAGGTCATTTGATACTAGACCTCTTGCCTTAGACACCAGCTTCCTGTTACTAATTGAAGGGTTGAATGCACTAGCTTCCCCCAAATGGTTAAACCTGACTCGTGGGTGTCCATAAGCTATTAGGTTGCTACTTGTTTTTAGATTTGGCTTAGGTTCATAATGCAAGGGTGGTTATTTTTGGGCTAAGGAAAGGTAATGACCTCCTTCCCTTATCTTGTGATATTGATGCCCTTAAGTTAATTATGTAAATGATGGCATACACATGAAACCTAATAAAATGAATCTAAGTTTTGTTTTTGGATTTTGATGTATGTTAGAAGAAATAAGATGCTGGAAATAAAAATAATATGAACCTAAATACAAACTTAAACTATATGGGAAATGAAAGTGTGATGAAATGCACTTGCTGGAATTTCAGAACAGATTTATTCTCAGGTAGTATTCTAGCATGTAAAAATTTTACAGACTGTAATAAAATCTAAGAAAATTTTGAAAATTACTTTCAAATATATGGAATCTAGAAAAATAAACGTCACTAACATCAGAGGTTTCTACAAGCAGAAACAACTAAAAAAGTAGACCATGTATTGAGTTAAAAATTACCCTGGTCTGGTTTGACCCTTAGGGCCTAAACCTAACAGGCTATTGACTCTCTAGGTTTGACCCTGGTCTGGTATGCACATGAAAAATTACCATAGATCCCTAGCAAATGCCATAAGGTATACCATAAGTAGGTAGCAAAAGGGATGGGCTCTAAGAATTCATGCAACCTGGTAATCTTTATAAAATGTAACCCAATGGCTCTAGAAACATGAGAAGACTCGGGGAAGGGTAGGAAATAGGTATTGGAGTCTTGGGGCAATCTATGGAAAGTATGAAACAGACCTTGGTTATTCAGGATGATCTTAAAATTTGGACATTGATCTATGGGTGCAAGTTCTAGGGTAGGCTAGGTGTTCCTAGATGGTAGAAGGTCATCAGGAAGGTCTTTGGGAAGTTTATCTTGAAAGTCCTCTAAACTAATGTCTATTTCTTGGGATTGTTCCTTAGGGATTTGTTCCTGGACCTTCTCTATGGGCAATACTTGCGAACCTTCACTTTCATCTACTATGTTTGATCCTGGCTCAATCACTCCTTCAAATTCTATAGTGGGTTCAGGATCTTTTTCTATGAGTTCCTCAGTGATTTCAACCTTGGGTCCATCTTCATCACACTTCTCCACTAGACTTGATTCATAGATGTCTTCTTTGGATTCCTCAATAGGCTAAGCCTCTAAGGAGGGATCATGTTGAGGAAATCTCCTAGGGTGGGGAGGTGATTCAAACTCTGGTTAAGTATGAGGCTCCTGGGTCCTCTCTAGGGTTCCTAGTCTTGTTTCAAATCTATCAGCTCTTTGGATCAACTTGGCAAGCTGCTTAGTGATGAGCCTAAGTTGATTCTTGAGGATGTTCTCCATGGATTCACCTGACTAAGAGTTGTGTGGGTGATACGGGACTCCTGACCTAGTCAACATACAACACACAAAGAACAGTGCTACAGTTTTGCTAGACCTAGGAGTTCAATTAGAATGGGTCAACGTAGAAGATACACAGTACAACAACTAGTCCTTTCACTGGCAAGGTAAGATGTTGGAGTGTGGGAGGACCCCCTTGCTTTCGCAAGGACCTAATTATAGAACCACAACACCGCTTAGGTCATTTGATGCTAGACCTCTTGCCTTAGACACCAGCTTCCCGGTACTAATTGAAGGCTTGCATGCACTAGCTTCCCCAAAATGGTTAAACCTGACTTGCGGGTGTCCCTAAGCTATTAGGTTGCTACTTGATTTTAGATTAAGCTTAGGTTCGTAATGCAACGGTGGTTATTTTTGGGCTAAGGAAAGGTAATGACCTCCTTCCCTTATCTTGTGATATTGATGCCCTTAAGTTAATTATGTAAATGATGGCATACACATGAAACCTAATAAAATGTATCTAAGTTATGTTTTTGGATTTTGATGTATGTTAGAAGAAATAAGATGCTGGAAATAAAAAAAATATGAACCTAAATGCAAACTTAAACTATATGGGAAATGAAAGTGTGATGAAATGCACTTGTTGGAATTTCAGAATAGATTTGTTCTCAGGTAGTATTCTAGCATGTAAAAATTTTATAGACTATTATAAAATCTGAGAAGATTCTGAAAATTACTTTCAAATATATGGAATCCAGCAAAATAAACATCACCAAAATTAGAGGTTCCTATGGGCAGAAACAACTAAAATAGTAGACCATGTACTGAGTTAAAAAAAAATGTAGAAATTTTAAAGATGCTGAATTCTAATGATGCAAAACTTTTCTTTAGGGTTTAAAACATATCTCCTTGTATTCCCCTTCAAGGGTCAATCACATCGACACCCCTACACACCATAGGAAATCCCCTTTGAATGGGATGTGAGGGTCTTGCAGTCCTACTTTTTCTTATGACCGAACGGCCATGGTGAAGCACCCAATCCAAGTACTTAAGAAGAACTAAGTCCTAACCATGCTCTGATACCAAATTGATGCGGGATGAAGCTCTAATACCAGACTTGATGTGGGACCTAGGATGATGTGGGACTATACTAATGATGAGATGGATATGCAAATGATTTCTTATTAATTTTTTTTTAAGTTTTGGAGGATTTAAGGATTCCCAAAGACAAGCAAAGAGCATATTTAGAGATTCTATAATGATAAGAACTTTTAGCAAGCAAACTAGCCCCTAAACAGGGATAATAAGAGGACCCCAGGATTGAGAAACCCCATAGGACTTAGCTTTTAGATCAATATCTACTTAGGAGTTTAGGGATGCAAATCTTGAAAAACTCTGATATGCCTAATGCCGAGTTCACTCGCTCTTATGGATGCGGACTGGAGGATCAAGCCTTTAACTCTGTAGATTCACCAGCTTTCCATCCGATGGTTGTGAAGGCAAGGGAGACTGACTCTGTTGTCTATGGCACCTGGAGAACCTGCGAGCACCCAAGTGAAGGGTTATAAATCATCAAAAAAAAATTAAGAAATGAGGGAACAAAAGTTGAGAATGGTGATGGGTGAGGTTCTTCTTTCCAGGCGCCTAGGTGGATCTTCCAGATGGCATCCGAACTTGAAGGTGGGAAGGTGGCTTGCGTAGAAGGATAGTAACTCAGGGCCTCTCACCCCTCGATGTCCCGAAGGAAAAATGATGGAGACCAAAAATCAATTTTATTTTATTTTATTTGAGTCCATTAGTCTTGTAATAAAGTGAGATAACTGAGTCCAGTTGAGTCCACTTAGTCAAGTCCAGTTATTTTCAGTCCAGTCGGTTCAATCAAGTGAGTCCGATCAAGTCCATTCAGGTCATGTACAAGAGGAGAGTTCGGAGCTAGGAGATTCACCAGGCCCCCCAACCAGAGCTGGCCTTCATGCACTTGGACCCTTTCATGTCGCCAAGCCAGCAAGAGAGAGCTCCAGTCCAAGATAGGCCCACTGTTGACCAGGTCCATCGGGGTTTCTTGGCTCACAAGTTAGGGTTTCTTAGTCCTCAAGTTATGTACCCTGAGGTGAATCTATAAATACCCCACCCCCTCTTGTATTTTTTTTAATGAATGATGAATGAATATTTCTTTAGTTATGTGTGAACTTTTCAGGATTTCTGTGTGATCCCTAGGGCATCTGTATGAGCTCTTTGCTATGTCCTTGTTCTCCACAGGGAATCTGTATAAACTCCAATTATCCTTCACCCTCTTCTTTCTTCTCCCGTGTAAATCCTAATCTCTGGTGATTTCTACACTCGCCAGCGATCCACCCCGATCTCTGTCCCGCATCAAGTGGTATCAGAACTAGAAGATTAGGATTTTTTCTTTTCCTCCCAGCTCTGCATCCTTTCTCCCATCCAGATCTTCCTGTGCAAGACTTCTCAAACCTCGGTCAGCCATCGAGTTTCGTCAACACCCAGCACCCGAGGCCCTCTCCTTCTTGTCGCCCATGAAGCCCGTCTCCAGCACCACCTCCGATCAAGTCTCCTCCTCCACCTCCATAGCATGAAGCCTCCCATCCCCTGCCGATCAATGCCCTGTTCCTACTCACCCCAACAGCCGACATCCCAACCCCCTCCCCCCACCTGACGATAGCTGGGCAGACCCCAGCATTTGTTGACCTCGAGCGCGTCCATCGCATCGGCATCGGCAGCAGCGGCACCATCTGGATGGTCCACCACCACTCAATCGGCTAGATCAATGCCCTCAAGGTGATCTACGGCTACCAGATCTGTCACGAGATCGAGATCCTCCGCACCACCAACAACCCCCACGTGGTCCGGTGCCATGGCTTCTATGGTCGGGTTGGAGGTATCCAGATCCTCCTCAAGTACATGGGCGGCGGCTCCCTGAACGACCGCCACATCGCCTCCAACCCGTCCTCGCTGATGTCGCCCTCCAGGTCGCCACCGACCTCAGCTTCCTCCATGAGGGATGCCAGTCACGGATCATCCACCGTAACATCAAGTCCAGCAACGTCCTCCTCTCCGCCGTCCAATGTGAGGACTCCAAGTCCATCGCCGAGTAGCTCTGCGACACCATCTCCAAGCTCGCCTCCAGCCTCCTCCCTGACGATGGCTGGCCAGAGCTCCTCCCCTTCATGTTCCAGGCCATCACGTCCACCGACTTCCCCCGCCTCCAGGAGTCCGCCCTTTTAATCTTCTCCAAGCTTGCCCAGTACAATGGCAACACCCCTCCTCACTTCCCTTGGAATCCAAAACCCAATCCCCAAACCAAAACCCTCTTTGTTCATGCTGACCTGCAGACTTCCACAGGTTGTCCGTCCCCTGCAGATGCCCGGCTTCCCCCAGCTCCCATGGGTGCCCGCCCTCCTGCGGCCATCGTGCAAGTCGCTACCAGGCCAAGGGTGCCACCCGTGCCCTTCCCTGTACCTCCATCTCCACATGTTCCCCGTGCCGCGTGCTCCCCTCTTCTCCATCGGAAGGCCACCGCCCGTGCCCCACTGCCGCCCGCACTCCCAATGCTGCCGAATGTCGTCACCCCGTGCCATCTGTCCGGCCCTCTTCCGCCCATGCCGGCATCACCCTCTGCCTGGTGCCAACGCCAGCGAGCCCCACCGGACGTCCTCCCCTACTCCATTCCCCTTCTGACCGTGGAGAGGAGATGATCCAACACGAACATGAATGCAGCTCCCAATACTGTTGCTGACTTCAGCACATGATTTTTGGAGTAGCACATAGCACTGATTTTAGCACCGCATGGCTTCCAGAGCTGCACAATTTTTAGTGCAGAGATGAAAAAAAAGAAGAGAAGTTAAAAAAAAAGAAGCAAAATAAAATGGGTGAACCCAGCCTTGGAATCCCTTTTTGATTGGTTTTGATTCCATCAATCCTGTTGAGCCTGACTCGATGGAGTCAAGTTCTCCCCACCACAGGAGAATGATGGGGACCAAAATCTATTTTATTTTATTTTATTTGAGTCCATTAGTCCTGTAGTAAAGTGAGACAACTGAGTTCAGTTGAGTCCACTTAGTCAAGTCCAGTTATTTTTAGTCCAGTCAGTCCAATCAAGTGAGTCCGATCGAGTCCATTCAGGTCATGTACAAGTGGAGAGTTCACAGCTAAAAGATTCACCAGGCCTCCCAACCAGAGCTGGCTTTCATGCACTTGGATCCTTTCATGTCGCCAAGCCTGCAAGAGAGAGCTCCAGTCCAAGATAGGCCCACTGTTGACCAAGTCCACTGGGATTTCTTGGCCCACAAGTCAGGGTTTCTTAGCCTTCAAGTTATGTACCCTAGGATGAATCTATAAATACCCCACCCCCTCTTGTATTTTTTTTAATGAATGATGAATGAATATTTCTTTAGTTCTGTGTGAACTTTTCAGGGTTTCTGTGTGATCCCTAGGGCATCTATGTGAGCCCTTTGCTGTGTGCTTGTCCTCCATGGGGAATCTGTGTGAACCCCAATTATCCTTCAGCCTTTTCTTTCTTCTCTCCTGAAAATCCTAATATTTGGTGACTTCTATGCTCTCCAGCGATCCACCCCGATCTCTATCTCCCTCTTAGAGTTCCTAGTCTAGAAGACAAGGGCTAGAAGAAAAACTTCTCGAACTTTTTTTCATTTCATCAACATTCAAATTCTTACAAGAGGGTTAGGGTCCTTTTATAAGCACCCAAGTCTACATTCAAAATTTGAAAATGAGAGTTACAAAGCTTGATTTGGGGGAGTGAAGAGAGGATGTCGTCTTCATGAATCAAGGGGCGCCCATTTGAATTTTGAATTCCTCCTTCATGAAACTTGGCATCTAACTTTTGAATTTTGAATCTTTTCATGAAACTTGATCTTGGTATCTTGATTTGTGGAGTGGAGTGAGGATGTTGTTGGTTTGGATCAAGGGGAGGCTTGATATGGGGAGTGTTGTGTGGATATTGTCTACTTGGATCAAGGGAAGATTAATGGGAGTCAAACAAGGCACGGGCACCACGACTCAAAAGAGAATTCAATCCAGTTTAATCAAGCCAAATTCAATATGAATTTCAGTAGAATAAATTTAGTCTACTTTTGGTTTCAATTTTACTTCTTTTGAATATGAGTCCTGTAAATAGGATAGTTTATTTCTTTATTGGAGTTTGAGTCCAATAAATAGGACTAGGTCTATGTTACTTTGATCTTTTAAGTCAAATTGGGTGCAATTTGACTTTGTAATTAGTTAATTCCCTAAGTTAGTCCAAGAAGGGTTGACATTGGGTTCAAATCAAAGCAAGAAGACTTGGAGAATGGGTGCAACAAATCACTTCAACCAACCTTGACATGGAGGATGCCACATCATCACATGCAAGTGGATGCCAAGTCTCTCCAAAGGCCACATAGAAGGACACCTTAGCTGCCACCTCACCTCTCTTGGGCGGCCAAATTTGAATTCAAAACAAGCTAGCCGACCACTATTCTCTCCTTATTCCAAGCAAGGATCAAGGTGGCTTCAACTCTCCTCCCACATAGCAAGGAACTCCCCATGATTCTCTCCTTGTATTTCGAAATTTCAAAATTGTAGTGGAGGCTTATAAAAAGCTCTCCAAACCCTTCTTGTAAGCATTATTCATGAATGAAATCAAAAGAGCTTTTCTTTCACTTGTTATATGCAATGTATCCTCTGAGAGGGAGTGGGCGAGAGACCCAAAATATCATCCTTTTGTCATCCTAGTATTCCCCCAAACCCACCAATATTCTAGCTAGAAGATGCCCCACCACCATCCAAAGAAGTTCTTCCAAATTCCAACCAAGGCTTATTCACCATTTCCTCTCTTCAAGGTCACCAACTCCAATCATCAAAGAGGCTTCTACAGTAGATTTTAGATGCCATTCCTTACTATCATAGGATGCCAACTCCAGTTGCAATTCAAGGAGTCCAAGGAGATTACATTCCAGACACTGAATGAAGCCACTTGATCTACTCCAACTCCATCATATTATTCTTTCTTGAAGTTTTAGTAACTTTCATTTTTCTTGTCATCTCAAGTCTTTAGTCCCTTTTCTTTGTAGGGTTCTCCAAGATCATAAGTTGAAGAGGAAGTTGACCTTGCCCTTGGAACCTTTCAAGCCAGAGGTCTGCATCTCTTGGAGTGATAGTTTCTAGTACCAATCTCAATTCGAGAGCGCTGAAATTGAATCCCTACCAATGGCGTGAGACATCAATATTGGTAAGAAAACCCTTGTTATTTATTAGGTCTGAATCTTTGAATGGTCTATACCCTAGATAGGATGGTTTCACAAGCCTTAGGTCCAATCTTCATGGATGAACATGTAGCCCTAGTTTGAGTTATCCCTTATTTAGTTTTCCCTTCATATGACTCTTTGCCATTTTGTGATTGAATTAAGTTTATGTTCATAGGGATCATTGCTCAACAAATTAAATAATCCACTAAACTAGAAATCATTCATCTCATGCCATATCAAATCTGATATCGGTGCATGGTTGCATTAGTAGCATAGTCTTCATACTTGCTATGTGTTTTCTTCTTTTAAATCCAATCCAGATCTAAGGTTCATGCCTCTTGAGTGGGTGTACACTAGTACTCTGTCACAACCCATGGGAATAATGAGCTACGGCCGGACGTGAACCCTTAGGTTAAAGTTTTGGTATTTGAATTCCATTGCATGTTTATTTTCTGTTTGCTGAATTCTGTGTTAGGGACTAATACCTAGGACTGTTTTGCCATCAAGCTTTCACTATTTTGACCTGATTTTTGCATCAGTTAGTCTCCACTTAGTCCACTATTTACTGTAATTTTTCTGAGATTTTACTGATTCAAAAATGGAGTGATAACTGTCTAAGAAATTAACCCTAGCTAAGTTTCTGTCTGCTAATTCTGGATTGATAGTCTAAACTTGATTCTGATTCACCAATCAATCTCTGCTATTTTTGTTTGATTTTTGCACTGTTTATTCTCTGATTAGTCCTCTTAATTTCAGTTATTTTTTATGATTTTATAAATTCAAGAAAATAAAAAAAAATTCTGCAAACAAAATAGGCCTTCTGAAAATTATGTATGTGCTGTTGAACTGAAATTATAATCACTTCCAAACCCAATCCCAAGCCATTTTGTTTGGTCATTAATCAACTAAAATTCAAACTTGTCACTTCATAAAACACAAAAAGCAATTGTATTCATTTTAAACTATTTAAGGGCATCAATATCATAAAATAAGAGAAGGAGGTCATTACCTTTCCTTAGCCCAAAAACAACCAACCCCATATTGCATCGAACCCAAACCTTTTAATTAAAATTGAGTAGAAACCTAATTAGAATTAGGGACACCATCAAGTCAAGCTCAATTAGTGTTCTGAGACTAGTGTAAATCATTGCTTCATCTACTCATGGAAAGTGGTGTCTAAGGCTAGGGGTCCAAAGGCAAACACCTTAAGAGGATTTGTGGTTCTTTAATTGGGTCCTCGAGAAAGCGGGGGGGCCTCCCACAATCCCACCTCTTACCTGGCCACTTAAAAGGATATTTGTAGTCTTGGTCTATACTAAGTCAATTCATACTATATTGGACTTTTAGGTCTAGCAAACCGTAGATCGAATTTTGTATTGAATGACTACTAGATCAGGAACTCCCTATCAACATTCACTTGACCATCCTAGTTCTTCCATGGATCTCAATCTAGAAACCCTGATGAGAACTATGCCTGAGCAGTTCAAGCAATTGAACACTAGGTTTGATCAAATGGAAGAGAGGATAGGAACCCTTGAAGAGACCCGTTTGACCCCTAATGAGCCATAATCACCCAAATTGCCACCTGTCCATCCTAGAGTCCAATGCTAGGAATTTACTCCTGACCCACATCCAAGGAAAGTTCACCATGATTATGTTGATTAGGATGAGAGAACTCTTAGAAACATTCATCTAGAGGCACCCATATTTGATGGAAACTTGGATCCTAAGGTGTATATAGACTGGGAGGGTGATATGGACCAATATTTTGATTGGTATGAAATGTCAAAAGATAGAAAATTTAAGTTTGCCAAACTTAGATTAGTCCATCAAGCTAGATTGTATTAGGATAATGTTGAGTGCATGAGTCGACAGAGGGATGACATGCCTATAGCCACTTGGAGAGCTATGAAGGTGAAACTTAGGGAGAAGTATTTACCAATGTCCTATGAACAAAGACTCTTGGATCAATGGCAGCGATTAACTCAAGGGAATAAGACAGTGTCCCGAATATATTGCCAAGTTTGATGAGTTCGTAATGAGATGCAACGTGGTCGAGTCTAAGGCAGCAACCTTGTCTAGGTTTAGAGCAGGTCTACATGAGGAGATCCAGAGAGAACTATTTTTGAGAGAAGTCCATGACCTAGACCAAGCCTATCAAGTTGCTAGGGACTATGAGAGATTCTAGAGGAGACCTTTATTTCGCCGACCTGAGCCCACTAGGATTAATCCCCATAGAAGTAGGCCCAGCCCAAACCCAAGCCCATCTAACAGACCCAATCCTACAACTCCAATAGCCCGTAGAGATGACAAAGGAAAAATCCCTAAAGTTCGAAGAGGAGGTAGTGTCCATTGTTTTAGGTATCGTCAGGAAAGTCATATTGCAAGCCAATGTCTCGCCAGAATGTTATACATAGGAGAAATGGATGAGGACATCCCTGAACCCATAGAAGATTGTGAGGAAGAGATATATGAGGCCGGTGAGAACTTAGTTGATGAGTATGAAGGGGATGAAGAGATCATAGATCATCTCAATTCCTAGGAGTTGTGAGATGTATCTTGACCCAAGGTACGGAACAGGAAGATTGGCGTAGGACCAACATCCTACAAACTTTTGTTAAGATAGAGGAAAAGGTCTGCAAAATCATCTTAGATAGTGGAAATTGTGTCTATGCTATATCAACCGGAACGGTCAAGAACTTAGGATTGCCCACTATGCCCCATCCCAACCCATATAAGGTATCATGGATAGATTCGACCTCGATTCCCATCAAATTTAGGTGCCAAGTCATAATCTAAATCCAGTCCTACCAAGAAAAAGTTTGGTGCGATGTTCTTCCCATGGGGGTAAGCAGCATCATATTAGGACAACCATGGTTGTATGACCATGATGCTATACTCTATGGTCGCTCTAATTCTTGTTCTTTTACTCATAATGGGAAGAAGATTGTAATCAATTCTTCACCACCTAAGGACCTAATTAAAAGAGGATCAAGTCACTTGAAAGATAAGAAACAAGGAGTAAACCTGATTAGTGCTAAGGAATTGGAGCAGGAGATTAGTGGTGGCTCCCTTGTGTGGATTTTTACAACTAGGGAAACCCAGGACCAACCCCATAAGGAACAACCCCAGGAAGTGTTAAGGTTTCTAAAGAAGTTTCAAGACATATTTCCAAAGGACCTTCCTAATCACCTTCCACCCTTGAGAGACATTCAACATGCCATAGATTTGATCCCAGGATCCATGTTACCGAATCTTCCCCATTATAGAATGAACCCTATAGAACACTCTGAGTTACAACGTTAAGTTGGAGAACTTCTCCAAAAGGGATTCATTAGAGAGAGCCTAAGCCTATGTGCAGTACCAGCCCTTCTGACCCCTAAGAAAGATGGCACATGGAGAATGTGTATAGAAGCAGGGCCATAAATAAGATCACCATTAAGTATCATTTTTTTATTCCCCGTTTAGATGACATGTTGGATATGATGGCGGGAGCCAATATTTTCTCCAAAATTGATCTTAAGAGTGGCTATCATCAAGTAAGAATTAGGCCCAAGGATGAATGGAAGACTTCTTTCAAAACCAAAGATGGCCTATATGAGTGGGTAGTAATGCCTTTCGGTCTGTCCAATGCACCTAGTACCTTCATGAGAATCATGACTCAGGTTTTAAGGACATTCATAGAAAAATTTGTAGTGGTCTACTTTGATGACATTCTCATCTACAGTAGAACAAAGAAAGACCACATGGACCATCTTAAGCAAGTTTGCCAAGCCCTTACACAAGATAGTCTTTATTCCAACCACAAGAAATGTGAATTCGTGACCAATAGAGTTATCTATCTAGGATTCATTGTCACCACGAAGGGGTGTCTGCCAAACCCGAAAAGGTCAAGTCAATAGTCGAGTGGCCCATACCCGAGAGCATCCATGATGTTCGTAGTTTTGATGGTTTATCCACTTTCTATAGGAGATTCATTCGAGGATTCAACACAATAGTGGCACCCATTATTGACTGCATTAGGAAGGAAATCTTTGAATGGACAAAACCTGCTGATAGAGCCTTCCTAGAAATAAAGAAGAAAATGACACAAGCACCTAATTTGAGGTTACCCAAATTTTCAAAGGTATTTGAGGTTGCTTGTGATGCCTCTGGGATAGGAATTGGAGGAGTTTTGAGTCAAGAAGGTCATTCAGTATCATTCTTTAGCAAAAAGTTGAATGAGACGAGAATGAGATACTCGACATATGATAAGAAATTATATGCGGTAGTACAACCCTTGAGGTATTGGAGACATTACTTACTACCACAAAAATTCGTTCTTTATTTTTATCATGAAGCCTTATAATTCCTCAGTTCTCAAGAAAAACTAAACCCTAGACATGAAAAATGGATAGAATTCATCCAAGCATATACCTTTATCCCAAAACACCGTACCGACACTGAGAATAGGGTTGCATATGTATTAAGCTGGAGATCCATGCTTTTGACTTCAGTTAGCACCGAGGTTGTAGGGTTTGATAGATTGAAAGAGGAATACCCTAAGTGTCTAGACTTTAGTGAGATCTATCAATCCCTCCAACAAAGACCATCTAGTGTACATAGTGACTATACTCTCCTAGATGGATTCCTTTTCAAAGGAAATTAACTGTGTATTCCCCGAACTTTTATTAGAGATTTTTTGATCTGGGAAGTTCATGTAGGAGGCCTAGCCGGCCATTTTGGAAGAAATAAGACCATCCTAGCGGTAGAAGATCAATTTTTTTGGCCTAGTCTTAAGAGGAATGTAGCCTAAGTTGTAGCGCAATGTCAAACATGTGCTGTTACCAAATAGCAAAAGAAGAACACTAGATGTACACTCCTCTACCAGTCCCTGATTGTCCATGGCAGGATCTTAGTATGGACTTTGTACTAGGACTCCCAAAGACCTCTAGGAGACACGATTCCATCTTCGTTATAATCGATCGATTTTCTAAGATGGCTCATTTCATCCCATATTCCCAAACCTTAAATTCTTTAAGAATGGCCAAACTTTTCCTCGACGAGGTGGTTAGATTACATGGTTTACCTAAAACCATTATTTCAGATAGAGATGTTAGGTTTACTAACTATTTTTGGAAGACCCTTTGGCATATGCTAGGAACCAAGCTGAAATTTTCTACTGCCTATCATCCTCAGACTGATGGCTAAATTGAAGTAGTCAATCAAACTCTAGGAAATCTTTTGAGATATTTAGTTGGTGATAGTATGGGAAATTGGGGCCTTTTACTCCCTCGTGTTGAATTTGCTTATAATAGCTTAGTCAATAGATCTACTGGGAAGAGTCCTTTTGAGGTGGTCCATGGTTACAAACCTAGGAACCCTTAGATCTTATCCCTTTACCCACACAAGCATAAGTCTCTGAGTATGCTGAGTCATACGCATAGCATGTTAAGGACTTGCATAAAGAAATCAATAAAAAAATCAATATGAGCAATGAATTCTACTGGCGTATAGCTAATTCACATAGGAAAATCAAAGAGTTCTCTGAAGGAGACTATGTAATGGTTAGACTCAAACCCGAATAGTTCCCACTTGGAACTATGAAAAAATTACATGCCCATGGTGCAGGGCCATTCAAAATCCTAAAGAAGATTGGACCTAATGCGTATGTATTGGAACTACCATCTGACCAAGGTATCAACTCGACCTTTAACGTTTTAGACTTAGTAGAATCCAAGGAGCCAATATTGATACCTAGTGAGCCTTTTAGGTCTGAACCTATCATTGAGAGTAACCCTACCCCTGAGTGTCCACCAGCCTTTATACTAGAGCGATGAGTCCGAATTGAGAGAATCCTGGACGACAAAACTATCACTACCAGAAGTAAAGACTATCAATGCTATTTGGTGTAATGGCAAGGTCGACCAGAATCTGATAACTCATGGATCACTCAGAGGACCTAGAATGAATCAACCCATACTTACTAGAATATTATCAGAGTCAGAGAGACCCATACTCAATAGGGTCGAGGCATTCCCACCCTGGGAGAATTGATGCGGGCACCACAGCTCAGAAAAAAATTCAATCCAATTTAATCAAGCCAGATTCAATATGGATTCAGTGGAATAAATTTAGTCTACTTTTGGTTTCAATTTTACTTCTTTTGAATATGAGTCCTGTAAATAGGATAGTTTATTTCTTTATTTGACTTTGAGTCCTGTAAATAGGACTATGTCTATGTTAATTTGATCTTTTAAGTCAAATTGGGAGCAATTTGACTTTGTAATTAGTTAATTCCCTAAGTTGGTCCAAGAAGGGTTTACATTGGGTTCAAATCAAAGCAAGAAGACTTGGAGAATGGATGCAACAAATCACTTCAACCAACCTTGACATGGAGAATGCCACATCATCACATGCAAGTGGATGCCAAGTCATCTCTAAAGGCCACATGGAAGGACACCTAAGCTTCCACCTCACCTCTCTTGGGCGGCAAAATTTGAATTCAAAACAAGCTAGCCAACCACTATTCTCTCCTTATTCCAAGCAAGGATCAAGGTGGCTTCAACTCTCCTCCCACATAGCAAGGAACTGTCCATGATTCTCTTCTTGTATTTCAAAATTTCAAAATTGTAGTGGAGGCTTATAAAATGCTCTCCAAACCCTTCTTGTAAGCATTATTCATGAATGAAATCAAAAAAGCTTTTCTTCCACTTGTTATATGCAATGTGTTCTCCGAGAGGAAGTGGGTGAGAGACCCAAAACATCATCCTTTAGTCGTCCTAGTATTCCCCTAAACCCACCAATATTCTAGCTAGAAGATGCCCCACCACCATCCAAAGAAGTTCTTCCAAATTCCAACCAAGGCTTCTTCACCATTTCCTCTCTTCAAGGTCACCAACTCCAATCTTCAAAGAGGCTTCTACAGCAAATTTTGGATTCCATTCTTTACTATCATGGGATGCCAACTCCAGTTGCAGTTCAAGGAGTCCAAGGAGATTACATTCCAGACACTGAATGAAGGCACTTGATCTCCTCCAACTGCATCATATTCTTCCTTGAAGTTTTAGTAACTTTCATTTTTCTTGCCATCTCAAGTCTTTAATCCCTTTTCTTTGTAGGGTTCCACAAGATCACAAGTTGAAGAGGAAGTTGGCCTTGCCCTTGGAACCTTTCAAGCCAGAGGTTTAAAACTCTTGGAGTGATAGTTTCTAGTACCAATCTCAATTCGAGAGTGCTGAAATTGAATCCCTACCAATGGCGGAAGACATCAATATTGGTAAGAAAACCCTCCATATTTCTTAGGTCTAAATCTTTGAATGGTCTATGCCCTACATAGGATGGTTTCACAAGCCTTAGGTTCAATCTTCATAGATGAACATGCAGCCCTAGTTTGAGTTATCCCTTATTTAGTTTTTCCTTCATATGACTCTTTGCCATTTTATGATTGAATTAAGTTTATGTTTGTAGGGATCGTTGCTCAACAAATTAAATAATCCACTAAATTAGAAATCATTCATCTCATGCCACATCAAAACATGAATTTGAATTTGAATTTTTTCATCTTGACTTGGCCACCCAAAGGAGCTTGGTGAAGTGGCGCCTCCCTATGCCATGTGGCACTGATGATGTGGCACTCCTCATGCATTGAAGTGGCACCTCCCATGCCATGTGGCACTGATGATGTGGCACTCCAGTTGGCCGCCCAAAGGAGCTTGGTGAAGCGGGCCTCCTCATGCCATGTGGCATTGATGATGTGGCACTCCTCATGAGCTGAAGTGGCACCTTCCATGCCATGTGGCACTAATGATGTGGCACTCCAGTTGGCACTCCTACTTGGTCTGGAGGAGAGGTGGCTTGACTATTCTTTAATTGGGCTTGACTTGATTACCCACTTGTGATCCCATCTTCAAACTAGCTTGAGCCCATTTTCAAATTGACTTGAGCTGGTGAACTAACTTGGCTAATTACAGGACCAATTGACCCTAACTTGACCAAATTGGCCAAGGTACATGACCAAAATAATAATTAAAACTAGATACATGACTCAAAAATAAAATGCTCAGGCTTGAAGCCTTATTACAGGACCTAACAAATTAAAACCCTAATCCGAGATCCATAGAGGGTTGAGAAGCCTTTGTCTGATCCTGGTGCCCACACCATAGTGGAGTCATCTAATGATGATGATGAAGAGCCTGAGCAGTAGTTACCTGATGTTGAGACTACCACTACTGATGAGCATTCATTACCTGATGCCGAGGAGCATGAGCATATAGAAAGAGATCCTGGGAGTCCTAGGACTTCACCAGGACCAGTACCTTCACTAGCACCAACAGAGCCTGCTATTGTACTACCTGCAGCCACTCCACCTGACATCTCAGCTTAGCTCAGATAGTTTAGTGAGGATATGACCCATTCTATCAGTTCTCTATTTGATGATCTGCATCAAACAATAGATCATAGCATTTAGGAGTTCAAATCTGAGTTGAGAGAGCTATCTTATCGGATGGGATCATTAAAGGAGACCAGGAAGATGGAGGATGACTACACTAAAGGTCTGGGGATACTTCGGGCTGAGTTTGGCTGATTGAGAGGATCTATAGAAGCCTTTGCCAATGCTCAAGCCAGTGAGCTCATTGCACTCCATGAGGGATTGAAGAAGATACCAACTAAACTTAGCACCATTTGGCTTTTCTTGTCTCAGCTATCTTCTTCTGCTAGAGGAGCCAGCTCTTCTACTCCTAGATAGCCACCACCTCATTCTACACAGCCACCACCTCACTCTACTGGACCATCCACTAGGACTAGAGGTTCTTCTAGTCATCCTAGATCTTGGTATGGTAGGTCTGAATCTATTATAGAGGAGCCTAGTGATAGTGAGTATGCTAGTTTTTAGTGTTTCTACATCCAAATTTTGTAAACTTTAATGAAAATCTTTGAAAGCAATGAAAGTATCTATTTCTTACTTATTGTGTATGCAATGTTATTTGAGCAATGATGATTGTTATCTATTTCTTACTCAAGATAAACTTGAATTAGATTATCAAAATTTTTATGAGAAAGTGAAATTATCTCAAACAATGTTTATAATCTTCTCATTATGTTTCAAAAATTGAGCTTGAAGTACTTAACAAAGGGGGAGCAATTAATTAAATACCTTTTTGATTAATGACAAAAAGGGGGAGAATGATATTATTGAATTATATATGCATGGAAATATTGCAAATATGTTGAGAATATTGCAAATATATTGAAAATATGCATGATAATCAATGAAATAGGGGGAGATATCCCAAATTTTCAAATTTGGTCATATTTGCTCTGATTAAAGCTTCCCTGACTATTTTTTATAAGCACCCAATTGCTCTGTTATAACTTTAATGGCTATCTACTACCATTACCTCTGATTAAACTTTAATACATCTCAGGAAAAAATATTTTTTGATAAATGTTTAGTGTGATACATATTGGACTTATTTCAAAAGCTCTGATACATTGTCAATAAGCTCTAATTCTTTCAAATACATTCTTAGTATACAACTCATACATGTTGATACTTACTTCCAAATATACTCATACATGTAAATGTAAAGTTTGTTCCATGCCCGGTGTTTTGTCATCATCAAAAAGGGGGAGATGTTTACCCATTAAATGATTTTGATAATAACAAAACATTGGAGCATGCACTTGTATTACTAACTATATTTTGAGTGCTTTACAAGTTTTTGTAGGATGATTTTAATACTCAATCACAACTCTTACAACCTTGTTATATGTCATGTGTAGTGTTGTAAAAGTATTATGTAAAGAAGAGCCCAAAGAAAAATTGATGTAGTATTCATGAAAATGGGTTGCTTTTATATGTTTTCATGTTTAAAACTCTTTAAGATTTGTTTTTAATGGAGTTAAAAAGTGTTTTGAGTGATTAAAAGTCACTAGATGTCATCTAGAGAAGAGTAGAAGATTTCATTGAAAAATCACTCGAGTTGACTCGAGGAAGGAGAGCCGACTCTAGTTCATGGCACACTTGAAGGTTTCTAGCACACAGAAATTCGAGTCGACTCGAAGGAACCCGAGCCGACTCATTCAAAGCTTCATTTCTTGAATATAGCAGACGAGCTGACCCAAAAGCAATCCGAGCCAACTCAACCATTCTGCTAGACAACGAAGTCGACCCTTCAGAAGGCGAGTCGACTCCTCTAGAGTATAGAAAAAATCAGTTCTGAAAGAACAAGCCAGGCGAGCCAACTCTACAGAGAAGAGCCAACTCCTCTAGAGTTCAATTTCAAAGACCTGAGAATCCGAGCTGACTTGACTGAGGCGAGCCAACTTAACCAGAGTAACGAATCAACAACCTTGAAAACCTGAACTGACTCGACTAAGACGAGGACTCAACCAGAGTGAATGGTGGGGACACCAGGATTAGACACAGATCACTGGATCCCATATGATTTACTTAGTCATGTGTCAAAGTTTTGAATATTTTATAATCAATTAAGATTGAGTCCTATAATAAGTTGAGGTTAGTTGATTTGTCTCAACCCTTACCCTTAGTCCATGACCCAGTGACTGCAACTCTACCTGAGAAGACTTTAGAAGAGGACACAATTATAGAGTCTAGTCCTAAACTTCATGAGCCAGAAGAGTTTATTAAGGACTTGATGTCTTATCAATACCCTCAAGATGAAGTTATTCCTTTAAGTCTAATTGATCTCTTCCCTGAAATTAATGACCCATTCTTCCATAATGTAGACCCTGTAGGAGTACCCCAAACCCCTAAGGTAAACATCATTAGTCTAGGAAAAATTCCTGACACACCTTCTTGCATTCCATTTTACCCAATCAATCCTGAACCCTTTTCCTGCCAGACTAATCCTGAACCTACATCTTATTTTCTACCCTTTCCTGAAACTTCTTCTATTTTTTTTAGTATTAGGTTGCATTTTATAGGAGTTTGCATGTTGCATTCGTTCATTATTCATGTCATGTTTGCATCTTACTTTAGGAGAACCCTATGGAACCTAATAGGAGTATGATGCGGGACTAATATGCATGCAATTCTTTTTTTATATTTTTTATGTGGGGTTAGGTGATTAATTCCCAAATTTCAGATCAAAATTAGTTGTAGAAAATTTTGTATGAATTTTTGAAGCCAAGCATGCAGATTAGAACCTAGAAAAGTATAAAAGAAGGATCGCCGGGGCTGAGAAGCCTCGGTTAGGGCAAGTTCTCCTACAATAATAAGACTGGAGGAAGAGGGGATGTACCTGACAACGTCTGAAGTGCTCGATGAAGATCGTAGCGAAGGGATCTCTCGTTCCTCGATGGATGCGGCCTAGAAAACCGAGCCAAAGACCCGTGGATACCCGGCTTTCTGCTCGGTGGTTCGATTGAGGCTTGGCTGGAGTCGTTGGATTTGTAGAAACTTGGGGACCTGCAAACGACCTATCAAGGGTTAGAAAACTCAAAGTAGATCAAGAAAATTAAGGAAAACAGCAAAGGAAAGAATGTTTTGGAGGGGGCTGGAAGGATGGTTGGCGGCAGGAAGATGGTTGCAAACACCGGGAAGAAGAAATCTCAAACTCCTTTATGCACACAGCAGGGTAATCGCACAAAGCAATTGAAGAACTCAAGGTTTATTTCATATCAAAAATCTCCCTTCATATAAGAGGCTAGGGTCCTTTAAATAGACCCTTAACCTTGGGCTCCAAGTAAGGGCACATAAGTCTTTACATAAGAATCCTTTTCCCTCTCAAACCCAAGCTAAAAAATAAGGAAACATTAGGTAGAAAAAATCCCTAAAAATTCTCTTGACTTGGCCAACACTCCAAGGACACCTTGGGGGGCGTGTTGGGCTTCTAGGAGCAGCAAGAGGCCAGCCCGAAGGGGCTCGGGCGCATGGGTTTGGGCCTCTGGAAGCTGGGGTGGCCTGGTAGCCAGGTAGCAGGAATATTCCCTGGTATCTTGCTTCTTAGGGGCTTGGGCTTGGCGCCTGGGCTTGATTTCTTTGGGCTAGGATGTAGATGGACCTCTAAAATCATGGATGCCTTGGTATATGAATATATTTTGGTATCTGAAAGGGAATCTGGGCATCTGGAGGGCATCTGTAAGGAATCTGGGTTTTCTGAATTTTCCTCTTGGGGTCTTCAAATCTTCAAGCTGGGTTGGACTTGGGCTATACTTCCATGTCTTCAATCTGGTTGGACTTGGTCTTCACTTGTATTATGTGGTCTTGAGTCTTCAATATGGTTGAATAGGACTCAAAAAAATAAAATTAGCTCGACATGAGCTGACTAACACTAGACTGAACTAGCTCAACATGAGCTGACTAGTATAGAACTGAAACTCAAAAGACTCAAATAACAATTAAAATCGACTCAGATGGGCTAAGCCCTTATTACAGATGGACTCATAAATTATTGATCAATTTACAGAGGGTTGAAAAGCCTCTGTCTTATTCTGGTGCCTCCGGTGTCCCCACCAGAGTACATAGTAAGTTCTTATATGCATGCCATGCTAAGGTCAAATCTAATGAGTCTATAGTCTGTTAGGTTTGGTCACGTAGAGTTCAATAAAATCTCCTTTGATAGGAAGGTCTAGTCGAGTCTAGTAGGTGTTAGTTGAGTCCAATAAATCCACAACCTTGAGTCATCTGTTTGCACCTACACTAGCCTCTACACATCATATGCATCATGAAATTAGTCAAGAGGTGAACATAAGTAATGAACTAAATACTAACTTGGCTAATTCCCAAAGGAAAGATAAAAAATTTTATGTAGAGGAATATATGATGATAAAAAAATTTTTTGCTCGTAAAGTTGGCCCATCCAAAATAATGAAAAGTAATGGACCCAATGCCTATGTGCCTGAGATAATACCTGATTTAGGTATTGGTTCCACCTTCATCATCTCAGATCTTATAGAGTCTAGGGAGCCAGCAATGATACCCAGCGAGCCCCTTGAGCCACTCCCTTTCTTTGTGAGTGAACCCACCCCAGAGCGACCACATACAATTTGGTCTTTTGGTGAGGTAAAGATTGAGAGAACTTTGGATGATCAAGCTATCGGTACCTAGAATAGAGACTGTCAGCGGTATTTGGTCCGGTGGCAAGGTCGGCCAGAATCTGAGGACTTGTGGAACACTGGTGCGGATCTACAGTGCCTCAACCCAGACCTTCCTGGAGCAAAATTAACCCATACTTGATGGGGTCAAGTTCCTCCCCCAGGAGAATTAGTGGGGACACCAAGATTAGACACAGATCACTGGATCCCATATAGTTTACTTAGTCATGTGTCAAAGTTTTGAAAATTTTATAATCAATTAAGATTGAGTCCTATAATAAGTTGAGGTTAGTTGATTTGTCTCAACCCTCAACCTTAGTCCAATTTTGAGTCATGTACTTTAGTTGTGAGTCTAGCATGAGTTCAAATTTTGTACAAGAGAAGAGGTTACCCTAGTTTAGAGTTCTACTAGGCCACATCCAGGAGTCAAAGGCCACTACATCAGCTTGTTGGATTTTGTGTGATACCCCAGGATCCAAAACACTTCCAGAAATCCTGATTCCTTCTAGATATTTTTCAGATACCCAGATTCCTGTCCAGATGCCAGAGCATATTTCTAAACCAGGGCATCCATGATTCTAGAGGTCCATCTATAACCAACCAAGGAGAAATCAAGCCCAGGCACCTAGCCCAAGTCCTTAAGAAGCAAGATTCCAGCTAGATTCCCTATAATATGCCAGCCCATGTGCCCAGCCCCTGGAAGCCCACCTAGGCCCCTCAAAAATTTGTCCAAGCCCATGGAGGAGGCTCCCATGAGTTGACTAGTCAAAGCATGAAGGGAGAAGGAGAAGACTAGTCTATGTCCTAACCTCTTAAGGCTTTCTTTCCTAACTTATTAAGGATCTCTTTTCATAATGTCTTAAAGAATGGTTATCTTTAACTTAAGTATAACCTTAGTTAGAAGAGGGCATGGGAGCTCTATAAATACCCCACCCCTCTTCCTCTTGTAATAACTTTCTCTTATGAATACAACCTTACTGAAATTTTGAGTCATTGCCCTGTGTTTACTTTTGTGTTGGTTCTCTTGTTTTGTTTGAGTGCTCTCTTTATGTATCTTGGCCGAACCCTACTGCCCTAGCTTCCATCTACATCCCAGGAGATCAGCCACACCCCAGGAAGTGAAGCCCTAGCTGCCGTCCAAGATAGAGCTTCTTCTTTCTAAGCCATTCACTCATAACCCTGATTTAGATTTCTCTTAAACCCTAGTTTCCATTCCAATTTTTATTTGCCATTTTGATTGACCCCTGACAATTGCAGGATCCTCAAGGTGTTTTACCTCCCTAGAAGAGGCTTTCCTTGCCTCCAGAACCTCCCAAATCAATCATCAAATTCAAGGGAATCGAGCTCCATCATCCAAACTCCAATCAGAGTGCTGTGTGATCTCTTCATCAGAAGTTCTTCAATTCACTGATTGGTAACATCCTACCCTTCTCTTAATCTCTGATTTGGTGAAGAATAGCTATCCTTAACTAGGAGTTTCTCAACTCTTGGGTCCTAGCTATTTATTATTCTGCATGAGTTTTTGCGATTACGTTAGTTTCATGCATTACTAGCTTTTATACTGATTCTTTACTTAATTTTAGATATTTAGCCACTGAATTAAAAATCTTAAAAAATATAAAAAAATTAATTTTTTGTTTATCATTAGTCCTAGGTTCATTCCACATCAGTGAAGACTCAACTACTCTGAGGATCTGAGCCAACTCAAAGCATCCGAGCTGACTCGAATGTCGATTCCAAGCAAGTAATGGCTAGTTCCAGAACTTCATTTTTTAATATAAAAAGTGCTTCAATGGTCAAATGTCAAATTCCAATAGTCTACAATGACTATATTGTTGGGAATTGTGTCCCAAAGCCAATCGCCTGGGTTGTAGGCGGTTGAGCTAAATTTTGTACTCTTTCTTTGAATTAATAAAATATTATTTTTGGCATCTCATCACATATTATTTCCCTGAAATGAACTCTTTCCATGTGATGAAGTCCTTAGGACTACACTGACTTCGATATAGAGAGGATGTATCGAGTGGTCCTTAAATCTTGTTCACAACTAAAGGATACATTGTCCTGGACGACAATATATCAAGTATAGGTTGTTATAGTTCACATCGTTTGGTTGTCCTCTTGACCAAATGAGTGTGGTGACACTGATGTGATCTACAAGTGGGATATGTGATATCTCATTGAACGTGACTCCGTGCAGCCCCTTTCTGCCAAAGGGAAACTCATGATTGGATATGGGTATATGTGTCCCTCTGACCTGAGGTCATCATGGTAGCTTGCAAGCAACTCCCTGTGCTTTGGTGCCGGACTACCCAGATTTTTAATCCGGTGATGGAAGGTTTCTGGGTATAGGCAAGTACTTGTGGAGCAGTGATGGACCAAGATGGAATTGACCTATCCAAACAGTTTGGATTGAATGTCTCGCAGTATCTCAATTTAGCAAATCCTCGGCCGGGGTAGCACTAGTGAAGAGTCACTGGGCTTGCGAGGTTGAGACACGTAGTGGACTGACTCTGTCTGGGTTGGCAGCCCAATCTCAGTCGTCCTGAGCATTAGAGGTCAAAGGGATGAACTATACGGTAACCATATGCCAGAGGTTCGATAGTTTGCTCCTGCATCTTCGACCTATCCGGATGCCGGGACCCATTGCTAGATGGTTTCCTGTGCTGTTACTGGAATTGTTCCAGTGCTACCATTTAGGTTCGAACCTATGAGGTCACACGCCACAGAGGATTACTCTCTAATCCGGATACCGACTATGATTGGGAATCGTCTCGATTTTATGGTCAGTATTTTTTTAGCACTCTTTTTCCCATTTTGCCCTTGTTTGTGTCAACCAAAAATTGTTCCGGGCTGACCAGGACTGTGCCAGGATTTTTCTGAATCAGTTTTGAACTGATTTGGAGCTCATTTCGGCCTTCAATTGGTTGTGAACCAATTTTAATCCCATGAACCAATTTAATTGGGTTTGAACCGGTTCAATTGGATTGAACCATCACTTGGTTTAAATGGGAATGAACCGGTTAAATTGAACCGGCTTTTGCTTTTCTCCGTGTAAATGGTTTACACGTTAGAGAGGTTTTACGCTGGAAAGAACTCCAAGCATCAAAAGAAGCCAAACGACCGCAATGCACACTTGGGCGATGTCCCTTCTTCTCCCTCCACCGGATGGCTTTCACCGCTGCTTTATTTGCTGGTTAATTGGAATGGCAGCTGCTGCCTCTTCCTCTCCCAGTCTCTCCATCTCCCTTTTCCTCTGCTGCCTATATATACCATGCAAAGTCCCCTGTTTCAACGCATGAAAATTTTCAGCCGTGTAGAACCTGAGATACTGCACCTGCTGTTCCTTCTTTGAGAGGTTGAGAGATCCCCAGATTGAGAGCTTAGACTCTCCTCTTATAGGCTGGGTTTTGGAGGGTGAGAGGGAGAGTTTCAAGGACATTTTCCTTGTCCCTTTGAGTGCACAAATCAAAGTCTGCAGCAAAATAGAGTTGCTGCAATTCACTATGGCCGAATTCACTTCCAGTGGCTAGCACCGCGTGTGGGTGGGATCCGGGAGCCCTGGGCATGTCTCCCCTCTAGAGGGAGTATCCTTATACTCCTAGGAGCAAGCCACGCGAGCCGGGATCGCTCCAGCTGCTCCAAATCGAAGGTTAAAGCATGCTGCCCAGTTCTGCTGCAGAAAATCTGGCAGCAGACTTTGGCGAATTTCTATATTTTTTTGGCTAAGTTTTTCTTGTAGCTTTCAATTGGAGATCGAAGAGCACTTGTCCAAGTTACCGCTGCTGAGTTTTGGGAGCAAACGGAGGCCCGGAAGGTAGTGTTCTGACACCGTTTTGAAAGCCCAAAACAGAGTTTTCAGCAGTCCAAGGAAGAAGAAGACTGGAATAAGTTTATCCCACTTATTCCAGCCTATTCCAGCTTTATCCCAGAGTTATTCCAGCCAGAATAAGGTATGAAAAAATTAATTTTTTATCATGCATGAATTGAATTTTTAATTCAAATATTTTATAAATATTTTATATCATTTTACATGCTTGTTTGCAACTAGAATTAGATTAGTTTCTAGGCAGAGCAGATTTTCGCTGCGCGGATTTTAAAAATATTTTTAAAATCCAATCTGCTCCCGCAGTTATTTGCATGCCTAGTGTAGGATCATGTCAAACCACCTGCACCGGTTTCTTTCATTTATCAACCTAAGAAGAGTACAAGACTATATAAATGAGAGATTTGGACAACCTTTGAACAAGTTAACGAGCAGTTAATGATCAAATGAGCTTGTGAGCAAGAGAGCACTAAAGAGCATTCAAGTCAGCTTTCAATACTTCACCAACTCAAATCTGAAGCTTGAAGCATTTACTAAAGAAGTTGAAGAAGCTATTGAAGAGCAGTAAAAGCAAATTAAGAAGGCTTCTCTTGAGCTGCAACTACAACCATCAGACAACTTTGGTTTGTCAATTAGTTGTTTGTTTTTTTTTCTACTCCTTTGTGAGTTTGTGGGTTTTTGGTGAGCCCTGTTGAAAAACCAAGTGTAGGTTCTTGGTGAGCCTATTTGAAAACCAAGTGTAGGTTTTTGGTGATCCTGCTCAAAACCAAGTTGGATTTTTGGTGAGCCTGATTGAAAAACCAAGTTGGGTTTTGGATTGTGAGCCCGATAAAACAATCTAACTGTATTCCATGGGTGAATATAGTGGAAATCCCAAGTGATATCTTGGATAGTGGACATAGGAGCGAGGTTGCTTCGAACCACTATAAACTTGCTATGTTTTTGATTGTGCTTTTTCTTTTTTACTTGCTTCTGCTTTAATTATTTGAATCGCAGCACCTCCACACTAAAGAAGATTTAAAAGATTACATATTTGATTAAATTTTTTAAGTTTCCAATTCACTCTCCTCTCAGGAAAGCCACCTGGGCAACAGTATGAGATGATTGAGGACATGAAGTGTAAATTTGCCTATCTAAGGTTAACCAGCCATGCTAGGTTATACTAAGGAGATGTAGAGTGCCTAATCAGATAATGAAACAAAGCTCCCATAGATACCTGGATGGCCATGAAGCTAAAACATAGGAAAAAATATGTTCCCTCATTCTGCCGACAGAGACTCCTAGACCAATGGCAAAGATTATGTCAAGGAAGTAGGTCCGTGTCAGAATACATCACCAAGTTTGATGAGTGTGCCAAAAGGTGTTGCATAGACGAACCTGAATCAGTGACCTTATCTAGGTTTAGGGCTGGCCTTTGTGAAGGCATCCAGTGGGAACTATCTCAATGGAAAATTCAGGACCTAGAGGAAGCCTACCACATAGCTAGAGAATTCGAGTCATATCAAAGGGAACTCATGATCAATCAATCTAAGTCCAACAAGAGTAACCTCCTGAACCCAAGCCCAGACTTTGCCGACTTCCTTTAGACCATCCAATTTCCATTGCCCTTAGCCAGACCCTAGGACCTAGTCAGGTATGTCCGAGCCAATCCAGCCCGAGCCAATCCAACCTGAGATGACCCAAGTCTGGTATCCCACTAGTTCCCATGAATGATAGGAGTGAGGATCCTGAAGTTCAAATTGATTGCACTGATATTCAAGACTTAGGGTATCCCCAAGTTGAGGAGCTAGAGAAGAATAAGAGCAAGTCACCAAAGGTTCAAAGAAGATCCAACATCGTGTGATTTAGGTACCACAAATTAGGACACTATGCTAGCCAATGTTCAACCAAAGCCTTACATATAGGAGAGCTAGAAGAGGATGAGTTTGAACCCATTTCTGAACCTAAAGAAGAGGTGTATAAGGTTGACTCAAGTCTGTTCAAGAAGTATGAAGAGGTTGAAATCATTAAAAATCTAGGGAAAGAAACTCCTGAGCCCATTAAAGAGTCTAAAGAAGATACCTATGACTTGAGCCTAGAGCAAGGAAGTGAACCCGCTGAGGACCTGTTGACTCCGTTATTGATTTTGATGATAAGCAAAATGGTTAAGTATAAGTTGAGTACTAATGATCTCTTTGAAGTATGTTTTTATAAAAAAAGATGCTCACAAATTTGAAGAAGTTTGTTTGATTGAAGAAGCCAAGTTTAGTTAAAAGATCTACTCAAAGAGGACTTGGACAGTCAAAGTTTGCTTGAATGGTTACTTGAGTGAAGCATAAATTTGATTCAGCACAAGTTCATACTTTTTGTGAAGATTTTAGTGAGGTGTCGATTCAAAGTGTCGACACATGACACCAAGTGTCGACACATGGAAGTGAAGTGTTGACTCAAGCCGGTATGCAAAGAATGTTTCAAATGGCACGGCTGAAGTATCAACACATGGACTTGAAGTGTCGACTCAAAGTGTCAACACATGGATCAGCTCATTGCCTGAGATTTCAAGCCATAGAACGTGCTGAAAATGAAGAACTGCAGAAGTGTTGACACATGGAAGAGAAGTGTTGACTCACTCGAGGAAGTATCGACACATCTGAGATTTCTAGAGAACCAGATTGAAAATTTTTGAACTGGGTGTCTACTCAAAAAGTTCAAGTATCGACCTAAAGTGTCAACTCACCGCCTGAAGTGTCGACACATGAAGTTCTGAAAACAGTAACGGCTAGTTTTTCAAATGCAGAACTCAACCCTTTTGCATTCCAACAACTAGATTTTCAATTCTAATGGCTAGAAACTAGATTTAAGGCCTTGGGAAGGTATTTATATGCTCCAAATCAAATCAAAACAAAAGATTATTGATGGGAATGAAATAGAAGCATCCAAGAGAAAAAAAGAGAGCATTCACTCCTATTCATTGAAGATTCAACCACTCTCAAGCAAAAGCAAGCCTCCAAGCATTCATGAGTCTTCAAGAGCATTAAAGATCATCCATTCTTGAGCAATCAAAGAGGTTTCAACAAGTTCAAAAGCACTACAACATCAAGCTTTAAAGAGATACCCACTTTTTATTAGAAAGCTTTTATTCTCTTTACTTCAAAAACTTATTTGTTGTAAGGGTTCTTGGTTAGCCTATTGTAAAACCAAGGAAGGTTATTGGTGAGCCTTTGAAAATCAATTAGGTTCTTGGTTAGCCTGGAAAACCAAGGAAGGTTGGTGGTGAGCCTTAAAACCATTTAGGTTCTTGGTTAGCCCGTAAAACTAAGTGAGGTTTTAACTTGTGAGCCTTGTAAAAATAAGTTGGGTTTTTGATTAGTGAGCCCGGAAAACTAATCAACTACAATCGATAGAGATTATAGTGAATTCCCAAGGGGATCTTGGGGAGTGGATGTAGGTGCATTGGATAGCACTGAATCACTATACTTCTGTCTTTGTGCTTGATTGTTCTCTCTACTTACTCGTTCATTTATTTCTCTTTATTTCCACTACACTTTTACTTAAGAGCATTATATTTGAATTCATAGTACCATATTTAATTATTGAATTGGATTACATCCTATTGCATTGCATCAAGTAATAATTTTTTAGAGACCCAATTCATCCCCCCTCTTGGGTTGCTTACTAGGCAACAAGTGATATCAGAGCCCTGTTCTTAGTGTATAGGCTTTACCGCCTTGAGTAAAGATCTATGGCAGCCCCTATTGGTACTAGCATAGTTGAGGGTCAAGCCTTAAATAGACCTCCATTTTTTAATGGATCAAATTATACATATTAGAAAACTAGGATGAAAATTTATATGCATTCTATTGATTATAACTTGTGGAGAGTTGTTGATAAGGGTCCTCATATTCCTTCGGTAGTGGTTAATAGTGTTTCCATCCCAAAGCTTGAAGAGGATTGGGATGAAAATGATATTAAGCAATCTGAGATCAATGATAAGGCAATGAATCTCCTTTATTGTGCATTAGATCCTAGTGAATTTAATAGGATATCTACTTGTACTTCTACCAAAGAAATATGGGATAACTTGAAGTTACCCATGAGGGTACCGATCAAGTGAAGAATACTAAGGTGAACGTGTTAGTGCATACTTATGAAATATTTCGAATGGAACCTAATGAGTCATCACTGACATGTATACTAGATTTACAAATATTATAAATGGTATGAGAAGTCTAGGAAAAGTAATGTCTAATACTGATCTTGTGAATAAAATCCTCAGGTCACTTCCAATATCGTGGGATCCGAAGGTGACTGCAATCCAAGAAGCAAAGGATGTTGACAAGCTATCTTTAGAGCAACTGGTTGGATCGCTCATGGCTTATGAGCTAAATTTGAAGCAAAAGTCAATGGACATGGATAAAAAGAAAAAGGAGATTGCTTTCAAATCAAACATATAAGAAGAATCCTCAATCGATGAGTCCAAAGAAGAAGATGATGATGAAGGTGAAGAAGATGATGATAAAGGTGAAGAAGCCCTCCTTGCTAGAAAATTTAGAAGATTCATGAAGAGGAAGAAGTTCCCTTACAAGAAGAAATTTTAATCAAAAGAAAAAGGAAAAGAGAAAGAGAAAGAAAAGGAAAATGAAAATGAGAAGGAAATACCAACATGCTTCGAGTGCAAGAAGCCGGGTCACTACATGTTCGATTGCCCTCTCCTAAAGAAGTTAAGGAAGAAGTTAAGAAACAAAACAATGATGGCCACCTGGAGTGATAGTGAAGACTCTAGTTCTGAAGAAGAGCAGACAAAAGCTGCAAATCTTTGTCTTATGGCACATCAAGAGCAAGATGAGGTAATGTCTGATACTGAAATAGATTTTACTTTAGATGAGCTAATAAATTCTTTTGATGAACTTATGCATGATTATAAACTGATTTTATCTAAAAATAAAAAGTTGAAAAAGAATGCAAACAATTTCTCTCTTGAAAATAATTCTTTGTTGAATGAAGTTAGTGATTTAAAAACTAAATTAGATGTTTTGGAAAAGAAAAACAATGCCTTGACAATGGAGAATGAGGTTTTGAAAAGACCCAAAACTGTTATTTCTAATGGTGATCTTTTGATGAAAAATAAAGATTTGGAATTAGAAAATGTAAAGTACAAAAATGAACTTGATAGAATGAAGCCTTTTATTGAAGAATTTACATATAGTTTAGAAAAACTAAACCTACTTTTGAATAGCCAAAGAGCCATTTTCAATAAAGTAATATTAGGCTATAGACCACAAAAACAATAAAAGTACTTTAAAAACTTTTTTGTACCTGCATCTTCTAGCATAACTTGTTTTTCATGTAAAAGGCAAGGTCATAAATCTTTTCAATGCAATTTAAGAAAAATCAATTCTTTTGGAAAAGTTTGGGTTCTAAAAGGAACCATTTTAAGTGCTAACCCTAAAGGATCCAAGTTGGCTTGGGTACCTAAAAACAAAGCTTGATTTTTATTACAGGTGTGTCTTGCAACCAAGGAGAATAAAAGACTTTGATATCTTGATAGTAATTGCTCAAGGCACATGACTGGAGATGTGAAGCAATTCACTTCTCTTGAAGCATTGAATGGAGGGAGTGTGACCTTCGGGGATAATGGTAAAGAAAAAATCATTGGTATTGGTAAGGTTCACATAACTTCTTCTAGTTGTATTAGGAATGTATTATTAGTTGAAGGTTTAAGCATAATCTTTTAAGCATTAGTTAATTTTGCGATAAAGGTTTTCAAGTTATTTTTAAATCATCTTATTGCATGATTATTAGTCCGAATATAAATGGAATACAATTTATTGAAAAAAGGCATGGTAATGTTTATTTGGTAGATTTAGATGATCTATCTTTGCCTAATGGAGAATGCTTTGTTGTAATGAATTCTACTAAAGATGAGACTACATGGCTTTGGCATAGAAGATTAAGGTATGCTAGTATGTATCTACTTTCAAAACTTTGCAAAAAGAATTTAGTTAGAGATTTACTTGAACTTTGTTTTGAAAAAGATAGATTTTACCAAGCATGTCAATTTGGAAAACAAGTTAAAATCTCTTTCAAACCTAAAGACTTTGTAACTACTAGTAGGCTACTAGAACTACTTCATATGGATCTCTTTGGACCAACTAGAACATCAAGTCTAGGAGGCAAGAAATATGAATTAGTCATAGTGGATGATTTTTCGAGATTTACATAGATTTTCTTTCTAGCACATAAAGATGAATCATTTTCTACATTCATAAAGTTTTATCGAAATGTTTAAAATGAAAAAGGTGTTTTAGTTGTTTGCATTTGCAGTGATCATAGAACTGAATTTGAAAATCAAGATTTCAAAAATTTTTGTAATGAAAAAGGTATTGAAAATAACTTTTCTGTACCTAGGACACCTCAACAGAATGGGGTAGTAGAAAAAAAAAATTGCACTTTGGAAGAAATGGCACACACTATGCTTTGTGAAAATGATTTACCGAGATATTTTTGGGCTGAAGCAATTAATACTGTATGTTACATTTTGAATCGAGTTTTAATCCGCCCTATTTTAAAGAAAACTCCTTACGAACTTTGGAATCAAAGAAAACCAACTTTAAAGTATTTTCGAGTTTTTGGTTGCAAATATTTTATCTCAAATAATGAAAAAGATAATCTTGGAAAATTTGATACCAAGTCTGATGAAGGTATCTTTTTAGGATACTCCATATCAAGCAGGGCATACAGAGTTTTCAACAAAAAAATCTTGGTTGTAGAAGACTCAGTACATGTTATTTTTGAAGAATCTACTAACAAATCCTTTAGAAAAGAGGATACATCTAATGAATGTGCAAGTGCTGACAAGCTTCAAAAGTTGACACTGAATGATCAACCCCCTCAGCAAAGTGAAGAAGATCAAGACAAAAGTGAGAAAGGTGAAGACACTCTAAAGCACCAGGATCTACCTAAGGAGTAGAGGTATGCTCATGGACATCCTAAGGAATTAATCCTAGGTGATCCATCTAAAGGGGTAAGAACTTGAGCTTCAATTAGAAATGAATGTGACTATATAGCTTTTGTATCACAAGTAGAGCCTAAATATTTTGAAGAAGCTGAAAAAGACCCTAACTGGATTAATGCCATGTAAGATGAACTAATTTAGTTTGATAGAAATAATGTTTGGACATTAATAGAAAGATCATCTAATGTTTCTATTATTGGCACTTAATGGGTATTTAGGAATAAATTAGATGAAAATTGAATTGTTATTAGAAATAAAGCTAGACTAGTTGCTAAAGGCTATAACCAGGAGGAAGGGATTGATTTTGATGAAACTTTTGCTCCTGTTGCTAGACTAGAAGCAATTAGACTGTTATTAGCATTTGCTTGTTTTATGAATTTTAAATTATTTCAAATGGATGTTAAGAGTACTTTTCTAAATGGTTTTATAATATAATAAGTTTTTGTTGAACAACCACCTGGATTTGAAAATCACGCACATCCTGATCATGTTTTTAAATTATACAAAGCACTTTATGGATTAAACCAACCACCTCGAGCCTGGTATGAAAGACTCAGCAAATTTTTGATTGAAAATGAATTTTCTAGAGACCATGTTGATAAAACCTTATTTTTGAAGAAGAAAGATAATGATTTATTAGTAGTATAAATATATGTTGATAATATCATTTTCGGTGCTACTAACGAAATTCTTTGTCAAGAGTTTGCTAAGCTAATGCAGGATGAGTTCGAGATGAGCATGATGGAATAACTCAATTTCTTTCTCGGACTCCAGATCAAGCAAACTAAAGATGGTATCTTTATCAACCAAGCTAAGTATACAAGAGAGATTATAAAGAAGTTTGAGATGGAGACTACTAAATTGATAGGTATGCCTATGAGCCCCTCTTGTAGACTTAATAAAGATGAGCATGGAAAATCTGTAGATCAAAAGTTATATAAAGGTATGACTGGCTCTTTACTGTACTTAACTACTAGTAGACCAGATATAATGTTCAGTGTATGCATGTATGCCAGATATTAGTCTGAACCTAAAGAATCACATCTGATGGCTGTTAAGTGCATAATTAGATATCTATCAAGTACTATTGATATTGGTTTATGGTATTCTAGAGATTTATCTACTGAATTTATTGGATATTCTGATGCTGATTTTGTTGGTTGTAAATTAGATAGAAAGTGTACTAGTGGTTCTTGCCAATTTCTTGGAGTTAACTTAATCTCCTGATTTAGCAAGAAACAAACTTCAGTTGCACTATCCATAACTAAGGCTGAGTATATTGCAACAGGAAGTTGTTGTATTCAAATATTGTGAATTAAGCAACAACTTGAAGATTTTGGAATCAAGTTGACTAGTATACCTATAAAATGTGATAATACCAGTGCTATTTGCTTGACTAAAAACCTTGTTCAACATTCTAGGAGTAAACATATTGAAATTAGACATCATTTTATTAGAGATCATGTTGAAAATAATGATGTTGTGCTTGAATTTATTAGTACTGAATTTCAATTAGCTGATATTTTGACTAAACCTTTTCTGAAAGATCAGTTTTGTGTGGTTAGAAGAGAGCTTGGGATCATTAATCCTTTTGATTAAAGTTTTTCTATCTTTGTCTCAAAACAATCATATTTGACATCAATTAAACTCAATCATGGCTAATTTTATTGAATATCATTGAATTATTTATGATTTTAATCAAACCTTCAATCTCTTATTTTTCAGTTTTGAAGTCGATGTGTCAACACATTAATGTGTCGACACCTAAATATGTCGTCGACACCTAAATGTGTCAACATATTCATGAGTCGACACATGAACGGCAGCAGACCGAGAATAAGGACATTCTGAAAGATTTTTTTCTCATTTTGTCTTCCATCTTGAGCCGACACATAACCTAAGGTACTCCTCACTCCTCCTTCCCTCTATTTTGTGCTTTAAACCCTCTGATTCATTGTTTGGAACACTTTCTTGTTTGGATTTTGTGACATTTCGCCTCTTATTTGCAAATTAAACCTTATAAACCCTAGGTTCCCCTCCAAACTTGTCCAAATTCTTATTCTATGCAAAGGACCCTGAAAACAAGTAGTCCATCACCCTGGTCAGTCTAATCAAGAAGAAGAAAGAAGAACGAAGGCCATACATGAAGCTAGAGCTCCAGATCCGCTTGCTCGATCTCTTTTCGCAGCTTCTAGTCGGATGAGTTTGAAGACTATCATCGGGGGACGATGTGTAGACTTCAGTTTTGTCGACCAGCAGCACTTTAGGATCGGATAGTGGATTCGAGAGGCTGGTTTGATATCATTTTGTTCACTGAGCAAGAAATATTATCTAGGGCTTATTTGGGAGTTTTATGGATCATTAGCCCATGGGAGTGATGGTTGGATGGCACAGGTGAGAGGCAGGGATATCCCAGTTACTTCAAAGATACTGAGCAGAGTTTGAGACATTCCGATGATTGGGTCAGTAGTGGACAGCCTGATTGATCGAGTGAGTGGTCTCTAGTGTATCATCAAGTCAAACATATTGCCTGAGGGAGGCACCGTACCTGCATACCGACTATCAGTAGAGATGAGATTATTACACCATATAGTCGCCCAGATCCTTCTACCGAAGACTGGACGGTTCGATTACATCACTAAGCGGGAGTTGCTAGTGATGGTCTCATTAGTTCAGTGCTCACCCGTCTGCCTTCCAATGCTCATGGTTCACCAGATGATGGAGGCTTTGACGAGTCAGTGACTCTACCTACCCTATGGGATGGGGTTGACTATACTGTTCAGGGAGTATGGCATCAGTTTTGAGGACAAGCCCTTCCGCATGCTACTTCATACTGATGTGTATGACATCAGGTCAATACACAGGATGGGTTATCATCTGTTCCAAGGCTAGTGGAGATGGAGAGTATCTAGTCAGGCCGACGATAGAGCTGACGATGATGATGCTGCAAAGGAGGAGCGCATTCTTTTTGACGAGGCAGGACCTACAGAGAGTCTGCCTGAGACAGTAGCATAGCCAGAGACTGCATCTCAGTCTGAGCCTACTACTTCAGCATAGCCCCAGCCAGTTTAGATGGAGACTCCAATAGTTTTAGATAGTTTATTGGACTAAGTCAGATGCATTGAGATAGATTTTTTGATCATTAGACAGCATCTTGACTGCTTCATAGCTGAGATCAGAGAGAGCCAAAGTGGACTGAGTGATGACATTTCAGCTATTCTGACCGCTCTGTCTAGACCTATAGGGAGTACTCCAGTTGCTGATACAGCTCCGCCTGCTCCAGCACCAGTTGTTGATGGTGACGATGATGATGATGATGGAGATGATGAGGAGACTGACTCTGATGGATTTGACTTCCCAGATCTGATTTCAGAGCCATGGCAAAGGAGACGACAGACTTGCCCAGGAGTCCTACTTGTGACCCTTCTAGCTCACCTACCTAGACTCCAGTCTTATCTTCTCCTCCTTCCAGATCAGATGATCATGTTTCGATTCCTATTCTTTCACCTATAGTTGATTCTCCTGTTGTTCATTCACCAGTTATTGATTCACCCATTGTTGATACACCCATGATTGAAACTCCTATCATTGATTCATCGATTGCAGACTTACCCATTCATTCTTCAGCTGATACACCTACCATTGATACACCTATCGTATCATCAGCTGATATGCCTATCTTTGATACACCCTCTATTGGTACACCTACTATCCATACATCCTCACTTATCCGAGATCTTGGTTTTTACACACCTAGATTTTAGTATCTTGATTCTGGTCCATCCTTTGATCGTACACCACTTTCGGCAATCGTAAAGACTGTCGACCCCATCAATTCTATTCCTGCTGAGGACATTGCTTCCACTTCTACTCTAGCCAGAGGTCGAACGTATGCTTGATGCAGAGGACATGGTCATCATAACCCTCCACGATCGACCAGGACCCACCTCCGAGATCTCAGATCAATGTGGCCTCGAGCTCGATCTTTTACTAATACAGGACCGATTGAAATCGGATCATCTCTGATGATGATGAGGAGGATAAGGATTAGGATATCTATGTATTTTTAGATAGTTTACTTTTATGCATATGTTGTATGTTTTACTATTGTACAAATTCTGACTCTAAATAAAATACTATGTTGTACTTCATGTTTCTGACTTCAAATGAATGAAATGTTCTAATTTTTCTTAGTACTTCATTGTCTTCATGAATGAATGAATTCATATTGTCTTCAATGCTATGTCTTGAATGTATTATTTTTCTTCCTACCTTTTAATGATAACAAAAAAGGAAAGTAATAAGACTAAAGTATAAATATGATGTGCAAGGGGTAGGAAGAGTATTTGCAAATTTGAAAATTATTTTGAAAACTTGAATTGAAAATTGTTTACAAATTCCTTAAGTAAGGGAGAGCTATACTTTGTTTATTTTGAAAATTCTTTTTTGAATTGAATTTCATCTTAAATCCCTTCTTTAAATATTTGGAAAGATATTTACAAACTCTTTTATGGATCATCAATTTAGGGGGAGCCTTGTTTATTGCTAAATTTTTGTCTCTCTTAAACATGTTTTCTTGTAGAGTATCACGATACATGTGTTTATGTCTTGTATATATCTCAAAGCTCTGATACTCTCAATCATTATAACAAGCTGTGATACTTTTAATCAGCATATCACTCTTATTCTGATACATAATATCATTATTGCAAATTACTTTGATACACTTAATGCATTTAGTTTTATGCACCTTGATGAATTCTTTTAAAAGTTTTTTATGTAATTTATACTTAAAGATTTTGTCATCATAAAAAAGGGGAAGATTGTTGACTCCGTTATTGATTTTGATGATAAGCAAAACGGTTAAGTATAAGTTGAGAACTAATGATCTCATTGAATTTTGTTTTTATAAAAAAAGGTGCTCACAAATTTGAAGAAGTTTGTTTGATTGAAGAAGCTAAGTTTAGTTGAAAGATCTACTCAAAGAGGACTTTGACAGTCAAAGTTTGCTTGAATGGTTAATTGAGTGAAGTATAAATTTGATTCATCACAAGTTCAGACTTTTTGTGAAGATTTCAGTGAGGTGTCGACTCAAAGTGTCGACACATGACACCAAGTGTTGACACATGGAAGTGAAGTGTCGACTCAAGCCAGTACGCAATAAATGTTTCAGATGTCACTGCTGAAGTATTAACACATGGACCTAAAGTGTCGACTCAAAGTGTTGACACATGGATCAGCTCATCACCAGAGATTTTCAAGCCATAGAACTTGCTAAAAATGAAGAACTGCAGACGTGTCGACACATAGAAGAGAAGTGTCAACTCAAAGTGTTGACTCACCTAAGAAAGTGTCAACACATCTGAGATTTCCAGAGAACCAGATTGAAGATTTTTGAACTGGGTGTCGACTTAAGAAGTTCAAGTGTCGACCTAAAGTGTCAACTCACCACCTGAAGTAGTGATAGATGGAGTTCTGGGAATAGTAACGGCTAGTTTTTCAAATGCAGAACTCGATCCTTTTGCCCTCCAATGGCTAGATTTTCAAGTCTAATGGCTAGAAACCATATTTGAGACCTTAAGAAGGTATTTATATACTCCAAATCAAATCAAAATTAAAGATTATTGATGGGAATGAAAAAGAAGTATCCAAGAGAGAAGAAAAGAGAGCATTCACTCTTATTCATTGAAGATTCAACCACTCTCAAGCAAAAGCAAGCCTCCAAGTATTCAAGAGCCTTCAAAAGCATTAAAGATCATCCATTCTTGAGCAATCAAAGAGGCTTCAACAAGTTCAAAAGTACTACAACATCGAGCTTCAAAGAGATACCCGCTTTTTATTAGAAAGCTTTTATCCTCTTTACTTCAAAAACTTATTTGTTGTAAGGGTTCTTGGTTAGCCTATTATAAAACCAAGGGAGGTTATTGGTGAAAGGGATATGCCCTACAAGCCAATCTATGTTGTATCTCCCAAACCATTATAATTGACAATATTCTAATAAAGGCATTATTTTTCATCATATGCTGTGTTTATATTATATGATGAACCCCGTAGATTAGGGCTATGATTTTAGGGTTATGATGAGATCATACCAGTGAGACCTAAAGTCTCAAAACCTTAATCTAAAAAAACTCCTAGTCAAAGGAACCCTGAGTAGGGGATCAGGGTTTTCCGGTAAGACTAGCACATCCCATGTATACTGGAGAGGGTGACTGCTCTCACAGTCACTTGTATATGACACTGATACTGGGTGTGGGTGCTCATTGGAGAATGAGTTCACTGATCTGATCTAACTTGAGAACATCTAATGGAGTCTTAGCTATATGTCAATAGAAGGTTCTCATAGTGGGAGTGGTACAAGTAATCCTTTGACCTGAGACTACCATAAGTACCTTATGTACATGAACCCATGCTTTGGTTCAATTCTAATCATGACACTGAGTCATGCACAGGATTGATACTAGGAATGGTGAATTGGATATGAAGGTAATGAGTAGGTCAACAAGGAATCGATCACTCTTAGTAAGAGGAGATAGCATCCAGCTAGTTAACAATCGGATGATGATTCAGGAAATATTTGATCAAAGTAAAGATATTAGAGATGGTTTCTAATATCAAGATAATTGAATCATCAATATAAGATTGAGTTAGAAATAAATATAATATTGGATTTGACATATATCCATATCCATAGTTATATTTTGGATGCAGGCTGATCGAAAGATTTAATTGTACGGTAACTCTCTACTGAAGGGTAATTTTGGTATTTCACCAGAATTTTCATATCTTCTGGATAGACATGACACGTTGCTAGACGTCAATCTTGTCTTATGGGTTGATCAAATTTAAAGATCACTTATTAGGAAGAGTCCTAATTGATCAAGTCGAGTAAGCCCGGTTTGACCTAAATCGATTAGAAAGAGTTCTAATCAAATTAGGTCAACTTGTATTCGAACCCACTGCTGGCTAGATGTGGAACCCAATGGGTCATACACTTAAGAGGATTGATCAAGAGTTTAATTTGTAATTAAATCATCTTTGCAGGATAACACTCTAGCAGGTGTTGCAAATCCTAGCTTCTATTCGAATTGGATTCGAATTAGGGTTCCGGATTGGTTCAATTTGGGTTCTAATTGGATCTAATTAGATCCTAATTGAGGTTATAGGGATTATGGCTAACCCTATTGGCTAACCATGCACCTAGGCTAGCCCCTCACCCGCCCCTTAGCATTTTTCATGACAAAATGCCAAGAGTCCATGCGCTAATGGACTCTTGGCGCGCCATTTGGAAGAGTCCATGGCGCATGGACTCTTGGCGCGCACCATAAAAAACTCCGATGTTTTTATATGGGGCGGCTTCCTTTCTCATTATTAGCGCCTCACATGTGTGCCTTTGGATGGGAATCCAACGATTGGGAAATTTTTTGAGAAAGACAAAAGGCGCAGACTCTTCCCGGTTGCGTGAAATAACGTCTCTTCAGAGACCGAAACATCGCGACTCCCTTCTTCTGAAATTTCATGACTTTTCTTTTAGGAAAAGCCGTGAGTTTTAATCTGGAAGGTCGTGAGAAGGAGGGAAGGGGCGTGAGAAAATGAGAAAGGGCGTGAGAAGTCTTTCACGGAGAGATGTGTGGGCGCCTATCTGAGATCTATTTAGAGGGTCGAGAAAATCAGAACTCGGTTATGTTTTCTTTTATTCCTTCTTCCTCTCCTAAAGACTCTTTCACTCTTTTCTTGCTCTTGCATTGTTTCCTTTACAGAGTACACCTCTGTCGAAACTTTGCTACTGAACAAGAATAAGAGCGAAAGTCTCTGACGGTAAAGGAAAGAAAGGAGTTCTGATTTATTCCTTCTCTCTTAAATTAAGACATTATTGTCTTAATTTCTCCTCCAACTTAAGACAAGCCTATAACCTCTTAGGACAAGGTCTTTTCTTCAAGACAAGGGTGTCTAAAGAGCCAAGGTCTTAGTGGAAGGAGGAGAAGAGATCAAAGAAAGGGAGGCTACCTCTTTTTGTGGAAGAATTCAAGCCATAATCTGAAGAATTGGGTTCTAGGAAGAAGAACTCAAAAGGAGGAACCATTGGACAAGAAGATAGTGTTCTTGATCATCGCTCTGTGTGGATCACCATCGGAGGGCGGATACCTGGATGCCTGGTGAATTCAGTTAGCCCCTTCAACTTCAAGTTTTTGGAATAAGCGATTACAGGTTGGTACCCTAATCCTAATTTGCATAGATTTGCTTGTCATATGTTTTAGTCTTATTTAAGAAGTTCCTGGTTTAGGATTTTTGGTGTGAATTTAGTTTCAATTTTGAAATTACACTTCCGCTGCGTTGCACCGGAACCCAACAGTGGTATCAGAGCCACCTTAATTAGGACTACAATCTATGATAGTTTGTGTGTTACATATTAGGGTTTTTTAAATCCTAATATGCTATTACACTTAGCATATTTTTGATTGCATATATGTTTTGATGTATGCCACTAGTTAGGGTTTTTCACTCAAACCCTAATTATTATAGAGATATGATTAGTTTTGAAGTCATAATACTGAAATAAGGTTGCCCTGGCATAATGGTGGATCCATTATATGGTAAATGGTTGTCCTAGTATGATGACACACTTAGCACATATTTGTTTATCAGAATGATATGATTGTGATATATTCTATAAGAATGTGCTGGCAATTTTATAAAACCCTCCTCTTAAAAATTATATTAAGTCATAGTATATTTAACTAATAAGCATCACTAGTCATGATGAACAATTGATCATTCGGTGTCTAGAAAGGTGGTTCTGGGAAGGTAAAGAGAATTATGGTTTTTAATTGGTTCCGTTGACTAACCTGGCCAATTTTTATTGGTGTCTAGGAAAGCAACGGGGGGACTCCCACATCTCTTCCACTTGCCTGGCCGATTTGATTATATTTAAATCTTGACTAAAATGCTTAGTGTTAAAAATACTATATATTGGCCTTCCTTCATGTTGGATCATTATTATGTTATGAACCACATTAGGTTTGTTGTGTTATCTGCAAGACCTAATATGGTGATTGACATAATACTAGTCTAGTGCATAGATATGCTTACAGTATATTCAGTATAATGCTTTGTTGTGTTATTGCAAGGGTATTATATTTGAGTACTGACTGTATAGAAATGAAAGGGTCTTGACTTAACTAGAACATTATGGTTTGTTGTGTTTTACTGCAAGACTAATAATGTTCTAGAGGCCAAGTTATTTTTGAGAATTATATGAGATATAATTGGAAGAGTTTCCTACCTTTGAGCTTTTAAAAGATTTGTTGTGTTTTCTACAAGATCTTTTATAAGTTATTAGGATCTCAATCTCACTAAGAAAAATCGATCAGGGTTCTTCTCGATTATCATAGTGAGGGCTATGATTTTTGATAAAATAGTGAGAGACATAATTAAATTGAAAGACCTAATTTAATTATGTAAGTCATTTCATGGTTGTTTGCTTATGTATTGTTCTTTATTAAATGTAGATAAATGCCATCTTCATTATCATTGCGAAGTATCTTAGATACCAACCAACTGACTGGTCCAAACTATGTGGACTAGTTGAGAAATTTAAAGATTGTGCTGAGTTCAGAAAAACTTTCTTAAATTCTTGATACCCCTAGTCTTAATCCACTAGGGGACGATGCCACACAGGAAGATATGGCCACATACAAAATGTGGCAGAATGACTCTCTCACTGTCAAGTGTATCATACTAGCCTCTATGACCAATGAGTTACAGAGACAGCATGAAAGCATGGATACTCAATCCATAATGCTCAATTTAAAAGAGCTTTATGGAGAACAAAGCAGAACTGCTAGATACGAAATATCTAAGCAGTTATTCCGTGCTAGGATGATAGAGGGAACATCCGTTCAGGATCATGTTTTGAAGGTAATTGACTTAATCACCAGATTGGGTCAATTAGATTTTACTATGGATAGGGAGTTGAATCAGGATTTAATCCTGCAATCACTCCCGGAGTCATTTTCTCAGTTTGTCTTGAATTATCACATGAACAAACTGAACACTTCCTTGCCTGAGCTGTTAAATATGTTAAAAACAGCAGAGAGCCACATTAAGAAAGAAAAGGCTCCACTTCTTTTTGTTGATAAGACCAATAAGAAGAAATCAGGCAAAAAGGGTTTTAATAGGAGGCTAAATCCTAAGGGTAGCATCAATAAGAATAAGAAAGGAAAGAAGGCCTCAAAACAATCAACCTGTTTTTTTTGTGGCAAAGCGGGACATTGGAAAAGGAATTGCAAGGCTTACCTTGCAACTGTGAAGCCTGGTGCAGCAGATGCACCAAAAGGTATGTATAAGATACATGCTATATTGACATTAAATTCGTCTATATCAAATACTTGGGTATTGGATACCGCTTGTGGTTACTATATATGCAAATCTTTGCAGGACCTCCACAAGCTTAAAGTATTGAAGGAAGGTGACTTCAATCTCTACAGTACTAGTAGTGATATCATCCAAGTAGAAGCTGTAAGGACCTATATTCTGAAGTTGCCTTTAGGGAAGATCTTGGAGTTAGAAAATTGTTACTATGTGCCTAAGATTATTAGGAACATTATATCTTTTCCTTTGTTATTAAAACAAGGATATGTAATGGATGTAACGAGCACTGGTTGCTCGATAATGTTGTCTAATAAAGTTATTTGTTCTGGCATATTTAGTAATGGCCTCTTAACTCTTTGTTTCAATGATAGTGTTTTTCATGTCAATAATAAAAGAAAAAGAAAAGACTTTAATGATACTTTACTTTGGCATCATCGACTTGGTCATGTTAATGAGTCTAGGATAAGCATGTTATACAAGAAAAAATTCCTTGATCCTTATGAGTATGAATCATTAGGAACTTGCGAATCATGTCTCATGGATAAGATGACCAAGACTCCATTTACCGGACATGGAGAAAGGTCAACTGAGTTATTAGGACTTATACATACTGATGTATGTGGTCCAATGATAACTCAGGCCAGAGGTGGATACTCATATTTTATCACTTTTACAGATGATTTATCTAGGTTTGGATATGTGTATCTTATGAAACATAAATCTAAAGCCTTTGATAAATTTAAGGAGTATCAAAGTATGGTCGAAAAACAAACCGGGAAAAGTATTAAAGTTCTTCGTTCTGATCGAGGAGGAGAATACTTATCCATGGAGTTTTTAGACTATCTTAAAGTTAATGGAATTCTTTCTGAATGGACCCCTCCTTATACTCCACACCTAAATGGTATAGCTGAAAGGAGGAATCGTACCTTATTAGATATGGTACGATCCATGATGTGCTTCACAAATTTACCCATTTCCTTCTGGGGTCATGCCCTAGAAACTACTGTTTACATTCTGAACAAGGTACCTTCTAAATCCGTTGTTAGTACTCCATATGAAATTTAGAGTGGAAAGAAACCGTATCTTAAATATTTTAAGGTATGGGGATGTCCAGCTTATGTTAAAAAAAATTTTGGACATAAGTTGGAACCTAGAGCGGATAAATGTCTATTTATAGGATATCCTAGAGAGGGTAGAGGATATCTATTCTACCATCCTACTGAATAAAAGATTTTTGTCAGCAGGCATGCCACTTTTCTAGAAAAAGAGTTTATTTTAGAAAAGGGCAATGGTAGAACTGTTAAACTTGGAGAAGTACAAGAAATACAGATAGACAGTTCTCAACCATTAGAACATATAGTTAGGATAGAACCAGAACACAAAACTCCTCCCCGTAGGTCTGATTGAGTGCCACGCGCACTTGAGAGGTATGGGTTTATTATTGAAAATAATGAAGCCCAAGTCATTCAAAATGATGAACCTCTGACCTATACGGAAGCTATCTTGAGTACTGATTCAGATAGATGGCAAGAAGCCATGGAATCCGAGATAGACTCTATGTATGTAAACCAAGTATGGTCTTTGGTCGATGCACCAGAGGGTGTTAATCCTATTGGGTGCAAATGGGTCTATAAGAAAAAGATTGGGGCTGATGGCCAAGTTGAAACCTATAAAGCCAGAATAGTGGCAAAAGGTTTTAGACAAAAACAGGGAATTGATTATGATGAAACATTCTCACCTGTTGCCGTGCTCAAATCAATTCGGATTTTACTTGCTATAGCAGTGTACCACGATTATGAGATCTGGCAGATAGATGTGAAGACTGCATTCCTCAATGGTTTCCTTGAGGAAGAAGTCTACATGTCACAGCCAGAAGGTTTTATTACAAAGAATAAACCTAATCAAGTATGCAAGCTAAAGAAATCCATTTATGGATTAAAGCAAGCTTCCAGGAGTTGGAACATCCGCTTTGATGAAACTATTAAAAGGTTTGGTTTTATCAAAAATATGGATGAACCTTGTGTTTATAAGAAGACTAGTGGGAGTGCCATAGTCTTCTTGGTTCTGTATGTAGATGACATACTCCTCATTGGGAATGATGTCCCAATGTTACAATCAGTCAAGGTTTGGCTATCAAACTAGTTTTCCATGAAAGATTTGGGAGAAGCATCCTATATACTAGGTATTAAGATCTTTAGAGATAGATCTAAGAGGATGCTAGGTTTATCCCAATTTAGGTACATTGACTTAGTGCTGAAAAGATTCAGCATGGATGGAAGTAAAAGAGGTTATCTTCCTATGAGTCAAGGCATACTTCTTTCTAAAAGAATGTCTCCTAAGACACCTGAAGAAAGAAATAGAATGAATTCTATACCATATGCTTCGGCAATAGGGTCCATAATGTATGCCATGCTATGTACTAGGCCTGATGTGGCATATGCTTTAGGCATTGTCAGTAGGTTTCAGGCTGATCCAGGAGAGGATCATTGGAAAGCAGTTAAAAATATTCTTAAGTACCTGAGAAGGACTAAGGATATTTTTCTGGTTTATGGTGGTTCTGATCTTAAACTAAAAGCTTATTCTGATTCTAGTTTTCAATCAGACCCTGATGATAGCAAATCCATTTCGGGATATGTTTTTACCCTAAATGGTGGAGCAGTGAGTTGGAAGAGTACCAAGCAGCAGACTGTAGCTGACTCAACCACAGAGGCAGAATACATAGCTGTCAGTGAAGCCGCCAAGGAAGCAGTCTAGATGAAGAAGTTCATCACAGAGTTGGGTGTTGTTCCTGAGATTGAAAACCCAGTGCCACTTTACTGTGACAACACTGGAGCTGTTGCTCAAGCTAAAGAACCAAGAGCTCATCATAAGTCCAAGCACATTCTGAGATGCTTCCATCTCGTCCGAGAAATAGTAGAAAGACAAGATGTCTACATAAATAGAGTTGATACAAAGAACAATATAGCAGACCCGTTCACTAAGGCTCTACCACAGCGAGAGTTTCATCGCCACCTCGAGTGTATGGGATTAAGATTTAAAGGCAATTGGCTTTAGTGCAAGTGGGAGATTGAAAGGGATATGCCCTACAAGCCAATCTATGTTGTATCTCCCAAACCATTGTAATTGACAATATTCTAATAAAGGCATTATTTTTCATCATACGCTGTGTTTATATTATATGATGAATCCCATAGATTAGGACTATGATTTTAGGGTTATGATGAGATCATACCAGTGAGACCTAAAGTCTCAAAACCTTAATCTAAAAAATTCCTAGTCAAAGGAACCCTGAGTAGGGGATTAGGATTTTCCGGTAAGACTAGCACATCCCATGTATACTGGAGAGGGTGACTGCTCTCACAGTCACTTGTGTATGACACTGATACTGGGATGTGGGTGCTCATTGGAGAATGAGTTCACTGATCTGAACCAACTTGAGAACATCTAATGGAGTCTTAGCTACATGTCAATAGAAGGTTCTCATAGTGGGAGTGGTACAAGTAATCCTTTGACCTGAGACTACCATAAGTACCTTATGTACATGAACCCATGCTTTGGTTCAATTCTAATCATGACACTGAGTCATGCACAGGATTGATACTGGGAATGGTGAATTGGATATGAAGGTAATGAGTAGGTCAACAAGGAATCGATCACTCTTGTAAGAGGAGATAGCATCCAGCTAGTTAACAATCGGATGATGATTCAGGGAATCTTTGATCAAAGTAAAGATATTAGAGATGGTTTCTAATATCAAGATAATTGAGTCATCAATATAAGATTGAGCTAGAAATAAATATAATATTGGATTTGACATATATTCATATCCATAGTTATATTTTGGATGCAGGCTGATCGAAAGATTTAATTGTACGGTAACTCTCTACTGAAGGGTAATTTTGGTATTTCACCAGAATTTCCATATCTTCCAGGTAGACATGACATGTTGCTAGACGTCAATCTTGTCTTGTGGGTTGATCAAATTTAAAGATCACTTATTAGGAAGAGTCCTAATTGATCAAGTCGGGTAAGCCCGGTTTGACCTAAATCGATTAGAAAGAGTTCTAATCAAATTAGGTCAACTTGTATTCGAACCCACTGCTGGCTAGATGTGGAACCCAATGGGTCACACACTTAAGAGGATTGATCAAGAGTTTAATTTGAAATTAAATCATCTTTACAGGATAACACTCTAGCAGGTGTTGCAAACCCTAGCTTCTATTCGAATTGGATTCGAATTAGGATTCCGGATTGGTTCAATTTGGATTCTAATTGGATCTAATTAGACCCTAATTGAGGTTATAGGGATTATGGCTAACCCCATTGGCTAACCATGCACCTAGGCTAGCCCCCCACCCGCCCCTTAGCATTTTTCATGCCAAAATGCCAAGAGTCCATGCACTAATGGACTCTTGGCACGCCATTTGGAAGAGTCCATCGCGCATGGACTCTTGGCGCGCTCCATAAAAAACTCCGATGTTTTTATATGGGGCGGCTTCCTTTCTCATTATTAGTGCCTCACATGTGTGCCCTTGGATGGGAATCCAATGGTTGGGAAATTTTTTGAGAAAGACAAAAGGTGCATACTCTTCCCGGTTGCGCGAAATAACATCTCTTCGGAGACCGAAACATCGCGACTCCCTTCTTCTGAAATTTCACAACTTTTCTTTTAGGAAAAGCCATGAGTTTTAATCTAGAAGGTCGTGAAAAGGAGGGAAGGGGCGTGAGAAAATGAGAAAGGGCGTGAGAAGTCTTTCACGAAGAGATGTGTGGGCGCCTATCTGAGATCTATTTAAAGGGTCGGGAAAATCAGAACTCGGTAATGTTTTCTTTTATTCCTTCTTCCTCTCCTAAAGACTCTTTCACTCTTTTCTTGCTCTTGCATTGTTTCCTTTACAGAGTACACCTTTGTCGAAACTTTGCTACTGAACAAGAATAAGAGCGAAAGTCTCCGATAGTAAAGGAAAGAAAGGAGTTCTGATTTATTCCTTCTCTCTTACATTAAGACATTATTGTCTTAATTTCTCCTCCAACTTAAGACAAGCCTATAACCTCTTAGGACAAGGTCTTTTCTTCAAGACAAGGGTGTCTAAAGGGCCAAGGTCTTAGTGGAAGGAGGATAAGAGATCAAAGAAAGGGAGGCTACCTCTTTTTGTTGAAGAATTCAAGCCATAATCTGAAGAATTGGGTTCTAGGAAGAAGAACTCAAAAGGAGGAACCATTGGACAAGAAGATAGTGTTCTTGATCATCGCTCTGTGTGGATCACCATCGGAGGGCGGACACCTGGATGCCTGGTGAATTCAGTTAGCCCCTTCAACTTCAAGTTTTTGGAATAAGCGATTACAGGTTGGTACCCTAATCCTAATTTGCATAGATTTGCTTGTCATATGTTCTAGTCTTATTTAAGGAGTTCCTAGTTTAGGGTTTTTGGTGTGAATTTAGTTTCAATTTTGAAATTACACTTTCGCTGTGTTGCACCGGAACCCATCAATTGGTGATCCCTTGAAAACCAATTAGGTTCTTGGTTAGCCCAGAAAATCAAGGGAGGATGGTGGTGAGCGTTAAAACCATTTAGATTCTTTGTTAGCCCGTAAAACCAAGTTAGGTTTTGATTGTGAGCCTTGTAAAAACAAGTTAGGTTTTGATTAGTGAGCCTGGAAAACTAATCAACTGTAATCGGTAGAGATTATAGTAAATTTCCAAGGGGATTTTGCGAGTGGATGTAGGTGCATTGGATAGCACCGAACCACTATACTTCTTTGTCTTTGTGGTTGATTGTTCTCTCTACTTGCTCTTTCATTTATTGCTCTTTATTTCTGCTGTACTTTTAATTAAGAGCATTACATTTGAATTCATAGTACCATGTTTAATTGTTGAATTGGATAATATCCTGTTGCATTGCATCAAGTAATAGTTTTTTAGAGACCCAATTCACCTGCCCTCTTGGGTTGCTTACTGGGTAACAGGACCTAACAGGAAAAGTTCCTGAACCCACTAAAGAATTTGGATTGACTGAGCCAGGATCAAACATAGTTAATGAGAGTGAGGGTTCACCAAAATTGTCCATTGAGGAGGTCCAGGAACCAATACCTAAGGAACAATCCCATGAAGTTGATATTATTTTAGAGGACTTTCCATGTAAGCTTCCCAAAGACCTTCCTGATGAACTTCCACCAATAATGGATTCCTAGCCTACTTTAGAACTAGTGCTGGTAGATACTCTAGTGCCAAACATGTGGTTAAAACAAACAAGCCAGTAATTTTTTTTAAGCATAGGAGCCTATTGAACCATGTCTACCCTAAAGACTTCCATGCTATTATTCATGTCCTACAGTTCTGGAGAGGATATTTATTGCCCCTAGGAAACTTACTGTACCCATACCAGAGGACTTTTCGGTTTTATGATTCCCAGAAAATTTTAAGCTTGAAACATGAAAGGTGGATTGAATTTTGGGTCTACATCATTAACATAGGGGACAAAGTAAGTATAGAGGATGAAGTGCTACCTGGTTTTAAGTCTGAAAGATCCCTAGGCCTAATCCCACTATTCACACATGCACAGATCTATGCACAGCATCTGCATCAGGACATTAGTATTCACTTGAACACTAATAATAACATGGCTAATTCCCGATATCAAGTCAAAGAGTATGCTGAGGGAGATCATGTAAAGATTAGGTCTAGACCTAAGTGATTTCCTCTAGGAGCCATTAAGAAGCTACATGCTTGTGAAGCTGGACCCTTAAAGGTGATAAGGATAGTTGACCCTAATGCCTATGTGCTTAAGTCACCATCGGATTTTGGCATTAGCTTGACTTCCAATATCTTGAGCCTAGTTATGTCTAGGGCACCAGCAATGACACCCAGTAAGATTTTTGGACCTCACCCTATTCTTGAGAGAGAAACCTTACCTGAGTGTCCACTAAATTACCCTGGAAGAGGAATACGGATTGAGCATGACCTGGATGGCCAAACTATTATGACTCAGGACCAAGACTATCCATATCATTTGGTCCGATGGCAAGGCTGACTAGACTTTGAATGTTCATGGATCCCTTTAGAGGACCTGCAGCACCATGACCCAACCATTTTACTACACCAGATTGATCCTTACTCGATAGGGTCGAGTTTCTCCCACCCTGGGAGAATTGATGGGGACATCAGGATCAACCCTAGTTCACTATGGGTCCCTGAATTTTAAGATCTTTCAGTCCCTTAACCAATTTTCAATTTTGCCCAAAAATAATCAAATCCTGTTAGCTCTTTGAGTTTTGTAATTAGGACTTGAGTCAGTTGAGTCATTTGAAGTCCTATAATTAGGGTTTAGATTAATTAAGCTCAAGTGAACCCATTTGAGTCCTATTTTGGGCCCTTGAGTTCTGATTTTATATTTGAGTCCTGTATTTAAAGTCGACTCATACCATTAGGGTTTTTTAGTCGAGTTTTGGGTTATGTTCAGCTCAGTTGAGCTTAGTCAATCAAGTCAGCTCACCATGAGCCTTTGTCATTTTGGTCTTATTTCATCATTTTGGATCTTGTGTCAATTTTAGTCCTGTATTTGCTTTCATTCAAGTCATGTTCAAGAGGAGAGCCAATGGACCACCACTCAAGTCACCTAGCCAAGCATCTGGACTCCATTCATGCTGCCCAGACCCCTGAAGGATTGACACCCCAGCATATCAGGCCTTAGGTGCCTCAAGCCCATAAGCTTTCATGAAGATTGGTGCCCAGTCCAGATCCACCAAGGAAGTGGCACCTAGATCCCAACCTAGGCCCATGGCTCCTTCCCTCCTTGTCCAACATGGAGGCATCCCTACCCATTTGACTCAGTCCAAGATGCCCCAGCTTTGACCTAGTCCAAGATGCCCAAAGCTTTGACCAAGTCCAAGTAGATGTTTTCCAAGCCCAACAAGGAGACAAGCCCTAGCCCAAGAGGGTTTTCTTGGCCCATAAGTTTGTAATTTCTTGGCCCTCAAGTCAGGATTTTTTTACCTTCAAGTAATGTAACCTGGGTACATCTATAAATACCCACCCCCCTCTTGTATTTTTCAATGAATGCTTATGAATGAAATTTGAGTTCTCTTCCATACAGTCTTCCTTTGACTATGTGCATCGACCTCCATGAGGGAGTGGGTGTGAGACCCGTGCTTTTGATCTTTAAGCATCGAGGGGTGTGAGGCCCTAGTTATCAAACCTAGCCACTTTGCTTCTTCCAGCCCAAGCCGCCCATCATCAACCCATCCTTGTCGCCCCCTATTTTTTTCTTTCTTCCACATTTCCTTCAGCCATCTAGCCATCTTTGAAAGGATTATGCCCTATAAGCCAATATCTGTATCTCCCAGACCATTGTAAATTGACAAATTAATAAAGGCAATAATTTTTCCATCATTCGCTGTGTCATTATATGATGAACCCCATAGATTAGGGCTATGGTTGTAGGGCTATGATGAGATCATACCAGTGAGATCTAAGGCCTTAAAACCCTAATCTAGAATATTCCTAGTCATAGGAACCCTGAGTTGGGGATCAGGGTTTCCGGTAAGACTGGCACATCCTATGTATGCTGAAAAGGGTGACTGCTCTCACTGTCATTTGTGTAGGACACTAATACAAGGATGTGGGTGCTCATTAGTGAATGAGTTCACTGAATAGATCCAGTTTGAGAACATCTAATGGAGCCTTAGCTGCATGTCAATGGATGTTTCACATAGTGGGAGTTGTACAAGTAGTCCTATGACCTGAGACTGCCATAATACCTTATGTACATGAACCCATGCTTTGGTTCAATCTCAATCATGACACTGGGTCATGCACGAGGTTGATGCTGGGTATGGTGAATTGTATATGAAGGTATTGAGTAGGTCAACAAGGAATTGATCACTCCTAGTAGGAGGAGATTGCATCCAGCCAAATTAGGTCAGATGATGATTCAGGAAATCTTTGATCAAAGTACAGATATTAGAAATGATTTCTAATATCGAATTAATTGAATCATTAGTGTATGACTGAGCTGGGAATGAGTATAAACTGGATTTGACATGATTCCATATCCATAGTTATATTCGGGATGCAAGATGATTGAAGGATCGAATTGTACGGGAACTTTCCACTGAAGGGTAGTTTTGGAATTACACCAGAATTTCCATATCTTCCGGGTAGACATGACACGTTGCTAGACGTCAATCTTGTCTTGTGGGTTGATCAAATTAAATGGTTTAATTGGATCACTAATTAGGAGGAGTCCTAATTGACTGACTCGAGTTAGCTCGATTTGACCTAAATCGATTAGAATGAGTTCTGATCAGATTAGGTCAACTTGCACTCGGACCCACTGCTGGCTAAGTATGGAACCCAATGGGTCACACACTTAGGACAGATAATCAAGGATTTAATTTGGAATTAAATCTCGTTTGCAGATGAACACACTAGCATGTGTTGCAAACCATGACTTCCACTTGAATCGGATTCGAGTTAGGGTTCCGATTTGGTCTTTTTTAGATCCAAATTCATTCCGGTTTGAATCTAATTGAAGATTTAAAACATTGGGCTAATAATAGGCTAGAAATTGGGCTAACCTAAGAGGCTAAACCCCTTTCCCACATCGCCTAAAACCCCTCCCCCTCTCTTCCCACGCGCGCGCGCAAGGAGAAGAGTCCACACGCGCGTGGACTCTTCCAAGACGCGTCTTTGCGTGAAAAGAAAGAATAAAACACCGGTGATTTTTTGAAGAGGCGTGGAAGAGAGTCCACCTAGGCGTGGACTCTCCAAAAGAAAGAAAAATACCGTGGAAAAGAAGAGAAAAACACCGAAGGGGCGCGACTCTTCTTTCTGCGCGCGCCCTTCTGTGTTTTTCACGATCTTTCTTCGCGTCTTCCCATCTCAAAGGCCGTGAGATTAATCCCAAGGGCCGTGAGATTTAAGAAAGAAGACGTGAGAAGGGAGAGAGGGACGTGAGAGGATTTTTCAGAAGGAGAAGGCGCCTCTCTGTCGCCTATTTAAGAAGAAGGCTTCACCGTAAAAATTCATTCCAGATTTTCTACGGCGAAGCCTTGCTTCTCTTTCCTTCTCCCTCTCCAGAAGACTGTTTCCCCCTCCTCTCTTTCTTCTTTGATTCCTTTACAGAGCCTAGGCTCTGTCGAATCTCAGAACAGAAGGAGAGTCAGAGAGAGAAACTCTCCGACGGTAAAGGAAGAAGGCGCCCCCTTTTTCCTTCTTTCTTACATTAAGACAACTTTGTCTTAATTTTCTTCTCCCTCCAAGACAAGCCTTGTCTCACTTTAGGACAAGGGCTTATTCTTAAGACAAGAGTGTCTTAAGGGGCCAAAGTTGCCAAAAAACTAGGAGAAGGGTAAGAGAGAAAGATTTAGTCCCTGTTTGGCTAGAGGTGTCCTAGCCAATAGCCCATATATCAAGTTCTTGGGGTAGAACTTGATTGGAAGGAACCCAATTGAGGAGTCACTGTCTTGATCATCTGCCCGTGTGGATCACCATCGGAGGGCGGACAAGTGGACGCCTGGTGTGTTCAAAAGGTTACTCCATTTGGAGTTTATTTCTACATCAGATTGGATATAGCGATCTGAGGTTAGTATCTAAACTATGTTTAAATTTGGACATGCATGTAGTCATAAGTTTTAATTGCTAATAAGGAGATTTTGGGATTAGGGTTCGGACCTGATTTCATAAAGTTTTTGAAATCCACACTTCCGCACTGGTCACCGAACCTAACAGTGGTATCAGAGCCATCCTTATTAGGATTAAAACTTATGAAGTTCAATTCATGATGTAGTATCATGTTAAAGTTTTTATATTGATGCACAATGCATGTCTTTGATTGAACATGAGTTTGATGATTGCCACCAGTTAGGGTTTTCCACTGAAACCCTAATTGTCTTAGAGATATGAGTAGCCTTGGAGCCATCATACTGAAATAAGGTTGCCCTGGCATAATGGTGTATCCATTATGTGGTAAATGGTTGTCCTAGTATGATGGCACACATTTCACATATTTGCTTAGTTTAAAGCATGTATTAATATATGTGATAGCTTTTAATTGAATGTGCTGGCATTGCATGAACCCCTCTTAAAATTATATTAAGTGGTAGTATAGTTAACCGATAAGCATTATTAGTCATGATGGATAATTAGTCATTTCGGTGTCTAGAAAGGTGGTTCTGGGAAGGTAAAGGGAATCGTGGTTTTTAATTGGTTCCGTTGACTGACCTGGCCAATTTTAAATTGGTGTCTAGGAAAGCAACGGGGGGACCCCCACATCTCTTCCACTAGCCTGGCCGATCTGATTGATTTAATTCTTGACTAACATGCTTGGTGTTAAAATACTATTATTGGCCTTCCTTCATGATAGGTCATCATTGTGTTATGATCTATACTAGGTTTGTTGTGTACACACAAGACCTAATATGGTGACTAACACAATTTTTGGCCTAATACAATTATTTGTTTATTGCATGATTTAAAGTAATATTTTGTTGTGAACACACAAGGGTATTACTATTAAAGTCATGACTATATGGCTATGAAGGGTCTTACTTAACTAAAATATTATAGTTTGTTGTGTATACACAAGGCTATTAATATTTTAGAGGCCGAGATAAGTTGAGAATTGTACAGGTTACAATTGGAAAGAGTTTTCCTACCTATGAACTTATATAAGATTTGTTGTGTACACACAAGGTCTTTTATGAGGGATTGGGATCTCAACCCCACTAAGAAAGATCAATTAAGGTTTTCTCGATCATCGTATGGAGGGTTATGATGTTCGATAAAATAGTGGGAGACATAATTAAATTAAAGTCCTAATTTAATTATGTGTTGTCATTTCATGGTTGTTTGCTTATGTTTTCGTTCTTTGTTTAAATGTAGATAAATGGCCTCTTCACTCTCACTCCGTAGTATTTTAGATGCCAACAAATTGACTGGGCCGAATTATGTTGATTGGCTGAGAAATTTGAAAATAGTACTCAGTCAAGAAAGAATTTCCTATATTCTTGATACCCCGATTTTGGAACCACCAAGGGAAGATGCCTCGCAAGAGGAGAAGACCACATATAATATGTGGCAAAATGACTCACTTACTGTCAAATGTGTTATGCTTGCCTCTATGACTAACGAGTTACAGAGGCAGCATGATAGCATGGATACTAACTCCATACTGCTAAATTTAAAAGAGCTTTATGGAGAACACAGTAGAACTGCTAGATATGAAATATCTAAGCAGTTGTTCCGTGCAAGGATGACAGAAGGTACATCAGTACAAGACCATGTATTAAAGATAATTGATCTAATCACTCGATTAGGTCAATTAGGTTTTGTAATGGATGGGGAGTTGAATCAAGACTTGATCTTGCAATCACTCCCAGAGTCATTTTCACAGTTTGTTCTTAATTACCATATGAACAAACTTAATTCTTCCTTGCCTGAGCTGTTGAATATGTTGAAAACAGCAGAGAGCCATGTAAAGAAAAATAAGGCTCCAGTTCTTCTTGTGGATAAGAAGAAGACAGGCAAAAGGGGTTCCAATAAGAGGATGAATCCCAAAGGGGGCATTAAGAAGAAGAAAGGAAAGAAGGCCTCCGGACAGATGACCTGCTTTCATTGTGGCAAGCCGGGTCATTGGAAAAGAAACTGCAAGGTTTACCTTGCAAGTTTGAAGCTTGGTGCATCAGAGGCACCAAAAGGTATGAAAGAAGTTCATACTATTTTGTCATTGGATTCTTCCATTTCAAATACTTGGGTGTTGGATACCGCCTGTGGTCATAACATCTACAAATCATTGCAGGGACTTCAGGGGCTTAAAGTATTGAAGGAAGGTAACTTTGAGCTCTACGGTGCTGGAGGGGACCCCATCCAAGCAGAAGCTGTAGGGACTTATGTTTTGAAGTTACCTTCAGGGAAGATCTTGGAGCTAAGGAATTGTTACTATATGCCAAAAATCATTAGAAATATCATATCTGTACCCTTGTTACTTAAACAAGGATATACTATGAATGTAATGACATTGCCTGCTCAATTTCGTTTATCGAAGACATATATGTCTGGCATATTCTGCATGGTCTCTTACTCTTCACTAATGACAATTTTTTCAATGTTTCTAACAAACAGAAAAGTAGGTTAACATCCTTACTTTGCATTTCGACTTGGACCATCTTACTTGAGACTAGGATTACAAGTTTTACAATAAAATTTCTTTGACCTTATGACTATGGTCAGTAGAACTGTGAATCATGTCTCTGGTAAAGATACCAAGACTCCATTTAGTGGACATGGAGAAAGGACAAAAGAGTTATTAGGACTCATACACACAGATGTATGTGGCCTATGACAACTCAGCCTATGGTGGACTCATACTTCATACATTACCTGATGATTTTTCAAGGTATGGATTGTGGTATCTAATGAAACATAAGTCCGATGCTTTTGAAAAATTCTTAGAGTATCAAAGTATGGTAGAGAAACAAACAGGAAAAGTATAAAGATCCCCGATCAGATAGAGGAGGTGAATACTTATCCACTGAGTTTCTTGATCACCTTAAAGATAAGGGGATCATCTCTGAATGGACTCCTCCTTACACACCACAATTAATGATGTTGCTGAAAGGAGGAATCGTACTTTATTGGATATGGTACGGTCCATGATGTGCTTCACGAGAGTTACCTTTTTCTTTCTGGGGATATGCTTTGGAAACAGCAACTCATATCTTGAATATAGTACCATCTAAAACTGTCTCTAGCACTCCATATGAATTATGGAGAAGTAAAACCCAATCTTAAGTATATTAAGATATGGGATGTCCAGCCTATGTAAAAAGAATTTTGGACATAAACTAGATGCTAGAGCAGACAATGTCTATTTATCGGATATCCTAGAGATAGTATAGGATATGTGTTCTACCACCCTACTGAACAAAGGTTTTGGTCAGTAGGCATGCCACTTTTATGGAAAAGGAATTTATCCTACAAAAGGGCACTGGTAGAAATATCGAACTTAATGAGATCAACAAATAGACACTTCTCAGTCAAGTACAACATAGTTAATATAGAACCTGAACACACTCCTATCCGTAGGTCTGATAGGGTGCGACAGGCACCTGAGAGGTATGGGTTCATAATTGAAAATAATGAAGCCCAAATCATTCAAAGATGAGCCTCTAACCTATACGGAAGCAGTCATGAGTAGAGACTCAGACAAATGGCTGGAAGCCATGAGATCCGAGATGGACTCCATGTATGTCAACCAAGTATGGTCTTTGGTTGATGCACCGAGGGTATTAACCCTATTGGGTGTAAATGGGTCTATAAAAGGAAGATTGGGGCAGATGGCCAAGTTGAAACTTATAAAGCCAGATTGGTGGCTAAGGGTTTCAGACAAAAACAGGGAATAGATTATGATGAAACATTTTCCCCTGTTGCCATGCTCAAATCCATTCGGATTATGCTTGCTATAGCAGCATATCATGATTATGAGATCTGGCAAATGGATGTAAAACTGCATTCCTCAATGGTTTCCTTGAGGAAGAGGTTTATATGTCACAACCAGAAGGTTTTGTCTTGGAGACCAACCTAATCAGGTATGTAGGCTAAAGAAATCCATTTATGGATTAAAGCAAGCATCCAGGAGTTGGAACATCCGATTTGATAAAACAGTCAAAGAATTTGATTTTTTCAAAAATGAGATGAACCTTGTGTGTACAAGAAGACTAGTGGGAGTGCCATAGTTTTCTTAGTTCTATATGTTGATGATATACTTATTATTGGGAATGATATCCCAATGTTACAATCAGTCAAAGTGTGGTTATCGAAACAGTTTTCCATGAAAGACTTGGGAGAAGCATCCTATATACTGGGTATAAAAATCTATAGAGATAGATCAAGAAGGATGCTTGGCTTGTCCCAGTCTAGGTACATTGACCAGGTGCTAAAGAGATTTAGCATGGAGGAAAGTAAAAGAGGTTACTTACCTATTGGTCATGGCATACGTCTTTCTAAGAGGATGTCTCCTAAGACACCTGAGAAAGAAATAGAATGAGTTCTATACCTTATGCTTCGGCTATAGGGTCGATTATGTATGCTATGTTATGTACTAGGCCTGATGTGGCATATGCCTTGGTGTAGCCAGTAGATTTCAGGCTGATCCAGGAGAGGATCACTGGAAGGCTGTGAAAAATATTCTTAAGTACCTGAGAAGGACTAAGGATATTTTTCTTATATACGGAGGATCTGATCTTAAACTAGAAGCCTATTCAGACTCTAGTTTTCAATCAGACCCAGATGTTAGTAAATCCATTTCAGGGTATGTCTTTACCTTGAATGGTGGAGCAGTAAGTTGGAAGAGCACTAAACAGCAGACTGTAGCTGACTCAACTACCGAGGCAGAGTACATAGCTGTCAGTGAAGCCGCCAAGGAAGCTGTCTGGATGAAGAAATTCATCACAGAGTTGGGAGTAGTTCCTGAGATTGAGAACCCGGTGCCACTCTATTGTGATAACATTGGAGCAGTTGCTCAAGCTAAGGAACCGAGAGCCCATCACAAGTCCAAGCACATTCTGAGACGCTTCCATCTTGTCCGAGAGATAATCGAAAGAAAGAAAGTCTGCATCAATAGAGTAGATACAAAGAACAACATAGCAGACCCGTTCACTAAGGCTCTACCACAGCGGGAGTTTGATCGCCACCTCGATTGTATGGGGTTAAGGAATAAGAGCGATTGGCTTTAGTGCAAGTGGGAGATTGAAAGGATTATGCCCTATAAGCCAATATCTGTATCTCCCAGACCATTGTAAATTGACAAATTAATAAAGGCAATAATTTTTCCATCATTCGCTGTGTCATTATATGATGAACCCCATAGATTAGGGCTATGGTTGTAGGGCTATGATGAGATCATACCAGTGAGATCTAAGGCCTTAAAACCCTAATCTAGAATATTCCTAGTCATAGGACCCTGAGTTGGGGATCAGGGTTTCCGGTAAGACTGGCACATCCTATGTATGCTGAAAAGGGTGACTGCTCTCACTGTCATTTGTGTAGGACACTAATAAAGGATGTGGGTGCTCATTAGTGAATGAGTTCACTGAATAGATCCAGTTTGAGAACATCTAATGGAGCCTTAGCTGCATGTCAATGGATGTTTCACATAGTGGGAGTTGTACAAGTAGTCCTATGACCTGAGACTGCCATAATACCTTATGTACATGAACCCATGCTTTGGTTCAATCTCAATCATGACACTGGGTCATGCACGAGGTTGATGCTGGGTATGGTGAATTGTATATGAAGGTATTGAGTAGGTCAACAAGGAATTGATCACTCCTAGTAGGAGGAGATTGCATCCAGCCAATTAGGTCAGATGATGATTCAGGAAATCTTTGATCAAAGTACAGATATTAGAAATGATTTCTAATATCGAATTAATTGAATCATTAGTGTATGACTGAGCTGGGAATGAGTATAAACTGGATTTGACATGATTCCATATCCATAGTTATATTCGGGATGCAAGATGATTGAAGGATCGAATTGTACGGGAACTTTCCACTGAAGGGTAGTTTTGGAATTACACCAGAATTTCCATATCTTCCGGGTACATGACACGTTGCTAGACGTCAATCTTGTCTTGTGGGTTGATCAAATTAAATGGTTTAATGGATCACTAATTAGGAGGAGTCCTATTGACTGACTCGAGTTAGCTCGATTTGACCTAAATCGATTAGAATGAGTTCTGATCAGATTAGGTCAACTTGCACTCGGACCCACTGCTAGCTAAGTATGGAACCCAATGGGTCACACACTTAGGATAGATAATCAAGGATTTAATTTGGAATTAAATCTCATTTGCAGATGAACACACTAGCATGTGTTGCAAACCATGACTTCCACTTGAATCGGATTCGAGTTAGGGTTCCGATTTGGTCTTTTTTAGATCCAATTCATTCCGGTTTGAATCTAATTGAAGATTTAAAACGTTGGGCTAATAATAGGCTAGCAATTGGCTAACTAAGAGGCTAACCCCTTTCCCACATCGCCTAAAACCCCTCCCCCTCTCTTCCCACGCGCGCGCGCAAGGAGAAGAGTCCACACGCGCGTGGACTCTTCCAAGACGCGTCTTTGCGTGAAAAAAGAATAAAACACCGGTGATTTTTTGAAGAGGCGTGGAAGAGAGTCCACCTAGGCGTGGACTCTCAAAAGAAAGAAAATACCGTGGAAAGAAGAGAAAAACACCGAAGGGGCGCGACTCTTCTTTCTGCGCGCGCCCTTCTATGTTTTTCACAATCTTTCTTCGCGTCTTCCCATCTCAAAGGCGTGAGATTAATCCCAAGGGCCGTGAGATTTAAGAAAGAAGACGTGAGAAGGGAGAGAGGGACGTGAGAGGATTTTTCAGAAGGAGAAGGCGCCTCTCTGTCGCCTATTTAAGAAGAAGGCTTCACCGTAAAAATTCATTCCAGATTTTCTACGGCGAAGCCTTGCTTCTCTTCCTTCTCCCTCTCCAGAAGACTGTTTCCCCCTCCTCTCTTTCTTCTTTGATTCCTTTACAGAGCCTAGGCTCTGTCGAATCTCAGAACAGAAGGAGAGTCAGAGAGAGAAACTCTCCGACGGTAAAGGAAGAAGGCGCCCCCTTTTTCCTTCTTTCTTACATTAAGACAACTTTGTCTTAATTTTCTTCTCCCTCCAAGACAAGCCTTGTCTCACTTTAGGACAAGGGCTTATTCTTAAGACAAGAGTGTCTTAAGGGGCCAAAGTTGCCAAAAAACTAGGAGAAGGGTAAGAGAGAAAGATTTAGTCCCTGTTTGGCTAGAGGTGTCCTAGCCAATAGCCCATATATCAAGTTCTTGGGGTAGAACTTGATTGGAAGGACCCAATTGAGGAGTCACTGTCTTGATCATCTGCCCGTGTGGATCACCATCGGAGGGCGGACAAGTGGACGCCTGGTGTGTTCAAAAGGTTACTCCATTTGGAGTTTATTTCTACATCAGATTGGATATAGCGATCTGAGGTTAGTATCTAAACTATGTTTAAATTGGACATGCATGTAGTCATAAGTTTTAATTGCTAATAAGGAGATTTTGGGATTAGGGTTCGGACCTGATTTCATAAAGTTTTTGAAATCCACACTTCCGCACTGGTCACCGAACCTAACAATCTTTTCTATCATTTTTTAATCATCTTTAGGTATTTTGCAGATCCCTTGAGTTTCACGCAAATTAAAGTCCATTTGCCTAGCCTTCGGGCTAGCGGATAAAAAGCCGACGGATCCGTGGGTCTTCAGCTTGATCTTCTAGGCCACATCCGGGAGCGTGGAGTGATATCTTCATGAAAGCAGTAGCAAACATTACCAATTACACACCCCCTAGCCCTCTAGATCAAGTTATTATAGAAGAGCTAGCCCTACCAGGGTTTCTTAGCCCGGCGGTCTTGTTTTTATCTCTTTTGAGGATCTTTTTTACATGCTTGCGGTCTAGAATTTCTATAGGATCACCCTTTTATCTGTTTGACTTGAAATTTGGGAATTAAAATCCTAACTTAATGTTGAATCCATGAAACTTCCCTTGCATGCTAATTAGTCCGCAATCACACAAATATTCATAGGTTTGCATACATCAGTGATGAGGGACGGGATTCTAACATCATGCATGCAGGTGAATGATATGAGAAGGATAGAAATTTAGATTAATGCAAACAATTATTTCACTCTTTTATGGTTTTGATTCCCAAAACTAGTCTAGATCAAGTTAGGGTTTTCTAGTAACGGTTAGAATCCTATCCACATGCTAGAAACTATCAAGAGTAAAAGAAAACTAGGATCCTAGGACTAAGAAGGCTTATTAGGTGCATGTTTAATCTTCAAAAATCAGATAAAGAGAGTTGGAAAAGGGTCTAAATACCTTGCAATGATGTTCTTAAAGTCGCAGAAGGGTTTGCTCCGCTCGGATCAGTGCCTGGATGATCCGGTCACTTTCCAGTGGATCTACCAGCTTTTTATCAGATCAGTTTGGAGGCAAGGAAGATCTCATCTGAAGGTGGCTTCTCTTGAGGGATCCTGCAAATATCTAGGGTTAGTTACATAGAAGCAGGGAAAAATAAGAAACAGGAAGAAAAGATGAAGGAATGGTGGAAGAGATGTTGCAAGGGGCTGGCAGCCTTGGATGATTCTTTGGGCATCTAGATCTGGAGAGGGCAGCCTTGAGTGGAGAGATGTGGAGGGCAGCTAGGGTTTAGTGGATGAAAACTAGCTAATGATAACTAGGGCTTCACACCTCTCGATGTTCCAGAGAATAAAGGCAAATGGGTCTCATACCCACTCCTTACAGAAGCAACAATATAAAAGAAACTCTCAATTTTCATTCATCAAAATTCATTCATAGCATTCCAATAAAATACAAGAGGGGGTATGGTATTTATAGATCCACCCAAGGCTCTTTCCCTATCAAAGTGGGATTACAAGTTTGTATAGGACAAGGAGTACAAGGTTTGAGTGGAATTAGGAGACTAAAGTCATGGTAGAACTTGAATATTGAACTCCCTATAGAACTTAGACATTGACTCCTCTTGGGCTTGGGCTGCTTGACTCCTTGCTAGGCTGGGATGAAATCCTCTTGGATTGGGTCAGAGGCCTTGGGCATCTTGGACTGGGTCATAGTTTGGGTGCCAACTCCAGTGGGCTTAGGAGGAGCGCCAACTTTTTACGGGCTTGGACTAGGGCACCATCCCTCTTGGGCCTAGGAGTTGGGGTAGCATGAAAGGGGCCTGGGGTGCTGATACATGGGGAGTCTAGGGCACCAATGCTAGTGAACATGACTGGGGGCCCAGGCGCATAAGCCGGGGTCTGATAGTTCTCCTCTTGAACTTGATTTAAATGAAAATTACAGGACTCAATTATAAACTAAGTGAACTCAATTAAACTCAATTGATTCACTTTTATTACATAGACTCAGTCAACTCTACTTGACTGGACTGGAATACAAAGGGACTTCACTTGACTTCATGAACTCAACTGTCTCACTAGGACTCAAGTGAGCAAATGGACTCACTGAACTCACTTGACCTAATACAAAAATTGACCAACACATGACTAGAGAACAAAATTCGAGCTTGAAATCTTTAACTGATCTGATGTCCCCATCAATCAGTATGTACCAGACTTAGAATTTCTTAGGCTCATTCACCTTTTTCAATAAAAGGTGATTTTGTCATCTTTCCAAGAAGACAGGACTCACAAGTTAGTAGCGAATCACATTCTCTAATCTCGAGAAGACCCTCGCTTTTCAACTTGTTTATCCTGTTCTTATTGATATGACCTAGCCTACAATGCCATAGATACACTTCACTGACATTATCTATCCTAGGGCGATTACTAGATGTGTACACTACACTAACAGATCGTAATAGTACATAAATGCTATTATCATGTATCCATTCATCACAACAGAACCATTCCAAATAATTTTGCAAATGTCATTATTTATTGATAGTTCATAACCATACATGGCTAACTGGCTTACAAAAATGACATTCAAAATGAAAGACGAACAATAATGACACTCATTCAAAATGATTATACAAGGCTCGAAAACTAATTTGAGGATTCCCAATGCTAGGACTGGAACTTGGCTTCCATGTCCCACGTTCAAGGATCACTCGACGTCATCGAATCTCCTACTAACTTGAAGTACCTGCAAAGAATTGCAAATATAAATTGGACTTCTAGTATCGAATATCCAGTTAGTAGCATCAAAGATGGAGAAACTACAAGGTGTTATCATATAAATACCTTGTCAAGCACTGCCCTGCTACTTTCGATTCTTGGACCTATTTAGGTCAAGGGACGTAATATAAAGAGGACAGTTCCTCTTCCAATGACCCTGCTTCATATAGAAGAAGCACTCCGCCTGGCTCTTATTAGCCTTCACCTTCTTGACCTGACTGGGTCCAGAATTTTGCACCTTCTTTGCTTTATTTCTCTTTTTCCCTTTCCAAAAGGGACGACGCCCAGCAGAGGATCCTCCCACTAGATTTACCACCCCTTTATTGAGTTAGTGATCTTTATCATAAGTCTGTAATAACCCCAATAGACCGTGGTAGTTTACTGCAGGCTTATTCATTCTAAAATGATCAAGGAAGTCTAGATAAGAAGAGGGCAGGGAATTCAGTATTGCATCTTTCCCAAGCTATTCATGCAAGGGACATCCGAGCTTGACCAAGCACTCAATCATCTTGATCATGTTCAATACATGATCAGTGAATGAGGATCCATCAAGCATCCATGCATTATAGATAGCACAGGAGACCTTGTACCTCTCAATGTCATCTGGTGTATTGAAGGACTCCTTCAACTTTTGAAGGATCTCCTCCAACTAGGCTTTCTTGAATTTATGACTGAACTTGTCATTCATCACTATCAACATGATGCATCAGACAGTGGTCCTATCAGAGAGCCACTTCTGATAAGTGTCTCTGACAGAACCCCGAGCATTGGAAGTAGGGATTTCAGGTACCAGATTTGATATCATATATAAGATCCGTTCATGCTCCAGGATAATCCTAAGCATTGGATACCAGCTATCAAAGTTGGGATCCTTGAGCTTCTCATTATCAAGAAGAGCGGAGTGACAAGTTAGTAGACATCTGAAAGGAAAACCAAAACTTATTAGTGTATATGAATTATTAACCCAAAGACATGCACTTTAGTCTATAGGCCCTCCCACTATTTTGTTCAGACTGGTAGCCTGATGTGGAACAAGGGGTTAGGGCTAGGGATGCTGGATTCTAATAAGGATGCTTACGATGCAAAGGAATTCTTTTTAGGGTTGATGATTTCTTTTTTTTTTTTATGTTTCTTGTTGTTCTTCTTCATTGTTTTAGGGTTTCGATTCCCGATCACAAGCAAAGGTAAGAAATACGAAGAACAGTAATGGAAGCTTATGCTAGCAGTTCAAAGCCCTAAAAGTGAAAACGAGAACAGGACCCCGGGATTAAGAAACCCCGGTAGGACTAGCTCGGCCTACAATATCTACTTAGGAGATAAAGAGAAAGCAACCTCAAACTTCTGGAGTGCCCGGTGCAGAGATCGCTCAACTCGGCGGTTGCGGCATGGATGCCCGAGCAGTCGAACCCGTGGGAGCACTGGCTTTGGGTCAGGAGGTCACGATGGAAAAGCTGACTGTCTCCAATGCCCGAGATGCCAGGGAGGACCTGTAGGCAAACAAAAGAAGGGTCAGCAAAATATGGAGATGCACGAAAAGGAATTGAGCTGGAGTTGGGAAGGGGCTTCGAGCCCGGTGTCTGACTGGATTCCGAAGTCGAAGTTGGAGATAACTTGGGGCCTCGTATCCCACGACATCCCGGAGGATGAAGGAATGTGGCCTCACACCACGCGACGTCCTGGAGGATGAAGGATTCATGACGCCTTGGGGCGACGGACAGGTGGCCTCACACCACTCGACGTCTCTGGGGACGAAGGCAATTCCACTCAAACCTAGCCTAAGAGACAATGGTTGGAGGGTGGAAGAAACTCAAACTTTTCATTAATCACTCAATCATTCATTCATTCATTAGTTATACAAGGGAGGGATTGGGTCCTTTAAATAGGCACCCAAGGCCCATTTGAAATTCAAATTACAAAATTCAAGGTGGTGCCCAAAAGTTTCCAACATCCCTTCTCTTTGGCCAACCAAATAATTTTGGAGTTGGGCGTGGCATGAGCAAAGGCTTGGAGAGGGGGATTGGTCCCTTGACTTCCTTCCTTAGCATACTTATTTTGGAAGGAGTGGGGCATGGCTTGCTTGGAGGGATGTGTTCCCTTGGATTCTTCAACGCCATCTTCTTGGATTGATTCAAGGCCGACCAAGGGAGAGCTCCATGGGCGTTGCATGGTTGAGGGCTTGAAGGGGGGGAGTGTGTCCTTTGACCTTCCTTCCTTGTAAGAACATTTTGGGAAGAAAGCTTGGAAGGGGCTTGCTTTGAGGCTTGGTTTCTTCAAGGATCTCCAACGCCCTCTTTTGATGGAACAAGGCGTGATGTGGGGGAGGGAAGAGGGGAATGGTGTCTCTTCCTTCCAATGTTGCCCAAGGCATGTGGAAAGCATGAGGATGCCACTTTGTTTCCCTTCTTGGATGCCCAGTGGCAGCTGATGTGGCGCCACGTAGGTAGCTGAGGTGGCACCTGAGTTGGCATTATCCCAACTGGAAGAGGTGGGTTGGCCCACCAGAACTTGATTTGGTGAAGATAACCAGAGTGACTTCAATTGGGCTTGGCCCAGTCCAAACCCAGACTCGAACAAATACAGGACTCATGACCTAACTTGACCCAAATTGGTCAAGGTACAGGACTAAACAAATTTGACAAGAAATTATGACAATGCTTTGGGCTCAAGGCCTTATTACAGGACTCATAGAAGGGGAACCCTAATCTGAGATCCACAGAGGGTTGAGGAGCCTCTGTCAGATCCTGGTGCCCACACCAGTTCTCCCAGGGTGAGAGGAACTCGACCCTGTCGAGTAAGGGTTAGCTTGGCTTTGATACCTTTCCAGGATGTCGAGGTCGATGCGCTGCAAGTCCTCCCGTGTGATCCATGAGTCATCGGATTCGGGTCGGCCTTGCCATCTGACCAGGTAACGCTGGTAGCCTTTGTCCTGGGTAGTGATGGCTTGGTCATCCAGGACACGCTCGATCCACTCTCCTCGCTCAGGTATATTTGGAGGTGGACACTCAGGTTCAGGTTCACGCTCAAAAGGGAGGTCATGCCCAAATGGCTCACTGGGTATGTTTGTAGGTTCCCTATACTCGACTAAGTCAGAGATATTGAATGTCGAGCTAATTCTGTAATCCGAAGGTAGTTCTAGCACATAGGCGTTAGGGCCCATTCTCCTAATTACTTTAAAGGGACCTGCCCCACGAGTGTGAAGCTTCTTAATGGTTCCCGGTGGAAATCGTTCAGGCCGAAGCCTAATCATTACAAAATCTCCTATTTCAAACTCTTTGGCTCGCTTTCGGGAATCAGCCAAATTATTTTAAAGATTGTATTTAATGCATAATCCTAACATGATGCTTAATGCAGACTCAACTATGCAATCTTATTAAGAAAAAATTTTATTGGACTCCTAGGGTCTAAACCTAACAGACTCTTGGCTCTCTAGGTTTGACCCTAGTCTGGTATGCACAAGAAAAATTATTAAGGATCCCTAGCAAATGCCATAAAGTATACCAGAAGTAGAAGGCAAAAGGGATGGGTTCTAAGGAGTCACACATTCTGGTAATCTCAATAAAAAGTAACCCCATGGCTCTAGAAATGTGAGAGGGTTCAGGGAAGGGTAGGAAATAGGAATCGGAGTCTTGGGGTGGCTTATGGAAAACATAAAACAGGCCTTGGTTATTCAGGATGACCTTAAAATTTGGGCATCGTTCTATAGGTGTCATATGGTCCACTTGTTCCGGTAGATCTTGGGGCTCGCTAGGGTCAATCCCACAGTGAGGAAGGTCTGTTAAAGAGGATCCTGGGACCACATCTTTAGTATGATGGATGTCTCTCAGGGGTGGAAGTTGATCAGGTAACTCATCGGGAACTTCATCCTCAATTTCTTTCTGAGTTTCGACCATCTCTTGAGGATGTTCTCTTTGGATCGGTTCATTAAGGGTTGGTTCCTGAACTCTTGTGGAAAAGACTGGTGAATCCTCATGTTTATTTACTAGATGTGATCCTGGCTCGGTCATTTCCTCTTCAAATTTTGTAGTGGGTTCAAGATTATTTTCCTTGGATTCCTCAATGATTTCACCCTCGGGCCCATCTTCTACTAAACTTGACTCATAGATGCTTTCTTTCAATTCTTTAATGGGATCAGGAGTTTCTTTCCCTAGATTTTCAATGGGTTCAACCTTAAAGTCTACAATGGGCTCAGGAGTTTTTGTATTCAAATTCTCAGAATGTTCACCCTTCTCTCCGTGAAACTCTTTAAAGGGGTCCTTTCCCAGTAATCTCTTCTTCTAACCCATTATCCTTGATTAGGTTAACTTCAGGCTTCTTTTCTTTAAGGCTACTTGATCCTTTCTTGACTGGGTCCTTTGGCTGGATTGGGTTGATTGTAATCTTTTTCCCATGGTGGAAAAAGACACAGGTATTGGATTGACCATAAAGGGTGGCATCATGGTCGAAAAGCCAGGGTCATCCTAGAATGATACTACCCACACCCATGGGTAAGACGTCACACCAAATCGATTCTTCATAAGAACTCATTTTTATCTTGATTTGGCACCTAGACTTTACAGGGATTGAAGTTGAATCTATCCAGGAGACTTTGTAAGGGTTGGGGTGGGGAACTGTGGCTAGTCCTAAAGATTTAACTGTACTCAAGGAAAGGGCATTAACACAACTTCCACTATCAATGATGACCTTACAAACCTTATCTCCTAGCTTGATCAGGGTCTGTAGGATGTTGGTCCTATGCCAGTCTTCCTGTACTATGTTTTGGGCTAGGATGCATCAGACTACTCCTAGAAGGTCTTCAGATTCATTTAGCTCTTCCTCTAGCGGTCTTAGTCTGGCCTCTATTTGATCCAATCTATTATTCAACTGGGTCATGGATTGGGTTAAGGCTCCAATGTCGGCTCGCAGTTGGTCCATGGTGTCGGTAGAGGGTGGAGAAGGTGGGTGAAAAGAGGTTCCTGATCTAGTGCAAATATAACAAAACGATGCTACGATTTGCTAGACCTAGAAGATCTCTCCAAATGTAAAGTCAAGAAGATGAACCTGGAAGTAGTAACTTGGAACCTGGCCAGGTAAGTGTATGGTTAGTGGAGGTTCCTCTTTGCTTGCCTAGACACCAATTAGAAATTGTCCAGGTAAGCGAACCAACCCACTTCCCTTCAGGCTCTAGTCCCTGAACCACTTGCCTAGACACCAGCTACACAAGCACACACCAACAAACAATCTAGCTTGGCTCGGCACTTGGGTTGACCCGACTTCGTGGGTGTACCTAGCTCACTAGAGTAGATTAAATGTCTAATTGATTTTAGTTAATGGCTAGGGTTCGATATGCCGGGTGGTGGTTTTTGGGCTAGGGACAGGTAATGAAATCCTGACCCTATGTTAAATTGACGCCCTTAAGATATGTTATGTAAAATGAAGTACAATAATGACTAATGAAATGACTAAAAAATATTTTTTTTGTTCTTTTGTGTCTTTTAGATAGGTGAATGCTAAACAAAATGCAGGAATTAAAATATGCAAGAAGCAAGCTAGATGGATGAATAAATCAAAAGATGAGATGCTTGCTAAAATATCAGACCTGAGATTTTCTCAGGCAGTACTTCGGCTAGTAGAAACTCTACAAACTGAAATAAAATCTGAAAATATAGAAACAAATACCTTGAATATATAGAGATCTAACAAAATAAAAATCATGAAATTTAGATGTCTCTAAAGAGAGAAACAATCCAATGATCAGACCATATACGGACTGACCAGAATGCAGAAAATGAAACAAATGCACTAGTCCTAGCCTTGCTCTGATACCAGAAATGATGTGGGAGGCAAGGGGGTTAGGGCTAGGGATGCTGGATGCTAATAAGGATGCTTACGATGCAAAGGAATTCTTTTTGGGGTTGATGATTTCTTTTTTTTTTAAGTTTCTTGTTGTTCTTCTTCGTTGTTTTAGGGTTCGATTCCCGATCACAAGCAAAGGTAAGAAATACGAAGAACAGTAATGAAAGCTTACGCTAGCAGTTCAAAGCCCTAAAAGTGAAAATGAGAACAGGACCCCGAGATTAAGAAACCCGGTAGGACTAGCTCGACCTAAAATATCTACTTAGGAGATAAAGAGAAAGCAAACCTCAAACTTCTGGAGTGTCCGGTGCAGAGATCGCTCAACTCGGTGGATGCGGCCTGGATGCCCGAGTAGTCGAACCCGTGGGAGCACTGGCTTTGGGTCGGGAGGTCACGATGGAAAAGCTGACTGTCTCCAATGCCCGAGATTCCAGGGAGGACCTGTAGGCAAACAAAAGAAGGGTCAACAAAATGTGGAGATGCACGGAAAGGAATTGAGCTGGAGTTAGGAAGGGGCTTCGAGCCCGGTGTCTGGCTGGATTCTGAAGTCGAAGTTGGAGATAACTTGGGGCCTCGCACCCCACGACATTCCGGAGGATGAAGGAATGTGGCCTCACACCACGCGACGTCCTGGAGGACGAAGGATTCGTGACGCCCTAGGGCGACGGACAGGTGGCCTCATACCACTCGACGTCCCTGGGGACGAAGGCAATTCCACTCAAACCTAGCCTAAGAGACAATTGTTGGAGGGTGGAAGAAACTCAAACTTTTCATTAATCACTCAATCATTCATTCATTCATTAGTTCTACAAGGGAGGGATTGGGTCCTTTAAATAGGCACCCAAGGCCCATTTGAAATTCAAATTACAAAATTCAAGGTGGCACCCAAAAGTTTCCAACATCCCTTCTCTTTGGCCGACCAAATAATTTTGGAGTTGGGCGTGGCATGAGCAAAGGCTTGGAGAGGGGGATTGGTCCCTTGACTTCCTTCCTTAGCATGCTTGTTTTGGAAGAAGGAGTGGGGCATGGCTTGCTTGGAGGGATGTGTTCCCTTGGATTCTTCAACGCCATCTTCTTGGATTGATTCAAGGCCGACCAAGGGAGAGCTCCATGGGCGTTGCATGGTTGAGGGCTTGAAGGGGGGGAGTGTGTCCTTTGACCTTCCTTCCTTGTAAGAACATTTTGGGAAGAAAGCTTGGAAGGGGGCTTGCTTTGAGGCTTGGTTTCTTCAAGGATCTCCAACGCCCTCTTTTGATGGAACAAGGCATGATGTGGGGGAGGGAGAGGGGATGGTGTCTCTTCCTTCCAATGTTGCCCAAGGCATGTGAAAAGCATGAGGATGCCACTTTGTTTCCCTTCTTGGATGCCCAAGTAGCAGCTGATGTGGTGCCACGTAAGTAGCTGAGGTGGCACTTGAGTTGGCATTATCCTAAGTGGAAGGGGTGGGTTGGCTCACCAGAACTTGATTTGGTGAAGATAACCAGAGTGACTTCAATTGGGCTTGGGCCTAGTCCAAACCCAGACTCGAACAAATACAGGACTCATGACCTAACTTGACCCAAATTGGTCAAGGTATAGGACTAAACAATTTTGACAAGAAATTATGACAATGCTTTGGGCTCAAGGCCTTATTACAAGACTCATAAAAAGGGAACCCTAATCTGAGATCCACAGAGCGTTGAGGAGCCTCTGTCGGATCCTGGTGCCCACACCATACCCTCTACCTCTAATCCAAAGAATTACTTTAATTTTTTAGTGGGTACTAGAACCTAATAGACAACACATGAGCTCAACTTTGGTCAGCCCACCCATGCACATCTAAAGGTAGATTCTTTAATCGATTACTTCTCCAAGTAACTTCTAGTATTTAGATTTTGCCCCAAGGTGCACTTCAATCGACCTTTGGGCCTCCTATTAAAGGTCTCGGTTATGTCCAACCCTTAACATGATAAAATTCAATGCTTCCAACCAACGAATAGTCAAGCCCACTTTGGCTGGCCCACCTGACCATCATTGAGAGAGTCGTACTAAGCCATCATATTAGGAATGGTAATTCCAATAGCCCGATGAACACCCAATCTTTGGATCTGTCGATGAACACCTAACTATTGGACCTATTATCATTCCACTTAATAGGAGACTAGGACTTAGTTATCCTTATAACTTCATCCTTTTATGGACCTAATAATTTAGAGGATTTAACTTTCATGTGATAGACGAAATAGATAAGAAGACATAGATCAACCTCTCACTGACTACATTAGTCATAATAGAGGATTTCATAAACTAATGATCCATGGGCACCAAAAATCAGTCAAGACTGATTAACCTTAGGTGACATGGGTTAACATGAGTCAATAAGCTACCCAATCAATTCTGATTGACCGCATTAGCTAGGTAACTGAGATCATGGTATGGGTTCTGCCATTAACCGTCTTGCCTTAGACACCAATTGGGTTGGCCAGGTAAGAGGTAGTCCCATAGAATCATGATCAAATGCCATACTTACCTTAGACACCAATTGGTTCATCAAACTCGATTAGACTAGCTTAAAGACTCGGGATGACCACTGAGCCACAAATCAGGTCCATTTAGATTTATGGACTAATCAATCTAACTATTAGAGAGATCTATAGAGAAGAAATCCTAACTCAACATTTGATTAGATTAGTTCTTTATTTGATCCATTCATCTAAACTTAGGTCTAACCCAATTAAGGATTTAATTAAAGCTAACCCATGACCTTTAAGGTTATTGAAATGACTTATATTCTTTGAATCATATTTTTAGATCACTTTGCCATTCAAGGTAACTTAATTCTTAATTAAGTTCAATAATCTTCATAAATCAAAATAATTTCAATTTATATTGTAAAACAATTTTACAAGCATATAGAATTTGAATTCATTATTTTAAGATTTTCTGGTCGAGTCGACTCATGCAGAATGTGAGTCAGCTCATCTAGAACTAAAAACAGACAAATTGTTCTATCCGCAGAGATGAGCCGGCTCGAGCAGGGGTTGAGTTGGCTCGTTCAAAACATAAAATAGATGGACTGTTCTATCTGCAAAAATGAGTTGGCTCAAGCAGGGATCGAGTCGGCTCATTTGCCGGGGTAGAAAATAGTGACTCAAATTCATGCATTTTTACTTAAACTATTCAAAATTTTTAGATCAAACATCCATAGATTAAAACTATTTTAACTTATCAAATCTCTCACTTTCTTCTTCATAAGGCCATGATGTAGTGGCACCCCTCCACACCATAGTAGAACCCCATTGAATGGAAAGTGATGGCCTTTAAACCATACTTCTCTCCTATGACCGGACAGCCATGGCAAATCCAACTTAATCCAAGTACTTTGTGAGGAAAGCTAATGAATCTTAACATGCTACTATTATTATGCTACAGCAACCTGGCTTTGATACCAATAAAAATTTAAAAGGCATAGTAGGTAGACAGACTACTTTTTAAAACTATTTTAAAGTACAGTATAGCGAAATACTTGGTAGATCGATCAAGTCGATCTACCAATCTACCTACAACAGGATTCGACATAATAAAAGTGCATGTAGAGATATCAAGAGCAAAGAAAAGGAAAGGGTACGTTACCTTTAACCTTTGGATGCAGGTGATGAAGAGCCGCTGAGCCACATAAATATTTGGCATTTACGGGTAATTCATAGCAGGGCTCGATCACAATCAACTCCCTTGGAGTGCTAGCTCCTCAGGATCCTTGAGGCCGATCTTTTCCTTCCTTGGACCTGCAAGACTTTCTTGAAGCTGCCGAAAAATCTGGTTGGGGAACAATGGGGAGAAGTAGAAGGGGAACCCTTCCCAACTAACTCTTTCTTCCCAAACCCTAGCTTGATTGCTAGGTAGGCTCACACCCAAAATTCAAATCCTCTCATAACCCCACTCTAAGGATACCTTCCCTACCTCTCTTAGAAAAGCCCAGCAAAAGTCAACCTCAACTAACTCCGCTGTCTCTACAAAGACAGTTATTTATAGTAGCAGCAAAGTGGGAGAGAGATATGGAAGGAGGAGTGATTGGGGAAGAGGGTTAAGGGTTGAACCAAATTAGCTCTAGGTTAATATGGGAGAAAATCTACATTCCAAATAATGCATTCCATAAAAAACCTTGTAGCCAATTTTAGCCAATATTTGAAATTTGCATTCAAAATTCAAATTTGAATCTTTTAAAAGAAAGTGAGCATAACAAATCAAATCTAATTTGATCCTAAGCCAAATCATATTTGGCTTGATCCATCAGATTGCAATCATATTGCAAATAAGTCCTTCAAAATTTCACTAATCAAATTAGTGAAAAATTCTAATCATAGCCAAGTGTCGACTTATGGAAGTGTCGACATTTGGGTCATGGTCAATCATATTGACCCCATAGTGATGCTAAACGATTCTCAATCATCGATCAACCTTTAGAACAGGTAGAAACCCCTATAGTGTGTGACCCTATAGGTTTGAACACTAAGCTGGTAGTACTAGAATGTTTCCAGTACTAGTCAAAGTCATTATCTAGCAATGATACTCGACATGCAGATAGGTCGAAGATGCTGAGCAACTCTCTAGAACCTCTGGCATATGCTTATCGCATAATTCATTCCTTTGACCTCATAATACTCTGGATAACCTAGGGTTTGACTGCCAACCATAATTTAGTACATCCAGATCATGTCTCAACCTTACAAGTTTTGTGACTCCTCACAAGAACTACCCTGGCCAAGGTTTTACTAAATTGAGACATTATGAGTCATTCACTCCAAATCATTTAGAGGGGTCAATCCCATCTTGATCCACCATTACTCTACAAGTACTTGACTATATCCAGAAACCTTCCATTACTGGATTAGAAATCCAGTAGTCCGGTACCAAAGTATAGTGAGTTGCTTCAAGCTACCATGATGATCTCAGGTCTAAGGGACACATATACCCATATCCCTTCACAAGAAACTATTTAGCGAAAGGGAGCTCCACAGATGGTCACGTTCAGTGAGATGTCATACATTTCACCTGTATGTCATATCATTGTCTTTACACTCCTTGGTTAAGAGAACAACCAACCAATGTGACATACAACAACCTACGCTTGATACATCATCATCCTATAACTGTATCCTTTGATTATGAACCAATTTAAGAACTACTAGATACGTCCTCTTTGTATCAAATATAATGTAGTTCTAAGGACTCCATCATACAAGAGTTCTTTTCAGGAACATGCACATGAGATGAACAGCCAAAAGAATAACTTTTATTCATTTAAAGAATTCATATACAACTACAAAGTAGCACAACCATCTACTATTGGGAATTGTATCCCAAAGTCAATCATCTAGGCTATAGATGATTGTGCGACTCATGTATATATATATAAATTATTGAATTGAATAAAAAGTTTATTCTAGTTGTTCATCACATGTCATTTTCCTAATTAAACTCTTGTATGATGATGTTCTTTGAGCTACCTTGTATGCGATGTAGAGAGGATGCATTGTGTAGTTCATAAATTAGTTCGCGACCAAAGGATACGCTATTTCAAATAATGGTGTATCAAGAGTAGGTCGTTGATGTCATATCTGTTGACTATCCTCTTAACCATGTAGCATGGAGATGCTGGTGTGATATTAAGTGCTGTATTTGACACTTTATTAAACATGACTCTCAGCGAGATTCTCTTTCTGCCAAAGAGAAGTTTTGCATTAGAATATGGACATGAATTATTCCTTTGACTTGAGATCACTATAGCAGCTTGCAAGCAACTTACTATGCTTTGGTGTCAGACTACCCGGATTTCTAATCCGGTGATGGAAGGTTGCTGGGTACAATCAAGTACTTATGTAGCGATAATAGGATCGAGATAGGATTGATCTCTCCAAATGGTTTGGATTGAATGCTTAATATGCCTCAATTGAGAAAAACCTTTGCCAGGGCATTCCTTGTAAGAAGTTACAAGGATTCTTTGTTTGAGACATATTAAGATGGACTGATTAGAGTTTGGCAGTTTAACCCTAAGCCATCCAGAGCATTAGGAGATTAAAGGAATAAGTTCACTGATATTCCATATTCGATAGGTTCATATTGCTCTGCAACCTTCAACCTATCTGGATGTCGGGTGTCATTGCTAGATGGCAACTTTGGTTAGTACTAAAAATGTTCCCGTACTACCAGTTTAGTATTTGAACCTATGGGGTCACACACCGAGGGTTTCTTCTTGCTTTGTTGGCATACGAACGATTGGAAATCATTCCGGACTCGTTTGACAAGGTGTTGTCAAACTTGTGTTTGAGCCGACTCATTTGGATGAGTCGACCCGAGTCAATTTGACTTGAATGGTCGAGTTGACTCGTCTGTTGGACTATTGTAAATCAAAAATTGCTCCATTTAATTCTATAATTGTTATGGGCATTTAATGGATGTGTTTATGGGTTTAATGATCTGCTGTTGCTGAATTCCAAAGGACTTCATAACCTCCCTAGAATCTCAAAAGATCCCAAAACTGCTCATTAATCTCTCATTATGTCCTCTTAATTATTTTGAGGGCTACTATTATAAAAGAAGGGCTAAAGAAGGTGAATGGTTCATGTTCAACACTCCCACTCTAGATTTGGATCAAAGTTGAGACTACCCAGAAAATTTCTAAGATAGAGAATTTGCTTGATCCTTGAGAGATTACAAGATTTGATCTCTGGAATAGAGTGAGGTTTGGGTTTTGGATTCTTGGGTGCTACCTTCTGTTGAAGGTTTGGGATAGAGAGCTAGGAAGGGTTCTCAAGAGTCCTTGTTCCAGCGCTGCTTTAGTAATAGGTTCTTCAAAGAGTTGAAGACAGAATCCGTGGCTCTTCAAGGAGTTGAAGAAGAAGTCCTTGCTATCGACTCTATTCCCAGAGAGGCTAGCACCATGAAGGAAGGAAAAGAAATCAAGCTACATGATGTGAACCACCTGTAGAGGCGATATGCATGTACTACTTGCAGAGTAGGAGTTTTTTCCACAGGTTGGAGCCACCCTTGGGATTGTGACTGAGAGCCAGGGATTTTGTTGCAAACTTTGGTGAACGTCACTAAGGTATATCTTTATTTTATGTATGACATAATTATCATTGCTGCATCATTGTATGATTTCTAGAATGGTTCTACTTTTCATACAATGTTTGCATGATTTCATATTTACATTACTCTGGATGCATCAAGATCCTGGTAGGGGCTTGTGTTAATTAGATTAACATCTATAGATAAAATGGTTTTATCATTTTTCATTGCTGCATGCCTTTAGAAAAGTTTTAAAATGCATGTATCGCCCCTTAGGAATAGTTCCTTACAATGGTATCAGAGCATCCGATTTTATATGAAATCGGACTTTTGCCTTCACAAAGTACTTGGATTAAGGTGGATTCACCATGGCCATCTTGTCATAGGAGAAAAGCATGGTTTAAAGACCATCTCTTCCCATTCCAAGGGATTCTCCTATGACGTGTAGGGGTGCCGCTGCGTCATGGCCTTATGAAGAAGAAAGTGAGGAATTTTATGGATTAGAATGGTTTTAATCTATGGTTAATAGATCATAACTACGTTTAGATGAGATCTAAAAGATGTTTGATCTAAAATTTTAAAAGGTTCAAGTGGAAATGACTGAAATTTGAAGTTACTATGTTTTGGAAGAGATAACTCGATCAGAAATCTATGTTCTGGAAGAGCTGACTCGAGCAGAAGAACTGACTCGACCAGAAAACTATGAAACAATAATTTTAAGCTTCAGATTTTTTTATGAAATTATTCCATTTCACTTTGAAAATATTTCAATAAGTGTGATAAACTTAATTGGGAATTAAGATGTATAATTTTAAGATTCAGGATATGATTCTAATCTTAAGTCATGATTGATAAACCATGGGTTGATTGGGTTAGCTAGAATTGGGTTCTTAAATGGGTTAGACCTAGCTTTAGATGAATGGATTAAATAGAGAAAAGACTAATCAAAAGTTGAATTAGGTCTCTCCTCTATAGATCTCTCTATTAGTTAGTTAGATCAGTCCATACATCCAAATGGACTTGATTCATGGCTTCATGGTGAGCCCGGATCTTTAGGTTAGTCTGATTGAGTCTAGTAAACCACTTGGTGTCTAAGGTAAGTTTGACAATTGTGATCATTGTTCTTTAGGGCTAACACCTACCTGGCCAACTCATGGTTGGTGTCTAAGGCAAGAGGCTTAATTGGCTTAACCCATCCCTTGATCTTACTTACCTAGCTAATGTGGTGAATCAGATCTGATTAGATTATCTATTGATTCGAGTTGACCCATGTCAACTAACGTTAATCAGTCTGACTGGTTTATAGGTGCCCATGTATCAAATTGATCTAGAAACCCTCTAAGTGTTTGGTGGGAGTTTTCTTGATCAAGGTCGATGTCTTCCTCTCAAATGTCATAAAATTTAAATCATTTAAATTATTAGGTCCATAAAAAGACAAAGTTATGAGATAGCCTAAGTCTTAGCCTCCCATTAAGTTGGATTTGCAATGAGTCCATAAGTTGGGTGATCATCGACAGCTCCAAAGAACAGGTGGTCATTAGGCGAGTGGGATTGCCATTCAACATATGATGTCTCAGTGCGACTATCTTAATGGTGGGGACACCAGGATCCGACACAGATCACTGGATCCCATATGGTTTAATTAGTCATGTGTCAAAGTTTTGAAAATTTTGTAATCAATTAAGATTGAGTCCTGTAATAAGTTGAGATTAGTTGATTTGTCTCAACACTCAACCTAGTCAGTATTTTGAGTCATGTTGATGCGGGACAGACTTTGTGTACCCTGGATTACTTGGAAAAGGGGAACACCTAAACAAACTAGGACTGTGAGAGGGCTAAGAAGCCTCCCGGGACTAGGGTGAACTAAAACTAAAATCCTAAAATAGCTGATCTCTTTTGTTTTCAATTTTCTTAGTGGAGGAACAATGGGATGGAGAGTAGGAAAAATGGATACTCTAGGACTGGGGACCAACCTTCACGGAGAGATGTCGCACCTCTAGGGCATCTCACCCACCCCACTACATGTAATATAGGGCATCCCACCCATCTCACTACATGCGGAGCCTAGGGTCTCCCACCCAAATCACTACCTAGGGCCGTAAAGGAAAATCCCTAATACCTAGAGGGGGACTCGATGGGAAAAGGGATAACTAGGGCCTCGCGCCCCTCGATGCTCGCATGGAGCGAAGGAAGTGGGGTCTCACATCCCTCGACACCCACAGGTGAAGGAAAGATGGGCCTCAGCCCAGAACCAGGACCAGTGGCTAAACCAAAAATTCTTAACAATCTTAATATTATAGGGGGAGAGGGGGCTTTTTATAGGCAAACAAAACCCCTCAATTACTTATCCTACAAGCAAACCTAAAATGGAAAATAAATTACATCAAAATCCATGCTGTATCAAAATGGGTGCTGATCTGCTCTGAGAAGCATGTTGGCTTGATGAAGTGCTTTGAAAGGTGTGATGCTCTAAAAACTGGACTGCTCTAAAATCCATGCAGAACTTATCTTACGCCATGCACAGTAGGGAGGAATGAACTCCGCCAAGCACCGGTGGATGGTCGATGGCCGGGAAGTGGGTGGCAGACGGCGAGCAGCGGACGGTGGGTGGCAGGCTGCAGGTAGGGTGGCAGCACAGGGTGGGCACGGCATGCCCTGTGCATGTCGTTTGGCCTTCCCACTGGCATGGGAACCCTGGGCACCGGCGAGGGCCTCCGGCGACCGAGCTTTGGCCGATGGACGGCGAGACGATGGGATGGTGGCCGGTGGTAGTGGCTATAGGCGGGGCAGTGGCACGACATGCACAGGCATGCCATTTGTGCTTCCCACGACCATGGGGCCCATGGGCACCGGTGAGGGCCTCCGACGGCCAGGCATGAGCCGGCGGACGGCGGGCGGGCAGCCGGTAGCCGACTGATGGTGGCAGGCGGTAGCAGTGGCAAGTGGTAGCATGGCACGCACGGGCGTGCCATTTGGCCTTCCCACAGTCGTGGGGCCCATGGGCACCGGCGAGGGCCTCCGGCGGCCGGGCATGAGCTGGCGAACTGCGGGTAAGAAACCTTCCCAACTCTTATTTTCTGATTTGATGAAGATAAACTATCCTAAACCAGGAGTTTCACAACTCTCAGGTCCTGGATATTTCATTGGTTTGCATAAGTATGCCTGCGACCCGATGATTTTTTGCACTGCTAGTCTTTCCGTCAGTTCTTAATTTATTTTGGGAATCTAGCCTACAAACACAGCTATAAAAATCATAAAAAATTATTTTACTATTTTCCATACATGTTTAGCAGTCTTAGAGTCGTCCAGCATCAGTTTGGTATCAGAGAGGGTTTAGGATAGTTTTTTTTATTTGCTTGCATTCACAAACCCTAATTCTGCATTCTATCCACTGCATTAGATGTCTAGTTTCCATCTTATTTAGGCATCATAAATATTTTATTTTTCTGTTAAATTTGACTTCATGTCCTCTATTTTGTCCAAGTAATTATCAGAATTTTTAATTAATTTTATTGAACCTCTAAATCTCTAAAATTTGGCATAATAGAAACTCTAACAGAATCCTAATAATTTCTGTAGCAGTCTAGAAAACTCCAAGTTTGCATAATCATATGATTTTTGTTATGCATGAAATTTGGTAAGTTTTATCATCATCGTCCATCCAATGTTCTAGTTTTTTTTGATTTTTTTCTATATCGGGATCTGTGTCAAACTCTGCATTGACTGAAACCCTAATTCACTAATTTTTACTACATTCTGCATTTTGACTCAACTTAACCTAATCAACTTCCACACACCCCAATCCCAAGCCAAATTGATTGCAAACCTAATCAACTTAAACCTAATTTGTCATTGCATAAAATTCTCATAAAATATTTATTTTACTGATTGTTATAGATTGCATTAGGGCCATTGATTGCCATCATTTTAACCTAATCTTAAGGGCAACTCAAAATTTCAGATCAGGGTAGGATTTTGTCACCTGTCCTGGGCCCAAAACCACCATAATCATACTAACACAAGCCTAATTAAAATCAATTAGACCTAATTTGCCCTAGTGGGCTAGGAGACATCAACAGGTCGGGTCCGAGCTGTGTGGGCCAACTAGTGCATTTAACCTTTTAGCTATTACTGAAAGCTGGTGTCTAAGGCTAGGGGTTCTAAGTCAAATGACCAAAGTGGTGCTGTGGTTTTTAATTAGGTCCCTGCGAAAGCAGGGGGGCCTCCCACACTCCCACCCCCTACCTGGCCAGTGGAAGGATCAGCTATTGGGTTAGGTGTAAGTTGAGCTGACCTACCCAGTTTCTGGCTCTAGGTCTAGGAAACCCTAGCTTATACTAGCCTTTTTCTTTCTCTTTGCATGCTTGGTTACATCATCCCATTTTGATTGTTTGATTTGTTGCATGACTACTAGATTAGGAACCCAATACCAGTAGACTTAATCCAACCCACTAGTGTGACCATGAAGTCCAACCCAAGGAGAGCCCAATACTCTGATCCATATAGGGAGCCCAACCCTAGGAGAACCCCATACTATGACCCATACTTGGAGCCCAACCCTAGGAAAACCCAATACTCTGACCCTTACCAGAAGTCCAACTATAGGAAGCCCAATTATCAAGTACCCACCTTCAGTGGCACCTTAAATCCTGAGGATTACATAGACTGGGAAAAAGACATGGAACAATATCTTGAATGGTATGGCTTGAGTGATGAGAAAAAGTATCAATTTATCTAGCTCAAGCTAACTGATCAAGCTAGATTATACTGAAACCAAGTAGAAAGACTTAGAAATCAGATAGGTAACCTACCCATTACCACATGGGAAGCCATGAAGTTAAAGCTTAGGACTAAGTATGTTCCCCCATACTATCGACAGTGCCTTCTAGACCAATGGAATAGGTTATATCAAGGAAATAGGTCTGTGTCGAAGTATATAGCCCAATTTGAAGAATGTGCCCTTAGGTGTTGCCTAGACGAACCCAAATCAGTGACCTTATCCAGATTTGAGACTGGCCTTCATGAAGACATCCAGTGGGAACTTTCTCATTGGCAAATTCAGAACTTAGAAGAAGCCTATAACATAGCTTTGGAATTTGAGTCAACCCTTATAACTGAACCCATAACCCTTAGTTAGCCTGAACCCACTAGGATTAGTGCCCATAGTCAGAACCCTAGTATTAATCATGAACCCATTTGTCAACCCATCCCTGTTACCCCAAACTTTAGCCAGTTTTTCTCTAGCCAAATCCCTCCTACTACCCCATTGGTTCACCAAGATGACCAAGAAGAAGAAATATATGAGGCTGATCCAAGTTTAGTGGAGGAGTATGAAGATGATGAGTCTATTATAGATCTAGAGGAAGAAACACCTATAGAAGACCCAGAAGTAGTTGACTATAACCAAACCCCAATAGAAACCAACCCAAAATTAATTGAGTTTGAAGTCCAACCCAGTTCAACCATGAAGCCCAATCTAGAAACCCTCAAGGCCCTAATTGAACAATGGGCCCAGAAAATTAACTAATTCCAAACCCAGTTTACCCAATCCACCACCCTAGAATCAGTTGACCCTGACCAAACCCAGGTAGAAGCCAATCCAATGTTAGTTGATCTTGTAGAAATCCAGGTAGAAGTCAATCCAGTGTTAGTTGATCCAGTAGATACCCAGGTTGAAGCCACCCTAGAGTTAGCTGACTTTAACCACACCCAACTTGTAGTGGAAGAACCTTTAAAAGAAGAAGACCATAAGGAATCCAGTCCCACTATTAGAGCTTTACTTGAGGAGCCACTAGAAGAAAGCCCAATTAGAGAGCCTAGTCCTTTGATTTATGAACTAGAAGAGTTTATTAAGGACTTAATCTCTTTAGATCAATGCCCTCAGGATGAACTCACCTCTTTGACACCACTTGATCTTTTTCCTGAAATCAATGATCCCTTCTTTCATTATGCAGACCCTTTAGATATGCCTCAAACCCATAAGGTAAATCTCATTAGTCTAGCACTCATCCCTGGTACCCCTTCTAATATTCTACTCTTTCTAATTAACGCTGAACCATCTCCTTATTTCTCATCCTGCCAAACCAACCCTGAACCCATCTCTTATTTTCTACCATTTTAGGAAACTTCTTCTATTTCTTTACTATTAGGTTGCATTTCGTAGAGGTTTGCATACTGCATTCATTCATCGAGTCAATCATGTTTGCTTCCTACTTCTGGAAGACCCTCTGGCATCTACTAAGAGTTCATGTCACATTTTCATGTGCATGTCATGATAGGATCAAACCTAAAGAGTCTATAATCTATTAAGTTTTGTCCCTTAGAGTCCAATAAAACATCCCAATAAATGCACAACCTAAATTACATGTCCGCACCTGCACTACCCTCTGCATAGCATATGCACATGGAAATTAGTCAAAAGCTAACATAACTAATGAACTAACTAACAACTTGGCTAATTCCCAAAAGAAAGATAAAGAATTTTTTAGGGAATTTTGTAGTTGTAAAGAATTTTTTGCTCGCGAAGCTGGCCCATCCAAGATAAAGAATATCAGTGGACCCAATGCCTATGTGCATGAGATACTACCTAATTTAGGTATTAGCTCCATGTTCATCATCTTAAATCTTATAGAGACTAGGTAGCTAGCAGTGATACCTAGTGAGCACTTTGAGCCTATCCCTCCCTTTGAGAGAAAACCCATCCCAGAGTGTCCACCAACTAATTGGCCAAACAGTGAGGAAAAGATCGAGAGAATCATGGATGATCAAGCCATATGTACCCGAAATAAGGGCTATCAGAGGTATTTGGTCCGGTGGCAAGGTCGGCCAGAATCTGAGGACTCGTAGATCATCCGTGAGGATCTGCAGCACCTCAACCCAGACCTACTCGAGCACTATAAGAGCCAAGTTATCCCATACTCGATGGGGTCGAGTTCCTCCCACCCCGAGAGAATTGGTGGGTGCACCAGGATCAGACACAGATTACAGGGCCCTATTTGGTTTACCTAACCCTATGTCAAATTTTGTAATCAATTAAGATCGAGTCTTGTAATAAGTTAAGGTTAGTTGATTTGTCTCAACCCTTAACCTAGACCAATATATTGAGTCCTGTATACCAGTATGAGTCTAGTGTGAGTTCACTTCTTATACAAGAGTAGAGGCTATGCTATTTTGGAGTTTTACTAGATCTCATTCTGAAGCCAGAAGCAGTTACACCAGCTTAGGGGAGCTCAATCGACACCTAGGTGCCCTGATTGTGCCCTGATTTTTCCCTAGGTGCCATTTCAAATGCCAAATTCTCTCTAGATGCTTCTAAAATATTCTATATATCAGGAGCCCATGTTTTCCAGGTTATTCCAACACTCCAGGCCTTAAAATCAAGTCCAGGAACCAAGTCGAAGCCCTTAAGAAGCAAGATTCCAGCCAGATTCCCTGGAATATGCTAGATGATGCGGCTAGCATATGATTAATGTTTAGATTATGATTTGTAGAGCAATGAAACCTAATTACACTAGCATTGTACTCATCATAATAAGACTTAAGGATTACAAGAAATGGAACTTTTACTTGATTAGACACAATCCTAAACTAAGAAGGAAGAAGATCTAGATAATAGGGGCTAATGATTATGGACTTACCTTGATGAGCTTTCCAACCTTCTTTTGATTCATACCTTGAAACTACCAACGCTCTGGACTGGAGGACTTGGATAACAAAGATCAGAACTCTGGACTTGGACTTCGGTCTGTCGGTTTATTGTCAAGGGGGAACCCGGTTCTCAACTCAAAGACTTCGAAGGACCCTGCAATTGAAGATCAAAGGTTATGGAAGAAAGAGACAAATGTAAAGAAAGGTTGGGAGGATTTGTGAACAAAGAAGAAATTGCAGAAGATCTGGCCGACTCCAATGCCTTCGTCTTGTACTGGAATGGTGAGTTGCTTGGAGAAAAAAAATTGGCTTTGGCGTGGAGGAAGAAACTTTCACACAAGAACACAAGACAATTTGCTTCAAAACTTCACTTGTATTTCATTCATCTTCAAAAATCCCCTTTTTACAATAGGTGTCCAAGGCTTTTAATAGCCTCACAAAGCTAGCTTTTGAAATTTAAAAACTCCCCAAATTGAGGAGGATTACAAGGGGGTTGGAGGATTTGATGGAGGATTTGGAGGGATGTGGGGGGAGTTGAAGGATTTGGTGGAGGGCTTGGAGGGATGTGGCCGACCTCCTTGAATTTGAATCTCCCTGTTGGCACCCAAAGGGTGATGAAGTGGCTGGTGAGGTGGCACCTCTGGCTGATGACATGGCATGGTGAGGTGGTCTTCTAATTTCAAGATGACATGTGGCGCCATGTGGTCCTAGTTGATGGTCCTTTTCTCTTGCTTGGTGGTGTATCTTCTCTTCTTCATGGGGTCAAATTATGGGGTCCAGAATTTGAGTCTTGTTGCTGGCTTTCATGGCTTTAAGGTTTGAATAGACTTAACTCAACTGAATTAAACTCAACTGACCTAGACTTTAAAACTTGAAATTGACTTACAGAAAATGAAATTTTAAAAGTAATTACAGGACTCAATAAACACTCTTGATTTGAAACTCAAAATAATTACAGGACTCTTAAAATGGAAATGACTCCTGAAAAGGAAATAAAACATTTTTGATCTAAAGGATACAGGGTAACCTAATTATCTTCGATCCAAATTGGGATAAGGCTAACCTTGTTGGAGTGAAGTCTCTTTCAGTTTCTGGTGTCCACACCACTAGCCCATGCGCCCAACCACTGGAAGCCCACCTGGACCCCTCAAATTTTCATCCAAGCCCATGAAGGAGGCATCCTTGCTACTGCCCCAAGGTCCAAAAATGAATTTGAGGAGTTTGACCAAGTCCAAGCCAAGTGAGGAGAGGAAAGAAGAGAAGACTAGGTCAAAATTCTAACCTAGTTGGGATTTCTAATCCTTTTAAACTTTGTAATTCTAACCTAGCTAGGAAATGACTTGTATTCCAATTTGGAAGAGGACTTGTAACCCAAGTGTAACCATGGTTAGTGAGGGCATGGGATTTATAAATACCCCACCCCTTCCCTCTTGTAAGCATCTTTTTTATGAATAAACCTTGTTGAAATTGTGATCAATTATCTTGAGTTTGAGTTTTGGTTTTCTCTTTGAGTGCTCTCCTTGTGTTCCCGGATTGAAACCCTGCTGCCCTAGTATTCCTTGGCATCCCTGGAGATTAGCCATGCCCAAGGAATAGGAGCCCTTGCTGCCGTCTAAGTCCAAGAGCTTCTTCTTCCCCGGCTGCCAGCTTTTAGCCCTAATTTTGATTTCCTTCAAACCCTAATTCCTTTTCTAATTTTTATTTGCTGCTTTGATTAACCTTTGATGCTTGCAAGATCCTTGAGGTGCTTCCCCTCCCCTAAGGAGGCCTTCTTTTGCTGCCTGGATCACCCAGATTCGCCAACAAATTCAAGGGAAACAAGGCTTCTTCTTCCAGGCTCCGATCAGAGTTGTGAGTGATCTCTTCTGCTATTGGGTTTCAATCTCTGACTGGTAAGAAACCTTCCCAACTCTTATTTTTTGATTTGATGAAGATAAACTATCCTAAACTGGGAGTTTCTCAACTCTCGGGTCCTGGATATTTCATTGGTTTGCATGAGTATGCCTGCGACCCGATGATTCTTTGCACTGCTAGTCTTTCTACTAGTTCTTATTTTATTTTGAAAATCTAGCCTGCAAACAAAACTATAAAAATCATAAAAAAATTATTTTACTGCTTTCCATGCATGTTTAGTAGTCTTAGAGTTGTCCCGCATCACATTAGGTTTGACCAATCCTATACTAAGCTTGGCCAAATGAATCAAAGACTCAACCAGGTAGGGACTCTAGGTAAGACCCATAGAGCTGAACCCTAGGAACCCATAGTCCCTGATGGGGACCAAGAGTTTATTTTTTTTATTTTATTTGAGTCCATTAGTCCTGTGTCACTTTAGTCAAAGTGAGCCAATTGATTCCTATGATAAAGTTGAAATTGTGAGTCCAGTTGAGTCCCTTTAGTCCTGTGAGTCTTTGTTTCAAGTCAAGAGTCCTGTAGTGTCGTTCAAGTCAAGAGGAGAGACATCAGACTAGGAGATTCACCAGGCCTACCCAACCAGAGCTGGCCTTCATGCACTTGGGCCCTTTCATACTGCCAGGCCCGCAAGAGAGAGCTCCAGTCCAAGACAAATGCCCACTATTGATCAGGTCCACCAGAATTTCTTGGCCCACAAGTCAGGGTTTCTTAGCCCTCAAGTCATATACCTTGGGATGAATCTATAAATACTACCCCTCCCCTCTTGTATAAAGTATCTTTTCTCTTATGAATACAAATTAAAGTTATTTTGATATGAGTTTTGAGTTTTTTCTCCGAATTAGAGTGGGTGTGATGCCCTGGTTCCTTGTTCTTGAGTGCATGCCCTAATCCCCTAGTCACTTCTACGCTCTCCAGCGATCCCCCGCTCTGTCCCGTATCAACTTGGTATTAGAGCCCAGATGGATTAGGGTATGTTTCTTCTTTCCGACTCTTCTCTATGCCGACACCCCCTGCTGCCATCGCCCGTGAAGACCATCTCCCCCACCTGCAATCGAAAAGAATAGACACCGAGGTCCATCTATGGCCTGGCAATCGCTTCCCTCTCATGACCACCAACGCCTTCATGGATGTCCCTGTTCTAAAGCCATGCCCAAGCATTACTATCAAGATCTCCATCGCATGCCAGGATCCCCAGCACCGAGGACCTGGATCTCGTCGTGGTTTGCTCCATGCCCCGCCTCATTATGATCTACCTCGCAGACCTAAATCTCACCGGATCAGCACCATGGTCGCAGTGCTAACTTGGGCCTCGCTGGCTCATGGAGATCTAGCCAGTCTGCTTGGACCTCGCCGGTCTGCCTGGACGTGGCCACCGGCATTCTCACTGAGACCTCCATCAAAGCGTGTGGAGAAGGTCAAGCAAACGGCCGCACCCTTCCATCATCGCAATCATTCCATCGATGAGTCCGACACCCAGCTCCTCCATTTCTACTTCACCAATGCCGGATGCCCCATCCCATCTCCCAGATGCCATCGCCATCCTCCACCGACTCAACCGTGACCACCACCGTCGGCGAAGCTCGCCAGAAGTCTCTCTGCTCCGCCCAGCCACCGCCCATGGAGATCTCCTCGTGCACGATCGTGAAAGCAATTTGCTTTCACGGTTGCCAACTTCCATGAAGAAGCATGCTGATCTCCTCCTTCAAAACCCCCTCCGCTATCGACGATGCCAACCGCCGCTCCGTCCTCTGAGTCGATGGTGAAGACGAGCTCCCCTCTTCTATATCGGAAGACCGCCGCCCGCGCCCCACTGCCACCCGCACCCCCACCATCGTCGAATCCCGTCATGCCCCATGCCGTCCATCGAAACCATCTCCACGAGACACCATCTCTACCCCAGCACCATCACCGACGAACACCTGCTAGATCTACTCCTGGTTGCCGATTCCCTGCTTGGCATGCTCATCAAAGTGCTGAAGTTCTCCTTGCACAAACATGAATGCAGAGTTGGTACCCAATGCCGACTTCTATTTTCGCAGAAAGAAAAAGAGAGAGAAAATTAGTGAAAAAAAAGAATTCAGAAAAAAAAAAAAAAAGGTGAAAAAAAAAAAATTGAAACTAGCCTGTTTGCTTTGATTTGCTTAGTTTCAGTTCCATCAATCCCGCTGAGCCTCACTCGACGGAGTAGAGTTCTCCCCACTCCAGGGGAATGATGGGGACCGAGAGTCTATTTTTTATTTTATTTGAGTCCATTAGTCCTGTGTCACTTCAGTCAAACTGAGCCAATTGAGTCCTGTAATAAAGTGAAACATGTGAGTCCAGTTGAGTTCCTTTTGTCCTGTGAGTCTTTTGTTTCAAGTCAAGAGTCCTGTAGTGTCATTCAAGTCAAGGAGAGGCATCAGACCAGCAGATTCACCAGGCCTACCCAACCAGAGCTAGCCTTCATACACTTGGGCCCTTTCATACTTCCAGGCTCGTAAGAGAGAGCTCCAGTCCAAGACAAAGGCCCACTGTTGACCAGGTCCACCAGGATTTTTTGGCCCATAAGTCAGGGTTTCTTAGCCCTCAAGTCATGTACCCTGGGGTGAATCTATAAATACCACCCCTCCCCTCTTGTATGAAGTATCTTTTCTCTTATGAATATAAATTAAAGTTATTTTGATATGAGTTTTGAGTTTTTTCTCTGGATTGGAGTGGGTGTGATGCCTTGGTTCCTTATTCTTGAGTGCACACCCTAATCCCCTGGTGACTTCTATGCTCGCCAGCGATCCCCCGCTCTATCCGCATCAATCCCTAGATATAAACCCAGTAGTAACCCACTATCCCTCAATCGACTTGAACCCTATAGGATTGATACCCCTAGATTTGAACCCATAACCTTTAAACCCATAACCATTAGTTTACCCACCCCTGTTATCCCAGACTTTAGTCAATTTTCAATTAGCCAAACCCCTCTTACCACCCCATTGGTTCACCAAGATGACTTAGAAGAAGAAATATATGAGGCTAACCCAAGTATGATAGAGGAGTATGAAGATAATGAGTTTATTGAAGATCTAGAAGAGTACCCTATAGAAGACCCAGGATTAGTTGATTATGACCAAACCCAGGTAGAAGACCACCCAATATTAGTTGAACCTGACCATATCCAAGTAGGAGCAGACCTAGATTTAGCTAAACTTAGCCATACCCAGATAGTAGCAAACATAGAGATAGTTGACCATGTAATGGAAGAGAAGTTAGAGGAAGAGAACCCTAATATTGCTATTAGAGTCTTATCTGAGGAACCACTAAAAGAAAGCCCAATTAGAGAGCCCAGTCCTTTGATTTATGAACTAGAGAGTTTATTAAGGATTTAATCTCTTTAAATCAATGCCCTCAAGATGAAGTCACCTCTTTGACTCCACTTGATCACTTTTCTGAAATCAATGACCCTTTCTTCCATTATGTTGACCCTTTAGATAGACATCAAACCCATAAGATAAACCTCATTAGTCTAGGAGTAATTCCCGACACCCCTTCAAACATTTTAGTCTATCCAATTAACCCCAAAAGTTCTGGGCAGCATTGTAATTTTTAGTCATAAATTTAGTCTCAATTGCTTTTGTTTTAGTCTTATACATTGACCAATTTGGTCAAGTTGTGTCTATGAGTCCTGTATTGAGTCCAGTCCGAGTCTGGGCCCAAGCCGGAGTGGTCATTGAGTCCAACTCAGCTATTGGGCCAGGCCTTGAAGGATGACATTTTCAGCCCTAGGGTGCCACTTCATCATCCCATGTGGCACCACCTCTCCTTGCCAAGTAGGCAGCACAAGTCTGATTTCTTGGGCGCCAAAGGAGACAACATCACTTGATTTTTTCCTCCCTTCCCCCCTATCAAGCCACTTGCTAAAGGAGTCATGGGCGACCAAGGAAAGGTTGAAGACATAGGCCTTGCCCCAAGCCCCATATCATATTTTTCTCCAAAGATGGGTGGGCAACCAAGGAAAGAAGAAAGACACAAGCCTTGCTCCAAGCCCCATATCTTGTTTCTCTCCAAAGATGGGTGGGCAACCAAGGAAAGAAGAAATACACAAGCCTTGCTCCAAGCCCCATATCTTGTTTCTCTTCAAAGAGGGGTGGGCGACTAAGGAAAGAAAGAAGACACAAGCCTTGCATCATGCCTTCTTCCCAAAATGAAGATCAGCTTTCCAAGTCCAAGGGTGCCAAGATCCTTCCTCCAAGCCCAAAATCAAGCCATGCCCAATCTGATGCAAAGCCTTGGTCGGCCAAGAAGAAGGGAGTGCAGAATTTTGGCATTTTTTCAAGAGAAGACATGTATTTTTCTTTTGAATTTGAAAAGGGTCCTAAGGTGCCTATATAAAGGACCTTACCCCTCATTTGTATAGTTAATATTGATGAATGAAAGAAAATATTTTGAGTGCTACTCTTCTAGTTATTGCCTTTGTTCCTTAAGAACGTCGATCTCTATGAGGGAGCACCTTTGCCTTCAGGCATTGAGAGGTGTGAGGCCTCAAGTTACCTTCTCTTTCATGCAAGCCATCCTCCATCTTCGAGTCCGGAGTCCATCGGGATGATCCACCTTGGCGCCTAGCAAGAAGAACTCCATCCACCACCAACCTCAACTCTCATTCCTTCATCTCTTGTTTTCTTTTTGTTGAATCCTAACTCTTTCCTTGATTGCTCGTATTGTCCTCCTCCAGGTGCCACGAACATGGAGTCGGTCTCCCTTGCTTTCGAGACCTTCGGAAGGAAAGCCGGCACATCTGCGAGGTTGAAGGCTCGACCATCCAGGCCGCATTCGTGAGAGTGAGTTGACTTGGCATTTGGCACTTCAAAACTTTTAAGGTTTGCCACCCTTACTCCTAAGTTGGTATTGATCCGAGAGCTAAGTCCTACAGGGTTTCTCAATCCCGGGATCCTCTTCCTATCCTGTTTAGGGGCTTACTTGCTAGTTTGAAATTCTTGTTATTGTAGAACCCTAGATCTACTTTTGCTTGTCTTCGAGAATCCTTAACCTCTTTTAAAAATCTAAAAGTCACAAAGAAAAATTGCCTGCATCATCCTAGCATCTAGTTAGTCCCGCATCATTTCTGGTATCAGAGTATGGTTAGGACTTAGCATCTTCTTAAGTACTTGGATTGGGTGCTTCACCATGGCCGTCCTGTCATAGTAAAAAAGAAGGGTTGCAAGACCCTCACTTCCCATTCCACGGGGATTTCCTATGGTGTGTAGGGGTGCCGATGTAATTGACCTTTGAAGGGGAATATAAGGAAATAAGTTTTAAATTAAAAAAAAAAATTGCTTTGCATCATTAGAATCTAGCATCTTCTTTAAATTTCTGCATACTTTTCGCTCAATACATGGCTTGTTGTTTTAGGTTTTGCTGTTTGTAGGAACCTCTAAACTTTCTGATTTTTATTTTGCCAGATTCCATGTAATTGAAATTAATTTTATAAATTTTCTCAGATTTTATTGCAGCCTGTAGAATTTCTACATGCTGGAATACTACTTAAGAACAAATCTATTCTGAGATTTTTAGCAAGTACACATCTTTTCATGTTTTCATTTCTCAGGTTCATATCTATTTATTTCCATCATCTTATTTCTGCTATCATACATTAAAAATCCAAAAACAAAGTTTAGTGACATTCCATTAGATCATGTGTGTGCCATCATTCTCATAAAAAAACTTAAGGGTGTCAATATCAAAAGATAAGGAAAGGAAGTCATTACCTTTCCTTAGCTCAAAAATAACCACCCTTACATTTCGAACCCAAACCTAATCTAAAATCTAGTAGCAATCTAATAGATTAGGGACATCAATGAGTTGGGTTTGACCATTTTGGGGAAGATGGTTGCATACAATACTTTAATTGGTACTGGAAAGCTGGTGTCTAAGGCAAGAGGTCTAGAATCAAACAATCTAAGCAGTGTTGTGGTTCCTTAATTGGGTCCTTGCGAAAGCAAGGGGGCCTCCCACACTCCCACCTCTTACCTGGCCGGTGAAAGGGCTAATTGATTGTGCTATGCGTCTTCTACATGGACTCATTGTGATTGAACTCTTAGGTCTAGCATACCCGTAACACCTTTCGTTATGTGTTGCATGTCGACTAGATCAGGAGTCCCCTATCACCCCCATCATTCCCAGTCAAGTGAACCCATGGAAAACACCCATGAGATTCAATTAAGGGTCATCACTGAATAGTTAGCTAGGATAAACAAAAGGCTTGATGAGTTTGAAGATAGATTTGGAGCCTTAGAAAAGGACAATAGACCATCCATTGAACTTAAGCCTGAGTCACCTCCCCACCCTAGGGAATACTGTCAGCATGATCCTTCCTTAGAGGCTGAGCCAGAAGATCAATTGTTAGAAGAGTATGAGGGAGAGAAAGGACAGTTTGAATCTGTAGACCTTTTAAAAGTAGTTAGGTGCATCCTTACCTAAAACTTAGTGCAAGAAGATTGGCATAGTACCAACATCCTACAAACCTTTGTCAGACTAGGGGATAAGGTGTGCAAGATCATAGCTGATAGTGGGAGCTATGTCAATGCCATTTCTTTAAGTACCGTTAATCCCTAGGATTGACCCCAGTTCCTCATCCCAACCCTTATAAGGTCTCATGGATAGATTCGACCTCAATACCTATCAAATCTAGATGCCAAGTCTTGATCAAGCTGCAATCATATGAAGATATGATTTTGTGTGATGTCCTTCCCATAGGCATCAGTAGCATTATCCTAGGTCATCCTTGGCTTTACGATCATGATGCCACCCTTTATGGTCAAACCAATCCTGTACCTTTAACCACCATGGAAAGAAATTTACAATCAATCCAATTCAACCTAATGACCAGGTTAAAAGAGGATCAAGTAGACTTAAGGAAAAGAAACCTGGAGTCAACCTGATTAGTGACAAGGAGTTAGAGAAGGATACTGAGGGAACCCCTACCACTAGAGAAATTCATGAATGGACCCAAAGAGAAGAACCATCTGAAGAACTTCAGGAAGAAAAGATTGAGCCCACTGAGAATTTAAGTGAAGAACCCCTGAGCCTATTGAGGAATCCAAAGAAGACATCTCTGAATCAAGTCTAGTGGAGAAGTGTGATGTAGATGGACCCAAGGCTGAAATCACTAAGGAACTCATAGAAAAAGATCCTGAACCCACTATAGAATTTGAAGGAGTAACTAAGCCAGGATCGAACATAGTAGAGGAAGGTGAAGGTTCATAAGTATTGCCCATAAAGGAAGTCCAGGAATAAGTCCATATGGAACAACCCCAAGAGGTAGACATTAGTTTTGAGGACTTTCAAGATAAATTCTCAAAGACCTTCCTGATGACCTTCCACCATCTAGGAACACCCAGCCTGCCTTGGAACTTGCACCCATAGATCAATGTCCAAATTTTAAGATCATCCAGAATAACCAAGGTCTATTTCATGTTTCTCATTGATTGCCCCAAGACTCTGATTCCTATTTCCTACCCTTCCCTGAGCCTTCTCACATTTCTAGAGCCATGGAGTTACATTTTGTTGAGATTACCAGATTGCATGACTCCTTAGAGCCCATCCCTTTTGCCCTCTACTTCTGGTATACCTTATGGCATATGCTAGGGATCCATGGTAATTTTTTTTGTGTATACCAGACCAGGGTCAAAGTTATAGAGTCAATAATCTGTTATGTTTAGGGCCTAGAGAGTCCAATAAAATTCTGCTCTATAGGAATGCTTAGTTGAGTCTGCATTTTGCATCATGTTAGAATTCTGCATTAAGTACAAATTTTAAAATAATTTGGCTGATTCCCAGAAATGAGCCAAAGAGTTTGAAATAGGGGATTCTATAATGATTGGCTTAGGCCTGAATGGTTTTCACTGGGAACCGTTAAGAAACTTCATGCTCGTGGAGCTGGTCCCTTTAGAGTGATAAGGAGAGTTGGACCTAATGCCTATGTGCTTGAGCTACCCCCAGATTATGGCATTAGCTCGACTTTCAATATCCCGGACCTAGTCGAGTATAGGGAACCAGCAAACCTACCCAGTAAGCCATTTGGGCCTAACCTTTCATTTAAGAGCGAACCTGACCCAGAGTGTCCACCTCCGATTTTACCTGAGAGAGGAGAGGGATCGAGCGTGTCCTGGATGATCAAACTATGACCACCCGGGGCAAATGCTATCAGTATTACTTGGTCTGATTGCAAGGCCGACCACAGTCCGATGATTCATAGAATACCCGAGAGGACTTGCAGCACCTCGACCCCAACCTTCTGGAGAAGTATCAAAGCCAAATCAACCCTAACTCAACAGGGTTGAGTTCCTCCCACTCTAGGAGAATTGGTGTGGGCACCAGACCTCTGATTAGGGTTTCAGTTTTTGGGTCCTGTAATAAGGCTTCAAGCCTAAGCATTATAATTTTTAGTCATGAATTTAGTCTCAATTGCTTTTGTTTTAGTCTTGTACATTGACCAATTTGGTCAAGTTGTGTCTATGAGTCCTGTATTGAGTCTAGTCCGAGTCTGAGCCCAAGCCGAAGTGGTCTTTGAGTCCAGCTCAACTACAATTGGGTCAGGTCTTGAAGGATGACATTTTCAGCCTGGGGTGCCACTTCATCATCCCATGTGGTACCACCTCTCCTTGCCAAGTGTGCGGCACAAGTCTAATTTCTTGGGCACCAAAGGAGACAACATCACTTGATTTTTTCCTCCCTTCCCTTCCCCTATCAAGCCACTTGCTAAAGGAGTCATGGGCGACCAAGGAAAGGTTGAAGACATAGGCATTACCCCAAGCCCCATATCATATTTCTCTCCAAAGATGGTGGGCAACCAAGGAAAGAAGAAAGACACAAGCCTTTCTCCAAGCCCCATATATTGTTTCTCTCCAAAGATGGGTGGGCAACCAAGGAAAGAAGAAAGACACAAGCCTTGCTCCAAGCCCCATATCTTGTTTCTCTCCAAAGATGGGTGGGCAACCAAGGAAAGAAGAAAGACACAAGCCTTGCTCCAAGCCCCATATCTTGTTTCTCTCCAAAGAGGGGTGGGCGACCAAGGAAAGAAGGAAGACACAAGCCTTGCATAATGCCTTCTTCCTAAAATGATGATCTGCTTTCCAAGTCCAAGGGTGCCAAGATCCTTCCTCCATGCCCAAAATCAAGCCACGCCCAAAATCAAGCCACGCCCAATCTCATGCAAAGCCTTGGTCGGCCAAGAAGAAGGGAGTGCAAAATTTTGGCATTTTTTCAAGATAAAACATGTATTTTTCTTGTGAATTTGAAAAGGATCCTAAGGTGCCTATATGAAGGACCTTACGCCTCATTTGTATGGTTAATCTTGATGAATGAAAGAAATATTTTGAGTTCTACCCTTCTAGTTATTTCCTTCGTTCCTTAAGAACGTTGATCTCCGTGAGGGAGCGCCTTCACCTTCGGGCGTTGAGAGGGTGAGGCCTCAAGTTACCTTTGTTGGGAATTGTGTCCCAAAGCTAATCACCTAGGCTATAGGCAGTTGTGCTCAGTATTAATTTGTATATGATTAATAAAACTTTGTTTTGGTAGCTCATCACATTATTCATTTTCCTGTAATAAACTCTTTTATATGATGAAGTCCTTAGGATTGCACTGACTTCGATATAGAGAGGATATATTGAGGGGTCCTTTAAAAGGTTCATAACCAAATGATACATTATACAAGATGGTAATGTATCAAGTGTAGGTTGTTGTAGTTCACATCGTTTGGTATCTTCTTGACCAAAGGAGTATGGTGATACTGATGTGATCTACAAGTGGAATGTCTGATATCTCATTGAACGTGACTCCGTGGAGCTCCTTTCTGCCAAAGGATTGCTCGTGATTGGATATAGGTATATGTGTCCCTCCGATCAAAGGTCACCAGGGTAGCTTGCAAGTAACTGCCTGTGCTTTGGTGCTGGACTACCCGGATTTTTAATCTTGTGATAGAAAGTTTCTGGGTACAGGAAAGTACTTGTGAAGCAGTGGTGGACCAAGATGGAATTGACCTGTCTAAGTTGTTTGGATTGAATGTCTCACAGTGTCTCAATTTAGCAAATCCTCGACCGGGATAGTCCTAGTGAGGAGTCACTGGATTTGCGAGGTTGAGACATGTTGTGGATTAACTCAGTTAGGGTTGGCAGTCTAATCCTAGGTCATCTTGAGCACTGGAGGTCAAAGGGATGAATTATACGGTAACCATATGCTAGAGGTTCGATAAATTGCTCTCACATCTTCGACTTATCCGGACGCCGGGACCCATTGCTAGATGGTATCTTGTGGTAGTACTGGAAGTGTTCCAGTGCTACTGTTTAGGTTCGAACTTATGAAATCACACGCCAAAGAGAATTTTTTCCTGATCCGGGAACCGATCAACGATTGGAAATCGTTTCGGTATTAAGGTCAAACGACCTAATTGAGTACATATTGGATTTTTTCTGGTCCACCTGATCTGATTTGGATCAACCAAAATTGGTTTGAGTCAAACAGGAATTATTCCTGGTCGGCCAGGACTGGACTCGGTTATTTTTATTGATCGGGTTTGGTCGGACCGGGGTTTTTTTTTTTTTTTTAATGAACCGGTTTTTGTTTTGATGAATGAGTTTTTTTCATGGTATGATTTCACGGTATTTTGTCTCCTAGCCATTTTTTTATCACCGGTTTGGACTTGCCCTGTTTCCGTACTCTTGGTTTCACCGTTTGGATGGGATTTAAAAAACAAGTTGATCAGATTAGCTTGGGATGAGATCGCATGAGTTCGGTTGCAAGTTGGATTTCAGATATTGATCCATTAGAGAGGGTCTCACGGTTTTTTCTCTCCCGCACTTCAATCCCATCTCTCGGTCCCTGTTGTTTTCACGGTAATTCATTCCTATCTCTTGGTCTTTGGTTACACGGTGATTTTGTTCTCATCCGCCAGCGAGTTCCCAGCAATCTCCACCGATCTAAGCCAGCAATTCCAGCGTTTTAACTGGTCCAGAGTTTTTCAAAGAGTTTGATTTTATCCGGTTTTCTTCTCACGGTGTTTTCTTGCCTTCACGCATTTTTTCGCTTGGTGTGTATCAAGTTTTCATCTTGGGGTTGCTGGCCGTGTGAGGGAGCAAAAGAGGATGAAGAAGGCCGTGAGCTGTATTTGAGGGGAAGAACAGAGCATTTGCACAGGGCGTGTGAGAGAGATTGCAACGTGGCTTGCGGTGAGAGGGAAAGTAGCAGGCCGTGAGATGGGGATGAAAAGAAAACAGAGAATAGCTTAAGGAAATAATAGGGGAGGAGCAGAGAGCGTTCTGTGAAGAGTTTTATGGGACGGAAATTCTGAGTGCAGAATTCGTGGAACGACTCGTGATATTCTTTCCTGATTTTTGGTTTCAATCGTGTGCTTTTCATGGAGTTTTTGCGGTCTTGGAGAAGACCATGCATAGGAATTTATTTTGTTTTTCCTGGTTCACTTAGCCGTTGTCACACCCCGAATCCAGCACTGGAATCGGCTATATGACGGGCCGCACAAATTCTAGATTTTATCTTAGAGATCATGCAAGGTACACAAGAGTCAAACACATCAAAATTAAAACTAATATTATATAAACAATTGATTAATAATTATCCAATCCATTTATTAAATCAATATCACTAATTGGTCTACTGATTCATAACAAGCATCAGTAACCGATACTAACTCTAACTAACTAACTCAACATTAATGAAGCTCCATCTCACGCCCAGCCCAATCCTTGCTATGTATCTTGAGTCTCTGAAAAAAAAAAAAAACAGAAAATAGGAAAAATAGGGAGTGAGCTATACAGCCCAGTAAAGTTCCTTCACAATCATACCAGTATTAATATAAAAACTTAAAACAGCAAGATCATAATCATATAACGGAAAACGATAAATTTTTCGGTCACGCAACCAAAACCAATCACATATCAAGTATATCAAAACCTTTCATAACATTATATTTCCTTTATATGTTTTCATTAACTTTTCCTTTTCTTTAGGGTTATGGACTAGCCACGGTCACACTCCAGCCTATGACTAGGACACTGTTATCACACTCCTGCTTGTGACTGGCACACTATATGTCACACTCCAGCCTATGACTAACAATCTCATAATCGACCATGTACAATCTGTCTATGGCCAGGCTCACGTACTGAGCCCGCTTTGGCTATGTAATTGACCATGTATGACCTGCCCATGGCCAGACTCACGTACTAAGCCCGCTCTGGCTATATAATTGACCATGTACGACCTGCCCATGGCCAGGCTCACGTACTAAGCCCGCTCTGGCTATATAACCACGATCCCGTGGCATGGCTAGTCCAAACACCGTTAACACTTATCTTTTCACATCATCTTGTCAAAACATATTATTTTCCAACAACCGATATCACGATCCAACCCATTTCAAAGATCACTTGATAACCATGGTATATTAAATAAAACATAAATAACAATAATAACAAATCGATTTATATTTTGAGAAATCAATCATGCTATCCGAAAGCACCAATGCATGTAAACATATATATATTCGGATCAAATCAGGCAAACTAAAATAATAAACACACACATATATATATATACTGGTGATCAATTCCAGAATCCTTACCTCTCAAAAATCAATTATCTACACCTGAACTAGTCTGTACCCCAAATCTGCGCAACGCCTTCCTGCTCAGGGGACTGATTCCCTGCATAAATAATTTAATTAAAAATCTAAATTCTCAATTTCTATAAATTTCGAGAAAATCTCCTGATTCTCTCTCTTATTTCTCTCTCTTCTATTTATTTATTTTCCTTCTTTCTCTCTCCTACTTCTCTCTCCTCTTTCTCTCTCCTCATCTTCTCTCCCCTCTCTCTCCCTCTCATCATATTCTCTCTCCTCTTTTTTTTTATATTATTATTTCTTTTTTTTTTTTTCCTTTTTTTTCTTTCTCCTTTTTTTTTTCTACGGAACAAGCCCTTTTCCTTTATTTATTTATTTTTTTCTTCTCCCATTCTCTCTTCTCTCCTCCGCCTCCACCAACTCCCCCTCTCTTTCTCTCTTGGCTTAACCGAGCCGAGACCCCCCTCCTCCACGGTGGCCAGCGATGCCATGGAAGGATTGCCGGAAAGCAGATCGGCGGTCAGAGGAAACAGTGGCGCGACCACCACTGGTCCACAGCCCTAAGACCGAACTGAAACAAATCCAAAAATAAAATAAAATAAAATAAAACTCACCGGCCTCACTGGACTGTTAGATGCTCACCGGAGAGAGGAGACGACTGCTTGGAAAGGAGTTTGAAAGCTTGATTGGGCGACGGTGGAAAGGAATTTAAAACAAACTCTCGACGGATCTCCCTTACCGTTTGGGAAGTAACCATCGCCCGATCGGAGTCCAAACTCATCCCAATATGCCTCTGACAAAGCCCCTCTCCTCCACGTCTCTGCCCCTGAAATCTCCGGCGAAGATGCTGGCTGGACAAGGGTGAGGAAGCCTCCCTTGTTTCCGACTGCTCTCTCTCAGTCCCGTTCGTCCCTTTTTTTTTTGACTTTGGTTTGGGTTGAAGTCGGCTGGGCCTGCCGACTTCAGCCCAAGCCCGGATATTACATTCTCCCCCCGTTAAAAAAATTTCGTCCTCAAAAGCTTGATTGAGATTTTTTAACCTTAAAAATAACCGACCCTCATGTCATTCGATCTCCAACTTCTAATTAGTCTACCTCTTAAGGTACTTACTTTCCAAGTCTTATTCAAAACTTGATCTTTTTCATTTATAATCCAGATCAAATTTTGACATTCAAACCATATCCTAATCACTTATGACATAGTTCTGAGTCCATGTTATGTCTTAACAACCACTAAGTGATTTCCAAATCACAAATGTCCAGTCTCGAATAATCATAACTTGAATTCCGATATCACTCACATCTATCAAAATCACTTATACCACAGTTCCAAATCATCATAATCTAAGTTCTAACACTATTCTTGTAATATCCTAATAATCATCATGTCATTATGATTTTAATCACTTGTATTATCATCCCAAATGGTCATAACCTACTCATACCTGTCACTACTGAATTGGATGTGTCGTTATCCAGCTGGGTGAGTGCATATACCCATCCCTGAGTTACTGATTTCTGCTGTCCTTCTAGTTGCTGTCTTTCATGAGGTACTTGTTGTTGTGACCCTTGACCATATGGACATACAACCGCCTTATGACCCGTTTGCCACAGTTACGGCACTTCCACTCATCTAGCCATGTACAATCCCGCTTATAGTGAGGACCACCACACTTATAACATTTGACATCACTCTTTTGTTGAATGTTGTCATTTAGAGTAGCATTATCAGGCTTCCATGTCTTTGCACTGATGTTTCCATTAGATTGATCCTGAAATCCTCCTAATCTAGATCTTTTCTTTAAAGCTTTTTCTCTCATTGCTTGAGTGACATCCAGCTCCCTTTCTATAATCAGTGCCTCGTTGACGACCTCCTTATAGGTTGTTAGCTCGAAGGCAGTCACCTGATGCTGAATCCGACCTCTAAGTCCATTTTCAAATTTCCTGGCCCGGATCCCTTCATCTGCTAAGAGTGATGGAGCATATCTCGATAATTCTTCAAACTTTGCAGTATACTGAGAAACAGTTAAGTTACCTTGCTCCAAGCAATCAAATTCTCAAAATTTTTGTACCTGAATACTTTGAGGAAAGTACCTCTCATAGAAAATCTTTCTGAAATCTGTCCAGGTAAAAGGTGCATCGTTTGGTCCTTGCTTCCCAAGCTCCAACTCCCACCAAGCAGCTACCTCGTCTTGTAATAAAATGTAGCAAAAGTAACCTTCTCCCCTTCCGGACACCGCAAGGCTTGGAATACCTTTTCCATAGCCTTCAACCAACCCTCTGCCTCCATGGGATAAGATGTTTCCTTGAATACCGATGGCGCATACTTCTTGAAATCTATCAAAGTAATTGGTCATTCTTGTGGAATCCTAACTTCTGCTGCTACTGCTGTAATAATAACTACTGCATGAACTGTTGCTATTACTGTTGCGCTATTGCTTCTCCTTGTTGTACTCTCCTCTCAGTCTTCTGTTCTGTTCTGCTAAGTAGCAAGTATTGCGCTGGGGAAGACCCACCTGGTCCCCAGGCTAAACTCCAGATCCTCTCGGTGTTCCTGTTTCTGCAATCCCAGTATCTGGGGTGTTGTCCAAAGAATTGGGTGCCGGTTCCCATGGATGTTACCCATCACCAATGTTGTCCATGGGATTGGGCGTTGGTTCCCGTGGATGTTCCTCATTACTAGATAGAACCCTAGTATCCTCGTGCTTCTCTATAGGATCCCAAGCATTTGATCCATCCGCAAATCTTGTGGCCTCCTAGCACGACCACGCCCACTACCACGCACCATGGAAATCCTACACCAGTCATTATTAGTATACAACTAACACTCAGATGGTCAAAACAAACATGACATAATATCTACCCCACCTATGAATCAACCCACACTCTCTCGATGAGCTTATACCCTAAGATCCTAGAACCTTGTTTGCTCTAATACCACTCTGTCACGTCTCGAATCCAGCACCGGAATCGGCTATGTGACCGGCCACATAAACTCTAGATTTTATCCTAGAGATCATGCAAGGCCTAGGTACACAAGAGTCAAATACATCAAAATTAAAACTAATATTATATAAACAATTGATTAACATTACATAATCCATTTATTAAATCAATATCACTAATTGGTCTACTGATTCATAACAAGCATCAGTAACCGAAACTAACTCTAACTAACTAATTAACTCAACATTAATGAAGCTCCGTCTCATACCCAGCCAATCCTCGCTATGTATCCTAAGTCTCTGAAAAAAATAGAAAATAGGGAGTGAGCTATACAGCCCAGTAAGGTTCCTTCACAATTACACCAGTATTAATATAAAAACTAAAAGCAGTAAGATCATAATCATATAATGAAAAATGATAAATTTTTCGGTCACGCAACCAAAACCAATCACATATCAAGTATATCAAAACCTTTCATAACATTATATTTCCTTTATATGTTTTCATTAACTTTTTCTCTTCTTTAGGGTTCTGGACTAGCCACGGTCACACTCCAGCCTATGACTGGCACACTGTTGTCACACTCCTGCTTGTGACTGGCACACTATATGCCACACTCCAGCCTGTGACTGCAATCTCATAATCGACCATGTATAATCTGTCCATGGCCAGGCTCATGTACTAAGCCCTCTCTGGCTATGTAATTGACCATGTACGACCTGCCCATAGCCAGGCTCACGTACTAAGGCCGCTCTGGCTATATAATTGACCATGTACAATCTGCCCATGGCCAGGCTCACATACTAAGCCTGCTCTAGCTATATAATTGATAATGTACAACCTGCCCATGGCCAGGCTCACGTACTAAGCCCGCTTTGGCTATATAACCATTATCCCGTGGTATAGCCAGTCCAAACACCGTTAACACTTATCATTTCACATCATCTTGTCAAAACATGTTATTTTCCAACAACCGATATCATGATACAACCCATTTCAAAGATCACTTGATAACCATGGTATATTAAAATAAAACACAAATAACAATAATAACAAAACCATTTATATTTTGGAAAATCAATCATGCTATCCGAAAGCACCCATGCATGTAAACATATATATATTCGGATCAAATCAGGAAAACTAAAATGATAAACACACACACATATATATACTGGTGATCAGGTACAGAATCCTTACCTCTCAAAAATCAATTATCTATACCTGAACTAGTCTATACCCAAAATTTGTGCAACACCTTCCTACTTAGGGGACTGATTCCCTGCATAAATAATTTAATTAAAAATCTAAATTCTCAATTTCAATAAATTTCAAGAAAATATCCTAATTCTCTCTCTTATTTCTCTCTCTTCTATTTATTTATTATTTATTTATTTTCCTTCTTTCTCTCTCCTCCTTCTCTCTCCTCTTTCTCTCTCCTCATCTTCTCTCCCCTCTCTCTCTCCCTCTCATCATATTCTCTCTCCTCTTTATTTTTTATATTATTATTTCTCTTTTTTTCCTTTTTTCTCTTCTTTTTTTTTCTTTTTCCCCTTTTTTTTCCACGGAATAGGCCCTCTTCCTTTATTTATTTATTTTTTTCTTCTCCCGTTCTCTTCTTCTCTCCTCCGCCTCCACCGAACTCCCCCTCTCTCTCTCTTGGCTGAACCGAGCCGAGACCCCCCTCCTCCACGATGGCCGGCGATGCCATGGAAGGATTGCTGGAAAGCACATCGACGGTCAGAGGAAATAGTGGTGCAGCCACCACCAGTCCACGGCCCTAAGACCGAATCAAAACAAATCCAAAAAGATAAAAAAATAAAATAAAACTCTCGGCCTCACTAGAATGTTGGATGTTCGCCGGAGAGGGGAGATGACGACTTGGAGAGGAGTTTGAAAGCTTGATTGGGTGACGATGGAAAGGGATTTAAAGAAAACTCTCGACGGATCTCCCTTGCCATTTGGGAAGTAACCACCACCCGATCGGAGTCCAAACTTATCCCAAATATGCCTCCGACAAAGCCCCTCTCCTCCACGTCTCTGCCCCCGAAATCTCCGGCGATGATGCCCGCCGGACAAGGGTGAGGAAGCCTCCCCTGTTTCTGATTGCTCTCTCTCAGTCCCGTTCATCCCTTTTTTTTTTTGACTGGTTTGGGTTGAAGTCGGCTGGACCTGCCGACTTTAGCCCAAGCCCGAATATTACAACCATGACCTGTTTATTGATTCCTAGAGGACTAGTATCCATCCGGGAGTTGGATCAGCGAGAGGCCGTGCATGGATACTCTAGAGGGTGGACATTTGGACACCTTGAGAGATTGGAGAAAATCTCTTCTTCTTGCTATTTGCATATCTGTTTTGCTGTTGAAGGAGTTCAACTAGCTACCTTGATTTGCTACTGATATGTTCTGAAGACTGAGGGAGTCAGCTTCTTCCTACTTCGATCAGGTATATTATTTATTTTTGTTATCATGCATGCTTAGATCTAGATTTTATCATGTTATTTATAATTATTGCATTTGCGTTTACATGCCTATGTATTTGTTATATGCATTATGTTTATGTTAGATCCTATGCATGAGTAGGTTTTTTCATATGCATGTTAAAATTTTTAATTATGCAATACCTACTCCCTAGTGTAGCATGCTTAGGGTAGGCATCCATACACTGGTTTCCTTTCAGTGGTATCAAAGCCACAAGTTCCTGTGTAGCATATCATTATTGCATGGTTTTGGATCTGTATCTAGATTAGGGATTACTTTTAGGAACTTAGTTGAGACTTTCACCATGGCCGTGTGTCCGTAGAGATTAATTAGGGTTTAAAACCCCTAAGTTTCTATGGCACGAGACGGTTCGTCTGTGTTGTTCTTTTTAGAAGGATCCTTAAAGGAAATCTATGGTATTAAATATGTTTTAATCCTGATACATGAATATACATTGGCATGTCTAAAATGTTTAAGGCTTGCAATATTATAAATTAATATGATAGAACTAGATATTATGCATGAAAAATGTAAAAGAGTTTTACATGAATTTAATTAAAAATATTTTAATTAAAAGTTGGCTTATAATCTAACAATAATGAATTGAAAGATTAATTAAATGACAAGCCATATTAGGGTTTATGAAACCTAATGTCATTTAAATAAGCCATCCAGGTTAATTGGGTTAGCTTTTTAATTAGGTCCATTTATTGGGTTAGACCTAAGGTTTGTTGAATTGGACTTAAGAGAACTAATCAAATGTTGATAAGGACCTTCTCTTTAGTATCTATCTAATAGTTAGATGGGTTAGTCTATTCTTCTAAAATGGATCTAATTAGTGGCTCTGTGGTAAGCCCAAGTTCTTAGGCTGGTCTAATCAAGTCTGGTAAATCGATTGGTGTCTAGGCAGGTTTGGCATTTTTGATCATGGCTGCATGAGGCTACCTCTTTCCTAGCCAACTTGGTTGGTGTCTAGGAAAGATGGTTAATGGCATATACTCACCCATGATCTCACCTACCTGGCCAATCCGGTCAACCAGAACTGATTAGAAGAGCTTATTGATTCGAGTTAACCCATGTCACCCAAGTTGATCAGCCTGTCTGATCTTTAGGTGCCCATGGACCAACTTGTTGAATTTAATTCAACACTCCTGAGAATTAATTTGATCAGTAGGAGGTTGATCCATGTTCTTCTTTCTGTTCTTCTATCATAATTTAATTAAAATCCTCTAAAATTATCAGGTCCTGAAAAAGACTAAGTCAATGAGTTGATGGTGTCTTAGCCTCCTATTAAGTGGGTTAGTAATGAGTCTTTTAGCTTTGTGTACATCGGCAGTTCCAAAGAACGGGTGTGCATCTGGTTACTGGGATTACTCTCCCATAGATGATGGTTCAGTGCAACCTTCTTAACATTGATCAGGTGGGCCAGCCAAAGTCAGGCTTGCTCATTCATTAGCTGGAAGCATCGGATTTGTCATATTAATGGTTGGACCTAACCAGAGACCCGCAATAGGAGGCCCCTAGGCCGATTGGGGGTTCTTGGGGGCAAAAATTTATTACTGGAAGTTGCTTAGGAAAGCAATTGGTTAGAAAACCTACCTTTAGGCGCGTATGGGTGAGCCGGCCAAAGTCGGGCTCATACGTGGTCTATTGGATTTCAGTACCCACTATGAAATGATGATATCACGGATTAGAGTTAGAGGCTCCCAATCTGAAAAATTAATGGGAGGGACGTTTAGACTAAAGTCCAAATCTTTTGGTTTAATAGATTAATTTATATACTAATTTGGTCTTAATATTTTTTAGATGTTTTCAAACCTTTCGGTCCAGTCACTTCTCGATAGCGAGAAGTTAAAGGGTCCCAATTTTGATAGCTAGTATCAAAAATTGAGGATAGTCTTGGAGCACGGGTGGATCCTTTATGTGATAATGGATCCAGCACCCGAAATCCCTCCTGCCAATGCTTGGAGTTCGGTTAGGGACACTTACTTGAAGTGGGTTTCTGATCAAACTACTATCTGATGCATAATATTGGCGGCGATGAACGACGAGTTCAGTCACAAATTCGAGGAGGCCCAGCCAGACAAGATTCTTTAAAGGTTGAAAGAATCTTTCAGCATGCCAGACGATATGGAGCAGTACAAAGTGTTTTGTGCCATCTACAATGCCAAAATGTGTAATGGTGGTTCGGTCACTGATCATGTATTATACATGATCGGGATGATCGAATGATTGGGCAAGCTCGGATGTCCCTTGCACAAGCAACTCGGCAAGGATGCGATCTTGAATTCTCTACCCTCCTTCTATCTTGATTTTCTCGATCATTATAGAATGAATAAGCCTGCAGTCAATTACCATGGTTTGATGGGGTTGCTGTAAACTTACAAGAAGGACCACCAACTGAATAAGGGGTGGTGAATTTAGTGGGAGGTTTTAGAGGTCGTTGTCCCTTTAAGAAAGGGAAGAAGAAAGGTAAGGGAAAGAAGGTGCAGAGTGCTCCTGGCCCTAGTCAGGCCAAGAAAGTGAAAGCTGATCAAGCTGGTGCAGAGTGCTTCTATTGTAAGAAGCAAGGACACTAGAAGAGGAATTGTCCTCTTTATCAAGCATCCTTAGACCCGAACAAGCCAAGGAAGGGAAAGCAGTAGGGTGCTGGACAAGGTATTTATATGATAAAACCTTGTAATTTATCTATTTTTGTCACGGTCTGTTAATGTAATGTACATGTCTAGCAAACGTCCAAGGATAGAAAATGTTAGTGACCTGTATCTGTGGCACTGTAGGCTAGGTCATATTAACCAGAATAGGATAAACAAGTTGCAAGGAGATGGCCTCCTCGAGGTCAGTGATTCTGACTCACTGCCCACTTATGAATCTTGTTTGCTTGATAAAATGACCAAGTCACCATTTATTGGAAAAGGTGATCGAGCTACAAAACTTCTGAGTCTCATACATACTGATGTATACGGACCCACGATAGTTAGTGCAAGAGGTGGATACAGATTTTTATTATATTTATAGATGACCTTTCAAGGTATGGTTATATCTTCTTGATGAGACATAAATCTGAATCATTTGAAATGTTCAAACAATATAGTAATGAAGTAGAGAAATAAACTGGAAAGAGTATTAAAACTCTTCAATCTGATCGAGGCGGTGAATACATATCCGGTGAGTTCATGACATATCTTTAGGAGAATGGGATTCTCTCTCAGTGGACTCCTCCAGGAACATCCTAGTTGAATGGTCTGTCCGAAAGGAGGAATCAAACCTTGTTGGACATGGTTCGTGATGGGAATTCTCCTAGGGTGCCGGGAATCATGCAGCATGTGTAAGGGATTTGGTGACTAGGGCGGAAGCGTGGATTTCAAAAATTTATTATGAAACCTCTACCAAACCCTTAATCCAAGACCTCCTTACTAGGAATTAAAACATACAAACATGCATATATAATATAACTAGAGTTTAGGCACCAACCTGAACCGCTAGTATCCAATCCGATGAAGAAAAACCCTGATTCAGCCTTCTTCTCCACCAGGCGTCCAAATGTTCGCCTTCCAATGGTGATCCACATGAAACTCGAACCAAAGAAGAACTCCTTCTTCAAGTTGCTTGGATAAGTGGAACTCTTTTGGCAGCCTTTGGTCTATTGACCACTGTAGGATACCCTATCCTACTGTAGGATACCCTGTCCTACTGTAGGGCACTAAAGATACTCTCCTAAACCACTCTTGGTTTTAGGACAACCCTTCTCTAGGACCTCTAAGGCTTATGTCCTAAAACAAAGCCTTGTCCTATTAGAAAAGACCTTATCTTAACAAGACAAGTCTTGTCTTAAAGAAAGAAGGAGGGAGAGAGAGACACTCAGAATAATACTTCGGTGGAATTCTTATTTCAGACTCATTTCACCGCCCCCTATTTATAGATACAAGAGGGGCGTGTGATATGTCCTCCCATCAACTTATCAGATATGATTTTTCAAGACCGAAGAGAAGTTATCTGGCTTGAAAAATCATATTTAATAAGCCCATTCATGCACCGAAGGCCTTATTCACATCCCTTCTTTTATCTCGATGAATTCTCACTAGCCACATGTCAATTACCAGTCCCTAAGAAGCCAAGAGGTGCCTCTTCAATCTCCAAACATCGAAGATTATGAAGAGTCCTGATAGCAGAAGGACTCTCCATCAGAACCGCGCTCTACATGAAGAGTTGCGACTCTTCATGCACCGTGTGCGCCATCCTTCTTCCAAGCAAAGTTCAAAGAATGTTGACTAGTCAAAATATAGACAATATGGGTGTCATTGAAAAGAGCATAAAATTTTCTTTCTGACCATATAAATTATATTCAAATCATAGATCTATAGCTCATTCTGTGCCCTTTTGAAGTCAAGGTATCATTTACGTACCAAGAGTCCCATGCCATTGGGACTCTTCATGTATGGCACCTAAAATGCCCTTAAATCCAAATTAAAATCATATTTAGATCTGATTAGGCCAGCCCTACTTAGAACTTAACCTAATTTAGGTTTCCCATAATTACGTTAGCCCAATTAGCAAGCAACCGGACCCAATCCAATTGGGTTAGGAATTTGGTTAGCCTACATATGCTAGTATGTAATCCGGCTAACCAATTAGGATCCTATGACCCTAATTAAATCATGAAGGACTTCCTTGGCCAAGTCTCTATTGTGTGTGACCCATTGGGTTCCACATCTAGCCAGTAGTAGATTTAGGTTTGAGCCGATTCGATCTGATCGAACCCTATTGACCTAATTAGGTCAAATTGGCTCACCTAATTGTCCAATTCAAATCACACATCGAATTAACTCATGAAACCAAATCAATGGTTCTTGAAGACATACAAGACAAGATTGACATCTAGCAACATATCATGCATACCCGAAAGATAAGGAATTTTGATAGATTTACCAAATACCCTTCAATGGTGAGTTACCGGGCAATTTAGTCCTTCGATCTACTTGCACCATGAATATGACTATGGATATGGATACTTGTCAAATCCAATTTCATATTCATTCCTTGCTCAATCTGATAATGATGATTCATTAATCAACCAATAGAAACTATTTCTAATGTTCATACTTTGATCAAAGATTTTCCGAATCTTCATTTGATTGAAATCATCTGGATGCGCTTCCCTCTTACTAGGGTTGTACTAGGGTTGATTGATTTCTTTTTGACCTACTCACAACCTCCATATGCAATCCACCATACCCATTATCACCCCATGCATGACTCAGTGTCATGATTGAGTGTGAACCAAAGTATAGATTCATGCATACAAGGTACCATGGCAGTCTCAGGTCAAAGGACCACATGCACTACTCCCACTATGAGAACTATCTATTGACAAACAGATAAGGTTCCATTAGATATTCTCAAGCTGGATCCATTCAGTGAACTCATTCTCTAATGAGCACCCACATCCTAGTATTAGTGTCAAACATAAGTGACTGTGAGATCTGTCACCCTCTTCACCAAGCATACATAGGATGTGCTGGTCTTATCGAAAATATTGATCCCCTACTCAATATCCCATCGACCAGGAATATTCTAGATTAGGGTTTTAAGGCTTTAGGTCTCACGGTATGATCTCATCATAACCCTAGAACCATAGCCCTAATCTATGGGGTTCATCATATCTTAATAAAATAATAAGACACAGTGTATGATGAAAATAAAATACCTTTATTAATTGATAATGTCAATACACTGGTTTGGGATACAAAAGAAAATCCCATCGAAATACAACATTTCGATTGGCCTTTAGGGCATAATCCTTTCAATCTTCCACTTGCACTAAGCTAATCGTCTTTAAATTTTAATCCCATACAATCGAGGTGGCGATCAAACTCCCGCTGTGGTAGAGCCTTAGTGAACGGGTCTACTATGTTGTTCTTTGTTTCTACTCTTTTAATGCAGACTTATTGTCTTTCAACAATCTCTCGAACGAGATGGAAGTATCTTAGAATGTGCTTTAATTTGTGATAAGCTCTAGGTTCCTTAGCTTGAGTGATGGCTCCAGTATTATCACAGTAAAGTGGTACTGGACCTTCAATCTCCGAAACAACGCCCAACTCTGAGATGAACTTCTTCATCCAGACAGCTTCCTTAGCAGCTTCACTAACAGCAATGTATTCTGTCTCAGTTGTTGAGTCAGCTACAGTCTACTATTTAGAACTCTTCCAGCTTACAGCTCCTCCATTTAGGGTAAAAATATATCCTGAAATAGATTTGCTATCATCTGGATCTGATTGAAAACTAGAATCTGAATAAGCTTCTAGTTTAAGATCAGATCCTCCATATATCAGAAAATATCCTTAGTCCTTCTCAAGTACTTAAGAATATTTTTCACAGCCTTCTAGTGATCCTCTCCTGGATCAGCCTGAAATCTGCTGGCTATACCTAAGGCATATGCCACATCAGGCCTGGTACATAACATAGCATACATTATAGACCCTACAGCCGAAGCATAAGGTAGAACTCATTCTATTTCTTTCTTCAGGTGTCTTAGGAGACATTTTTTAGAAAGATGTATTCCATGACCAATGGGCAAGAAACCTCTTTTACTTCCCTCCATGCTAAATCTCTTTAGCAGTTGGTCAATGTACCTAGACTGGGATAAGCCTAGCATCCTCCTAGATCTATCTCTATAGATCTTGATACCCAGTATATAGGATGCTTCTTCCAAGTCTTTCATGAAAAACTATTTAGATAACCATACCTTGACTGATTGTAACACTGGGATATCATTCCCAATGAGGAGTATGGCATCCACATACAGAACCAAGAAAACTATGGCACTCCCACTAGTCTTCTTGTACACACAAAATTCATCCTCATTTTTGATAAAGTCAAACTCTTTGACTGTCTTATCAAATCAGATGTTCCAACTCCTGGATGCTTGCTTTAATCCATAAATGGATTTCTTCAGCCTACATACCTGATTAGGTTTAATCTCCAAGACAAACCTTCTGGCTGTGACATATAGACCTCTTCCTCAAGGAAACCATTAAGGAATGCGATTTTCACATCGATCTGCCAGATTTCATAATCATGATATGCTGCTATAGCAAGCATGATCCGAATATATTTGAGCATGGCAACAGGAGAAAATGTTTCATCATAATCTATTCCCTGTTTTTGTCTGAAACCCTTAGCCACTAACTTGGCTTTATAAGTTTTGACTTGGCCATCTGGCCCAGTCTTTTTCTTATAGACCCATTTGCATCCAATAGGGTTAACACCCTCTGGTGCATCAACCAAAGTCCACACTTGATTGACATACATGGAGTCCATTTCGGATCTCATGGCTTCCAGCCATCTGTCTGAGTCCCTATTCATGACAGCATTCGTATAGGTTAGAGGCTCATCATTTTCAATGATCCGGGCTTCATTATTTTCAATAATGAACCCATACCTCTCAGGTGCATGACGCACCCTATCAGACTTGGATAAGAGTGGTGTGTTCTGGTTCTATACTAACTATGTTATCATTTGGTTAAGATGTATCTATTTGTTGAACTTCTTCAAGTTCAATATTTCTCCCACTACCCTTTTGTAGGATGAACTCTTTCTCCAAAAAAGTGGCATGCCTACTGACAAACTTTTATTTAGTAGGTCGGTAGAATAGATATCCTATACTATCTTAAGGATATCCTACAAATAGACACTTATCTGCTCTAGCATCCAGCTTATGTCCAAAGTTTTTTTTGACATAGGCTGGACATCCCCATATCTTAAGATACTTAAGATTGGGTTTCTTACCCCTCCATATCTTATATGGAGTGCTAGAGATAGATTTAGATGGTACTCTATTTAAGATATTAGCCACGGTTTCCAAGGCATATCCCTAGAAGGAAACAGGTAACTTTGTGAAGCACATCATGGACCGTACCATATCTAATAAGGTACGGTTCCTCCTTTCAGCAATACCATTTAATTGTGGTGTGTAAGGAGGGGTCCATTCAGAGATGATCCCCTTTTCTTTAAGGTGATCGAGAAACTTGGTGGATAAGTATTCACCTCCTCGATCTGATCGAAGGATTTTAATACTTTTTTTTGTGTTTCTCTACCATACTTTGATACTCTAAAAATTTATCAAAGGCTTCGGACTTATGTTTATAAGATACATAAATTCGTACCTTGAAAAATCATCAGTAAACATGATGACATAAATTCGTACCTTGAAAAATCATCAGTAAACATGATGAAATAAGAGTATCCACCCTTGGCCTGAGTTGTCATAGGCCCACATACATCTGTATGTATGAGTCCTAATAACTCAGTTGTCCTTTCTCTATCTCCACTAAATGGAGTCTCGACAATTTTACCCATGAGACATGATTCACAAGTTCTTAATGATTCATAATCATAAGGATTAAAGAAATTTTCTTGTATAACTTGCTAATCCTAGTCTCACTAATATGTCCAAGCCGACAGTGCCAGAGTAAAGTATTGTTTACATCATCTCTCTTTCGTTGTTACTTACATGAAGTATATTGTCATTAGTGGATAGAGTTAAAAGACCATTGCAAAATACGCCACAACATATAATTTCATTAGAAAAGCTGATTGAGCAACCATTGCTCATCACATTCATAGTATAACCTTGTCTAAGTAACAAGGGTACATATATGATATTTTTAATGACCTTAGGCATATAGTAACAATCTCTCAGCTCTAAAATCTTTCCCGAAGGTAACTTCAAGATATAAGTCCCTACGGCCTCTGCTTGGATGGACTCTCCTCCAACACCATAGAGCTCGAAGTCTCCTTCCTTCAATACTCTAAGCACTGCAGCCCCTGCAATGATTTGCAGATATTATGACCACAGGCGGTATCCAATACACAAGTATTTGAAATGGAAGAATCCAATGACAAAATAATATGAACTTCTTTCATACCTTTTGGTGCATCCGATGCACCAGGCTTTACACCTGCAAGGTAAGCCTTGCAGTTCCTCTTCGAATGACCCAGCTTGCCACAGTGAAAGCAGGTCATCTGTCCGAAGGCCTTCTTTCCTTTCTTCTTCTTGATGCCCCTTTTTGGGTTCAATCTCCTCTTGGAACCCATTCTGCTTGACTTCTTCTTATTGATCCCATCCACAAGAAGAAGTGGAGCCTTATTTTTCTTTAAATGGCTCTTTGCCATTTTTAACATGTTTAAAAGCTCAGGAAAGGAAGTGTTAAGTTTGTTCACATGATAATTAAGAACAAACTGTGAAAATGACTCTGGGAGTGACTGCAGGATCAAATCCTGATTCAACTCCCCATCCATAACAAAACCCAATTGACCTAATCGAGTGATCAGGTCAATAACCATCAGTACGTGGTCTTGTACGGATGTACCTTCTGTCATTCTCGTATGGAACAACTACTTAGATATCTTATATCTAGCAGTTCGACTATGTTCTCCATATAGCTCTTTTAGATTGAGCAGTATGGAGTTAGTGTCCATGCTATCATGTTGCCTCTGCAACTCATTGGTCATAGAGGCAAGCATGATACATTTGACAGTGAGTGAGTCATTTTGCCACATCTTGTATGTGGTCTTTTTCTCTTGCGAGGCATCTTCCCATAAAGGTTCCAAGGTAGGGGTATTAAGAATGTAAGAAAGTTTTTCCTGGCTAAGTACTATCTTTAGGTTTCTCAACCAGTCAACATAGTTCAGTCCAGTCAATTTATTAGCATCAAGTATACTACGGAGTGAGAGTGAAGAGGCCATTTAATCTACATTAACAAAGAACATAACATAAGCAAACAACCAATATTGATAAAATATAATTAAATTAGGACTTTAACTTAATTATGTCTCCCACTATTTTATCAAGCATCATAACCCTCTATATGATGATCGAGAAATCCTAATTAGTTTTCTTAGTGGGGTTGAGATCCTAATTCTTTATAAAAGATTTTGTGTGTACACAACAAATCTTTTATAAGTTCAAAGGTAGAAAAACTCTTTCTAATTGTATCTCATACAATTCTCAACCAAACCTGGCCTCTAAAATATTAATAGCCTTGTGTGTGCACAACAAACTATAATATTTTTAGTTAAGTAAGACCTTTCATTCCTTTATAGTCATGATTGTATTAATAATACCCTTGTGTATTCACAACAAAGTATTATATTAAATCATGCCATAAGCATCAAATGCACCAGGCCAAAATTATGTTAGTTACCATAATTGGCCTTGTGTGTACACAACAAACCTAATACGGATCATAACATAATAATGACCTAGCATGAAGGAAGGCCTAATGTTGTGAATATTACACTAAGCATATCAATCAAGAATTAAGTTAATCTTATCAGCCAGGTAAGTGGGAGAGTAGTGGGAGTCCCCCCATTGCTTTTCTAGACACCAATAAAAATGGCCAGGTCAGTCAACGGAACCAATTAAAAACCACGTCCTCTTTACCGATCATGAACCACTTTTCCTAGACACCGAATGATCAAATAATCATCTTGATTATTTTGCTTTTGATATATGACACTACAACTTAATATAATTTTAATAGAGGGCTTTATTATTAAAATAAGCACATTCTACATATAACCATTCAATCAACCATGCATCATATATCATTTTATAATGTCCCAAGTGTGTCATCATACTAGGACAACCATCTACCACATAATGGATCCACCATTATGCCAGTGCAACCTTATTTCAGTATGATGACTAGAAATCTAAACATATCTCTATATCGGTTAAGGTTTAAGTGAAAACCCTAACTAGTGACATACATATATGCATAAACATATCAATCATATGTAACTTTAAATTTTTGTAGAGTCCTACAAAATTGGGCAACTTCAAATTCTATAGAGTCCTACAAAAATGGCCAACCTCAAGAGTTCTATAAATTGGACAACTTTAAATTTTGTAGAGTCCTACCAAAATGGGCAACCTCAAGAGTCCTACAAAATTGGGCAACTTCAAATTTTGTATGATTTAGCCCTAATAAGGTGGCTCTGATACCACTGTAAGGATTTTGGTGACCAGGGTGGAAGCGTGGATTTTAAAAATTTATTATTAAACCACTACCAAACCCTTAACCCAAGACCTCCTTACTAGGAATTAAAAATACAAACATGCATATATAATACAAACTAGAGTTTAGGCACCAACCTGAATCGCTAGTATCCAATCCGATAAAGAAAAACCCTGATTCAGCCTTCTTATCCACCAGGCATCCAAACGTTCACCCTCCAACGATGATCCACACGAAACTCGGACCAAGGAAGAACTCCTTCTTCAAGTTGCTTGGATAAGTGGAACTCTTTCGGCAGCCTTTGGTCTATTGACCACTGTAGGATACCCTGTCCTACTGTAGGGCACTAAAGACACTCTCCTAAACCACTATTGGTTTTAGAACAACCCTCCCATAGGACCCTTAGGCTTATGTCCTAAAACAAAGCCTTGTCCTATTAGAAAAGACCTTGTCTTAACAAGACAAGTCTTGTCTTAAAGAAAGGAGGAGGGAGAGAGAGACACTCAAAATAATACTTCGGTGGAATTCTTATTTTAGACTCATTTCACCGCCTCCTATTTATAGATACAAGAGGGGCGTGCAATGTCCTCCCATCAACTTATCATATATGATTTTTCAAGACTGAAGAGAAGTTATCTGGCTTGAAAAAACATATCTAATAAGCCCATTCATGCACCGAAGGCCTTATTCACATCCCTTCTTTTATCTGGACGAATTCTTATTTGCCACATGTCAATTATCGGTCCCTAGGAAGCCAAGAGGTGCCTCTTCAATTTCCAAACATCGGAGATCATGAAGAATCCTGCATGAAGAGTTGCGACTCTTCATAAACTACGCGCGCCATCCTTCTTCCACACAAATTTCAAAGAATGTTGACCAATCAAAACATAAGCAATATGGGTGTCTAGAAAGAGCATAAAATCTCCTTTCTGACCATATAAATTATATTCAAATCATAAATCTATAGCTCATTCTGTGCCCTTTTGAAGTTAAGGTATCATTTAGGTACCAAGAGTCCCATGCCATTGGGACTCTTCATGTATGGCACCTAAAATGCCCTTAAATCCAAATTAAAATTGGATTTAGCTCTGATTAGGCTAGCCCCACTTAGGACTCAACCTAATTTAGGTTTTGCATAATTAGGTTAGCCCAATTAGCAAGCAACTGGACCCAATCCAATTGGGTTAAAAACTTGGTTAGCCTACATATGCTAGTGTGTAATCCGACTAACCAATTAGGATCCTATGATCCTAATTAAATCATGAATGACTTCCTTGATCAAGTCTCTATTGTGTGTGACCCATTGGGTTCCACATCTAGCCAACAGTAGGTTTAGGTTTGAGCCAATTCGATCCATCAAACTCGATTGACCTAATTAGGTCAAATTGGCTCACCTAATTGTCCAATTCAAATCACACATCGAATTGACTCATGAAACCAAATCAATTGGTTCATGAAGACCTACAAGACAAGATTGACGTCTAGCAACGTGTCATGCCTATCCGGAAGATGAGGAATTTTGGTGGATTTACCAAAATACCCTTCAGTGGTGAGTTACCGGGCAATTCAGTCCTTCAATCTACTTGCACCCTGAATATGACTATGGATATGGATACTTATCAAATCCAATTTCATATTCATTCCTTGCTCAATCTGATAATGATGATTCATTAATCAACCATTAGAAACTATTTCAAATGTTCATACTTTGATCAAAGATTTTCCGAATCTTCATTTGATTGAAATCATCTGGATGCGCTTCCCTCTTACTAGGGTTGATCGATTTCTTTTTGACCTACTCACAACCTCCATATGCAATCCACCATACCCAGTATCACCCCATGCATGACTCAGTGTCATGATTGATGTGAGCCAAAGTATGGATTCATGCATACAAGGTACCATGGCAGTCTCAGGTCAAAGGACCACATGCACTACTCCCACTATGAGAACTATCTATTGACAAACATATAAGGTTCCATTAGATGTTTTCAAGATGGGTCCATTCAGTGAACTCATTCTCTAATGAGCACCCACATCCTAGTATTAGTGTCAAACGCAAGTGACTGTGAGATCAGTCACCCTCTTCACCAAGCATACATAGGATGGTGGTCTTACCGGAAACATTGATCCCCTACTCAATATCCCATCGACCAGGAATATTCTAGATTAGGATTTTAAGGCTTTAGGTCTCACTGGTATGATCTCATCATAACCCTAGAACCATAGCCCTAATCTATGGGGTTCATCATATATTAATAAAATTAATAAGACACAGCATATGATGAAAATAAAATGCCTTTATTAATTGATAATGTCAATACAATGGTTTGGGATACAAAAAAAAATTCCATCGAAATACAACATTTCGATTGGCCTTTAGGGCATAATCTTTTTAGCATGCGAAAGTGAATCTCAAAACAAAATTCTAAGCATGAAACACTAATATGGCTAGAAAACCCTAATTCCTAAGAACCCTTTTGCAATACCAATCAACGAAACATAAATGAAGTCAGAATACATACCTGGATTGCTGAAATCCAATCTTTTCCATGAGGCTCACAAGTGCAAGCCCTCCAATGGTGATCCACATGAGAATGGTACAAGAAAGAATCTCTACCGGGGTTGCTTGCTTCAATAGAACTCTTTTGTTAGCCTTTTGACCTTTGACCACTATAGGACATCGTATCCTACTGTAGGGCCTTCTGGACACAGTCCTAAACCACTCTTGGTTTTAGGACAACCCTCCTCTAGGACCTCTTAGGCTTATGTCCTAAAACTAAGCCTTGTCCTAGTTGAAAAGACCTTGTCTTAACAAGACAAGTCTTGTCCTAAAGTAAGGAGGGAGAGAGAAGTGGAAGAACACTCAGAATATCTTTTTACGGTGAAAAGAAAAAGATCTGAAACTCATATCACAACCTCTATTTATAGTTTTAAGAGGGGCATGTGATATGTCCTCCAACAGGTTATCAGATATGATTTTTCAAGATTGAATAATCATATCCAATATGTCTCCTCATGCACCAAAAGATATATTGGCATCCATCCACTTTCTTAGATAATCTGTGACTTGCCACATGGAAAGTACCGGTCCCTAGAAAGCCAAGAGGCACCTCTTCAATCTCCAAACACCAGAGAATATGAAGAGTCCTGAAAGCAAAAGGACTCTGCTTCAGGGTGCGTACCACATGAAGAGAGGCGTCTCTTCATGTGTTTTGCATCCATCCATTTTTCACACCCGTTCAAAAAGCCTTGACCGGTCAAACATATCCAAGAGGCATGGGATAGGATGAGAAGGTGCTCACTGAAATGAAACACTCAAGTGTTTCATCTACAGAAGGACTTTTGTCCTTCTGTATGCACTTTCATTTCCCGCGGGCACCAAGAGGTGCCAAGAAACCATTTTATTATGGTCAACTTTATCTACCCCATGCAACCTTTGACTAGTCAAAGTATATGCAATATGGGTGTTAAAAGAAAGAGCATTAAATCCTCTTTCCATCCATATAAAAATATTTTAGATCAGAGGACTATAGACTCTTTTAGGCCTTTTTGAATGCCAAGGTGTCATTTTGGCATCTAGAGTCCCAACTCAAATGGACTCTTTAATAAAACGTCCAAAAGTCCAAAATAAAATCAGATCAAGCTCTAATTTGGCTATCCCCACTTAGGACTCATCCTAATTTAGGTTTCCCTTAATTATGTTAGCCCATTAGCAAGCAACCGGACCCAATCCAATTGGGTTAGGAATTGGATTAGCCTACATATGCTAGTATGCAATCTGGCTAACCAATTAGGATCCCATGATCCTAATTAAACCATGAGTAACTTCCTTGGACTTCTCTCTATTGTGTGTGACCCATTGGGTTCCACATCTAGCCAGCAGTAGGTTTAGGTTTGAGTAGATTCGATCTGATCGAACCCGATTGACCTAATTAGGTCAAATCGGCTCACCTAATTGTCTAATTCGAATCACACATCGAATTGACTCATGAAACCAATCCAATTAGTTCATGAAAACCCACAAGACAAGATTGACGTCTAGCAACGAGTCATGCCTACCCAGAAGATAAGAATTTGATAGAAATTATCAAAATACCCTTCAATAATAAGTTACCATGCAATTCAATCTTTTAATCTCCCATTATCTTGATTAAGTGATGGATATGGATAAATATCAAACCCTAACACTTAATCATACCAAATCTTAGCTCAATCATGAGGACCCAGCCAATGATTGATTAGAAGCGACTTCTAATCTCATCCCACTTTGCAAATATTCCTTGAGTCACTCATCGAAGAGATTACATGGGATACATATCCTCTTACTAGGATTGTTCAATTCCTTGTTGGTCCACTCACATCCTTCGTACACCTTCCACCATACCCAGAACATCCCGTACATATCGCAATGCCATGAATGAGTATGAGCCAAAAATGGCTTAGTGTACACAAGGAACCATGGTGACCTTAGGTCTGAATATCACAAGCACAACTTCTACTCTAGGACCTATCTTTTGACAAGGAGTAAGACTTCCATAAGATAGTCCCGGTGTGGATCAGTTCAGTATACTCATAACCTAATGAGAAACCTTATCCTTGTATTAGTGTCTCTACAGAAGTGGCTGTGAGACCAACCACCCTCATCAACCGAGCATACATAGGATAAGCTAGTCTTACCAGATTCATCGATCCCCGAATCGATGGTCCAATGACTAGGAACATTCTAGAATAGGGTATATAGGAATTAGGTTTCACTATTATTTTATCATAACCCTAACTCCATTGCCCTACTCTATGGGGTTTATCATAGTCGAAAATATGACACAACAGTATATGATGAATCAAATGCCTTTATTATAAATATTGATGTCATATATGAGTTGGAAGTTTACAAAAAGGCCCAAACAATGATAGGCTCTTAGGGCATTTTTCTATCAAACTCCCACTTACACTAAAGCCAATCGCCCTTATACTTTATGCCCATACAATCCAAGTGGCGATTTAACTGCTGATTGGCTAATGCTTTAGTGAATGGATCTGCTTTATTGTTCTTTGTGTCAACTCGTTCAATGGAAACATCATGTCTTTCAATGATCTCTCCAACGAGGTGGAACTGTCTTAGAATGTGCTTGGACTTGTGATGAGACCTTGGTTCCTTAACTTGTGCAATAGCCCCAGTGTTGTCATAGTATAATGGCACTGGCTATTGTATATTAGAAACCATGCCCAATTTCATGATGAATTTCTTCATCCAGACAGCTTCCTTTGCAGCTTCACTAGCAGCTATGTACTCTGCCTCAGTGACTGAGTCAGCTACTGTAGGCTGCTTTGTACTTTTCTAACTCACTGTACCACCATTCAGGGTGAAGACATATCCTGATGTGGATTTGCTATCATCTGAATCTGATTGAAAACTAGAATTTGTATAACCTTCTAGTTTTAACTCAGATCCTTCATATACTAGAAAAATATCTTTAGTCCTTCTTAGGTACTTAAGAATATTTTTCACGGCTTTCCAATGATCCTCCCCTGGATTTGCCTGAAACCTGCTCACTATGCCCAAGGCATAAGCAACATCAGGCCTGGTACATAACATGGCATACATAATCGATCCTACAGCCGAAGCATAAGGTCATCTTCTTAGAGAGTTGTATGCCTTGACTCATTGGCAAGTAACCTTTCTTACTTCCATCCATGTTGAATCTCTTTAATACTAAGTCAACGTACCGAGATTGGGATAAGCTCAGCATCCTCTTGGATTTATCTCTATAGATCCTTATATCTAGTATATAGGATGGTTCTCCCAAATCCTTCATGGAAAACTTTGATGATAGTCAAGTTTTAACGAATTGCAACATTAGGATATCATTCCCAATGATCAGTATGCCATTCACATATAAAACTAAGAAAATAATGGCACTCCCACTTGTCTTCTTATACACAAATGGTTCATCCACATTTTTGATAAAACCAAATCCTTTGATTGTTTCATCAAAATGGATGTTCCAACTCCTTGATGCTTGCTGAAGTCCATAAATGGACTTCTTTAACTTGCATACATGGTTTGGTCTCCCACCTGAGACAAACCCCTCTAGCTGTGACATATAGACTTTTTCCTCAAGGTTTTCATTGAGGAAAGCAATCTTTACAACCATTTGCCAGATCTCATAATGATGGTATGCTGCTATAGCAAGCAGTATCCGAATGGATTTGAGCATGGTTGCTAGAGAAAAGGTTTCATCATAGTCTATACAATGTTTTTATCTAAAACCTTTTGCTACCAGCCTAGACTTATAGGTCTCAACTTGACCATCTGCTCCAATCTTCTTCTTGAAGACCCATTTACACCCTATCAGGTTAATTCCTTCAGGTGGATCTACCAAGGTCCGAACCTGATTGGAATACATGGAGTCCATTTCGGATTTCATGGCACCAAGCCACTTGTTAGAGTCCATACTCTCGACAGCTTTCGAATAGGTCACAGGATCATCATCCTGTATGATACTGGCTTCATTGTCATCCCCGATGTCAAAGCCATATATGAGAGGTGCTTCTCGCACCCTCTCTGACCTTCGTAGAGGAGGTGTGTATTATGGCTGTTCTTGATCCACAAGAACCTCTGGTTAAGGAACTTCACTTGAAGGCTCATCGATTTGTTGGTTCTATTCTTCACCCAACTCAAGTGAAGAATCACTACATCCTTCTTGGATAAACTCTTGTTCCAAGAATGTAGCATACCTACTGACAATTTATGTTTTGCTCAATAGCATTATAAAAGAGGTATCCCTTACCTTCTTTTGGATAACCAACAAACCTACACTTGTCAGCCCTAGCACTTAACTTATGTCCAAAGTTTTTCTTGACATAAGCATGGCAACCCCAAACTTTGAGTACTTAAGACTTGGTCTTTTACCATTCCATAACTCAAATGGAGTGCTACTTACTGACTTAGATGGAACCCTGTTTAATATATATGCAGCAGTCTTCAAGGCATATCCCTAGAAGAAAATGGGAAGATCTGTGAAGCTCATCATGGACCTTACCATGTCCAACAAAGTGTGATTTCTCCTTTCTGCCACTCCATTTAACTGGGATGTATAAGGAGGGGTCCATTCAGAAATAATGCCTTTGTCCTCAAAATGGTTCAAAATTGACTAGACAAGTTTTCCCTCCTCGATCAGATCGAAGAGCTTTAATACTAAGTCCAGTTTATCTTTCAACCATATTCTGATATTCTTTAAACTTATCAAAATCTTCGGACTTGTGTTTCATAAGATACACATAATCGAGCCTTGATAAATCATCAATAAAAGTGATGAAATAAGAATATTTTCCCTGGCCAGAGTTGACATAGGTCCACATACATCAGTATATACAAGACCTAACAATTCAGTTGCCCTTTCTCCATATCCAGTGAATAGAGACTTGGTCATTTTCCCTTTGAGGCAAGACTCACAAGTTCCTAATGAATGAAAATCATCAAGGTCAAAGTAATCCTCTTTGACTAACTTGTTTATCCTTGACTCACTGATATGACCTAACCGGCAATACCAGAGATATGTGACATTGATATTATCTCATTTTCTCTTGTTATCTACAAGAAGCATTTCATCATTGAGTACTAAAGTTAGAAGACCATTCACTAAGCAACCATGCCCAAATATTGTATTATTATGAAGAATAGAGTAGCCAATGCTCTTTACACTTATTTCATATCCTTGTTATAACAACAAGGGTATTGAAATAATGTTTCTTACAATATTTTGCACATAGTAGCATTCTTCCAACCTTATGATATTACCTGAAGGTAATAACAGAAGATAGGTGCCCACAGCTTCAACATATATGGGTTCTCCACTTGTCCCATATAATTTGAAGTCACCTTTCTTTAAATTTCTAATTCTGTGGAGTCCTTGTAAAGATTTACAAATATATGATTCACATGCGGTATCCAATGCCCATGAATTAGAAATAGATTTACTCAATGATAAATTGGTTTGTATCATGTACAAACCCCTAGATGCACCACTTGCATCTAGCTTCACATTTGCAAGACAAGTCTTGCAATCCTTCTTCTAATGCCCAAACATGCTATAATGGGAACAGGCTCCATCAGCCTTCTTCCTCAACCAGTCCACATAGTTTGAATTGTTAACTTATTAGCATCCAAGATGCCATGCAATGATAAATTTGAAGCCATAAAAATAAATGTCCTATATTTAATTAAAGAACAATATCAGCAGACCACTCAAGATGACATCCATAACTGGATAAGGACTTTCTATCTAATTATGTCTCCCACTATTTTCTTCAAATACCATAACCCTCATTTTATGGTAAATGAGAAACCTTCCTGATTTTCTTAGTGGGGTTGAGATCCTAATTCCTCATTAGTGCCTTGTGTTACAAAACAAACATTAATAAGTTCAAAGGTAGGACTTACTTTCCAATTGCAACCCGTGCAATTCTCAACAATTATCTTTGCCTCTAAGACACTTATAGTCTTGCGTTACACAACAAACTATAATGTCTTAGTTTAGTCAAACCCTTCATTTCTATATAGCTATAATTGAAAAATGTTGCCCTTGTGTTATACAACAAAGCAACAATTTCAACCATGCCATAAAGCACTAAGTGCACCAATACAATTTCATATCAAACCCTAGAGTAGATCTTGTGTTACACAACAAACCTACTATTGTTTTGACATTAATTTGGCTTAGCATGAAGGAAGGCAAATTATAGTATACATAATCAATTAGCATTCTCAAGTTAAGGTTTAGATATGACCAAATTGGCCAGGTATGTGGAAGGGGTGAGGGGGTCCCCCCGTTGCTTTCCTTAGACACCAATTAAATTGGCCAGGTTGACAACGGAACCAATTAAAAATCACATTCCCTTTACCTTCCCAAAACCACTTGCCTATACACCAATTGGCTGATCAAACCCTAATCGGTTTTGCATCATGACTAAGTTTTTTTACTATAACTAAATATGATTTTTATGAGGGCTTTGATGGTCTCAAAAACACATTCTAAATACTATCATGATAATTACATTTATAACTACAAGTATAAACATAAAGATGATAACTATGTTTATAACAAATATAAACATATTGCATATAACTCTAACATATGTAGAACATTTCATGTCATCAAACATATTATTCTAATATGCAAAGCAATACATGACAACAAGCATATTACCCTAATATGCATAGCATGATAACACGCATATTACCCTAATATGCAAAACATGACATGATTAATGTAAAATACCGTTCACCTCACTCATTCATGGGAATTACCACAAAGTTGCACCCCTACACACCATAGGAAACCCATAGAATGGACATAGTGGGCTTTTTACACCCTACTTTACTCCTATGACCAGATGACTATGTTAACCCCAATCCAGAACAGTTACTTGGTTCAATCAACATGCATAATTTCATACTTGAAATGATAACATGAATTTCATAAAAAATAGAAATTAAACATATTACCTTAATATGCAAAATTTCATATCAATGCATTAACATGCCTTTTTCATGAAGAAACCAGAAATCTGATATATTAACCCTAATATGTATTTTCATCACAAGATTCTGGTAGAGTCGACATGACAGGGTTCGAGTCAGCTCGATCACTAGTCGGGTCGACTCGATATGTGGAAATCATGAACTTCAAAAAAGATTCATAATTGGTATGGCACAAGGAGGGCTCTGATACCACTGATGGAAACTCTCCTAGGGTGCCATGAATCATGCAGCATGCGAAAGTGAATTTCAAAAAAAAATTCTAAGCATGAAACCCTAATATGGCTAGAAAACCCTAATTCCTAGGAACCCCTTATGCAATACCAATCAACGAAACATAAATGAAGTCAGAATACATACCAGGATCGCTAAAATCCAATCTTTTCCAAGAGGCTCACAAGTGCAAGCCCACCAACGGTGATCTACACGAGAATGGTACCAAGGAAGAATCCCTACCGGGGTTGCTTGCTTCAACAGAACTCTTTTGTCAGCTTTTTGACCTTTGACCACTGTAGGACACCCTATCCTACTATAGGGCTTTCTGGATACAGTCCTAAATCACTCTTGGTTTTAGGACAACCCTCCTCTAGGACCCCTTAGGCTTATGTCCTAAAACTAAGCCTTGTCCTAGTAGAAAAGACCTTGTCTTAACAAGACAAGTCTTGTTCTAAAGTAAGGAGGGAGAGAGAAGTGGAAGAACACTAAGAATATCTTTTTATAGTAAAAAGAAAAAGATCTAAAACTAATATCACCATTCTTATTTATAGTTTTAAGAGGGGCGTGTGATATGTCCTCCAACAGGTTATCAGATATGATTTTTCAAGACTGAAAAATCATATCCAATATGTCTCCTCATGCACCAAAAGACATATTGGCATCCGTCCAGTTTCTTAGACAATTTGTGACTTGCCACATGGCAAGTACCGATCCCTGGGAAGCCAAGAAGCACCTCTTCAATCTCCAAACACTGGAGAATAAGAAGAGTCCTGAAAGCAGAAGGACTCTGCTTCAAGGTGCGTGCCACATGAAGAGATGCGTCTCTTCATGCGTGCTTTTGCTTCCATCCATTTTTCACGGCCGTTCAAAAAGACTTGACCGGTCAAACATATCTAAGAGGCATGGATAAGATGAGAAGGCTCCCACTGAAATGAAACACTCAAGTGTTTTATTTGCAGAAGGACTTTTGTCCTTCTATGCGCACTTTCATTTCCCACGCACGCCAAGAGGTGCCAAGAAACCCTTTATGTTGTGGTCAACTTTTTCTAAACCTCATGCAACCTTTGACTAATCAAAGCATATGCAATATAGGTGTCAAAGAAAGAGCATTAAATCCTCTTTCCATTCATATAAAAATATTTCAGATCAGAGGACTATAGACTCTTCTAGGCCTTTTTGAATGCCAAGGTGTCATTTTGGCATCTAGAGTCCCAACTCAAATGGACTCTTCAATAAAACGTCCAAAAGTCCAAAACAAAATCAGATCAAGCTTTGATTTGGCTATCCCCACTTAGGACTAAACCTAATTTAGGTTTTCCTTAATTAGCTTAGCCCAATTAGCAAGCAATCGGACCCAATCCAATTGGGTTAGGAATTGGATTAGCCTACATATGCTACTATGCAATATGGCTAACCAATTAGGATCCCATGACCCTAATTAAACCATGAGTAACTTTCTTGGCCTACTCTCTATTGTGTGTGACCTATTGTGTTCTACATCTAGCCAGCAGTAGGTGTAGGTTTGAGCTGATTCAATCCGATCGAACCCGATTGACCTAATTAGGTCAAATCGACTCACCTAATTGTCCAATTCGAATCACACATCGAATTGACTCATGAAACCAATCCAATTAGTTCATGAAAACCCACAAGACAAGATTGTCATCTAGCAATGTATCATGCCTACCCGGAAGATGAGGAATTTGATAGAAATTATCAAAATACCCTTCAGTAGTAAGTTACCGTGCAATTCAAACTTTTGATCTCCCATTATCATGATTAAGTGATGGATATGGATAAATGTCAAATCCTAATACTTAATCATATCGAATCTCAGCTCGATCATGAGGACTCAGCTGATGACTGATTAGAAGCCACTTCTAATCTCATCTCACTTTGCAAAGATTCCTTGAGTCACTCATCGAAGAGATTACATGGGATAATATATCCTCTTACCAGGATTGATCAATTCTTTGTTGGTCCACTCACATCCTTCGTACACCTTCCACCATACCCAGAACACCCCGTACATGTCGCAATGCCATGAATGAGTATGAACCAAAGTATGGCTTAGTGTTCACAAGGAACCATGGTGACATCAGGTCTGAAGATCACATGCACAACTTCTACTCTGGGACCTATCTTTTGACAAGGAGTAAGACTTCCATAAGATAGTCTCGGTGTGGATCAGTTCAGTGTACTCATAACCTAATGAGCACCCTTATCCTTGTATTAGTGTCTCTACACAAGTGGCTGTGAGACCAACCACCCTCATCAACTGAGCATACATAGGATAAGCTAGTCTTACCGGATTCATTGATCCCCAAATCGATGGTCCAATGACTAGGAACATTCTTGATTAGGATTTATATGAATTAGGTCTCACTGTTATTTTATCATAACCCTAATTCCATTGCCCTACTCTATGGGGTTCATCATAGTCAAAAATATGACACAGTAGTATATGATGAATCAAATGCCTTTATTATAAATAATGATGTCACATATGAGTTGGAAGTTTACAAAAAGAACCAAACAATGATTGGCTCTTAGGGCATTTTTCTATCAAACTCCTATTTGCACTAAAGCCAATTTCCCTTATACTTTATGCCCATACAATCCAAGTGGCGATCTAACTACTGATTGGATAATGCTTTAGTGAATGGGTTTGCTTTATTGTTCTTTGTGTCAACTAGTTCAATGGTAACATCATGTCTTTCAATGATCCCTCGAACGAGGTGGAACTGTCTTAGAATGTGCTTGGACTTGTGATGAGACCTTGGTTCCTTAGCTTGTACAATAGCCCCAGTGTTATCATAGTATAATGGCACTGGCTGTTGTATATTAGAAATCACGCCCAATTTCATGATGAATTTCTTCATCCAGATAGCTTCTTTTGCAGCTTCACTAGCAGCTATGTACTCTGCCTCAGTGACTGAGTCAGCTACTGTAGGCTGCTTTGTACTTTTCCAACTCACTATACCACCATTCATGGTGAAGACATATCCTGATGTGGATTTGCTATCATCTGAATTTGATTGAAAACTAGAATCTGTATAACCTTCTAGTTTTAACTCAGATCCTTCATATACTAGAAAAATATCTTTAGTCCTTCTTAGATACCTAAGAATATTTTTCATGACTTTCCAATGATCCTCCCCTGGATTTTCCTGAAACCTGCTCACTATGCCCAAGGCATAAGCAACATCAGGCCTGGTACATAACATGGCATACATAATCGATCCTATAGTCAAAGTATAAGGAATCATAGCCATCCTCTCTCTTTTTTCTGATGTCTTAGGAGACATCTTCTTAGAGAGTTGTATGCCTTGACTCATTGGCAAGTAACCTTTCTTACTTCCATCCATGTTGAATCTCTTCAATACTAAGTCAACGTACCTAGATTGGGATAAGCCTAGCATCCTCTTAGATCCATCTCTATAGATCCTTATATCCAGTATATAGGATGGTTCTCCCTAATCCTTCATAGAAATCTTTGATGATAGCCAAGTTTTAACGAATTGCAACATTAGGATATCATTCCCAATGATCAGTATGTCATCCACATACAAAACTAAGAAAACAATGGCACTCCCACTTGTCTTCTTATACACACATGGTTCATCCACATTTTTGATAAAACTAAATCCTTTGATTATTTCATCAAAATGGATGTTCCAACTCCTTGATGCTTGCTTAAGTCCATAAATGGACTTCTTTAACTTGCATACATGGTTTGGTCTCCTACCTGAGAAAAACCCCTCTGGCTGTGATATATAGACTTCTTCCTCAAGGTTTTCATTGAGGAAAGCAATCTTTACAACCATTTGCCAGATCTCATAATGATGGTATGCTGCTATAGCAAGCAGTATCCGAATGGACTTGAGCATGGCTGCGGGAGAAAAGGTTTCATCATAGTCTACACCATGTTTTTGTATAAAACCTTTTGCTACCAGCCTAGCCTTATAGGTCTCAACTTGACCATCTGCTCCAATCTTCTTCTTGAAGACCCATTTACACCCTATCGGGTTAATTCCTTTTGGTGGATCTACCAAGGTCCGAATCTGATTGGAATACATAGAGTCCATTTCAGATTTCATGGCACCAAGTCACTTGTCAGAGTCCCTCCTCTCGACAGCTTTTGAATAGGTCACAGGATCATCATCCTGTATGATACTGGTTTCATTATCATCCTCGATGACAAAGCCATACTTGAGAGGTGCTCCTCGCACCCTCTCTGACCTTCGGAGAGGAGGTGTGTATTGTGGCTATTCTTGATCCACAAGAACCTCTGGTTGAGGAACTTCACTTGAAGGCTCATCGGTTTGTTAGTTCTGTTCTTCACCCAACTCAAGTGAAGAATCACTACATCCTTCTTGCATAAACTCTTGTTCCTAGAATGTAGCAAGCCTACTGATAATTTATCTTTTACTCAGTAGCATTATAAAAGAGGTATCCCTTACCTTCTTTTGGATAACCAACAAATCTACACTTGTCAGCCCTAGCACTTAACTTATGTCCAAAGTTATTCTTGACATAAGCATGGCAACCCAAATCTTTAAGTACTTAAGACTTGGTCTTTTACCATTCCATAACTCAAATGGAGTGCTACTTACTGACATAGATGGAACCCTGTTTAATATATATGCAACAGTCTCCAAGGCATGTCCCCAAAAGGAAATGGGAAGATCTGTGAAGCTCATCATGGACCTCACCATGTCCAACAAGGTGTGATTTCTCCTTTCTGCCATTCCATTTAACTGGGATGTATAAGGAGGGGTCCATTCAGAAATAATGCCTTTGTCCTTGAGATGGTTCAAAAATTGACTAGACAAGTTTTCCCCTCCTCGATCAGACCGAAGAGCTTTAATACTAAGTCCAGTTTATCTTTCAACCATATTCTGATATTCTTTAAACTTATCAAAAGCTTCGAACTTGTGTTTCATAAGATACACATAATCAAACCTTGATAAATCATGAATAAAAGTGATGAAATAAGAGTATCCTCCTCTGGCCTGAGTTGACATAGGTCCACACACATCAGTATGTATAAGATCTAACAATTCAGTTGCCCTTTCTCCATATCCAGTGAATGGAGACTTGGTCATTTTCCCTTTGAGGCAAGACTCACAAGTTCCTAATGTTTGAAAATCATCAAGGTCAAAGTAATCCTCTTTGACTAACTTGTTTATCTTTGACTCACTGATATGACCTAACCGGCAATACCGGAGATATGTGACATTGATATTATCTCATTTTCTCTTCTTGTCATCTACAAGAAGTATTTCATCATTGAGTACTAAAGCTAGAAGACCATTCACGAAGAAACCATGTCCAAATATTATATTATTTTGAAGAATAGAGCAGCCACTGCTCTTTACACTTATTTCATATCCTTGTTGTAACAATAAGGGTATTGAAATAATGTTTCTTACAATATTTCGCACATAGTAGCATTCTTCCAACCTTATGATATTACCTGAAGGTAATAACAGAAGATAGGTGCCCACAGCTTCAACATATATAGGTCTCCACTTGCCCCAAATAATTTGAAGTCACCTTTCTTCAAATTTCTAATTCTGTGGAGTCCTTGTAAAGATTTACAAATATATGACCCACATGCGGTATCCAATACCCATGAATTAGAAATAGATTCACTCAATGATAAATTGGTATGCATCATGTACAAACCCCTAGATGCACCACTTGCATCTAGCTTCACATTTGCAAGACAAGTCTTGCAATCCTTCTTCTAATGCCCAAACATGCTACAATGGGAACAGGCTCCATCATTCTTCTTCCTCAACCAGTCCACATAGTTTGAATTGGTTAACTTATTAGCATCCAAGATGTCATGCAATGATAAATTTGAAGCCATAAAAATAAATGTCGTATATTTAATTAAAGAACAATATCAGCAGACCACTCAAGATGACATCCATAACTGGATAAGGACTTTCTATCTAATTATGTCTCCCACTATTTTCTTCAAATACCATAACCCTCATTTTATGGTAAATGAGAAACCTTCCTAATTTTCTTAGTGGGGTTGAGATCCTAATTCCTTATTAGTGCCTTGTGTTACAAAACAAACACTAATAAGTTCAAAGTTAGGACTTACTTTCCAATTGCAACCCATGCAATTCTCAACAATTATCTTTGCCTCTAAGACACTTATAGTCTTGTGTTATACAACAAACTATAATGTCTTAGTTTAGTCAAACCCTTCATTTCTATATAGCTATAATTGAAAATTGTTGCCCTTGTGTTACACAACAAAGCAATAATTTCAACCATGCCATAAAGCACTAAGTGCACCAATACAAATTTCATATCAAACCCTAGAGTAGATCTTGTATTACACAACAAACCTACTATAGTTTTGACATTAATTTGGCTTAGCATGAAGGAAGGCAAATTATAGTATACATAATCAATTAGCATTCTTAAGTTAAGGTTTAGATATGACCAAATTGGCCAGGTATGTGGAAGGGGTGAGGGGGTCCCCCCGTTGCTTTCCTTAGACACCAAATAAATTGACCAGGTTAGACAACGGAACCAATTAAAAACCTCATTCCCTTTACCTTCCCAGAACCACTTGCCTAGACACCAATCGGCTGATCAAACCCTAATCGATTTTGCATCATGACTATGTTTTTTTACTATGACTAAATATGATTTTTATGAGGGCTTTGATGGTCTCAAAAACACATTCTAAATACTATCATGATAATTACATTTATAACTAAAGTATAAACATAAACATGATAGCTATGTTTATAACAAATATAAACATATTGCATATAAATCTAACATATGTAGAACATTTCATGTCATCAAGTATATTATTCTAATATGCAAAGCAATACATGAAAACAAGCATATTACCCTAATATGCATAGCATGATAACATGCGTATTACCCTAATATGCGAAACATGACATGATTAATGTAAAATACCGTTCACCTCACTCATTCATGGGAATTACCACAAAGTTGCACCCCTACACGCCATAGGAAACCCACAGAATGGACATAGTAGGCTTTTTACACTTTACTTTATTCCTATGACCGGATGACTATGGCAACCCCAATCCAGAGCAGTTACTTGGTTCAATCAACATGCATAATTTTATACTTGAAATGATAACCTGCATTTCATGAAAAATAGAAATTAAACATATTACCCTAATATGCAAAATTTCATATCAATGCATTAACATGCCTTTTTCATGAAGAAACCAGAAATCTGACATACTAACCCTAATATGTATTTTCATCATAAGATTCTGGTAGAGTCGACATGATAGGGTTCGAGTCGGCTCGATCACTAGTCGGGTCGACTCGATATGTGGAAATCATGAACTTCAAAAATGATTCATAATTGGTATGGCACAAGGAGGGCTCTGATACCACTGATGGGAATTCTCCCAGGGTGCTGGAAATCATGCAGCATGCGGAAGTGAATTTCAAAATAAAATTTTAAGCATGAAACCCTAATATGGCTAGAAAATCCTAATTCCCAGGAACCCCTTATGCAATGCCAATCAACGAAACATAAATGAAGTCAGAATACATACCTGGATCACTGAAATCCAATGTTTTCCACGAGACTCACAAGTGCAAGCCCTCCAATGGTGATCCACATGAGAATGGTACCAAGGAAGAATCCCTACCGGGGTTGCTTCCTTAACAGAACTCTTTTGTCAGCCTTTTGAACTTTGACCACTGTAGGACACCCTATCTTACTGTAGGGCTTTCTAGATACAGTCCTAAACCACTCATGGTTTTAGGACAACCCTCCTCTAGGAACCCTTAGGTTTATATCCTAAAACTAAGCCTTGTCAAAGTAGAAAAGACCTTGTCTTAACAAGACAAGTCTTGTCCTAAAGTAAGACGGAGAAAGAGAGAGAAGTGGAAGAACATTCAGAATATATTTTTATGGTGAAAAGAAAAAGATCTGAAACTCATATCACCACCCCTATTTATAGTTTTAAGAGGGGCATGTGATATGTCCTCTAACAGGTTATCAGATATGATTTTTCAAGACTAAAAAATCATATCCAATATGTCTCCTCATGCACCAAAAGACGTATTGGCATCCGTCTACTTTCTTAGACAATCTATGACTTGCCACATGGCAAGTACCAGTCCCTGGGAAGCCAAGAGGCACCTCTTCAATCTCCAAACACCGGAGAATATGAAGAGTACTGAAAGCAGAAGGACTCTGCTTCAGGGTGCGTGCCCCATGAAGAGATGCGTCTCTTCATGCACGCTTTTGCTTCCATCCATTTTTCACGCCCGTTCAAAAAGCCTTGACCGGTCAAACATATCCAAGAGGCGTGGGATAAGATGAGAAGGCTCCCACTGAAATGAAACACTCAAGTGTTTCATCTGCAGAATGACTTTTGTCCTTCTGTTGGCACTTTCATTTCCCGCGCGCGCCAAGAGGCGCTAAGAAACCCTTTATGTTGTGGTCAACTTTATCTACACCCCATGCAACCTTTGACTAGTCAAAGCTTATACAATATGGGTGTTAAAAGAAAGAGCATTAAATCCTCTTTCCATCCATATAAAAATATTTCAGATCAGAGGACTATAGACTCTTCTAGGCCTTTTTGAATGCCAAGGTGTCATTTTGGCATCTAGAGTCCCAACTCAAGTGGACTCTTCAATAAAACATCTAAAAGTCCAAAATAAAATCAGATCAAGCTCTGATTTGGCTATCCCCACTTAGGACTCAACCTAATTTAGGTTTTTCTTAATTAAGTTAGCCCAATTAGCATGCAACCGGACCCAATCCAATTGGGTTAGGAATTGGATTAGCCTATATGTGCTAGTATGCAATCTGGCTAACCAATTAGGATCCCATGACCCTAATTAAACCATGAGTAACTTCTTTGGCCTACTCTCTATTGTGTGTGACCCATTGGGTTCCATATCTAGCCAGCAATAGATTTAGGTTTGAGCTGATTCGATTCGATCGAACCCGATTAACCTAATTAGGTCAAATCGGCTCACCTAATTGTCCAATTCGAATCACACATCGAATTGACTCATGAAACCAATCCAATTAGTTCATGAAAATCAAGACAAGATTGACGTCTAGCAATGTGTCATGCCTACCCGGAAGATAAGGAATTTGATGAAAATTATCAAAATACCCTTCAGTAGTAAGTTACCATACAATTCAATCTTTTGATCTCCCATTATCCCGATTAAGTGATGGATATGGATAAATGTCAAACCCTAACACTTAATCATATCGAATCTAAGCTCGATCATGAGGACTCAGCTGATGACTGATTAAAAGCCGTTTCTAATCTCATCCTACTTTGCAAAGATTCCTTGAGTCACTCATCGAATAAATTATATAGGATAACATATCCTCTTACTAGGATTGATCAATTCCTTATTGGTCCACTCACATCCTTCGTACACCTTTCACCATATCCAAAACACCCCATACATGTCGCAATGCCTTGAATGAGTATGAACTAAAGTATTGCTTAGTGTGCACAAGGAACAATGGTGACCTCAGGTCTGAAGATCACATGCACAACTTCTACTCTGGGACCTATCTTTTGACAAGGAGTAAGACTTCCATAAGATAGTTCCGATGCGGATCAGTTCAGTGCACTCATAACCTAATGAGCACTCTTATCCTTGTATTAGTGTCTCTACACAAGTGGCTGTGAGACCAACCATCCTCATCAACTGAGCATACATAGGATAAGCTAGTCTTACCGGATTCATCGATCTCCGAATCGATGGTCCAATGACTAGAAACATTCTAGATTAGGGTTTATAGGAATTAGGTCTCACTGTTATTTTATCATAACCCTAATTCCATTGCCCTACTCTATGGGATTCATCATAGTCAAATATATGACACAGCAGTATATGATGATTCAAATGCCTTTATTATAAATAATGATGTCATATATGAGTTGGAAGTTTACAAAAAGGCCCAAACAATGATTGGCTCTTAGGGCATTTTTCTATCAGTTTGATCCATGATGGGCTTTGAAACTCTGTCGCTGTCCTTCTGGAAATATGCACTTGAGACAGCTTGTTACTTGCTGAATAATGTTCCGAGTAAGTCTGTTGTCTCCACTCCATATGAGTTATGGACTAGTCGTAAGCCCTCAATTTCACACCTTTGGGTCTGGGGTTGTCCGGCTTATGTAAAGCATTTAGACTCAGATAAACATGGTCCTAGGTCTGATCGGTGCCTGTTTATTGGATATCCTAAGGAAACAAAAGGATATTTCTTCTACTTGGAAGATGAACAAAAAGTGTTCATTGCTCTTAAGGCTATCTTTTTGGAAAAGGAGTTTCTTGGAGAAGGAACTGTAGCCTCTAAGATTGAACTTAGTGAAGTTCAACCAGTAGAAGAACCTGCACACTCTAAGAACATCATAGAACCGGTTGTGATTGGATCACACCCGGAACCCATGACTAGGAGATCCGGTAGAGTACCACATCAGCCAGATAGATACTATGATTTCTTGGTTCGGGATGGTGATCCCATTGAGCTCGACGAGAACGATGAGGATTCGATCACCTATATGGATGCACTTCAGAGATCTGACTCTGAGGCGTGGCTTGGAGCCATGCGATCTGAGATGGAGTCCATGGAGATCAACAATGTATGGACATTGGTTGATCCACCTGAAGAGATAAAATCCATCGGGTGCAAGTGAATTTTCAAGAGAAAAAGGGGTGCAGATGGGAAGGTGAAGACCTATAAAGCCCATCTGTTTGCCAAGGGGTATCGTCAGTGATATGGTATCCATTATGATGAGATGCTCTCCCCTGTGGCAATGCTCAAGTCCATTCGGATCATGCTTGCTTTGGTAGCACATTTTGACTATGAGATCTGGTAGAATGATGTCCGAACCGCTTTTTTAAATGGGGGCTGGACGAGGAGGTGTATATGATGCAGCCTAATGGGTTCACATCCACGATGAGTCAAAAGTGTGCAAATTGCAGAGGTCCATTTATGGACTCAAGCAAGCATCTCGTAGTTGGAACATGCGATTTGATAGGCGTATCAAATCGTATGGCTTCGTTAGGAATGGAGAGGAACCTTGCATCTATAAGTGGGTTAATAGTTCTGTGATTGTATTCTTGGTACTGTATGTTGATGACATTCTCTTGATCAAGAATGACATCGCAACATTGCAAGGATTAAAGGTCTGGTTGTCATCTCAGCTCTCCATGAAGGACTTGGGTGAAGCTTCTAACATACTGGGTATGAAGATCTCTAGAGATAGATCTAAGAGGCTTTTGGGATTGTCCCAGTCTACATACATTGATACCGTGCTGAAACGGTTCAGCATGGAGAATTCCAAGAAAGGCTATCTCCCGATAGGTTCTGGAATTACTCTTTCCAAGAAGGATTGTGCGACAACTCCTGAGGAAAGAGAGCGCATGAGTAAAGTTCTTTATGCTTCTGCAATGGGCTCTATCATGTATGCTATGACATGTACTAGACCATACATGGCATAATCACTAGGAGTGGTGAGCAGATAGCAGTCTGACCCAGGTGAGGTGCATTGGAAGGTGGTTAAGACCATCCTGAAGTATTTAAGAAATACTAAAGATCAATGGCTGATTTATGGACAACCTAACTTCAAACTTGTGAGGTATACTGACTCTAGTTTCCAGTCAGACAGAGATGATAGCAAGAGTGTGTCAGGGTTTGTATTTATCCTGAATGTAGGAGCGATCTGCTGAAAGAGTTCCAAGCAGGAAAGAGTTGCAGACTCGGTATGCGAAGCAGAGTACATTGCAGCATCAGATGCAGTAAAGGAAGCCATGTGGTTGCGGAAGTTCCTTGGAGAGCTAGGGGTGGCACCTTCCTTAGATGGTCCTATTCCTATGTATTGTCACAGCACAGGAGTCATTGCTCAAGCTAAGGAGCCAAAGTCTCATCACTGCACTAAGCACATTCTGCGACGCTATCATCTCGTGCAAGAGATCGTGGAACGAGGCGATATCAATCTTATGAAGATCGATGGAAAGGAGAATCTGGCCAAACCCTTTACTAAAGCCCTTAGAATCAAAGAGTTTGACTATTGTAAAAGGGAAATGAGTATTAGATACTGTTCTGATTGGCTTTAGTACAAGTGGGAGTTGTTGGAAATTGTGTCTCAAAGCCAATCGCCTAGGCTGTAGGCGGTTATGCTCAATATTGTAATTTGTATATGAATTAATAAAACTTTATTTTGGCAGCTCATCACATTATTCATTTCCTTGTAATAAACTCTTTTTATGTGATAAAGTCCTTAGGACTGCACTGACTTCGATATAAAGAGGATATATCGAGTGGTCCTTTAAAAGGTTCACAACCAAAGGATACATTGTATAGGATGACAATGTATCAAGTGTAGGTTGTTGTTGTTCACATCGTTTGGTTGTTCTCTTGACCAAAGGAGCGTGGTGACACTGATATGATCTGCAAATGGGAATGTGTGACATCTCATTGAACGTGACTCCGTGGAGCTCCTTCTTGCCAAAGGATTGCTCGCAATTGGATATGGGTATATGTGTCCCTCCGACCTGAGATCACCATGGTAGCTTGCAAGCAACTCCCTGTGCTTTGGTGCCGGGTTACCCGAATTTTTAATCCGATGATGGAAGGTTTCTGGGTACAGGCAAGTACTTGTGGAGCAGTGATGGACCAAGATGGAATTGACCTGTTCAAGTGTTTGGATTGAATTTCTCGTAGTATCTCAATTTAGCAAATCCTCGACTAGGGTAGTCCTAGTGAGGAGTCACTGGACTTGCGAGGTTGAGACATGTTGTGGATTGACTCAGTTAGGGTTGGCAGTCTAACCCTAGGTCATCTTGAGTATTGGAGTCAAAGGGATGAATTATACGGTAACCATATGCCAAAGGTTCGATAGATTGTTCTCGCATCTTCGGCCTATCCGAATGCCGGGATCCATTGCTAGATGGTATCTTGTGCTGATACTGGAAGTGTTCCAGTGCTATCGTTTAGGTTCAAACCTATGAGGTCACATGCTATAGAGGATTTCTTCCTGATTCGGGAACCGATCAATGATTGAGAATCGTTTCGGTATTAAGGTCAAACGGTCTAATTGAGCATACATTGGGTTTTTTCTGGTCCACCTGGTCTAATTTGGATCGACCAGGATTGGTTTGGGTCAACCTGGAATTGTTCATGGTGGACCAAGACTGGACCCAATTTTTCTTATTGATCGGGTTTGGTTGGATCGGGGTTTTTTTTTTTATTGAACCGGTTTTTGTTTTGATGAACCTATTTTTATCATGGTATGATTTCATGGTATTTTCTCTCCCAACCATTTTTTTATCACCGGTTTGGACTTGCCATGTTTACCTGCTCTTGGTTTCACCGTTTGGATGGGATTTGAAAAACAAGTTGATCAGATTAGCTTGGGATAAGATCGCATTAGTTCAGTTGCAACTTGGATTTCAGATATTGATCCATTAGAGTGGGTCTCATGGTTTTTTCTCTCCCACACTTCAATCACATCTCTCGATCCCTGTTGTTTTCATGGTGATTCATTCCTATCTCTGTGTCTTTGGTTTACACGGTGATTTTGTTCTCATCCGCCAGTGAGTTCCCAGCAATCTCCACCAATCTAAGCCAGCAATTCCAGCATTTTAACCAGTCCAGAGTTTTTCAAAGAGTTTGATTTTATCCAATTTTCTTCTCACTGTGTTTTCTTGCCTTCACACGTTTTTCTGCCTGGTGTGTATCTAGTTTTCATCTTGGGGTTGCTGGCCGTATGAGGGAGAAAGAGAGGATGAAGAAGGCCGTGAGTTGTATTTGAGGGGAAGAATAGAGCATTTGCACAGGGCGTGTGAGAGAGATTGCAACGTGGCTTGCGGTGAGAGGGAAAGTAGCAGGCCGTGGGATGGGGATGGAAAAATAACAGAGCATAGCATAAGGAAATAACAGGGAAGGAGAAGAGAAAGTTCTGTGAAGAGTTTTATGGGACAGAAATTCTAAGTGCAGAATTCGTGGAACGGGTGGTTTTATGGGACAGAAATTCTAAGTGCAGAATTCGTGGAACGACCCGTGATATTCTTCCCTGATTTTTGGTTTCAATCGTGTGCTCTTCGTGGAGTTTGGGCGGTCTTGGAGAAGACCGTCCGTTGGGATTTGTTTGGTTTTCCCTGTTCCACTTAGCCATGACCTGTTTGTTGATTCCTGGAGGACTAATTTCTATCCGGGAGATGTATCAGCGAGAGCCCGTGCATGGATACTCTAGAGGGTGGACATTTGAATACCTCGAGAGATTGGATCGATCTCTTCTTCTTGCTGTTTGCAGATCTGTTTTGCTGTTGAAGGAGTTCAACTGGTTGCCTTGATTTGCTACTGATATGTTCTGAAGACTGAGGGAGTCGGCTTCTTCCTGCTTCGATTAGGTATATTATTTATTTTTGTTATCATGCATGCTTAGATCTAGATTCTATCATCTTATTTATAATTATTGCACTTGCCTTTATATGCCTATGTATTTGTTACATGCATCATGTTTATGTTAGATCCTGTGCATGAATAAGTTTTTCTATATGCATGTTAAAATTTTTAATTATGCAATACCTACTCCCTAGTGTAGCACGCTTAGGGTAGGCATCCATACACTGGTTTCCTTTCAACCTTCTTTTTCGTGCAAGCCATCCTCCATCTTCGAGTCCGGAGTCCATCAGGATGATCCACCTTGGCGCCTAGCAAGAAGTACTCCATCCACCACCAACCTCAACTCTCATTCCTTCATCTCTTGTTTTCTTCTTGTTGAATCCTAACTTTTAACTTGATTGCTCGCAGGTCCTCTAGGTGCCACGAAGATGGAGTCGGCCTCCCTTGCTTTCGAGACCTTCGGATGGAAAGCCGGTGCATCCGCAGGATTGAAGGCTCGATCATCCAGGCCATATCCGCGAGAGCGAGTGAACTCGGCATCGGGCGCTTCAGAACTTTTAAGGTTTGCTATCCTTACTCCTAAGTTGGCATTGATCCAAGAGCTAAGTCCTACGGGGTTTCTCAATCCTAGGGTCCTCTTCCTATCTTGTTTAGGAGCTTACCTAGTGAGCACTTTGGGTTTCTCAATCCAAGGGCAGTGATACCTAGTGAGCACTTTGAGCCTATCCCTCCCTTTGAGAGAGAACCCATCCCAAAGTGTCCACATATAAATTGTCCTATAAGTGAGGAAAAGATTAAAAGAGCTCTAGACGATCAAGCTATTGGTACCCAGGATATAGACTGTTAGTGATACTTGATCCGGTGGCAAGGTCGGCCAGAATCTGAGGACTTGTAAAATGCTGGTGCGGATCTGCAGTGTCTCAACCCAGACCCTCCTTGAGCCAAATTGATCCATACTCGACGAGGTCGAATTCCTCCCGCCCTGGGAGAATTGGTGGGGACACCAATATCAGACACAGATCACTGGATCCCATATGGTTTAATTAGTCATGTGTCAAAGTTTTGAAAATTTTGTAATCAATTAAGATTGAGTCCTGTAATAAGTTGAGGTTAGTTGATTTGTCTCAACCCTCAACCTAGTCAGTATTTTGAGTCCTGTACATCAATTATGAGTCCAGTATGAGCCCAATTTTTGTACAAGAGAGGAGATTTCCCTATTTTGGAGTTCTACCAGGCCACATCCAGGAGTCAGAGGCCACTACATCAGCCTATTAGATTTTGTGTGACAACCCAGGATCCAAGATGCTTCCAGAAATCCTGATTCCTTCCAGATGCCCTCCAGATACCCAGATTCCAGTCCAAATGCCAAAGCATATTCTCAAACAAGGACATCCATGATTTCAGAGGTCCATCTACATCCCAGCACAAGAAAATCAAGTCCAAGCACCAAGCCCATGTCCATTAAGAAGCAAGATTCCAAGAATATTTCGCTATCAGGCCATTCCAACTTCCAGGGCCCAAAGCCCAAGCGCCCAAGCCCCCCTTGGCCGGCCCACTTGTTGCCCATGAAGCCTAACATGCCATTCCAAGAGGGCTTAGGCATACTCACATGTTGACTTGGTCCAAATCCAAGTGGGGAGAGGAAAGAAAAGAAGACTAGGTCAAGTTCTAACCTACTTTGGATTCCTAATCCTTTTAAACCTTGTAATTCTAACCTAGCTAGGAAAGGACTTGTAGTCTAAGTAGGAGGAGGACTTGTAACCTAAGTGTAACCATGGTTAGAGAGGGCATGGGAATTTTATAAATACCCCACCCCTTCTCCTCTTGTAATCATCTCTTTCTTATGAATACAACTTGCAGAAATTTTGTGATATTGCTTTGTGTTTGGTGTTCTAGTATTGGTTCTCTTATTCTTGTGTGCTCTCCTTGTAATCCCAGATTGAAACCCTGCTACCCTGGCTTCCATCTGCATCTTTGGAGATCAGCCATGCCCGGAGGAAGACACCCTAGCTGCTGCCCTAATCAAGCAACTGCTTCTTGCTCCAAGACAACCACACCTAAACACTAGTTCTTTCAATTCGAAACCCTAGTTCCTTTTCTTTTTTTTATTTGCTATTTTGATTGACCCCTGACGCTTGCAGGATCCCCGAGATGTTTCACGTCCTCAGAGGAGGCTTTCCTTGCCTTCAGATCGGGTCCAGATCAGCCATCTGATTCAAGGAACTAAAGCTTCTTCTTCCATACACCAATCAGAGCGTGAGTGATCCTTTCCACCGCAAAGTTTTCAATCTCTGACTGGTAAGAAACCATTCCTTCTTTTAATTTCTAATTTGATGAAGATAAGCTATCCTAAACCAGGAGTTTCTCAACTCTCGGGTCTTGACTACTTATTATCTTGCATGATTTTTTGCAATCATGATGATTTATGCATTGCTACTCCTTATGCTAGTTCTTACTTTTATTTGGAAATTTAACCTACAAACCTAAATTATAAAAATCATAAAAAAATTAGTTTTCTATTTTTTTCATGCATGTTTAGCAATCTTTGAGTCATCCCGCATCACTTAACACATGGTCAAGTGGGTTGGCCAAAGTCGGGCTTGATCATGGGTTAATTAGAAGCATTGAATTTGATCATGTTAATGGTTGGACCTAACCAGGACCTTCAATAGGAGGCCCAAAGGCTGATTGTGAGGACCCGTGGGGCAAAATAATTACTAGGAATTGCTTGGAGAAGTAATTGGTATTATACCTACCTTTAGATGCATTTGGATTGGCCAGCCAAAGTCGGGCTCATATGTAATCTATTGGATCCTAGTACCCACCAAAGGATAAATGTTATTCTTCGGATTAGAGTGTAGAGGCTACCAGCTGAATAAAATAGTGGGAGAAACCTTTAGACTAAAATCCATGTCTTTAGAATTTTTTAAAATAATTCATATACTGATATGTCTTGTTCTCCTTTTTTAGATAATGTCGACCACTTTGTCGCTCCGATCATTATTAGATGATGATACTTTCTGGACCCAACTTCGATAGCTGGTATCAAAAATTCAAGATTGTCCTGGAGCATGAGCAGATCCTCTATGTGATAACAGATCCAGTACTTGAGATCCCAGCCCCCAATGCTCGTGGCACTATCAGGGACACTTACCAGAAGTGGATCTCTAACCACACCATGGTGCATTGCATTATGTTGGCAACGATGAACGATGAGTTCAGTCACAAGTTTGAGGAGGCCCAACCAGAAAAGATTCTTCAAAAGTTGAAGGAGTCTTTTAGCACTCCGAATGATACAGAGAGATATCGGATCTCTTCCGTCATCTACAACACGTGTATGCATGATGGAGCTTCGATAATTGATCATGTAATTACATGATCAAGTTATTTGAGCATTTGGGCAAACTTGGATATCTTTTGCATGAGCAGCTCGGCAAGGATGCGATTCTGAATTCTCTGCCCCCTTCCTACTAGTTCTTTCTTGATAATTTTAGAATGAATAGGCCTGCAGTGAACTATCAAGAGATGTTAGGGTTGATGGGTTTCATACGGGTCATCTTGCATGAATGAACATTGGATTTCAAAATGTTGCATATAAAAAAAAAACCTTATCGGCTAGAAACCCTAATCCCAAGATCCCCTCATTCATGTACAACTAATAAGTCACTAATAAGGTTTATGAAGAATACCTGAAATGTTGTTTTCCACTCCTTTCCACTAGTCTCACAAGTGCAAGCCCTCCAACGGTGATCCATACAATAATTGACCCAAGGAAGAACTCCTACTTCAGTTGCTTGCTTGTCTAGGATTTTTCTTGACAGCATTATGGACTTTCACCTTAGTAGGACACCCTACCCTCTTATAGGGCACTCCGAATGCTCTCCAAAACCACTCTTGGATTTGGGATAGCCCTCTTGTAGGACACTCTAGGCTTATCTCTTAAAACTTAAGACTAGTCCTAGTAAGAATAACCTTGTCTTAAGGAGACAATGTTTGTCTTAAGGAGGAGAAAGGGAGATAGAGACACTCAGAATAACTTCGATGGAAATCCGATACTGAAACTTAGAACACCACCCCTATTTATTGTTTTAAGAGGGGTGTATGATATGGCCAGCCATCAACTTATCAGATATGATTTTTCAAGACCGAAGAGAAGTTATCTGGCTTGAAAAATCATATCCAATATGTATATTCATGCACCAAGGCCCATATTTGCATCCCTTCTCATTCCTGGATGATTTCTCACTTGCCACATGGCAAGTACTAGTCTTTGGGAAGCCAACAGGCATCATTTCAGTCCCCAAGAGTCAGAGAAATAAAGAGTCCTGATAGCAGAAGGACTCTGCTTTAGAATCGGGCACCACATGAAGAGTTGCAAATCTTCATGCGTGCGTGCTCTTTATCCAACCTCCATGCCAATTTGAAACACACTTTGACCGGTCAATGTATCCTAGGAGGCATGGGGATGTGTGCCAAGAGGAGTCCAGATGAAATCAGCAAGAGAATTTCATTTGCAGAAGAACTCTTGGTCCTTTCTGCGCCCTCTCCTCCTTGGCGCGTGCAATATTGCTCTCAAGCATCCCAACCGACTTGGACTCTTGTCCAAGTGGCACCAGATGTCCAAAATTAGTTAGATAAAATCTGACATGGGCTTCCTCAATTAAGACATATCCTAATTTAAGTTCCCTTTAAATTGATTAATCAATTTAGCAAGCAACTAGACCCAAATCGACTTGGATTAAGAATTAGGTTAGCATACACATGCTAGTATGCAATCTAGCTAACTAATTAGGATCCCATGACCCTAATTAAATTATGAATGACTTCCTTGGTCAACTCCCTAATATGTGTGGCCCTTTGGGTTCCACATCTAGCCAGCAGTAGGTCTAGGTTCAAGCCGATTCGAAACAATCAAACCTGATTGACCTAATTTGGTCAAATTGAGCTGACCTAAATTGCTAATTTGATCTATCCATCAAATTAACTCATGAAACCAATCCAATTGGTTCATGAATACCTACAAGACATTATTGATGTCTAGCAATGTGTCATGCCTACCTGAAAGATGAGGATTTGGTATAAAGTACCAAAATATCCTTCAGTAAAAAGTTATAGTGCAATTTAATCTTTCGATCTTCCATTATCCCGAGTAAGTGATGGGTATGGATAAATGTCAAACCCTAGCACTTAGTCATTTCGAATCTCTATTCGATAATGAAAACTCAGCTGATGACTAATTAGAAACTAATTCTAATCTCATCCTACTTTGATTAAAGACTCCTTAAGTCATCAATCAAAGAGATCACTTGGGATAACAATTCCTCTTACTAGGAATGATCAATTCCTTGTTGGTCCACTCGTAACTTTCATACATCTTCCACCATATCCGAGAACACCCCATACATGACTTAATATCATGAGTGAATATGAATCAAAATATGGCTTAGTGTGCATAAGGAACCATGATGACCTCTGGTCTAAAGATCACATGCAAAACTCCTACTTTGAGATCTATCTTTTGATAAGTAGTAAGACTTCCATAAGATAGTCCCGGTGCAGATCAGTTCAGTGAACTCATATCCTAATGAGCACCCTTATCCTTGTATTAGTGTCTCTACACAAGTGGCTATGAGACTAACCACTCTCTGTACAGAGCATACATAGGATAAGCTAGTCTTTCTGGACTTATCGATCCTTGAACCGATAGTCATCGACTAGGAACATTTTAGATTAGGATTTATAGGAACTTAGGTCTCACTGTTATGATTTCCATCAAAACCCTGATCCATTTGCCCTAACCTATGGGGTTCATCATAATCTTTAAGTAAGACACAGCAATATGATGAAACTATATGCCTTTATATTATCGATCCCTTACAAAAATGTCCTTACATATGATTAGCTTTTAGGGTACTTTCCTTTCAATCTTCCACTTGCACTAAAGCCAATCGCCCTTGTACTTTATGCCCATACAATCTAAGTGGCGATCAAATTGTGGCTGAGATAGTGCTTTGTGAATGGGTCTGCTATATTGTTCTTAGTATCAACTCGTTCAATAATAACATCTTGTCTTTCTATGATTTTCCGAATGAGGTGGAAACATCTTAGGATGTGCTTGGACTTATGATGAAACCTCGATTCCTTTGCTTGTGCAACAGCTCCAGTGTTATCACAGTATAATGGTATTGGCTATTGTATTTCAATAACCACGCCCAATTCCATGATGAATTTCTTCATCCAGACAGCTTCCTTTGTAGCTTCACTTACTGCTATGTATTCTGCCTCAATGATTGAGTCAGCTACAGTTGGCTACTTTATATTCTTCCAACTTACTATACCAGCATATAGGGTGAAGACATACCATGATATGGATTTGCTATCATCTGGATATGATTGAAAATTAGTATCCATGTACCCTTCTAGTTTCAACTCTGATCCTTCATAAATAAGAAAAATATCTTTAGTCCTTCTAAGGTACTTAAGAATATTTTTCACAGCTTTCCAATGATCCTCACTTGGATCTGCCTGGAACCTACTTACTATGCCTAAGGCATAAGCAACATCAGGCCTGGTACATAGCATAATATACATTATTGATCCTATAGCCGTAGCATAAAGAATCATAGCCATTCTTTCTCTTTCTTCTGATGTCTTAGGAAACATTTTCTAAGAGAGATGTATGCCTTGACTCATAGGTAAGTAACCCCTTTTACTTCCATTCATGTTGAATCTCTTCAACACTAAGTCTATGTACTTGGATTGGGATAAGCCTAGCATCCTTTTAGATCTATCTCTATAGATCCTTATGCCTAGTATATAGGATGCTTCTCCCAAATCCTTCATGGAAAACTTTGATGATAGCCAAGTTTTAATCGATTGTAATATTGGGATATCACTCCCAATGATTAGTATGTCATCAACATACAAAACCAAGAAAACAAGTGCACTCCCACTTGTCTTCTTATACACACATGGTTCATCCACATTCTTGACAAAACCAAATTCCTTGATTGTTTCATCAAAGCGGATGTTCCAACTCCTCGATGCTTGTTTTAGTCCATAAATGGACTTCTTTAACTTTCATACTTGGTTTGGTCTCCCACTTGAAACAAAACCCTCTAGCTATGTCATATAGACTTCTTCCTCAAGATTTCCATTAAGGAAAGCAGTCTTGACATCCATCTGCCATATTTCATAATCATGGTATACTGCTATGGCAAGCATTATCCGAATAGACTTGAGCATGGCTGTTGGTGAAAAGGTTTCATCATAGTCAATGCCATGTTTTTGTCTAAAACTATTTGTTACCAGCCTAGCCTTGTAGGTTTCTACTTGACCATCTACTCCTATATTCTTCTTGAAGACCTATTTATACCCTATTGGGTTAATTCCTTCAGGTGGATCTACCAAGGTCCAAACCTGATTGGAATACATGGAGTCCATTTCAGACTTCATGGTGCTTAGCTATTTGTCGAAGTCGTTTCTCTCGACAGCTTCCGAATAGGTCATAGGATCATCATCATGAATGATATTGGCTTCATTGTCATCCCCAATGACAAAGCCATATTTAAGAGGTGCTCCCTGCACCCTCTCTGACCTTCGAAGAGGAGGTGTGTATTGTGGTTGATCTTGGTCTACAAGAACTTCTGGTTGAGGAATTTTAGTTGAAGACTCATCAGGTTGTTGGTTCTATTCTTCATTTAATTCAAGTGTAGATTCACTACTTCTTTCTTGGATAAATTCTTGCTTCAAGAATGTTGCATGTCTACTGACAAATACCTTTTATTCAGTAGTATTATAAAAGAGGTATCCAACACCCTTTTTAGGATAACCAACGAACCTATATTTGTCAGCCCTAGCACTTAACTTATGTCCAAAATTATTCTTGACATAAGCATAGCAATCCCAAATCTTTAAGTACTTAAGATTTGGTCTTGTGCCATTCCATAATTCATATGGAGTGTTAATCACTAACTTAGATGGTACCCTATTCAAAATATAGGCAGCAGTCTCCAGGGCATGTCCCCAGAAGGAAATAAGAAGATTTGCGAAGCTTATCATGGACCTCACCATGTCTGACAAGATGCAATTTCTCCTTCCTACCACCCCATTTAATTGGGGTGTATAAGGAGAGGTCTCTTCAGAGATTATGCCTTTGTCCTTAAGATGGTTTAAAAACTTACCAGACAAGTATTCACCTCGCTGATCAGAATGAAGAGTTTTAATACTATGTCCAATTTGTTTTTCAACCATACTTTGATATTCTTTAAACTTATCAAAGGCTTCAGGCTTGTGTTTTTCATTAGATACAAATGACCAAACCTAAATAAGTCATCAATAAAAGTGATGAAAAAGAATATCCACCTCTTGCTTGAGTTGTCATAGGTCCACACACATCAGTATGCACAAGACCTAACAACTCAGTTGCCTTGTCCCCATATCTAGTGAATGGAGACTTGGTCATTTTTTCCTTGAGGCAAGACTCACAAGTTTCTAATGATTGAAAATCATAAGGGTCAAAGTAATTATTTTTGACTAACTTGTTTATCCTTGACTCACTTATATGACCTGACCGGTAATGCCAGAGAAAAGTGACATTGACATTATCTCTCTTTCTTTTCTTGTCATCAACAAGTAGTATTTCATCATTGAGTTCTAAAGTCAGAAGACCATTTATAAAATAACCATGTTTGAATATTTTATTGCATTGAAGAATAGAGCATCCACTACTCTTTACATTTATCTCAAATCCTTGTTGTAATAACAAGGGTATTGATATAATGTTTCTTATAATATCTGGGACATAGAACATTCTTCCAACTTTAAGATATTACCCGAAGGTAATAACAGAAGATAGGTGCCCACATCTTCAGCACACATGGCTTCTCCATTTATGCCATATAATTTGAAGTCACCTTTCTTTAGACTTCTAATTCTATGGAGTCCCTGTAAAGATTTACAGATATGAAACCCACATGCGGTATCGAATATCCATGAATTAGAAATGGAAGCACTCAATGATAAATTAGTTTGTATCATGTACAAACCTTTAGATGCTCCACCTACATCCGGCTTCACACTTGCAAGATATGTCTTGCAATTCTTTTTCCAATGCCCTTCTTGCCGTAGTAGAAACAGGCTCCATAATTAACTGCCTTCTAGGTTTTCTTCTTCTTCTGGATGCTCCTTTTAGGGTTGAACTTTTTTTTCAAACCCTTTTTATTTGCTTGTTTCTTCTTCCCATCAATGAGAAGAAGATGAGCCTTATCACCTTTTGAATGGATCTCTACTATCTTCAACATATTTAGCAGTTCAGGCAAAGATATATTCAGTTTGTTTATATGGTAATTAAGAACAAACTAAGAGAAGGAATCTAGGAGTGATTGCATGATTAAATCCTGATTGAGTTCACCATCCATCACAAACCCTAATTGACCTAATCGGGTGATTAAGTCAATCATTTTTAACACATAGGTTTGTATAGATGAACCCTAACTCATTCATGAATGGAACAACTACTTCGATATCTCGTATCGAGCAGCCCTACTTTGCTCTCCATATAGCTCCTTTAAGTTGAGCAATATAAACTGAGGTTCCATTTATTCATGTTGCCTCTGAAGCTCATTACTCATCGAGGCTAACATGATGCACCTGATAGTTGTACTATCTTTTTGCCACATTTTGTGTGTGGCGATTTCCTCCTCGGATGCATCTTCTCTGATCGGTTCAGGATTCGGAGAATCTAGAAATAAGAAACTTTTTCCTGAGTCAAAACTATTCTCAGGTTCCTTAACTAGTCCACATAATTGGGACTGGTTAACTTGTTGGCATCTAAGGTGCCCCGCAGTGACAAATTTGAAGCCATAATATATACCCTACATTGATGGGGGACTAACAAGATGTGAAGATGAAGAATAATGCAAGTGATTTGTTGGTTTTGTGATTTTTAAGTTTTAAGATTTTTTTAGGATTCCCGAAAACAAATAGGAGTAGATCTAGGGTTCCATACTAATCAAGAACTTCAGGCAAGCAAGTAAGTCCCTAAGCAAGGATAAAAAGAGGACCCTGGGATTCAGAAACCCCGTAGGACTTAGCTCTCAGATCAATACCTACTTAGAAGTCAGGGTAGCAAACCTCAAAGATTCAAAGTGCCCGATGCCGAGATCACTCGCTCTCGTGGATGCGGCCTGGATGATCGAGCCATCAACCCCGCGGATGCACCGATTTTTAGTCCAAAGGTCACGAAGACAAGGGAGACCGACTCTGTGTCCGTGGTACCTAGAGGACCTGTGAGTATTCAAAAGGAAGAGTTAGGTTTCGATCAAAAGAAAGCAAAAGAAGAAGGAAAGAGAGTTGATATGGTGATGGTGGAGTTCTTCTTGCTAGGCGCCCGGTTGGATGATCCCAGTGGACTCTGACTCGAAGTTGGAGGATAGAGTTATGGAAGAGATGGTAACTTGAGGCCTCATACCTCTCGACACCCGAAGGCGAAGGCACTCCCTCATTGAGATCGACGTTCCTAATGAACGAAGGCAACTAAAGAGAATTTGGCTCTCAAAAAAAAACTTGTATTTTTCATTCATCATCAATTAACCTTACAAGGGAGGGGGTAAGGTCCTTTATATAGGCACCTTAGACCCTTTCAAAATTTGAATGAAAATATACATTTCTTCTCTTGCTAAGGTGCCAAAAAAATATTCAAAAATCCCAAAATTCTGAAATTCAAACTCCTTGGCCGACCAAAGCTTCTTGGATTTGGTCATGGCATGATAATGGGCTTGGAAGAAAGAATTTGGCTCCCTTAGACTTGGAAAGTTGACCTTCAATTTTGGGAAGAAGGCATGATGCAAGGCTTGTATCTCCCTCTTTCCTTGGTTGCTCACCCTTCTTTGGAGAGAAGCTTGAAATGATGCTTGGATCATGGCCTTTGTCTTCAACCTTTCCTTGGTTGCTCACCCTTCTTTGGAGAGAAGCTTGAAATAAGGCTTGGATCAAGGCCTTTGTCTTCAACCTTTCCTTGGTTGCCCAAGACTCCTTTAGTAAGTGGCTTGATGGAGGGAGGGAAAAGAGGAAAGAATATTTGATGTGTCTCTATTTGGCAAGATGAGGTGGCGCCACATGGGATGGTGATGTGGTGCCACATGGGATGGTGAAGTGGTGACCTAGGGTTGACATGTTGACCTTCAAGGCTCGATTCAAAGTAGTTGAGCTGGACTCAAAGACCACTCTGGCTTGGACCCAAACTCAGACTGGACTCAATAGAGGACACAACTTGACCCAATTGGTCAATGTACAGGACTAAACAAAAATAATTGAGACTAAATCATGACTAAAAATTACAATGCTTAGGCTTGAAGCCTTATTACAGGATCCAAAAATTGAAACCCTAATCAAAGGTTTGGTGCCCACATCATACATTTAATTAAAGAACAATATAAGCATATCACTCAAGATGACATTCATAACTAGATAAAGACTTTATATCTAATTATGTCTCCCACTATTTTATTCGAATACCATAACCCTCAATCTATGGTAAGCGAGAAACCTTACTGGTTTTCTTAGTGGGGTTGAGATCCCAATTCCTTATGAGTGCCTTATGTTACACAACAAATACTCATGAGTTCAAAGGTAGGACTTCCTTTCCAATAGCAACCCATGCAATTCTCAACAAATAAATTGCCTCTAAGACACTTATAGTCTTGTGTTACACAACAAATTATAATGTCTTAGTTTAGTCAGACCCTTCATTTCTATATAACCATGATGGAATAATGTTTCCCATGTGTTACACAACAAAGCAACAATTTCCAACCATGCCATAAAGCACTAAGTGCACTAAGACAAATTTTATATCAAACCATAGAGTAGGCCTTGTGTTACACAACAAACCTACTATAGTTTTGATATTAATTTGGCTTAGCATGAAGGAAGGCCAATTATAGTATACTTAATCAATTAGCATTCCCAAGTTAAGATTTAGATATGACCAAATTGGCCAGGTAAGTGGAAGGGGTGAGGGGGTCCCCCGTTGCTTTTCTTAGACACCAATTGAATTGGCCAGGTCAAACAACGGAACCAATTAAAAACCTCATTCCCTTTACCTTCCCAGAACTACTTACCTAGACACCAACTGGCTGATCAAACCCTAATCAATTTTGCATCATGATTAAGTTAATACTATGACTAAATATGTTTTTTTTTGTGAGAGCTTTGATGGTCTCATACACATCCTAAATAATCATGTTATCATGTTTATTACAACAAGTATAACAATAGCATATCAATCGAGCATATGTATAGTATGATTATCCAATACTCTATTCACCTCACTTATTCATGGGATATGGCTACAGCGGCACCCCTACATGCCATAGTAGACCCCATTGAATGGGAAAAGAGGGCCTTTAAACCCTACTTAACCCCTATGACCAGACAGCCATGGTGACTAACCCAATCCAAAGCAATTACTAAGTTGCATCTGATTAGCAATATGCATAATATCATATAAAAACAATAACATGCTCTTTTCATGATAATATAAATTATCATACATAGATTAGGGTTTAATTATAATAGCCACTAATCTAATGGCAAACATCATACTATGATTATTTTACATAACCATATAGCATTTCACTGAACCCTAATTAATGGCATGCATAAAAAACCTTTGATCAAACTAGCTATCTAATAAGCATTTGATCATACAAATGACAATTAATTGAATGAATTAAGGGTTGCTCTGATACCACTGATGGGTTTCATAATGGTCATCTTGCATGTATGAACATTGGATTTCAAAATTTTGCATATAAAAAAAAAACCCTTATCGGCTAGAAACCCTAATCCTAAGATCTCCTCATTCATGTACAACTAATAAGTACTAATAAGGTTTATGAAGAATATCTGGAATGTTGTCTTCCACTCCTTTCCACTAGGCTCACAAGTGCAAGCCCTCCAATGGTGATCCACACAGGAATTGATCCAAGGAAGAACTCCTACTTCAGTTGCTTGCATGACTAGGACTCTTCTTGACAGCCTTCTGGACTTTCACCTTTGTAGGACACCCTAACCTCTTGTAGGGCACTCTGAATGCTCTCCAAAATCACTTCTTGGATTTGGGATAGCCCTCCTATAGGACACTCTAGGCTTATGTCTTAAAACTTAAGACTTGTCCTAGTAAGAACAACCTTGTCTTAAGGAGACAAGGTTTGTCTTAAGGAGGAGGGAGGGAGATAGAGACACTCAAAATAACTCCGATGGAAATTTGATACTGAAACTCAAAACACCACCCCTATTTATAGTTTTAAGAAGGGTATGTGATATGGCCAGCCATCAACTAATCAGATATAATTTTTCAAGACCGAAGAGAAGTTATCTAGCTTGAAAAATCATATCTGATATGTATATTCATGCACCAAGGCCCATATCTGCATCCCTTCTCATTCGTGGATGATTTCTCACTTGCCACATGGCAAGTACCGGTCATTGGAAAGCCAAGAAACATCATTTTAGTCCCCAAGCATCGAAGAAATAAAGAGTCTTGATAGCAAAAGGACTCTGCTTTAGAACCGCGCACCACATGAAGAGTTGCGACTCTTCATGCGCGTGCGCTCTTTATCCAACATCCACGCCAATTTCAAACACACCTTGACTGGTCAATCTATCCTAGGAGGCATGGAGATGTGTTCCAAGGAAAGTCAAGATGAAATCAGCAAGAGAATTTCATATGCAAAAGGACTCTTGGTCCTTTCTGTGCCCTCTCCTCCTTGGCGTGTGCAATATTGCACCAAAGCATCCCAGCTGACTTGGACTCTTGTCCAAGTGGCACCAGATGTCCTAAATTAGTCAGATAAAATCTGACATAAGCTACCTCAATTAAGACATGTCCTAATTTAACTTTTCTTTAAATTGATTAATCAATTTAGCAAGCAACTAGACCCAAATCGACTTGGGTTTCGAATTTGGTTAGCATACACATGCTAGTGTGCAATCTAGCTAACTAATTAGGATCCCATGACCCTAATTAAGTTATGAGTGACTTCCTTGGTCAACTCCCTAATGTGTGTGACCCTTTGGGTTCCACATCTAGCCAGTGGTAGGTCTAGGTTCAAGCCGATTCGAACCAATCGAACCTGATTGACCTAATTATGTCAAATTGAGCTGACCTAAATTGCCAATTCGATTTATCCATCGAATTGACTCATGAAACCAATCCAATTGGTTCATGAATACCAAAAATACATGATTGATGTCTAGCAACGTATCATGCCTACCGGAAGATGAGAAATTTGGTAGAAAGTACCAAAATACCCTTCAGTAGAAAGTTATAGTGCAATTTGATCTTTTGATCTCCCATTATCCCGAGTAAGTGATGGGTATGGATAAATGTCAAAACCTACTACTTCATCATTTCGAATCTCTATTCGATAATGAAGACACAGTTGATGACTGAATAGAAACCACTTCTAATCTCATCCTACTTTGATCAAAGGCTCCTTGAGTCATCAATCGAAGAGATCACTTGGGATAACAATTCCTCGTAATAGGAATGATCAATTCCTTGTTGGTCCACTCATATCCTTCGTATACATTCTGCCATATCTAAGAATACCCCATACATGACTTAATGTCATGAGTGAGTATGAACCAAAATATGGCTTAGTGTGCATAAGGAACCATGGTGACCTCAAGTTTAAAGATCGTATGCACAACTCCTACTTTGAGATCTATCTTTTGACAAGTAGTAAGACTTCCATAAGATAGTTCCAGTGTGGATCAATTCAGTGAACTCATACCCTAATGAGCACCCTTATCCTTGTTTTAGTATCTCTACATACGTGGCTGTGAGACCAACCATCCTCTTTACGTAGCATACATAGGATAAGCTAGTCTTTCTGGACTTATCATCCCCGAACCGATGGTCCATCGACTAGGAACATTTTAGATTAGGGTTTATAGGAACTTAGGTCTCATTGTTATGATTTCCATCATAACCCTAATTCCATTTGCACTAACCTATGGGGTTCATCATAATCTTAAGTAAGACACAGCAATATGATGAAACTATATGCCTTTATTAATATATTAAATGTCATACAGGAGTTGGAAGATTACAAAAATGCCCTTATATATGATTGGCTTTTACGGCACTTTCCTTTCAAGGGTTACTACAGACTTATGAGAGAGACCACAACCTCAACAAGGGGTTAGTGAATCTGGTGGGAGGTTCTAGAGTAGGACGTCATCCCTTCGGGAAAGGGAAGAAGAAGAAAAAGAATGAGAAGTTGCTTAGTGTTGGGCCAAGTCAGACTAGGAGGGTAAAGGCTGATAAGAGTAAGGAAGAGTGCTTCTTTTGTAAGAAGCCAAGTCACTGGAAGCGGAACTGTTCTGCTTACCTTGCTACTCTGGACCCAAATAGGCCAAGGAAGGGAAAGCAGTAAGGTGTTGCCGGTCAAGATATTTATATGATAAATCCTTGTACTTTCTTTGTTTATGATACTACAAGCTGGGTATTGGATACTGAAAGTCCTTACCACATTTGCAATTCTTTGCAGGGACTTCAAGTTAGTAGGAGATTCAAAAGCGATGAAAGGTTCCTGAATGTTGGGAATGGAAGTCAAGCTCCAGTTCTGGCATTGGGAACTGTTTCTTTATATTTTGAGTCTTATACTGTTATTCTTAATGAATGCCATTTTTGTCCTTTTTTGGTGAATGTCATTTCTGTAGGCCTGTTAGCCAATGATGGTTATGAATTATCAATAAAGAAAGATATTTGCTACATCACTTTGAATGGTTCTAGTGTGATGAATGGACAAGTGAAGAATAGAATATATATATTGGCACAGCCTATTAGTGTATTGTACATTGCTAATAAATGCCCTAGGTTAGATAAGGTCAGTGATATTTATCTCTGTCACTTTAGGCTAGGTCATATAAATAAGAACACGATAAATAAGTTGGTCGGAGAAGGTCTCCTAAATCTAAATCTCACTGAGAGTGAAAACTTGCTAACTTGTGAATCTTATCTTCTTGGAAAAATGACCAAGTCACCTTTTATTGGAAAGGATAAAAGAGCCAGTGATATTCTAAGTCTAGTATATACCGATGTATGTGGACTTATGAATATCAGTGCAAGAGGTGGATATAGTTATTTTATTATGTTTACAGACGATCTTTCGAGATACGGTTATGTCTATCTCATGAGACATAAATCTGAATTATTTGAAATATTCAAATGTTATCGTAATGAAGTTGAAAAATAAACTGGGAAATTTATTAAAACTCTTCTATCAGATCGAGATGGTGAATATCTTTTCAGTGAGTTACTGACTTATCTTGAGAAGAATGAGATTCTCTCTCAATAGACTCCTCCGGGGACACCTCAGTTAAATGGTGTGTATGAAAAGAGGAATCGAACTCTGTTGGACATGGTTTGATCCATGATGGGCTTAGCTTGTCTGCCTAAATCCTTTTGGGGATTTGCTCTTGAGTCAGCATCCTACCTTTTGAATAGAGTTTCAAGTAAGTTCGTTGACAAAACACCATATGAGATATGGACTGGATGCAAGCCAACTCTCTCTTATCTTCAAGTTTGGGGGTGTCCGGCTTATGTCATACATTTGGAGATAGATAAACTTGGACCTATGTTTGATAGGTATCTTTTTTTAGGTATCCTAAAGAATCCAAAGGGTATTATTTCTATCTACCTGAGGAACAAAAGTTGTTCGTTAGTCTTAGGGCAACCTTTGAAAGGGAGTACCTTGCTAAAGGCACTCAAGCTGCTGAAGTTGAACTTGGGGAAGTTCAACAGATAGAAAAACCTTCTCACTCTATCGCCACTATAGAATCGAATTTGATTAGATCAGATCCAGAGCCCATAGTGCAGCCATTAAGGAGATCTGGTAGAGTACCATGCCAATCGGATAGATATTACGATTTCTTGGTCCAGGACGGTGATCCTGTTGAACTCGATGAGAATAACAAGGATCCGATCACTATATGGATGCAATGAAAAGGTCTGATTCTAAGTCATGGCTGGGAGTCATAAAATCTGAAATGGAGTCCATGGAAATCAATAATGTATGGACATTGGTTGATCCACCAGAATGGATAAAACCCATTAGGTGTAAATGGATCTTCAAGTGGAAGCGAGGCACAGATGGGCAGGTGGAGACCTATAAAGCCCGTTTGGTTGCCAAGGGATATCGTTAGCATTATGGTGTGGGCACCAGAATCAGGAAGAGACTCCAACCAATTCAAGTCAAATCCGAGTCCTTATGGTTGGATGAGTAAAAGAAAGTCCTGTAATTTTTTTTCTTTCTTTAATTTTGAGTCCAAATAATTATGTAATTCGAGTCCATTTCAATTTTATGTTGGAACTAGTCCAGCCTGATTAATCTTGTATTTGAGAGTTGGGTCCAAATGAGTCAAGTCCAATCCATGAAGAATCAAACCAAACCTCCATGAAGAATCAAACCAAACCACATTTGAAGACTAAAGAAGACTCAAGACTTATACTCCAAAGCAAGACCAAGCCACCTCAAGTGGGGACCACATGCCACCTCATCATCCAAGGTTGCTGCCACATCACACATACCACCTCACCATCCAAGGTTGCTGCCACATCACACATGCCACCTCACCATCCAAGGTTGCCACCCAAGAGAAGAAAAGGATGGAAAAGAAAAAATAAAAGTTTTCTTCTATGTGAGTTCTATGTGCCTAAGTGGTAGTTCTAAATTCCTCTCCCTATCCCATGCCAACCCTACTTTCTCCTCCTCCATCTCCAACGCCTAAGACACTCTTCTTCTTCTCCAATCTCAAGCTAGCTCTTCAATATCTAAGGTTGATCAAGAAGACCATCACAAGGAGGCCGACCAAATCCATTTCAAGTGATCTACCATGGCGCCAAGATTATTCTTCAACACTGCTTCCTCGACTCTTCTTTAGTTTCTCCATTTCATGACTAACGTATTTTACCAAGTTCCTAATCTCAAGGTTTCTTTGTTGTAGGGTTCTCCGGGATTCCGAACTCAAGAGGAAGGAATTATTTGCCATAATCCAGAAAACAAGAAGGGCCCTCAATTTGTAGTATGGTCTTGTCATTTGGGAGGTCTCTTCATGAGTGATCTTGATCTACTTGAAAGATTAATGCTAGGTATGTTCTAGTATCGATTAGGTCTGAAATATTAAATTTGCCTAGCTTAACTTGTGTGGTTCGAATCTTATTCCTATTTCTTTGTTATTTTGATAGTCTTATTAATTAGGTTTACGTTTGATCGTTCGAGTTCTCTTTATTAGACCTCCTTTGATACTATATGCTGAACTAATCATATGCAAATAAGAAATTGCTAAGTTAATCTTTGCTAATCTCCTTTAGGGTTGCATAGTTGCATTCTCATCTTGCATGTCCCCACCAATCTTGGTATCAGAGCATGGTAGAATAAGTTCCTGATTGCATAGCATTAAGTCCTTGAAGTACTTGGATCGGGGGCGTTACCAGGCCGTCCGGTCTTAGGAGAAAGTAGGGTTTAAACACCCTCTCTTCCCATTCCACGGGGATCTCCTAAGGCGTGTCGGGGTGCCATTGTGATTGACCCGTGAAAAAGAAAGCCAAAGGACTTTTAGATTTCATTTGTGAATTTTGTATTGGTCACGTTCTGTTTTTCTGCTTGCTGTATTTTCTGTAGGCTGACTGTAATCCGCCTGCAACTCCAAAGGCAAGTATCACATTCCTCGTTGGAATATTTTTTTTCCTATTCCATTTTAAGTTTTTTATCACCGTTTTAAATTTCAATCTGAGAAAAAAATTACAAAAAAAATGAAAATTCCTGCAGTCCATCAGTGTAATTAAGGTTTCTGTTCTGTTCTGTTCCTTTTCATTATCTTCATTTCAGAATCTGCCTAGAATAGTACAGATTTTATTTGAAATTCTGTTTCATCTGGTATGTCATCTATAAGTTAGGAGTTTTCTGTGATTTTTTTAGATTTTTCTGATATTTTTTCTGCACTTATCAATACCACATTTAAACTGCAACACACTACTTCTGCACCTGAAATTTGAAATTTGCATGCATCTCATGACAAATCAAATTAAGGGCATGAAATTGACATAGGGTCAGGATTTCATCACCTGTCCCTAGCCCAAAAATCACCAAATTGCATATCGATCCAATCCCTAACTAAAATTGATTAGACATTAATTGCCCTAGTGGGTTAGGGACATCAATTTGGTCGAGCCCAGGTTATTGTCAACTCATTGTGTCAACTAGTCTTGTGTGTGCCCTATTACTTGGTGTCTAGAATTGGGACTAAGGGCTTGGGTGCTGATCCGTCTATCGGGCCAATTCCACCGGGCCTAGGTAGGCCAGAGACAGGATCTCACACTCCCCTTGTTCTAAAACCTGGCCAAGTATAGAGTTACTACAATCTAGCTTGCCACCTTGATTAGGCAACTAGCTTGGAACTCTAGGTCCAGTTCAATTCAATTGGGAAAGCTTGTGCAACCCATTTCTTCATCTATTATTGGAAGCTGGTGTCAAGGATAGAGGTTAAGTGGCTCAAGCCTAAGCGGTTCTTGTGGTTTTTAATTAGGACCCAGTGAAAGCTGGGGGAACCTCCCACAGACCCACCTCCTGACTGGCCAGTGGAAGAGAGTAGCTGTTGATTTGATTGTATCTAGTCAACTCAGTTTATTTGGACTAACCGGTTTAGAAAACTCGTAGTTCGGGTCTGAGTCTAATTGTTTGCATGACAACTAGGTCAGGCACACCTTACCACCCTTCACAAGCCCAACCTAGTTCATCCATGGATACTAGTATGGAAAGCCTTATGAGATCTATGATCGAGAAGATGGACCGTTTGGATGCTAGGTTTGACCAGTTCGAGGAAAGGATAGGAACCCTAGAGGAATCTAGGTTGACCCCAACTGAACCACCTTCATCCAGATTACCTTCAGTTCACCCTAGAGCCCAACGACAGGAACATACACCTGATCCAATTCATAGAAGGCCACATCAGGATTATATTGATCACACTCCGGAGCCAAATCCTAGAAGACCTCGCCATGATACTTTTGATCAGGATGATCGGGCCTTAAGGAATATACGTCTAGATGCACCAACCTTTGAGGGAAGCCTAGATCCTAAGGTGTACATAGACTGGGAAGCTGACATGGACCAATATTTTGACTGGTATGATATGTCTGAAGAGAGAAGATTCAAGTTTGCCAAAATCAGACTAGTCCGTCAGGCTAGGTTGTATTGGGGAAATGTCGAACGCATAGCTAGGCAGAGGGGAGACTTACCTATAGTGACCTGGAGAGACATGAAGAGAAAGCTTAGAGAGAAATATTTGCCTATGTCTTATCAGCAAAGGTTGTTAGATCAGTGGCAACGATTGACACAAGGAAATAAGACCGTTTCTGAGTACGTTGCTAAATTTGATGAGTTTGTAATGCGATGCAACGTAGTCGAGTCTGAGGCAGCCACATTGTCGAGGTTTAGATCAGGATTGAATGAAGATATAAAAGGGGAACTGTTTTTGAGAGAAGTCCATGATTTAGATCAGGCATACCAAGTTGCCATGGACTATGAGAGGTTTCAAAGGAGAGCTACATTTAGGCGACCTGAGCCCATTAGGTTTAATCCTCCTGTTAGTCGACCTAGTTCAGTCCCTGGTACAACCAATAGACCAAGATCCAGCTCGAATCCAACCCCTAGGACCAACCCTGCCATTTCCCCAATTCCTAGAGAAGACAAAGGAAAGAGCCCTGAAGTTCGAGGTGAGAGGGAGCGAGTTTGCTATAAGTGTCGTAAACCAGGTCATTTCGTGAGCCAATGTCCCTCTAGAGCTTTACATATAGGGGAGGCAGAAGAAGGTGAATCAGAACCCTTGGAGAATGTTGAAGAGGAGGTTTATGAAGCAGGGGATTGCTTGGCTGATGAGTATGAAGGAGATGAAGAAAATGTAGACTCATCAGATGTGTTAGGAGTTGTGAGATGTATCATGACACAGACCAAGGAGCAGGAAGACTGGCGTAGGACTAGCATCCTACACACATTTGTCAAAATAGGAGAAAAGGTCTGTAAGATCGTGATCGATAGTGGAAGCTGTGTCAATGCCATTTCCACTAGTGCAGCCAAGAGTCTAGGATTACCCACTGAACCACATCCCAATCCATATAAGGTATCCTGGATCGATTCCACTTCTATCCCAATCAAACAGAGATGTCAGGTCCGAATCCAACTTCAGTCCTATCAGGAACGAATCTGGTGTGATGTACTCCCTATGGGAGTAAGTAGCATCATCCTAGGTAGGCCATGGCTGTTTGACCATGATGTGACAATTTTTGGTCGATCAAATTCCTGTGCTTTCAATTTCAATGGCAAGAAAATTGTCATTCATTCAACCCAGCCTAAGGACAACACCAAAAGAGGAGTTAGCAGCCTGAAAGAAAAAAGGACTGGATTAAATTTGATAGGTGCAAGAGAATTAGAAAAAGACATTAATGAGGGAGCACCTATTTGGATGGTAGCTGCTAAGGAAACTATGGACCACACCCCTGTAGAACACCCTCAAGAGGTGGTCCAATTATTGAAAGACTTTGAAGACGTGTTTCCCGAGGATCTTCCCGACAATCTTCCACCTTTAAGGGACATACAACATGCCATAGATTTAGTTCCTGGCACGACTTTACCTAATTTGCCTCATTATAGGATGAATCCAACTGAACATCAAGAGTTACAAAGGCAAGTTAGTGAACTTCTTAGAAAGGGGTTTGTTAGAGAAAGTTTAAGCCCTTGTGCAGTCCCTGCCTTGTTAACCCCTAAAAAAGATGGTACCTGGAGGATGTGTGTAGACAGCCGTGCCATCAACAAGATTACTGTCAAATATAGGTTTCCAATCCCAAGACTGGACGATATGTTAGATATGATAGCCGGATCAACAATTTTCTCCAAGATAGACTTAAAGAGTGGCTATCACCAGGTTAGGGTTAGGCCTGGAGATGAATGGAAGACCGCTTTTAAGACTAAAGATGGATTATATGAGTGGTTAGTCATGCCGTTCGGTCTGTCCAATGCACCCAGCACCTTTATGAGAATTATGAATCAGGTGTTGAAAACTTTCATCGGGAAATTTGTGGTGGTCTACTTTGATGACATTCTTATTTATAGCAAGACTAAGGCAGACCATTTAACCCACCTAAGACAAGTTTGCCAAGTCCTTAGAAAGGATAGCCTCTATGCCAATATCAAGAAGTGTGATTTCTTAACACATAGAGTTATCTTTCTAGGATTCGTAGTAACATCTGAAGGAGTGTCCGCTGACCCTGCGAAAATTAAATCAATAGTAGAGTGGCCTGTACCCAAGAGTATCCATGATGTCCGTAGTTTTCACGGTTTAGCCACCTTCTATAGAAGATTCATTAGAGGGTTCAGTACGATAGTGGCTCCAATCACTGATTGTATTAGGAAGGGAACTTTTGAATGGACTAAAGCAGCAGACAAAGCCTTCCTAACAATTAAGGAAAAAATGACACACGCACCCGTCTTGAGGTTACCCGATTTTACCAAAGTGTTCGAGGTTGCGTGTGATGCTTCTGGGGTAGGAATTGGAGGTGTCTTGAGTCAAGAGAATCACCCAGTAGCATATTTCAGTGAGAAGTTAAATGAAGCGAGACTAAGGTATTCCACCTATGATAGGGAGCTGTATGCGGTAGTTCAGGCATTACGTTATTGGAGGCATTATCTTCTACCACAAGAGTTTGTCCTATTTTCTGACCATGAAGCTCTTAGGTTCCTTAGTTCTCAGAAGAAATTGAACCCTAGGCACGGGAAATGGGTAGAGTTCATACAAGCTTATACGTTCGTACTAAAACATCGTGCCGGAACTGAAAATAGGGTTGCTGATGCATTGAGTCGTCGTTCAATGTTGTTGAATTCTGTGAGCACTGAGGTAGTAGGGTTTGAAAGATTAAAAGAGGAATATCCTACATGCCTGATTTTGGTGACATCTATCGATCCCTTCAACAAGGACCATCTAGTGAGCATAGTGATTATACCATTTTAGATGGATACCTTTTCAGAGGAAATCAGTTGTGTATTCCCAAGACCTCTGTTAGGGAATTTCTGATCTGGGAAGTTCATGCTGGGGGCTTAGCAGGACATTTTGGTAGGAATAAGACCATCTTAGCAATAGAAGACCAATTCTTTTGGCCTGGTCTCAAAAGAAATGTGGCCCAGATTGTAGCTCAGTGCCGTATCTGTGTGTTACAAAACAGCAAAGACAGAACACCGGTCTGTACACACCCTTACCTGTCCCTGATTGTCCATGGCAGGATATCAGCATGGATTTTGTAGTAGGCCTCCCTAAGACATCTAGGAAGTATGATTCTGTCTTTGTTGTTGTCGATCGTTTCTCCAAGATGGCTCACTTCATTCCTTGTTCTCAAACTTTAGATGCTTCGAAGGTGGCCAAGCTTTTCTCGATCAGGTCGTTAGGCTTCATGGTTTACCCAAAACCATTGTGTCCGATAGAGATGTCAAATTTACTAGCTATTTCTGGAAAACCCTCTGGCACATGCTCGGTACCAAGCTGAAATTCTCTACTGCCTATCATCCTCAAACCAATGGCCAGACTGAGGTAGTAAACCGAAGCTTAGGAAATCTGTTGAGATGCTTAGTTGGTGACAACCTAGGAAACTGGGACCTATTACTTCCTCGTGCTGAATTTGCCTATAACAGCTCAGTTAATAGGTCTATTGGGAAAAGTCCATTCGAAGTGGTCCATGGATACAGACCTAGGAAGCCTTTAGACCTAGCTCCTTTACCCACACATGCACGGGTGTCCGAGTCTGCCGAGTCATATGCACAGCATATTAGGGAATTGCATAAGGAGATTAGCCAAAAGATTCAAATGAGCAATGAACTCTATCAGCATATGACTAATTCACATATAACGATTAAAAGAATTTAATGAAGGGGACTCCGTCATGATCAAACTTAAACCTGAAAGGTTTCCGCCGGGAACTATGAAGAAACTCCATGCCCGGGGAGCCGGACCTTTCAAAATAATAAAGAAAATTGGACCAAATGCTTATGTATTAGAATTACCACCAAGTTATGGCATTAGTTCAACATTTAATGTTTCAGACTTAAAAGAATACAAAGAACCTGCATTGATACCTAGTGAGCTTTTGGTCCTAATGTTTCTTTTGAGAGTGAAACACCAAATGAGTGTCCACCACCAAGTGTTCCTGAGAGAAAGGAGAGAATTGAAAGGATCTTGGATGACCAGATCATTACTACTAGAAATAAAGGCTACCAACGTTATCTGGTTAGATGGCAAGGATGTCCTGAATCTGAAGACTCCTGGATTTCCCGAGAGGACCTACAACAAATCGACCCGGATGCATTAGAAACATATCAAGCCAACCCTCACTCGATAGGGTCGAGTTCCTCCCACCCCGGGAAAATTGGTGTGGGCACCAGAATCAGGAAGAGACTCAACCAATTCAAGTCAAATCCGAGTCCTTATGGTTGGATGAGTAAAAGAAAGTCCTGTAATTTTTTTTCTTTCTTTAATTTTGAGTCCAAATAATTATGTAATTCGAGTCCATTTCAATTTTATGTTGGAACTAGTCCAGCCTGATTAATCTTGTATTTGAGAGTTGGGTCCAAATGAGTCAAGTCCAATCCATGAAGAATCAAACCAAACCTCCATGAAGAATCAAACCAAACCACATTTGAAGACTAAAGAAGACTCAAGACTTATACTCCAAAGCAAGACCAAAGCCACCTCAAGTGGGGACCACATGCCACCTCATCATCCAAGGTTGCTGCCACATCACACATACCACCTCACCATCCAAGGTTGCTGCCACATCACACATGCCACCTCACCATCCAAGGTTGCCACCCAAGAGAAGAAAAGGATGGAAAAGAAAAAATAAAAGTTTTCTTCTATGTGAGTTCTATGTGCCTAAGTGGTAGTTCTAAATTCCTCTCCCTATCCCATGCCAACCCTACTTCTCCTCCTCCATCTCCAACGCCTAAGACACTCTTCTTCTTCTCCAATCTCAAGCTAGCTCTTCAATATCTAAGGTTGATCAAGAAGACCATCACAAGGAGGCCGACCAAATCCATTTCAAGTGATCTACCATGGCGCCAAGATATTCTTCAACACTGCTTCCTCGACTCTTCTTTAGTTTCTCCATTTCATGACTAACGTATTTTACCAAGTTCCTAATCTCAAGGTTTCTTTGTTGTAGGGTTCTCCGGGATTCCGAACTCAAGAGGAAGGAATTATTTGCCATAATCCAGAAAACAAGAAGGGCCCTCAATTTGTAGTATGGTCTTGTCATTTGGGAGGTCTCTTCATGAGTGATCTTGATCTACTTGAAAGATTAATGCTAGGTATGTTCTAGTATCGATTAGGTCTGAAATATTAAATTTGCCTAGCTTAACTTGTGTGGTTCGAATCTTATTCCTATTTCTTTGTTATTTTGATAGTCTTATTAATTAGGTTTACGTTTGATCGTTCGAGTTCTCTTTATTAGACCTCCTTTGATACTATATGCTGAACTAATCATATGCAAATAAGAAATTGCTAAGTTAATCTTTGCTAATCTCCTTTAGGGTTGCATAGTTGCATTCTCATCTTGCATGTCCCACCACATTATGGTATTGACTATGATGAGACATTTTCTCCTGTGGTAATGCTCAAGTCTATTCAGGTTATGCTTGCTTTAGCAGCACATTTAGATTATGAAATCTGGCAAATGGATGTCCAAATAGCTTTCCTAAATGGTGAGCTGGAAGAGGAGTTGTATATGATGCATCCTGAAGGGTTCACATCCATAGATGAGTCTAAAGTGTGCAAGCTTTAGAAGGTCCATTTATGGATTAAAGCAGGCTTCTCGAAGTTGGAACATGCGGTTTGATAAATGTATCAAGATGTATGGCTTTGTTAGGAATGGAGAGGAACCATGTATATAAAAGTGGGCAAATGGTTCTATAGTTATATTTCTTGTTTTGTATGTGGATGACATTCTCCTAATCGAGAATGACATTCCAGCATTACAAGGAATAAAGGTCTGGCTTTCATCTCAATTCTTTATGAAAGACTTGGGTGATGATGGGGGACAAAAATAAAATGATGAATGGAGAGTTTTAGCAAGCTAACCAGCAAGCAAACTTGAGCAATTAATTATTAAATGAATGGGCTAAATTAATCCAAGAAAAGAATTTTCATAAGTAGACTAGTTGATCTAATTTTAAGGCCCGCAATGTAGATCTAGTTCAAAATAAGGATTAGGATCTTCATGGCAAAGAAACCATCACTACTATGGCAAGTTAACATTCAAATGATCAGATCTAATGAAGCTTAGGAAGAGTTTTCCTACCAACAATGATAGCTAATTATTTGATGAAAGAAGGAGCTCTCATCACTCAAGGATTGAGACCTAGAAGTCAAGATTGGTAATCTTTACTTTGAGACTACCTTGGCTTGATCCATGGTGTGGAGACCTTCATCCTTGACCTAGGAACCTGAGAGAACCTGCAAAGAAATTTGAGATTAGACATGGAAGAAGATTGGAGTTGGAATGAAAACAAGAAAAAGGAAGAATAAAAAAGTGGCCGGCGGCTTGGGACTTGGAGCTTGATCATAAATCCATCAATGGGCATCCCATCCTTTACTCCTTGCAAAAGCACTCTTCACTCTCAAACTCAAACCTAGAAAACTCTCATTCTCTCCTTGGATAAGGATCTCACACTCAAACTAGCTAGAAAACTTTCACTCCAAACAAGAACTCAAGAAAACTAGAACACAAGGAAACAATCCTTTTATTAATTCAAATCATAGCATAGAATGAATACAATGAGAGCCTAGGAGCCCTATTTATAGGTTCCAATGCTAGGAATTTCGTCCAAGGGTGGAGAGGGGATAAGGATGGCTTAGTTGGCTCCAATAATTTTTAGGTAAGTGGTTTTAACTAAAAATAAATTATTTGTAGAAGGTTACAACCACTTTGACATGTGACATCTAGAAGATCCTAATGTGGCTTCCAAATGCTGATATGGAGGCTTAGGTGCCATAAGTTATGGCATCCCACATGTCAAATATTGTTGGGGTAGTGGAAGTAATCTTTATGTTCCCCATAAAACTCTTGATATAGTGTAATTCCTTCTTCTCCAAGGTTGTATAATGAGTTATTCCCCCATGTGCTTCAAATCTTAGCATGAATTGGACTTGGGCTTGGTCTTGAAGAGGCTTGAATGGTTGGTCTTGGACTTGAAGAGGACGCCCTCCATCATGCTTTGGGCTTGAGCCGAATGGGCTTCTTCCATGTGTTGGCTTATGAGTCAAATCATGCTTCAAGAAAATTTGGCTTATGAACATGTTTCAAGAAATTTATAACTTGCTTCGAAAATTTTATTGACTATAACTGTAAAAACAAAGTGAGTTAATCAAAGTATATATTCTTATTATGGATGTCCCCATCAGGTGAAGCATCATTCGTACTAGGTATGAAGATCTATAGAAATAGATCTAAGAGGCTTCTGGGACTGTCCTAATCTATGTACATAGATACTGTGCTGAAGCGGTTCAGCATGGAGAATTCTAAAAAGGCTATCTTCTGATAGCTCATGAATTATTCTTTCTAAGAAGGATTGTGTCAACTCCTAAGGAAAGAGAGCATATGAGTAGGATTCCATATACTTCGATAGTGGATTCTATTATGTATGCTATGCTATGTACTAGACCAGACGTGGCATACTCACTAGGGATAATGAGCAGATACCAGTCTGACCCAGGTGAAGCTCATTGGAAAGTTGTTAAGAACATCCTTATGTATTTGAGAAATACTAAGGACCAATGGCTTATTTATAGAGATTATGACTTAAAACTTATGGGGTACATTGACTCTAGTTTTTAGTCAGATAGAGATGATAGTAAGAGTGTGTCTAGTTTTGTGTTTACCCTTAATGGTGGAGCTGTCTGCTGGAAAAGTTCCAAGCAGCATACAGTGGTTGATTCTGTTTGCAAGGCAAGTATATTGCAGCATCGGATGCAGCAAAGGAGGCTATGTAGTTGTGAAAATTCCTAGGTGAGCTAGGGTGGCACCTTCCTAAGATGGTCTTAATTCGATGTATTGTGATAGCATTGGAGCAACAGCTTAAGACAAAGAGCCGAAGTCACATCAATGAACCAAGTATATTCTACGTTGCTATCACCTTGTCTGGGAAATTATTGAACGAGGTGACATTGAGCTTCTAAAGATCGATGGTAAGGAGAACTTGGCTGACCCCTTCACTAAAGCCATTAGAATTCAAGAGTTCAATGACTGCAAATGGAAGATGGGAATTAGATTTTGTTCCAATTGACTTTAGTCTAGGTGGGAGTTGTTGGGAATTATATCCTAAAGCTAACCATCTAGGCTGTTAATGGTTGTGCGACTCATGTATATGTATATAAATTATTGAATTGAATAAAAAATTTATTCTAGTTGCTCATCACATGTCATGTTCCTAATTGAACTCTTGTGTGATGATATCCTTTGAGCTACCTTATATGCGATATAGAGAAGATGTGTCGTGTATTTCATAACTTGGTTCATGACCAAAGGATTCGCTGTTTCAGGATGATGGTGTATCAAGATTAGGTTGTTGATGTCATATCTGTTGGTTATCCTCTTAACCAAGTAGCAAGGAGATGCTGGTATGATATCAGGTGTTATGTTTGACACTTTACTAAACATGACTCTCACACGAGATTCTCTTTCTGTTGAAAAGGAGTCTTGCATTAGAATGTGGATATGAATTATTCCTCTGACTTGAGATCACTATGATAGCTTGCAAGCAACTCACTGTGCTTAGGTGCTAGACTACCCGAATTTCTAATCCGGTGATGGAAGGTTAAGCGGTAATAGGATTGAGATAGGATTGATCTCTCCAAATGGATTGGATTGAATGCTTAATATGCCTCAATTGAAAAATACCTTGGACAGGGCATTCCTTGTAAAGAGTTACAAGGATTCTTTGTTTGAGACATATTGAGATGGACTGATTAGGGTTGGATAGTTTAACCCTAAGCCCATCTGGAGCATTAAGAGATTAAAAGAATAAGTTCACTGATATTCCATATTCAATAGGTTCAGTTGCTCTACAACCTTCAACCTATCCGAATGCCAGGTGTCATTGCTAGATAGTGACTTTGGCTGGTACTGAAAATATTTCTGTACTACTGGTTTAGTGTTGAACCTATAAGGTCACACACCGAGGGTTTCTTCTTGCTTTGTTAGCATGCGAACAATTAGAAATCATTTCAGACTCGTTTGACAAGGTGTTGTCAAACCTGTGTTCAAGCTGACTCATTTGGATGAGTCGACTCGAGTCGACTCGTTTGTTGGACTGCTATAAATTGAAAACAGCTCCATTTAATTATGTAATTGTTGTGGGCATTTAATGGATGTGTTTATGGGTTTTATGATCTGCTGTTGCTGAATTCCAAAGGACTTCATAACTTTCGTAGAATCTTAAGAGACCCCAAAACTACTTATTAATCTCTCATTATGTCCTCTTAATTGTTTTGAGGGCAGTTGTTACAAAAGAAGGGCTGAAGAAGGTGAATGGTCCATGTTCAACACTCCCACTCCAGATTTGGATCAAAGTTGAGACTCTGCCCAGAAAACTTCTGAGATAGAAATCTTGCTTGATCCTTGAGAGATTGCGAGATTTGATCTCTAGGATAGAGTAAGGTTTGGGTTTTGGGATTCTTGTATGCTACCTTCTGTTGAAGGTTTGGGATAGAGACTTGGGAAGGGTTCTCAAGAGTCCTTGTTCTAGCACCACTTCAGCAACAGGTTCTTCAAAGAGTTGAAGATAGAATCTGCGGCTCTTCAAGGAGTTGAAGGAGTCCTTGCTGCCAACGCTATTCCCAGAAAGGCTAGCACCTCGAAGGAATGAGAAGAAACTGCGCTACACGGGGTGAACCACCCGTAGAGGCGGAACACGTGTGCTGCTTGCAGAGCATGAGTTTTTTTCATAGGTTGGAGCCGCCCTTGGGATTGCGACTGAGAGCCAGGGATTTTGTTGCAACCTTTGGTGAACATCACTAGGGTATGTCTTTATTTTATGTACGACATAATTACAATTGCTGCTTCATTGTGTGATTTTTGGAATGGTCCTATTTTTCATATAATGTTTGCATGATTTTATATTTACATTACTCTAGATGCATCAAGATCCTGGTAGGGGCTTGTGTTAATTAGATTAACATCTACAGATAAAATGGTTTTATCATTGTCTACTGCTGCATGCCTTTAGAAAAGTTTTAAAATGCATGTATTGCCCCTTGGGAATAGTTCCTTACAACTACACCCTAGATGATTGGCTTTGGGATACAATTCCCAACATTTTCTCCACCTCAGGGGTATGTACGAGATCCTAGAGGCTATCTGAATCATGGCCTCGGGCTTGAATGAATGGCTTACTTCAAGTAAGCAGGGCTGGATCGCTCTGTACAAGGACTTCTTCTTTGCTAATTTCTAGCTCCCCCTTTCTTGTCCTGTGCCACTTCCATGGGGTGGTGGCATGGTTCTCTCTCTTTAGGGGCTTCTTCACTCTGAAATGCCACCCCAAAAATAGGGGGTAGTGGTTCGTAGCACCCCATCTCGAGACCCTCTAATTTGGCATGCCCACTTCCATTAAGGGATGGAAGAGCTGATATTTTTTTGCTTTGATCAAAGGAGTCAACTGGATCTGGAGCGAACCTGACTGGTCCTCCAATCACAATGCCACGATGGAGCCTGCTGATCTGGAGGTGTATGATAAGCTTGTCATCTCAACGGTTCCCCATGACGAGACCTCCTTTCTAAGTAGAACCTATTCAATGCTAGAATCAGCCAGATCCATGTTGGGAATTGTGTTCCAAAGCCAATCATCTAGGCTGTAGATGGTTGTGCTAATTTTATAATTTTATATAATTTTTTAATGAATAAAAGTTATTCTTTTGGCTATTCATCACATGTGCATTTGTTTGAAAAGAACTCTTGTATGATGAAGTCCTTAGAACTATGTTATATTTGGTATAGAGAGGATAAATCAAGTAGTTATTGAACTGATTTACAATCAAAGGATACATTGTTATAGGATGACGATGTATCAAGTATAGGTTGTTGTATCTCACATTGGTTGGTTATCCCTTTGACCAAGGAGTGTGGTGACATTGATGTGACATACAAGTGAAACGTGTGACATCTCACTGAACGTGACCATCTGTAGATCTCCCTTCTATCAAAGGGTTGCTCGCAAAGGGATATGGATATACGTGTCCCTCATACCTGAGGTCACCATGGTAGCTTGCAAGCAACTCACTATACTTTAGTATCGGACTACCTGGATTTTTAATTCAGTGATGAAAGGTTTCTTGGTACAGTCAAGTACTTTTAGAGCGATGGTGGATCAAGATGGAATTGATCTCTCTAAATAGTTTGGAGTGAATGACTAGCTATGTCTCAATTTAGCAAAACCTTGGCTAGGGTAGTTCTTGTAAGGAGTCACAGAACTTGTAAGGTTGAGACACGACCTGGATGAACCAAATTAGGGTTGGCAGTCAAATCCTAGGTCATCCTGAGCATTAGAGGTCAAAGGGATGAATTATGCGATAACCATATGCTAGAGGTTCTTGTAAGTTGCTCTGTAATCTTTGACCTATCCGGACGTCGGGTATCATTGCTAGATGAGGACTTTGACTAGTACTGAAAGTGTTCCAATGGTGCCATCTTAGTGTTCGAACCTATGGGGTCATACACCATAGGGGTTTCTATCTGATCTAAAGGCTGATCGATGATTAAGAATCGTTTGCCATCACTGGAGGTCAATGTGATTGACCATGTTCGAAGTGTCGACACTTGGTAAATTGGAAGTGTTGACACTTGGCTGACGAGCAAAATTCTAAGAAGTTTTCTAGAAACATTTTGACTTCAAATTTTAAATTTGAATTTCGAATTCTGGGCATTTTTGGCTCCAAGCTTTCATGGTATGATGGTCATACTTTCTTTTTTTAGCTTGGACCCATTTGGTATGGCCCTTGACCTTCTCCCCCAATCACTCCTCCTTCTTTCTCCCTCTCATGGCTACCTCTATAAATAAAGGTTGTTTTAGGGGCTGCTAGTTGGTTGAAGAATTAGAAAGAAAAAGGGGTTTGTGAGGATTTGGGATTGGGTGATAGAATGCCTAGCACTCAAGCTAGGTCTTGGGAAGAGAGCTAGTTAGGAAGGGTTCCACCTCTCCTCCTTGTCTTTCGAGAAGAAGAAGATTGGCCCAAAGGATCCTAAGGAGCTAGCACTTCGAGGGAGTTGATTAGAGTCCAGCCCCGGTGTGAACTACTTATAAAGCCAAATGCATGTGTTGCTTGAGAGTTTTTCACTACCTCCATATTTAAGGTATAGCGATAAGGTACCTTTATGCCTATTGACTCTTTTCTTGATGTTGATATTTTATAGCATGCTACATTGTTATACTAGGTCCTGTTGCAGGCAGATCAGTAGATTGTTTTAATCTATCTACCAAGCTTTCCACTGCATATTTTAAAATAGTCTTAAAATACCATGTTTCTACCTTGCATGCCTGCTTTCCTTTTGTTTTTTCTTTCAATCTGGTCTCTAAGTAAGGTCTGAAATTTGCTTTTCCTTATGGCTTCCAATGGCTAACTGAATTTCTCCCTCCAATGTAGAGATGAAGTTCTCCGTCGACCGGATTTAGTAGATATCATATAAGTGGTCATCGACATCAAAACCTTAAGAGGAGCTAGTGAAGAAGCCTTGCGGGGATCCAGAGGAAAGGTCCCGCGAGAAGCTATCAAAGAGTCCTCAGGAGAGGGAGGCCAAGAAGCCCTAGGTCTAGCCACTGAGGTGGTTGTGGGCATGGCCCCGGGGCCCAACGGGACCACCGAGCTAAGGGAGAGGCTTCCCTAATCCCCTCCGATCATCCTCGAGATCATCTCCATCTCATCATCTCTTGAGGTGGGCACCACCGCAGAGCCAGAGGGGGCAGCAACTCTGCCCATGGCCTCCGTAGCTACTAGGGTTCAGCCATCAAGCCCTACATCGGCCAGCCCTTCTTTATCCATGGCACCAACCCCTAGAGTGGCTAGGGTCTCTACATTGGTGCCACCAAATGTGGTGGTGACCCTCGATGCTAGCATAGCAGATGAAAGAATAGTATCCTAAAAGCTAATCTTTATATGGGCATTTCTATTATCTTCCAACTCATGTATGATATTTTATAATAAATAAAAAGGTATTTTGATTCATCATATTGCTGCATCGTATTAAGATTATGATGATCCCCATATGTTAGGACAATCGAATTAGGGTTATAATGGAGGTCATAATGGTGAGACCTAAGTTCCTATAAATCATAATCTAAAATGTTTCTAGTCGTTAGATCATCAATTCGGGGATCGATGTTTTCCAGCAAGACTAGCACATCCTTTGTATGCTTAAAAGAAGGGTGGTTGGTCTCACGGCCACTTATGTAAGGACACTAATACAAGGATGTGGGTGCTCATTAAGGTATGAGTTCATTGAACTTATCCACCATGAGAACATCTTATGGATGTCTTACTACTTGTCAAAAGATAGTTCTCATAGTGGGAGTTGTGCATATGATCCTTAGACCTAAGACTACCATAGTATCTTGTGCACATGAACCCATATTTTGGTGCATATTCATTCATGGCAATTAAGTCATATACAAGGTGCTTCTAAATATGGTGGATTATATATGAAGGTAATGAGTAGGTCAACAAGGAATTGATCACTCCTGGTAATAGAAGAATTTATCCCATGAAATCTCTTCGATTGTTGACTCAGGAAGTCTTTGATCAAAGCATGATAAGATTAGATAGGGTTTCTAATCCTTCATCGATCGAGTCTTCATTATCAAATTGAGATTCAAAATGATTAAGTGCTAGGGTTTGTGATGGGGACTGAGAGTCTATATTATTTTATTTTATTTGAGTCGATTAGTCCTATGTCACTTTACTCAAAACGAGCCAATTGAGTCCTGTAATAAAGTGGAACCTATGAGTCCAGTTGAGTCCCTTTAGTCCTGTGAGTTTTTTATTTCATGTCAAGAGTCTTGTAGTGTCGTTCAAGTCAAGAGGAGATGCATCAGACTAGGAGATTCACCAGGCCTACCCCACCAGAGCTGGTCTTCATGCACTTGGCCCTTTCATGCCGCCAGGCCCGCAAGAGATAGCTCCAGTCCAAGACAAGCCCACTATTGACCATGTGCACCAGGGTTTCTTGGCCCACAAGTCAGGGCTTCTTAGCCCTTAAGACATGTACCCTGGGATGAATATATAAATACCACCCCTCCCCTCTTGTATGAAGTATCTTTTTTCTTATGAATACAAATTAAAGTTATTTTGATATGAGTTTTGAGTTTTTCTCTGGATTGGAGTGGGTGTGATGCCCTGGTTCCCTATTCTTGGGGTTCATGCATACAAGGCACTATGGTAGTCTCAGGTCAAAGGATTACATGCACTACTCCCTCTATGAAAACCATCTATTGACAAGTAGATAAGACTCCATTAGATGTTTTCAAGTCGGATCAAATTCAGTGAACTCATTCTCTAATGAGCACCCATGTCCTTGTATTAGTGTCCTACACAAGTAATTGTAAGATCAATTACCCTCATTAATGAGTATACAAAGGATATGCTAGTCTTTCCGAAAATATTGATCCCCTACTCAATGTCCCTTTGACTAGGAATACTTAAGATTAGGATTTTTAGGTTTTAAGTCTTACTGGTATGATCTCATCATAACCCTTAAAACCATAGCCCTAGTCTATGGGGTTCATCATATCATAAATCTAAGACACAACGTATGATGAAAAAGATGCCTTTTAATATATATAATTGTCAATACAAAAGTTTGGAAGTTTTCAGGATATCCCAATAAAATTACAAGTTTTAATTGGCTTGCAGGGCATAATCCTTTTAGTCTCCACTTGCATTAAAGCCAATCACCCTTATATCTAATCCCCATATTATCGAGGTGGTGATCAAACTCCCGCTGTGGTAAAGCCTTAGTGAATGGGTCTGCTATATTGTTCTTCGTCTCTACTTGCTTGATGCAGACTTCTTGTCTTTCGACAATCTCTCGAATGAGATGGAAGCGTCTCAGAATGTGCTTTGACTTATGATGAGCTCTAGGTTCCTTAGCTTAAGCAACAGCTCTAGTATTGTCACAATAAAGTGGTACTAGATTCTCAATCTCAGGAACCATGCCCAACTTAGTGATGAACTTCTTCATCCAGACTGCTTCCTTGGCGGCTTCACTAACAGCTATGTATTCTACCTCTGTTGTTGAGTTAGCTACAATCTGCTGTTTAGTACTCTTCCAGCTTACTATCCCACCATTTAGGGTAAAGACATATCCTGAAATGGATTTGCTATCATCTGGATCTGTGGTGCGGGCACCGGACTCAGAAGAAGACTTCAGGGCTCCATCTGGATCTCTGATTGACCTTGCCCGAAGAATTAGGGTTTTTGGTTTGTAATAAGGGTTGACTTGGTCAACTCAAATTTAGTTGAGTCTGTATTCCGTGCAATTTAAATTTTGTTGAGTCATGTTGACTCAGTTCAAGTCCTAGTAGTGGTCTAGGTCTTCTCCTGGGTGACACATTTTCTCCCAAGCCCAAGCAAGTGGGTGCCACACTCCCAGCCATACGCAAGAGTCCAGGAGGCGCCACATCTCCATCCCAGTGTCTTGGTCCCCACACCCAAGGGAGCAAGAATTTTTCTTGAAGCCAAAATCAAGGAGGCGTCCCATATGTACCTTAAAAGGCCAAGCTAAGGAGGAAAGAGGCATTTCTTGGGGAGCACTTCAAGGGGGTGCCAATCCATGCCTAAAAAGCCCAAAGCAAAGTGGGAAGAGCCATGACTTGGGGAGAAAGAAAAGGAGGTGTCCAAAAGAGTTGAGCCATGGAAGGAAGAAAATTTTTCTTGAAAAGCAAGGCTAGGAGGCGCCACTACTTACCATTTGGAGCTTTCAATCAACATTTATGGAACCTCTTGGCCGGCCATATGGGAAGGAATTGATTCTACAAACCTAATTTGAAGATCCATCCTATTAGTCCCACATGGGAAGATGTAAAACCCTGACCTCTTGTAAAGTCCTATAAAATAAACCCCTCTTGTAAGTTTTGAAAACAACTGATGAATGAATTCAATTTATGTGTGAGCAAACTTTGTGTTTCTCTCTTCCGCACTTGTATTCAGGTGTTGAGCTCCGTGAGGGAGTAAATCCGGGTTCCCCAGGAACCTTGAGGAGGTGTGAGATCTCCAACCCCAAAACCTAGGTTAGCCACTTCCATTCCAAACCCTAGCCGCCCTTCATCCTCTTCATTCCACCAAACCCTAGCCTACCCCATCTCTCATGGCCCCTCTCTCCAAGTAGAGGCCGACCACCAGCATCTTGATCCAGTTCGGCTACTTTGAAGACAGAGCAAATCCTGGAGGAAGTCAGATCAGCATTCCAGGAGAATCAGGATTTCAGCAACATCAGCTTTCAAGTTCTTCTATCTGGTAAATCCTTCCTTGAGTATCTGGTTCCATAACTTGTTCTTCTTCTTTCCCAGATCTTGAGTTCAGAAGAAGCCACTCTGCCAAAGGGCCAGTATTGGAGGATCCATTGTGAAGATACCTGAATCCGGGGATCCAACAATCTGCTCAAGAGAGTCCTTCCACTAAACTCTGTGAAGATCACTGCCTGGTCTGTAACCCTTCTCTTCTCTTTATTTCTGTCCTGTTGAAAGTTCAGAGCGAAACCCTAGGTCTGGGAGTTTCTCAACCCAGCGATCCTTTACTTCTGAACTACTCTGATAACCTAGTTTCTTTAAATTGTGCTTTCAGTTATTACATAGTTTCTTTCAATTTAGTTTAACTTTCCTTTGAGTCAAAGCCGACTTCTGAAAAAAAAAAAAAAAAAATTAGTCTTAATTTACTTCCGCATCGCATCATTTTTTCGTTCTGCATCAAATTTGGTATCAGAGCCTTGTCTAGGGTTTCTGACTTGCTTGCATGTTTTGGGTGTCTCTCTTTTTACTTTGTCTGCTCGAAGTAGACTCCCCAGGACGTCCTATCCTAGGAACGAAGCGAGGTGCAAGCCTCCTCTTCCCATTCCATGGGGTGTTCCTAGGGCGTGTAGGGATCCGCTGGGTTACAACATCGTAGCAGGAATTGTAAACGGGGGAAGCATTCTATTTTCAGTCTGTAACTACCCTGTTGTAGGAATTGTTTCTCATTTCAGGTAACTCCAAATCATGTGATTTTTATTTTTCTGGAACCAGTATAATTGAAGCTATTTAAATAATTTTACTGTAATTTATTAGTTTCTGTGAAATTTTTGAGAGTTAAATTATAGCAATTCTGTTTCTGTGTTTCTGCAATTCAATTTTTTTTTGAGTGATCATCTCCTAATTCATCTTAAGGGCAATTGAGCATCTAAGATAAGGAAGGAGTTGATAACCTCTCCTTAGCCCAAAACCACCACCCATTCATTCTTCCCCTAAGCCTAATTTTAAAATTTATAGACTTAATTTGCCCTAGTGGGCTAGGGACACCAACAAGTCGGGTCTAGGCTAGTGTTGAGTCAGTTTGTCTAGTTACTCTGTGTGTGCTTTGAACTCAGTGTCTAGAATGGTGGTTCAGGGATTCTATCCCGAAGGGCTTGTGTGCTGGTCCGCCTACCTGGCCAATCTCTGATTGGTGTCTAGGATTGGCATTTAGGGACCTAACACTCCCCTTACACCTGCCTGGCTGAGTCCCAAGTTACTACAGGCTAGCTTGCCACTCTGATTGGTTATCTAGTTTGGGCTCTAGGTCTAGTTAGCCCGTAGTCGTTTCAGTTGAGTCTCATTTGGTGTGTTTGCTTGCATCATCATGTCTACCCGAATGGAGTACCCTACCAACCTGGTCAAACCCAACCTATTTAGAGGCCATGGTTAGAGCTCTTACTGAGAGTATGAACAAATTGAGTCAGGATGTGACTGCTACTGTTGCCCAGTTTAAAGATTAGGTCCATAGTAGAATGGCCAGAGCCGACCAGTGTGCATGAAGTCAGAAGTTTCCACGGCTTGGCTACCTTCTATAGGCGATTTATCAAGGGGTTTAGTACTGTAGTTGCTCCTATCACAGACTGTATTAGGAAGGGAGAATTTTAGTGGACTAAAGCAGCCCATAAAGCCTTCCTAGATCTTAAGGATAGGATGACCCAAGCACCCATTTTGAGGTTACCCGACTTTTCTAAAGTATTTGAGGTTGCTTGTGATGCTTCAGGAGTAGGTATAGGTGGAGTCCTAAGCCAAGAGAATCATCTCGTAGCATTCTTTAGTGAAAAACCTAATGATGCTAAGCTTAGTGAAAAACTTAATGATGCTAAGCTTACCTATGATAAAGAATTTTATGCGGTAGTGCAAGCTTTGCGTTACTGGAGACATTATTTGCTACCGCAGGAATTTGTGCTATTTTCAGACCATGAGGCTCTTAGATTCTTGAATTCCAGAAGAAGCTTAACCCTAGGCAAGCTAAGTGGGTAGAGTATATCCAGTCCTATACTTTTGTTTTGAAACATAAGGCTGGGACTGAAAATAAGGTAGCTGATGCCCTTAGTCGACGATCTTTGTTATTAAATTCTGTTAGGGCTGAAGTCGTAGGGTTTGAGCAGATCAAAGAGGAATATGAGTCGTGTCCGGATTTTAAGACTGTATACCAGGATCTAGCTCAAGGACCATCTAGTGATCATAAGGATTATACCCTTTTAGATGGCTTTTTGTTCTTTAAGAATAGGCTTTGCATCCCTAGAACTTCTCTTAGGGAATTTTTAGTGGGGACACCGGAGGCACCAGAATAAGACAGAGGCTTTTTCAACCCTCTGTAAATTGATCAATAATTTATGAGTCCATCTGTAATAAGGGCTTAGCTCATCTGAGTCCATTTTAGTTGTTATTTGAGTATTTTTAGTTGTTATTTCAGTTCTGTACTAGTCAGCTCATGTTGAGCTAGTTCAGTTCAATGCTAGTCAGCTCATGTTGAGCTAATTTTATTTTTTTGAGTCCTGTCCAAGCATACTGAAGACTCAAGACTATATCATACAAGTGAAGACCAAGTCCAACTAGATTGAAGACATGGAAGTATAGCACAAGTCCAACCCAGCTTGAAGATTTGAAGACCCCAGGAGGAAATTCAGAAAACCCTGATTTCTTGCAAATGCCCTCCAGATGCCCAGATTCCCTTCCAGATGCCAAAGTATATTCATAGATAATGGCATCCATGATTCCAGAGGTCCATCTGTATCCTAGCCCAAAGAAATCAAGCCCAGGTGCCAAGCCCAAGCCCCTAAGAAGCAAGATACCAGGGAATATTCCTGCTACCTGGCTACCAGGCCACCCCAGCTTCCAGAGGCCCAAACCCATGCACCCGAGCCCCTTTGGGCCGGCCTTTTGCTGCTCCTAGATACCCAACACGCCCCCCTAGGCATCCTTGGAGTCTTGACCAAGTCAAGAAAATTTTTAGGGATTTTTCTACCTAATATTTCCTTATTTTCTAGCTAGGGTTTGAGAGGGAAAAGGATTCTTATGTAAAGACTTATGTACCCTTACTTGGAGCCCAAGGTTAAGGGTCTATTTAAGGGACCCTAGCCTCTTGTATGAGGAGAATTTTTGATGAATGAAAACCTTGAGTTCTTCTATTGAGTGGTGTGATACCCTGCTGTGTGCATAAAGGGGTTTGTGAGAGTTCTTCTTCCCGGTGTTTGCAATCATCTTCCTGCTGCCAACAAACCCTCCAGATCCCTGGATGCCCACTCCAAAAGAAGCCTTCCCTTGCTGTTTTACTTTGTTTTCTTGTTCCTTTGTGAGCTTTCTAACCCCTGACAGGTCGTTTGCAGGTCCCTGAGTTCCTACGAATCCAACGACTCCAGCCAAGCCTCAATCGGATCACCGAGCAGAAAGCCGGGTATCCGCGGGTCTTTGGCTCGATTTTCCAGGCCGCATCCATCGAGGAACGAGAGACCCCTTCGCTGCGATCTTTACAGACGTTATCAGGTACACCCCTCTACCTCCAGTAGTTTTATTGTAGGAGAACTTGCCCTAACCGAGGCTTCTCAGCCCCGGCGGTCCTTCTTTGCTACTTTTCTAGGTCCTAATCTGTATGCTGATCTTCAAAATTCATACAAATTCCCTACAAATAATTTTGATCTGAACTTTGGGAATTAATCACCTAACTCAACATGTAAAACATACAAAAAAAATTGCATGCATATTAGTTCCCCATCATTTGGTATCAGAGCTTAGATTAGGGCTTGTTCTCTGCAATTTCTCTGTCCGTATATACTCTGTTATTTTAATTATTTCTCCCTGTTAAAAACTCCAAAAATTCTGAAATTTATTTTCCTGGATTTATCATAATTCACAGTAATTTTTGAAAGTTTTCCAAATTTTATTATGGCCTGTGAATTTTCTGAAAGCCGAAATAGTGCCTGCAAATTTTCGGCTCTGTTTTTTTTTAGCAAGACAAGTTTGGAAGTTTTAGGGTTTTGTTTAGGAGTTTTTGCATATTTCTTAATTTTAGTATATTTCCAGTATATTAGGCCATGATTTGCAAGTTTTCTTCTATTTAAAAAATACAAAAAAAAAATATATACATATTTTCCAAAAAAATACCAAAAAAAATATCTAAACCCTAATTTGCATCCTCATCTGCCTGCCATCATTGCATAATTTACTTTTAAGGGCACTCTTGCTATATCAGATGGGGGGAGGATTTGATCACCTCTCCTTAGCCCAAAACCACATCCCTTGCATTCAGTCCCAAGCCTTAACCTAAAATTAATTAGACTTAATTTGCCCTAGTGGGCTAGGGACACCAACTGGTCGGGTCCGGGCTAGTGTTAGATCACTGTGTCAAGTTAACCTGTGTGTGCCTTGTGCTCAGTGTCTAGAACGGTGGTTTAGGGATTCAATCCTGAAGGGCTTGTGTGCTGGTCCGCCTACCTGGCCAATCTCTGATTGGTGTCTAGGATTGGCAATCAGGGACCTAACACTCTCCTTACACCTGCCTGGCTAAGTACAGGGTTACTATAGGCTAGTTTGCCACCCTGATTGAGCATCTAGTTTGGACTCTAGGTCTAGTCAGCTATAGTCGGTATGATCGAGTCTTGCATGAGCACTAGATCAGGAGTTTCATATCACCCACCTCCTTCACAAATGTCTGAACCCATGAAAAATTTACAAGCCCAAATAAAAGCCCTAGCAGATCAAATGGCCCAGATGACTACCCAGTTAACTCAGTCTGCTACCCAAACCAACAATAGAATTGACCATCTTGCCAATAGGTTTGACCAGTTAGGAGGCCGTGTAGGGACCATAGCAAGAACCCATGGGTCACGATCTGAGCCAGATCCTAAGTCCCCTCAACCTAGGAGAACCCCAAACCCTGATCTATACCATGAGGTCGAACCTAGGAGAGCCCCTTATCCTGACCCGTACTACAATCCTCAACCTAGGAGGACCCCAAACCTTGATCCATACCGAGAGGTTGAACCTAGGAGAGCCCCTCAGCCTGACCCATACTATAATCCTGAACCTAGGAGGACCCTAAACCCTGAACCATATCATGAGGTTGAACCTAGAGAGCCACTCAGCCTGACCCATACTATGATAATAAACCTAGATCCTATGACTCTAGATCCTCTTTACCCACATCCTATAAGCCTAGTATACCCACAACCTATAGATCTTATGACTTCAAATCCTCTGACTCTAGAATCTACGAACCCATATCCCATGAGTCCAGTAGACCCAAGACCTATAGAGCTGAACCAAATCCTATGACCCCAGATCATATAATCCCGTGACCCATAGATCTGCACCCTTATCCTATGAGTCTAGGGAGCCCATAATCCCTAGATATCAATCTAGTACTAGTCAGGTTTCCCTTAGTCAACTTGAACCCCATAGGATTAGCACCCCTAAATATGAGCCCAGTAGTAAGCCACTACCCTTTAGACAACTTGAACCTTCTAGGATTAGTGTCCATAATCAGAAACCAGGACTTAGCCAATTTTCCCCTAGCCAACCTTCTCCAACCATTCCTGAGATTGACAAGGCTTACATTAACGCGGAAGAGTATGAAGCTGATGCAAACTTAGTGGATGAGTATGAGGGAGAAGAGGAGACACCTTTAGATGACCTAGAATTAGCTGACCCAATAGATACCCAGGTAGAAGCCAACCTAGAGGTAGTTGACCTTGACCACATCCAACCTAAAGCTATAGTGGAAGAACAAATAGAGGAAGAGAACCTAGGTACTGCTGCTAGAGCCTTACCTGAGGAAACCATAGAGGAGAGCCAAATTATAGAGTCTAGTCCTAAATACAAGAACCTGAAGAATTTATTAAGGACTTGATCTCTTTGAATCAGTACCCTCAGGATGAGCCTCCTCCTATAGTTCCCATTAAGGATCTCTTCCCTGAGATTAGTAACCTATCCTTCCATTATGCAAACCCCATAGCTATACCGCAACCTCGTAAGGTTAGCCTCATTAGTCTAGGATTAGTCCCTGACATGCCTTCTTATATCGAACTTTATCCAACTAACTTTGAACCTTTTTTCCTACCCTACCAAACTAATTCTGAACCCACTTCCTATTTTCTGCCCTTGCCTAACACCTCCAGCATTTCTAGGATTATTAGATTGCATTTAACTGAGATTAGCATACTGCATGCATTCATCACACATGTTAGGTTTGCATCTTACTTCTGGCATACTCTTTGGAATTTGCTAGGAGTTCACTATAAATTTTCATGTGCATGTCAAGCTAGGATCAAACTTAGAGAACCTATAATCTATTAGGATTAGATCCAAAGAGTTCAATAAAATTTTCTTCGATAGGAATGCATAGTCGAGTCTTTAGGTGTCAGTATGAGTCCTTTGCATCATCTTGTTAGGAGTCTGCATGTGCCCAGCATGTTCACCACCTGCACTAATTTTGAAACAACTGGCTAATTCCCTAAGATGGATTAAAGAATTTGATGTAGTGGATTCTATCTTGGTTAGGCTTAGGCCTAAAAGAAGCTTCATGCTCGCAGAGCCGGACCTTTTAAAGTGATAGAGAAGGTTGGATCAAATGCCTAGGTGTTAGAATTACCTTCGGATTTGGGCATTAGTTCTACCTTCAATATTACAGACCTGGTTGAGTATAGGGAACCGGCAGCGATACCTAGTGAGGCCTTTGGACCTATTCCTTTTCATTGTGAGTGACCCTAACCTAGAGTGTCCACAAACAAATTTGGCCTGAGAGAGGAGAACGGATCGAGCGTATCCTGGACGATCAAGCCATCATGACCCAGGGCCATGTCTATCAACGCTTCCTGGTCCGATGGCAAGGCCGGCCAGAGTCGGACGATTCATGGATTTCTCGAGAGGACTTGCAACACCTCAACCCAAACCTTCTCGAGAGATATGTGAGCCAGTCTGACCTTCACTCGACAGGGTCGAGTTCCTCCCACCCCGGGAGAATTGGTGGGGACACCGGAGGCACCAGAATAAGACAGAGGCTTTTTCAACCCTCTGTAAATTGATCAATAATTTATGAGTCCATCTGTAATAAGGGCTTAGCTCATCTGAGTCCATTTTAGTTGTTATTTGAGTATTTTTAGTTGTTATTTCAGTTCTGTACTAGTCAGCTCATGTTGAGCTAGTTCAGTCCAATGCTAGTCAGCTCATGTTGAGCTAATTTTATTTTTTGAGTCCTGTCCAAGCATACTGAAGACTCAAGACTATATCATACAAGTGAAGACCAAGTCCAACTAGATTGAAGACATGGAAGTATAGCACAAGTCCAACCCAGCTTGAAGATTTGAAGACCCCAGGAGGAAAATTCAGAAAACCCTGATTTCTTGCAGATGCCCTCCAGATGCCCAGATTCCCTTCCAGATGCCAAAGTATATTCATAGATAATGGCATCCATGATTCCAGAGGTCCATCTGCATCCTAGCCCAAAGAAATCAAGCCCAGGTGCCAAGCCCAAGCCCCTAAGAAGCAAGATACCAGGGAATATTCCTGCTACCTGGCTACCAGGCCACCCCAGCTTCCAGAGGCCCAAACCCATGCACCCGAGCCCCTTTGGGCCGGCCTTTTGCTGCTCCTAGATGCCCAACACGCCCCCCTAGGCATCCTTGGAGTCTTGACCAAGTCAAGAAAATTTTTAGGGATTTTTCTACCTAATATTTCCTTATTTTCTAGCGAGGGTTTGAGAGGGAAAAGGATTCTTATGTAAAGACTTATGTACCCTTACTTGGAGCCCAAGGTTAAGGGTCTATTTAAGGGACCCTAGCCTCTTGTATGAGGAGAATTTTTTGATGAATGAAAACCTTGAGTTCTTCTATTGAGTGGTGTGATACCCTGCTGTGTGCATAAAGGGGTTTGTGAGAGTTCTTCTTCCCGGTGTTTGCAATCATCTTCCTGCTGCCAACAAACCCTCCAGATCCCTGGACGCCCACTCCAAAAGAAGCCTTCCCTTGCTGTTTTTACTTTGTTTTCTTGTTCCTTTGTGAGATTTCTAACCCCTGACAGGTCGTTTGCAGGTCCCTGAGTTCCTACGAATCCAACGACTCCAGCCAAGCCTCAATCGGATCACCGAGCAGAAAGCCGGGTATCCGCGGGTCTTTGGCTCGGTTTTCTAGGCCGCATCCGTCGAGGAACGAGAGACCCCTTCGCTGCGATCTTACAGACGTTATCAGGTACACCCCTCTACCTCCAGTAGTTTTATTGTAGGAGAACTTGCCCTAACCGAGGCTTCTCAGCCCGGCGGTCCTTCTTTGCTACTTTTCTAGGTCCTAATCTGCATGCTGATCTTCAAAAATTCATACAAAATTCCCTACAAATAATTTTGATCTGAACTTTGGGAATTAATCACCTAACTCAACATGTAAAACATACAAAAAAAATTGCATGCATATTAGTTCCCCATCAATTTTTGATTTGGGAAATTCATGCTGGAGGTCTAGCTGGCCATTTCGGAAAAGACAAGACCACCCTGGCTATTGAAGACCACTCTTTCTGGCCTAGCTTGAAAAGAGATGTAGCACACATTGTGGCTAGGTGTCGGACCTGTGCTGTTGCCAAATAGCGAAAACAGAACACCGGCCTTTATACCCCACTCCCTGTCCCAGATCGCCCTTGGCAAGATGTGAGCATGGACTTTGTGTTAGGTTTGCCTAAGACCCAGAGGAGGCATGACTCTATCTGTGTTGTAGTCGACCGATTTTCTAAGATGGCCCATTTCTTGCCTTGTTCCCAAACATTTGATGCGTCTAAGGTAGCCACCTTATTCTTTAATGAGATAGTTCGACTCCATGGCCTACCTAAGACAATTATTTCAGATAGGGATGTCCGGTTCACCAGCTATTTCTGGAAAACCCTTTGGCATAAGTCAGGGACAAAACTTAAGTTTTCAACTGCCTATCATTCCCAAACTGATGGCCAAACCGAAGTAGTGAACCGTAGTTTAGGCAATCTATTAAGGTGTCTTGTTGGTGAAAACATTAGGAACTGGGATTTGTACTTACCTAGGACTGAATTTGCATACAATGACTCGATCAATAGGTCTACAGGTAAGAGTCCATTTGAAATTGTGCATGGTTACAAACCTCACACACCTCTTGACCTAGCTCCTTTACTAGTCCACACACGAGTCTCAGAGTCTGCTGAAGTTTTTGCACAGCATATAAAAGACTTGCATAAAGAAATTCATGCCAAATAAATTTAAGTAATGAAACTTATAAGAAGTTGGCTGATTCTCAAAGGCGAGTCAAAACTTTTGTTGAGGGAGACTATGTAATGATTAGGTTAAGGCCTGAATGGTTTTCTCTTGGAACCGTTAGAAAGTTACATGCTAGAGGAGCTGGACCATTTAGAGTGGTGAAGAGAGTAGGATCCAATGCCTACGTGCTCGAGTTGCCTTCAGAACTAGGCATTAGCTCCACTTTCAACATTACAGACCTAGTAGAGTATAGAGAGCCAGCTGTGATTCCCAGTGAGCCTTTTGAGCCTAATCCTACTCTTGAGAGTGAACCCAACCCTGTGTGTCCACCAACAAACTGGCCTGTGAGGAAAGAGCAGATTGAAAAGATCCTGGATGATCAGGTTATCTCTACTCGTAATCGAGGATACCAAAGATACCTGGTCCGCTGGCAAGGAAGGCCAGATTCTGATGACTCTTGGATCTCCGGAGAAGAATTACAAGAATTGGACCCAGACCTCTTGGAGAGATACCAGAGCCAACTTGATCCATACTTGACAATGTCGAGTTCCTCCCACCCCGGGAGAATTGGTGCGGGAACCGAACTCAAAAGAAGACTTCAGGGCTCCATCTAGATCTCTGATTGACCTTGCCCGAAGAATTAGGGTTTTCTGGTTTTGTAATAAGGGTTGACTTGGTCAACTCAAATTTAGTTGAGTCTGTATTTCCATGCAATTTAAATTTTGTTGAGTCATGTTGACTCAGTTCAAGTCCTAGTAGTGGTCTAGGTCTTCTCCTGGGTGCCACATTTTCTCCCAAGCCCAAGCAAGTGGGCGCCACACTCCCAGCCACACGCCAGAGTCCAGGAGGCACCACATCTCCATCCCAGTGTCTTGGTCCCCACACCCAAGGGAGCAAGAATTTTTCTTGAAGCCAAAATCAAGGAGGCGCCCCATATGTACCTTAAAAGGCCAAGCTAAAGGAGGAAAGAGGCATTTCTTGGGGAGCACTTCAAGGGGGCGCCCAATCCATGCCTAAAAAGCCCAAAGCAAAGTTGGGAAGAGCCATGACTTGGGGAGAAAGAAAAGGAGGTGTCCAAAAGAGTTGAGCCATGGAAGGAAGAAAATTTTTCTTGAAAAGCAAGGCTAGGAGGCGCCACCTACTTACCATTTGGAGCTTTCAATCAACATTTATGGAACCTCTTGGCCGGCCATATGGGAAGGAATTGATTCTATAAACCTAATTTGAAGATCCATCCTATTAGTCCCATATGGGAAGATGTAAAACCTTGACCTCTTGTAAAGTCCTATAAAATAAACCCCTCTTGTAAGTTTTGAAAACAACTGATGAATGAATTCAATTTATGTGTGAGCAAACTTTGTGTTTCTCTCTTCCGCACTTGTATTCAGGTGTTGAGCTCCGTGAGGGAGTAAATCCGGGTTCCCCAGGAACCTTGAGGAGGTGTGAGATCTCCAATCCCAAAACCCTAGGTTAGCCACTTCCATTCCAAACCCTAGCCGCCCTTCATCCTCTTCATTCCACCAAACCCTAGCCTACCCCATCTCTCACGGCCCCTCTCTCCAAGTAGAGGCTGACCACCAGCATCCAGATCTAGTTCGGCTACTTTGAAGACAGAGCAAATCCCGGAGGAAGTCAGATCAGCATTCTAGGAGAATCAGGATTTCAGCAACATCAGCTTTCAAGTTCTTCTATCTGGTAAATCCTTCCTTGAGTATCTGGTTTCATAACTTGTTCTTCTTCTTTCCCAGATCTTGAGTTCAGAAGAAGCCAACTCTGCCAAAGGGCCAGTATTGGAGGATCCATTGCGAAGATACCTGAATCCGGGGATCCAACAATCTGCTCAAGAGAGTCCTTCCACTAAACTCTGTGAAGATCACTGCCTGGTCTGTAACCCTTCTCTTCTCTTTACTTCTGTCCTGTTGAAAGTTCAGAGCGAAACCCTAGGTCTGGGAGTTTCTCAACCCCAGCGATTCTTTACTTTTGAACTACTTTGATAACCTAGTTTCTTTAAATTATGCTTTCAGTTATTATATAGTTTCTTTCAATTTAGTTTAACTTTCCTTTGAGTCAAAGCCGACTTCTGAAAATATATATAAAAAAAGAATTAGTCTTAATTTACTTCCGCATTGCATCATCTTTTTCGTTCTGCATCAATCTGTTTGAAAACTAGAATCAGAGTACGCTTATAGTTTAAGATCAGAACCTCCGTATATTAGAAAAATATCTGGTGGGGACACCTGTGGCACCAGAATAAGATAGAGGCTTTTCAACCCTCTGTAAATTGATCAATAATTTATGAGTCCATCTGTAATAAGGGCTTAGCTCATCTGAGTCCATTTTAGTTGTTATTTGAGTATTTGAGGTTTTATTTCAGTTCTGTACTAGTCAGCTCATGTTAAGCTAGTTCAGTCCAATGCTAGTCAGCTCATGTTGAGCTAATTTTATTTTTTTTTTGAGTCCTATCCAAGCATACTGAAGACTCAAGACCATATCATACAAGTAAAGATCAAGTCCAACCAGATTGAAGACATGGAAGTTTAGCCCAAGTCCAACCCTGCTTGAAGATTTGAAGACCCCAGGAGAAAAATCAGAAACCCTGATTCCTTGCAGATGCCCTCCAGATGCCTAGATTTCCTTCTATTTGCCAAAATATTTTCATAGACCAAGGCATCCATGATTTTAGATGTCCATCTACACCCTAGCCCAAAGAAATCAAGCCCAGGCGCCAAGCCCAAGCCCCTAAGAAGCAAGATACCAGGGAATATTCCTGCTACCTGGCTACCAGGCCACCCCAGCTTCCAAAGGCCCAATCCCATGCACCCGAGCCCCTTTGGGCCGGCCTTTTCCTGCTCCTAGAAGCCCAACACGCCCCCGTAGGTGTCCTTAGAGTGTTGGCCAAGTCAAGAAAATTTTTAGGGATTTTTCTACCTAATGTTTCCTTATTTTCTAGCTAGGGTTTGAGAGGGAAAAGGATTCTTATGTAAAGACTTATGTGCCCTTACTTGGAGCCCAAGATTAAGGGTCTATTTAAAGGACCCTAGCCTCTTGTATGAGGAGACTTTTGATATGAATTAAAACCTTGAGTTCTTCTATTGAGTTGTGTGATACCCTGCTGTGTGCATAAAGGGGTTTGTGAGAGTTCTTCTTCCCGGTGTTTGCAATCATCTTCCTGCTGCCAACAAACCCTCCAGATCCCTGGACGCCCACTCCAAAAGAAGCCTTCCCTTGCTATTTTTCCTTTGTTTTCTTGTTCCTTTGTGAATTTTCTAACCCCTGATAGGTCATTTGCAGGTCCCTGAGTTCCTACAAATCCAACGACTCTAGCCAAGCCTCAATCGGACCATCGAGCAGAAAGCCGGGTATCCGCGGGTCATTGGCCCGGTTTTCCAGGCCGCATCCATCGAGGAACGAGAGACCCCTTCGCTGCGATCTTCACAGACATTGTCAGGTACACCCCTCTACCTCCAGTAGTTTTATTGTAGGAGAACTTGCCCTAACCGAGGCTTCTCAGCCCCGGCGGTCCTTCTTTGCTACTTTTCTAGGTCCTAATCTGCATGCTGATCTTCAAAAATTCATACAAAATTCCCTACAAATAATTTTGATCTGAGATTCAGGAATTAATCACCTAACTCAACATGTAAAACATACAAAAAGAATTGCATGCATATTAGTCCCCCATCAATATCCTTAGTCCTTCTCAAGTACTTAAGAATATTTTTCACAGCTTTCCAATGATCCTCTCCTAGATCAGCTTGAAACCTACTGACTATGCCTAAAGTATATGCCATATCAGGCCTGGTACATAACATGGCATACATTATTGAGCCTACTGCTGAAGCATAGGGTATAGAACTCATTCTATTTCTCTCTTTAGGTGTCTTTGGAGACATCCTTTTAGAGAGGTGTATGCCTTGACTCATGGGTAAGTAACCTCGTTTACTCCCATCCATGATGAACCTTTTTAGTACTAAGTAAATGTACCTAGACTGGGATAAGCCTAGCATCCTATTGGATCTATCTCTATAGATTTTAATACCAAGTATGTAGGATGCTTCTCCCAAGTCTTTCATGGAAAACTTACTAGATAGCCAAATTTTGACTGATTGTAACATTGGGATATCATTCCCAATGATAAGTATGTCATCTACACACAGAACCAGGAAAACTATGGTACTCCCACTAGACTTTTTATATACACAAGGCTCATCCACATTTTTGATGAAACCAAACTCTTTGATTGTTACATCAAAATGGATGTTCCAACTCCTTGAAGCTTGTTTCAATCCATAAATGGATTTCTTAAGCTTACACACCTGATTGGTTTGTCTCTTGAGACAAAACCTTCTGGCTGTGACATGTAAACTTCCTCCTCAAGGAAACCATTGAGGAAGGCTATTTTTACATCCATCTGTCAGATCTCATAATCATGGTATGCTGCTATAGCAAGCATGATCCGAATAGATTTGAGCATGGCAACAGGGGAGAATGTTTCATCATAATCAATACCATGTTTTTGTCTGAAACCTTTAGCCACTAATCTGGCTTTATAGGTTTCGACTTGGCCATCTGCTTCAATCTTTTTCTTATAGACCCATTTGCACCCAATAGGGTTAACACCCTCTGGTGCATCAACCAAAGTCCATACTTGGTTGACATATATAGAGTCCATTTCAGAATTCATGTCATCTTGCCATTTGTCTGAGTCCCTACTCATAACAGCTTCCGTATAAGTCAGAGGTTCATCATTTTGAATGATTTGGGCTTCATTATTCTTAATAATGAACCCATATCTCTCAGGTGCTTGTCTCACTCTATTAGACTTATGGAGAGGAGTTGTGTGTTCTGGTTCTACCCTAACTATGTATTCTATTGGTTGAGATGTGTCTATTTGTTTATTTTGAACTTCTTCAAGTTCAATATTTCTCCCACTGCCCTTTTGTAGGATAAATTCTTTCTCCATAAAAGTGGCGTGCCTACTGACAAATACCTTTTGTTCAGCAGGGTTGTAAAATAGATATCCTATACTATCTCTTGGATATCCAATAAATAGACACTTATCTGCTCTAGCATCTAGCTTATGTCCAAAATTTCTTTTGACATATGCTGGACATCCCCATATCTTAAGATACTTAAGATTGGGTTTCTTTCCTCTCCATATTTCATAAGGAGTGCTAGAGATAGACTTAGATGGTACTCGGTTCAAAATGTAAGCTGCGGTTTCCAGGGCATAACCCCAAAAAGAAATAGGTAGATTTGTGAAACACATCATGGATCGTACCATATCCAATAGAGTACGATTCCTCCTTTCAGCTACACCATTTAATTGAGGTGTATAAGAAGGAGTCCATTCAGAGAGAACCCCTTTATCTTTAAGATAGTCAAGAAATTCCATAGATAAGTATTCACCCCCTCGATCTGATCGAAGAATTTTAATACTTTTTCCTGTTTATTTCTCAACCATACTTTGATATTCTTTGAATTTATCAAAGGCTTCAGATTTATGTTTCATAAGATACACATATCCGAACCTTGATAAATCATCAGTGAATGTTATAAAATAAGAGTATCCTCCTTTAGCATGAGTTGTCATAGGACCACATACATCTGTATGTACTAGTCCCAGAAACTCATTTGTCCTTTCTCTATGTCCACTAAATGAAGTCTTGGTCATTTTTTCCATAAGACATGATTCACAAGTTCCTAATGATTCATAATCATAAGGATCAAAGAATTTTTCTTTGTATAACTTGTTAATTCTTGTCTCACTAATATGACCAAGTCGACAATGCCAAAGTAAAGTATGATTTATTTCATCTCTTTTTTGTTTCTTATCAATGTGAAGAATTTTGTCATTCTGAGATAAAGTCAATAAACCATTATTGAAAATGCCAAAACAAATAATTTCATTAGAAAAAAGAATCGAGCAACCATTGCTTGTTACATTTAGTACATACCCTTATTTTAACAACAAGGGTATAGATACAATGTTTTTAATGATCTTAGGCATATAATAACAGTCTTTTAGCTCTGAGATCTTTCCAGAAGGTAGCTTCAATATATAAGTCCCTACAGCTTCTTCTTGGATAGAATCTCCTCCAGCACCGTAGAGCTCGAAGTCTCCTTCCTTCAAAACTCTAATGTTCTGCAGCCCCTGTAATGATTTGCAGATATGGTGATCACAAGCGGTATCCAATATCTAAGAGTTTGAATTAGAAGAATCTAATGACAAAATTGCATGTATCTCATACATACCTTTTGGTGCATCACTGGCACTAGTCTTCACACTTGCAAGGTAAGCCTTGCAATTCCTTTTCTAATGACCTGCTTTATCGCAGTGAAAACAGGTTGATTGTTTAAAGGCTTTCTTTCCCTTCTTCTTCTTATTGATGCCACCTTTAGGGTTCAGCCTCCTTTTTGAACCCTTTTTGCCTGCCTTCTTCTTTGAGATCCCATCTAGAAGAAAAAGAAGAGCCTTATTCTTCTTGATATGGCTCTCTGCTGTCTTGAGCATATTCAGCAGCTTAGGCAGTGATACATTCAATTTGTTCATATGATAATTTAGAACAAACTGAGAAAATGACTTTGGGAGTGACTGCAGGATCATATCCTAGTTCAACTTCCCATCCATCACAAAACCTAATTGACCTAATCGAATGATCAGATCAAAACCATTAGCACATGGTCTTGTATGGATGTTCCTTCTATCATCCTGGCATGGAACAACTGCTTAGATATCTCATATCTAGCAGTCCTACTATGTTCTCCATAAAGCTCTTTTAAGTTGAGCAATATGGATTGAGTGTCCATGCCATCATGCTGTCTCTGAAGTTCATTACTCATTAAGGCGAGCATGATGCATTTAACAGTAAGGGAGTCATTTTGCCACATCTTAAATATGGACTTTTCTTCCTCAGTAGCATCTTCCCCTAATGGCTCTAAATTAGGGGTGTCAAGAACGTAGGAAAATTTCTCTTAACTGAGTACAATTTTTAAGTTCCTCAACCAGTCCACATAATTGGGACCAATCAATTTATTGGTATCAAGTATACAACGTAATGATAGTGAAGAAGCCATTTATATCTACATAAATAAAGAACATTACATAAGCAAATAACCAATGTTTGACAAAACATAATTAAATTAGGACTTTAATTTAATTATGCCTCCCACTATTTTATCGAACATCATAGCCCTCCCCTATGATAATCGAGAAACCCTAATTGGTTTTCTTAGTGGGATTGAGACCCTAATTCCTTATAAAAGATCTTGTGTTTACACAACAAACCTTTTACAAGTTCAAAGGTAGAAAAACTCTTTCCAACTGCATCTTATACAATTCTCAACAAAAACTAGCCTCTAAAACGTTAATAGTCTTGTGTTAGCACAACAAACCATAATGCTTTAGTTAAGTTGACCCTTCATTATCATACAGTCATATTTGTATATATATGCCCTTGTGTTAGCACAACAAAGCATTATATCAAATATGCTGTAAGCATCTAAATGCACTAAACCATAACTATGTTAGTCCCCATAATAGGTTTTGTGTTAGCACAAACAAACCTAAAATGGATCATGACACAATTATGACTTAGCATGAAGGAAGGCCTAATGTAGTGAACATTACACTAAGCATATCAATCAAGAATTAAGTTAATAAAATCAGCCAGGTATGTGGGAGAGTAGTGGGAGTCCCCCTGTTGCTATCCTAGTCACCAATAAATTGGCCAGGTCAGACAACAGAACCAATTAAAAACCACATCCTCTTTACCAATCATGAACAACCTATCCTAGACACCGAATGATCAACTAATCATTGATTTTTTCTTTTGGTATATGACACTACAACTTAATATTATTTTATTAGAGGGGCAATTCAAACAGAAGCACATTCTAATATTACCATTCAATCAACCATGCATCATATATTATTTTATAATATGCCAAGTGTGTCATCATACTAGGACAACCATCTACCACATAATGGATCCACCATTATGCCAGGGCAACCTTATTTCAGTATGATGACTAGAAAGCTAAACATATCTCTATATCGGTTAAGGTTTAAGTGAAAACCCTAACCAGTGACATACATATATGCATAAACATATCAATCATATGTAACTTTAAACTTTTGTAGAGTCCTATAAAATTGGGCAACTTCAAATTTTGTAGAGTCCTACAAAAATGGGCAACCTCTAGAGTCCTACAAAATTGGGCAGCTTCAATTTTGTAGAGTCCTTCCAAAATGGGCAACCTCAAGAGTCCTACAAAATTGGGCAACTTCAATTTTGTAGAGTCCTAATAACGTGGCTCTGATACCTCTGATGGGTTCGATTACTAGGATGGAAGCATGGATTTCAAAATATTATGAAATCATAACCTAACCCTTAATCCCAAGAAAACCTTACTAAGAACATAAATCATAAAAAATATAAATTAGGGTTTAAACACCAACCTCGATCGCAAAAATCCAATTCGATGTAGAAACCTTAAACTAGTCTTTCTGATCTGCTCACCAGGCGCCCAAGTGTTCGCCCTCCAACGGTGATCCACACAGGGCTTTGATAAAGACAAATGCACCGCTTCAAAATCGATTCCTTCAATTAGACCTCTAAGGCCTAATTTAATTCAAGCAGAAACTCCTCTTATTTGGACTGATATTCCTCTTATCAACCTTTCTTTCCTCCTCTTTCTTCCTCTTTCCAACGCCTGTAAGATCACTCAAATAGGACTCTCCTAACAAAAGTTAAGGGTTTGTCTTAATTTGACTAGAGATCTTTTAGGACAAAGAAAGAGAATGCATGAAAGAAATGTTTTTCAGAATAAAAAGTCCGAACACCATTCCCCGGGCACCCATCTCCTTAAATAGCAATTTGAGGGATGCTTTAAGACATCCCATCCATGCCATAAGACATGTCCTTTCCAATAGAACGTGTCCCTTATCCAGACAACACTTCTCCTCGTTCAAAACTTAAGAGAATTAAAACAGAAGGACTCTTCGGATAAAAAAAACTTTATGAAGAGTCGCTTCCTTTTATTTTTGTTGCACGAATATCCTTGCATCATGGCCACCCATCAGCCATCAAATGGCCACCTTTATCCATGCCAAATGCCATATGGTGTGAAACACCAAGGGGCGTGAAGGAAGAGTCCACGCCCCTTGTCTTTCTTGCTTTGACGGGTCATAGGAAATGGCGCATGAAAAATATCAAAGACTTATCTACAAGGTGCAGCAAGGATGATGGTTTATCTGGTCCTCTACTATGTTTCGACAGCAGAAGGACTCTTCTAATATGGCGCCTCTTCATAAAATTTTTTAACGTAACTATTACGTAGAAATAGTTTGACCCAATCAAACCTTTAGGCGCTTAATTTAGGATAGAGTCCAATATGAATTAAACCAGCCATATGGCTGATTTAAAAAGTCCAATCCCTTGGTTAACTAGCCAAGGGTTAGCCCAACACATGAGCCTAAATTGATTTAGCCTTAATTAGACCAAATCAGCCCAAATCGGAACCCGATTCGAACCTAATTCGAATCAAGGTGCAATGGTTTGCAACATGTGCTAGCATCTTCATCTTGCAAACATAGTTTAATCTAATTAAACCCTTAATCAATTCCCTTTGTGTGTGACCCATTGGGTTCCACATCTAGCCAGCAGTGGGTTGGGTGCGATTTGACCTAATTTGATTTAGGCTTTAACCTAGCCGATTTAGGTCAAATTGAGCTAACCCAATTGACAATTATTATTCCTTTTAATTCTTGATCTAATTAAACTCTTTAATTAAATCAGAAACCCACAAGGCAAGATTAATGTCTAGCAACGTATCATTCCTACCCGGAAGGTGTGGAATTTTAGTAAAAATATCAAAAATACCCTTCAGTGAAAGTTACCGTGCAATTCAATCCTTCGATCAGCTTGCACCCTGAATATGACTTGGAATGGAACCATGTCAAATCCAATATCACATTCAATTCTTTCTCAATCTAATAATGATGATTCAAATGATGAAATATTATTCATACTTCGATCAAAGTTTTCCTGAATCACCATTTGATCGAAATCAGCTGGATGCGATCTCCTCTTACTAGGTTTGATCGATTCCTTGTTCGACCTACTCACAACCTCCATATACAATTCACCATATCCAGTATCACCCTGTACATGACTCAATGTCATGAATAAGTGTGAACCAAAACATGGGTTCATGCATACAAGGCACTATGGTAGTCTCATGTCAAAGGATTACATGCACTACTCCCTCTATGAAAACCATCTATTGACAAGTAGATAAGACTCCATTAGATGTTTTCAAGTCGGATCAAATTCAGTGAACTCATTCTCTAATGAGCACCCATGTCCTTGTATTAGTGTCCTACACAAGTAATTGTAAGATCAATTACCCTCATTAATGAGCATACAAAGCATATGCTAGTCTTTCTGAAAATATTGATCCCCTACTCAATGTCCCTTTGACTAGGAATACTTAAGATTAGGATTTTTAGGTTTTAAGTCTTACTGGTATGATTTCATCATAACCCTTAAAACCATAGCCCTAGTCTATGGGATTCATCATATCATAAATCTAAGACAGCGTATGATGAAAAAGATGCCTCTTAATATATATAATTGTTAATACAAAAGTTTGGAAGTTTTCAGGATATCCCAATAAAATTACAAGTTTTAATTGGCTTGCAGGGCATAATCCTTTCATGTGCTTGGCCAGGTAGGTGTAGGTGAGTCGAGGTCCCTGAACGCCAACCTTAGACACCAATCTGGGATTGGCCAGGTAGGCGTACCAAACTCAGAAGCCCTGATTCACCAAGCCTAGACACCAAGAGCAGCAGCACACACAGAATGGACTAACGCCAAGAATAGACACTTAATCTTGACTCGACCAGTTGGAGTCCCTAAGCTCTCTAGAGCAAAATTAGTGTCTACTTTATTTTAATTAGTGCTTGGGTTCGTGATGTAGGTTAGTGATTTTTGGGCTAGGGACAGGTAATGAAATCCTGACCCTATGTCAAATTGCTACCCTTAAAATAATTTATAAGAATGATGGCAAACAAATGATCTAATGAAATGTCACTAAGTTGTATTTTTTGGATTTTGATGTTTGATAATAGAATTAAGATGATGGAAATGAAAAAAATATGACCCTAAATGCAAAGTTAAACTATATGAAAAGATTGAAGATGAGATGAGATGCTTGCTGAATTTCAGAGCAGAATGAGCTCTCAGTTAGTATTACGGCTTGTAGAAATTCTATAAGCTGCAATAAAATCTAAAAAATTTTTGAAAAATACTTCTAATTATGAAAAGTCCAGAAAAATAAAAATAATAAAAATCTGATGCTCCTATAGGCAGAAATAATCAAAATAGCAGACTATATTTGGACAGGGAAAAATGTAGAACTTGAAAGACAAAGAGATCTAATGATGCAATATTTTTTTTTGTTAAATCTATTCTTCTTATATTCCCCTTTGAAGGTCAATCATATTAGCACCCCTAAATTCCTTAGGAGATCCCCGTGGAATGGGAGGAGAGGGTCTTGAAACCCTAATTTTCTCCTAAGACCGGACAGACTGGTGAAGCACCTAATCCAGGTACTTAAGAAGAGCTAAAGTCCTAACAATGCTCTGATACCAGAAATGATGGGGGACTAACTAAATGCAAGATGAAATGAATGTAGGTGATTTGTTATTTTTGTGATTTTTAGGTTTTAATGACTTTCTTGAGGATTCTCGAAAAACAAGACAAAAGCAGATCTAGGGATTCAATAAAGATAAGACTACAAGCATGTAGATTAGCCCCTAAATAAGGATAAAAAAGAGGACCCCAGGATTGAGAAACCCCATAGGACTTAGCTCTCAGAACAATATTGACTTAGGAGTTTATGGAGGCAAACCTCAAAGATCTGAAGTGCTCGATGCCGAGATCACTCACTCTAGTGGATGCGGCCTGGATGATCGAGCCTTCCACCCCGTGGATGCATCGGCTTGCTATCCGAAAGTCTCGATGGCAAGGGCAACCGACTCCGTGCTCGTGTCACCTGGAGGACCTATGAGAATTCAAGGAGAGTTAAGATTTGATCAAAGAGAAAGCAAATAGAAGAAGGGGTGAAAGTTGAAGTGGTGATGGTGGAGTTCTTCTTGGTAGGTGCCCGGTTGGTTGATCCCAATGGAACCTGACTCGAAGTCGGAGGATGGAGTTGCGGAAGAGATGATAACTTGAGGCCTCACACCTCTCGACACCCTAAGGCGAAGGCGCTCCCTCATAGAGATCCACATTCTTAGTGAACGAAGGCAACTAAAGAGAAAACAGGATCTCAAGAAACTTGTGATTTTTCATTCAATAGCAATTACCCATACAATGGAGGGGTAAGGTCCTTTTTATAGGCACCTTAAGACCCCATTTGAAATTAAAATGAAAACTACAAGCCCTCTTTGGAGAGGCGCCAAAAAATTTCAAAAAAAAATCAAATTTCTCTCATTTGGCCAACCTTCACTTGGATTTGATTGTGCATAGCTTGATAATGGGCTTGGAAGAAGGAATTTATCTCCCTTGGACTTGGAAAGTTGACCTTCAATTTTGGGAAGAAGGCATGATGCAAGGCTTGTGTCTCCCTCTTTCCTTGGTTGCTGACCCTTTTTTTGAGAGAAGCTTGAAATGAGGCTTGGATCAAGGCCTTTGTCTTCAACCTTTCCTTGGTTAACCAAGACTCCTTTAGTAAGTTGCTTGATGGAGGGAGGAAAAGGAGGAAAGAATATTTGATGTGTCACCATTTGGCAAGATGAGGTGGCGCCACATGGGATGGTGAAGTGGCACCCTAGGGTTGAAATGTTGACCTTCAAGGCTTGGCCCAATAGTAGTTGAGCTGAACTCAAAGACCACTCCGGCTTGGACCCAGACTCGGACTGGACTCAATACAGGACTAGACTCAATACAGGACACAACTTGACCAAATTGGTCAATGTACAGGACTAAACAAAAATAATTGAAACTAAATTCTACAATGCTTAGGCTTAAAGCCTTATTACAGGACTTGAAAAATTGGAACCCTAATTGGACATCCACAGAGGGTTGAGAAGTCTTTGTCGGATTCTAGTGCCCACACCAGTTTTTGATCGAACTACTATCCGATGCATTATGCTAGCGGCAATGAATGATGAGTTCAGTCGCAAGTTCGAGGAAGCCTACTAGAAGAGATTCTTCAAAAGTTGAAGGAATCTTTCAGCACGTCGGACGATATAGAGTGGTACAAAGTATCTTGTGCCATCTACAACACCAAGATGCCGAATGGTAGTTCTATCGCTGATCATATAATGCACATGATCGAGCTGATAGAAAAGTTGGGGAAGCTTGGATGTCCCTTGCATGAGCAGCTCGGCAAGGATGCAATTTTGAATTCTCTACCCTCCTCCTATCTTGACTTTCTTGACCATTATAGAATGAACAAGCCTGCAGTCAATTACCATGGTTTGATGGGATTACTGCAGACTTTCGAGAAAGACCACCAACTGAATAAGGGGGTGGTGAATTTAGTGGAAGGTTCAAGAGGTCGTCGTCCCTTTAAGAAAGGGAAGAATAAAAAGGGAAAGAAGGTGCTGAATGCTCCTGGCCAGAGTCAGACCAGGAAAGTTAAAGCTGACCAATCTACTACAGAGTGCTTCCACTACAAGAAGTGGGGACACTGGAAGAGGAACTGTCCTCTTTACCAAGCATCCCTAGATCCGAACATGCCAAGGAAGGGAGAGCAGTAGAATGCTGGATAAGGTATTTATATGATAAAACCTTGTAATTTCTCTATTTGTGATATTGCTAACTGGGTATTGGATACTGGTAGTCCTATTCATGTCTGTAATTCGTTACAGGGACTGTAGATTAGCAGAAGATTCGAGGATGGGAAACAGTTTTTGAGCATTGGGAATGAAAATCGTGTTCCAGTACTGGTGATCGAAGTTCTGAGTCTTGTCTTGAGTCTTGTAGTGTCGAGTTAGTCGACTGTCATTACTGTCCTAGTTTTATTATGTGCATAATCTCTGTAGGCCTTTTAGCCAATTATGGTTTTGAACTATCAATAAAAGAAGATCTTTGCCAAGTTATTTTGAATAACTCTATGATAATGAAAGCTAAGTTAAATAATGGCATTTATGTACTGTCATGGCTTGTTAGTGTAATGTACACATCTAGCAAACGCCTAAGGTTAGAAAATATTAGTGATCTGTATCTTTGGCATTGTAGGCTAGTTTATGTTAACCAGAATAGGATAAACAAGATGCGAGGAGAAGGCCTCCTCAATGTCAGTGATTCTGAATCACTGCCTACTTGTGAATCCTGTTTACTTGGTAAAATGACCAAGTCACCTTTTACCGGAAAAGGTGAATGAGCTATAGAACTTCTGAGACTCATACATATTGATGTATGTGGACCAATGACAATTAGTGCCAGAGGTGGATACAGATATTTCATTATGTTTACAGACGATCTTTCAAGATTTGGTTGTCTTTTTGATGAGACAAAAATCTGAGTCGTTTGAAATGTTCAAACGATATCATAATAAAGTAGAGAAATAAACTAGAAAAAGTATTAAAACCCTTCAATCTGATCGAGGCGGTGAAAACCTATCTATGAGTTTTTGACATATCTTGAGGAGAATGGGATTCTCTCTCAGTGGACTCCTCCAGGAATACCACAGTTGAATGGTGTGTCCGAAAGGAGGAATCAAATCCTGTTGGACATGGTTCGATCCATGATGGGCTTTACAACTCTGCTTCTATCCTCTTGGGGATATGCACTTGAGATAGCTTGTCACTTGTTAAATAATGTTCCGAGTAAGTTTGTTGTCTCCACTCCAAATGAGATGTGGACTAGACATACACCCTCAATCTCACACCTTCGGGTTTGGGGTTGTCTGGCTTATGTAAAGCATTTAGACTTAGATAAACTTGGTCCTAGGTCTGATCGGTGCCTGTTTATTGGTTATCCTAAAGAAACCAAAGGATATTTCTTCTACTTGGAGGATGAACAGAAAGTGTTCGTCACTATAGGACTTTCTTTTTGGAAAAGGAGTTCCTTGGAGAAGCGACTGTAGCCTCTAAGATTGAACTTGGTGAAGTTCAGCTAGTAGAAGAACTTGCACACTCTAAGGACATCATAGAACCTGCTATGATTGGATCACATGCAGAACCCATTATTAGGAGATCCGGTAGAGTACCGCGTCAGCTAGACAGATACTACGGTTTCTTGATTTGGGATGGCAATCCCATTGAGCTCGATGAGAACAATGAGGATATGATCACCTATATGGATGCACTTCAGAGATCTGACTCTAAGGCATGGCTTAGAGCCATGCGATCCGAAATGGAGTCCATGGAGATCAACAATGTATGGACATTGGTTGATCTGCTTGAAGGGATTAAACCCATCGGATGCAAGTGGATCATCAAGAGGAAAAGGGGCGCAGATGGAAAGGTGGAGACCTATAAAACCCGTTTGGTTGCCAAGGGGTATCGTCAGCGATATGGTTTCGACTATGATGAGACTTTCTCCCCTGTGGCAATGCTCAAGTCCATTCGAATCATGCTTGCTTTAGCAACATATTTTGATTATGAGATATGGCAGATGGATGTCCGAACCGCTTTCCTAAATGGGGAGCTGGAAGAGGAGGTGTATATGATACAGCCTGAAGGGTTCACATCCTCAAATGAGTCAAAAGTATGCAAGTTGTAGAGGTCCATTTATGGACTCAAGCAAGCATCTCGAAGTTGGAACTTACAGTTTGATAGGTGTATCAAATCGTATGGCTTCGTTAGGAACGGAGAAGAACCGTGCATCTATAAGTGGGTTAATAGTTCTGTGGTTGTATTCCTGGTACTATATGTTGATGACATTCTCTTAATCGGGAATGACGTCATAGCATTACAAGGAATAAATGTCTGGTTGTCATCTCAGTTCTCCATGAAGGACTTAGGTGAAGCTTCTTACATACCGGGTATGAAGATCTATAGATATAGATCTAAGAGGCTTCTGGGATTGTTCCAGTTTACGTACATTGATACCATGCTGAAACGGTTCAGCATGGAAAATTCCAAGAAAGGCTATCTTCCGATAGGTTCTGGAATTACTCTTTCCAAGAAGGATTGTGCGACAACTCCTGAGAAAAGAGGCACATGAGTAGAGTACCTTATGCTTCTGCAGTAGGCTCTATCATGTATGCTATGATATGTACTAGACTAGACGTGGCATACTCACTAGGAGTAGTGAGCAGATACCAGTCTGACCCAAGTGAGGCACATTGGAAGGTGGTTAAGTCCATCCTGAAGTATTTGAGAAATACTAAAGACCAATGGCTAATTTATAGAAAATTTGACTTGAAACTTGTAGGGTATACTGACTCAAGTTTTTAGTCAGATAGAGATGATAGCAAGAGTGTGTCAGGGTTTATATTTACCTTGAATGGAGAAGCGATTTGCTGGAAAAGTTCCAAGCAGGCGATAGTTGCAGACTTGGTATGCGAGGCAGAATACCTTGCAGTATCAGATGTAGCGAAGGAAGCTGTATGGTTGCAAAAGTTCCATGGAGAGCTAGGGGTGGCATCTTTCCTAGATGGTTCTGTTCCAGTGTACTGTGATAGCACTAGAGCCATTGCTCAAGCTAAGGAGCCAAAAGCTCATCACCGCACCAAGCACATTCTGCGGTGCTACCACCTCGTACAAGAGATCATAAAATGAGGCGACATCAATCTTATGAAGATTGAGGGAAAGGAAAATCTGGCCAATATTTTTACTAAAGCCCTCAGAATAAAAGAGTTCAACTTTTGTAAAAGGAAATGGGTATTAGATACTATTCTGATTGGCTTTAGTACAAGTGGGAGTTCTTGGAAATTGTGTCCCAAAGCCAATCGCCTAGGTTGTAGACAGTTGAACTGAGTATTGTACTCATTATATAAATTAATAAATATTATTTTAGTAGCTCATCACATTCTGACATTTTCCTATAATGAACTCTTTTCATGTGATGATGTCCTTAGGACAACTTTAACTTCGATATAAAGAGGATATATTGAGTGATCCTTAAACCAGGTTCACAACCAAAGGATACATTGTACTGGATGGCAATGTATCAAGTATAGGTTGTTATGGTTCACATCGTTTGGTTGTCCTCTTGACCAAAGGAGTGTGGTGATATTGATGTGATCTGCAAGTGGGATATATGATATCTCATTGAACGTGACTCCGTATAGCCCCTTTTTGCCAAAGGGATACTCACGATTGGATATGGGTATATGTGTCTCTCCGACCTGAGGTCATCATGGTAGCTAGCAAGCAACTCCCTGTGCTTTAGTGCCGGACTACCCGGATTTCTAATCCGGTGATGGAAGGTTTCTGCGTACAGGCAAGTACTTATGGAGCAGTGGTGGACCAAGATGGAATTGACCTATCCAAATAGTTTGGATTGAATGTCTCGCAGTGTCTCAATTTAGCAAATCCTCGACCGGGATAGTCCTAGTGAGGAGTCATTGGACTTGCGAGGTTAAGACATGTTGTGGATTGACTCGGCTAGGGTTGGTAGTCTAACCCTAGGTCATCCTGAGCATTGGAGGTCAAAGGGATGAATTATACGATAACCATATGCCAGAGGTTCGATTGATTGCTCTCGCATCTTCAACCTATCCGGACGCTAGGACCCATTGCTGGATGGTATCTTGTGCTGGTGCTGGAATTGTTCCAGTGCTACCGCCGAGGTTCAAACCTATGAGGTCATACGCCACAGAGGATTGCTCCCTAATCCAGGTGCCGATTTATGATTAGGAATCATTTCGGTAATGGTTTGATTGAGAACATTGGATTGACCTGATTTTGGGTCGATCAGAATTTGTTCGGGTCTACCAGGAATTGTTTCTGGTTAATCGGGACTTGACCAAGCCATTTATAAATTAGGTTTTGATCTAATTTTATTGTGAACCAGTTTAGAACTGGTTTGGGATTTTTTGAACCGGTTGTGAACCATTTTGAACCAATCCACTCGGTGTTCAATGGCTTGGACGAACAGGGGATTCAAGGCATTTCTTCATCTCCCATTACATTCATTTTTTTGCTGGATTTAAACCTCCACGTTAAGGCCTTCATTGCTTGGTTAAAAATGAATTCAATTCGTTCTTTAACCTGGTGGCTTCTCACATTCCCAGATCGTCTCCTAGGCTCCAAATAAATCACTGGTTTCGTTGTTTTCTTGCTTGATATATATAATTTCTAGGCGCTGAAAATTGGGTGAGAGGGTTCTTGTTTAGAGACCTTTCCATCGAGACCTTTCCATCATCCTTTGAATTCGGAGTTCTTTGGGCCTGGGTTTTGTTGAAAGATTGGGAGAGATAGAGTTCCTCAATCCCTTGTTTTATTGGTGCTCATTTGGTGGAAGACTGCTGTTTTGGAGAAAACAAAAATAGAACAGAGTGTTCTATTCTAGTTCTTCCCTCTCATCGTTTAAGGTATTCCAGCGACTAGCATCGTGCGAGAAGCCAGATCAGAGGAAGCCCAAGCATGTCTCCCTCTAGAGGGTGTTCCCTAGAGCACCTAAGAGCCAGATCAACCTACCAAAGCTGCTGTTTTTTGGTTTACTCTATTTTGGTTGCAGGTTTGCTGTACTTGGAAGAGAGGAAGAGATAAAGGACTTCAACGTTGGAAGATCGATGCAAATCCCTCTCCATTGAAGCAAGAGTTTGCCTTGCTGTTGGTGAAGGAGAAGAGACTAAGGATTTGCTGTCTTGATTTGGGATTTGTTGCTGTTGAAGAGAGGAAGAAAACAACGTTCCAAAAGCTTGCTGGAAGAAGAAGATAGGAATAAACTTATTCCTGGTATTCCAGCAATTCCAGAGTTATCCCTGGGTTATTCCAAGCATGAATAAGGTAATGTTTCTGTTTTTTATTTTCATGCATATCTAGATCTAGGTTTATAAATTTATTTATAAATATTATATGCCATTTCATGCCTTGTTTTATGCCTGTACATGCATCTTGAATATGTTAGATCCTGTGCGTAGCAGGTTTTTCCGCTATTATTTTAAAATAGTTTTAAAATACATACATGTTTCCCGTGCTGTTGCATGCTTAGTATAAGCACTCGCAACACCGCTTTTCTTACACTTCCCTGTTCCACAAAGCTCTCGGTTCCTTATTTTTTTTATTTGGGCCGTGTTTTGTTTTGGGCCATATGTTTTTGGTTTGGGCTCACCTGAGCCGTTGAATTTGGTTTGGACCGACCTAATCCCTTTTGTCTTGGTTTGGGCTGATCTAACCCGTTGTGTTTCAGTTTTGGCTAATCTAATCCATGATTAAATCTTGTAGGGCCTTTTCGGTACCGAGCCTTTAAAGGGATCCTAGCCGTCAACCAATTCTCCTGATGCCGTTCGTTGGATGGCTGATCGTTGATCATCCAGGCCACATCTTCTGAGGATAAGCGAACTTATCACACAGGGAGTATTATTATTATCATAGGGTATTATTTTTCCTTCCCTGCTTTAGATATAAAACTTTGAAATGTGTGCATGTCCTTGATCAGGGGTTTCTCAATCTCTGAGTCCTGGTTCTTTCACATTTTATTGAGCCTAGCATGAGGGAATGCATGATTTAAAATTTACCCTATTTGAATGTTCCTCTAAATCTGTATTTAATATAAGCATCAGTATTCGTATGGATTTTTAGGATAATTTTGTGCATATCGTCCCCCATCACCCTTCTTTTCAGTATCATAGCACAATTAGGACATGCATTTTGTTTAGCTCACTCACTATTTTTCTACAGCATTATTGTTAGCTAAAATTTTGTTCATATTAGTTCTTTTGCTTTGCTTAGTTCTATCTCATTTCTTTATTTCAGTTGTTTAATTGCAAGCATACAATATATATATATATATCCGTGTTTCATTTCTATGTTTTTTAGTTTGCATTAGGATCATGGAATGTGCATTTCATATTTTGTATTAAGCTACTTAAGGGCGGCAATATCATAATATAAGGGAAGGACTTCATTACCTTTCCTTAGCCCAAAACAACCACCCTGCATTTCGGACCCAAGCTTTTAATTAAAATCTAGTAGAAATGTACTTTTGCTCTAGAGAGCTTAGGGACACCAACTGGTCGAGTCAAGACTAAGTGTCTATTCATGGCGTCAGCCAATTCTGTGTGTGCTACTACTGTTGGTGTCTAGGCTTGGTGATTCAGGGCTAGTGAGTTGGTCCACCTACCTGGCCAATCCCGGATTGGTATCTAAGGTTGGCGTTCAGGGACCTACACTCCCCTACACCTACTTGGCCATGAACAGGGTTACTACAGACTGGTTTGTCACCTTGACTTAGGTAACTAGTTGAGATTCTAGGTCTAGTAGATCGTAGACGATTTTGCATGCTTGACTCATGCCCATTAGAGCAAGAACCTCATATCAGCTTGAGTCATCCATGGACAACCCGCAAGAAGCCCTGTTAAAGACCATGTCAGAACACTTTGCCCAATTGACCACTCATATAGACAATAGGCTAAACCAATTTGAGGCAAGACTTGATTCCATGGAGAGATCCCCTAGACCCCCGTTTCAGCATGAACCTGAGACCCCGTTTTCTCCACTGACCAACCCTAGGAGAGACAGAAACTTTGATCCCTTTGAGGCACCCAATCCTAGGAGAGTTCAGCAGCCTGATCCATTCCGAGACCCAAACCCTATAAGGCCCAACCAGGATTTCATTGACTAAGAAGAAAGAGCCTTCAGGAGTATCAGACTAGAAGCACCCACCTTTGACGGTACCCTTGACAATAAGGTATACCTAGACTGGGAAAAAGAGATGGACCAGTACTTTGAGTGGTACGAGATGATTGAAGGTAGGAAATTCAAGTTTGCCAAGCTTAGGTTGATCCGTCAAGCTAAGATGTATTGGGATAACATGGAAAGATTAATTAGACAAAGAGGATAGGAACCCATAGCCAACTGGGGTGATTTGAAAGCCAAGCTTAAGGAGAAATACATTCCTGTGTCATACCATCAGTGACTATTAGACCAATGGCATTGACTGGTTCCGGAAAACAAGAGTGTCACCGAGTACATAGCTAAGTTTGATGAGCTAGCCATGAGATGTGGGATAAATGAGTCTAAGTCTGTGATCTTATCAAGGTTTAGATCTGGCCTGCATGATGATTTGAAGAGAGAGTTGTATCTGAGAGAGGTACGTGATTTAGAACAGGCCTACCAGGTAGCTAGGGACTTTGAGCAGTTTCAAACGACTCCTAGGAACCAGTACCATAGAACAACCCAGGCCTACCCGATCGACCCTACCCTCCCGTCCAAATCCGAGTCGACTTGACCAAAGTCGTCCATATCCGAGTCGACCCGACTGAAGCCGACCTGACCCGAGTCGACCCGAGCCAAGCCGACCCAGTCCAGCTCGACCCAACTTGAGCCGACCTCTAGCTGACAAAGGAAAATCTGTAGAAGCACCCAAGAAGTTTGGCACCTATTTTAGATGTCACCAACCCGGCCATTATGCTAGTGACTACCCCACTAGATCCCTTCATTTAGGTGACTTAGAAGAAGAAGGAAACCCAGGTGACACCCCTGAATGTGAAGAAGAAGTATATGAAGAAGGTTTCAACCTAACAGAAGAATATGAGGGAGATGAAGAGAGTTCTGACCCCACTGATCTTATGGGAGTTGTTAGATGCATCATAACCCAATCTAAGGAGCAAGAAGACTGGCGTAGGACCAACATCCTACACACCTTTATCATGATAGGTGAAAAGGTTTGCAAAGTCATCACAAATAGTGGGAGCTGTGTAAAAGCTATTTCTGCTAGTTCTGTCAAGACCTTAGGGCTAATCCCTGTTCCCCATCCTAGCCCATATAAGGTATCCTGGATTGACTCCACTTCAATACCTGTCAAACTTAGATGCCAAGTCCTGATTCAATTGCAATCTTTTAAGGAAAATGTTTGGTGTGATGTGTTACCTATGGGGATAAGCAGCATTATATTAGGGAGACCTTGGCTGTATGATCATGATGCCACCTTTATTTGGTAAAACCAATTTCTATGCATTTAACCATTTAGGGAAGAAGATAGTGGTCAACCATGTTCGCCCTAAGGATGAAGCTAAAAAGGGAGCCAGCTCTTTGAAGGAAAAGAAACCTGGATTACATTTGATTAGTGCCAAAGAGCTTAAGAGAGAAATTGCTGAGGGATCACCTATCTGTATTTTGACCACCAAGGAAATTAGGGAACTAGCCTTAGGAGGACACCCCCAAAAAGTTATGGAAGTTTTGGAGGAATTCCAAGATGTTTTTCTGGATGATCTGCCTGACCAATTTCCATCACTAAGGGACATCCAGCATGCCATAGACCTTGTCCCGAGATCCACCCTGCCTAACTTGCCCCATTACCGGATGAACCCAATTGAGCACCAAGAGTTATAAAAGCAAGTTAGTGAACTATTGAGGAAAGGTTTCATTAGGGAAAGCTTTAGTCCTTGCACCATCCCAGCCCTTTTGAAACCTAAGAAAGATGGCACGTGGAGGATGTGTGTGGATAGCCATGCCATAAATAAGATCACCATCAAGTATAGATTTCCCATACCCCGCCTAGATGACCTGTTAGACATGATGGCAGGATCCACCATCTTTTCCAAAATTGACCTTAAGAGTGGCTACCATCAGGTTAGAATTAGACCCGGGGATGAGTGGAAAATAGCCTTTAAGACCAAGGATGGTTTATACGAGTGGGTAGTAATGCCTTTTGGCTTGTCCAATGCACCTAGTACTTTCATTAGGATTATGACCCAGGTCCTTAGGATGTTCATAGGTAAGTTTGTGGTAGTCTATTTTGACGACATCCTAATTTACAGCAGAACCAAGGAGGACCACTTGAACCACCTTAGATAAGTTTGTATGGCCCTTAGGAAAGATAGTCTCTATGCCAATCTAGGGAAATGTGAGTTCTTGACCTATAGAGTCATCTTCATAGGATTTGTCATAACCCCCGAAGGAGTATCAGCTGACCCAGAAAAGATTAAGTCGATAGTTGAGTGGCCAATACCCACTACTATTTCTGATGTCCGTAGTTTCTGATGGGGTACAGATATGGAATGATGCATTTCTAAGAATTAAAGATATTAAATGATGATGAGGCAGATATGCATGTAGCTATTTTATGCAAAGAAGCAGAATTTCATGAAAAGGACATAAGGGAAAACATGACTAGGAAGACAACCTATCAAAGCAATTAAGAAAATGGACCTTCGTGGTTAGGAAACCACACAGGTTAGGGCTAGCTTAATTTCCTATTTCAGATCTGAAAGAGAGTTATAAAGATTGGTTATCCGGCCATTAATATTCTAAAATGAAGTAAGGAACACTCAAGATGAAGTATTTAAATGGCCAAGGAATTACTCTAGGTTTTAAAGCATCCTGCATCTGATTCTTTGGCATTGTAGACCTTCATCTTGGAAACCACGAGACTGATTCTTTGGCATAGTAGACCTTCATCTTGGAAACCATGAGACCCGGGGATCCTGCACAGGTAGATGGAAAGGTTAAAGGTTTAGATGGAAAGTTGGAAGAAAGGAAGAGGAAAGTTAAGAACGGAAGTGTTGGCTTAGGCTTGGATTGAAGTAATCTCCCTTTGGCATCCTTTGCTTGAATCATCTTCAATTGTTGGTGTGGAGAACTCCATTGTAGATGATCTCTTTTGGAAGATGGGAAGGTCGAAATTGGAGAGGCTTGAAGAGGGTTCTTCAAGGGTGGCCGAATGGGATTGGAAGAGGGATTAGTAGCTTGTTTGGTTAAGTATCCTAGGTCTCACACCTACCTTCTCTCAAGGGTCTTTGGCTAGCAAAGGAAGAAAGATTTCTTAGGAAAAAATTTCATTTTATTCATCAATCCATTACAAGAGAACTTAGGAGCTTTTATAGATTTTAAGCTCCCCTTTTAAATTCAAACTACACCTCCTTTCATGGAGAAAATCAAGGGGCGACCCATGAAGAGAGGAGTGGCCCTTTCAAATTTGAAACTCCTAATTATAAGAGAGAAAATCAAGGAGGCGTCCAAAGAAAGTGGGATGGCTCTTGCAAGGTGGTGTCCCATGGAATTTTCTTGAGTTTATTTTGGGCGAAAATATTGTTTTAAATGTCTTGGTGATGTGGCATGATCTCTCCTCCAAGTGGCATGACTTGTCCTCCAAGGTGGCATGGTTCAATGATGATGTGGTGTTTCAAGCAGTTGGTGAAGCTGGTTGCACTTAATCTGGCTTAATTGGAACCCAATTCAAGTAGCTCTTGAGCCCGACTTAATACGAAGCCTAATTGAACTCTAATTGAACTTTTAAAATCCAAATTAAAATAAAACATGACTCAATTATTCAAATAAACATAAGTATAGGACTCATAGATTTATTACAGGACTAAAATTTCTAATCTTCTATCCATAAAGAACTTGGCATCAGTTGAAGCCTCTTCCTGAGCCTGGTGCCCGCACCAGTTTCCATGGTCTAGCCACTTTCTATAGGCGATTTATTCGGGATTTTAACACCATTGTCTCACCCATCACCGACTGTATTAGGATGGAAGCCTTTAAGTGGACCAAAGCTGCTAACAGAGCCTTCCTAGAACTTAAGAGAAAGATGATCCAAGCACCCGTTCTAAGATTGCCCAACTTTTCCAAAGTGTTCGAGGTAGCTTGTGATGCCTCAGGTGTAGGAATAGGAGGAGTCCTAAGCCAAGAAAACTACCTGGTAGCCTTTTTCAGTTAAAAATTAAATGAGGTAAAGCTTAGGTATTCGACCTATGATAAAGAGTTCTATGCCTTAGTACAAGCACTAAAGTATTGGAGACACTACCTATTGCCACACGAGTTTGTGCTGTACTCTGATCATGAGGCATTGAGTACTTGAATTCCTAGAAAAAAATTAAACCCTAGACATGCTAAGTGGGTAAAGTATATTCAGGCCTATACCTTTGTACTGAAACACCGAGCCGAAACTAAAAACAAGGTAGCCGATGCCCTTAGCAGACGATCTTTGCTTCTAAGTATCATTAAAACTAAGGTTGTAGGGTTTGACCAGATCAAAGAGCAGTACGATACCTGTCCCGATTTCAAGAAGATTCACCAAGCTTTGAGTATAGGACCATCTAGAGAACACAACCATTATACCCTGTTTGATGGTTATCTGTTCAAGAAAAGTAAGTTGTGCATCCCAAGAACTTCTTTGAGAGAGTTTTTAGTCTGGGAGACCCATGCAGGAGGATTAGTAGGACATTTTGATAGGAATAAAACCATCTTAGCTATTGAAGAGCATTTCTTTTGGCCAAGTCAGAAAAGGGATGTAGCCTAGATCATAGCTAGGTGTAGAACCTGCGCTGTTGCCAAATAGCAAAAACAGAACACTGGCTTATATACCCCTTTGCCCATTCCTGATTGCCCCTGGCAAGATCTAAGTATGGATTTTGTATTAGGATTGCCAAGAACCCAGAGGAAACCTTGGTTACATGGCCTACCTAAACAATTGTGTTTGATAGAGATGTAAGGTTCACCCACAAACCGATGGCCAGACCGAAGTAGTGAACCAAAGCCTTGGAAACCTGCTTAGGGGCCTTGTAGGCGAGAATGTTAAGAATTGGGATCTGCTATTACCTAAAGCCGAGTTCGCCTACAACAATTCTGTTAATAGGACCACTGGTAAGAGCCCTTTCGAGATTATCCATGGGTACCAACCCAATAAACCACTTGATATGATTCCCCTGCCATTGCATGCTAGAGTATCTGAGTCTGCCGAATCTTTTGCACATCATGTTAGAAATTTGCATAAGAAAATCATCCAAAAGATCAAAATGAGTAACGATGCTTATAAAAGACAAGCGGATTCTGGAAAATATTTCAAAGAATTTTCTGTAGGGGATTTTGTCATGATAAGACTCAGACCTGAACGGTTTCCTTCTGGAACTGTCAAGAAACTGCATTCCCGAAGTACTGGACCTTATAAAATTATTTAAAAAATTGGACCCAATGCATATGTGCTCGAGTTACCCCCTGATTCAGGCATTAGCTCCACTTTCAATGTTTCTAATCTAACTGAGTACAGGGAATCGACAGTAATTCCTAGTGAGGCATTTGGGCTTGACCCTTGACTTGAGAGAGAACCAACCCTGGAGTGTCCACAAAAATGGCTTGAGCGAAGAGAGAAGATCGAGCAAATCCTGGATGATCAAGCTATCAGTACCCGACAGAATAGCTATCAATGCTACTTGGTAAGATGGCAAGGTCATCCCAAATTAGAGGACTTGTGGATTACTATAGAGGACCTATAACGCATTGATCCAAATCTCTTGGAAGAGTATCAAAGCCAAACAAACCCTTACTCAACGGGGCTGAGTTCCTCCCATCCCAAGAGAAATGATGGGGACACCAAGACCAAGACCAAGCCTCAAGAACCCATCTAGATCACAGAACAAGGAGAATCGGACCTGCACCGTTGAGCCAACCCGAGACCACCGAGCTGACTCAAGTCACGGCCAAACCAAATCCCAAGTGTTAGGAAAATTCTAGAATTTTGCTTCAATTTTTGCAATTAAAAAAATAGAGAAAAATCCCACGAAATCCCACGGCTATAACAAACTCTAACAGCCACGTTATCTAATTAGTGTATCCTGTAACTAATCCTTGGATTAGTTACCCTTAAACTTGTCATTTAGAGCCTTTTGGATCCCGGTTGTAAGCCTATAAATAAGGCTCATTTGTATGAAGGATGGTATGATGAATTCCAATGAAAAAAATCATGTTCTTCTTCTCCAATTGCTTCTTCTTCTTGCCTTCATTGCCATGGTGACGTCGAGGGGTGCGAGGCCCTGATCCTGCCTTCATTGCAACTGCAACGTCGAGTTGCACGAGGCTCCATCACTGCCTTCCTTCCACACCATCTATCTCCATCGTCCCACTGCTTCTCTTCCATGCCATCTCCGACCCCCTGCACATCCTTTCCATCTAACTCCATCAACCACTGCACCTCACTTCCTCACTGTATCTGACCGCTGCACCTCCCTCCCATGAATGCCTCCGTCTTCCCCAAACCCTCCGTCCAACCCCACTGTTCCACATTCAAAAGAAGAAGCCTATCCATAGAAGTCGATCTCTTTCTTCCGGTCTCCTCCGCCCGATCTCCCTTCATCGATCTCCTCTGCCCCACCCTCCCTCTTTCTGCTCCTCCGCCCGACCTCCCTCCTCCAGCCTCCCATCATCCAGAAGCCTCCTCCGGTCTCCTGACGTCTGTGAGCATCCTCCGATCCTCCATCGCCAAACTTTCTTCTTCCGATCCGCTGCAATAGCAACTTCGGTTCTAGATAACTTCTCCACGGAGTTCTGACCCAGGCCCGGTTCACCTCCCTGCTCCTTGGGCTCACAACAGCATTTCCGAACATCCCCAATGCCGGCTTCTTCTCTAGACCACCCTCCCTAATGGAGTTTCTGCTCGGTTCGGGATCGTCTCCTCCTGGCTCCCGAGCTCTCGGTCGCGTTCTGGATGCCTGCTCTACTGCTGTTCTTCCCTGAAGTCGACTCCCCATCGAGAACGCAGCCCATTTATCTTTCAAGCCCTAGTCCACTTACAAACCCTAACCACCTCTCATCTTCAAACCCTAGCCTCCATCTTCATCTTTTAGGCCGCCCCTCATATCATTCAAACTTAGGACGCCCCATCCTTTTTTCATCTAAGCCACCCCCTCTCATCTTCCATCTAAGCTGCCCCTTCCACCTCTCGTCTAGGTCACCCCACCCATCTCTCATCTAGGCTGCCAAGTCTTCTTCAACTCCAAGGTGCCCCACATTTACAGGTAGCCCCTGCAAACCCCGACAACTTCATCTCTTCCCAACCACCAATCAACCTCTAGCATTCCCTTACCTTCTCCACTTCCAACCCTCAGTTCTATATTTTTTCTATCATCTTCAACCCTAACTCTAAGTGTTTGCAGGATTCTCCTAATGCTACCCCTTGGATGAGGTCCTCTTTACCCCCGAATCAACTGGATAAAAAGCTGGTGGATCCGCGAGAAAGTTGCTTCCTCGTCCAGGCACCGATTTGAGAGGAGCGATCCCTTCTACAGTGACAAGAAATCATTGCCTAGAATGTAAAACCCAATCCCTTTCTCTCTTTGTCTGAGTTTTGAAGATTGAACATGTTCCTAATAGGGTTTCTTAACCCTAGGATCCATTTTTTTTTTATTTCTTTGATAGTTTTTAGCATGTGGGTAGGACTCTAACTGTTACATGAACCCTAACCTAGTTCTGACTAGTTTTCAGGAATCAAATCATAAAAATCTAAAAATCATTCTTCATGATAATCTAACTTTTTGCTTTATGATGATCCTTTTCTTGTCATCCCTTGAATGCATCATTAGTTAGAGTTCATCCCTCATCAATCATGCCTGATGAGGGATGGGATTCTAATATGATGCAGGATGATATGCCAGGGATGAACATGATGAAAATCAGATTAAAGCATGTAAATATTTTTAGATTTTTCTTATGGTTTTATTCCCAAAACTAGGCAAGATTAGGCTAGGATTATCCTGTATCAATTAGCATCCTACCTACATGATAGTTCAATCAAAAAGAAAAGAAAATCAGGATCCTAGGTCTAAGAAGGCCTATTAGGAGCATGTTCAACTTCAAGAAATTAGACAAAAAGAGATGGGAATTAGGTTTAACATACCAGGCAATGATTTCTAGTTGATGTTGAAGAGATCGCTCTGCTTAGATCGGTGCCTGGATGATCCGGTCACTTTCCCATGGATCCACCAGCTTTTTATCAGCTTCGTTCGAGGGCAAGGAAAATGTCATCCAAGGGGTTTGGCACCGGAGGGATCCTGCAAACATCAAGGGATCAGTTATAGAGCACATAAAAAGTAGAACAGGGATTAGGGCTGAAGGAAAAATGGAACTAGGTTTTGCTGATGCTAGCGGCTTGGAAGTGGAAGAGAACTCCTTGCTGGGGAATGGCTAGGGCTTCCTCCCTTGGGCGTGTTAGGGCTGGGATGAAAGCTACTTTGGGTGGCTAGGGCTAGAAGGGTTAGGGCACACAAGTCACTCACACTCACAACAAGCTAACAAGAAAAATTCTCCAGAGTTTTATTTCATGAATAAGAGTTGATTATAAGAGGGGGAGGGGGTGCATATTTATAGGCTCACCCAGGTCCTCTCCTTATGAGAATTGGATTACAAAGTTTGATAGGAAGAAGGATTACAAAGTTGCTTAGAACTAAGAGTACATAATTTGAGTAGAATAACAACATGATCTCCTTGTTAGAAGTAGACTTCTCTCCTTCTTTAACTTGGTCAATGGGAGCCTTGGACTTGGTCAAAAGGGCCCCCTCTTGGGCTTGGACACCAACTTGAGTTGGGCTTGGGCTTTTGGGCAGCAAGGGCATCCTCTAATGGGCTTGGGTGCGACCTCAAATGGGCTTGGGTACAAGACATCCCAGGTGGGCTGAAAAACCCTGAGCGCCTTATTTAATATGGACTTGGGGAAGGTCTGGGGCACCATGGGCTTCTGGGCTAAAGAGGACTTCTGGGCTGGGGTGCCTAGAAGAAAAATATTATTTTGGTGATGCTTGGAATCTTCATGTATGGAGGCTTCACGGGCTTGGACTCTGCTTTGACCTGAGAGGGCCTGGTGACTGCTTTGGCTGGTGATCCTCCTTTTGTATAAAACTAAACTAACACAAACTTGCACTAGACTAACACAAACTTACAAGACTCAACTAAACTCACTAAAGTTGGACAAGTGGACTCATTCAACATACAAATGGACTCAAATAATAGGACACAAGGTGGTGCGAGCACCAGGATTAGATAGAGGCTCCTCAACCCTCTGTGGATCTCTAATTAGGATTTCTAACCTTTTTAGTCCTGTAATAAGGCTTAAAGCTTGAGTAATTTGCTTTCGAGTCTTGTAGTTTGTATCTAGTTGGTTTCAATTTTTTGCTTTAGTCTTGTCATTTGGCCAATTTGGTCAAGTTAGGGTCAATTGGTCTTATAATTAGCCTAATTGGTTCAAGCTCAAGTCAATTTGAAGGTGGGCTCAAGCTAGTTTGAAGATGGGTCCACAAGTGGGCATTCAAGTCAAGCTAAATTGAAGATGAGTCAAGCCACCTCTCCTCAATGCCAAGTAGGAGTGCCAACTCATGGAGTACCACATCATCAATGCCACATGTTATAGGAGGTGCCACATCAGTTCATGGAGTGCCTCATCATTAGTGCCACATGGCATGGGGACGTGCCACTTCACCAAGCTCCATTGGGCGACCAAGTCAAGCTGAAATTTCAAATTCAAATTTCATGGTTGACTCCCATTAAACCTCTCCTTGATCTAAGCCAACAACATCCCCACCTCACTCCACATATCAAGCCATATCACCAAGGATCAAGCCTAGCATTCATGGTTGGTCAAAGCTTCATGAAAAGATTCTAAAATTTAAAAGTTATAAACCAAGGTTTCATGAAGAAAAAAATTCAAAATTCAAATGGATGCCCCTTGATTCATGAAGACAACCCACGTTTTTCTCCTCCCCAAATCAAGCTTTGTAACTCCCCTTTTCAAATTTTGAATGTAGACTTGGGTGCTTATAAAAGGACCCTAACCTCTTGTAAGAATTTTTAATTTTGAATGAATGAAGAAAAAGAGAATTTCTTCTTCCAATTGCCCTTATCTTCTAGACTAGGAACTCTGTGAGAGAGCACCTTTGTCCTTTGGGACATCGAGGGGTGAGAGGCCCTGAGTTACCATCCTCCTTTGCAAGCCATCCAGTCATCTTCAAGCTTGGATGCCCCCTGGAAACTCCATCTGGACGCCTAGCATGAAGAGCCTCCTCAACCACCATTCTCAACCCTTTTCCATCCCTTCTTACTTGCTTATATCTTCTTCTTGATGTTTCCTAATCATTCACTTGGGTGCTCGCAGGTCCTCTAGGTTCTATGGACAACGGAGTCGGTCTTCCTTGCCTCCGCGACCATCGGACGGAAAGCCGATGAATCTGCAAGGTTGAAGGCTTGATCCTTCAGGCTACATCCGTGAGAGTGAGTGAACTCGGCATCGGGCGCATCAAAGTTTTTTCAAGGTTTGCATCCCTAATCTCTTAAGTAGGTATTGATCTAGAGCTAAGTCCTACAGGGTTTCTCAATCCCCGGGTCCTCTCCTTATCTTTGTTTAGGGGCTATCTTGCATGCTAGAAAGTTCTTATCTTTATAGAATCCCTAGATCTGCTCTTTGCTTATCTTCGAGAATCTTTAAATCCACTAAAACTTAAAAAAAATTAACAATAAATCATTTGCATATCCATCTCATCATTAGTATAGTCCCACATCATCTCCATCCCACATCCATTTCTGGTATCAGAGTATGGTTAGGACTTAGTTCTCTTTATGTACTTGAATCAGGTGCTTCACCATGGCCATCCGGTCATAGAAAAAAGTAGGGCTGCAAGACCCTCACATCCCATTCAAAGAAGATTTCCTATGGTGTGTAGGGGTGCTGATGTGATTGACCCTTGAAGGGAATAACAAGGAGATAGGTTTTAGATCCTAAAAAAAAAAAAAAATTTGCATCATCAGATTTCATCATCTTTAAATTTCTACTTTCTATCCACCAAGTACATGGCCTGTTATTTTAGTTATTTCTATTTGTAGGGACCTCCAAATTTTCTGATTTTTATTTTTCTGGATTTCACATAATTGAAAGTAATTTTTAAAATTTTTTTAGATTTTTATTCAGTCTGTAGGTTTTCTACACGTCGGATTTCTATCTAATAATAAATCTGCTCTAAAATTCTAGCAAGTGCATTTCATCATACTTTCATGTCCATATAGTTTAATTTTGCATTTTAGGTTCATGTTTTTATTTCCAGCATCTTATACTCTACTAATCTACATCAAAACACAAAAAAAAAAAAGTCAGATACATTTCATTAGGTTTCATGTGCATGCCATCATCTACATAATCGACTTAAGGGCGTCAATATCATAAGATAAGGAAATGAGGTCAATATTTTTCCTTAGCCCGAAAACCACCACCCTTGTATTTCGAACCTAAGACTAATCTAAAATCAAGTAGCAACCTAATAGCTTAGGGACACCCACGAGTCGGGTTTAACCATTTTGGAGAAGCTAGTGCATGCAACCCTTCAATTAGTACCGGGAAGCTGGTGTCTAAGGCAAGAGGTCTAGTGTCAGACGACCTAAGCGATGTTGTGGTTCTTTAATTGGGTCCTTGTGAAAGCAAGGGGGCCTCCCACACTCCCACCTCTTACCTGGCTGGTGAAAGGGCTAGTTGTTGTGCTGTATATCAACTAAGTTGACCTATTTTGTTTGTACTCCAAGGTCTAGCAAAACCATAGCACCGTTCTTTGTGTGTTGCATGTCTAGTTTAGATTAGGAGTCCATTAGCCCATCAATTCTTATCCAGCCCACTGTAGTCATGGAGTCTAACCCTAGATGCCTATACACATGCTTGATTGAATCAGAGGAAAGACCCATTAGGAGCACCCAACCTCATAAACCCACTTTTGAAGGAAGAAAATAAATGTATATTGATTGGGAGGAAAGCATGGATCGCTATTTTGAGTACACTGAGATGTCGGTGTTAGGAAAAGTTAGATTGGCCATATGTAGTTTAACCCGATATGCTAAATGGCATTGAGAAGATATTGAGGACCAATGTTATTCGATGGGAGAACAGATAAACACCTGGAAAGCCATGAGGAGTAAATTAAGAGAGAAGTACCTAGGTAAATTTTATGAATATAAACTTTTAAACCAATGGTTCCTCTTAAGGCAGAATAATAAAACCGTGTCTCAATATATTGAGGAATTTAATGGGTTTATTAGGAGATGTAGCAAAGTTGAGTCTGAGGCTATAATCATATCAAGGTTTCGAGCTGGCGTACATAGGGACATCCAAGGGGAACTATCTCATTAAAAAATTTAGAATCATGAGGAAGCCTATCACATAGCTAGGGAGTTCGAGTCTTATCAGAGGGGACTTACGACCAATCAATCTCAATCCAACAGGGTTAGTACCTCTAAAACCAAGCCCAACCCTAACCTGAGTCGACCCACCCTTGCTAACCCGTGTGTTCACTAGGATGACATTAAAGAGGAGGAATATATTGCAGACCTGGAATTGGTTGACCCAGAAAACACCTAGGCGGAAGCTATATTGGAAGGACCCTCAGAAGATCCTGAACCCACCAATGAGCCTGAAGTAGAATTATATGAGGCTGACATGAGTTTGGTAGACGAATATGAAGGAGAAGACTGTGAAGAGGACAACTCTAGTACCTTACCTGAGGAAACCCTTAGAGAAGATAAGATTGTAGAGCCTAGTCATGAAACATCATAACAACAGGAAATTAGTGAGAACTTGATTCCTGTAAGTCAATGCCCTCAGGAAGAACCCACTCCTTTAGCCTCAACCCAAGACCTCATTTAGTTCCCTTATAAAGAGTTCATTCCTCTAACCCTAGTTGATAACCTTTTTTTGGAACTGGCCAAGTCTTCCTTTCATGAAAAATCTGCACCTACAATGACCAATGACCAAATTCTCCATCCATCAATTTGACCTTATGACACCCATAGATCAATATTCAAATCTTATAGTCATCCTGAGTAACTAAGATCTGTTTCATGCTTCCCATAGATTGCCCCAAGACTTCGATTCCTATTTTCTACCCTTTCCTGATTCTTCTCACATGTCTAGAACCATTAGATTATATTTTGTTGAGATTACCAAACTATATGAATCCTTAGAGCCCATCCCATTTGCTACCTACTTCCAGAAGACTCTTTGGAATTTACTAGAAGTTCATGATAAATTTTTATGTGCATACCAAACCAGGGTCAAACCTAGAGAGTCTATAGTCTGTTAGGTTTAGGCCTGAGAGTCCAATAAAATTCCTCTCAATAGGATTACATAGTTGAGTCTGCTTTTTGTCAAGTGTCAGTATGAGTCCCAGAGTCCGCAGAATCTTTTGCACAGCATATTAGAAGCATGCATAAGGAGATTAGCCAAAAATCAACCTAAGAAATAATACATACAAGAAATTGGCTGATTCCCAAAAGCAAGCCAAAGAATTTGACATAGGAGATTCTATAATGATTAGGCTTAGGCCCAAATGGTTTCCACCAGGAACAGTTAAGCAACTTCATGCTCATGGAGCTGGCCCCTTTAAAGTGATAAGGAGAGTTGGCCCTAATGCCTATGTGATTGAGCTATCACCGGATTATGGCATTAGCTTAACTTTCAATATTTCGGACTTAGTCGAGCATAGGGAACCGGCAACAATACCCAGCGAGCCATTTGGGCCTGACCTATCCTTTGAGAGTGAACTCGACCCTGAGTGTCCACCTCCAATTTTACCTGAGAGAGGAGAACGGATCGAGCGTGTCCTGGATGATCAAGCTCACAACCCGGGACAAAGGATATCAATGTTACTTGTTCTGTTGGCAAGGCCGATCGGAGTCCGATGATTCATGGATTACTGACAGGGGATAGGATCCGTGCTGCTCTAGGATGCATGCAGGCCGATGTCTCCATCAATTACCTTGGAGGACTTGCAATGCCTCGACCCTGACCTTCTTGAGAAATACCAAAGCCAAATCAACCCTTACTCGACAAGGTCAAGTACCTCCCATCCCGAGAGAATTGGTGTGGGCACCAAGATTAGACAAAGGCTCCTCAACACTTTGTGGATCTCTGATTAGGGTTTTTAACTATTTGAGTCCTGTAATAAGGCTTAAAGCATGAGTAATTTACTTCGAAGCCTTGTAGTTAGTATCTAGTTGGTTTCTATTTTTTGCATTAGAGTTGCAATTTGGCCAATTTGGTCAAGTTAGGATCAATTGGTCATGTAATTATCCAAATTGGTTCAAGCTCAAGTCAATTTGAAGATGGGCTCAAGCTAGTTTGAAGATAGGTCCACAAGTGGGCATTCATGTCAAGCCCAATTGAAGATGAGTCAAGCCACCTCTCCTCTATGCCAAGTAGGAGTGCCAACTCATGGAGTGCCACGTCATCAATGCCACATGGCATAGGAGGTGCCACATCAAATCATGGAGTGCCACATGGCATGGGGTGGTGCCACTTCACCAAGCTCCATTGGACAGCCAAGTCAACCTGAAATTTCAAATTCAAATTCCATGGTTGACTTCCATTAAACCTCTCCTTGATCCAAACCAACAACATCCCCACCTCACTCCACATATCAAGCCATATCACCAAGTATCAAGCCTAGCATTTATGGTTGGTCAAAGTTTCATGAAAAGATTTTAAAATTCAAAAGTTATAAGCCAAGGTTTCATGAAGTAAAAAATTCAAATTTCAAATGGGTGCCCCTTGATTCATGAAGACAACCCACCTTTTTCTCCTCCCCAAATCAAGCTTTGTAACTCCCCTTTTCAAATTTTGAATGTAGACTTGGGTGCTTATAAAAGGACCCTAACCCTCTTGTAAGAATTTTTAATTTTGAATGAAGGAAAAAAAAAGGAGAATTTCTTCTTCCAATTGCCCTTGTCTTCTAGACTAGGAACTCTGTAAGAGAGCACCTTTGTCCTTCGAGACATCGAGGGGTGAGAGGCCCTAAGTTACCATCCTCCTTCATAAGCCATCCAGTCATCTTCAAGCTTGGATGCCCCCTGGAAACTCCATCTGGATGCCTAGCAAGAAGAGACTCCTCGACCTCCATTCTCAACCCTTTCCCATCCCTTTTTACTTGCTTATATCTTCTTCTTGATGTTTCCTAATCCTTCACTTGGGTGCTCGCAGGTCCTCCAGGTGCCACAGATAATGGAGTCAGTCTTCCTTACCTTCGTGACCATTGGACGGAAAGCCAACGAATCCGCAGGGTTGAAGGCTTGATTTTCCTGGCCGCATCTGCAAGAGTGAGTGAACTCGGCATCGGGCGCATCAGAGTTTTTTCAAGGTTTGCATCCCTAATCTCTTAAGTAGGTATTGATCTAGAGCTAAGTCCTACAGGGTTTCTCAATCCCCGGGTCCTCTCCTTATCTTTGTTTAGGGGCTATCTTGCATGCTAGAAAGTTCTTATCTTTATAGAATCCCTAGATCTGCTCTTTGCTTATCTTCGGGAATCTTTAAATCCACTAAAACTTAAAAAAAATTAACAATAAATCATTTGCATATCCATCTCATCATTAGTATAGTCCCGCATCATCTCCATCCCACTTCATAAGGGACTTGTAAGATTGAGACAAGAGATTCACAGGACTCAATTGGACTTCTTGCCATAACTTATTACAGGACTCAATTAATGGACTTTGTTATAGGACTTAGCAAAATTGACCAACACATGACTTAGAGAACAAATTAAAGCTTGAAGTCTATGTCTGATCTAATATCCCCATCAGTGCCGATGTGGAGGGATGCATTTTCTATGTCGTTAATGCCTCAAGAGTCCATGTGCAGGAGATCATGCATCCACCCCAACGAAGAGGGGCCACATCAACCTTCTTTTAAGGACACCATAATTACTACACCGGAACCGACACGGGCACCTCCAAATTGAAGCATCGCCCTTAGTGGATCCCGACATGTGGCAAGCTTTGGTTAGCCAAGGAAATGAGGAGGTGCACATCTTTAATTCATACGAGGCAACGGGACCCTGTAGGTGCTTGAAAGGGACTTGCCCTCCTGCCCCCTTACCCCTTAAGGGTGTTTCGAGCGCTAAAGGCTATATTGCTCATCTTCTTCCCCAGTCTTTCTCCTTGCTCTAGGGTTTAAAGTTTTTAGTAGGTCAGACTTCTCCTCCTTCTTCCTTCCTCTGCTTTTCCTATTCTTCTCCTTTGGGCTATGCTGAAGGAGAGTCCTTGTTAGGTCTCTAGGTTTCCTTCTCTACTTGGCCTTCTTCACTCTTTATAAGTTCCTTCGATGGTGGGCACCGTCGTATGGGTTTTTTCAATGAGGCGGGACCATCCCGACCGAGGCCACCTTCCTCAGATAGTGAGGAGGAGGAAGTTCCTTTTATAGTCCGCAGGGGTCCTTGCCAACTGAGGATTGTCATTGGACACCCTACAGCTCCTCCACCTTCTCCTTCTGCTCCCGTTGAGGAGCCAGGACCTCCTTCCTCTTATGCTCCAATTCGAGAGCCTGGTGATCCCTCTGGCATTGTTTTGGTGATGACCGGTGGGGACCTCCTCCATGTCTGGAAAGCATTTACGATCCCAAATCTATTCGGCTTTCTGTTCCAGGATCGGAGGAATGAGTTACTTCTAGTGGCCCAGGCCAAATTGTCTTGTATGAAGACTTCTTGTTTGGGAGTCTTCGCCTTCCCTTCCATCCCTAAGCAATTTTCATTTGGTCCCAACCCAGCTTACTCCCAATGCTGTCTGAACTATCTTTTGCTTCATTATTCTCCGCCACAAGTGTAGGATTGTTGCCCATTTCTCTCTCTTCAAGGTCTTGTTATCCCTGAAGTGCCACCCATCTGATAAGGGATGGTGGTTTGTGGCCCCCCGCCTGGGGACCCTCAAGCTTTACCTGCCTTCCTCCATCAAGGGATGGAAGGTTAGGTTTTTCTTTGCCTCAGTTGAGGGGGTGGACCGGGTTTGGAGTGATAGGGACATCAGGATCAACTCTAGTTCACTATGGGTCCCTGAATTTTGAGATCTTTCAATCCCTTAACCAATTTTTAATTTTAACCAAAGAATCAAGTCTTGTTAGCCCTTTGAGTCTTATAATTAGGGCTTAAGTCAGTTGAGTCATTTGAAGTCCTGTAATTAGGGTTTAGCTTAATTAATCTCAAGTGAATCCATTTGAGTCCTGTTTTGGGTCCTTGAGTTTTGCTTTTATATTTGAGTCCTGTATTTAGAGTCGACTCATACCATTAGGACTTTTTCAATCGAGTTTTGGATTATGTTCAGCTTAGTTGAGCTAAGTTAGTTGAGTCGGCTCATGTTGAGCCATTTATCATTTTAAGTCTTGTAATCATGTCTAGTTTTATTGAGTTAAATCCAGTCAAAGAAGACTCAAGCATGTGAAGGACCACACCTAGTGTGCTACCTCAGTAGCCGCATGGAATTGCAGTCACACCCTGGATTGTGCCACCCTAGGATTACTTGGAGGATCATGAAGTCAGCCCATGCATGAGGAGTTGATTCCACGCCCCAAGCATACCAAGTTCACATGCCAATGGATATATTTCAATCCCTAGATTCATGGATGCTTGCTTAGGAATGTTGTGGATCACCCCAAGCCCAAGATGGAAGATATTTGGCACCCCTTAGGTCCCCTCTTGGCCGCTCACTACTTACCATGTTTGGAGGGAATTTTGTATGGCATGAAAGTTATTTCTTCCATGTATTCAGCCCCACACTTTAGGAAGAAAGTGGGTGCCCTTTTATTTCCTTGTTTTTATTTGCTCGGGCCCTAAGTCTCATGATTCTATATAAGGGACCCCTTTGTATGAAAATTGGAACCACTTATTCATGAAATATTATGATTAATAAAAAGTTGAGAGTTTCTTCTTATCATTGCCTTTGCCTTCATGCATAGACTTCCATGAGGGAGTGGGTGAGAGACCCGTTTGCCTTTGCTCTTTGAGCATCGAGGGGTGTGAGGCCCTACCTATCCAACCTTCATCAACCTTGGATGCCCACCTTCTTTAAGCCATCTTCCAACCACCCCATCCTATCTCTCTTTCCTTTGTTCCTTCATCAATCTAGCAAGTTTCCCATCACATCTAACTCCTTGTTTTATGTTTTGTAGATCCCTCGAGTTTCACGTGAATCGGAGTCCATTTGCCTTGCCATCGGGTTAGCGGATAAAAAGTCGACGGATCCATGAGTTTTCGGGTTTGATCTTCTAGGCCGCATTCAGAAGTGTGGAGTGATCTCTTCACAGAAGTAGCAGCAAACATTGTTAGGTACACAACCCCTAGCCCTCTAGATCAAGTTATTGCAAAAGAGCTTGCCCTACTGGGATTTCTTAGCCCTGGTGGTCCTGTTTTTATCTCTTTTGAGAGTCTTTTTTGCATGCTTGCGGTCTAGAATTTCTATAGGATCACCCTATTGTCTATTTGACTTGAAATTTGGGAATTAAAATCTTAACTTAATGCTAAATCCATGAAAGTCTCCTTGAATGCTAATTAGTTCCGCATCATGGAGTGACCCAGACCGCTCCCCCAACTAACAATCTACGATCAAGCCAGCCGATAAAGAGATTTTTGACTGGCTCGTCACTTCCAAGGTTCTAGCCCTTCAGGATCTGGTAACAGAATGGAACCATGTCAATGCTGGAGTTAGCCAAGCCCCACATTAGGATAAGGCTTGATACCAGGCTTCTTCTTTTCTTTTGAGTTTGATGTTTGCTTTTAATAAATGACTAACCAGTACATCCATCCTCGTGCGACCAAGGATGCCTGCCACGGAGACAGAGCCAGAGCCGAAGGCAATCATGGTCAAAGCCGGGGCCACCACCGCCATCCAGAACCCGCTGCCATCATCAAAAAGTCTCGCTCACTGGCCAGGAATGGAGCCGACAAGCAAGGCTTAAATCTTTTTTCCTTTGTTTTGTAACTTAGATTTTGGGAGGCTTCCCGACCTGTCGGGAGCCTTCACAGGATGTAAAAGAATTAATCAATGAAAATATCTTTTCCTTTCCAACTATTAGCCCATTCACTCTTTTTTCTCTTCTTTTTTTTTTGTGATACATTCAAAGAATCCTTCAAAGTTTGTGAGGAACTTATCTCTGTAATGAAGGAATAGCCTAGCTCGACTAATGTGCATAGTATGGACTTATCTTTCTTCTCCAATTCCTTTACCCTTTTGCACAATAAGGAAGTAGACTTTAAGGTCACCGTAGATGCATGCCACTCTTAGGCCTTTGTTGATACAAGTTGATTCTAAAACCTTAGGATTGGCACGAAGTTTTGGAGAACACTTCATCCCTGCTTTTCTGGTCTTGAAGTTGGGCATGCCCAAGTGCAGGACTTCAGGAGCTCCTTGATTTGCCAAGCTGTGAGTCAAGCGGCTGATATGGGACGAGATGCAAGAAATGGATGGATGATGATGAGCTCTAAATGATCAATTAATCAAGATGAGCAATGGAACACAAACATGGATCAAAATCAATTATAAGAGTGACAAACAACTTTATAGCAAGAAACTAGTTGACCCAAAAATCAAACACCTGCATGTAGATTAAATTCAAATTAGCAAGAATGGATCGAATGGATAAGAAACCATTCATACTAGGTCAAATACTTTCAATATATCATATCTAAAGGATCTAGAAGTGGTTTCCTAACAAAAAAGAAAGCTAAGATATTAGGTGGAAGGAGTACTCTCAACACTCATAGGAATGAGGAGTGAATTATTAAACTAGCACTACCTATACTTAAGAGCTTACCTTGCAATTGGTTCATGACATGGAACCTTCATCTTCAACCTGGAATCCAAGAGAGAACCCGTAAAAGGACTTGATTAGTGTCATGAAAATGAAGCATGGAAGGAAATGAAACAAAGGGGAAGCAAATCAATGGAAGATGGAGCTTGGCAGCTAGCAATGGGCATCACACCCTTCTCCACACTTGGAGCAACACAACAAGGGCATCCCACCCTAAGATCAACACAAGCAAGGGCGTCCCACCCTCTTCACAATTCAACAAAGGGCATCCCACCCTCTTCACACACAACAAAGGGCATCCCATCTTTTTCACAACACAATAAGGGCATCCCACCCTCCCCACACTCAAAGAACTAGACTAGAAGAAAATTGGGATCAAACAAACTTTATTTCATTCAAAGTATCTCATAGCATCAATACAAAGGGGAAGCTTGGGTCCTATTTATAGGCCAAGGAGTTCTATGTAGTTCAGCCAAAGAGGGGAGCTAACTCTAGTTCTAACTAGATTAGTTATGCTAAACAATGGGTTGGGTAGTTCTAACTAAAAGTAGTTCTAACATACATTCGTTGCAACTACTAACAAGAATAGGTTACAACTACTTTCCATGTGGCATCCAAATGTCATCAAGATTCCAAGTGTCATCCAAAGATGCTTCCAAGTGTCATCCAAGCAAGGCTTCCAAGTGGTGCTTAAATAGGCTTCCAAGTGTTGTCTAAAAAAGGCTCCACTTGGCTTTTAAGTAGGCTTCCAAGTGCCATTCAAGTAGGGGCTTGAGTTAACTCCTTGAGGTGAGCATTGAGTTGGCTCATGGGAAGTAGGTTGAGTCGGCTCAATTTGGTTGACTCTACTCCAAGAGGATGGCTAGCTTCATGAGGCCTCCTTGCTTCCTCCATTGATACATTGGCTCAATTTAGAAGGCCTTCTGACTTGATCTCCTAGCTTGCAATTGAGTTATCTTGAGATTTATTTGCCCTTGCCTGATGTCCCCATCAATTCTCCCAGGGTGGAGAGAACTCGACCCTGTCGAGTAAGGGTTAAGTTGACTTTGGTAATGGTTTAGCAAGTTTGGGTTGATCCTTTGCAAATCCTCTCAAGTGTTCCATGAGTCTTCAGATTTAGGTCAACCTTGCCAATGAACCAAATAGCATTTGAAAGTCCTTGTTCAAGGTAGTGATAGTCTTATTATCCAAAATTCGCTCAATCTTACCTCACAAATTTGGTTGTGTGGTTGGTGGTCACTCATGGGTTGGTTCACTCTAAAAAAAATGGGATCAGGTCCAAATAGCTCACTAGGTTATATTGTTGGTTCCAAATACTCTATTAGATTTGAAATATGAAAGGTGGAACTAATACCAAAGTTAGATGGTAACTATAGCCTTAGGTCTAATTTTCTTTATTAATTTGAAAAGGACCTACACCACGGGGTGAAAATCAACACATAGTCTCATTTGAAAAATTATTTGACTCTCTTATAAGAATTGGTCATATGCTTGTAAGTTTTTTTGCTTGAATTGATTTTCTTTTTGATGCAAATTCTTAACATGTTATGCATATGACTCTACAGGCCAGATACTTATGTATGCAGGGACAAAGTCTATGGGCTTTCTCGATGTATCCATGTACACTCTTAAATGGATTTTCTTGATGGACCTGTTGACTAAGCTAATGTATGCGAATTCAATATGAGGTCCTTGATTTCTAATACTCTTCTTAGCTAGACAATTTGAACAGGTCTTCAACTTTGGTTGGCCCTCAGCTTGAATGGCGGGTTGGTGGGGACACCAGAGATACCAGAATAAGACAGAGGCTTCTTAACCCTCTGTGGATTACTTAGTAGAATTTGAATCCATTTGTAATAAAGGCTTAGCCAACTTGAGTTATCTTTTTATTATTTGAGTCCTGTACCAGTCATCTCATGATAAGCTAGTCTTCTTTCTGAGTCCCGTACATGTTAGTCCAAGTCCAGTGAAGACTCATACAAGTGAAGACTAAGCTAGTCCAAGTGAAGACCAACCCAACTAGAAGCTATGAAGACCATGGAAGGCCTAGGAGAAGAAATCAGAAGCCCAAGAGATAAATCAGAAGCCTTGAAGCCTTGGATCGTAGCCTAAAGCAAAATGGGCCAGCCAAGGCCCAAGAGGGGAACCAAGGGGTGCCAAGCCTTATGCTCACCACCCCTTGGTCGGCCACTAGGGTCACCTCCCTTGGCCGACCAAGGAAAGAGAGAGAAGGAGAAATTTGAGGGATTTGTCAACCTATACCTACCATGTATTCTAGCTAGGGTTTGGGTGGGATTCAAACTCCTAGGTAATGACTATTATAACCTTACTTGGGGGCCAAGTTTAAGAGTCTATTTAAGAGACTCTACTCTCTTGTATCAAGGTACTTTATTCCTGAAATATAATTGAGTTCTTTCAATTGCTGTGTGCTAAGGGGATTATATATGAGGCCCTCCATCTTCCTGGTATCCTGCACCCAATCTCCAGCTGCCACCCATCTCCCCAAGCCCTGGCTGCCCACCCTTAAACCATCCTTCTCCTTGTTGTTTTTCAATTAATCCTCTATCCTTTCTTTGTTTTCTAACACCTGAAAGGCTGTTTGCAGATCACTCAGCTTCTAAAAATCCAACGACTCCAGCCGGGCAGCAATTGGATCACCGGGTTGAAAGCCGAGAATCCGCGGGTCTCTAGCTTGATTTTTCAGGCTGCATTCAGGAGCGAGAGCAATCTCTTCACCTACGATCTGCATCGAGTATATCAACCATTGTTAGGTACACCCCCTCTGCCTACCAATAGCCTTATTGGAGATGAACTAGCCCAACCGAGACTTCTCATCCTCGACGCTCCTCTTCTTGTTGCTTTTGAGGTTCTACTTTGCATGATGTAGTTTCTTACTTGCATAGAATTTTTTTCTTAGATTCATGGTCTATTCTTTGAGAATTAAATACATAACTTAATCAAAAAAATCACAAAAATAATTTGCATGCAATATCTAGTTCCACATCATTTGGTATCAGAGCCTGTTTTGGGCTCAGTTCTCTTTGGATATTCGGATCGGGCGCTTCACCATGGTCGTCCGGTTATAGGAGACTAGTAGGGCTGCAAGACCCTTTCTTCCCAATCTATAGGATCTCTTATGGTAGTAGGAGTGCCACTATGAATTGACCCCTGAAGAAGAACACAAAGAGTTTCATTAGGATTTTTTGCATTCTCGACCTTCTTAGTATATCTCCTGTTGTTTCAATTATTTCTGCCTGCATAAAACTCAAAAAAATTTAAAATTTATTTTTCTGAATTCCTCATAATTAAAGTATTTTTTAAAATTTTCTCAAGAATTATTTCGATCTATGGATTTTTTCCTAGCCGAAACACTGCCTGAGAATAGTTATGCTCTATTTTGGTAGCAAAGCCGATTTTGGAAAGTTTAGGGTTCTTTAATATAATTTTTTGTATATCTTTAATTTTGGCATGTTCCCTGCATATTAGGTCATAATTTGTAAGTTATCTTTCTATTTTAGAAAATACCAAAAAAAATACATATATTCATAAAACTTCAAAAATAGTTAAACCCTAATTTGCATTTTCATCTGCTTGCCATCATTGCATAAAATACTTTAAGGACACTTTCTATATGTTAGATAAGGGGAGGAGTTGATAGCCTCTCCTTAGCCCAAAACCACCTACCTTGCATTTAGTCCCAAGCCTAATTTAAAATTAATTAGACTTAATTTGCCCTAGTGGGCTAGGGACACCCATCAATCAGGTTCAGTCATTGTTGGATGACTAGTGCACCCAATTCATCTCTTATTATTGGATTCTAGTGTCTAGGCTAGAGGTACAGTGTCAAATGACCGAGCGGATAGTGGTTCCTTATTTGGGTCCCTGCGAAAATAGGGGGGCCTCCCACCATCCCATCTCTTACCTGGCTAGTTGAAGGACTAGGATTTGAGTTGTGTGTAAGTTAAGTCAATCCATTCTGATTGGGCTCTAGGTCTAGGTAGCTATAGTCAAGTCAGTGTTGAGTCTTGCATGAGCACTAGATCAGGGGCATCATATCACCCACCATCTCCATCTTTGGCTGAATCCATGGACAATCTTGAAGCCCAAATTAAAGCACTTACTGAACAGCTAACCCAATCCCTTGCTGATGCGGGACGACTCTAGGACTAATTCAAAATAAAAAAATATTTTTTTTGTATCTTTTTAGACATTAAATTCATAGGCTAATAACCTGAAAATAAGTAAAGAATTAGCATGATGACTAGTGATGCTAGAAACTATCATACCCGCAAAAACTCATGCAGAATAATGACTAGCCAAGACTCGAGAGTTGAGAAACTCCCAGTTTAGGATAGCGTACCTATCATCAGATCAGAACTCAAGAGGGGGAAGGCTTTTACCAGGCAGTGATTGTAGTTTCTTCGATGAAGAGATCTCTCAGCCTCTGGATGGCTCCTGGAAAAACAAGCCTTAGGTTCTCGAATCTGAAGGCAATCTGGATCCAGTCTGAAGGCAAAGAAAGCCTCCTCTGGGGAGGGGAAACACCTTGAGGATCTGCAAAATTTCAAGGTTAGGCACGAATTAGGTAATCAAAGAAAAAAATAATAAGATGAAACAATGAAGGAATGGTTAGGGCTAGAAGGGCTGGCGGCTTGGAGAAGGAAGACTCCTGCCTTCAGGGATGGCTTCAGGGCATCTTTTCAAAGGTGTGGCTGATGTCAAGAGGCTTGAGTTGCTGCTTGGGCATGGAGGATTGCAAGGAGAGGGGTCGGCCAACACAAGAACACAAAGAACCAAACCAAAGGAACCAAAAGAAAACACAAGACACCAGTCTTAAAAACAATTCAGCAGAGTTTTAATTTATAAGAGTTGATTGATTACAAAAGGAGGAGGGGTGGGGTATTTATAGAGCTCCATGCACTCTCCTAAAGGGATTACAGGTCTTCTCCAAGTTAGAATAGGTTTACATAATTTAAGTGAGAGAAAGACTACAAGATAAACCTAGAACTAGGAGGATATAAGTTGAATGAATTAAAAACTCAAACTCCTTCTTACATTTGAACTCTTTCATCATGTTGGACTTAGTAAACTCATGCAGGATGCCTATCCTAGGTGTGATGGGCTCCAAGGGGCAGCAAGGGGTGATCCTCCTTTGGATTGGTTCATGGGCTTTGGGCCCTGGAAGCTGGGGTGCCCTAGTATCAGCATATTTCTTGGAATCTTGGTTCTTCATGCTTGGGCTTGCTTCCTGGACTCGGAATTTTAAGGCCTGGAGTGTTGGAATAACCTGAAAAACATGGGCTGCTGGCTTATGTAATATTTTGGAAGCATCTGGAGGGAATTTGGCATCTGAAATGGCATTTGGAGGGAATCAGGGCACCTGGAGGGCATCTGGAGGGCATTTAGGGCTCTTGGGTGTCAATTAAGCTCCCATAAGCTGATGTAATTGCCTCTGGTTCCTGAATGAGGCCTGGTGAAACTCCAAAATAGGGTAACCTCCTCTCTTGTAAAAAATTTGGACTCATACTGGAGTCATACTGATGTACAGGACTCAATATACTGGACTAGGTCAAGACAAATAAACTAGTCTCACCTTATTATAACTCAATCTTACTTTCTTACAAAATTATGATACATGACTAAGGTTCTAAAAAAAATCCTAATCAATAAGCCATATGGGACACAGTGATCTGTGTCTAACCCTGGTGTCCCCACTAAACTGATACAGGAGGACTCTAGGACTGATACAAAATAGAAAAATAATTTTTTATATTTTTTTAGATATTAAATTCATAGAATAATTACCCGAAAATAAGTAAAGAATCAGCATGATGACCAGTAATGCTAGAAACTATCATACCCATAAAAACTCATGCAGAATAATGACTAGCCAGGAGCTGAGAGTTCAAAAACTCTTGGTTTAGAATAGCATACCTATCACCAGATCAGAACTCAAGAGGGGGAAGGCTTTTACCAGGCAACGATTGTAGTTTCTTCGATGAAGAGTTCTCTCTGCCTCTGGATGGCTCCTGGAAGAACAAGCCTTTGGTTCCTGAATTTAAAAACAATCTAGATCTGATCTGAAGGCAAAGAAAGCCTCCTTTAGGGAGGGGAAACACCCCGAGGATCTGTGAAATATCAAGGTTAGGCACGAATCAGGTAATCAAAGAAAAAAATAACAAGATGAAACAAGGAAGGAAGGGTTCGGGCTAAAAGGGCTTGCGGCCTGGAGAAGGAAGACTCCTGCTTTCTGGGATGGCTTCAAGGCTTCTTCTCAAAGGCGTGGCTGATGTCAAGTGGCTTGAGTTGCTGCTTGGGCATGAAGGATTGCAAGGATAGGGGTCGGCCAACACAAGAACACAAAGAACCAAACCAAATGAACCAAAAGAAAACACAAGACACCAGTCTTAAAAATAATTCAGCAGAGTTTTATTTCATAAGAGTTGATTGATTACAAGAGGAGGAGGGGTGGGGTATTTATAGAGCTCCATGCACTCTCTTAAAGGGATTACAAGTCTTCTCCTAGTTAGAATATGTTTACATAATTTAAGTGGGAGAACGACTACAAAATAAACCTAGAACTAGGAGTATACAAGTTGAATGAAATAAAAACTCAAACTCCTTCTTGCATTTGAACTCTTCCACCATGTTGGACTTGGTAAACTCATGGAGGATGCCTATCCTTGGTGTGTTGGGCTCCAAGGGGCAGCAAGGGGTCATCCTCCTTTGGATTGGTGCATGGGCTTTGGGCCCTGAAAGCTGGGGTGCCTAGGTATCAGCATATTCCTTGGAATCTTGGTTTTTCATGCTTGGGCTTGCTTCCTGGGCTTGGAATTTTAAGGCCTAGAGTGCTGAAATAACCTGAGAAACATGGGCTCCTGGCATATGGAATATTCTGAAAGCATCTGGAGGGAATCTGGCATCTAAATGGCATTTGGAGGGATTTAGGGCACCTGAAGGGCATCTAGAGGGCATTTAGGGCTCCTGGGTGTCAATTGAGCTCCCATAAGCTAATGTAATTGCCTTTAGCTCCTGAGTAAGGCCTGGTGGAATTCCAAAATAGGGAACCTCCTCTCTTGTACAAAATTTGGACTTATACTGGAGTCATACTGATATACAGGACTCAATATACTGGACTAGGTCGAGACAAATCAACTAGTCTCACCACCTTATTACAACTCAATCTTCTTTCTTACAAAATTGTGACACATGACTAAGGTTCTAAAGAAAACCCTAATCAATAAGCCATATGGGATCTAGTGATCTGTGTCTGACCCTGGTATCCCCACCAATTTTCTTGGGGTGAGAGGAACTCGATCCTGTCGAGTAAGGGTCAATTTGGCTGCTCAAGGAGGGTATGGGTTGAGGCATGGCAGATCCTCACCAGTGCTCCACAAATCTTTAGATTCTGGTTGATCTTGCCATCTGACCAAATACCTTTGATAAACTTCATCTCGGGTACTGATGGCTTAATCATCCAGGATTCGCTCACTCCTTTCCTCATTTATTGGCCAAATTGTATGTGGACACTCTAAGGTGGGTTCACTCACAAAGGAAGGAATTGGCTCAAGGTGCTTGCTAGGTATCACTGCTGGCTCCCTATGTTCCATAAGGTCTGAAATGTTGAAGGTTAGGCTAATACCTAAATCAGGTGGTCTCTCAAGCACATAGGCATTGGGTCCACTACTCTTCATTTGTCTGAATAGGCCAGCTTTAAAAGCAGAAAATTCCTTTACACTCACATAATCCTCTGTAGAAAATTTTTTATCTCTCTTTCGGGAATTAGCCAAGATGTTAGTTAGTTCATTATTTTTGTTTAACTTTTTACTAATATCCTGATGCAAATGCTGTGTAGAGGTCAGTGCATGTGTGGACAGATGAATTAGGGTTGCAAATTTATTGGACTCAATACTAACACCTAATTGACTTGACTAGCTTCCTATCAAAGGAAATTTATTGGACTCTTTGGGTCTAACCTAATACACTATAGACTCTTTAGGTTTGACCCTAGCATGGCATGCACGTGAGTACTTACTATGTATGCCTACTAGGTGCCATAGGGTATGCCAAAAATATGATGCAAATCTAACCTACGCAATGAATGAATGTAGTATGATTACCCCTGTAAAATGCAAATGAATGGTTAAAGAAACATAAGAAAATTCAAGAAAAGGCAGAAAATATGAGGTGGTTTCAGGGTTAGTCTGATTGGGTGGAAAGTAAGAAAAGGGTTCGGGGTTAATTGGATAGACTAAGATGTAAGAAGGGATGTCAATAATTAGTCCTAAACTAATGAGGTTTACCTTATGGGTTTGATGTCTATCTAAAGGGTCTACATAATGGAAGAAAGGGTCATTGATTTTAGAAAATAGATCAAGTGGAGTCAAAAGAGTGAATTCATCTAGAGGGTACTGATTCAAAGAGGTCAAGTCCTTGATAAACTCTTCTGGCTCATAAATCAAAGGGCCGGGCTCTCTAATTGGGCTCTCTTCCAGTGGCTCCTCAAGTAAGATGCTAATTGTAGGATTGGATTCCTCATGGACTTCTTCCTTTAAGGGTTCTTCCACTACAGGTTGGGTGTGGTTAAGGTTAGCTAACTCTAGGGTGGCTTCAACCTGGGTATCTATTGGATCAACGAACACTGGTTTGGCTTCTACCTGGATATTAGTTTGGTCAAACCTACGGTTCATTTGGTCAAATTGTTCCATCATGGCCTTAAAAGGGTTTCAAAATTGGACTCCATGGTTGAACTAGGTTGGTTGTATTAGACTTCTGATTCAACTAACTCTAGGTTGACTTCTAACTGGGTTTCCACTGGGTCAACTAATTCTGGGTTGACTCCTAACTCTAGGTCACCTATAGATATCTCTTCTTCTAAATCTTTAATAGACTCATTATCTTCATACTCCTCTACCAGACTTGGGTCAGCCTCATATATTTCTTCTTCTAAGTCATCTTGGTGAACCAATGGGGTGGTAAGAGGGATTTGGCTAATGGAAAATTGACTAAAGTCTGGGGTAACAAGGATGGGTAAACTAAGGGTTATGGATTCATAGGCTATGGGTTTAAAGGTTATGGGTTCAAAACTAGGGGTATCAATCCTATAGGGTTCAGGTTGACTGAGGGATAGTGGGTTGCTACTGGGTTCATATCTAGGGACTATGAGTTCCTGGGGTCTATAGGGCAAGGGTTCAACTCTATGGGTCTTGCCTAGGGTTCCTAATTGGTCTCCTACTTGGTCAAAACTAAGGCTTGCCTGATTACTTGATTAGATCAGTTGGTCAAGCTTAGTATCGGATTGGTCAAACCTACGATCTATTTGGGCAAGCTAGGCTTGGGTTTGGGTATGGGCTTGGTTCATTTGGGTAAGTTGATTTTGGGTCTGGATATTGGATTGAGTTAGTTAGGCAAACTGGTTCATGATGGCCTCAAAATAGGAATCCATGGCTGAATTGGTTTGGGGTGTGGATTTCTGGTATTGGGTTCCTAGTCTAGTGGTCATACAATCAATCAAACAATCAAGATGAAATGATGCAGCCAATCATGCAAAAGAAAATGTTAGTAAAATCTAGGGTTTGCTAGACTTAGAGTCAAAACTGAATGGGTCAGCTCAACTTACACCTAACCTAGTAGCTAATCCTTCCACTGGCCATGTAGGGGGTGGGAGTGTGGGAGGCCACCCTGCTTTCACAGGGATCCAATTAAAAACCATAATACCACTTAGGTCGTTTGACTCTGGACCCCCAGCCTTAGACACCAGCTTTCAGTAATAGCTAAAGAATTAAATGCACTAGTTGGCCCATATAGCTCGGACCCGACCGGTTGATATCTCCTAGCTCTCTAGGGCAAATTAGGTCTAATTTATTTTAATTAGGCTTGGGTTAGTTTGATGATGGTTGTTTTGGGCCCAGGATAGGTGATGAAATCCAGCCCTGAGCTGAGATATTGAGTTGCCCTTAAGATTAGGTTAAAGATGATGGCAATCGATGGTCCTGATGCAATCTAAAACAATCAAAAAACTAAAAATATTTTATGTATATTTTATGGAATGAAAAATTAGGTTTAAGTTGATTAGGTTAGCAATCAAATTAGGCTTGAGATTGGGGTGTGTGGAAGTTGATTAGGTTAGGTTGAGTTAAGGTGCAGAATCAACAGAAATCAGAGAATTAGGGTTTCAGCTGATTCAAGATTTGACATAGTTACTGATGCAAAAAAAATTCAAAAAAATCTAGAACAGTGAATGGATAGTGATAATGATACCTACCAAGTTTCATGCAAAAAAAAATCAAATGATGATGCAAATCCTAGGGTTTTTGGACTGCTACAAAAATTCTTAGGATTTTGTTAGGATTTCTAATATGCCAAATTTTAATGACTTAGGTGTTCTATAAAATTAATTAAAAATTTTGTTAAAATAGAGGACACATCAGAGAACAATTCATGCAAATCTCACACAAAAACAAAATTCCTAGATGTTGAAATTATATGTAAAACAGACACCTAATGTAGTGGATAGAATGCAGAAATTAGGGTTTGTAAATGCAAAGCAGATGAAAACTATCCTAAACCCGCTCTGATACCAAACTGATACAGGATGACTCTAGGACTAAATAAAAACTGAAAAATAATTTTTTTGTATTTTTTTAGACATTAAATTCGTAGGCTAATAACCCAAAAATAAGTAAAGAATCGGCATGATGACTAGTAATGCTAGAAACTATCATACCCACAAAAACTCATGCTGAATAATGACTAGCCAGGACCCGAGAGTTGAGAAACTCCTGGTTTAGGATAGCATACCTATCATCAGATCAGAACTTAAGAGGGGGAAGGCTTTTACCGGGCAGCGATTGTAATTTCTTTGATGAAGAGATCTCTCAACCTCTAGATGACGCCTGGAAGAACAAGCCTTTAGTTCCCAAATCTGAAGGTGATCTGGATCTGGTCTGAAAGAAAAAAAAGCCTCCTCTGGGGAGGGGAAACACCTCAGGGATCTGAAAAACATCAAGGTTAAGCCCGAATCAGGTAATCAAAGAAAAAAATAATAAGATGAAACAAGGAAGGAAGGGTAAGGGCTCGAAGGGTTGGCGGCCTGGAGAAGGAAGACTCCTGCTTTCAGGGACGACTTCAGGGCTTCTTCTCAAAGGCATGGCTGATGTCAAGAGGCTTGAGTTGCTGCTTGGGCATAGAGGATTGCAAGGATAGGGGTCGGTCAATACAAGAACACAAAGAACCAAACCAAAGGAACCAAAAGAAAACATAAGACACCAGTCTTAAAAACTATTCAGCAGAGTTTTAATTCATAAGAGGTGATTAATTACAAGAGGAGGAGGGGTGGGGTATTTATAGAGCTCCTTGCATATCATCCTGCATCATGTTAGGATCCCGTCCCTCATCAATTTTGGTATCAGAGCAGGATTAGGGCATGTTCTTGCATAGTAGGTAAATTTCTGCATCCTGAAATCTACGTAACTAGTCTAAACATAGGACTGTTTTCCCATCAAAACATTACAACTTTTTTTTTTTTTTTACTTCATTTGATCTCTGTTCTGTTCTCTATTTTTCTGTAATTTTTTTTTATTTTTTCTGTTTTGAAAAACAGGGAAAATCTGCATCAAAACAAACCCTAACATAAATTATGCATGCTATTTTCTGCACTAGTAGTCCAGATATAAGTCCGGTTTTCCATCTTAAACTTTCTGTTTTTGTCTGATTTTTACATTTATTAATATCTGTTTAATCCTCTATTTTCTATAATTTATGTAGAATTTTCTCTGATCTGAAAATAGGGTAAATTCTGCATAAAACAGCACCTTGACAAAAAAAAAACTGGTTTGCTGAAATCTGCTAGTAGTCTAAACCTAGGGCTTATTTTCCATCATAAACTTAATGTTTTTTCCTGATTTTTGCATCAAGTATTATCTGATTATTCCTCTGTTTTTCCATAATTTTTGTTTAATTTTTCTTATCTGAAAACCTAGGTAAATCTGCAAGAGAACTGCAAGCATACATTGCTGAAACTTTTTGCGTGCTTAGTTTAGGTTAAACCTAATTACCCATCCAAACCACCCAACCCAAGCCAATTTTGATTGCTCACCTAACCAACTTGGAACTAAGTTTTCCACCTCATAAAAAGACAAAAAAAATTTTATTTCATCTGATTTTTCTGATTTTAGATTGCATTAGGGTTTATGTGTGTGCATCATACCTAAACTCATCCTAAGGGCAATCTTACTCTGTCAGATTAGGACAGGATTTCATCACCTGTCCTGGGCCCAAAACTCATATGCACTCAAGCCTTAATAAAATCAACTAGCAACTTAATTGATTTAGGGACACCCACAGGTCGGGTCCGAGTCTAGTGGAAAAACTGTACATTCAACCAACCAAGTCTATCCCTTTTTTTGAGAGCGAAACCAACCCTGAGTGTCCACCATCAAATTAGCTTGTGAGAGGAAATGATTGAGCGTATCCTGGATGACCAAGCCATCAGTACCAGGATCAAAGGCTACCATGTCACTTGGTTCGTTGGCAAGGTCGACCGAGATCCGAGGACTCGTGGATCGCTTGAGAGGATCTGCAATGCCTTAACCCAGACCCACCAGAGCCAAATTAACCTTTACTCGACAGGGTCAAGTTTCTCCCACCTCGGAAGAATTGATGTAGGAACATCAAAAGAAAACCAGGATTTCAAGGTTCCAATTTCTAATTCATGTGTTGGGTAATCAGTCATTTATAAGTTGAGTCCATCAGGGTAAATTGAGTCCTGTAATGAAGTCTAATTTTTGAGTCCTGTAATAAGGTGAGCTGATTGGGTTCATGAAGTCAAGAGTCCTATGAGTTTTAGTCTAGTCACATGAGTCTTGTAAATTTTGGTTTTCATTCAAGTCAAGTTCAAGAGGAGGATCATCAGATTAGGAGAGTCACCAAGCCCCAATGAATAAGGCTTCATGCATCCAACCAGGCCTCCACTCAAGCCACCCCAGCCTAGGCCCCTAGTCCACACTCATGATGCCCAAGGTCCCAAGCATTGGTGCCCAGTCCAAATCCACCAAGGAATTGGCGCCTAGATCCAAGCCCAAGACCATGGAACCCTCCCCTCCCAGTCCAAGCTCAAATGGTGCCCCTGGCCCAAAACCCATTCATGATTGGTGCCCAGGCTTTGATTGATGTAGGAACATCATGAGCAAACCAGGATTTCAATGTTCCAATCTCTGAATCATGTGTTGGTCAATTTGGTTGAGTCCTGTAATGAAGTCTAATTTTTGAGTCATGTAATAAAGTGAGTCAATTGGATTTACTAAGTCCATTGAGTCCTGTTTAGTCTGTCAATTGAGTCCATTTATTTTATTCAGCTTACTTTGAGTCTTGTCAGTTTGGCCCTTTGAGTCCTGTATTTGCTTTCAAGTCATGTTCAAGAGGAGAGCCAGTGGACCACCACTCAAGTCACCCAGCCAAGCATCTAGACTCCATTCATGCTGTCCAGACCTAGAAGCCCTTAGCACCCCAGCTCATGAGGGAGTGGCACCCTAGGCCCAAGCCCATTCATATTGGCGCCCATGCTTTGACCCAGTCCAAGGCGCCCCATGTTTTAACCCAGTCTAAGATGCCCAAGGCTTGACCTAGTCCAAGTGGTTGTCATCCCAGCTTAGCAAGGAGTCAACCAGTCCAAGCCTAGTCCAAGCTCAGTAAGAAATTCATCTCAGCCAAAGCTCATGGAGAAAAGTCAAAGCTTCCAAGTTCTACAAGGAGTCCAATGTCCAAGTCCTACTAGAATTTAGGCCTCCTAATTTCAATCAAACTTTGTACTCCTAATTCTAGTTAAACCTTGTACTCTTTGTCCCATACAAACTTGTAATCCAATTTTGACAAGGAAAGGGGCCTGGGTCAATATATAAATACCCCACCCCTCCCCCTCTTGTAAAATAATCTCTTATTCATGAAATAAACTTGACAAAATTTTCTTGTGAAAATTTGTTTCCTTTTGGAGTGGGTGTGAGACCCGTGGTTACTTGTGTGTGTGCAAACCCTAGCCGCTCCTGCTACTCTCTCTCTTCCCTCAACTCCAAGCCACCCCAGCCTCCATCTAATCAGCCCCTGGCCACCCCTCTCCAGATCCAGATGCCCAAGCTTCATCCAAGGCAGCCCGCCCTTGCAATATCTCTTTCGCTTGATCTTCTTCTTTCCATCCTATTTAGTATTTTTCTTATATTCTACATCACTAAACCTTGACGTTTGCAGGATCCCTCCAGTGCCATGCTCTTCGGATGAAGTTTTCTTTGCTCCTGAATAAAGCTGATAAAAAGCTGGCAGATCTGCAAGAAAGTGACCGAATCATTCAGGCACCGATCTGAGTTAAGAGATCTCTTCTGCAACATAATGCAAATTATTGCTAGGTATGTAGACCCCTTCCCTTCTCACTTTTTCTGATTTCTTGAAGTTGAACATGCTCCTAATAGGCCTTCTTAGATCTAGGATCCTGATTTTCTTTTCTCTTTGGTTAATCTAGCATGTGGATAGATGCTAATTTATATAGGATAACCCTAACTTAATCTTGTATAGTTTCGAGAATAAAACCATAAGAAAAATTTGAAAATATTTGCTTCCTTTAATCTGATTTTCTTCATGTTCATCCCTTGCATATCATCCTGCATCATATTAGAATCCCGTCCCTCATCATTGACCCAGTCCAAGATGCCCAAGGCCTTTGACCCAATCCAAAAGGATTTCATCCCAGCCCAGCAAGGAGTCAAGTGGCCCAAGCCCAAGAGAAGTCAATGTCCAAGTTCTACAGGGAGTTCAATATTCAAGTTCTACCAGGAATTTAGTCTCCTAATTCCACTCAAACCCTGTACTACTTGTCCCATACAAACTTGTAATCCCACTTTGATAGGGAAAGGGCCCTGGGTGAGCCTATAAATACCCACCCTCTCCCCCTCTTGTAATCATCTCTTTTCATGAAATAAATCAGAGTGAATTCTTGTCAATTGATTCCTCCAAATTGGAGTGGGTGTGAGACTTGTGTTCTTGTGTCTTGTGAGGAAACCCTAGCCGCCAGCTTTCTTCCCACTACCACTAAACCCTAGCTAACATCCATCCCAGCTGAAGCCTTGGATGCCCCAACTTCCTACAAGCTAGGTGTCCTCCTTCAACTGACTGCCAGCAACCCCGGAGATCCCTTCCATCCCGCTATTCTTCTTTCTTTCAATTACATATTTTCTCATCATCTGTGAGCCTAACCTTTGACGTATGCAGGATCCCTCTAGTGCCACGCCCTTCGGATGAGGTCTTCTTTGCCTCCAAATCGATCTGATAAAAATCCAACGAATCCATGGGAAAGCGACTCGATCATCCAGGCACCGATCTGAGCAGAGCGATCTCTTCTCCGACATCAAGAAAGTCATTGCTAGGTATGTAGAACCTTTCCCTTCTCACTTTTTTTTATTTTGTTGAAGTAGAGCATGCACTTAATAGGCCTTCTTAGTCCTAAGATCCTTTATTTGTTTTCTCTTTGATAGTTCTAGCATGTGGGTAGGATACTAACTAATACAGGATAACCCTAACCTGGTCTTGCCTAGTTTTGGGAATCAAACCATAAAAAAAGAAAATCTAAAAATATTTGTTTGCTTTAACCTGATTTTCCTCATGTTCATCCCTTGCATATCATCCTGCATCATGTTAGAATTCCATCCCTCATCAGTAATTCAGTTTTAGTGGGTGTCAACCCGACTCGCCCTCCTATTTGGCTAAACTAATTGTTGATTTGCCTAAATTGCTCAATCAGGGTAAATCCATTTGCCCCATTTGCTCGATCATGGAATTGTTTATTTACCTTATTTGCTCAGTCATGGTTTGGCTCATTTGCCTCTTTTGCTCAGTCATGGATCCTATCAAGGTTTTAAAAGTGGATTCCATGGTGACACCTTATGAAGGTTAATACTGTGCTCCTGACCTAGTACACATGCAGTACAAACCTAGCTTCTAGGGCTCCTGGACCTAGAAGTTCAATGTAACAAGACTTGACTAGGTACCAATTAAGATTGTAGCTACCCTTTCAACTAGCCAGGTATGAGGTGGCGTTACAGGAGGCTCCCCTCGCTTTCACGAGGTTCTAATTAAAATTTGCAAGTCTGCTTACGGCATTTGCCATTGGACCTCTAGCCTTAGACACCAATATTAAGGAGTAAATACATAATTAATCAACACATGGCCTCATCATGCACATGACTTGACCCGTTGATATCCCTAGTTTAGGTTCCTACTCGGTTTTAGACTAGGCTTAGGTCAATGCACGATGTAGGTGGTTGTTTTGGGTCAAGAAAAGGTAATGATCTCCTTCCCTTATGTTATATTAAACACCCTTAAGTAAATTTTGAAATGGATGCACAACCAATCACAATTAACTAAGAGAATATCTAGGCCAGTACAAACGTGTGATTCAAAATTTAAATTTCAAAAGTTTAAAAATTCAAATTTTAAATTTAAAATTTCAGATCTTAAAGTCCAGATTTCATAAATCAAATTTTGAATTTTAAATTTTGAATTATGGTTGGAAATTCATTTTGGAGGTGGGTAACTAAAATTGGTTGCAAGAAACTTCTAACTAACAACCCTCTAACCAAAATTTTGAAATTCAAATTTCAAATTCTCCAAAATTAAAATTTTAAATTAGAGTTTTTTATATTTCAAAGTTTAGATTTCAGATTTCAAATTTTAAATTTTAAATTTTAAATTATAGTTATGAAATTCGTTCTTGAAGGCTTGGAACAAAAAATTTTAGCAACTAACAAACCTCCAACTAACTAGATTTGAAATTCAAAATTCAAATTTAAAAATCTCAAAAATTTAAAATTTAAATTAAAACTATCAGATCTCAGAGTTAATATTTCAGATTTCAAATTTTAAAATTTAAATCTTGAAATTTGATTATGAATTTTGGACTTGAAGGCAAGAAATTTCAACAATGAACAAAATTTCAGCAAATTAACCTAGAAAACCTTACGCTCTAATACCAAAATTGATGCAGGACGGGATGCAAGAAATGGATAGATGATGATGAACTCTAAATGATCAGTTAATCAAGATGAGCAATGAAACATAAACATGGGTCGAAATCAATCATAAGAGAGACAAACAACTTTATAGCAAGAAACTAGTTGACCCAAAAATCAAATACCTACATGTAGATCAAATTAAAATTAGCAAGAATGGATCGAATGGCTAAGAAACTATTTATACTAGGTCAAATACTTTCAATATCTCAGATCTAAAGGGTCTAGAAGTGGTTTCCTAACAACAATGAAGTTTAAGATATTATGTAGAAGGAGTGCTCTCAACACTCATAGGAATGAGGATTGAATTATAAGACTAGCTCTCCCTATACTAAAGAGCTTACCTTGCAATTGGTTCATGACTTGGAACCTTCATCTTCAACCCGGAATCCAAGAGAGAACCTGCAAAAGGACTTGATTAGTGACATCAAAATGAAGCATGGAAGAAAATGAAACAAAGGGGAAGCAAATAGATGGATGATGGAGCTTGGCAGCTAGCAATGGGCATCACACCCTTCTCCACACTCGGAGCAACACAACAAGGGCATCTCACCCTAAGATCAACACAAGCAAGGGCATCCCACCTTCTTCACAATTCAACAAAGGGCATCCCACCCTCTTCACACACAACAAAGGGCATCCCACCCTCTTCACACACAACAAAGGGCATCCCACCCTTTCTACAACACAACAAGGGCATCCCACCTTCTCCACACTAAAAGAACTAGACTAGAAGAAAATTGGAATCAAACAGACTTCATTTCATTCAAAGTATCTCATAGCATCAATACAAAGAAGAAGCTTGGATTCTATTTATAGGCCAAGGAGATCCATGTAGTTCGACCAAAGAAGGGAGCTAACTTTAGTTCTAACTAGGTTAGTTTTGCTAAATAATGGGTTGGGTAGTTCTAACTAAAAGTAGTTGTAACAAACATTGGTTGCAACTACTAACAAGAATAGGTTATAACTACTTTCCATGTGGCATCCAAATATCATTAAGAGGAGCTTCCAAGTGTCGTCCAAAGATGCTTCCAAGTGTCATCCAAGCAAGGCTTCCAAGTGGCGCTCAAATAGGCTTCCAAGTGTTGTCTAAGAAAGGCTTCCACTTGGCTCTCAAGTAGGCTTCCAAGTGTCATTCAAGTAGGGGCTTGAGTTAACTCCTTGAGGAGAGCATTGAGTTAGCTCATGGGAAGTAGGTTGAGTCGGCTCAATTTGGTTGACTCTGCTCCAAGAGGATAGTTAACTTCATGAGGCCTCCTTGCTTCCTCCATTGATATATTGGCTCAATTTAGAAGGCCTTCTGACTTGATCTCTTAGCTTGCAATTGAGTTAGCTTGAAATTTATTTGCCCTTGCTTGATGTCCCCATCAATTCTCCCGAGGAGGAGAGAACTCAACCCTGTTGAGTAAGGGTTAACTTGACTTTGGTAATGGTTTAGCAAGTTTGGGTTGATCCTTTGCAAATCCTCTCAAGTGTTCTATGAGTCTTCAAATTTGGGTCAACCTTGCCAATGAACCAAATAGCATTTGAAAGTCCTTATTTAGGGTAGTGATAGTCTTATCATCTAGAATTCGCTTAATCCTACCTCATCGAGTTGGTTGTGTGGCTGGTGGTCACTCAAGGGTTGGTTCACTCTAAAAAAAATGGGATCAGGACCAAATAGCTCACTAGATTTCATTGTTGGTTCCAAACACTCTATTGGGTCTGAAATATGAAAGGTGGAATTGATACCAAAGTCAGATGGTAACTATAGCCTTAGATCCAATTTTCTTTATTAATTTAAAAAGGACCTACACCACGGGGTGAGAATCAACACATAGTCTCATTTGAAAAATTATTTGACTCTCTTATGGGAATTGGCCATATGTTTGTAAGTTTCTTTGCTCGAATTGATTTTGTTTTTGATAAAAATTCCTAACATGTTATGCATATGACTCTACAGGCCAAATACTTGTGTATGCATGGACAAAGTCTATGAACTTTCTCGGTGTATCCATGTACACTCTTAAATGGATTTTCTTGGACCTGTTGACTGAGCTAATGTATGCAAATTCAATGTGAGGTCCCTAATTCCTAATACTCTTCTTAGCTAGACAATTTGAACTGGTCTTCAACTTTGGTCTAGCCCTTAGCTTGAATGGCGGGTGGGGGTGGAAAAATTTAGTTTTTACTCCAGATTTGTATCATAGGGATTTCTAAAATAGCTAATGACTTGGACAACCCTATTAGATACAGTAAGTTTTGGTAGGCTTTACAACCTAAGCACTTCTTCTAGAGAAGGTTTGGCCACTTTAGAAATATCAAAAATTCATGAACAGGGTAAAAAGTGTGCCATCTTGGAATGCTAAGTTGGATTTATTCTATATCATGAGACTGAATTGATAGCATGCAAGATGTCTCTAGATGATGGAAAGTGATCAGTAAAATCTCCAGGTAGTTTATCTTGAACTTCCTTCAAAATCTTTATGACTTCCTAGGTTTGTTCCTTAGGGGTTTGTGATGCAGGACTAACTAGATGCTAGGATGAAATGATGCAGGTCATTTTTGTTCTTTGTGATTTTTAGTTTTTTTTTTTAGGATTTAGGATTCCCGAAGATAGACAAAAAGAAGATATAGGGTTCTACAAAGAAAAGAAATTCAAGCAAGTAAGTAAGTCCCTAAATAGGATAGGAAGAGGACCCCAGGATTGAGAAACCCCGTAGGACTTAGCTCTCGAATCAATAACCCCTTATGAGTCTAGGGTTGCAAACCTTAGAGTTTTGAAGTGCCCGATGCTGAGTTCGCTCGCTCTCGTGGATGCGGCCTGGATGATCGAGCCTTCAACCCCCACGGATGTGCCAACTTTCCATCCAAGATCTCGAAGGCAAGGGAAATCGATTCCATATTCGTGGTACTTGGAGGACCTGCGAAGAATCAATAGAAGGATTAGGAATCAATAAGTATCAGGAAGAAATAAGGAAAGAGAGGCTGGAGATGATGTTGATTGGGGGTCTTCTTGCTAGGTGCCTAGATGGATCATCTAGTGGCCTCCGAACTCGACGATGGAAGATGGATTTGTGGAAGAGACTGTAACTTGAGGCCTCACACCTCTCGACGCTCAAAGGCGAAGGTGCTCCCTCATGGAGATCGACGTTCTTAAGGAACAAAGGCAACTAAGAAGAATAACACTCAAATATCTTTTTTTTCATTCATCAACATTAACCTTACAAGGGAGGGGGTAAGGTCCTTTATATAGGCACCTTAAGACCCCTTTTCAAAATTTGAATGAAAATACATTTTCTTCTCTTGATTAGGCACCAAAATATTCTAAAATCCAAAAAATTCTGAATTATTTTCTCCTTGGCCGACCAAGGCTCTTGTGATTTGGGCGTGGCATGCTAATGGGCTTGGAAGAAGGAATTTGTCTCCCTTGGACTTTGAAAGTTGATCTTCAATTTGGAAAAAAGCCAAGATGCAAGGCTTGTGTCTTTCCTCTTTCCTTGGTTACTCACCCTTCTTTGGAGAGAAGCTTGAAATGAGGCTTGGAGCAAGGCCTTTGTCTTCAACCTTTCCTTGGTTGCTCACCCTTCTTTTGACAGAAGCTTGAAATGAGGCTTGGAGCAAGGCTTTTGTCTTCAACCTTTCCTTGGTTGCCCATGACTCCTTTAGTAAGTGGCTTGATGGAGGAAGGGAAAGGAGGAAAGGATATTTGATGTGTCTCCATTTGGCAACCAAGAAACTCTCACTTGTGCCACCCACTTGGCTAGATGAGGTGGTGCCACATGGGTGGTGAAGTGTTGACCTTCATGGCTTGGCATGTTGACCTTCAAGGCTTGGCCCAATAGTAGTTGAGCTAGACTCAAAGACCATTCCGGCTTGGACCCAGACTTGGACTGGACTCAATACAGGACTGGACTCAATACAGGACACAACTTGACTAAATTGGTCAAAGTACAAGACTAAACAAAAATAATTGAGACTAAATTTATGACTAAAAAATTACAATGCTTAGGCTTGAAGCCTTATTACAGGATCTAAAAATTGAAACCCTAATCAGAGGCCTGGTGCCCACACCAATTCTCCCAGGGTGGGAGGAACTCATCCATGTCGAGTAAGGATTGATTTGGCTTTGATACTTCTCTAGAAGGTCGGGGTCCAGGCGTTGCAAGTCCTCTTGGGTATCCTATGAATCTTCGGACTGTGGTCAACCTTGCCATCAGACCAAGAAACATTGATAACCTTTGCCCCGGTTGGTGATAGCTTGGTCATCCAAGACACGCTCGATCCGCTCTCCTCTCTCAGGTAAAATTGGAGGTGGACACTCTGGGTCGGGTTCGCTCTCAAATGAATGGTTAGGCCCAAATGGCTTACTGGGTATGTTTGCTGGTTCCTTATACTCGATAAAGTACGGGATATTGAAAGTCAAGCTAATGCCATAATCCGGGGGTAGCTCAAGCACATAGACATTAGGGCCAACTCTCCTTATCACTCTAAAGGGGCCAACTCCATGAGCATGAAGTTTCTTAATGGTTCCTGGTAGAAACCGTTCAGGCCTAAGCCTAATCATTACAGAATCCCCTTGATCAAACTCTTTGGTTCTCTTATGGGAATCAGCCAAATTATTTTAAAATTTGTAGTTAATGTAGAATTCTATCATAATGCAAAATGTAGACTCAACTAAGCATTCCTATAGAGTATAATTTTTTGGACTCTCTAGGGCTTAAACCTAATAGATTATTGACTCTCTAGGTTTGAACCTAGTCCGGTATGCACAAGAAAAATTACTGAGGATCCCTAGCAAATGCCATAAGGTATACCAAAAGTAGGTGGCAAATAGGATGGGCTCTAAAGAGTCATGCAATTTGATAATCTCAACAAAATGTAGCCCCATGGCTCTAAAAACCTGAGAAGGCTTAGGGAAGGGTAGGAAATAGGAAGGAGACTCAGGGACTAATTCAAAGCTTAAGAGACTGACCTTAATGTGTGAATGTTGGTCTATGGCTGTGCTTGTCCCAACCTCATGATTAGTACTAGATGGACCAATAGGTGCAAGTTCTAGGGTAGGCTGGGTGCTCCTAGAAGGTGGAAGGTTATCAGGAAGGTCTTTGAAAAGTTTATCTTGAAATTCCTCTAAACTAATGTCTACTTCTTGTTCTTGGACCTTCTCTATGGAAAATACTTGAGAACCTTCACTTTCATCTACTTTGTTTGATCCTGACTTGGTCATTTCTTCTTCAAATTCTGTAGTGGGTTCAGGATCATTATCCTTTAATTCCTTAATGATTTCCATCTTGGGCCTATCTTCATTACACTTCTTCACTAAACTTGATTCATGGATGTCTTCTTGGGATTCCTTAATAGGCTCAGTGGTTTCTTCACTTACATTCTTAATGGGCTCAATCTTTTTTTTCTGAAATTTGTCAGAAGGTTCTTCTCTCTGGGTTGGTTCATGAGTCTCTCTTGTGGCAGGGGTTCCCTCAGTCATCACATTCTCTAACTCTTTGGCCTTGATCAAGTTAACTTCTGTCTTCTTTTCCTTTAGGCTAGTCGATTCTCTCTTAATCTGGTCCTTAGGCTGAATTAGAATGATTGTAAATTTCTTCCCATGGTGGTTAAAGGTACAGCTATTGGTCCGACCATAAAGGGTGTAAGATAGTGGTCAGTACTTCTCTCTAAGTTTTGCTTTCGTGTCCCTCCAAGTTGCTATAAGTTCTTGTTCTCTTTGCCCTATTAGCCTTTCAACACTATTCCAAAATAACCTAGCTTGGTAAACCAACCTAAGCTTGGCAAACTTAAACTTCATCCTTTCCGTCATTATGTACCAGTCGAAATATTGTTTCATGTCCTCCTCCCAATCATGTATACCTTGGGATTTAGACTGCCATCGAAGGTAGGGGCTTCTAGCTTGATGTTTCTAATAGCCCTTTCTTCATGGTCTATGATCTCTAGATTGGGTCTCCTAGGATAAACCTCTCGGGCTGGTTTAGGGTGTGGGACTCTTCTGGACTCTGCCTTTAAGGAGGGATCATGTTGAGGGAATCTCCTAGGATGGGGAAGTGAATTAAACTCTAGTTTAGTGTGGGGCTTCTGGGTCCTCTCTTGATCAAGTTTATATAAACTATTGTTCACCCTAGTTAACTGTTCAATAAGGACCTTCAATTGCTCTTCTCGATCGTTCTCCATGGATTCACTTGATTGGGAATGATGGGGGTGATAGGGAACTCCTGATCTTGTTGACATGCAATACACAATGACAGATGTTATGGGTTTACTAGACCTAAGAGTTCAAACCAAATGTTAGGTCAAGATGACAATCTTGGTGGTAGTAACTTGGCATCTAGCCAGGTAAGTGTAAGGTTGGTGGAGGTTCCTCTTTGCTTGCCTTAGACACCAATTTAGAATTGGCCAGGTAAGCAAACCAACCCACCTCCCTTTGGGCTCTTGTCCCTGAACCACTTACCTAGACATCAAATACTCAAGCACACACAAACAAGTTGTCTAAATTGGCTTGACACTTGGTTCGACCCAACTGCATGGGTGTCCCTAGCTCACTAGAGAAAATTAAGTGTCTACTCAATTTTAATTAGAGGTTGGGTCCGATATGCAGGGTGGTTGTTTTGGGCTAAGGAAAGGTAATGACTTCCTTCCCTTATTTTTTGATAATGATGACCTTAAATGAATTATGAAAATGATGGCACATAAATGATCTAATGAGATGTATTAAGTTATGTTTTTGGATTTTTGATGGATGACAGCAGAAATAAGATGATGTAAATGACAAGAGATGAAGCTAAATACAAAACTAAACTATTTAAGAAATGAAAACATAAAAAGATGCACTTGCTGAAAATCTCAGAACAGATTTTCTCTCAGGTAGTATTCCAGCTTGTAGAAATTCTACAGGTTGCAATAAAATTTGATAAAATTATCAAAAATACATTCGATTACGTGTAATCCAACAAAATAAAAATCATAATATTTGGAGGTTCTTACAAATAGAAAAACCTAAAACAACAGGCCATGTACTGAAAGGAAAAAATGCAGAAATTTTAAAAAATGAGATCTAATGTTGCAAAAATTTTCTTGTGGGCTTTTTAAAACTTTTCTTCTTGTGTTCCCCTTCAAAGGTCAATCATAGTGGCACCTCTACATGCCTTAGGAGATCCCCGTCGAATGGGAGGAGAGGGTCTTGAAACCCTACTTTTCTCCTAAGACCAGACGACCTGGTGAAGCATCTAATCCAAGTACTTAAGAAGTGCTAAGTCCTAACCATGCTCTGATACCAAACATGATGCGGGACTAATAGATGCCACGATGAAATGATGCAGGTGATTTTTGTTCTTTGTGATTTTTAGTTTTTTTTTAGGGTTTAGGATTCCCGAAGACAGACAAAAAGAAGATCTAGGATTCTAAAATGAAAAGAAATTCAAGCAAGTAAGTCCCTAAATAGGATAGGAAAAGGACCCGGGATTGAGAAACCCCGTAGGACTTAGCTCTCAAATCAATAACCCCTTAGGAGTCTAGGGTTGCAAACCTTAGAGTTCTGAAGCACCCGATGTCGAGTTCGCTCGCTCTTGTGGATGCAGCTTTGATGATCGAGCCTTCAACCCCGCGGATATACTGGTTTTCCATCTAAGGCCTCGAAGGCAAGGGAAACCGATTCTGTATTCGTGGTACCTGGAGGACCTGTGAACAATCAATAGAAGGATTAGGAATCAATAAGTATCAGGAAAAAATAAGGGAAGAGAGGTAGGAGATGATGTTGATTGGGGGTCTTCTTGCTGGGTGCCTAGATAGATCATCCAGTGGCCTCCGAACTCGAAGATGGAAGATGGATTTCCGGAAGAGACTGTAACTTGAGGCCTCACACCTCCTGATGCCCGAAGGCGAAGGCACTCCCTCACAGAGATCGACATTCTTAAGGAACGAAGGAAACTAAGAAGAATAACACTCAAATATCTCTTTTTTCGTTCATCAACATTAACCTTACAAGGAAGGGGATAAGGTCCTTTATATAGGCACCTTAAGACCCCTTTTCAAAATTTGAATGAAAATACATTTTCTTCTCTTGATTAGGTGCCAAAATATTCTAAAATCCAAAAAAATCTGAATTATTTTCTCCTTGGCCGACCAAGGCTCTTGTGATTTGGGCGTGGCATACTAATGGGCTTGGAAGAAGGAATTTGTCTCCCTTGGACTTGGAAAGTTGACCTTCAATTTAGGAAAAAGGCAAAATGCTAGGCCTGTGTCTTCCCTCTTTACTTGGTTACTCACCCTTCTTTGGAGAGAAGCTTGAAATGAGGCTTGGAGCAAGGCCTTTGTCTTCAACCTTTCCTTGGTTGCTCACCCTTATTTGGAGAGAAGCTTGAAATGAGGCTTGGAGCAAGACCTTAGTCTTCAACCTTTCCTTGGTTTCCCATGACTCCTTTAGTAAGTGGCTTGATGGAGAGAGGGAAAGGAGGAAAGGATATTTGATGTGTCTCCATTTGGTGCCCAAGAAACTCTCACTTGTGCCGCCCACTTGGCTAGATGAGGTGGCGCCACATGGGTGGTGAAGTGTTGACCTTCATGGCTTGGCATGTTGACCTTCAAGGCTTGGCCCAATAGTAGTTGAGGTGGACTCAAAGACCATTCCGGCTTGGACCCAGACTCGAACTGGACTCAATACAGGACACAACTTGACCAAATTGGTCAAAGTACAAGACTAAACAAAAATAATTGAGACTAAATTCATGACTAAAAAATTACAATGCCTAGGCTTGAAGCCTTATTACAGGACAGAAAAATTGAAACCCTAATCAGAGGTCTGGTGCCCACATCAGTTTGGACTTCCTTGGGTGATCCTTTACTGATCAGTTGTTCTAACTTTTTATCCCTGTGTAACCCCTCTTCTTTCTCTCTCAGATTACTAGATCCCTTCTTCTGATTATCCTTGTTTGGTGTTGAATTTATAACTATCTTCTTACCTTGGTTGGTGAATGAACAAGAATTAGATCTGCCATACAGGGTAACATTATGATCATATAACCAAGGTCTATCCAAAATGATACTGCTTACCCCCATAGGAAGCACATCACACCAAACTTTATTAATATAGGATTGGATCTGAATTGGAACTAAACATCTTGATTCAATGGAGATGGAAGTCGTTTCTATCCAAGACACTTTATAAAGATTGGGATGGGAAACAATAGTCAAGCCTAGATTTTTAATGGCTTTGATAGAAATGGCATTGACACAGCTCCCATTGTCAATAATGATTTTGTAGACCCTTTCATTTATCTTGATAAACGTTTGAAGTATGTTGGTCCTTTTCCAATCCTCAATCTCTTTTGTTTGATCCGAAACACATCTTACAACTCCCAATGTTTCATTTTGATCAATTTCTTCTTCATCTGCTTCATACTCATTCACTAGATTGGGTTTAGATTTATATACCTCTTCCTCAAAGTCTTTAGCAGATTCAGGATCTTTTTTAGCTAGTTCTCCTATGTGTAAAGATCGGGCAGGGCATTGACTAGCATAGTGTCCCATTTTTAGACATTTAAAGAATTGAATATCTAGATTTCTATTCTTCTAGACTTTAGGGGCTTTACCCTTGTCACCTATTTGGTTCAATGGGGCACTAGGAGTTGGTCGGTTTGGATGCACCTGATTAAACCCTAATCTTTGGTTAGGGACACTAACCCTATCTAGTTCAGGTCATCGAATTGTAGGTCCCCTTTGGAATCTTCCATAATCCCTATCTATATTATAAGCTTGCTCAAGATCATTGACTTCTCTCAAATAAAACTTTTTTGAATATCCTCGTGCAGGCCATTTCTAAATCTGGATAAGGTCAAAGCCTCAGGCTCATTAATGTTACATCTCATAACATATTCATCAAACTTAGCGATGTATTCAGATAATGTTTTGTTGCCCTAATTTAACCTTTGCCACTAATCTAAAATTCTTTGCTGATAAGACTGAGGGGGATATTTTTCCCTAAGCCTAAACTTCATGGCTCTCCAGGTAGTTATGGGTATATTTCCTCTTAGTTGAATCATACGTTCAACATTTGCCTAGTATAATCTAGCCTGGTGGACTAACCTTAGCTTGGCAAACTTATATTTTCTTTCTTCAGACATCTCGTACCATTCAAAATATTGATCCATTTCTCCTTCCCAGTCAATGTATACTTTTGGGTCTAAACTTTCATCAAAATTTGGTGCCTCTAGATGCATGTTCCTTATATCTCTTTCATCCTGATCTACCAAGTTATGGTGATTTCGTCTGGGGTTGTATTCATAGGTGAGATCATGATGATGGACTCTTAGACCATGGGGAATTGGCCTAGGTGGTTTAGGCTCAGCATAGGTCCTATATGCTTCTTCTATGAAGTCATGGTGATATCGTATGGGATTGTGTTCATAGGGAAGATCATGATGATGGACTCTTGGACCATGGGAAATTGGCCTAAGTGGTTCAGGCTCAGCATAGGTCCTATGTGTATGGTTAGGAGCAGTGGATGACTTGATGAATGCAATTTAAAAACTTTTTCTAAACCACATGGCACAGTGGAAGGAGAAAAAAATACTTTTATCTATGATATGTTAATCTAATTAACACAGGCCCCTTACTTAGATCTTGATGCATCTAGAGTAATGTATGTATGAAATCATGCATCTATAGTATAAAACAAAGAACTAATCATGGAATCACACAATGATGCGGCAAAAATAATATGTCACACATATGTAATGTAAGCCCATACCTTCGAGATGACGATCACTTGGAAGGCACATGCTCCACCTACAAGGAAGAAGAGTAAGCTCTGCGAGCAGCACACGTGTACTACCTCTACAGGTGGTTCACACTGGGATACAGGATTTCTTCTCCTTCCTTCGAGGTGCTAGCCTCTCCGAAAACATGTCGGTAGCAGGGACTCCTTCTTCAACTCCTTGAAAAAACATGGACTGCTTCTTTAACTCTTTGAAGAATTGCTGCTGAAGCACAAATGGAACAGGACTCTTGAGAACCCTTCCCAACTCTCTGTCCCAAACCTTCAATAGAAGGTATGCGCTCAAGAATCCCTCCCAAAACTCAAACCCCCTCTCTAATAATCTCTTAGAGATCAAGTGTGAACTCTAACCATGAGAAAATGGTAGAATCTCTTGATCTCCTTTTCTGTTCTTCCAACAAAACTCAGAACGGAACAAACTCACATGAACTGAAATGATTGACACACAAAATTTGATTTAATGAGAGATTATAAAGAGAGTTAGAGTCCCTTGGAATTTAGGGTGTTACAAAGCTGGAATTCTGCAACAGCAACCATTAAAATCCTGAAATGTCCATCATTAAATCCCATAATAGTTGCAAGCATTAATGAAGCAGTTTTAATTTTCAGCAAAGTCCATCAACCGAGTCGACCCGACTGTTCGAGTCAACTTGAGTGAATTTGCTCAAGTTGACTCATCAAATGAGTCGGCTCAAATGTAGCTCTGATAATTTCTTGTCAAAATGAGTCTAGAATGATTTCCAATCATTTCCATGCCAACAAGTCAAGAAGAAACCCCACGGTGTGTGACCTTGTAAGTTCAAACACTAAACTGGTAGCATAGAAACATTTTCATACCAGCCAAAGTCGCCATCTAGCAATGACACTTGGCTTTCGGATAGGTTGAAGGTTGCAGAGCAATGAGAACCTATCGAATATGGAATATAATTGAACTTATTCCTTTAATCTCCTAATGCTCCGGATGGCTTAGGGTTAAACTGCCCAACCCTAATTAGCCCATCTCAATATGTCTCAAACAAAGAATCCTTGTAACTCCTTACAAGGAATGCCCTGGCCAAGATCATTCTCAATTAAGGCATATTAAGCATTCAATCCAAACTATTTGGAGAGATTAATCCTATCTTGATCCTACGTTCGCTACACAAGTACTTGACTATACCCAGCAACATTCCATCACCGGATTAGAAATCCGGGTAGTCCGGCACCTAGGCACAGTGAGTTGTTTGCAAGATGCCATAGTGAACTCAAATCAGAGGAATAATTCATGTCCACATTCTAATGCAAAGCTTTTCTTTGGCAGAAAGAGAATCTCGCATGAGGGTCATGCTTAGTGAAGTATCGAACACAACACCTGATGTAATACCAGCATCTCCATGCTACTTAGTTAAGAGGACAACAAACAGATATGACATCAATGACCTACTCTCGATACACCATTATCCTGAAACAGCGAATCCTTTTGTCACAAACCAGTTTATGAACTACACGAAGCATCCTCTCTACATCGCACACAAGGTATCTCAAAGGAAATCATCATACAAGAGTTTAATTAAGAAGATAACATGTGATGAACAACCAGAATAAACTTTTTAGTTAGATTTATTACACTTGTTTTATTACATCTTATAGGAGTTTTACTTAATTTTATGACAAAATCTTCGAGTTGTTGTTTGATCCATAGGATTTGAGCACAACAGCTTCCAGCTGCTATATATTCGACTTCCATCGTAGATAGAGCAACGAAATTTTGTTTCTCGCTGAACCATAAAATCAAATTGACTCCAAGAAATTGACAGGTTCCACTAGTACTTTTTCTATCTAGTTTATATCCAGCAAAATCATCAATAGAATATGCAATCAATTCAATAGATGATTCTCTAGATGTTGCCTAGAAATGGAGCCCAAGAGGGGGGTGAATTGGGTCCTTTAAAAAAAAATAAAAACAATAATGTGAAGGTCTAGTGGTGTTTGTGAATAATAAATTCAATGCAAAAGATTGAATGCAGCAGAAAATAATTAGTGAGTAGCAATAACCAAAGAGCAGGAGAGAAAGAGGGCAATCACACACAAACACAAGGTTTATAGTGGTTCGGTGCAAACCTAGCACCTACATCCACTCCCCAAGCCACCCTTGGGAATTTCATTATAATCCAAATAAGATTATAGCTGACTTGTTTTTCACAAGGCTCACAAGTCAAAACCTAAGTTGGTTTTGTCACCTAGGCTCACCAACAAATCTTAACACTTGTTTTATCTTCGGGCTCACAAGTTAACCCTAGTTGGTTTTATCCCTTTGGCTCACCAACAAACCACAACAACCTTCTTTTAAGACACACTTGAAAGCAAGGTCAAATCACAAGATAAAAATAAATATACAACTTTAAAACTAAAACAAACTCTCTTCAAGAGTAGAATGGAATCTTTGAAGCTCAAGTTGATGCTTTGTCTTGACTCTTCCTTGGAATATCCTTCAAAATGCCTCTTTTGGAATGATGTAAGGATGAGCTTGTAGGTTTTTTCAGGGAATCAAACTATAAAAGGCTTTTGATGTGGAGTACTTGAGAGAATATAGGCTTTTTGGCTTTTGAATGGACTTTAATACACTTCAATGCCTTAAGAATGAGGTTGGTGGAGGTTAAATACACCAAGAAACTTCTAAAAAATGGTTTGTGACCGTTGGAGCCTCGGATCTAGCCCTTGGGAGCTTGAAAAGCAAGTTCTGTAAGTCAGAAAAATAGATCTGTTAGAGCTATCAGGCTTCAAGTGTCGACCTTGGCTGTCAGGTGTCGACACTTGGCTGTCAGGTGTCGACACTTGGCTGTCAGGTGTCGACACTTGATTTTTAGGTGTCGACACTTGAGCTATCAAGTGTCGACACTTGATGCACAGGTGTCGACACTTGACACAAAAATTCTCAAATAGCAAAGTTCTATATTTTCAAAAATCTCTGGCCTTGAGTCGACACTTGGAAACCTAAGTGTTGACACTTTGTGTCGACACTTGAGTTCTGGGTGTCGACACTTGGCGTGCCAAGGATTTTTGTTCATGCCAAATGCTGAAGTGTCGACACTTGGCTTTCCAGGTGTCGACACTTGAGACTGAAAAGCTCAGATTCAAGTGTAAATTACCCCAAAAACATAAATATAAGTTTTGAAACTTAAATGAATCATAAATACATAATAATTAAACATGTAAATGCCCTTTTTTCATGAAAAGGATGTCCAGATTTGCGAAAAATGCTCTGTGCCACGGCGTGCCATGATACATAAATTTTTGAAATTTTGAGGTGCTTTTCCCTGAAATCTCATAACTTGAAATACACATTAGTATACAATATGCACTCAATGTTTTGTTAGTCATCAAAATCACTGGGTGGAGCCAATAATCTCTCCCTTTTTGATGATGACAAAACCTTGAGTAAAATAGCATTAAGTTTCAAATTTCAATTGTTATAATTCATGAATATGAATGTAAGTCCATATGAGCCATAATCTTCATAGTTTGGAAGAATCAATCTCCCCCTCAATTAGATATTTCTAATTAGAACAAATAATATGTTATTTCAGGATAACAAATTAGATCAGATTTGAAGGTTCTTACAAACAAGGTGGAACCATAACAATTTATGCATTTATAATCTATACTATTACTTGATTTGAAGGTTTACACAAACAATTTTATGCATTTATACAATCAATACTATTACTCCCCCTTTTTGTCAATCATTAGAAAGGGGAATAACCTCCCCCTCACAATGAGCATGGAGACAAAGAGATGGTAGAGTATCAAATATGACAGGTATCAGAGCCAAAAAGATCCAAAGAGAGAATCAGAGCTGAAGAAAGTAAAGTTAACCAATCAAACACAAATAATAAGCACTAAACTGAAATATATAACTGATAAGAGAAGTTTTCAGTACAAAAATTTGCTGAGTCATCAGCAAAAACTGAAACATACAAAATGTATCAAAGTCATACAATAATCAGAAACATACAAATATGAACCACAAAAGACATACAACAGAAGAGACAAAAGACATAAAAGACATCTATGAGGCTAATCCTCATCAGATGGAACCTCAAGACTAAAAGGAGCACTGATCCTAGATCTAGAGGCTAAGGCCCTAGGAGGTTCTAAAGCCCGACGACTCCTAGTACAGCCAGAAGGACCAAAAGCGGGTACAACCCTAGATGATCTGGTGGAAGGGGGGAGACAAGATCAGCTGGTGTAACAAAGTCTGGTGTGGAATCAACTAAGTCAGTAGGAGTAGCTGGGATAGTGGGAGGATCGTGACTAACCTCAAAACCATTTGCACTATCATCACTGTCACCACCACTGCCCACGATCTCTGTAGCTCTGTCCTCATCCATATATGCCTGACCATCACCATCAACTGTATCAGCATGGTCACTCTGGTGATCATCACCATCATCATCATCATCATCAGAAGAAGAAGAAGATACAACTGTAGGGGATGCTGGAGGTATAAGGGATCTCATTAAATCCTCAATACGAGTGAAGCCCTCCTCCATAGTCCTACGGATCTCAGCATGCTCTGAGGTAGTATGTGCTCGAAGAGTCTCAACCTTGCTGCGTAGCTGAGTCAACTCACCCCTGATCTCAGTAAACTACTCTCTGGCATGCTCCTCAAAGGGTAATCTAGTAGTAGGTGGCGGAGGAGCTGAAGTACCAGGAGCCGAATGCTTTGCCTGTGTTGATGGAATATCAATGGGAGGAAAACTAGCTGGCTCAGATGGTCCTGCCTCCTCCTCATCTGGCTCTTGGCCAGACTCTCTATGCACCCATCGACCTGCGACTACTCTATACCCCATATGGTGCAAAGACCTCTCATCATAGATATCTATATGTAGTATCTCCTTGGGGATCTCGCCCTCCAGTGATACTCCACACGCTCTAAATAACCTAGTCAGAGCCATGCCATAGGGTAAACAATGACGGCGCTGAGTTGCAGCATCGTGCATCTATACTAACATCAAAGATGGAAGGTCGATCTGCCTCCTCTCTATCAGACTCGTCATCACCATCAGCTCTCTCTCAGTGATGAAGTCGAACGTCCCAGTCTTCGGTAGAAGTATACGGGCCATGATGTGGTGTAACAAGCACATCTCCAGGGATAACTGGTTTGCGGTGATTATAGATATACCATGAACATCCTCTCGATCGAGGATACACCTAAATGCTGCCTCCCTATCATCCACAGTAAAAACACTGATTACCCTATGGGGGATCTCCCAGACTCTACCCAACAGCTCTGCAGAAAGTGAAATCTGAACACCTCTCACGATCGTAGTCCATAGAAGTCGTCGACAGTCCATCACACCGTAGAACTCTCTCACTAGATGAGGGTAGTACCTCTCCTGCATAGTATAGAAGGGTACTAAACCTGCATCAGTGAGCACCTGTCACAAGAGAAAGTGGTAACTATCAAAACAATCAAGGTCGACTCTCCTCCTAGAGACTACTAACTTCCTTGCCATCCTCTCTGCAGGGGGGAACTCGGTGTGGCAGAACTACTAGCCTGTGCAGAATCAAATCTGGCATTCGATCTCCTCTCTACACCTTGATTAGATCTCTCCCTAACTGCAAGTCTCTTTCTGGGACCCATTACAACAAGCTGACCAAGAGAGTTTAAAGAAGATAAGCTATGGGGGGGATTCACTCAGACTGGGAGCAAAGAGACTGGTTAAAAATCATTTTACAATATAGTCTTGAAACAAACTTAGAGTTATAAAATACCAAAATAATTTAAAAAGCCAGAAACATTTTGAAGGTGAGCATATTATAAGCTAGATAAAGTTTTTGGCTGGAAATTTTATAAGAGTATATTTCGTAATACCAAAATACCAAAATACTTGGATTTTGGGCTTAGAACATTTAGGGTTCTACCAAAATAAAAATAATGTGGCAAAAACATTATGATAAATTATGATAAATCACTGGAAATATGTATTAAATACTAGTTTTTAGGTTAATACCCAAATTTTTGGCTAAAAACCAATCAAACAGTGATTTTATCCAAATTCGGATGAAATGTGCGTGGAGAACGACCTAAACCATGAGAAAACCATGAAAAATACCGTGTAAATCACTATTCCTTCAAATGGAGTTTTGGAAAACCACTAAAACTCGAGAAAATCTGGTCGTAATCCAAATAAAATCGGCAAATCCTTAATTTAGGTCAAAACGGTTTAACGGTGAGGAAAATGAAAATTTGAGAAATAAAATGGAATAAAGAGAAATTGGAAGAGGGAATACCTGATTCATGTGGGGTTAAACAGGAAGAGGAGAGATTTGGATAGAGGGGGACCACTGTAGCTTGAAATCGATGGGAGAAAATAAAAATAAAAACCCTCGGTCGGTCCTTTTAAAAATAGATTTCGTTTTGCAAGTGTCGACACTTAGTATTTGTCAAGTGTCAACACTTGGTCAGGTGTTGACACTTGACAATATCCAAGTGTCGACACTTGGCCAAGAAAATTATAATAAAAATCAGAAAAATTTTCAAAAAATCTAAGAAAATATTTAACAACTTTTGGGGCTCAAAGCAAGTAATTTTTAAGTGAAATGTCTTAGGTATTATTAAAACTATGAGAGTTCTAGAAGAATGGGTCAATGACACCTAACTCTCTTCTAATCAGAAAGAACCTATCCTCATTCAAAGGTTTGGTAAACACATCTGCTAACTGATCATCAGTATATACAAAATCAAGAATAACATTAGAGTTTTGTACATGATCTCTTATGAAATGATGTCTTATTTCAATGTGTTTACTTCTTGAATGTTGCACAAGATTCTTAGTTAGATTGATTGCACTAGTATTGTCACATCTTATGGGTGTCTTAGTTAGTTTAATGCCAAAATCTTCGAGTTGTTGTTTGATCCAAAGGATTTGAGCACAACAGCTTCCAGCTGCTATATTTCCAGCTTCCGCCGTTGATAAAGAAATTGAATTCTGTTTCTTGCTACTCCAAGAGATCAAATTTACTGCAAGAAACTGATAGGTTTCACTAGTACTTTTACGATCAAGTTTACACCCAGCAAAGTCAGCATCAGAATAAGCAATCAATTCAAATGAAGAATCTCTAGAGTACGATAAACCAATTTCCATTGAGCTAGATAGATATCTAAGTATGCGTTTAACAGCCAAAAGATGAGACTCTTTAGGATTAGACTGATATCTAGCATACATACAAATGCTAAACATGATATCTGGCCTACTGGCAATAAGATATAGCAATGAACCGATCATGCCATGATATAATTTTTGGTCAATAGATTTACCTGATTCATCCTTGTCAAGTCTACAAGTAGAGCTCATAGGGGTACCTAAAGGCTTAGTATTCTCCATCCCAAACTTCTTGAGTATTTCTTTTGTGTACTTTTTTTGGTTGATGAAGATCCCCTCTTTGGTTTGTTTTATTTGGAGTCCGAGGACGAAATTTAGTTCTCCCATCATGCTCATCTCGAACTCACCCTGCATTAACTTTGCAAAATCTTGACAAAGAGATTCATTAGTAGCACCAAATATTATATCATCTACATAGATTTGTACTACTAAGAGATCATTAATCTTTTTCTTTAAAAACAAAGTTTTGTCTACATTACCTCTAGCAAAATCATTTTTGAGCAAGAAAGAACTTAAACGATCATACCAAGCTCTAGGAGCTTGTTTCAATCCATACAAAGCTTTGTGAAGTTTGTAAACATGATTTGAAAATTCAGAATTTTCAAAACCAGGAGGTTGTTCAACATAAACCTCCTCTTTAATTAGACCATTTAAAAATATACTTTTAACATCCATTTGAAATAATTTAAAATTTATAAAGAAGCAAAAGCCAACAATAGCCTAATTGCCTCAAGTCTAGCCACAGGAGCAAAGGTTTCATCAAAATCTATCCCTTCCTCCTGATTGTATCCTTTGGCAACTATTCTGGCCTTATTTTAGTAACAACATCATTTTCATCAAGTTTATTTCGAAAAATCCACTTTGTACCAATAATTGAAGTATTTGAAGGCCTATCTACTAATGTCCAAACATTGTTCCTTTTGAATTGGTTAAGTTCATCTTGCATAACATTTATCCAATTACTATCACATTCAACTTCCTCAATAGTTTTAGGTTCAATTTGAGAAACAAAAGCTAAGTAATCATAGATATTTCTAAGGGATGATCAAGTACTTACACCTTTAGATGGATCACCAATAATTAAATTTTTGGGTGTCCATGAGCATACCTCCATTCTTTTGGTAATGGATCAACTATTGATGTGTTTTCATCACCTTGTGCTTGATCTCCTTCAGTGTTTTGATCATCATTCTGTTCCTTGGTAAGCCCTTCATTGTTGTTTACACTTTTAGTTTTCTTGCTGCCTGTTTCATCAGAGAGTACATCTTCTTTTCTTGAAGATTTTTGATTAGATTCATCAAATACCACATATATGGATTCTTCAACAACAAGTGTTCTTCTGTTGAAGACCCTGTATGACTTACTAGATATGGAGTAGCCTAGAAAGACTCCCTCATCTGATTTGGCCTCAAATTTACTTAAATTATCCTTACCATTATTTAAGATGAAACAACGGCATCCAAAAATGTGAAAATAATGAATTGAGGGTTTTCTACCCTTCCAAAACTCATAAGGTGTTTTCTTTAGAATTGGTCGAATTAAAACTCGATTTAAAACATAGCATGCAGTATTTATGGCTTCCGCCCAAAAATATCTAGGTAAGTCATTTTCACAAAGCATGGTGCATGCCATTTCTTCAAGAGTTCTATTTTTTCTTTCTACTACCCCATTTTGTTGAGGTGTCCTAGGTGCAGAAAAATTGTGATGAATGCCATTTTCAATACAAAATTTATCAAAATCAGCATTTTCAAATTCTGTTCCATGATCACTTCTCAAAGATACGACAGCCTTTTTCATTCGAAACTCGTTTATGAAATCTAATGAATTCAGACAAAGTTTCATCTTTATGTGCTAAGAACATGACCATGTAAATCGTGAGAAATCATCTACAATAACTAGATCGTACTTCTTACCTCCCAAACTAGATGTTCTAGTTGGCCCAAAGAGGTCCACATGAAGCAACTCCAAGGGTCTAGATGTAGAGATTATTCCTTTTGGTTTGAAAGAGGATTTGGTTTGTTTTCCAAGTTGATATGCACTGCAAATCTTGTCTTTTTCAAAATTGAGTTTAGGCAAATCCTTTATCAAGTTCTTTTTGCTAAGTTATGAAATTAAATACGTGCTTGCATGTCCTAGTCTGCTCCTAGTCTGCGATGCCAAAGCCAACTAGTTTCATCGATCTTGGCTTCCATTGCTACTAGGCATTGACCATTTTGAATAGGGAGATCATCAAGATCAACCATATAAATATTGCCATGCCTATGACCAATGAACTTGATGCCATTGTCATCTAAACTAGAAACAATGCACAAAGAAGATTAAAAGATAACTTTAAAATCCTTGTCACAAAACTGGTTAATACTAAGCAAGTTATGTTTCAAACCATCAACATATAAGACATTATCAATATAAGAAGAAGGGGTGATATGGACTTTACCAATACCGATAATTTTGCCCTTTCCATTATCACAAAAAGTTACATTGCCACCATTTTGATATTCGAGCGATGAGAACTGCTCCACATCTCCTGTCATATGCCTTGAGCAACTGCTATCAAGGTACCACATTCTTTTCTTGTTGGTTGCAAGGCATACCTCATCATGATCAGCCATCAAACAGAAGTTTGCCACCTCCTGTTGTTCTTCCTCAGAACTGAAGTCCTCACTATCACTCCAGGTTGCCATCATGGCTTTCTTTCTCAATTTTTTTCTGCTTTTCTTGAGCAAGGGGCAATCTACCTTGAAATGGCCGGGTTTCTTGCATTCAAAACAAGTAGGCTGCTCCTTCTCCTTCTCTTTACTTGGCTCACCTTTCAGAGGTTTCTTCTTGAAGTTGAACATTTTCTTTCTCATAAACCTTCTGAACTTTCTTGCCATTAAAGCTGTCTTATCTTCTTCATCATCTTCTTCGGAGTCATCGCTTGATTCTTCTCTCGCAGTAGATTTGAAGGTGATTACTTTCTTCTTTTTGTTGACTTCCACATTCTTCTGTTTGAGGGAGAGCTCATAGGTCATCAGCGAGCTCAACAGTTGTTCAAGTGGAAGAGTGTTGACATCCTTGGCTTCTTCAATAGCTATTACTTTTGCATCCCAAGAAGCCTGTAGAGACCTGATAATTTTGTTCACAAGTTCACCATTAGAAACAATTTTTCCTAGGCTTCTCATGCCATTCACAATATTTGTGAACCTAGTATACATCTCACTAATAGACTCAATAGGTTCCATTTTAAACATTTTATATGTATGAATAAGCATGTTAACCTTGGTAATTTTTACTTGGTGTGTACCCTCATGGGTAACCTCAAGTGTATCCCAAATCTCCTTGGCAGAGAGACAATTAGATATTCTATTAAATTCACTTAGATCAAGAGAGCAAAATAATAGATTCATAGCCTTAGCATTGATCTTGATTTGCTTAATGTCATTCTCATCCCAATCATCTTCCATCTTTGGAGTGAGAATGCCATTAACCAACATTGTAGGCTGATGAGGACCTTTTACAATTGTCCTCCACAAATTATAATCAAGAGCTTGAATAAAAATGCGCATGCATGTTTTTCAATATATGTAATTTGTGCCATTGAAAAGTGGGGGATGATTTGAAGCTTGACCTTCAACTATACCCATTCCTATTGTGGCTGCCATGATCTTTTACTCAACATCCTTGGAACTACAAGAGAGTACCGGTGCTCTAATACCACTTGTTGCCCAGAAATGGAGCCCAAGAGGGGGGATGAGTTGGGTCGTTTAAAAAAAAATTAAAATAATAATGTGAAGGTCTAGTGGTATTTGTGAATAATAAATTCAATGCAAAAGATTGAATGCAGCGGAAAACAATTAGTGAGTAGCAATAACCAAAGAGCAAGAGAGAAAGAGGGTAATCACACACAAACACAAGGTTTATAGTGGTTCGGTGCAAACCTAGCACCTACATCCGCTCCCCAAGTGACCATTGGGAATTTCACTATAATCCAAACAAGATTACAGCTGACTTATTTTTCACAAGGCTCACAAGTCAAAACCTAAGTTGGTTTTGTCACCTAGGCTCACCAACAAATCTTAACACTTGTTTTGTATTCGGGCTCACAAGTTAACCCTAGTTGGTTTTATCCCTTTGGCTCACCAACAAATCACAACATCCTTCTTTCAAGACACCCTTGAAAGCAAGGTCAAATCACAAGATAAAAACAGATATACAACATTAAAACTAAAACAAACTCTCTTCAAGAGTAGAATGGAATCTTTGAAGCTCAAGTTGATGCTTTATCTTGACTCTTCCTTGGAATATCCTTCAAAATGCCTCTTTTGGAATGATGTAAGAATGAGCTTGTAGGCTTTTTCAGGGAATCAAACTATAAAAGGCTTTTGATGTGGAGTACTTGAGAGAATATAAGCTTTTTGGCTTTTGAATGGACTTCAATACACTTCAATTCCTTAAAAATGAGGTTGGTGGAGGTTAAATACACCAAGAAACTTCTAAAAAATGATTTGTGACCATTGGAGCCTCAGATCTAGCCATTGGGAGCTTGAAAAGCAAGTTCTGCAAGTCAAAAAAATAGATCCGTTAGAGCTGTCAGGCTTCAAGTGTCGATACTTGGCTATCAAGTGTCGACACTTGATTTCTAGGTGTCGACACTTGAACTTTCAAGTGTCGACACTTGATGCACAGGTGTCGACACTTGATGCACATGTGTCGACACTTGACACAAAAAATCCTCAAATGGCAAAGTTCTGTATTTTCAAAAATCTCAGGCCTTGAGTCGACACTTGAAAACCTAAGTGTCGACACTTGGTGTCGACACTTGAGTTCTGGGTGTCGACACTTGGCGTGCCAAGGATTTTTGTTCGTGCCAAATGCTAAAGTGTCGACACTTGGCTTCCCAGGTGTCGACACTTGAGACTGAGTAGCTCAGATTCAAGTGTAAATTACCCCAAAAACATAAATATAAGTTTTGAAACTTAAATGAATCGTAAACATATAATAATTAAACATGTAGATGCCCTTTTTTCATGAAGAGGATGTCCAGATTTGTGAAAAATGTTCCATGCCACGGCGTGCCATGATACATAAGTTTTTGAAAATTTGAGATGTTTTTTTCCTGAAAACTCATAACTTGAAATACACATTAGTATACAATATGCACTCAATGTTTTGTTATTCATCAAAATCATTAGGTGGAGCTAACACTAGAGTACCAAAGTCTAATACCAATAGTGCCAGAAAGATATCTTAGTATGCATTTAACAGCCAATAAATGAGACTCTTTAGGAGTAGATTGATATATTGCACACATACATACACTGAACATTATATCTAGCCTACTTACAGTTAAGTATAAGAGTGAACCAATGATACCTCAGTATAACTTTTGATCAACATTCTTACCTGATTCATCTTTGTCAAGTTTACAAGAAGGGCTCATAGTATTTCCTAACGATTTGGTGTTCTCCATCCCAAACTTCTTTAGAATTTCTTTTGTGTACTTAGCTTGGTTGATGAAAATCTCTTCTTTAGTTTGCTTGATCTGGAGTTTGAGGAAAAAGTTTAGCTCTCCCATCATGCTCATCTTGAACTTTTCCTGCATAAGCTTGGTAAACTCTTGGGAAAGAACTTCATTAGTAGCACCGAAAATAATATCATCAACATACACTTGTACTACCAATAAGTCATTATTTTTTTTTTTCAAAAATAGTGTAATGTCAACATTGCCTCTTGAAAAATTATTTTCAAGCAAAAATCTACTTAATCTATCATACCAAGCCCTTGGAGCTTATTTTAAACCATACAAAGCTTTATGAAGTTTAAAAACATGATCAAGGCATTCATGATTTTCAAAACCAGGGGGCTATTCAACATAAACTTCTTCGATAAATCCATTCAAAAAAGCACTTTTGAAATCCATTTGAAATAACATAAAATCCATAAAATAAGCAAAAGCAAGTAGTAATCTAATTGCTTCTAATCTAGCAACAGGTACAAATGTTTCATCAAAATCGATACCTTCTTCTTGATTATAACCTTTTGCAACTAGTCTAACTTTATTTCTTGTTACTAAACCATGTTCATTAAGATTATTTCTGAAAACCTATTTTGTTCCTATTGTTGAAACATTTGAAGGTCTTTCAACTAAAGTCCAAACATTATTCCTTTCAAATTGATTTAATTCATCTTGTATAGCATTTAACTAATTAGAATCTTTTTCTGCTTTTTTAATTGATTTAGGTTCTACTTGAGATACAAATGCTATATAATCACAAACATTTCTCAAAGAGGAATGGGTACTTACTCCTTTTGATGGATCACCAATTATAAGCTCTTTAGGATGTCCATGGGCATACCTTCATTCTTTAGGTAGTGGATTGAGTATAGATGAGGCTCCTACTTCTTGTACTTGTTCTTCTTCATTATTTTGATCACCTCCTTGATCCTTGAAAGTTTCTTCATTGATTGTCATCTTTTCCAGCTTTTGAATACCTGTCTCATCATCAGCAATATCTTCTTTTCTATAAGATTTATTATTTAGATTCATCAAAGACTACATAGATGAATTCTTCAACTAGAAGAGTTTATTATTGAAGACCCTTTATGCCTTACTAGAAGTAGTATCCTAAGAAGATATCCTCATTTGACTTGGCATCAAATTTACTGGGATTGTCTTTACCATTGTTTAGAATGAAACAATGGCATCCAAAAACATGAAAATATTTTATAGTGGGTTTTCTACTTTTCCAAAGTTCATATGGTGTTTTCTTCAACGTAGGTTGGATTAAAATACGATTTAAAACATAACATGTAGTGTTTATGGCTTCCGCCCAAAAATATCGAGGTAAATTATTTTCACAAAGTATTGTGTGTGCCATTTCTTCAAGAGTCCTATTCTTTCTCTCTACCTCCCTATTTTGTTGAGGTGTCCTAGGTATAGAAAAATTATGATTAATACCATTTTCATTGCAAAATATTTCAAAATCATGATTTTCAAACTCATTACCATGATCACTTTGTAAAGAGATGATTGAAACACCTTTTTATTTGAAACCTTTTTATGAAATTTAATGAATGCTGAAAAAGTTTCATCCTTGTGTACCAAAAATAATACCCAAGTAAAATGTGAATAGCCATCCACAATCACTAACCCATACTTCTTACCTCTCAAACTAGTTATTCTAGTTAGTCCAAAGAGGTCCATATGAAGTAATTTTTAAGGATCTAGTGGTATATACTACTCCTTTAGATTTGAAAGAAGATTTTATTTATTTTCCAAGTTGACATGCACTACAAATCTTATCTTTTTCAAAAGTTAGTTTTGGCAAATCTTTTACATGGTTCTTTTTGTTTAATTTTGAAATCAAATACATGCTTGCATGTCCTAGTCTACGATGCCAAAGCTAACTAGTTTCATTGATCTTGGCTTTTTTTGCCACTAAACATTGATCATTTTTCATGGATAAATCATCAAGATCAACCATGTAAACGTTCCCATGCCTATGACCAGCAAACTTGATGCCTTGTCATCTAGACTAGATACAATGCACATAGAAGATTCAAAAACTACTTTAAATCCTCTATCACAAAATTGACTTATACTAAATAAATTATGCTTTAAACCATCAACTAACAAAACATTATCAATAAAAGTAGTAGGGGTGATATAGATTTTATCGATACCAACAATTTTTCCCTTTCCATTATTATGAAAAGTCATATTTCCACCATTCAAAGCTTCTAGAGAAGAGAATTGACTCACATCCCTAGTCATGTGTCTTGAGTAACCTCTATCAAGATACCACACTCTTGTTTTATCCTTGGTTGCAAGATACACATACGAAACAAGTCAAGTGGAAACTTTAGGTACCCAAGTCATCTTGGATCCTTTACGGTTAGTTGAATTGGTTCTTTTTGGAACCCAAACCTTCCTAAGAGCATTTCATTTTCTTTTGTTACACATAAAAGATTTGTGTCCTACTATACCACATGCATAACAAGTAATACTAGAAGAAGCATGTACAAAAAATTTTTTTGAAAAACTTTTGCTATTTTTGTGGTTTAAATCCTAAGCCTGCTTTGTTAAAAATTGCTCTTTGATTGTTTAAAAGCATTTTTAATATTTCAGAACTGTAGGTAAACTTTTTAATAAAAGGCTTTACTTTTTCTAGCTCTTCTTTATGTTTTTTGTTTTCTAGTAAAAACTCCTTATTTTGTTTTATAAGTTTTTCATTTGTATCAAAAATCTTGTCCTTTTTCAAACAGTATTTTTCTTTTAAAAAATCTTCTTTTTCATTTTTCAAAACATTTATTCATTCATTCAAGTTCTTGTTTTCTTGAATCAAGCTTTCATTTTCTATTAAAATCTTATAAGATGTTTTTGAAAGCTCTAGGTTTTATTTTTTCAATTCTTTGTTTTTGAGTTTAAGCTTTTGATATTCAATAACCAGTTCATTGAAAATATCACGTAATTCATCAAATATAAAGTCATTTTTAGGTTCAAGTCTTACCTCTTCTTCATTGGCCCTAAAGCAAAGGTTGGCCACTTCTTGTTGTTCTTCGTCAGAGCTTGAATCTTCACTTTCACTCCATGTTGCCATCATAGCCTTTTTCCTAAATTTCTTCTTACTTTTCTTGAGAGTAGGGAAATCCAACTTATAGTGACCTAGCTTCTTACATTCAATGCATATCAGTTGCTCCCTTTCGTTTTCTTTTTATTTCTCCTTACTATGGTTACCCTTTTGTGGCTTTTTCTTGTAGAAATTTTTCTTCCTCTTCATAAATCTTCTGAACTTTCATGTAATGAGGGCTGTTAGGATACGACAAGTTTACTCTGATTGGTCTATCTATGCTCACTTGTCGATGATTTGAATCCTGTTGATCAATGCCCAATAGGCACAAATATGATCAATGCCCAACAGGCACAAATATGATCAATGCCCAACAGGCACAAATATGATCAATGCCCAATAGGCACAAGTATGATCAGTGCCCATGAGGCGTAAAGTCGATTAATACCCAACAGGCACAAATATGATCAATGCCCAACAGGTATAAAAATGATCAATGCCCAATAGACATAAGTATGATCAGCGTCCATGAGGCGTAAAACCGATCAATGCCCAATAGGCACAAGTATGATCAATGCCCATGAGGCATAAAGATGATCAATGCCCAATAGGCACAAGTATGATCAGTGCCCACGAGGCGTAAAGCCGATCAATGCCTAATAGGCACAAGTATGATCAGCATCTATGAGGCATAAAGACGATCAATGCCCAATAGGCACAAGTATGATCAACGCCCATGAGGTGTAAAGCCGATCAATGCCCAATAGGCACAAGTATGATCAATGCCCATGAGACATAAAGTTGATCAATGCCCGACAGGCACAAATACTTTCAATATCCATGAGATATCAGGTCGATCGACGCTCAGCAAGTATAAGATTCTTCAGTAAAGGTAAAGCTTATTAATATTTCAAGTAATGAAGAGATCATTTGACATAAAAAAAAGGAGCTGATCAACTATGGATGACCTTTTGCTACACGTGCATCTATCTTAGATTAACCGCTTAACAGCTGGATGCCAGCTGTAAGCAGTTGGGTTCTTCACCTATAAATACCCTTGATTATGATGAGGGGGGGATCTTTTTGACCATTCTTCGCCTAGCCTTCCTTCAGATCATATATGTTCTAGTCCAGACACCATTAACAAGCTTAGAAGCTGCCACAACACCCAGATCCTGCAAGATGATAGCTGAGAGTTAGATAAAATCAGCTCGTCCTACTTCTCTATTAATTCAAGCTTGTTGTAATTTGTTTGGATTAAACAAGGGCTATTTCATCTTCTTCATCATCTTCATCAGATTCATCACTTGATTCTTCCTTGGTAGTGAACTTGAATGCAATGGCTTTCTTTTACTTGTCATTGTCCACTATTTTCTGCTTCAATGAGAGCTCATAAGTCATCAATGAACCCAAAAGCTGCTCAAGTATAAGTGTATTGATATCCTTGGCTTCTTCAATGGCTGTGACCTTTGGATCCCAAGAAGCTAGAAGAGACCTGAGAATTTTGTTAACAAGTTCAGCATTAGAAATCACTTTACCCAAGCTCCTCATGCCATTTACAATATTAGTGAATCTAGTATATATTTCACTAATAGTTTTAGTTGGTTCCATCCTAAACATCTCATAAGTGTGAATGAGCATGTTTACTTTGGTGGTCTTTACTTGATGTGTACCCTCATGGATAACTTCAAGTGTGTCCCAAATCTCTTTGGCAGAAATAAGATTTGATATTCTGTCGAATTCACTTGGGTCAAGTGCACAGAATAACAAATTCATGGCCTTAGCATTAAGCTCAGCTTGCATAGTGTCATTTTCATCACAATCTTCTTCTAATTTGGGAGTGAGAATGCCACTAATCAAAAGAGTGGGCTGATGAGGGCCTTTAACTATAGTTCTCCAAATATTATAATCAATAGCTTGAATATAAATGTGCATGTGTGTCTTCCAATATGTGTAGTTAGTGCTATTAAATAAAGGTGGACGATTATTAGCTTGTCCTTCTATAATACCAATACTTATTTGGACTGCCATGATCTTTAACTCAAGACCGTTGGACCTACAAGCAGAGTACCAAGCTCTGATACCACTTGTTGGCCAAAGATAGAGCCCAAGAGTTGGGGTGAATTGGGTATTAAAAAAAACTTAAACAAGTATGTGCACTTCTTAGTAAGTTTGTGTAACTAAGTGATAGTGCTCAATGAATTATGCAGCAAAAGCAATAAATAAAATACAAGATAATAAAGAGCAAGTAGAAAAGAACCAAGCAACCACAAACACCAAGATGTATAGTGGTTTGGTGCACCCTAGCACCTACATCCACTCTCCAAGCTTTCCCTTGAAAATTTTCACTATAATCTATCCAATATTACAACTGACTTATTTTCCAAGCCTCACAAGTCAAAACATATATTGATTTTATCACCTAGGCTCACCACCAACCTTTATAACTTATTTTATCCAGGCTCACAAGTCAAACCTAAGTTGGTTTTGTCTCTTAGGCTCACCAACAACCTTCAACACTAGTTTCAATACCTTTTGAAACTAGCAACAACAAAAGAAATCAAGTATATAATAAATGAGCACAAGAAATAACTCCTAAATTTAGCAAAAATTAAAGTCGATGTAGCTCTTCTTGGAAGCTTGAGTTGTCTTCTTCTTGGAATCTTTGAATGTACACTTACGGCTAAACACTTAAATGCTCAACAACTCAAAAATGGAAGCTTTTTATCAAAGGAATCTCTTAAAAGCTCTCTTTTGGTCTTTTCAAATGATTGGAGTTTGTCTCATATGATTCCTATCTTTGTTGTTGACTTGAAGAGGTTTGGTGAGTATTAAATATCTCAAATCCATTGAAAAGACCATTGAAGACCGTTAGAATTGAAAAAATAGCCGTTTGGAGACAATTCTGAAAAACTAGCCATTACATATGAGTCGACCTCTTGAGTCGACACTTGGAGCATGAGTCGACCTCGTGAGTCGACACTTCAGGCTGAATCTAGAAAACTTGAAGTTCTATCCCAAAACTTGTCTCAAGCGATGAGTCGATCTTTTGAGTTGACAGTTGAAGTGTGAGTCGACCTCTTGAGTCGACACTTGGCATGCCAATTGAAAATTTGAATGCCGGTCTTCTAGAACTTTTGAATTTTCTTCATGAGTCGACCTTATGAGTCGACACTTGGCTTGTGAGTCGACACTTGGCTTGTGAGTCGACCTCTTAAGTTGACACTTGATCTGTGCCATCCAAATAAGCGTGCCAAACTCTGAATTTCTTAAAGATTTGTCCATTAATTCTTTAGATACTTCTTCATAAGAGCCAAAGTGGTTATTTTGATAATATTCCAACCTTAAAAGATCAATTTATCATGAGAAATTTCTTGCTTTCAAATTAGTACACTTCATACTCCATTGATGTACCTAAGGACTGAAATTCATACTTCAATTGAAATATTAGTTCAAACATATACTCAACATTTTGTTATTCATCAAAATCAAGGAGTCAAAGCCAACAATCTCTCCCTTTTTGATGATGACAAAACTTTGAGTATATAAGCAATTAAGTTCAAAAGAAAATTAATCATTGGTAAGACCATTGTAATTTAATAAATCAATCATTTTACATGCTGAAATTCAAAAAAGGTATCAGATCAATGGTTTATAAAGCAATGTTTCAAGTAATGATTCCTTGAAAAAAAAAATGTTAAATTGTTGCTTTGCTTATATATATACTTTCTACTCCCCCTTTTTATCAACATAAAAAAGGTTGCTCCCCCTGAATTAGTGTGTTTTATCATAATAAAGCATACAAAGATGGTTGGGGGGTCAAACTTACAGTTGGTATTAGAGCAAATTGATAGAAAGAAGAGTAAGCATTAAACAAAAATGAACTTTCATATATATAAGAGAGTTTCATCACAACAACAGCACAATCAAAGTCTAATACATATGACTAAAAGACTAATATATAGCAGAAAAGAAACTAATGCATAAACATAAACAACATGATAAACATCTGAAAGGCTAGTCCTCATCAGACAAAAGCTCGAAATAGATAGGAGCTCTAATCCTAGTCCTAGAAGCAAGGGGTTTAGGGGTCTTATGGGTGCCATGGCTCATAGTCCTAAGAGCTGCTCCAGAGCAAGGAATGACCCTAGAGGACCTAGTAGAAGGTGGAGGTAAGGTCTCTACTGGTGTCAAGAAAGCTGGGGTAGTGGCAAGCTGAGTGTCTATGGGAGCATCTATAGTAGCATCTGGAGTCTAAATCTCCCTGCTAACAATATCATAATCTCCAGCTCTATCATCACTGCCATCACTATCACCACAGTCATCACCACCATCATCATCACCACCATCGGGAGTGTCATCATGTCTATCAAGGTGGTCATCGTCGTCTGCTGGTGGAGGAAGAGGTGGTCTTGAAGGTGCAGCAGGAGGCAAAAGAGATCTCAGAAGATCTTGTATCTTAGTAAACCCAGCCTCCATTGACTACCTGATGCCTGAGAGTTGATCATCAATGTGTGCTCTCAATCCCTCGACCTCTATCGCAGCTATGTAGTCCTGACTGCCAGACCCATAATCTCACTCCTAACCTCTGCAAATTGATGCCTGACATGCTCCTCAAAAGATGACTCTGTAGATGTACATGAAGCAGCAGCTGGTGAAGAAACAGGTGCTAGAGTGACTGGCTCAGACTTGGAAGCTGGCACTGATGCAGGTCTCGGAGGTGTAAAGTGCTTAGAAGGCCCAGATGGCCCTGCCTTAGTAGCTCGAATCTCATCCTCCTCGTCTGGCTCCTGACCAGACTCCCTGTGAACCCATCGGCCTCCAATGCATCGAAACCCCATCCAGTGCAGAGATTTCTCTCCATACGTGTTCATATGGAGAATCTCTTTGGAGGGCTCTCCCTCCAATGGGACTCTGAACTCTCGAAATATCCTCGCGAGGCCCATGCCATAAGGCAAACACAGACAATGCTGAGTGGCCACCTCTCCCAACTGATGAACCATGATCATGGGGAGGTTGATGGGAGTCTGCTGCCTCAATGCTACCATCAGTACTAGCTCCCTCTCTATGATGAAGTCAAATCTTCCTGTCTTCGAAATCAAGATCGGAGCAATGATGTGGTGCAGGACTCTCATCTTAAGGGATAGCTGGTTTGCAGAAACTACTGAAATACCACTGACATCGTCGCACTCTAGAATGCACTAAAATGCCGCCTCACGGTTCCTAACATAGTTTGCTGCCCTACCATGAAGAGGAATCTGCCAGACTCTACTAATCAACTAAAGTGTCACATGAATCTCAATACCCCTGACTATAGCTGTCCATCTGAGGCCATCAGTGGCCATGCTCCCATAGAACTCTCTCATCAACTGTGGATAATACCTCTCAGTCATGGTGCAGAAAGGTACTAGCCCAGCTACTCTAAGCAAATCACCAATAATAAAACTTTGAGAGTCCCGAAACTGAATGTCTACTCTCTTGCCACTGGCTATGGTCTTCCCCACTACTCTTGCTGCACCAGGAGATGCGGGTGGAGGCTGCTCCTGGGTATCCTACTCAGGCTGCTCAACCGGGTCCTAACGAGCTTTAGTCCTTTCCTAGCTAGACTCACCATGTTCAGTCCTCCTTTTACGGTGTGCCAATTGCTTTCGGGGAGCCATACCACATAAAGAAAGGTAGGAAGAAGGAGTGAACTGGAGAAGCTAAGAGTGAAGAAAGGAAGTGTCGGCCAACAAGAAGGGAAGAGAATAAGCAACGGACCGAGAGAGAACCAAAGAAGGGGAAAAGAATCGAAGAAAAAAAAATCATGGAAAAGAGCAAGAAATGGACCAAATATAACAAGAAAGATGAGAATGGTTTGGAAGAGAGGAAAAAACATGAGAGAAACAAGGAAGATGGGCCGAATCACAATAAAATCACGAAATGCTTGGATCGACCGGAAGCAAAAACTAGATGAGAAAGGAGAAAACATGGTTCGACCGAAAAGATCAAGAGAAAAAGAGGAGAAATTACCTAAAATTGGAAGGTTAGAGATGGGATTCCACTATTCTTAAGCTTAGGAGGACTTTTGCGGACCATATGGTGCTGAGGAATGAAGAAAAGATGGGTTAAAAAGAGTTTACGGGATGCCCTAAAATCTCAGTCCCGACTATCATGAGTCGACACTACAAAATTGCTCAAGTGTCGACACTTCAGGTGAATCGACACTTTGCAATTTTTCAAGTGTCGACACTTGACCTTGAGCAAGCAAAATAAATTTCAATAAAATCCAGAAAAAATATAGGAGACATCCTAAATGATATTAAAGAATTTTGAATCAAAGTAGAGGATTTCAACAAGAATTTGAAGAGTTTAGGCAAAAGGATCAATGATTCCTAATTCTCTTCTAATCATGCAAAATCTATCTTCACTAAGAGGTTTTATGAAAATATCAGCAAGTTGATTATCAGTACAAATAAAGTCAAGCATTACATCACTATTTTATATATGATCTCTTATGAAGTGATGTCTTATTTCAATATGTTTACTTTTTCAATGTTGTACAGGATTTTTAGTTAGATTTATTGCACTTATATTATCACATCTTGTGGGAGTTTTATTTAATTTTATACCAAAATCTTTGAGTTGTTGTTTGATCCATAGGATTTGAGCACAACAGCTTCCAGCTACTATATATTTGGCTTTCGCCAGTGATAGAGCAACATAATTTTATTTCTTACTGAACCATGAAATCAAATTCATTCTAAGAAATTGACAGGTTCCATTAATACTTTTTCTATCTAGTCTACATCCAACAAAATCAGCATCAAAATATGCAATCAATTCAATAGATGATTCCATAAAGTACCAAAGTCTAATATCAATAGTGCCAGAAAGATACTTAGTATGCATTTAATAACTAATAAATGAGACTCTTTAGGAGCAGACTGATATCTAGCACACATACATACATCGAACATTATATATGGCCTACTTGCAGTTAAGTATAACAATGAACCAATGATACCTCTATATAACTTTTAATCAACATTCTTACCCGATTTATCTTTGTCAAGTTTACAAGAAGGGCTCATAGGAGTACCTAACGTTTGGTGTTCTCCATCCCAAACTTCTTTAGAATTTCTTTTATGTACTTAGTTTGGTTGATGAAGATCCCTTATTTAGTTTGCTTGATCTGGAGTCTGAGAAAAAAGTTTAGCGCTCCCATCATGCTCATCTTGAACTCTCCCTACATAAGCTTGGCAAACTCTTGGCAAAGAACTTCATTAGTAGCACCGAAAATAATATCATCAACATACACTTGTACTACCAATAAGTTATTATTTTTCTTTTTCAAAATAGTGTAGTGTCAATATTGCCTCTTGAAAAATCATTTTCAAGCAAAAATCTACTTAATCTATGATACCAAGCCCTTGGAGCTTATTTTAAACCATACAAAGCTTTACAAAGTTTAAAAACATGATCAGGGCATTCATGATTTTCAAAACTAGTGGGCTATTCAACATAAACTTCTTCTTTGATAAATCTATTCAAAAAAGCACTTTTAACATCCATTTGAAATAACTTAAAATCCATAAAACAAGCAAAAGCTAGTAATCTAATTGCTTCTAATCTAGCAATAGGTGCAAATGTTTCACTAAAATCGATACCTTCTTCTTGATTATAACCTTTTGCAACTAGTCTAGCTTTATTTCTTATTACTAAACCATGTTCATCAAGTTTATTTCTGAAAACCCATTTTATTCCTATTATTGAAAAATTTGAATGTCATTCAACTAAAATACAAATATTATTCCTTTTAAATTGATTTAATTTATCTTGCATAGCATTTAACCAATTAGAATCTTTTTCTGCTTCTTCAATTGATTTAGGTTCTACTTGAGATACAAATGCTATGTAATCATAAACATTTCTCAAAGAGGAACGGGACTTACTTTTTTTGATGGATCACCAATTATATGCTCTTTAGGATGTCCATGGGCATACCTCCATTCTTTAGGCAGTGGATTGGGTGTAGATGAGGCTCCTACTTCTTGTACTTATTCTTCTTCATTATTTTGATCACCTCCTTGATCCTTGGAAGTTTCTTCTTTGATTGTCATCTTTTCTAGCTTTTGAATACCTGTCTCATCATCAACAGATTTTCTTTTCTAAAAGATTTATCATTAGATTCATCAAAGACTGCAAGGATTGATTCTTTAACTAGAAGAGTTCTTTTATTGAAGATCCTGTATGCCTTGCTAGAAGTAGAGTATCCTAAGAAGATACCCTTATCTAACTTGGCATTAAATTTACTGAGATTGTCTTTACCATTATTTAGAATGAAACAACGACATCCAAAAACATGAAAATATTTTATAGTTGGTTTTCTACTTTCCTAAAGTAATATGGTGTTTTCTTCAAAATAGGTCAGATTAAAACACAATTAAAAACATAACATGCAGTGTTTATGACTTTCACCCAAAAATATCGAGGTAAATTATTTTCATAAAGCATTGTGCATGCCATTTCTTCAAAAGTCCTATCTCTCTACCACCCTATTTTGTTGAGATGTCCTAGGTACAGAAAAATTATGATTAATATCATTTTCATTGCAAAATATTTCAAAATTATGATTTTTAAACTCAGTACCATGATCACTTCGTAAAGAGATGATTGAAACACCTTTTTCATTTGAAACCTTTTTATAAAATTTAATGAATACTAAAAAAGTTTCATCCTTGTGTGCCAAAAACATTACCCAAGTAAAATGTGAATAGTCATCCATAATCACTAACCCATACTTCTTACCTCCCAAACTAGTTATTCTAGTTGGTCCAAAAAAGTCCATATGAAATAATTATAAGGGTATAGTGGTAGATACTACTTCTTTAGGTTTGAAAGAAGATTTTATTTATTTCCCAAGTTGACATGCACTACAAATCTTATCTTTTTTAAAAGTGAGTTTTGGAAAATCTTTTACAAGGTTCTTTTTATTTAATTTTGAAATCAAATGTATGCTTGCATGTCCTAGTCTACGATGCCAAAGCTAACTAGTTTTATTGATCTTAGCTTCCATTACCACTAAACATTGACCATTTTTCATGGATAGATCATCAAGATCAACAATGTAAATGTTTCCATGCTTATGACCAACAAACCTAATGCCATTGTCATCTAGACTAGATACAATGCGCATAGAAGATTCAAAAACTACTTTAAATCCTCTATCACAAAATTGACTTATACTAAATAAATTATGCTTTAAACCATCAATTAACAAAACATTATCAACAAAAGTAATAGGGGTGATATGGACTTTATCGATATGAATAATTTTGCCCTTTTCATTATCATCAAAAGTCACATTTCCACCATTCAAAGCTTCTAGAGATGATAATTAACTCACATCCCCAGTCATGTGTCTTGAACAACCGCTATTAAGATACCACATTCTTCTTTTATCCTTGGTTGCAAGACACACCTATAAAACAAGTCAAGTGGAAACTTTAGGTACCCAAGTCATCTTGGGTATTTTAGGATTGGTTGAATTGATTCCTTTTGGAACCCAAACCTTCCTAACAATATTCCATTTTCTTTTATTACACATATAAGATTTGTATCCTGCTATACCACATGCATAACAAGTAATACTAGAAGAAGCAGGTACAAAGAAGTTTTTGAAAAACTTTTGCTATTTTTGTGGTTTAAATCCTATGCCTGCTTTGTTAAAAACTGCTCTTTGATTATTTAAAAGCATATTTAATTTTTCAAAACTGTAAGTAAACTTTTCAACAAAAGACTTTACTTTTTCTAGCTCTTCTTTATATTTTTTGTTTTCTAGTAAAAACTCCTTGTTTTGTTTTACAAGTTTTTCATTTGTATCAAAAATATTGTCCTTTTTCAAACAGTCTTTTCCTTTTAAAAAATCTTCTTTTTCATTTTTCAAAACATTTACTCGTTCATTCAAGTTCTTGTTTTCTTGAATCAAGCTTTCATTTTTTATTAAAACTTATCAGATGTTTTTGAAAGCTTTAGGTTTTTGTTTTCTCAATTCTTTGTTTTTGAATTTAAGCTTTTGATATAAAATAACTAGTTCATCGAAAACATCACGTAATTCATCAAATGTAAATTCATTTTCAGGTTCAAGTCTTATCTCTTGTTCATTGGCCATAAAGCAAAGGTTGGCCACTTCTTGTTGTTCTTCATCGGAGCTTCAATCTTCACTTTCACTCCACGTTGCCATCATAGCTTTTTTCCTAAATTTCTTCTTACTTTTCTTGATAGTGGGGCAATCCAACTTGTAGTGACCTGGCTTCTTACATTCGAAGCATATATCGGTTGCTTCCTTTCCTTTCATTTTCTTTCTCCTTACGATGATCACCCTTTTGTGACTTTTCTTGTAAACTTTTTTTTTGTTGACCCCTTGAATGATTTTGATGATAACAAAATATTAGAGCATGCATTTGTTTTACTAACAACTCTCCAAGTGCTTTACAAGTTTTTGTAGGATGATTTTATTGCTCAAATTACAACTCCTATAATCTGAGTTTTGTCATGAGTTATGTTGTAAGTATGTCATGTAAAGAAGAGCCCAAAGAAAAAGTAAAGTAAAAATCATGAAAATGGGTTACTTCTGAGTGTGTTTCAAGCTTAAAATTTCTTAGAAAATGTTGTTAGAAGAGTTGGAGAGTCTCTTGAATGTTTGAAGTCTTGCTGGATGATGTCTGAAGAAGAACTGAGAATTCAATGTAAAACTCATCCGAGCCGACTCGAGTAAAGGGAACTGACTCTTGTTCATGGCATGCATGAAGATTTTTGGCACATAGATATCCAAGCTGTCTCAAAGGAACACAAGCCAACTCATCTAGAGTACTATTTTCTGAATCAGACAGGCGATCCAACCCGAAGGAAGTCCCAGTCGACTCTATCATTCTGCCAGACATCCGAGTCGACTCTTTAAAAGTTCGAGCCGACTCCTCTAGAGTCTAGAAAAAATAGTTCTGAGACAATAGCCATGCAAGTCGACTCTTCCAGAGTAAGGAATTAGAACACTATGTAACCGAGCCGACCCGAATGAAACGAGATGACTCGACCATAACTTCTTTGAGAATCTGAGCCGACTCGAGGGATCCGAGTTGACTCAAATGTCGATTCCAGGTAGGTAATGGCTAGTTCTAGAATACCATTTTTAAATTTGAAAAGTACTCCAATGGTCAAATGTCATATCCCAATGGTCTACAATGACTAAAATCACCTAAGAAGAGTACACGACTTTATAAATGAGGGATTGAGATAACTTTTGAATGGTGAATGCTTAGTTAAACATTTATTGAGCTTGTGAGCAAGAGAGCAAAAAAGAGAGCATTTAAGTCAGTCTTCAATTCTTCACCAACTCTTATCTAAAGCTTGAAGCATACTTTGAAGAAGTTGAAGAAGCCTTTGAAGTGCATTGAAGTGCAATTAAGAGAGCTTCTCTCGAACTACATCGACAACCATCAAACAATATTTGTTTGTCATTTTGTTGCTTATTCTTTTCAAATATTTTTCTGAATTATTGGGTTATTGGTTAGCTCGATTTAAAAACCAAATAAGTTATTGGTTAGCCTGTGTAAACCCAAGTGTTGGGTTCTTGGTGATCTTGCTAAAACCAAGTGTTGGGTTTCTTTGGTGAGCCTGGTTTAAAATCCAAAGGGTGTTGGGTTTGGATTATGATCTTGGTAAAACAATCCTACTATATTCTTGTTAGAATATAGTGGAAATCCCAAGTGATGTCTTGGATAGTGGACATAGGAGCTGGGGTGCTCTGAACCACTATAAACCTGCTGTGTTTGCATTATGATTTTTGTCCTTGCTTCTGCTTCTACTTTAATTATCTAAATCACAGCTCCTAACACTTTAAAGAAGTTTTTAAAGAGCACATATCTGTTAAATTTCTCAAATTCCCAATTCACCCCCTCTTGGAAAAGCTACCTAGGCAACAACTGGTATCAGAGCAGTATCTTTGAATACAATTGGAATAAAGATTGATGACTCATCCCGTGAGTACTTCCTTGGCTGAAGGCCAATCCACTAATAGACCTCCACTATTCACAGGCATGAATTACTCATATTGGGAAGCTAGAATGCAGATATACATTCAAACTGTCGATTTTCAATTATGGAAGGTCATTCCAAAGGGTCCACAAGTATCCATGATAAAAATTGATGGCATGGATGTCCCAAAGCTTGAAGAGGATTGGGATGAACATGACATGAAAATAGGGGAATTGAATGCCAAAGCCATGAACTTATTATACTGTGCTTTGGATGCTAACGAGTTCAATCGAATTTTCACTTGCTCTTCTGTAAAGAAAATTTGGGATAAACTCGAAGTGATCCATGAAGGAACTTTCCAAGTGAAGACTTCAAAAACTAATCTTCTAGTACATAATTATGAGTTATTTAAAATGGAACAAAATGAATCCATCTCTGCCATGTTTTCTCGCTTTACAGATATTATTAATGGTTTGAAAAGTCTTGGCAGGGTCTGCTCAAATGTTGACTTAGTACAGAAGATCCTTAGATCACTTCCGGACAAGCGAAACCCTAAAGTGACTGCCATCCAGGAAGCGAAAGATCTAAATACTTTACCTCTAGATGAACTGATGGGTTCTCTCATTACATATGAACTGGCCATGCAGCATAGTACTGATGATGATCAGAAGAAGAAGAAAATAATTACCTTTAAAGCTGCATTGGATTCAAGGAAATAAGATGAGGAATCGGAAGATGACTGCAGCTCCTTTGAAGATGACTTAGAAGATGAAGATATCGCAATGGTTGTGAGGAGATTTAGAAGATTTATGGAAAAGAAAAAAGGAAGATATTACAGAAAATTTCATAAGAAAGGGGAGTACAGCAAGGACAAGGACAAAGGAAAAAAAATAAAATGATCAAATGCCCATCTACTATAAGTATAAGAAACCTGGGCACATCCATCCTGAATGTCCTCTACTAAAGAAAACTTTCAAGAAGAAAAAAAAGAAGGTGATGGTTGCTACTTGGAGCAACAGCAAGGAATCGACTTCAACTGAAGAAGAAGAGACTATAAAAACTGCTAACTTGTGACTTATGGGTCTCGAAGATGAGGTATTGTCCCCCGATCCTCAAATTAAATTCACCTTTTATGAATTAAATTCTGCATTTTATGACTTATTATATGAATTTAAAAAGGCTAGAGTAAAGATTAGAGCTTTAAAGAATATCAATGACTCTTTACAAAAGGAGAAAGAAGAGATTTCAGAAAAGAACAATTTACTGCATAAAAAGTTAAGTATCTTCTCTGAAAAGAACAAGGCTTTAGAAATTGAGAAAAATATATATCTTAACAAAAACAAAGCCTTGACTGATAAAAATAATGATTTAAAAAAGGAAGTTAAAAAGCTCAAGCCTTTAGTTGAAAAACTTACTTTATCTTCAAACAAGCTTGAGTTAATTTTAAAAGATCAAAGAAGTTTTAGAAATAAAGCTGGAATTAGCTTCAATTCTTCTAATTCAAATGGAATTTTAGCTACTACCTTTGTGACTTCAAAAGCTTATGTTCCAAAATCAATATCTCAAAAAGCTTTTGCAAAAAATATTTCTGCATCCACTTCTAAAGCTGTAATGTGTGCACTTAAGATTTCAAATAAAAAATCTTTTATGTCAAAAGGTATTGCAACTGCATCTTATGCTTCTACATTTAGAACAACAAAATTTTCATCTTTTCAAAATTCTAGAATTGTTTGTTATACATATAAAGGGTTAGGATATAAGGCCTTTCAATGCAATATTATTGAAAATGTTAAAAATAAAGTAAGAAAGATTTGGGTTTCCAAAGGAACCACCTCTGCTAACCTGCAAGGACCCAAGTTAGCTTGGTACCTAAAAAAGCTTGTTGATTATTTTGTAGGAATGTCTTACAGCCCAGAAATTAAAGAAAAGATGGTATCTGGATAGCGGCTACTCAAGACATATGATGGGTGACAATGATCAATTCATCACCCTAGAGATGAAAGAAGCAGGTATGGTTACTTTTGGAGATAATGGTAAGGGAAAAATAATTGGAATCGGTAAGATCAAAATAATCCCCTATACTTTTTTTGAAAATGTATTGCTAGTAGATAAATTGAAGCATAATTTGTTAAGTATTAGCAAATTATGTGATAAAGGCTTCAAGGTTGTTTTTGAATAATCTATGTGTATTGTAACAAACTCTCTTGATTCTAGCAACAAATTCATTGAACATAGACTTGGAAATATTTATGTCGTAGATCTTAATGATCTAGCCATCCATGTCTAGTAGTTCCAGTCTAGTAGTAATAAATGCTAAGACCAAGGAGTCTTGTTTACTTTGGCATAGATGATTGGTCATGCTAGCATGCATACTATTACCAAGTTAATTTCTAAAAATCTAGTTAGAGGCATGCCTAAGTTTAAAGTAGATTTTGATCATGTTTGCGATGCATGTCAAATGGGTAAACAAACTAGGGGGATTTTTAAAATCAAAAATATGATTTCAACTTCTAGACCCCTTGAGCTACTTCACATGGACTTATTTAGACCAACTAGGACTACAAGCCTAGATGGTATGAAATATGCTCTTGTGATAGCAGATGATTTCTCTAGATTTACTTGGGTCTTGTTTATTGATCATAAAGATGAAACTTTTTAAGATTTTCAAAAATTTCATAAAAAGTTTCAAATCAAAAAAATCTTTCAATAGTTTCTATTAGAAGTGATCACGGCATGAAATTTGAAAATCAATTTTTTGATGATTATTGCACAAAAAATGGCATTGATCACAACTTCCTAGTTTACCACAACAAAATGGTGTTATAGAGAAAAAAAATAGGACTTTGAAAGAAATGGCCCGAACAATGTTGTGTGAAGGCAATCTTCCAAGGTACTTGATGCGGGATGACTGTAAGATTGCTAAACATGCAGGAAAAATAGTAAAATAATTTTTTTATAAATTTTATAATTTAGTTTGTAAGCTAAATTTCCAAATAACAGTAAGAACTAGCAAGAAGAAGAGCAATGCATAGAATCAATATATTGCAGGCAAACTCATGCAAAATAATAAATTCCAGGATCCGAGAATTCAGAAACTCCCGGATTATGATAGCTTATCTTCATCAAATCATAATTAAAAGAAGGGAAGGATGTTACCAATCAGTGATTTGAAGAATTTTTGATGAAGAGATCACATAGCACTCTGATTGGAGTTTGGATGATGAAGTTTGGTTTCCTTGATTAGATGGCTGATTTAGATGGTTCCGGATGCAAGGAAAGCCTTCTATGAGGAGGTGAAACACCTCAGGGATCCTGCAAAACATTAAGGATCAATCAAAATAGCAAGTAAGAAAAGAAAAGGAAAATAGGTTTAGAAAGAATCGAGTTAGGGATTAGAAGCTGGGCTATTTAAAGCTTGTTGAAGATCTTCCTGCTTGGCAGCCTAAGGCACTCCTTCTTAGATGTGTGAAGGCTTGGATGGCAGTGAGTTAGGGCATGGAAGGATTCTAGGGCAGCAAGGAATTCGGCCAAGCACAAGAACACAAACCAAAAACCAAAAGAACAGAGTAACACAAGCTCGCAAGCTCAAAATAAATTCACCAGGGTTTTGATATCATGAATAAAAGTTGATTACAAGAGGGGGAGGGGTGGGGTATTTATAGAGTTTCCATGCCCTCACTAACCATGGTTACACTTGGGTTATAAGTTCTCTTCCAAATTAGAATACAAGTCCTTTCCTAGCTAGGTTAGAAAAACAAATCCCCATTAGGTTAGGAATTGACCTAGTCTTCTCCTTTTTCCTTCATGCTTTGACAATTCCACTCAAGAACACCTCTTAGACTTGGTCAACACTTCAAGGATGCCTAGGAGGGAATGTTGGGCTTTTAGGGGCAGCAAGGGGATGGCCCAAAGGGGCTTGGGTGCATGGGTTTGGGCCTCTGGATGCTGGGGTGGTCTGGTAGCCTGGTAGTAGGAATATTCCATGGAATCTTGCTTGTTTAGGGCTTGGGCTTGGCACTTGGACTTAATTTCTTTGGGCTAGGATGTAGAGGGACCTCTGGAATCATGGGTGCTCTAGTTTGGGAATATGCTCTAGCATCTGGAAGGAAATCTAGGCATCTGGAGGGCATCTGGAAGGAATCAGGGTTTCTGGAAGCATCTTGGATCCTAGGTTGTCACACAAAATCCAATGGACTGATGTAGTGGCCTCTGACTCCTGGATGTGGCCTGGTGGAACTCCAAAATAGGGTAACCTCCTCTCTTGTATAAAAATTGAGCTCATACTGGACTCATAACTAATATACAGGACTCAAAATAATGGCTAGGTTGAGGGTTGAGACAAATCAACTAACCTCAACTTATTACAGGACTCGATCTTAATTGATTACAAAATTTTCAAAACTTTGACACATGACTAATTAAACCATATGGGATCCAGGGATCTATGTCTGATCCTGGATTCCCCACCAGTACTTTAGGCAGAAGTGGTGAACACTGCTTGTTATATTTTAAATCATGTTTTAATTCGTTCAATTTTAAAGAAAATCCCCTATGAGCTTTAGAATGAAAAGAAACTTAATATCAATTACTTTCATGTTTTTGGCTGTAAATGCTTTGTGCTAAATAATGATAAGGATAATCTAGGAAAATTTGATACTAAGTCTAATGAAGCAATTTTCTTTGGTTATTCATTACATAGCAAAGCATATGGATATTTAATAAAAGAACTCTAACCATAGAAGAGTCAATGCACATTATTTTTTATGAAAACTAACCCCTCACCTTCAAAGAAAGAAAAGTGCATAGATAATGATGTAGGTACACTTCAAAAGGAGATGGAAGATATGAGCATACAAGAAAGACCAATCAAAGAAGGAGAAGAAATGGTAAGGATCATGCTAATCTATCAAGGGAATGGAGGTATGTTACTTCTCATCCAAGAGACTTAATTATTGGTGATCCTTCACAAGGTGTTAGAACTAGATCATCACATAGAGATGCACATGATTACCTAGCCTTTGTCTCAAAAATAGAATCCCATAGCTTAGAAGAAGCTGAAAATGATCCAAACTGGATGATGGCCATGAATGAAGAACTAAACCAGTTTGAAAGAAATAAGGTATGGACCTTAGTTGAAAGACCATCAACCATCCCATCATAGGAACCAAATAGGTCTATAGAAATAAGTTAGATGAACAATGCAATGTAGTTAGAAACAAAGCAAGGTTGGTAGCTAAAGGATATAATTAAGAGGAAGGAATAGATTTTGATGAAACCTATGCACCCGTAGCAAGACTAGAAGCCATTAGATTACTTCTTGCATTTGCTTGCTACATTAATTTCAAACTATTCCAAATGGATATAAAAAGTTCTTTTTAAATGGTTTTATTTCTGAACAAGTTTTTGTAGAATAGCCACCAGGTTTTGAAAGCCATACCTTTCCAAATCATATTTTAAAACTCAATAAAGAACTGTATGGTTTGAAATAAGCACTTAGAGACTGGTATGATAGACTTAGCACTTTCATGCTTGAAAATGAATTTATAAGAGAAAATATTGATAAAACTCTTTTCATCAAAAAAAAAATTATGATATATTAGTTGTACAAATTTATGTTGATGACATTATATTTGGTGCAACTAATGAAAGTCTTTGTATAAAATTTGCTAAGTTAATGCAGGATGAATTTGAAATGAGTCTAATGGGTGAACTGAACTACATCCTTAGACTTCAAGTAAAACAATCAAAGGAAGGGATCTTTATAAACCAAGCCAAATAAATCAAAGAGATTATCAAGAAGTTTGGAATGGAGTCAAGCAACCAAATGAGCACACCCATGAGTCCTACCCACAGATTGGATAAAGATGAAGATTGGTGCGGACACCAGAGGCACTAGAATAAGTAGAGGCTTCTCAACCCTCTATGGATTTCCCCACTTTGGCCCCTGAGTCATGTTTTTGGCCTTTTCATAATTGAGTCCTGTGTGCAGCATTTGATCCATACCATTAGGGTTTTGGATCAGTCGGTCAAGTCAGCTCATGTTGAGCTAATCATATTCTGAGTTTTGTAATCATGTCCAGTTGTATTGAGTCAAGCCCAGTCAAAGAAGACTCAAGCATGTGAAGGACACCACCCAGCATGCCACCTCAATAGCCCCATGGAGTCCCAGTCACACCCTGGATTTTCCCACCTAGGATTACTTGGAGGATCATGAAGTCAGCTCATGCATGAGGAGTTGATGACCACACGCCAGCACACCCCTTCCACACCCCAAGCACACAAACTACACATGCTAGCATGACAAAGAAAGTCAAAGCAGATAAACTTGAATCCCATGATTCATGCCAGCTTGCTTGGGAAAGAAGTGGTCCACCTCAAGCTAAGAGAAGTAAGAAGTTGGTGCCTCTTGGTTGCCCCCTTTGGCTGTCGACTACCTACCTTGTTTGGAGGGATTTTGTATGGCATGAGAGTATTTTCTTCCATGTATTCAGCCCCACACTTTAGGAAGAAAGTGGGCACCCCTTATTTTCCTTGTTTTCTTTTGCTTGGGCCCTAAGTCTCATGACTCTATATAAGGGACCCCTTGTATGAAAATTTGATAATTTTGATGAATATAAATTAAGTTTTTCAACTTCTATTGTATGCTTGCTGTGTGCTAAGGGAAATCTGTGTGAACCCCTTCTTCTTCCTTGTCTCCTGTGCCCTGCCTCTAGCCGCCATCAAAACCCTAGAAGCCATCTCTCCAAGCCTTAGCCACCCAACACAAAAACTCTTCCATCCTTGCTATTTTCAATTTATTTCTTCATCCTTGCATTGCTTTCTAACCCCTGACAAGAGATTTACATGTCCCTAGACATCTACGAATCCATTAATTCCAGCCGGGCCGCTATCGGATCACCGGGTTGAAAGCAGCAAACCCACGAGGTCTTCGGCTTGATCATCTAGGCAACATCCGGGAGAGAAGAGAGACCTCTGCAAGGATTCATCTGCTAGATCCTGTTAGGTACAACCCTCTACTTGCCAGTAGCATTATTGAAGGGGAACAAGCCCAACTGGGGCTTCTCAGCCTCGACAGTCCTCTTTTCTATTACTCTTCGAATATTTTTGCATGCTGTTGCTTTTATTTTTGCACAAAACTCTCTACTTAAATTCTTGGCCTTATTTTTGGGATTTAGATACATAACTCAACATATAAGAATACAAAAAAAATTTTGCATGCATTGTTAGCTCCGCATCATTTGGTATCAGAGCCTGTTTGGGCTTAGTTTCTCTTTGAATATTTAGATCGGGTGCTTCACCATGGCAGTCCGATCATAGGAGACAAGTAGGGTTGCAAGACCCTCTCTTTCCAATCTACGAGATCTTCTATGGTGTGTAGGGGTACCACTGTGATTGACCCCTGTAGAAGAAAACAAAGTGCTTCATTAAACCAATTTGCATCTCGGCCATCTCAGTATATAGCCTACTGTTTTAATTGTTTTTGCCTATAAAAAACTTTAAAAAACTTTATTTTTATTTTTCTGGATTTCTTGTAATTGAAATTAATTTTCAGAATTTTCTCAAGAATTATTTCGATTTTTGGATTTTCTGCCAGCCGGAAAACTGCTTGAGAATAGCTTTGCCCTGATTTTTCAGCAAAGCTAATTTCAGCAAGTTTAGGGTTCTTTTGATATAATTTTGTATATCTTAAATTTTTGTCATATTAGGTCATCTTCTGCAAATTATATTACTACTTAAAAACATACCCAAAAAAAAAAGAAAAGAAAACTTAGAAACCCTAATTTGCATTTTCATATGTTTGCCATCATGTGCATAAAATACATTAAGGGCAACTCTACTGTGCCAGATGGGGGGAGGATGTGATGACCTCTCCTTAACCCAAAACCACATCCCTTGCATTCAATCCCAAGTCCAATTTAAAATTAATTAGACCTAATTTTCTATAGTGAGCTAGAGACACCGACAGGTCAAGTCCATCCTTGGTGGGAATACTGGTGCACCCAATACCTCTCCTATTACTAGAAGCTAGTGTCTAGGCTAGAGGTCCAAAGGCAAATAGCTTAAGTGGATCGGTGGTTCCTTAATTGGGTCCCTACGAAAGCAGGGGGGCCTCCCACCATCCCACCTCTTACTTGGCCAGTGGAAGGACTAGGGGTTGCATTGTGTGTAAGTAGAGTCAACCCATTCTATTTGGTCTCTAGGTCTTGGAAGCCTTAGTCGATTTATCTTATGTGTAATGCATGTCCACTAGATTAGGAGCCCATTATCCCATCAGCCCATGTCCGTTAGGCTATCAGCCCATGTCCAATCTAGACTAGGAACCCAATACCAATAGCCTCAACCCAACCCCACCTAGTGTGACCATGGAGCCCAACCCTAGGAGAACCCCACACCATTACCCATACATGGTGGACCGAGAGGAAAGACCCTTTAGACACACCCAGCCTTATGCACCCACTTTTGATGGAAGTTTAGATCCTGAGGTGTATATTGATGGGGAAGAAAGAATGGATCAGTATTTTGAGTACACTCAGATGACAGAGTTAGGAAAAGTTAGATTGGCCACACGTAAGCTAATCAGACATGCTAGGCGATATTGGGAAGATGTCGAGGATAAATGTTATCAATGGAGAGATGAAATACTTACTTGGAGATCCATGAGAAGTAAGTTGAGAGAAGAGTACCTAGGTAGATTTTATGAGCACAAACTTTTAGACCAATGGTACAAGTTGAGACAGGCCGACGAAACTGTGTCAGAATATATTAACCAATTTAATGAGTTTATTAGGAGATGTAACACAGTTAAACCTGAGTCTATGATCATATCGAGGTTTCGAGCTAGCCTATATAGGGACATCCAGTGGGAACTGTGCCATTGGCAGATTCATGACCTAGAGGAAGCCTATCACTTAGCTAGGGAATTCGAGTCATATCAGAGGGAACTCATGATCAGTCAATCTAAGTCCTACAAGATTAATTCCCCTGAACCCATTAAAAGGCCTAAGGTAGAAGTGTATGAGGCTGACATGAGTTTAGTAGATGAATACGAAGGAGAAGACTTTGAGGACTATGACGAAGATGGACCCAAGGTTGAAATCACTGAGGAATTAATAGAAAAAGATCCTGAACCCACTATAGAATTTGAAGGAGTGCCTGAGCCAGGATCAAACATAGTAGATGAAAGTGAGGGTTCACCAAAGTTGTCCATAGAGGAGGTCCAGGAACAAGTCCCTAAGGAACAATCCTAGGAAGTAGACATTATTTTAGAAGACTTTCAAGATAAGCTTCCTAAAGACCTTCTTGATGACCTTCCACCAATAATAGATCCCCATCCTACGCTAGAACTAGTTTCAGCCCGGGACCTCATTCAGTATTCTCATCAAGAGTTCATTCCTCTAACCCCATTCGATGACCTTTTTCTTGAACAGACTAAGCCATCCTTTCTTAAAGACCCTGCACTTGCAATGACCAAATTCTCCCTCCTTCAAGTGGACCTTATATCACCCATAGATCAATGTTCAAATCTTAAGTGATGGGGGACATCGCTAGCACTAATCCTGGAGCAGCACCGATCCCGGAGCAACACTGATCTCGGAGCAGTACATATTTAATAAATTTATTTAGGATATATCTTTATCTTTTGAATTTTGAATTATGATTTGGTTGGTTAGGATTTAGATATGGATAGGCTTATCTTATCCTATCTTGTGTTTGAATTTGAATCATCTCTATCTTTTTATCCTGTGTTCAAATTCAAATGAGGGTTGGATAAATCTATAAATACCACCCTCAGTCCTCTGTAAAAAAATAGTTTTTAGAGTTTAGTCAAGTTTTGGGAATGAAAATGAGTTTTAGAAAAGAGTGTTTTTTTTATTTCACTCCGTGAGGAGAGGGTGTGAGGCCCAACCCCAGGACATAATGTGAGGTCATGCCCAGTTATCCCCTTCCCATTCCATCTTCTCTATCCCCTCGTGGCCTTTGAGATCCATCCTAGCACCTCCAAGTATCGAGGAGGGTGTAATGCCCTAGAGGTGAGAGGTCTCTTCGTTAGGGTGAGTCCCAAAGTCCATGAGATCCAGATCCCTATCCTACATCCCCACTATTCTTTTGCCACCCCTAGAGAAAAAAAATACCAAAAAAAAAATAGTACCCTAATTTAGGTGACTTCTAGACTCGCCAACGATCCTAACCCCATCTGTCCCTCATCATTAAGGTCATCCCTAGTAACCAAGGTCTATTTCATGCCTCTAATGGATTATCCCAAGACTCCGATTCTTATTTCTTGCCATACCCTAAGGCTTCCAATGTTCCCTAAACTTTCCCATTACACTTTGTTGAGGTCGTTCGGTTGCACCGGTTCTTTGAGTATGTTAGGTTTGCGACCTACTTTTGGAAGACCTTATGGCATTTGTTAGGAGTCCATTGTAAATTTTCATATGCATGCCAAACCAGGGTCAAACCTAGAGAGTCTATAGTCTGTTAGGTTTAGGCCCAAAGAGTCCAATAAAGTTTCTCTCAATAGGAATGCAAAGTTGAGTCTGCATTTTGCTAGGTGTCAATATGAGTCGCAAGTGCATCTGCATTAAGAACTCATTTTGAAACAAACTGGCTACCCGAAAGAGCCAAAGAATTTAATGTAGGGGATTCTATTATGATTAGGCTTAGGCCTGAGCGGTTCCCACCTGGGACCGTTGAGAAGCTTCATGCTCGCAGATCTAGACCTTTTAGAGTGATAGAGAAGGTTGGACCAAATGCCTATGTGTTAGATTTGCCCGTGGAATTTGGCATTAGTTCTACCTTATATATTGCAGACTTGGTTGAGTATAGGGAACCGGTAGTGATACCCAGTGAGGCCTTTGGACCTACTCCATCCCTTGTGAGTGACCCTAGCCCAGAGTGTCCATCAATTAATTATCTTGAGAGAGGAGAATGGATCGAGCGTATCTTGGACGATCAAGCCATCATAACCTGGGGCCGTGACTATCAACGCTACCTGGTCAGATGGCAGGGCCGGCCAGAATCGAACATTTCATGGATTTCTCGAGAGGACTTGCAGCACCTTGACCCAAATCCTCTTGAGAGATATGTGAGCCAGTGTGATCCTTACTCGACAGGGTTGAGTTCCTCCCACCTCGGGAGAATGTGCGGACACCAAAGGCACCAAAATAAGATAGAGGCTTCTCAACCCTCTATGGATTTCCTAGTAGTGTTAGTCTATTTAAGTCCAGTTTGCATTAAGGGCTTAGCCTATTTGAGTCCCCACTTTGGCCCCTGAGTCATATTTTTGGCCTTTTCATAATTGAGTCCTGTATGTAGCATTTAATCCATACCATTAGGGTTTTGGATTAGTCGATCAAATCAGCACATGATGAGCTAATCATATTCTGAGTCTTGTAATCATGTCTAGTTGTATTGAGTCTATATTGAGTCAAGCCCAATCAAAGAAGACTCAAGCATGTGAAGGACGCCACCCAGCATGCCACCTCAGCAATCACATGGAGTCCCAGTCACACCCTAGATTTTGCCACCTAGGATTACTTGGAGGATCATGAAGTCGGCCCATGCATGAGGAGTTGATGACCACATGCCAGCACACCCCTTCCACACCACAAGCACACCAACTCCACACACCAGCATGACAAGAACGAAAGTCAAAATAGATAAACATGAATCCCATGATTCATGCCAGCTTGCTTAGGAAAGAAGTGGTCCATCCCAAGCCAAGAAAAGTAAGAAGTTGGCACCCCTTGGTCCCCCCCTTTGGCTGCCCACTACCTACCTTGTTTGGAGGGATTTTTGGTGGGGGCACCAGGATCAGACATAGATTACTGGTCCCTATTTGGTTTACCTAGACATGTGTCAAATTTTACAATCAACTAGAATTGAGTCCTGTAATAAGTTGAGGTTAGTTGATTTGTCTCAACCCTCAACCTAGTCATTATTTTGAGTCCTGTATATCAGTTATGAGTCCAATATGAGCTTAATTTTTGTACAAGAGAAAAGGTTACCATATTTTGAAGTTCCACCAGGCTACATCCAGGAGTTAGAGGACACTACATCAGCCCATTGGATTTTGTAAGACAACCTAGGATCCAAGATGCTTCCGGAAACCCTGATTCCTTCCTGATGCCCTCAAGATGCCCAGATTCACTTCCAGATGCCAGAGCATATTCTCAGAATAGGGCACCCATGATTCCAGAGGTCCACCTACATCCAAGTCCAAAGAAATCAAGCCCAGGTGCCAAGCCCAAGCCCTTAAGAAGCAAGATTCTAGGGAATATTCCTGCTACCAGGCTAACAGGATACCCTAGCTTCCAAAGGCCCAAACCCATTCTCCCAAGCCCCTTTGGGCCATCCCCTTACTGCTCCTAAAGGCCCAACAGGCCCTCCTAGGCATCCTTGAAGTGTTTCCCAAGTCCAATAGGTGTCCTTGAGTGGAATAGTTAAAGCATGAAGGAAAAAGGAGAAGACTCAGTCAATTCCTAACCTAATGGGGATTTGTTTTTCTAACCTAGCTAGGAAAGGACTTGTATTCCATTTGGGAAGATGACTTGTAACCCAAGTGTAACCATGGTTAGTGAGGGCTTGGGAACTCTATAAATACTCCACCCCTCCTCTTCTTGTAAGCATCTCTTTCTTATGAATACAACTTGCTAAAATTTTGAGTTACTACCTTGTGTTGGTGTTTTGTTTTGGTTCTTTGGTTGGTGTTCTTGTGCTTGGACGAATTCCTTGCTGCCCTAGCTTCCTTCCACACCCTAACTCACTACCATCCAAGCCTTCACACATCCAAGAAGAAGTGCCCTAGGCTGCCAAGCAAGGAGATCTTCAACAAGCTTCGAACAGCCATCTTCTAACCCTAATCCTGATTCCTTTCAATCCATAGTTCATTTTCTTATTTTTTAATTGCTGTTTTGATTAACCCTGATGCTTGTAGGATCCCCGAGGTGCTTCCCCTCCCTTGAGGAGGCCTTCTTTGCTGCCTGGACTGCCCAGATCAGCCATCAGATTTGAGGAAAACAAGGCTTCTTCTTCCAGGCTCCGATCAGAGTTGTGAGTGAACCTTGCTGCTTTTGAATTTCAATCTCTGACTAGTAAGAAACCTTCTCAACTCTTATTTTCTGATTTAATAAAGAAAAGCTGTCCTAAACCGGGAGTTTCTCAACTCTCGGGTCATGGCTATTTCATTAGTTTGCATGAGCTTGCCTGCGATCCGATGATTCTTTGCACTGCTAGTCTTTCTGCTAGTTCTTACTTTATTTTGGGAATCTAGCCTACAAATAATATTAAAAGAATCACAAAAAAATTATTTTACTATTTTTCATGCTTGTTTAGCAGTCTTAGAGTCGTCCCGCATCAATTTTGTATGGCATGAGAGTGTTTTCTTCCATGTATTCAATCCCACACTTTAGAGAAAAAGTGGGCACCCCTTATTTTCCTTGTTTTCTTTTGCTTGGGCCCTAAGTCTCATGGCTCTATATAAGGGACCTCTTGTATGAAAATTTGATAATTTTGATAAATATAAATTGAGTTTTCCAACTTCTACTATGTGCTTGCAGTGTGCTAAGGGGAATCTGTGTGAACCCCTTCTTCTTCCTTGTCTCTTGCGCCCTGTCTTTAGCCACCATCAAAACCCTAGAAGCCATCTCTCCAAGCCTTGGCCACCCAACACAAAAACTCTTCCATCCTTGCTGTTTTCAATTTATTTCTTCATCCTTGCATTGCTTTCTAACCCCTGACAAATGATTTACATGTCCCTCGACGTCTACGAATCCATTGATTCCAACCGGGCCACTATTGGATCACCGGGTTGAAAGCCACGAATCCGCGAGATCTTCGGCATGATCATCTAGATAGCATCCGGGAGCGAAGAGAGACCTCTGCAAGGATTCATCTGCTAGATCCTGTCAGGTACACCCCTCTACTTGCCAGTAGCATTATTGAAGGGGAACTAGCTAACGGGGGCCTCTCAGCCATGGCGGTCCTCTTTTATATTACTTTTCGGGTCTTTTTGCATGCTATTGCTTCTTATTTTTGCACAGAACTCTCTACTTAAATTCTTGGCCTTATTTTCGGGATTTAGATACATAACTCAACATATAAAAATATAAAAAAAAATTTGCATGCATTGTTAGTTCCACATCAAAGATGGCCACAACATTGATCAAAAGCTCTATCGAGGTATGATTGGATCATTGTAGTACTTAACTACTAGTAGACCTGATATCTTATTTAGCATATGTGTATGTGCTACATCCAATATAATCCTAAAGAATCACATATGCATGCTATTAAAAGAATTATAAGATCTCTAAAATGAACAAGTAATCTAGGTCTATGGATTTCAAAGCATTCTTCATTAAATTTAATTGGATTTTTGGATGCTGATTATGCTGGTTGTAAATTGATAGAAAAAGTACTAGCGACACATTCCAATTTCTAGGGTTGAATTTAATCTCATGGCACTGTAAGAAATAAAATTTGGTAGCACTATCTACTGCTGAGGTAGAGTATGTTGCTGCAAGGAGTTGTGCACAAGTGTTATGGATTAAATAATAACTAGAAGACTTTGGTGTTACACAATCTAAAATTTCTATCAAATATGATAACACAAGTTCTATAAATTTGACAAAAAAAATCCAATTCAGCATTCAAAAACTAAGCACATAGAAATTAGGCACCATTTTATAAGAGATCATGTTTTGAATGGAAAAATTGAATTAGAATTTATTCCAACTGAAAACCAACTTGCTAATATTTTACTAAACCACTTAATCAAGATATATTTGAAATGATTAAAGGAGAATTAGGTTTATGTGACCCTTGTTAGGAAATTTCCTTAACCTAATCTATTCATGATTAAGAAAATATTATCTAAAAAGTCTCCTACATCAAACCAAGATCTTCGACAATCTCTCCTTGTGATTTTCTAGAATTAGTTTTCATTTTTGAACCTTTTTGAATCATGTGAAGAGTTCCTGCTCGAGTCGACTCGAGCTACAGTGCTCAAGTCAAGCTGACTCGAATTTCTAATTAGTTATGTAGAGCAATGCTCGAGCTGACTTGAGTAGATTAGGGCTTGCCAAGTCGACTCGGATATCGGGCAAGCTATTTTTTAATAGAGTCGAAGGACTTATTCTTATTGTTTATGCTTTTTGCTCTTGCTCAAAACTCGTGTTTCCCACTCAAACTTCACTTCCATTCTTCCAAAACCTACCTTTTCGAGCTCCAATTCTTGCATTCTTCTCAAGTGTGTGCAATGGCTCCAAAAATGGCCATCAGGAAGAGATCTAAATGGTCTGAGCCCAATGTAGAAAGAGAAAGAAGGACGAAGCATCAGTAAGAAGAGCTGACTTAATCAACCAAGAGGAAAGAACAAATAAAAGAACAAATTGTAGCTCCCTCTTTTCCGAGACAACCGATTTCAATGTCCAATCGACCAGTGACAAGCGGGAGAAGAATCATCTTGCTTTAGTGAATGGGTCTGCTATATTGTTCTTTGTGTCAACTCGTTCAATGGTAACATCATATCTTTCAATGATCACTCAAATGAGATGGAACTATCTTAGAATGTGCTTGGACTTGTGATGAGACCTCGGTTCCTTAGCTTGTGCAACAGCCCCAGTGTTATCATAGTATAATGGCACTGGCTGTTGTACATCAGGAACCATGCCCAATTCCATGATGAATTTCTTCATCCAGACAGTTTCCTTTGCGGCTTCACTAGCAGCTATGTACTCTACCTCTGTGACTGAGTCAGTTACTGTTGGCTACTTTGTACTTTTCCAACTCACTGTACTACCATTAAGGGTGAAGACATATCTTGATGTGGATTTGCTATCATGTGTATCTGATTGAAAACTAGAATTTGTATAACCTTCTAGTTTCAACTCAAATACTCCATATACTAGAAAAATATCTTTAGTCCTTCTCAGGTACTTAAGAATACTTTTCACAACTCTCCAATGATTCTCTCCTAGATCTGCCTGAAACCTACTCACTATGCCCAAGGCATATGCGACATCAGGTCTGGTATATAACATGGCATACATTATCGATCCTACAGTCAAAGCATAATGAATCATAGCCATCCTCTCTCTTTCTTTTGATGTCTTAGGAGACATTTTCTTAGAGAGATGTATGCCTTGACTTATAGGTAAGTAACCTTTCTTACTTCCATCCATGTTGAATCTCTTCAACACTAAGTCAATGTACTTGGATTGGGATAAGCCTAGCATCCTCTTGGATCTATGCCTATAGATCCTTATACCCAGTATATAGGATGCTTCTCCCAAATCCTTCATTGAAAACTTTGATGATAGCCAAGTGTTAACCGATTGTAACATTGGGATATCATTCCCAATGATCAATATGTCATCCACATACAAAATTAAGAAAACAATGACACTCCCACTTGTCTTCTTATATACACATGGTTCATCCATATTTTTGATAAAACCAAATCCTTTGATTGTTTCATCAAAATGGATGTTCCAACTCCTCGATGCTTGCTTAAGTCTATAAATGGACTTCTTTAACTTGCATACCTCATTTGGTCTCAAACTTGAGACAAAACCCTATGGCTGTGACATATAGACTTCTTCCTCAAGGTTTCCATTGAGGAAAGTAGTCTTTATATCCATCTGCCAGATCTCATAGTCATGGTATGCTGCTATGGCAAGCAGTATCCGAATGGACTTGAACATGGCTATTGGAGAAATGGTTTCATCATAGTCTACACCATATTTTTGTCTAAAACCTTTTGCTACCAGCCTAGCCTTATAGGTCTCAACTGACCATCTACTCCAATCTTCTTCTTGAAGACCCATTTACACCCTATCAGGTTAATTCCTTCAGGTGGATCTACCAAGGTCCAAACCTGATTAGAATACATGGAGTCCATTTTAAATTTCATGGCACCAAGCCACTTGTCAGAGTCCCTACTCTCGACAGCTTCCGAATAGGTCACAGGATCATGATCCTATATGATATTGGCTTCATTGTCATCCCCGATGACAAAGCCATATCTGAAAGGTGCTCCCCGCACCCTCTCTGACCTTCGGAGAGGAGGTGTGTATTGTGGTTGTTCTTGATCTATAAGAACCTCTGGTTGAGGAACTTCACTTGAAGGCTCATTGGTTTGTTGGTTTTGTTCTTCACATAACTCAAGTGAAGAATCACTATATCCTTCTTAGATAAACTCATGTTCCAAGAATGTAGCATGCCTACTGACAATTATCTTCTACTCAGTAGCATTATAAAAGAGGTATCACTTACCTTCTTTTGGGTAACCAACAAACCAATACTTGTCAGCCCTAACACTTAACTTATGCCCAAAGTTATTCTTGACATAAGCATGGCAACCCCAAATCTTTAAGTACTTAAGACTTGGTCTTTTACCATTCCATAACTCAAATGGAGTGCTACTTACTGACTTAGATGGAACCCTGTTTAATATGTATGCAACAGTCTCCAAGGCATGTCCCCAGAAGGAAATGGAAAGATCTGTGAAGCTCATCATGGATCTCACCATGTCTAACAAGGTGCAGTTTCTCCTTTCTGCCACTCCATTTAACTGGGGTGTATAAGGAGGGGTCCATTCATAAATAATGTCTTTGTCCTTGAGATGGTTCAAAAACTCACTAGACAAGTATTTCCCTCCTCGATCAGACCGAAGAGCTTTAATACTAAGTCTAGTTTGTCTTTCAACCATACTCTGATATTCTTTAAACTTATCAAAGGCTTCAGACTTGTGTTTTATAAGATATAGATAACCGAACCTTGATAAATCATCAATAAAAGTGATGAAATAAGAATATCCTCCTCTGGCCTGAGTTGACATAGGTCCACACACATCAGTATGTACAAGACCTAACAATTCAATTGCCCTTTCTCCATATCCAGTGAATGGAGACTTGGTCATTTTCCCTTTGAGGCAAGACTCACAAGTTCCTAATGATTGAAAATCATCAAGGTCAAAGTAATCCTCTTTGACTAACTTGTTTATCCTTGACTCACTGATATGACCTAATCGGCAATGCTAGAGATATGTGATATTGATATTATCTCTTTTTCTCTTCTTGTCATCTACAAGAAGTATTTCATCATTGAGTACTAAAGTTAGAAGACCATTCATAAAGCAACCATGTCCAAATATTGTATTATTATGAAGAATAGAGTAGCCACTACTCTTTACACTTATTTTATATCCTTGTTGTAACAATAAGGGTATAGAAATAATGTTTCTTACAATATTTGGCACATAGTAGCATTCTTCCAACCTTATGATATTACCCGAAGGTAATAACAGAAGATAGGTGCCCACAGCTTCAGCATATATGGGTTCTCTGTTTGCCCTATATAATTTGAAGTCACCTTTCTTCAAATTTCTAATTCTATGGAGTCCTTTTAAAGATTTACAAATATGTGACCCACATGCGGTATCAAATACCCATGAATTAGAAATAAATTCACTCAATGATAAATTGATTTATATCATGTACAAATCCCTAGATGCACCGCTTGCATCTAGCTTCCCAATTGCAAGACAAGTCTTGCAATCCTTCTTCCAATGCCCAAACATGTTGCAATGGAAACAGGCTTCATTAGCCTTCTTCCTCAACCAGTCCACATAGCTTAAACAGGTTAACTTATTAGCATCCAAGATGCCACTCAGTGATAAGTTTGAAGCCATTATTTAAATATCCTATATTTAATTAAAGAACAATATCTGCAGACCACTCAAGATGGCATCCATAACTAGATAAGGACTTTCTATCTAATTATGTCTCCCACTATTTTCTTCAAATACCATAACCCTCAACTATGGTAAGCGAGAAACCTTTCCTGATTTCCTTAGTGGGGTTGAGATCCTTATTTCTCATGAGTGCCTTGTGTATGCACAACAAACACACATGAGTTCAAAGGTAGGACAACCTTTCCAATTGTAACCCGTGCAATTCTCAACAATTATCTTTGCCTTTAAGACACTTATGGCCTTGTGTATGCAAAACAAACCATAATGTCTTCATTTAGTCGGACCCTTCATTTCCATATAGCCATGATTGAATAATGTTACCCTTGTGTATGCACAACAAAGCAACATTTCCAACCATGCCATAAAGCACTAAGTGGACTGAGACAAATCTTATATCAAACCCTAAAGTAGGCCTTGTGTATGCATAATAAACCTACTATAGTCTTGACATAAATTTGGCTTAGCATGAAGGAAGGCAAAATATAGTACACTTAACCAATTAGCATTACCAAATTAAGATTTAGATATGACCAAATTGGCCAAGTGAGTGGAAGGGGTGAGGGGGTCCTCCCATTGCTTTTCTTATACACTAATTAGATTGGCCAGGTCAGTCAATGGAACCAATTAAAAACCTCATTCCCTTTACCTTCCCAGAACCACTTGCCTAGACACCAATTGGCTGATCAAACCCTAACCGATTTTGCTTTTTGACTAAGTTTTATACTATGACTAAATATGATTTTTGATGAGGGCTTTGATGGTCTCAAAACATATTCTAAAACTATCATGATAATAATATTTATTACTACTAGTATAAACATAAACATGATATCCAAGTTTATAACAAATATAAACCCAATACATATCACTCTAGCATATGTATTAAAATTCATGTCATCAAGCATATTACCCTAATATGCATAGCATTATATGAAAATTAGCATATTACCCTAATATGCAAATCAAGACATGATAAAATACCTTTCACCTCACTTATTCATGGGATATGGCCACAGCGGCACCCCTATACGCCATAGGAGACCTATTGAATGGGAAGAGAGGGCCTTTAAACCCTACTTGGCTCCTATGACCGGATGGCCATGGTGACTAACCCAATCCAAAGCAGTTACTTGGTTCATGCATAATTTCATATTCACATAATATCATATATATGAACATGGTCAAGTCGACTCGATGAGGTTCGGGTCAGCTCGGTAGTGGAATTTAATCAAACTCCAAAATGATTCATAATTGGAATGCCACAAGGATGGATTTGATACCACTGATGGGAATTCTTCGAGGGTGCCGAGGATCATGTAGCATGCGGAATTGACTTTCAAAATAAAATTTCATAGCATGATACCCTAACATGTATAACATGTATAGCAAACCCTAATTCCCAGGAATCCCTTGTGCAATATTAACTAATGAATCATAAAATAGAGTCAAGAAAAATACCTGGATTGCTGAAACCCAACTTTTCCACAAGGTTCACAAGCGCAAACCCTCCAACAGTGATCCACACAAAACTCGGACGAAGAAAGAACTCCTTCTTCAAGTTGCTTGAGAAGTGGAACTCTTTTGGCAGCCTTTGGTCTATTGACCACTGTAGGACATCCTATCCTACTAAAGGACACTCGAGACACTATCCTAAACCACTTTAGGTTCTAGGAGTACCCTCTTCTAGGACCCTATAGGTTTATGTCCTAAAACCAAGCCTTGTCCTAGTGTAGAAGAACTTGTCTTAACAAGACAAGTCTTGTCCTAAAATAGGAAGGAGGGAGGGAGAAAGTGGAAGACTCTCAGACAGACTCTCAGGAAAATAAAAACACTGATCTCAGAAGACCGAAGAAGAGGTAGTAGTAGTGTTTCTCATTTCACCATACCCCCTATTTATAATCTCAGATGGGGCATGAAATGCATCCCGACAACACTTATCAGATATGAAACATCATATCTGATAAGACTCTTCAGGAATGGAGAGTCATATCTGTGTTCTTTCACTTACCAGATCAATCCCCATCGTGCCATGTGTCAAATATCGATTTTTGAGATAGGGAGATGCCTCTTCTAATCCAAAGTAATGTGAGGCTTGAAGAGTTTCAGAGGCAGAAGGACTCTGCCCTCTATTGTGTGCACGCATATGAAGACTCTGCCCTTTGTTATGTGCGCGCATATGAAGAGGCGCGACTCTTCATGTGCACCCCACCTTTCACTCCTCTTCAAGCCATCCCATTCAAACTTTAAACCGGTCTTTTGACTTGTCAAGGTATGGGAATTGAGTTAAGAGGCACCTTCTTGATGAAGCTCCCAGAGTCTCATCTACAGAAGGACTCTTAGTCCATCTGTGCGCTACACTTTCCCCCGGGTGCGCCAAAGGGCACCAATAGTCTTTCCCTTTCCATTTAGTCTGCCCAAAGCATCAAATTGACTTGGTCAAACATATGCAATATGGGTGTCATTGGAAAGGGCATCAAATAAGCTTTCTGACCAAATCTTTTATTTTCAGATAAGAGGTCTGTAGCTCCTTCTGTGCCTTTTTGAAGTTAAGGTATCATTTAGGTACCAAGAGTCCCATTCCATTGAGACTCTGGCATGGGACTCTTCATATATGGCACCTAAAATGCCCAAAAATCCAAATAAAAATTAAATCAAGCTCTGATTTGGCTAGCTCCACTTAGGACTCAACCTAATTTAGGTTTCTCATAATTAGGTTAGCCCAATTAGCAAGCAACTGGACCTAATCCAATTGGGTTAGGAATTTGGTTAGCCTACATATGCTAGTATGCAATCTGGCTAACCAATTAGGATCCTATGACCCTAATTAAAACATGAATGATTTCCTTGGCCAAGTCTCTATTGTGTGTGTCCCATTGGATACTACATCTAGCCAGTAGTAGGTTTAGGTTTAAGCCGATTCGATCCAATCGAACCTGATTGACCTACTTAGGTCAAATTAGCTCACCTAATTATCCAATTCGAATCACACATCGAATTGACTCATGAAACCAAACTAATTGGTTCATGAAAACCTACAAGACAAGATTGACGTCTAGCAACATGTCATGCCTATCCAGAAGATGAGGAAATTGATGGAAAATACCAAAATATCCTTCAGTAGTAAGTTACCGTGCAATTCAATCTTTCGATCTCCCATTATCCTGATTAAGTGATAGGTATGGATAGATGTCAAACCCTAACACTTCATCATATCGAATCTCAGCTCGATCATAAGGACTCAATTGATGACTGATTAGATTCCACTAATCTCATCCTGCTTTGATCAAAGGCTCCTTGAGTCACTCATCGAAGATATTGCATGGGATAACAATTCCTTTTTCTAGGAATGATCGATTCCTTGTTGGTCCACTCACATCCTTCGTACACCTTCCACCATGCCCAGAACACCCCGTACATGCCGCAATGGCATGAATGAGTATGAACTAAAGTATGGCTTAGTGTGCAAAGGAACCATGGTGACCTCAGGTCTAAAGATCACAAGCATAACTTCTACTCTGGGATCTATCTTTTGACAAGTAGTAAGACTTCTATAAGATAGTCCTAGTGTAGATCAGTCTAGTGTACTCATACCCGAATGAGCACCCTTATCCTTGTATTAGTGTCTCTATACAAGTGGTTGTGAGATCAACCACCCTCATCAACTGAGCATAAATAGGATAAGCTAGTCTTTCCGGATTCATCGATCCCCAAATCGATGGTCCATTGACTAGGAACATTCTAAATTAGGGTTTATAAAAAATTAGGTCTCATTGTTATGAACTCCATCATAACCCTAATTCCATTGTCCTACTCTATGGGGTTCATCATAATCAATAAAAACATGACACAGCAGTATATGATGAATCAAATGCCTTTATTAATATAAAAGTATGTCATACATGAGCTGGAAGTTTATAAAAAGGCCCTCTTAATGATTGGCTCTTAGGGCACTTTTCTATCAATGCCAACTCCAGTTGCAGTTCAAGAAGTCCAAGGAGATCACATTCCAGACACTGAATGAAACCACTTGATCTCCTCCAACTCCATCATATTATTCTTCCTTAAAGTTTTAGTAACTTTCATTTTTCTTGTCATCTCAAGTCTTTAATCCCTTTTCTTTCTAGGGTTCTCCAAGATCACAAGTTGAAGAGGAAGTTGGCCTTGCCCTTAAAACCTTTCAAGCCAGAGGTCTGCATCTCTTGGAGTGATAGTTTCTAGTACCAATCTCAATTCGAGAGTGCTGAAATTGAATCCCTACCAATGGCGTGAGACATTAATATTGGAAAGAAAATCCTCCTTATTTCTTAGGACTGAATCTTTGAATGGTCTATTCCCTAGATAGGATGGTTTCACAAGCCATAGGTCCAATCTTTATGGATAAATATGAAGCCCTAGTTTGAGTTATCCCTTATTTAGTTTTCCCTTTATATGACTCTTTACCATTTTGTGATTGAATTAAGTTTATGTTCGTAGGGATCATTGCTCAACAAATTAAATCATCCACTAAAGTAGAAATCATTCATCTCATGCTACATCACTCGCCTTCCTATTTGGTTAAACTGATTATTCATTTGCCTAAATTGCTCGATCAGGGTATTATTCATTTGCCCCATTTGCTCGGTCCCGTATTATTTATTTGCCTCATTTGCTCAGTCATGGATCCTATCAAGGTTTCAAGAGTGGATTCCATGGTGACACCTTATGAAGGTTGATTCTATGCTCCTAACCTAGTAGACATACAGTATAAACCTAGCTTCTAAGGCTCCTAGACCTAGAAGTTCAATATAACAAGACTTGACTAGGTACCAATTAAGACTGCAGCTACCCTTTCAATTGGCCAGGAAAGAGGTGGGGTTGCGGGAGGCTCCCCTCACTTTCATGAGGTCCTAATTAAAAATTGCAAGTCTACTTAAGGCATTTGCTGTTGGACCTCTAGCCTTAGACACCAATATTAAGGAGTAAATATAGAATTAATCAACACTTGGCCTCATCATGCACATGAACTTGACCCGTTGATGTCCCTATTTTAGGTTCCTACTCAATTTTAGATTAGGCTTAGGTCAAAGCATGATGTAGGTGGTTGTTTTGGGCCAAGTAAAGATAATGACCTCCTTCCCTTATATTATATTGAACGTCCTTAAGTAGATTTTGAAATGGATGCACAACCAATCATAATTAACTAGGAGAATATCTAGGCTAGTACAAACACGTGATTCAAAATTCAAATTTCAAAAATTTAAAAATTCAAATTTTAAATTTAAAATTTTAGTTCTTAAAGTCTAGATTTTAGAAATCGAATTTTGAATTTTAAATTTTGAATTATGGTTGGAAATTCATTTTTAGAGGTGGGTAACTAAAATTGGTTGCAAGAAACTTCAAACTAACAACCCCCTAATCAAAATTACGAAATTCAAATTTCAAATTCTCAAAAATTCAAATTTTAAATTGGAAATTTTTTAGATTTCAAAGTTTATATTTCATATTTCAAATTTTGAATTTTAAATTTTGAATTATAGTTATGAAATTCATTCTTGAAGGCTTGGTACAAAAAATTTCAGCAACTAACAAACCTCCAACTAACTAGATTTGAAATTCAAGATTTAAATTTAAAAATATTAAAAATTTGAAATTTAAATTGGAACTATCAGATCATAGAGTTAAGATTTTAGATTTCAAATTTTGAAATTTAAATCTTGAAATTTGATTATAAATTTTGGACTTGAAAGCAAGAAACTTCAGCAATGAACAAAATTTCAGCAACTTAACCTAGTGAACCTTAGCTCCGATACCAAAATTGATGCGGGATGGGATGCAAGAAATGGATGGATGATGATGAGCTCTAAATGATCAGTTAATCAAGATGAGTAATGGAACACAAACATGGATCGAAATCAATCATAAGAGAGACAAACAACTTTATAGCAAGAAACTGGTTGACCCAAAAATCAAACACCCGCATGTAGATCAAATTCAAATTAGCAAGAATGGACCAAATGGCTAACAAACCATTTATACTAGATCAAATACTTTTAATATCTTAGATCTAAAGGGTCTAGAAGTCCTTTCCTAACAACAATGAATGCTAAGATATTAGGTGGAAGGAGTACTCTCCACACTCATAGGAATGAGGATTGAATTATAAGACCAGCACTTCCTATACTTAAGAGCTTACCTTGCAATTGGTTCATGACTTGGAACCTTCATCTTCAACCCGGAATCCAAGAGAGAACCTGCAAAAGGACTTGATTAGTGGCATGGAAATGAAGCATGAAAGGAAATGAAGCATGAAAAGAAATGAAACAAAGGGAAAGCAAATAGATGGAAGATGGAGCTTGGCGGCAAGCAATGGGCATCACACCCTTCTCCACACTTAGAGCAACACAACAAGGGCATCCCACCCTAAGATCAACACAAGCAAGGGCATCCCACCCTCTTCGCAATTCAACAAAAGGCATCCCACCCTCTTCACACGCAATAAAGGGCATCCCACCCTTTCCACAATACAACAAGGGCATCCCACCCTATCCACACTCAAAGAACTAGACTTGAAGAAAATTAGAATCAAACAAACTTTATTTCATTCAAAGTATCTCATAGCATCAATACAAAGGAAAAGCTTGGGTCCTATTTATAGGCCAAGTATCTCTATGTAGTTCGACCAAAGAGGGAAGTTAACTCTAGTTCTAACTATATTAGTTATGCTAAATAATGGGTTGGGTAGTTCTAACTAAAAGTAGTTCTAACAAATATTGGTTGCAACTACTAACAAGAATAGGTTACAACTACTTTCCATGTGGCATCCAAATGTCATCAAGAGGAGCTTCTAAGTGTCATCCAAAGATGCTTCCAAGTGTTGTCCAAAGATGCTTCCAAGTGTCATCCAAGCAAGGCTTCCAAGTGGCACTCAAATAGGCTTTCAAGTGTTGTCTAAGAAAGACTTTCACTTGGCTTTCAAGTAGGCTTCCAAGTGTCATTCAAGTAAGGGCTTGAGCTAACTCTTTGAGGTGAGCATTGAGTTGGCTCATGGGAACTAGGTTGAGTCAGCTCAATTTGGTTAACTCTGCTCCAAGAGGATGGCTAGCTTCATGAGGCCTCCTTGCTTCCTCCATTGATATATTGGCTTAATTTAGAAGGCCTTCTGACTTGATCTCCTAGCTTGCAATTGAGTTAGCTTGAAATTTATTTGTCCTTGCCTGATGTCCCCATTAGCGATAGATGGTGGGATTCCAGGGATTTTCCAACTGACATCTCAAGACTATGAGTGAGGTGGCTAAGTGCCGGATCTTTGGAGCCTCTTGATTCAACTGGACATGCTGTGAGTCAAGCAGTAGATGGTGAGATTTTAGGAATTTTTCAGCTGACATTTCCAGACTGTGAGCAAAATAGCCAGATGCAGAACTTCTAGAACTTCTTAATTGGGTTGGCCATGCTGTGAGTCAAGTGGTAGATGGTGTGATTTTAGAAATTTCCTAGCTGACATCTCCGGACTGTGAGTAAGGCAGCTGGATGCGGGGCTTCATATGTTTTCTAGGTTTTAGTTTGAGGCATTGTAAGTTTCCTAGCTTTGAGTGCGCGCTTCGTAAGTTTCCCGGCTTTGAGTGCATGGCTTCATAAGTTTTTCGGCTTTAAGTGTGGGGCTTCGAAGATTTCCTAGCTTTGAGTGTGGGGCTTCATAAGTTTCCTGGCTTTGAGTGCGGGGCTTTGTAAGTTTATCAGCTTTGAGTGCTGGGTTTCATAAATTTCCCAGCTTTGAGTACGGGGCTTCATAAGTTTCTCGACTTTATGTACGGGGCTTTGTAAGTTTCCCTGCTTTGACCGCTAGACTTAGAGTCGGACGAATGCTTTCCTGCACAGGTGAAAGACAAGGTTACACCAAAAAGAAAGTTTAATAATTGAAATGAAGTCTTACATTACTGGTAGTACATCCTTAGGTTGCTTGCATTCCATGTTCGCATGAATCGGGTACCGTCCAGCCCAGCGAGATAATAAGCTCTGCCTGGTAGAGCCTCGATGACCTTGTAGGGGCCTTCTCAGTTTGAGGAGAGCTTGCCATATTCTCCCAACTAAGACACTTCCACTCGCTTGAGGACCAAGTTGCCTGGGTGGAATGCCTTGGGCCTCATGCGAGAGTTGTAGTAGCATGCTACTCATTACCGGTAGGCCGCCATCCGAAGACAGGCTTTATCTCTCATCTCATCCAAGAGATCTAGGTTGAGGAGGAGATGAGCAGGATTCTAAGCTTCATTATAATGCTCTACTCATAGTGTGGGTAGACCTAGCTCCACTGGAATCATAGCTTCAGTGCCAAAGATAAGGTTGAAGGGCATCTTGCTGGTGGCCATGCGGGGTGAGTGTGATAGGCCCACAGTACACTGAGGAGTTTTCAGCCCATCAACTCTTAGCATTATCCAGCCTCATGCAGAGCCCTTGCAAGATGGTCCAGTTAGTCACCATGGCTTCCCTGTTGGTCTGAGGGTGAGCCACAGAAGTGAAGTAGTGGTGGATGTTGAGGTCAGCGTAGAATTCCTCGAAAGCCTGATTGTCAAACTACCGTCCATTGTTAGTGATGGCTGAGTGCCAGAGTCTGAATATGTAGATGATGGACTTCTAGAAGAAGGATTTGACTTTGGTCTCAGTGATCCATGCTAGAGGTTCGGCCTTGATCCACTTGGTGAAGTAGTCGATGGCCATAATTAAAAATCTTCCTTGGCTGGATGCGAGAGGAAAGAGACCTAGGATATCCATTTCCTACTGAGCGAATGGCCATGGGGCTGATAACTGGGAGAGCGGGGTCACTGGCTATCACTGGATGCTAGCATGACGCTGATAGCGGTCACACCTCTTCATAAAATTGGTGGTGTCCTCGTGCATGGTCTCCTAGAAGTATCCTTGCTGGTGTGCATTATATGTCAGGGTCCTGCCACCCATGTGATAGCCACAGATGCCTTCATGTATTTCTTGGAGCACGTAGGCGACTTTTGAGGGCTTCAAGCACTTCAGTAGGGGGTGGGAATAAGACCTTCAATAGAGCTGCCCATCCATCATCACATATCGCACGGCCTTCTTCTTGAGAAAGCCATCTTCCTTACGATCTTCAGGTAGGGTGCTGGTGGTGATATATTTAATGTAAGGGACCATCCAGCTGACTTCTATAGTAACTTGTTGGACCTCCGCTATGAACTCGAAGCTGGGGGCCTCTAGATATTCGATGAAGATATGCCCCAGTAATGACTCTGATAGGGTTGCCAGTCTAGAAAAGATGTTGGCTCGAGCATTTTCTGCCTGAGGGATATGGGAAATGCTAAAGTGCTGGAGGTTCGCTATATATGAGCACACCTTGTCCAGGTACTTCGCCATCATGGGATCCCAGGCCTTATACTTGCCCGAGACCTGGCCGACTACAAGCTGAGAATCTATGAAGACCTTCAAGCATTTTCAACCCAACTCACAGGACGCCCTCAGTCCTGCAAGGTGTGCCTCGTACTCAGCTTGGTTGTTGGTCGCCTTGAAGAGGAAGTGCAGTGCATACTCCGCAATGACCCCGTCAGGATTTTCAAGAATAAGGTCGGTTCCACTCCCTCCGGTGTTGGATGTGCCGTCGACATGGAGGATCCAGGTGATCGCTCTCGGGGCTAGATCTAGCCCAGGTTCAGCCTGCTAGTTTGCTTCCTCTAGGTCCTCCTCTGCCCAAGTGCATTCCACCATGAAGTCAGCGAGGACTTGCACCTTCTGCATTGACCGCGGGTGGTGGGTGATGTCGATCTCATTGAGTTTTATTGCCTACTTGTCCAGGCATCCTGACATATTAAGGCGATTCAGAATGGCCCTCAAAGGCTGATCAGTGAGGATAATGATCGGATGCACTTGAAAGTAGGGCCTGAGATGCTGCACAGACACTATTAGCATAAAAATAATCTTTTTAGATCGGGTGTATCTAGTTTTTGCATTATGGAGTAGCTTGCTGGTGCAGTAGATCGAACATTGGATGCCATCCTTATTGATGCAAACCAAGACTGTGTAGAGATTTGCGTGGTGCTCCCAAGCTTTTAGAGAGACTTAGGAGACCATGGCAGGGATGCTAGAGGTGATCCCTGGAGCTTGAAGGCATAGCCCAAGTGGTTCCTGGAGTTGTTCTAGGGGATTTCTTGGGTTTTCTCCCAAGTTCCTTTTGAGTAATGTTGGGTCAGGAGGTTTGATCCAAGGATTAGAGTTTTCATATGATCTCATTGGGGGAAGTTTTTTGAGAGATTGTAACATAACCTAATTGGGTTATGGGGTTTGGGTCCAAGTTTGTTAAAATGGTTAGGAGGTTAGCTTAGTTGGTTAGGTGGTTAGTTGGTTGGTTGGTTAGCCCAACCACCCAGGATCCTAACCGAATTAGTTGGTTGTAACCAATTGGGAGCCTAACCATGTGAGGAGTCCTAATCAGTTTGTTACTATCCCAAGACAAGTCCTAACCATCCATGTGATTGTGTCCTAACAAATCTAGAAGTCGTTATCCCATGTGATTCCAAGAAGGACAAGAAGTGGTTGCACCCAATCCAAGAAGAAGTTCATGCCCCATGTGCCTATAAGAAAAGAGGTGTGCATGAACTAGGAGGAGTGTCCAAATGGGCTGACCCTTTGGGGTCTCATTGATGGGGAACCTATAGACTAGGATGGCATGAAGATGATGAGAGATGCAATACAAAGAAAATCACCCTTAAATCTAATTAAATTGAGACTCATAACAAGCAAGGATGATAGAAAACAACTTAAGGAAGATATCAACTCATACAACCTCTCATGCTGGACCCTAAAATTAAGTGAGCAGAATAATAGACCCAGGACTCAGAGATTGAGAAATCCCCGATCTAGGACATGCAAACAATTAATAAAACAGATCTTGAGGATAAGGAGGTGAGATAAAATGACACAACAGTAAATAAATATTCCCAAAGCACTAGGGTCACTCTTCCTGGGATGATGCGGCCTAGATGATCAATAATTAGCTGCTCAACGGGTGGCGTCGTGCTAAATGTATGTTGGCAAGGTTCCTTCGGGGGATCGTTACCGGAGAAAGACCCTACAAGGTACAAAACCCAAATCAAAGCAAGAAGAGTACCAGGACATCAAATAAAATGACAATCACAACTCCTGGAGCTCCGTTCGAGGTGGAAGGGCTAAATTCGGGCGAGCTTGAAATCTTCGATCTTCTGGAGCACGGTGGTGAGAATTATGGATGATGGAATGGATAATAGGGGGGCTTAAACGGCTGGAAAATGGTAGGATAGATAGGGCCTCGCGCCCCTCGACACCACGGGTGCAGCGAAGGCAGTCAGAGCCTCACACTCCTCGATGTTGCAAATGCAACGAATGCAGGATTAGGGCCTCACACCCCTCAATGTTACAATTATAACAAAGGCACTAGAGAAAGCACTCCAACAGTATTTCATTTTATCTATCTCTTCTTTTTTTTTTTTTTACTAGAGAACCATCCCTATTTATAAGCTCAAGAACACTCTCTAGAACCCTCTATATAAGGATTAGTTTAATTTTTTTAAATGGGTACAAAGCTGCAAACTCTAGGGCTGCAGGAATCATGATAATCTTGTAGCTGCAGGAATCATGATGATCTTGGAGCTGCCAAAATCTGAGTTTTGCCAAAATCTGGGTGATGATCTTGGAGCTGCTGAAAGCTGGGGCTGCATTTGTTGGATGGTTCAGAGTCTGGATCTTCCCTACGAGATCCATAGTGAGTTCTGAGATTTTGTGGAGGTGTCCTCACCAATTCTCCTGAGGTGGGAAGAACTCGACTCCGTCGAGTAAAGGCTCATCTGTCTTTGATATTCTTCCAAAAGGTTTGGATCAATGCGTTGTAGGTCCTCTCGGGTAACCCATGAATCCACCGACTCGGGATGTCCTTGCCACCTTACCAAGTAGCGTTGATAACCATTCTGCCGAGTACTAATAATTTGATCATCTAGGATTCGCTCGATCTTCTCTCGTCGCTCAGGCCTTTTTAGTGGACACTCTAAGGTGGGTTCTCTCTCAAGTAATGGATCAGGTCCGAATGCCTCACTGGGTATTACTGTTGGCTCCTTATACTCAGTTAGATATGCAATATTGAAAGTGGAGCTAATGCATAGATCAGGAGGTAATTCAAGCACGTAAGCATTGGGTCCTACTCTCTCAATAATTTTAAAGGGACCAGTACTTCGAGAATGTAATTTCTTAATAGTTCTTGAGGGGAACCATTCTGGTCTAAGTCGGATCATTACGAAATCCCCTACAAAAACTTCCTTGAATCGCTTTCTAGAATCAGCTTGTATTTTGTAAGCCTCATTACTTAATGTGATTTTTTGGGTGATTTCCTTATGCAGATTCCTAGTATGTTATGCAAAAGATTCAGCAGACTCGGATGTCCTAGCATGCAATGGCAGGGGAATCAGGTCAAGTGGCTTGTTAGGTCGGTACCCATGGACAATCTCAAATGGGCTTTTACCGGTGGTCCTATTGACAGAACTGTTGTAGGCGAACTCGGCTTTGGGTAACAGCAAGTCCCAGTTCTTAATGTTTTCGCCTACAAGACATCTAAGCAAGTTTCCTAGGCTTCGGTTCACAACTTCAGTCTGGCCATCAGTTTGGGGATGGTAAGCAGTGAAGAATTTCAACTTGGTCCCTAACATGTGCCAGAGGGTCTTCCAGAAGTAACTGGTGAACCTAACATCTCTGTCGGACACAATTGTCTTAGGTAGGCCATGAATTCTAACTATCTCATCTAAGAATAGTTTGGCTACCTTAGAGGCATCATAAGATTGGTTGCATGGCAGGAAGTGGGCTATCTTGGAGAATCTATCGACCACAACAAAGATTGAGGTCATGTTTTCTTTGGGTTCTAGGTAATCCTAACACAAAATCCATACTCAAATCCTGCCAAGGGCAACTAGGGACGGGCAAAGGGGTGTACAAGCCAGTGTTCTGCTTTCGCTGTTTTGCAACAGCGCACGTTCGGCACCTAGCCACAATTTGGGCAACATCCCTTTTTAGACTTGGCCAAAAGAAATGTTCCTCTACAGCTAGGATGGTCTTATTCTTCCCGAAATGGCCAGCTAAACCTCCTGCGTGCGTCTCCCAGACCAAAAATTCCCTCACAGACGTTCTTGGGATGCATAGCCTATTCTCCTTAAACAGGTAACCATCTAACAAGGTATACTGACTGTGTTCCTTAGATGGTCCGATACTCAAGGTTTGGTGAATCTTTCTGAAATCAAGACATGTATCGTACTGCTCTTTAATCTGGTTAAACCCTACAACCTCGGTTCTAACAGTGCTCAGGAGTAAAGATCATCGGCTCAGGGCATCGGCTACCTTATTGTCAGTTCCCGCTCGATGTTTCAAAACAAAGGTATACGCCTGGATATACTCTACCCACTTAGCATGTCTAGGGTTCAACTTCTTTTGGGAACTCAAATACCTTAATGCCCTCGTGATCAGAGTACAACACAAATTCATTAGGTAAAAGGTAATGTCTCCAATATCTTAGTGCTTGTACTAAGGCATAAAATTCCTTGTCATAGGTAGAATACCTAAGCTTAGCCTCATTGAACTTCTCACTGAAAAAGGCTACTGGGTGGTTCTCTTGGCTTAGGACTCCTCCTATTCCTACCCCTGAGGCATCACATGCTATCTCGAACACTTTGGAAAAATTGGGCATCTTAGGACGGGGGCCTGGGTCATTTTCTCTTTCAGCTCTAAGAAGGCTTTATCAGCAGCTTTGGTCCACTCGAAAGCTCCCTTCCTAATGCAATCAATGATGGGTGGACAACGATGCTGAAACCCCTAATGAATCGTCTATAAAAGGTGGCCAGTCCGTGGAAACTACGAACTTCAGTAACAGAGGTTGGTACATGCCACTCAACTATCGTCCTGATCTTTTCGGGATCAGCGGCTACTCCTTCTGGGGTCACGACAAATCCTAGGAAGACAACCCTACGGGTCAGAAACTCGCACTTCTTGGGATTTGCATAGAAGCTGTCTTTCCTAAGGGCCGAACACACTAACCTAAGGTGGTCCAGGTGGTCCTTCTCATTCTTGCTGTAAATCAGGATGTCGTCAAAATAGACGACCACAAACTTACCGATGAACATCCTAAGGACCTGGGTCATGACTCTCATGAAAGTGCAGGGTGCATTGGATAATCCAAAAGGCATGACTACCCACTCGTACAAACCATCCTTAGTCTTGAATGCTGTCTTCCATTCAACCCCGGGTCGGATTCTAACTTGATGGTAGCCACTCTTAAGGTCAATCTTGGAGAAAATTGTGGCTCCAGCCATCATGTCTAAGAGGTCATCTAGGCGGGGTATGGGAAACCGATATTTGATGGTGATCATGTTAATAGCTCGACTGTCTATGCACATTCACCATGTGCCATCCTTTTTGGGTGTCAAAAGGGCTGGGACGGCACAAGGACTCAAACTCTCTCTGATAAAACCTTTACTCAACAACTCACTAACTTGCTTATGGAGCTCTAAATGTTCCTTGGGGTTCATCCGGTAATGGGGCAGGTTAGGCAAAGTGGATCCTGGGACAAGGTCAATGGCATGCTGGATGTCCCTAAGGGGTGGATGTTGGTCGGGCAGATCATCTTGAAATACATCCTTAAATTCTTCCAAAACTTCCAAGACTCCCTGAGGTGGGTCTTCTATGGTTGGTTTCTTAACTTCTTTGGAGGACACTAACCAAACAGGTGAACCTTCCACAATCTCCCTTTCTAACTCTTTGCCACTAATCAGATTTAATCCAGATGTCTTCTTTTTCAAAGAGCTAGCTCCCTTCTTGACTTCATCCTTAAGGGCCACTGGGTTAATGACTATCTTCTTCCCTAAGTGGTTGAAGGAACAGAAGTTGGACTTGCCAAATAGAGTGACATCATGGTCATAGAGCCAGGGTCGTCCTAAAATGATGCTGCTAACCCCCATGGGCAGCACATCACACCACACTTTCTCCTTGTATGACTGTAATTGGATGAGGACTTGACACTGGAGCTTGATGGGAATGGAGCTGGAATCTATCCAGGACACCTTGTAAGGGCTAGGATGGGGAATTGGGGTTAGCCCTAAAGTCTTGACAGTGCTAGCAGAAATGGCATTGATACAACTGCCACTATCTAGGATAACCTTACAAACCTTCTCTCCAACCTTAATGAAAGCATGTAGGATGTTGGTCCTACGCCAGTCTTCTTATTCCTTAGATTGGGCAAGGATACCTCTAACTACTCCACACAAGGTAGTGGGGTCACAGGTTTCCTCATCTCCCTCGTACTCTTCTGCTAAAGTCAGTCCTTCCTCATACACTTCTTCTTCCAACTCATGAACAGTCTCAGGGTTCTCTTCTTCTTCTAAACCACCTATATGGAGGGATCTAGTAGGACATTCACTGGAGTAATGGCCGGGCTGGTGACATCTAAAACAAATGCCAGGTTTTCTGGGGACCTTTACAGATTTACCTTTATTATCTTGAGGCCGGCTGGGACTGGTCTACTAGACTCGGGTCGACTAGGGTCAGTCCAGTTTTGGTCAGGACGACTCAGATTTGGATGGGCAGGGTAAGGTCAGCTTGGATTAGGCTGGACTGGTCTAGGGTATAGACTCCTAGCGGGTTCAATCTTTCGATAGGCGGGAGTCCTATGGAACTGCTCAAAATCCCTAGCTACCTGGTAGGCCTGCTCTAGATCTTTTACCTCCCTCAGGTAAAGCTCTCTCTTTAACTCCTCTCAAACCAGACCTAAATCTAGACAAAATCACGGCCTCAGATTCGTTCATCCCACACCTCATGGCCAACTCATCAAACTGGGCAATATACTCTATGGCACTCTTGTTTCCTTGAATCAACCTATGCCACTGATCTAAAAGGCATTGGTGGTAAGACATAGGTATGTACTTTTCCCTAAGCCTGGCTTTTAACTCTCCCCAGGTGGCTACGGGTTCCTATCCTCTTTGCCTCATTAGTCTCTCAATAGTATCCCAATACATCCGGGCTTGGCAAATTAACCTAAGCTTGGCAAACTTAAATTTCCTACCCTCCATCATCTCGTACCACTCGAAATATTGGTCCATTTCCTTTTCCCAGTCCAGGTATACCTTGGTGTCTAGGGTGCCATCAAATGTGGGGGCTTCTAGTCTAATGCTCTTAAAAGCCCTATCCTCCAGATCAACAAACTCCTGATGGGGTCTTCTAGGAGGATGATCTCGGTATGGGTCAGGTTGCTGGGCCCTCCTAGGATACGGTTCCTCGAATGGGTCAAAAGTTCTCTCTCTCCCAGGGTTAGGCTCTTCGAAAGGATCAAGATTTCTAGCCCTCCTAGGGTGTGTCATCGAAGCTGGGGTGCCAGGGTCGGGCTCAGAACGCTGCTGCTGGGCTCTCTCTATGGTGTCCAATCTAGCCTCAAACTGATTCAACCGGTTATCTAAGTGATTGGTCAATTGGGTAGATAACTGGGCTGACATTTGGGCAAAATGCTCTGACATAGTTCTTAGTAAAGCCTCTTGAGGGTTATCCATAGGTGTCTCGGGCTGATATGATGTCCCTGCCCTAGTAGACATGAATCAAGCACACAAGCAAAAAACTCGACTAAGGAAAACTAGACCTAGAATCTCAACTGGGGCCTAACTCAATGCAACAAGCTAACCTATAGTAACCCTTATCCTTGGCCAGGTAGGTGTAGGGGAGTGAAGGTCCCTTTCTGCCAACCTTAGACACCAATCGGGGATTGGCCAGGTACGGCGGACCAACTCACAAGCCCTAGGTTCACCAGCCTAGACACCAAGAATAGTGGCACACACAAGATAGACTGACACAAGGAGTAGACTCGAAGTCTTGACTCGACCGTGTTGGTGTCCCTATGGCTCTCTAGAGCAAAGCAGTACGTTGCTAATTGATTTTAAATTTAAAGGCTTAGGTTCGAAAATGAGGGTGGTTGTTGTGGACTAAGGAGAGGTAATGACGTCCTCCCCTTTTGTTATGATATTGCCACCCTTAAATAGATTTATCATGAGATGGAATGAAACATGCAATGAACCCTAGTCTAATGGTGCAAAAAAAAAAAAAAAAAAAAAAAAAAAAAAACCAGTGTGTTGCAGTTAGAAGTGGGGCAAAAAGTGCCATGCAAAAAATTCTGAAAATTCCAGAAAAATCACAGTAGACACTTAACACATCAATAGCATACCATATGAATGGATTTAGACAAATAAAACCTATGCTATTCTAAACATGTCTTTGAACTTAACTAAAATGGAAGAGTCAGCAAAATAGCATGCAGACAGCAGAGGATTTCAGAAATTTTAACTTTTTGTGTAATTTTTTTCTGAGGATGAGATTTTAAAAGAAGATAGATAACTGAAAATTCTACAAGGAAAAAAATATAAACAAGATAAACTAACTACTTTTATATAGAGATTTAAGTAGATTACAGGCAGAAAACGTAACTAATACAGAAAAACAGTAAACAGTAAACAAGATAGCAACAACTTACAGGAATTTTAATTTTTTTATAATCTTTTTCTAAAGACAAAATTTTAAAATAAGATAGATAACTAAAAATGATACAAGGAGAAAAATACAAAACAAAGAAACTAACTACTCTTATATTGAAATTAAAATGGATTACAGGTAGGTCACAAGTGAAAACAGAAACCCTGAAGTGCAGAGACTGGAGCAAGTCCTGAACTAACCTGCTCTGATACCAAATATGATGGGGAACCTATAGACTTGGATGGCATGAAGATGATGAGAGATGCAATGCAAAGAAAATCACCCTTAAATCTGATTAAATTGAGACTCATAACAAGCAAGGATGATAGAAAACAACTTAAGGAAGATATCAACTCATACAACCTCTCATGCTGGACCCCAAAATTATGTGAGCAGAATAATAGACCCAGGACTCAGAGATTGAGAAATCCCCGATCTAGGACATGCAAACAATTAATAAAACAGATCTTGAGGATAAGGAGGTGAGGTAAAATGACACAACAGTAAATAAATATTCCCAAAGCACTAGGGTCACTCTTCCTGGGAAGATGCGGCCTAGATGATCAATAATCAGCTGCTCAACGGGTGGCGTCGTGCTAAATGTATGCTGGCAAGGTTCCTTCGGGGGATCGTTACCGGAGAAAGACCCTACAAGTTACAAAACCCAAATCAAAGCAAGAAGAGTACTAAGACACCAAATAAAATGACAATCACAACTCCTGGAGCTCCGTTCGAGGTCGAAGGGCTAAATTCGGGCGAGCTTGAAATCTTCGATCTTCTGGAGCACGGTGGAGAGAATTATGGATGATGGAATGGATGATAGGGGGGCTTAGACGGCTGGAAAATGGTAGGATAGATAGGGCCTCGTGCCCCTCGACGCCGCGGGTGCAGCGAAGGCAGTCGGAGCCTCACACTCCTCGACATTGCAAATGCAACGAAGGCAGGATTAGGGCCTCACATCCCTCAATGTTACAATTGTAACAAAGGCACTAGAGAAAGCACTCCAACAGTATTTCATTTCATCTATCTCTTCTTTTTTTTTTTTTTACCAGAGAACCATCCCTTTTTATAGGCTCAAGAACACTCTCTAAAACCCTCTATATAAGGATTAGTTTAATTTTTTAAATGGGTACAAAGCTGCAAACTCTGGGGCTGCAGGAATCATGATGATCTTGTAACTGCAGGAATCATGATGATCTTGGAGCTGCCAAAATTTGAGTTCTACCAAAATCTGGGTGATGATCTTGGAGCTGCTGAAAGCTGGGGCTGCATCTACCAAAATCTGAATTCTGACAAAATCTGGGTGATGATCTTGGAGCTGCTGAAAGCTGGGGCTGCATCTGCCAAAATCTGAATTCTGACAAAATCTGGGTGATGATCTTGGAGCTGCTGAAAGCTGGGGCTGCATCTGCCAAAATCTGAATTCTGACAAAATCTGGGTGATGATCTTGGAGCTGCTGAAAGCTAGGGCTGCATTTGTTGGATGGTTCAGAGTCTGGATCTTCCCTACGAGATCCACAGTGAGTTCTAAAATTTTGTGGAGGTGTCCTCACCACTCATGGTCCAAGTGGAGGCCGACCAAGAGGAGCTCACAAGAGGACCTCACAAGAGGACCATGCGTGAAAGAGAGATCAGTGTGAAGGCCTTGGTCCAGGTTGGATCTAAGGGAGATTAGCATGGAGTCTTCTTATACACAAGAAAAGTTCCAAGGAGAGGTCCGTGGAGTCCATGAGAAGCCCTTGAGATCTTCTTGAGGGGACTGCGTAAGGCTTGGACCGTGAAGATGCTTCTTGGCATGAGGATCTTGAAAGTAAAACTACGGTCGCAGGTGCCTACACTAAGCATGCAACAGCAGGGAGCAGATATGTATTTTAAAATATTTTTAAAATAACAGCGGAAGAAAACCCGCTCCACACAGGATCTAGCATATACAAGATGCATGTACAGGAAAAATAAGGTATGAAACAGGGTATGTAATATTTATAAACAATTTTATAAAACTAGATCTAGGCATGCATGAATATAAAAACCAGAAACTTTACCTTATCCCTGCTAGAATAACTCTGGGATATCTGCTGGAATAGCTGGGATAACAGGAATAAGTTTATTCCTGTTGTCTTCTTCGAGCTGCCTTTGGGACACTCTGTTCTTCTTCTCCAAAAGCTGCAGCAAACCCAAATCAAATGTCCAATCTCTTGGTCTCTTCTCCTTCACCAACAGCAAGGGATCTTCTTGCTTCAAAGGAGAGGGATTTGCACTGATCTTCCAATCGATTGAAGTCCATTTACCCAGGAAATTCTGAACAAAAATTTCTGCAACAACTAAAAACAGAACACAGGAAAACAACAACAACTAAGGTTGATCCGGCTCCCAGATGCTCAAGCGAACACCCTCTAGAGGGGGGACACGCCTGGGGCTCCTCTGATCCGGCCTCTCGCACGATGCTAGTCACCGGAAATGTTGGAACGGTGGGAGGGTGGAAGAAGGCAGAACACTCTTTTCTGAAATTGGTTTTCTCCAAAACCAAAATTCTTCCACGGATTGAGCACTAACCAAGACAGGAATCAAGGACCTTTTCTCTCCCAATCTCTCACCAAAACCAGGCCTCTAAGTCACCGGTGGAATGGAAGATAGAAGCTTTTTAAGGAAGAACAAAACTCAATGTTTTTCCACCCTCCTGATAAAAACAGCGCCCATAATTTGTAGTAGCAGGAACCATTCAAAACGGTGATCTGGGAGCCAAAGGGACCAGCTGGGAATATGAAGTGGCATTAGGTTTTGGGATCAAAATAAATTTGTTCACAATGAAGAAATAAACTGCCATTAAATGGAGGTTTAATTCCAGCCCAAAACCAAGGAAACGGGAGAAGAAAAGTCAGCCTTGAATACCCTGCACGCCCAAGCCAAAATCAGCGTGTAAAAGGGTTTAAAAGCGGTTCATAACCGGTTTAAAAATCCCAAACCAGTTCTAAACTGGTTCACAAATCAATTAGATCATAATATAATTAATAAAAGGCTTGGACAAGTCCCGGTCACCTAGAAACAATTCCCAGTGCACCCGAACAAAATCTGATCGACCCAAAACCGGGTCAATCCAAAGTGCTCAATCAAACTGTTACCGAAATGATTCCTAATCATATATCAGTACCTAGATCAGGAAGTAATCCTCTGTGACGTGTGACCTCATAGGTTCAAACATAGGCGGTAGCACTGGAACAATTCCAGTACCAGCACAAGATACCATCTAGCAATGGGTCCCAGCATCTGGATAGGTCGAAGATGCGAGAGCAATCAATCGAACTCTGGCATATGGTTACCGTATAATTCATCCTGTTGCCGATCTCACCGCGACGGCCTATAGCTTCAGAGCTGGTACCCGTCTTAGACCGTCTCACCTCGACATCTCCGAGCTTCCGGTCCTACAAAACAAGGTCAGAGACCCTGACTGGGGGTTCCGGTGAGGGAGCTCCGATGGTCAAGTCAGAGAGCGGCGAGATGGAACAAATTCCCTAAGGTAGGTTCTCGAAGGAGCCCCAGACTTAGAGAAGATATTAATGAAAGAGGTGTTAGAAAGAGTGGAATTGGGCCCAGCTCCTTCACCGAGCTCACGCCTAAGGACCCCTCTCGGATCCCCGGATCCTTCTCTCGGTGCCTTCTTTTTCCCCGCCTTTTCTCACTTACCTTGATCCCTGCTCTTCCCATCCCTTTTATGCCATCACGTTGCCTCCAGCTCCCACTCCTCCCCTTGGGAGGCTCTCTCTCGCCTCTCACTTTTCTCCCCCTCCCTGCTTTTTCCTTTCCCCTTCAGGTCCGGAAACCTGGTGGCCCCATCGTCTTGCTTGCCGAGCCTAGCGAGAAAAAAGGGGGGAGGGAAGATACTGGCAAGGCCTTGGGCCGAGCGTGGGCGCTCTCCTTCCCAAGAATTGACAATGTCTGTTGCGGGCTCCTGCCCGCCAGGACTCCGCTTCTCAGCTGCGGGACCCATCGGGCTAATGTAAACGAGGTTTAGTGCATCACCACAGACCGTACCGGTGCCCCTCATGAGACACGGTGCGCGCTACCCGAGTGGCAATTTTGAAACTCGCGTCCCCACTTCCAGGAGGCCTTGCTAAGCAGGGCCGGCACCGGCCGAGTTGGGCTCCTCCTGGGCGGACACCTGGCGGAGCAGCAGAGAGGTGCTCGACTTCGACCGAGGTGGACCCGTCTCCGAATGCCAACTGGCAAAGGACCAGGGAGGCCTGGCTCGACCTCGGCAGAGTTGGACCCGTCTCCGGGCACCACCTAGCGATGGAGCGACGGGCCGCCAGCTTCGGCCGAGGTGGACCCCTCCTGGGCAGATACCTGGCAGAGCGGCAGAGAGGTGCTCTACTTCGGCCAAGGTGGACCCGTCTCCATGCACCAACTGGCAAAGGAGCAGGAGGGCCCTTGACCTTGGTTGAGGTGGACCCGTCTCCGGGCGCCACCCGACGAGGGAGCGAGGGGCCGCCAACTTCGACCGAGGTGGACCCCTCCTGGGCGGACACCTGGCAGAGCGGCAAAGAGGTGCTCGACTTCGGTCGAGGTGGACCCGTCTCCTGGCGCCAACTGGCGAAGGAGCAAGAGGGCCCGGCTTGACCTCGGCAGAGGTGGACCCGTCTCAGGGCGCCACCTGGCGAGGAAGCGAGGGGATGCCAGCTTCGACCGAGGTGGACCCCTTCTAGGCAGACACCTGGTGGAGCAGCAGAGGGGTGCTAGACTTCGGTCGAGGTGGACCCGTCTTCGGGCGCCAACTGGCAAAGGAGCAGTAGGGCTCGGCTCGACCTCAGCCAAGGTGGACCCTTCTCCGGGCGCCACCCGGCGAGGGAGCAAGGGGCCGCCAGCTTCTGCCGAGGTGGACCCCTCCTGGACGGACACCTGGTGGAGCGACAAAGAGGTGCTCGACTTCGGCCGAGGTGGACCCGTCTCCGGGTGCCAACTGCCGAAGGAGCAAGAGGGCCCGGCTTGACCTCGACAGAGGTGGACCCATCTCCGGGCGCCACCTCGCGAGGGAGCGAGGGGCCGCGGCTTCGGTCGAGGTGGACCCCTCCTGGGCAGACACCTGGTGGAGCGGCAGAGAAGTGCTCGACTTCGATCGAGGTGGACCCATCTCCGGGCGCCAACTAGCGAAGGAGCAGGGTGGCCCGGCTCGACCTCAGCAGAGGTGGACCCATCTCTGGGCACCACCTAGCGAGAGAGCGAGGGGCCGCCAACTTCGGCCGAGGTGGACACCTCCTGGGCAGAGACCTGGCGGAGCGGCAGAGGGGTGCTCGACTTCGGCCGAGGTGGACCCGTCTCCGAGCACCAACTGGCGAAGGAGCAGCAGGGCCCGGCTCGACCTCGGCCGAGGTGGACCCGTCTCCGGGTGCCACCCGGCGAGGGAGCGAGAGGCCGCCAGCTTCAGCCCAGGTGGACCCCTCTTAGACGGATACCTGGCGGAGCGGCAGAGAGATGCTCGACTTCAGTCGAGGTGGACCCATCTCCCGGCGCCAAATGGCGAAGGAGCAGGAGGGTCCGGCTTGACCTCGGCAGAGGTGGACCCGTCTCCGGGCGCCACCTGGCGAGGGAGTGAGGGGCCGCCGACTTCGGCCAAGGTGGACCCCTCCTGGGCAGACACCTGGTGGAGCAGCAGAGGGGTGCTCGACTTCAGCCGAGGTGGACCCGTCTCCAGGCGCCAACTGGCGAAGGAGCAGGAGGGCCCGGCTCGACCTCGACAAAGGTGGACTCATCTCCGGGCACCTCCCGGCGAGGGAGCGAGGGGCCGCCAGCTTCGATAGAGGTGGATCCCTCCTGGGCGGACACCTGGCGGAGCGGCAGAGAAATGCTCGACTTCAGCCGAGGTGGACCCATCTCCGGGCACCAACAGGTGAAGGAGCAGGAGGGCCCGGCTTGACCTCGATAGAGGTGGACCCGTCTCCGGGCACCACCTGGCGAGGGATCGAGTGGCCGCCAGCTGCCGCCAAGGTGGACCCCTCCTGGGCGGACACCTGATGAAGCGGCAGAGAAGTGCTCGACTTCAACCGAGGTGGACCCGTCTCCGGGTGCCAACTGGTGAAGGAGCAGGGAGGCCCGGCTCGACCTCGACAGAGGTGGACCCGTCTCCGGGCGCCACCTGTTGAGGGAGCGAGGGGCCGCCAGCTTCGACAGAGGTGGATCCCTCCTGGGCGGACATGTGGCAGAGCTGCAAATAAGTGCTCGACTTCGACCGTGGTGGACCCATTTCTGGGCACCAACTGGCGAAGAGCAGGGAGGCCAGGCTCGACCTCGGCAGAGGTGGACCCGTCTCCGGGCGCCACCTGGCGAGAGAGCGAGGGGCCGCCAGCTTTGGCCGAGGTGGACCCCTCTTGGGCAGACACCTGGCGGAGCGGCCGAGAAGTGCTCGACTTCGGCCGAGGTGGACCCATCTCCGGGCGCCAACTATCAAAGGAGCAGGGAGGCCCGGCTCGACCTCGGCAGAGATGGACCCGTCTCCGGGCGCCACCCTGCGAGGGAGCGAGGGGTCGCCAGCTTCGGCCGAGGGGGACCCCTCCTGGGTGGACACCTGGCGTTGTGGTAGATGTTGGGTTCCGGTGCAACGTAGCGGAAGGGTAATTTCAAAGTTGAAATAAATTCACACCAAAAACCCTAAACCAAGAACTCCTTAAATAAGACTAGAACATATGACAAGCATATCTATGCTAATTAGGATTGGGGTACCAACCTGTAATCGCTTATTCCAACAAACTTGAAGTTGAAGGGGCTAACTGAATTCACCAGGCATCCAGGTGTCCGCCCTCCGATGGTGATCCACACAGAGCAATGATCAAGAACACTATCTTCTTGTCCAATGGTTCTTCTTTTGAGTTCTTCTTCCTAGAACTGAATTCTTCGGATTATGGCTTGAATTCTTCCACACAAGAGGTTGCCTCCCTTTCCCTGATCTCTTCTCCTCCTTCCACTAAGACCTTGGCCCTTTAGACACCCTTGTCTTGAAGAAAAGACCTTGTCCTAAGAGGATATAGGCTTGTCTTAAGATGGAGGAGAAATTAAGACAATAATGTCTTAATGTAAGAAAGAAAGGAAAGAATATCAGAACTCCTTCTTTCCTTTACCGTCGGAGACCTTCTCTTTTATTCTTGTTCAGAAACAGAGTTTCGACAGAGGAGTCCTCTGTAAAGGAAACAAAGTAAAACAAGAAAAGAGGGAAGGAGTCTTTTGGAGAGGAAGAAGAAAAATAAAAGCATTACAGATTTCAATCACCCGTTCTGATTTTCCTGACCCCTTAAATAGTTTTCAGAGAGGCGCCCACACAACTCTCCGTAAACTCCTTCTCACGCCCTTCTCAATTTCTCACGCCCCTTCCCTCCTTCTCACGGCCTTCCAGATTAAATCCCATGACCTTTCTTAAAGGAAAAGTCATGGTGTTTTAAAAAGAAAGGAGTCGCGACTTTTCATCTCCGAAGAGATGTTATTTCGCGCGACCGGGAAGAAACAGCGCTTTCTTTCTTTCTTAAAAACCCATCAACCGTTGGATTCCCATCCAAGGGGGCATATCTGAGGTGCTAACTCTAAGAAAAAAGGCCGCCCCATCTTAATTCATCAGAGAATTAAGTGGGGCGCGCCAAGAGTCCATGCACCATGGACTCTTCCAAATGGCACGCCAAGAGTCCATTAGCGCATGGACTCTAGGCATTTGGCATGAAAATGCTAATGGGCAGGTGGGGGGCCAGCCTAGGTGCATGGTTAGCCAATAGGGTTAGCCATAATCCCTATAAACTCAATTAGGGTCTAATTAGATCTAATTAGAACCCAAATTGAACCAATCCGGAACCTTAATTCGAATCTAATTCGAATAGAAGCTAGGATTTGCAACACCTGCTAGAGTGTCATCATGCAAAATGATTTAATTACAAAATTAAACCCTTGATCAATTCTCTTAAGTGTGTGACCCATTCGATTCCACATCTAGCTAGCAGTTGGTTCGAATACAAGTTGACCTAATTTGATTAGAACTCTTTCTAATCAATTTAGGTCAAATCGGGCTTACCCGATTATGATCAATTAGGACTCTTCCTAGTAAGTGATCATTCAATTTAATCAACCCACAAGACAAGATTGACGTCTAGCAACGTGTCATGTCTACCCGGAAGATATGGAAATTCTGGTGAAACACCAAAACTACCCTTCAGTAGAAAGTTACCGTATAATTAAATCCCTCGATCTGCCTGCACCCAGAATATAATTAAGGATATGGATATATGTCAATTCTAATATTACATTTGTTTCTAGCTCAATCTTATATTGATGATTCAATTATCTTGATATTAGAAATCATCTCTAATATCTTTACTTTGATCAAAGATTCCCTGAATCATCATCTGATTGATAACTAGCTGGATGCAATCTCCTCTTACTAATAGTGATTGATTCCTTATTGACCTACTCATTACCTTCATATCCAATTCACCATTCCCAGTATCAATCCTGTGCTTGACTCAGTGTCATGATTAGAATTGAACCAAAGCATGGGTTCATGTACATAAGGTACTTATGGTAGTCTCAGGTCAAAGGATTACTTGTACCACTCCTACTATGAGAACCTTCTATTGACATGTAGCTAAGACTCCATTAGATGTTCTCAAGTTGGATCATATCAGTGAACTCATTCTCTAATGAGCACCCACATCTTAGTATTAGTGTCATACACAAGTGACTGTGAGAGCAGTCACCCTCTCCAGTATACTTAGGATGTGCTAGTCTTACCGGAAAAACCCTGATCCCCTACTCAGGGTTCCTTTGACTAGGAATATTTTAGATTAAGGTTTTAAGACTTTAGGTCTCACTGGTATGATCTCATCATAACCCTAAAATCATAGCCCTAATCTATGGGGTTCATCATATAATATAAACACAGCGTATGATGAAAAATAATGCCTTTATTAGATTATTATCAATTACAATGGTTTGGGAGATACAACATAGATTGGCTTGTAAGGCATATCCCTTTCAATCTCCAACTTGCACTAAAGCCAATCACCTTTAAATCTTAATCCCATACACTCGAGGTGGTGATTAAACTCTCGCTGTGGTAGTGCCTTAGTGAACGGGTCTGCTACATTGTTCTTTGTATCAACTCTATTTATGTAGACATCTTGTCTTTCTACTATTTCTCGGACGAGATGGAAGCATCTCAGAATGTGCTTGGACTTATGATGAGCTCTTGGTTCCTTAGCTTGAGCAACAGCCCCAGTGTTGTCACAGTAAAGTGGCACTGGGTTTTCAATCTCAGGAACAACACCCAACTCTGTGATGAACTTCTTCATCCAGACTGCTTTCTTGGCGACTTCACTGACAGCTATGTATTCTGCCTCTGTGGTTGAGACAGCTACAGTCTACTGTTTGGTACTCTTCCAACTCACTGCTCCACCATTTAGGATAAAAACATATCCCGAAATGGATTTGCTATCATCAGGGTCTAATTGAAAACTAGAATCAGAATAAGCTTCTAGTTTAATATCAGAACCACTATAAACCAGAAAAATATCCTTAGTCCTTCTCAGGTACTTAAGAATATTTTTAACTGCTTTCCAATGATCCTCTCCTGGATCAGCCTGAAACCTACTGACAATGCCTAAAGCATATGCCACATCAGGCCTGGTACATAACATGACATACATTATGCACCCTATTGCCGAAGCATAAGGTATAGAATTCATTCTATTTCTTTCTTCAGGTGTCTTAGGAGACATCCTTTTAGAAAGATGTATGCCTTGACTCATAGGAAGATAACCTCTTTTACTTCCATCCATGCTGAATCTTTTCAGCACTAAGTCAATGTACCTAGATTGGGATAAACCTAGCATCCTCTTAGATCTATCTCTATAGATCTTAATACCTAGTATATAGGATACTTCTCCCAAATCTTTCATAGAAAACTGGTTTGATAGCCAAACATTGACTGATTGCAACATTGGGATATCATTCCCAATGAGGAGTATGTCATCTACATACAGAACCAAGAAGACTATGGCACTCCCACTAGTCTTCTTATAAACACAGGGTTCATCCACATTTTTGATAAAACCAAACCTTTTAATAGTTTCATCAAAGCGGATGTTCCAACTCCTTGAAGCTTGCTTTAATCCATAAATAGATTTCTTTAGCTTGCATACTTGATTAAGTTTATTCTTTGAAATAAAACCTTCTGGCTATGACATGTAGACTTCTTCCTCAAGAAAACCATTGAGGAATGCAGTCTTCACATCCATCTGCCAGATCTCATAATCATGGTATGCTGCTATAGCAAGTAAAATCCGGATTGATTTGAGCATGGCAACAGGTGAGAATGTTTCGTCATAATCAATTCCCTGTTTTTGTCTAAAACCTTTTGCCACTAATCTGGCTTTATAGGTTTCAACTTGGCCATCAGCCCCAATCATTTTCTTATAGACCCATTTGCACCCAATAGGATTAACACCCTCTGGTGCATTGACCAAAGACCATACTTGGTTTACATACATAGAGTCTATCTCGGATTCCATGGCTTCTTGCCATCTATCTGAATCAGTACTCAAGATAGCTTCCGTATAGGTCAGAGGTTCATCATTTTGAATGACTTGGGCTTCATTATTTTCAATAATAAACCCATACCTCTCAGGTGCCCGTGGCACTCTATCAGACCTGCGGGGAGGAGTTTTGTGTTCTGGTTCTGTCCTAACTATATGTTCTAATGGTTGAGAACTGTCTATCTGTGTTTCTTATACTTCTCCAAGTTCAACAGTTCTACCATTGCCCTTTTCTAAAATGAACTATTTTTCTAGAAAAGTGGCATGCCTGCTGACAAAAATCTTTTGTTCAGTAGGATGGTAGAACAGATATCCTCTACCCTCTCTAGGATATCCTACAAATAGAAATTTATCCGCTCTAGGTTCCAACTTATGTCCAAAATTTCTTTTAACATAAGCTGGATATCCCCATACCTTAAAATATTTAAGATATGGTTTCTTTCCACTCCAAATTTCATATGGAGTACTAACAACGGATTTAGAAGGTACCTTGTTCAGAATGTAAACAGCAGTTTCTAGGGCATGACCCCAGAAGGAAATGGATAAATTTGTGAAGCACATCATGGATCGTACCATATCTAATAAGGTACGATTCCTCCTTTCAGCTATACCATTTAGCTGTGGTGTATAAGGAGGGGTCCATTCAGAAAGAATTCCATTAACTTTAAGATAGTCTAAAAACTCGTGGATAAGTATTCTCCTCCTTGATCAGAACGAAAAACTTTAATACTTTTCCCGGTTTGTTTTTTGACCATACTTTGATACTCCTTAAATTTATCAAAGGCTTCAGATTTATGTTTCATAAGATACACACATCCGAACCTAAATAAATTATCTGTAAAAGTGATAAAATATGAGTATCCACCTCTGGCCTGAGTTGTCATTGGACCACATACATCAGTATGTATAAGTCCTAATAACTCAGTTGACCTTTCTCCATGTCCAGTAAATGGAGTCTTGGTCATCTTACCCATGAGACATGATTTGCAAGTTCCTAATGATTCATACTCATAAGGATCAAGGAATTTTTCCTTGTATAACTTGCTTATCCTAGACTCATTAACATGACCAAGTCGATGATGCCAAAGTAAAGTATCATTAAAGTCTTTTCTTTTTCTTTTATTATTGACATGAAAAACACTATCATTGGAAGAAAGAGTTAAGAGCCCATTGCTAAATATGCCAGAACAAATAATTTTATTAGACAACATTATCGAGCAACCAGTGCTCGTTACATCCATTACATATCCTTGTTTTAATAACAAAGGAATAGATATAATGTTCCTAATAATCTTAGGCATATAATAACAATTTTCTAACTCCAAGATCTTCCCTGAAGGCAACTTCAGAATATAGGTCCCTACAGCTTCTGCTTGGATGATATCACCACTAGCACCGTAGAGATTGAAGTCACCTTCCTTCAATACTTTAAGCTTGTGGAGGTCTTGCAAAGATTTGCATATATGGTAACCACAAGCGGTATCCAATACCCAAGTATTTGATATAGACGAATTTAATGTCAATATAGCATGTATCTCATACATACCTTTTGGTGCATCTGATGCACCAGGCTTCACAGTTGCAATGTAAGCCTTGCAATTCCTTTTCCAATGTCCTGCTTTGCCGCAAAAGAAATAGGTTGACTATTTTGAGGCCTTCTTTCCTTTCTTATTCTTATTGATGCCACCCTTAGGATTTAGCCTCCTATTAAAACCCTTTTAGCCTGATTTCTTCTTATTGGTCTTATCAACAAGAAGAAGTGGAGCCTTTTCTTTCTTAACGTGGCTCTCTGCTGCTTTTAACATATTTAACAGCTCAGGCAAGGAAGTGTTCAGTTTGTTCATGTGATAATTCAAGACAAACTGAGAAAATGACTCCGGGAGTGATTGCAGGATTAAATCCTGATTCAACTCCCCATCCATAATAAAACCTAATTGACCCAATCTGGTGATTAAGTCAATTATCTTCAGAACATGATCCTGAACGGATGTTCCCTCTATCATCCTAGCATGGAATAACTGCTTAGATATTTCATATCTAGCAGTTATGCTATGTTCTCCATAAAGTTCTTTTAAATTGAGCATTATGGATTGAGTATCCATGCTTTCATGCTGTCTCTGTAACTCATTGGTCATGGAGGCTAGTATGATACACTTGACAGTAAGGGAGTCATTCTGCCACATTTTGTATGCGGCCATATCTTCCTCTGTGGCATCATCCCCTAGTGGATTAAGACTAGGGGTATCAAGAATATAAGAAAGTTTTTCTGAACTCAGTACAATCTTTAAATTTCTCAACCAGTCCACATAGTTCGGACCAGTTAGTTTGTTGGTGTCTAAGATACTTCGTAGTGATAATGAAGATGCCATTTATCTACATTTAATAAAGAACAATACATAAGCAAACAACCATGAAATGACTTACATAATTAAATTAGGTCTTCAATTTAATTATGTCTCCCACTATTTTATCAAAAATCATAGCCCTCACTATGATAATCAAGAAGAACCCTGATCGATTTTTCTTAGTGAGATTGAGATCCTAATAACTTATCTTGCAGAAAATACAACAAATCTTTTATAAGCTCAAAGGTAGGAAACTCTTCCAATTATATCTCATATAATTCTCAAGAAGTAACTTGGCCTCTAGAACATTATTAGTCTTGCAGAAAATACAACAAACCATAATGTTCTAGTTAAGTCAAGACCCTTTCATTTCTATACAGTCAATACTCAAATATAATACCCTTGCAGATAACACAACAAAGCATTATACTAAATATAATGTAAGCATATCTATGCACTAGACTAGTATCATGTCAATACCATATTAGGTCTTGCAGATAACACAACAAACCTAATGTGGTTCATAACACAATAATGATCCAGCATGAAGGAAGGCCAATATATAGTATTTTTAACACTAAGCATTTTAGTCAAGATTTAAATTTAATCAAATCGGCCAGGCAAGTGGAAGAGATGTGGGAGTCCCCCCGTTGCTTTCCTAGACACCAATAAAAATTGACCAGGTCAGTCAACGGAACCAATTAAAAACTACAATTCTCTTTACCTTCCCAGAACCACCTTTCTAGACACCGAATGATCAATTGTACATCATGACTAGTGATGCTTATTAGTTAAATATACTAAGACTTAATATAATTTTTAAAAGGAGGGATTTATAAATTGCCAGCACATTCTTATAGAACGTATCACAATCAACATATCACTCTTATAATCAAATATGTGCTAAGTGTGTCATCATACTAGGACAACCATTTACCATATAATGGATCCACCATTATGCCAGGGCAACCTTATTTCAGTATGATGACTTCAAAACTAAACATATCTCTATAATAATTAGGGTTTGAGTGAAAAATCCTAACTAGTGGCATACATCAAAACATATATGCAATCAAAGATATGCTAAGTGTAGTAACATATTAGGATTTAAAAACCCTAATATGTAACATACAAACTATCATAGATTATAGTCCTAATTAAGGTGGCTCTGATACCACTGTTGGGTTCCGGTGCAACGCAGTGGAAGGGTAATTTCAAAATTGAAACTAAATTCACACCAAAAACCCTAAACCAGGAACTCCTTAAATAAGACTAGAACATATGACAAGCATATCTATGCTAATTAGGATTGGGGTACCAACCTGTAATCGCTTATTCCAACAAACTTGAAGTTGAAGGGGCTAACTGAATTCACCAGGCATCCAAGTGTCCACCCTCCGATGGTGATCCACATAGAGCGATGATCAAGAACACTATCTTCTTGTCCAATGGTTCCTCCTTTTGAGTTCTTCTTCCTAGAACTCAATTCTTCGGATTATGGCTTGAATAGACCACACAAGAGGTTGACTCCCTTTCCCTGATCTCTTCTCCTCATTCCACTAAGACCTTGGCCCTTTAGATACCCTTGTCTTGAAGAAAAGACCTTGTCCTAAGAGGATATAGGCTTGTCTTAAGTTGGAGGAGAACTTAAGATAATAATGTCTTAATGTAAGAAAGAAAGGAAAGAATATCAGAACTCCTTCTTTCCTTTACCGTCGGAGACCTTCTCTTTTATTCTTGTTCAGCAACAGAGTTTCGACAAAGGAGTCCTCTGTAAAGGAAACAATGTAAAACAAGAAAAGAGGGAAGGAGTCTTTTGGAGAGGAAGAAGAAAAATAAAAGCATTACAGATTTCAATCACCCGTTCTGATTTTCCTGACCCCTTAAATAGTTTTCAGAGAGGCGCCCACACAACTCTCCGTAAACTCCTTCTCACGCCCTTCTCATTTTCTCATGCCCCTTCCCTCCTTCTCACGGCCTTCCTGATTAAATCCCAAGGCCTTTCTTAAAGGAAAAGTCATGGTGTTTTAAAAAGAAAGGAGTCGCGACTTTTCATCTCCGAAGAGATGTTATTTCGCGTGACCGGGAAGAAACAGTGCTTTCTTTCTTTCTTAAAAACCCATCAACTGTTGGATTCCCATCCAAGGGGGCATATCTAAGGCGCTAACTCTAAGAAAGGAGGCCGCCCCATCTTAATTCATCGGAGAATTAAGTGGGGCATGCCAAGAGTCCATGCACCATGGACTCTTCCAAATGGTGTGCCAAGAGTCCATTAGCGCATGGACTCTTGGCATTTTGGCATGAAAATGCTAATGGGCGGGTGGGGGGCCAGCCTAGGTGCATGGTTAGCCAATAGGGTAAGCCATAATCCCTATAAACTCAATTAGGGTCTAATTAGATCCAATTAGAACCCAAATTGAACCAATCTGGAACTCTAATTCTAATCTAATTCGAATAGAAGCTAGGATTTGCAACACCTGCTAGAGTGTCATCATGCAAAATGATTTAATTACAAAATTAAACCCTTGATCAATTCTCTTAAGTGTGTGACCCATGGGTTCCACATCTAGCCAGCGGTGGGTTCGAATACAAGTTTACCTAATTTGATTAGAACTCTTTCTAATCGATTTAGGTCAAATCGGGCTTACCCGATTATGATCAATTAGGACTCTTCCTAGTAAGTGATCATTCAATTTAATCAACCCACAAGACAATATTGACATCTAGCAACGTGTCATGTCTACCCGGAAGATATGGAAATTCTGGTGAAACACCAAAACTACCCTTCAGTAGAAAGTTACCGTACAATTAAATCCCTCGATCAGCCTGCACCCAGAATATAATTATGGATATGGATATATGTCAATTCCAATATTACATTCATTTCTAGCTCAATCTTATTTTGATGATTCAATTATCTTGATATTAGAAATCATCTCTAATATCTTTACTTTGATCAAAGATTTCCTAAATCATCATCCGATTGATAACTAGCTGGATGCAATCTCCTCTTACTAAGAGTGATCGATTCCTTATTGACCTACTCATTACCTTCATATCCAATTCACCATTCCCAGTATCAATCCTGTGCATGACTCAGTGTCATGATTAGAATTGAACCAAAGCATGGGTTCATGTACATAAGGTACTTATGGTAGTCTCAGGTCAAAGGATTACTTGTACCACTCGCACTATGAGAACCTTCTATTGACATGTAGCTAAGACTCCATTAGATGTTCTCAAGTTGGATCATATCAGTGAACTCATTCTCTAATGAGCACCCACATCCTAGTATTAGTGTCATACACAAGTGACTGTGAGAGCAGTCACCCTCTCCAGTATACTTAGGATGTGCTAATCTTACCGAAAAAACCCTGATCCCCTACTCAGGGTTCCTTTGACTAGGAATATTTTAGATTAAGGTTTTAAGACTTTAGGTCTCACTGGTATGATCTCATCATAACCCTAAAATCATAGCCCTAATCTATGGGGTTCATCATATAATATAAACACAGCGTATGATGAAAAATAATGCCTTTATTTGATTATTGTCAATTACAATGGTTTCGGAGATATAACATAGATTGGCTTGTAGGGCATATCCCTTTCAGTAGAGAGGTGCTCGACTTCGGCCGAGGTGGACCCGTCTACGAGCGCAAACTGACGAAGGAGCAGGAGGGCCCGACTTGACCTCGGCAGAGGTGGACCCGTCTCCGGGTGCCACCTGGCGAGGGAGCGAGGGGCCGCCAGCTTCGACCGAGGTTGACCCCTCCTAGGCAGACACCTGGCAGATCGGTAGAGGGGTTCTCGACTTTAACCGAGGTGGACCCGTCTCCGGGCGCCAACTAGCGAAGGAGCAGGAGGGCCCGGCTCGACCTCGACCGAGGTGGACCCATCTCCGGGTGCCACCCGATGAGGGAGCGAGGGGCCGCCAGCTTCGGCCGAGGTGGACCTCTCCAGGGCGAATACCTGGCGGAGCAGCAAAGAGGTGCTCGACATCGGTCGAGGTGGACCCGTCTCCGGGCGCCAACTGGCGAAGGAGTAGGAGGGCCCGGCTTGACCTCGGTAGAGGTGGACCCATCTCCAGGCGCCACCTGGCTAGGGAGCGAGGGGCCGCCAGCTTTGACCGAGGTGGACCCCTCCTGGGCGGACACCTGGCAGAGCGATAGAGTAGTGCTCGACTTCGGCCGAGGTGGACCCATCTCCGGGTGCCAACTGGTGAAGGAGCAGGGAGGCTCGGCTCGACCTCGACAGAGGTGGACCTGTCTCTGGGCGCCACCTAGCGTAGGAGCGAGGGGCCGCCAGCTTCGACTGAGGTGGATCCCTCTTGGGCGGATACTTGGCGGAGCGGCAGGGAAGTGCTCGACTTCGACCTCTCCTTGCACCTAGGACGAAGATCCTCATGACGATTGAGGGTGAGCACTACCTTCACCGACCTCCTCCTCAGAAGCCAAGGAGCATCACGACAAGACAAAATACTGCTAGTTTTACCGCGAGCACGGCCACGACACGGAGGAGTGCCACAACCTGAAGCGGGAAATTGAGGAGCTGATTAAAAAGGGCTACCTCAAAAAGTTTGTGAGGAACAAAGCCCTGGCAAAGGGACAGCCGCTCGCAGCCTTTCCCCCAGTCCCTGCGATTGATAACCGCTCAATAGAGAAGCCAGTGGGCATGATCTCCTGGGGGATCGGGCATGCTGTGAAAAGAACCCGGGAGGCGGGAGACCCGGAGGATGTACCCCCCTTTGAAAAGTGGAATAAAAATAAAAATAAAAATGTAAACAATGATGCGGTGGTGGTCAAGATGACCATCGCAAAGCATCCTGTACTTCGCATTATGGTAGATAGTGGGAGCTCTACTGACGTGTTTTTTTAAGATGCTTTCTCTCGAATGAACCTGTCTCATGATCAATTAAGGCCGGTTTACACCCCTCTTATGGGCTTTACCGGGGATTCGGTAGGGGTCGAAGGGGTGATCACTCTCCCTGTCACGGCCGGATCCCCATCTCGGCAGACTACTGTCATGATGATGTTTACTGTTGTCAAGCTCCCCTCACCTTATAACGCCATCCTTGGCCGTCCGGGGCTCAACCAGCTAGATGCTGTAATTTCCACCAAGAGGTTGCTGGTGCAGTTCCCTACAGCCTCTGGGACTAGGGTGATGAGGGGGACGACCCAGCCTGTCCAGCATTGCCATCAGACGATCCCGGGTGCCCGGGGCGCTGAGCTCGGCCCCGATGTCAACGACCTCGACCTAAGGGAGAAGGACCCTAGGGGAGGACCCATAGAACACCTGTTGACGTATCCCCTCAGTTCGGACCCTCAGAAGACTGAGCATGTGGGGGCCCGGCTCCCGGAGGAAGAACGAATCTGCCTGCTGGATTTCCTCCGCGCGAACGCGAATGTGTTCGCCTGGTCTGCAGCCGACATGCCAGGCATCCCCTCGGAAGTCATCACCCACAGGTTGAACGTTGACCCAAGGTGTCACCCGGTCTGCCAGAAGAAGAGGAGTTTCGCTGCAGAAAGGTAGAAGGCCATTAATGAAGAAGTGGAGAAGCTCTTCGCAGCTGGCTTTGTGCGGGAGGTACAATATCCCAGGTGGCTGGCGAATGTGGTCATGGTGAAGAAGAGTAGTGGCAAGTGGAGGATCTGCGTGGACTACACCGACCTCAATCGAGCTTGCCCGAAGGACAGTTTCCCTCTTCCGAAGATTGACCAGCTGGTGGACACCACTTCGGGGCATCGCCTCCTCTCTTTCATGGATGCCTTCTCCAGGTACAACCAGATTTGGATGCACCCGGAGGACGAGGAGCACAACGCTTTCGTCATCGACCACGAAACTTACTGTTACAAGATGATTGCATTCGATCTCAAGAACGACGGGGCCACGTACCAATGACTGGTCAACAAAGTTTTCAAAGACCAGATCAGCCGCAACATGCAGGTGTACATGGACGATATGCTGGTAATGAGCAGGCCTCTTTCAGACCACGTCGGCGACCTGGCAGAGACCTTCGGCAACCTCCGGCTTCACCAGATGAAGTTGAACCCGGTGAAGTGCGCCTTCGGCGTGTCTGCCGAGAAGTTCTTGGGATTCATGGTGACCCAAAGAGGGATAGAAGCCAACCCGGAAAAGGTCCAGGCTATTTTGGACATGGAGCAACCTACCTCCAAGAAGCAAGTGCAGCGACTCACCGACCTGATAGCCGCCTTGAGTCGATTTATCTCAAGGTCTGCTGACCGCTGCCGGCCCTTCTTTAAAGTGCTGAGGAAGATGAACAACTTCACCTAGACTGAGGAGTTCCAGGAGGCGTTTGACGAGTTGAAGAGGATGCTTGCATCACCGCCACTGCTCTCCAGGCCCGAAGAAGGAGAGGAGCTCATCCTGTACCTGGCGGTCATCCCGGAGGCCGTCAGTTCGGTCCTAGTTTGGACTGATGACCAGGAAATGCAGAGACCGGTGTACTACACAAGCAAACTCCTCCGCGATGTAGAGCTCAGGTATTCCCGATCTGAAAAACTCATTTTTGCACTAACAGTGTCCGCCCAGCGTCTCAGGCCTTATTTCCAAGCACATCCCATTGCCGTCCTGACAGATCAGCCACTGAAAGTGATACTCAGCCGACCTGACACATCCGGGCGATTGGTGAAGTGGGCACTCAAGCTTAGCGAGTTTGACATCACTTATCGACCAAGGTCGGCCATGAAGGCGAAAGTACTCGCTGACTTCTTGGTCGAGTGTGCAGGCCTGGGCAAGGGGACGGAGGAAAGTGTTGGGATCCGGTGCAACGCAGTGGAAGGGTAATTTCAAAAATTGAAATTAAATATGCACCAAAAATCCTAAACTAGGAACTCCTTAATAAGACTAGAATATATGAAGACAAACATTTCAATGCAAATTGAATTAGAATACCAACCTGTAATCGCTAATTCCAATTTATGAAGACTTAAAACTTGAAGTTCAACGGGCTATTTGAATTCACCAGGCGTCCAAGTGTCCGCCCTCCGATGGTGATCCACACAGAGCAATGACCAAGAACACTATCTTCTTGTCCAATAGTTCCTCGTATTGAGTTCTTCTTCTAGACCTCAATTCTTCGGATTATGGCTGGAAATCTTCCACTCAAAGGTGTGTCTTCTTCCTTTTTACCCCTTCTCCACCTTCTATCAAGACTTAGAACCTTTAGGACACCTTTTTCTTGAAAGTAAGACCTTGTCCTAAGAAGATTAATGCTTGTCTTTAATTGGTGGAGAAATTAAGACAAGATTGTCTTAATGTAAGAAAGAAAGGAAAGAACAAAAACAGAACTCTTTCTTTCCTTTACCGTCGGAGACTTTCGCTCTTGTTCTTGTTCAGTAGCAAAGTTTCAACAGAGGTGTACTCTGTAAAGGAAACAATGCAAAAACAAGAAAAAGGAGAAAGAGTCTTTAGGAGAGGAAGAAGAATAAAAATATATAATTACCGAAGTTTCGATTTCCATTCCTTTATATAGTTTTCAGAGAGGCGCCCTCACAACTCTCCGTAAACATTTTTCTCACACCCTTTTCCTTCTTCTCACGCCCTTCTCTTCTTTCTCACGGCCTTCTCTTCTTTCTCACGACCTTCTGGATTAATTCTCACGGCCTTCCAGATCAGTTCTCACGGCTTTTCTCAAAGGAAGAAGTCGTGACGATTGGGAGAAAGAACTCGCGAAACTTGAATCTCCGAAGAGATACGATTTCGCGCACCCGGGAAGAAACAACGCTTTCTTTCTTTCTTAAAACCCCACCACCCGTTAGATTACCATCCAAGGGATGACAAGTGAGGTGCTAAAAATGAGAAAGAATGCCGCCCCAACTTAATTCATCGGAGAATTAAGTGGGCGCGCCAAGAGTCCATGCGCCCATGGACTCCTCCATATGGCGCGCGAAGAGTCCATAAGCGCATGGACTCTTGGTGTTTTTGGCGTGCAAGGGCTAAGGGGCGGGTGGTATGCTAGCCTAAGTAATTGGTTAGCCAATTGGGTTAGCCATAATCCCTAAAACCTCAATTAGGATCTAATTAGATCCAATCAGAACCCAAATTGAATCAATTCGGAACCCTAATTCGAATCCAATTCGAATAGAAGTTAGGATTTGCAACACTTGCTAGAATGTCTTCATGCAAATGACTCTTGATCAATTCTCTTAAGTGTGTGACCCATTGGGTTCCATATCTAGCCAGCAGTGGGTTCGAATACAAGTTGACCTAATTTGATTAGAACTCTTTCTAATCAATTTAGGTCAAATCGGGCTTACACGATTTTGATCAATTATGACTCTTCCTAATAAATGATCATTAAATTTGATCAACCCACAAGACAAGATTGACGTCTAGCAACGTGTCATGTCTACCCGGAAGATATGGAAATTCTGGTGAAATACCAAAACTACCCTTCAGTAGAAAGTTACCGTATAATTAAATCCTTCGATCAGCCTGCACCCAAAATATAATTATGTATATGGATATATGTCAAATCCAATATTTTATTTATTTCTAGCTCAATCTTATATTGATGATTCAATTATCTTGATATTAGAAACCATCTCTAATATCTTTACTTTGATCAAAGATTCCCTAAATCATCATCCGATTGATAACTAGCTAGATGCAATCTCCTCTTACTAAGAGTGATCGATTTCTTGTTGACCTACTCATTACCTTCATATCCAATTCACCATTCCCAGCATCAATCCTGTGCATGACTCAATGTCATGATTAGGATTGAACCAAAGGATGGGTTCATGTACATAAGGTACTTATGGCAGTCTCAGGTCAAAGGATTACTTGTACCACTCCCACTATGAGAACCTTCTATTGACATGTAGCTAAGACTCCATTAGATGTTCTCAAGTTGGATCATATCAGTGAACTCATTCTCTAATGAACACCCACATCCTAGTATTAGTGTCATACACAAGTGACTGTGAGAGCAGTCACCCTCTCCAATATACATGGGAAGTGCTAGTCTTACCGGAAAAACCCTGATCCCCTACTCAGGGTTCCTGTGACTAGAAATATTTTAGATTAAGGTTTTAAGACTTTAGGTCTCACTGGCATGATCTCATCATAATCCAAAAATCATAGCCTTAATCTATGGGGTTCATCATATAATAATAAACACAGCGTATGATGAAAAATAATGCCTTTAATAGAATATTGTCAATTACAATGGTTTAGGATATATAACATAGATTGGCTTGTAGGGCATATCCCTTTCAATCTCCCACTTGCACTAAAGCCAATCGCTTTTAAATCTTAATCCCATACTCTCGAGGTGGCGATCAAACTCTCGCTGTGGTAGAGCCTTAGTGAACGGGTCTGCTATGTTGTTCTTTGTATCAACTCTATTTATGTAGACATCTTGTCTTTCTACTATTTCTCGGACGAGATGGAAGCGTCTCAGAATGTGCTTAGACTTATGATGAGCTCTTGGTTCCTTAGCTTGAGCAACAGCTCCAGTGTTGTCACAGTAAAGTGGCACTGGTTTTTCAATCTCAGGAACAACACCCAACTCTATGATGAACTTCTTCATCCAGACTGCTTCCTTGGCAGCTTCACTGACAGCTTTGTATTCTGCCTCTGTGGTTGAGTCAGCTATAGTCTGCTGCTTGGTACTCTTCCAACTCACTACTCCACCATTTAGGGTAAAAACATATCCCGAAATGGATTTGCTATCATCAGGGTCTGATTGAAAACTAGAATCAGAATAAGCTTCTAGTTTAAGATCAGAACCACTATAAACCAGAAAAATATCCTTAATCCTTCTCAGGTACTTAAGAATATTTTTAACTACTTTCCAATGATCCTCTCCTAGATCAGCCTGAAACCTACTGACAATGCCTAAAGCATATGCCACATTAGGCCTGGTACATAACATGGCATACATTATGGACCCTATTGCTGAAGCATAAGGTATAGAATTCATTCTATTTCTTTCTTCAGGTGTCTTAGGAGACATCCTTTTGGAAAGATGTATGCCTTGACTCATAGGAAGATAACCTCTTTTACTTCCATCCATGCTGAATCTTTTCAGCACTAGGTTAACGTACCTAGACTGGGATAAACCTAGCATCCTCTTAGACCTATCTTTATAGATCTTAATACCGAGTATATAGGATGCTTCTCCCAAATCTTTCATGGAAAACTGGTTTGATATCCAAACCTTGATTGATTGTAACATTGGGATATCATTCCCAATGAGGAGTATGTCATCTACATACAGAACCAAGAAGACTATGGCACTCCCACTAGTTTTCTTATAAACACAGGGTTCATCCACATTTTTGATAAAACCATACCTTTTAATAGTTTCATCAAAATGGATGTTCCAACTCCTTGAAGCTTGCTTTAATCCATAAATGGATTTCTTTAGCTTGCATACTTGATTAGGTTTATTCTTTGAAATAAAACCTTCTGGCTGTGACATGTAGACTTCTTCCTCAAGGAAACCATTGAGAAATGCAGTCTTCACATCCATCTGCCAGATCTCATAATCGTGGTATGCTGCTATAGCAAGTAAAATCTGAATTGATTTGAGCATGGCAACAGGTGAGAATGTTTCATAATAATCAATTCCCTATTTTTGTCTAAAACCTTTTGCCACTAATCTAGCTTTATAGGTTTCAACTTGGCCATCAGCCCCAATCTTTTTCTTATAGACCTATTTGCACCCAATAGGATTAACACCCTCTGGTGCATCAACCAAAGTCCATACTTGGTTGACATACATAGAATCTATCTCGGATTCCATGGCTTCTTGCCATCTATCTGAATCAGTACTCAAGATAGCTTCCGTATAGGTCAGAGGTTCATCATTTTGAATGACTTGGGCTTCATTATTTTCAATAATAAACCCATACCTCTCAGGTGCCCGTGACACTCTATCAGACCTACATGGAGGAGTTTTGTGTTCTGGTTCTGATATAACTATATGTTTTATTGATTGAGAATTGTCTATCTGTGTTTCTTGTACTTCTCCAAGTTCAATAGTTCTACCATTGCCCTTTTCTAAAATAAACTCTTTTTCTAGAAAAGTGGCATGTCTGCTGACAAAAATCTTTTGTTTAGTTGGATGGTAAAATAGATATCCTCTACCCTCTCTAGGATATCCTACAAATAGACATTTATCCACTCTAGGTTCCAACTTATGTCTAAAATTTCTTTTAACATAAGCTGGACATCCCCATACCTTAAAATATTTAAGATACGGTTTCTTTCCACTCCAAATTTATATGGAGTACTAACAACAGATTTAGAAGGTACTTTGTTCAGAATGTAAACAGCAGTTTCTAGGGCATGGCCCCAGAAGGAAATGGGTAAATTTGTGAAGCACATCATGGATCGTACCATATCTAATAAGGTACGATTCTTCCTTTCAACTATACCATTTAGCTGTGGTGTATAAGGAGGGGTCCATTCAGAAAGAATTCCATTAACTTTAAGATAGTCTAAAAACTCCGTGGATAAGTATTCTCCTCCTCGATCAGACCGAAGAACTTTAATACTTTTCCCGATTTGTTTTTCGACCATATTTTGATACTCCTTAAATTTATCAAAGGCTTCAGATTTATGTTTCATAAGATACACATATCCGAACCTAGATAAATCATCTGTAAAAGTGATAAAATATGAGTATCCACCTCTGGCCTGAGTTGTCATTGGACCACATACTTTAGTATGTATAAGTCCTAATAACTCAGTTGACCTTTCTCCATGTCTAGTAAATGGAGTCTTGGTCATCTTACCCATGAGACATGATTCGCAAGTTCCTAATGATTCATACTCATAAGGATCAAGGAATTTTTCCTTGTATAACTTGCTTATCCTAGACTCATTAACATGACCAAGTAGATGATGCCAAATGGGGACCCTCAAATGGCGAAATACTTGGAGCTCGTGAGAACGAGCGCGACAGGATTTCGGTGCTTCAGCATCTCCCATATACCCCACGGGGAAAATGCTCGCGTGGACACGCTCTCTCGGCTGGCGACCCTGCCAGACTTGTTGTTGGGCCGCGCTTATGTCGAGCATCTCAAGGCCCCGAGCTATGAGATGCCCGTGGAAGTCCAACAGGTCAGCCAAGAGCCTAGCTGGATAGACAAGTACGTCGAGTACATTACTAGCGGCACCTTGCCGGAGGACCGCATAGCGGCTCACCTTATCAAGAGGAAGGCCGCGCGGTTTGTCTTAATGGATGGACTACTGTATCGGAGGTCCTATTTCTACCCCCTCCTCTAGTGTCTGAGACCCGCGGAGGCCGCACTCGTGCTCCAAGAGATCCACAAGGGCATCTGTGAGAATCATGTGGGGGGCAGAACACTGGCGTACAAGGCCCTCCACCAAGGTTACTTCTGGGAGACGATGAAGGAAGATGCAATTGACTTTGTGAAGAGGTGTGACTGATGTCAGCGGCATGCCGTGGTGTAGCGTCAGCCCTCTGCTCCACTCTCCCAGCTCTCCGTTCCATGGCCATTCGCTCAATGGGGGATGGACCTCTTAGGACCTTTTCCCCCGGCATCCGGGCAGCGAAAATTTTTGATCGTGGCCATCGACTACTTCACGAAGTGGGTCGAGGTCGAACCCCTGGCCCGGATCACGGAGGCAAACGTCGCCAAGTTCCTCTGGAAGTCAATCATCTTTCATTTTGGCCTACCACACACCATTATCACCGATAACGGATGTCAATTCGATTACCGGGAGTTTGAGGAATTCTGCAACAACCTCGGCATCCACCATCGCTTCACCTCGGTGGCACATCCACAAACAAACGGAGAAGCCGAGGTATCAAATAGGACTATCCTGCAGGGCCTCCGGACAAGACTGGATCAAGCCAAGGGCAGGTGGGCGGAAGAGCTCCCGAGCATCCTGTGGGCGTACCACACCACCCCGAGGACGGCCACTGATGAGACCCCATTCAACCTCATCTTCGGAGCCGAAGCGGTTATCCCGATAGAACTCAGCCTACCCACCTTACGCGTGGAGCAGTATGATGAAGTGGAGAATCCTACCAAGATGCTGCTAAACCTGGACCTCCTTGAAGAGACGAGGGACAAGGCTCGAGTTCGAATGGTAGCCTACAGGCAGCGAGTGGCCAGGTACTACAACTCCAGAGTGCGACCGAAGTCCTTCCACCTGGGAGATCTGGTGCTCCATCGGGCTGAAGCTTCCTAGCCACGGGAGTGCAGGAAGCTCTCCCCGAACTGGGAAGGCCCTTATAGGGTGGCAGAGGTACTCCCTCGCGGGGCCTACTACCTGGAGGAGCTAGGAGGGTCCCGGTTCCCTCGGACCTGGAATGCCTCAAACTTGAGGATGTATTACCAATAGTGTAAGGCTCCTTGAACTTCAGCAATGAAATCCTTTTTCTTCACTAAATGCTTCTTCTCACCTCGTAGGGAGAGAACCACTTAGCTTTGAGTTCGGCGAACACGAGCATGACCGAAGACCCTTGAGATGGAAGTCCTCATAGAAGGCTACTCGCCCGGGGCCGCTTGAGATCACTCGATCTCCGGGCCGCGGGAGGGAAAGACGAGCCGAATCCGGGATACCATAGACCTCCCGGAGCAGAGAAAGGTCATCTTCGATCATCGTTGAGACATGACCAGAGAGACTAGTGGGAGAAGTGGCTGGAGGGGGAAGAGAAAAAATCAGATGGGCGGAGACTACGGGAGGAGACCTAGGACCCCTAGGGATGCCTATGGTTACACCCCCGGGTTGGAGCTGCCTGCGGATCTTGTCCGGAACCACTTCCCCTTCCGAGGAAGAAGGCGATGGAGTCCTCGGCCAGGAAGGACCGGCCTCGTCCGGGTTAGAAGAAACATGACGGCGACGCGCCATGAGGGAAGAAGGGGTGTGGAAAGGTCGTTAAAGCCGAGAGATGGAAAGGGGTGGAAGACACGGGCACTCATCGAGATACTCTGTGTAAAAGAGATGGCAACCCTGGAAGGTGAAGGAAAGCCCACTTCAACCGCCGGCGGAGCGTGAGAAAGTGGAGGGACTTCATTTCTGGAAAGTCCCCCTCCTTTTCAAACTCGATCGATAGCGGTCGTACCCCTCATTCTGTTCCTAACTACCGGATGGATGCCGCATGGATGCACGCCCAACATCGATGCTTCAGTTCGATAGAAGCTGCCTCCTTTTTGAAACGGCTCATTAATGGCCGCCGGAAGCACGACGCGTGGCAACCTCTCATAGGACCTCGGGCGTAACAAGAAACGACGACAAGCATCGTGGAAATTATAGGGCGAGATTTTTGCCTTTCCCACGTCACCTCCGCATTAAATCCACACGTCCCGTGCCACGACGCCTTGGCAGAACGTGGGGATGGGGGACAACTGATATGGCTATTATGCTGACGTGGCATGCATCTCAGGTCCTGCCAAACGTGGTCCGAACCACATGAATTTTTTTTCGACGGGCGAGAGAGGAGGGCTCCATCTCGGCCAAAGCTGGCGGCCCCTCGCTCCCTCGCTAGGTGGCACCCGGAGACGGGTCCACCTCTGCCGAGGTCGAGCCGGGCCTCCCTACTCCTTCGCCAGTTGGCGCCCGGAGACGGGTCCACCTCGGCCAAAGTCGAGCACTTCTCTACCGCTCCGCCAGGTGTCCGCCCAGGAGGGGTCCACCTCGGCCGAAGCTGACGGCCCCTCACTCCCTCACCAGGTTACCCGAAGATGGGTCCACCTCTACCGAGGTCGAGCCGGGCCTCCCTGCTCCTTCGCCAGTTGGTGCCTGGAGATGGGTCCTCCTCGGCCGAAGTCGAGCACTTCTCTACCGCTCCGCCAGGTGTCCGCCCAGGAGGGGTCCACCTTGGCCAAAGCTGGCGGCCCCTCGCTCCCTCGCCAGGTGGCGCCCGGAGACGGGTCCACCTCTACTGAGGTCGAGCCGGGCCTCCCTGCTCCTTCGCCAGTTGGCGCCCGGAGACGGGTCCACCTCGGTCGAAGTCGAGCACTTCTCTGCCGCTTCGCCAGGTGTCCGCCCAGGAGGGGTCCCCCTGTTGGCTCCACCCAGTGATTTTGATGAATAACAAAACATTGAGTGCATATTGTATTGTAATGAGGATTTCAAGTTGTGAGTTTTCAGGAAAAGAGCACCTCAAAATCTCAAAAACTTATGGTTTATGGCGCGTAATGGAATGGAGCAATTCTCATAAATCCGAGCATCCTCTTCATTGAAAAAGGGCTTCTAAATATTTAAATATTATATGTTTATGTTTTCTAGAATTATATTTATACTTTCGAGGCATTTTCACTTGAATCTGAGATTTTTCAGTCTCAAGTGTCGACACCTGGACAGTCAAGTGTCGACACTTCAGCATTTGACACAGATAAAAATCCTGGGCACGCCAAGTGTCGACACCTATATCCAAGTGTCGACACCAAGTGTTGACACTTAGGTTCCAAGTATCGACTCAAGGCCTGAGAATTTTGAAAATACAGAACTTTGTAATATTGAAGATTTTTGTGTCAAGTGGCGACACCTGTGCATCAAGTGTCGACACTTGAATGTTCAAGTGTCGACACCCAGAGATCAAGTGTCGACACTTGACAGCCAAGTGTCGACACCTGACAGCCAAGTGTCGACACCTGACAGCCAAGTGTCGACACTTGCAGCCTGACAGCTCTAACGGATCTATTTTTCTAGCTTGCAAAACTTGCTTTTCAAGCTCCAAACGGCTATTTCCGAGGTACCAACGGTCACAAACTATTTTTTGAAAGGTTCTTGATGTATTTAACCTCCACCAACCTCATTTTAAAGGTAGGGAAGTGTATTGAAGTGCATTTAAGTCTACTCAAAAGCCAAAAAGCCAATATTCTCCCAAATACTTCACATCAAAAGTCTCTTGTAGTTTGATTCCTTGAAAAGTCTACAAGCTCATCCTTATTTCATTCCAAAAGAGGCACTTTGAAGGAGATTCCAAGGAAGAGTGAAGACAAAGCATCCACTTGAGCTTCAAAGATTCTAATCTACTCTTGAAGAGAGTTTGTTGTAGTTTTAAATTGTATATCTGTTTTTATTGTGATTTGACCTTGCTTTCAAGGGTGTCTTGAAAGAAGGTTATTGTGGTTTGTTGGTGAGCCAAAGGGATAAAACCAACTAGGGTTAACTTGTGAGCCCGAAGACAAAACAAGTGTTAAGGTTTGTTGGTAAGCCTAAGTGATAAAACCAACTTAGGTTTTGACTTATGAGCCTTGTGAAAAATAAGTCAACTGTAATCTAGTGTGGATTATAGTGAAATTCCCAAGGGTGGCTTGGGGAGTGGATGTAGGTGCTAGGTTTGCACCAAACTACTATAAACCTTGTGTTTGTGATTGCTCTCTTCCTCTCTTGCTCTTTAATTATTGCTAACATCTTGCATTGAATTTTTCATCATTCACAAGCACCACTAGTCCCTCATATTATTGTCTTAAATTTTTAAAAGATCCAATTCACCCCCCCCTCTTGGGCTCCATTTCTGAGCAACAAGTGGTATCAGAGCACCGGTACTCTCTTGTAGGTCCAACGATCTTGAGTAAAAGATCATGGCAGCCCCAATAGGAATGGGTATTGTAGAAGGTCAAGCTTCAAATCGACCCCCACTTTTTAATGGCACAAATTACACATACTGGAAGACACGCATGCGCATATTTATTCAAGCACTTGATTATAATTTGTGGAGGACAATTGTAAAAGGTCCTCATCAGCCTACAATGTTGATTAATGGTATTCTCACTCCAAAAATGGAAGATGATTGAGATGAGAATGACATTAAGCAAATCTAGCTTAATGCTAAGGCTATGAACCTTTTATTTTGTTCTCTTGATCCTAGTGAATTTAATAGAATATCAAATTGTCTCTCCGCCAAGGAGATTTGGGATACACTTAAGGTTACCCATGAGGGTACACACTAAGTGAAAACCACTAAGGTCAACATGCTAATTCACACATATAAAATGTTTAAAATGGAACCTACTGAGTCTATTAGTGAGATGTATACTAGGTTCATAAACATTGTGAATGGCATGAGAAGCCTAGGAAAAATTATTTTTAACAGTGAACTTGTGAATAAACTTCTCAGGTGTCTACCAGCTTCATGGGATGCAAAGGTCACTGCTATTGAAGAAGCTAAGGATGTCAACACTCTCCCGCTGGAACAACTGTTGGGTTCCTTAATGACTTATGAGCTCTCCCTCAAACAAAAGAATGGAGAGGTCGACAAAAAGAAGAAGGCAATCGCGTTCAAATCTATTGCTAGTGAGGACTCAAGTGAAGACTCCAAAGAAGATGACGAAGAAGATGAGACGGCTTTGTTAGCAAGAAAATTCAGAAGGTTCATGAGGAAGAAAAAGTTTAACTACAAAAAGAAACCTCTGAAAGGTGAGCCGAGCAAAGAGAAGGATAAAGAAAAGGAGAAGGAGCAGCCTACGTGTTTTGAGTGCAAAAAACCTGGGCATTTCAAGGTAGACTGCCCCTTGTTAAAGAAAAGCAGAAGAAAGCTGAGATAGAAAGCCATGATGGCAACCTAGAGTGAAAGTGAAGACTCCAGTTTTGAGGAAGAACAACAGGAGGCAGCAAACTTCTGTCTGATGGCCGATCAAGAAGAGGTATGCCTTGCAACCAATAAGAAAGGGATGTGGTACCTTGATAGCGGTTGCTCAAGGCATATGACAGGAGATGTAGAGCAGTTCTCATCACTCACATATCAAAATGGTGGCAATGTAACTTTTGGTGATAATGGAAAGGGCAAAATTATCGGTATTGGTAAAATCCATATCACCCCTACTTCTTATATTGATAATGTATTATATGTTGATGGTTTGAAACATAACTTGCTTAGCATTAGTCAGTTTTGTGACAAAAAATTTTAAAGTTGTTTTTGAATCTTCTTTGTGCATTGTTTATAGTCTTGATGACAATGGCATTAAGTTCATTGGTCATAGGCATGGCAATATTTATATGGTTGATCTTGATGATCTCCCTATTCAGAAAGGTCAATGTCTAGTGGCAATGGAAGCCAAGATCGATGAAACTAGTTGGCTTTGGCATCGTAAATTAGGACATGCAAGCATGCATTTAATTTCAAAACTTAGCAAAAAGAACTTGGTAAAGGATTTGCCTAAACTCAATTTTGAAAAAGATAAGATTTGCAGTGCATATCAACTTGGAAAACAAACAAAATCCTCTTTCAAACCAAAAGGAGTAATCTCTATATCCAGACCTTTGGAATTGCTTCATATGGACCTCATTGGGCCAACTAGAACATCTAGTTTGGGAGATAAGAAGTATGGTCTAGTCATTGTAGATGATTTATCACGATTTACATGGGTCATGTTTTTAGCACATAAAGATGAAACTTTTTCTGAATTTATTAGATTTCATAAAAGAGTTTTGAATAAAAAAGATGTTTCAGTAGTATCTTTGAGAAGTGATCATGGAACCGAATTTGAAAATGCCGATTTTGATAAATTTTGTATTGAAAATGGAATTCATCACAATTTTTCTACACCTAGGACACCTTAACAAAATGGGGTAGTAGAAAGAAAAAATAGAACTCTTGATGAAATGGCACGCACCATGCTTTGTGAAAATGATTTACCTAGATATTTTTGGACGGAAGCCATAAATATTGCATGCTATATCTTAAATCGAGTTTTAATTCGACCGATTTTGAAGAAAACACCTTATGAGCTTTGGAATGGTAGAAAATCCTCAATTCGTTATTTTCATGTTTTTGGATGCCGTTGTTTCATCTTAAACAATGGTAAAGATAATTTGAGTAAATTTGATGCCAAATCAGATGAGGGAGTCTTTCTAGGCTACTCCACATCTAGTAAGGCATACAGGGTCTTCAACAGAAGAACACTTGTTGTTGAAGAATCCATCAATATGGTATTTGATGAAACAAACCAAAAATCTTCAAGAAAAGAAGATGTACTTTCTGATGAAACAGGTAGCAAGAAAACTGAAGAAATAAACAACAATGAAGGGCTTACCAAGGAACAGAACGATGATCAAAACACTGAAGGAGATCAAGCACAAGGTGATGAAAATACATCAACTGTTGATCCATTACCAAAAGAATGGAGGTATGCTCATGGACACCCAAAAGAACTAATTATAGGTGATCCATCTAAAGGTGTAAGTACTCGATCATCCCTTAGAAATATCTGTGATTACTTAGCTTTTGTGTCTCAAATTGAACCTAAAACTATTGAGGAAGCTGAATGTGATAGTAATTGGATAAATGCTATGCAAGATAAACTTAATCAATTTAAAAGGAACAATGTTTGGACATTAGTAGATAGGCCTTCAAACACTTCAATTATTGGTACTAAATGGGTTTTTCGAAATAAACTTGATGAAAATGGAATAGTAACTAAAAATAAAGCTAGACTAGTTGCTAAAGGATTCAATCAAGAGGAAGGGATAGATTTTGATGAAACCTTTGCTCCTGTAGCTAGACTTGAGACAATTAGGCTATTGCTGGCTTTTGCTTGCTTCATGAACTTTAAACTATATCAAATGGATGTTAAAATTGCCTTTTTAAATGGATTAATTGAAGAAGAAGTTTATGTTAAGCAACCCCCTGGTTTTGAAAATTCTGAATTTCCAAATCATGTTTATAAACTTCATAAAGCTTTATATGGATTGAAATAAGCTCCAAGAGCTTGGTATGATCATTTAAGCCCCTTTTTGTTGAAAAATGATTTTACTAGAGGCAATGTAGATAAAACTTTGTTTCTAAAGAAAAAGAATGATGATCTCTTAGTAGTACAAATCTATGTAGATGATATAATATTTGGTGCTACTAATGAATCTCTTTATCAAGATTTTGCAAAGTTAATGCAGGGTGAGTTCGAGATGAGCATGATGAAAGAACTGAATTTCTTCCTCGGACTCCAGATAAGGCAAACCAAAGAGGGGATCTTCATCAACCAAACAAAATACACAAAAGAAATACTCAAGAAGTTTGGGATGGAGAACACTAAGCCTTTAGGTACCCCTATGAGCTCTACATGTAGACTTGACAAGGATGAATCTGGTAAGTCTATAGACCAAAAATTATATCGTGGCATGATCGGTTCATTGTTATATCTTACTGCCAGTAGGCCAGATATCATGTTTAGTGTCTGTATGTGTGCTAGATATCGGTCTAATCTTAAAGAGTCTCATCTTTTGGCTGTTAAACGCATACTTAGATATCTATCTGGCTCTATTGAAATTGGTTTATGGTACTATAGAGATTCTTCATTTGAATTGATTGCTTATTCTAATGCTGACTTTGCTGGGTGTAAACTTGATCGTAAAAGTACTGGTGGAACATGTCAGTTTCTTGGAGTGAATTTGATCTCTTGGAGTAGCAAGAAACAGAACTCAGTTGCTCTATCTACGGTGGAAGCCGAATATATAACAGCTGGAAGCTGTTGTGCTCAAATCCTCTGGATCAAACAACAACTCGAAGATTTTAGCATTAAACTAACTAAGACACCCATAAGATGTGACAATACTAGTGTAATCAACCTATCTAAAATTCCTGTGCAACATTCAAGAAGTAAACACATTGAAATAAGACATCATTTCATAAGAGATCATGTACAAAACTCTAATGTAATTCTTGATTTTGTTTGTACTGATGATCACTTAGCAGATGTGTTTACCAAGCCTTTGAGTGAGGATAGGTTCTGTCTGATTAGAAGAGAGTTAGGTATCATTGATCCATTCTCCTAGAACTCTCTTAGAATCAATTATACCTAAATCCTAGAGCTCAAAACCTCTTGATTAAAGCCCCAAAAATCTTATCAAAATATTTCCTATTTTTCAAAAATTTTTTAGATTTTCTCGACTTTTTTGGCCAAGTGTCGACACTTGGAAATTGTCAAGTGTCGACACTTGGAAATTGTCAAGTGTCGACACTTGGAAATTGTCAAGTGTCGACACTTGGAAATTGTCAAGTGTCGACACTTGGAAATTGTCAAGTGTCGACACTTGACACATACGAAGTGTTGACACTTGCGAAACAGGAACTATTTTTAAAAAGGCTGAACGAGGGTTTTGTAATTTTCTTTCCCCCGCCGATTTCTTGTAACAGTGATCCCCTCTATCCAAATCCATCCTTTTACTCATTAATCCATAACAAATCAGGTATTTCCCCCTTCCAATTTTATTTTATTTTTCCTCATTTTTGGTTTTGTCGTTTTCGAACCAAACAACCATGATTGGGGTTTTCTGAGTATTTTTCATGAATCTAACCGGATTTTTGCTTGTTTTAGTGGATTTCTAAAACTCCATTTGAGGGAATAGTGATTTAAACATATTTTTCTTGGATTTCCCTCATCTTTTGGTCGTTTTCACCCACTTTTCGCAAAAAATACTGTTTTATTGATTTTGGCCGAAATAAATTGGGTTTTCATCTAAATTAAACATATTAAATCCATTTATTGTTGATTTAGAAAGGTTTTTCATGATGTATTTGCGACATTTTTGCCTATTTGCTAAAACCCTAAGTATTTAGACCCAAATCCCATGGGTTTTGATTTTTTAGGTCTTACAAAAATTATTTTCCAAAGGTTTAAATATGTTTTAATGAACAAAAATATTTCTATAAATATATGTTCGAAATATTATCATTTAATCAAAGTATAAGTTGTAAAAATCTCACTGATTTACAACTTTTTCAAATGTTGTTGGTTTAAATTCTGGTTTTCAAAACCTATCTAAACATTTTTCAAGAAATGAAACTCTCATTATCTCAACCTGTAGCCAGTCCCTTAGTTCTAAACCTATGTTCTTTCTTCCCTGGTCAGCTTGTTGTAATGGGTCCCCGGAAGAGACTTGTAGTTAGGGAGAGGCCCAGTTGTGGTGTTGAGAGGAGGTCGAAGGCTAGATTTGATACAGCACAGCCTAGTAGTACAGCCACACCGAGCTCCCCCCTGCAGAGAGGATGGCAGGGAAGTTAGTAGCCTCAGGGAGGAGAGTCGATTTGCAGTGTTTCGATAGGCACCACTTCGGTATTCGACAGGTACTCACTGATGCAGGTTTAGTACCATTCTGCACTATGCAGGAGAGGTACTATCCTCACCTAGTGAGAGAGTTTTATGGTGCACTGGACTGTCGACGACTTCTGTAGACAACATCAGTCAGGGGTATTCAGATTTCATTGATAGATGAGCTTCTGAGCCGAGTATGGGAGATTCCCCGGAGGGGAGTCTGTGTCTTTTCTGTGGATGATAGACAGGCTGCGTTCAGGTGTATTCTTGAGATAGAAGATGTTCGCGGTATATCCGTAGTTACCGCAATCCAATTATCATTGGAGATGCGCCTGCTGCACCACATCATAGCACGGATTCTGCTACCGAAGACTGGGAGATTTGACTTCATCACCGAGAGGGAGTTGATGGTGATGACAAGCCTGATTGAGAGGAGGCAGATTGATCTTTCGTCCCTGATGCTCACTCAGATGCATGGCACTGACCTGACTTTTCAGAGCCTGTGGAGTATCATTGAAGGGGGAGATCCCCAAGGAGATACTACACACCGATGTGTACGACGAGAGGTCATTGCACCGCATGGGATATAAGCTAGTTGGAGGTTGATGGGTTCACAGAGAGTCTGGCCAGGAGCCAGATGAGGAGGACGAGATTCGAGAGGCAGAGGCTAGACCATCTGAGCCAGCAGTTTTTCCTCCAGTAGACATCCCATCGACACAGGCAGAGCATTTGTCTCCTGACACTTCAGCTCCTCCACCACCTTCTACAGGACTATCTTTTGAGGAGCATGCCAGAGAGCAGTTCATAAAGATCAGAGGTGAGATGACTCAGCTACGTAGCGAGGTCGAGCTTCTACGAGCACATACTACCTCAAAGTATGCTGAGATTCGCAGATCTATGGAGGAGGGATTCTCTCGCATTGAGGGTCTGTAGAGATCCCTTATACCTCCTGCAGCCCCTGCAGTTGCATGATTAGATGTTGACGATGATGACGACGATGATGATGATGATGGCAGCGATCACCAGAGCGACCATGCTGATTTTGTTGAGGGTGGTGATCAGGATGTTGACCGAGCTACAAAGGTGGTGGGCAGTGACAGCGACAGTGATGGCAGTGCTGATGGTTATGAGGTGGTCAGTCAATATCCTCCTACTACACCAGCTCCTACTACTGCCTTGGCTGATTCCACACCGGACCTTGTTACGCTAGCTGATCGTCTTTCACCTCCTTCCACTAGATCATCTAGGGTTGTACCCGCCTTTGGTCCTTCCGGCCGTACTAGGAGTCGTCGAGCTTTAGCACCTCCTAGAGCATTAGCCACTAGATCTAGGATCAGTGCTCCTTTCAGTCTTGATGTTCCATCTGATGAGGATTAGCCTCATAGATGTCTGTTTTAGCTCTTATGTTGTATGTTTGATACTTATTTGACTTTGATGATATATGTATGTTTCAGCTCTTGCTGATGACTCAGCAAATTTTGTTCTGAAAACTTATCTTATATATATATTTCTGTTCAGTACTCTTTATTTGTGCTTCATTGAATCAATTTACTATTTTTTGGCTCTAATACTCTTTTATCTTGGTATATTTTAGCTCTGATACTCTTTGATATTAGCATAATTTTGGCTTTGATATCTATGTTATTTGATTCTCTACTATCTTTTGTCTCCATGCTCATTGTGAGGGAGAGGAAAAATTCTCCTTTCTAATGATTAACAAAAAGGGAAAGAAAGTGTATTGATTTTTATTGATGTATAAATTTGTTGAGAAAAAGGTGTTAATTCATAAAGTGATAATTCATTACTTTGTTGAGAAATTGTACTGATTGTGTTGATTTTTCACCTTGTAAGAATCTTTGAAGTTTACCTTAATAAGAAGTATATAATTAAGGGAGAGATTGATTCTTCCTAACTATGAAGTTTTTGACTCTCTTATGGACTTAAATTCATATTCATAAATCAAATGGTTAAAGTTTGAAATATATTGCCTTTTTACTCAAGGTTTTGTCATCATCAAAAAGAGGGAGATTGTTGGCTCCACCCAGTGATTTTGATGAATAACAAAATATTGAGTGCATATTATATTCTAATGAGGATTTCAAGTTGTGAGTTTTCAGGAAGAGAGCACCTCAAAATCTTAAAAACTTATGGTTTATGGCACGTAATAGCACGAAGCAATTCTCACAAATCTGGGCATCCTCTTTATTGAAAAAGGGCTTCTAAATATTTAAATATTATGTGTTTATGTTTTCTAGAATTATATTTATACTTTCGAGGCATTTACAATTGAATCTGAGATTTTTCAGTCTCAAGTGTCGACACCTGGACAATCAAGTGTCGACACTTCAGCATTTGGCACAGACAAAAATCCTTGGCACACCAAGTGTCGACACCTATATCCAAGTGTCGACTCCAAGTGTCGACTCAAGGCCTGAGAATTTTGAAAATACAAAACTTTGTAATATTGAGGATTTTTGTGTCAAGTGTCGACACTTGTGCATCAAGTGTCGACACTTGTGCATCAAGTGTCGACACTTGAATGTTCAAGTGTCGACACCCAAAGATCAAGTGTCGACACTTGACAACCAAGTGTCGACACTTGACAGCCAAGTGTCGACACTTGCAGCCTGATAGCTCTAACGGATTGATGCGGGACTAATATGCATGCAATTCTTTTTGTATATTTTATATGTGGGGTTAGGTGATTAATTCTCAAATTTTAGATCAAAATTAGTTGTAGGGAATTTTGTATGAATTTTTGAAGCCAAGCATGCAGATTAGAACCTAGAAAAGTACTAAAGAAGGATCGCCGAGGCTGAGAAGCCTCGGTTAGGGCAAGTTCTCCTACAATAATAAGACTGGAGGTAGAGGGGGTGTACCTGACAACGTCTGAAGCACCCGGTGAAGATCGCAGCGAAGGGATCTCTCGTTCCTCGATGGATGCGGCCTGGAAAACTGAGCCAAAGACCCGTGGATACCCGGCTTTCTGCTCGGTGGTCTGATTGAGGCTTGGCTAGAGTCGTTGGATTCGTAGGAACTCGGAGACCTGCAAACAACCTATCAAGGGTTAGAAAACTCAAAGGAGATCAAGAAAATAGAGGAAAACAGCAAAGGGAAGAAAGTTTTGGAGGGGGCTGGAAGGATGGTTGGCGGCAGGAAGATGGTTGCAAACACCGGGAAGAAGAACTCTCAAACCCCTTTATGCACACAGCAGGGTAATCACACAAAGCAATTAAAGAACTCAAGGTTTATTTCATATATCAAAATCTCCCTTCATACAAGAGGCTAGGGTCCTTTAAATAGACCCTTAACCTTGGGCTCCAAGTAAGGGCACATAAGTCTTTACATAAGAATCATTTTCCCTCTCAAACCCTAGCTAGAAAATAAGGAGATATTAGGTAGAAAAATCTCTAAAAATTCTCTTGACTTGGCCAACACTCCAAGGATGCATAGGGGGGCATGTAGGGCTTCTAGGAGCAGCAAGAGACCAGCCCAAAGGGGATTGGGTGCATGGGTTTGGGCCTCTGGAAGCTGGGGTGGCCTGGTAGCCTTGTAGCAGGAATATTCCTTGGTATCTTGCTTCTTTAAGGCTTAGGCTTGGCACCTGGGCTTGATTTCTTTGGGCTAGGATGCAGATGGACCTCTAGAATCATGGATTCCCTGGTCTATGAATATACTTTGGCATCTAGAAGGGAATCTGGGCATCTGCAAGGAATCAGGGTTTTCTAAATTTTTCCTCCTAGGGTCTTCAAATCTTTAAGCTGGGTTGGACTTGGGCTATACTTCCATGTCCTCAATCTGGTTGGACTTGATCTTCACTTGTTTGATGTGGCCTTGAGTCTTCAATATGGTTGAATAGGACTCAAGAAAGATAAAATTAGCTCGACATGAGCTGACTAACACTGGACTGAACTAGCTCAACATGAGCTGACTAGTACAGAACTGAAACTCAAAAGACTCAAATAACAACTAAAATGGACTCTGATGGGCTAAGACCTTATTATAGATGGACTCATAAATTATTGATCAATTCATAGAGGGTTGAAAAGCCTCTGTCTTATTCTGGTGCCTCCGGTGTCCCCACCAATTCTCCCGGGTTGGGAGGAACTCGACCCTATCGAGTGAAGATCAGACTGGCTCACATATCTCTCGAGAAGGTCTGGGTTGAGGCATTGCAAGTCCTCTCGAGAAATCCATGAATCGTCCGACTCTGGCTGGCCTTGCCATCGGACCAGGAAGCGTTGATAGTCATGGCCCCGGGTCGTGATGGCTTGATCATCCAGGATACGCTCGATCCATTCTCCTCTCTCAGGCTAATTTGTTAGTGGACACTCTAGGTTAGGATCACTCACAATGAAAAGGAACAGGTCCAAAGGCCTCACTAGGTATCGCTGCCGGTTTCCTATACTCAACCAGGTCTATAATATTGAAGGTAGAACTAATGCCCAAATCCGAAGTCATGTCTAACACCTAGGCATTTGATCCAACCTTCTCTATCACTTTAAAAAGGTCCGGCTCTGCGAGCATGAAGCTTCTTTTAGGCCTAAGCCTAACCAAGATAGAATCCACTACATCAAATTCTTTGGTCCATCTTCGGGAATTAGCCAGTTGTTTTAAGATTAGAGCAGGTGGTGAATATGCTAATCACATGCAGACTCCTAACAAGATGATGCAAAGGACTCAAACTAATACCTAATAGACTCGACTTCGCATTCCTATTGAAGGAAATTTATTAGACTTTTATGGGCCTAAACCTAAGAGACTATAGACTCTCTAGGTCTGACCCTAGTGTTGTATGCACAAGAGTATTTACAATGGACTCCAAGCAAATGCCAAAGGGTATGCCAGAAGTATAATGCAAACCTAACATGCGTAATGAATGCATGCAATACGCTAATCTCAACTAAATGCAATCTAATGATCCTAGAAATGCTGGAGATGTCTGGAAAGGGTAAAAAATAGGAAGTGGGTTCAGAATTAGTTTGGTAGGGTAGAGACAAAGGTTCCGGGTTAGTTGGATACAGTAGGATAAAAGAAGGCATGTCAGGGACTAATCCTAAACTAATGAGGCTAACCTTATGGGGTTGCGATATATCTATGGGGTTTACATAATGGAAGGATGGGTTATTAATCTTAGGAAAAAGGTCCTTAATGGGAACTATAGGAGGAGGATCATCCTGAGGGTACTGATTCAAGGAGATCAGACCCTTAATAAATTCTTCAGGTTCTTGTATTTTAGGACTAGACTCTATAATTTGGCTCTCCTCAATGGTTTCCTCAGGTAAGGCTCTAGCAGCAGTACCTAGGTTCTCTTCCTCTATTTGTTCTTCCACTATAGCTTTAGATTGGAGGTGGTCAAGGTCAACTAGCTCTGGGTTGGTTTCTACCTGGGTATCTACTAGGTCAGCTAATTCGAGGTCTACTAAAGGTGTCTCCTCTTCTCCCTCATACTCATCCACTAGGCTCACATCAACTTCATACACTTCTGCGTTAATGTAAGCCTTGTGAATCTCAGGAATGGTTGGAGAAGGTCGGCTAGCGAGAAATTGGTTAGGTTCTGGTCTCTGATTATGGGTACTACTCTTAGTAGGTTCAGGTTGTATAAGGGGTAGTGGCTCACTACTGGGTTTATATTTAGGGATACTAATCCTATGGGGTTCAAGTTGACTAGGGGAAGCATGACTAGTACTAGGCTGATACTTAGGGGTTATGGGTTCTCTAGGCTCATAGGACAAGGGTGCAGATCTATGGGTCATGGGATTATAAGATCTGGGGTCATAGGATTTTGGGTCAGCTCTATGATCAGGTTCTAAGGATGGATCATGGTATGGGGTCCTCCTAAGGTTGGACTCCCTATTTGGGTCAGAATATTGGGTTCTCCTATGGTTGGGCTCCCTATATGGGTCAGAGTATTGGGTTCTCCTAGGATTGGACTCCTTATATGGGTCAGAGTATTGGGTTCTCCTAGGATTGGACTCCTTATATGGGTCAGAGTATTGGGTTCTCCTGGGATCAGTATCATAATAAGGGTCATGGTAAGGGGTTCTTCTAGGTTCAGTATTATAGTATGGGTCAGGCTGAGGGGCTCTCCTAGGTTCGACCTCTTGGTATGGGTCAGGGTTTGGGGTCCTCCTAGGCTGAGGGTTATAGTATGGGTGGTCAGGATGAGGGGCTCTCCTAGGTTCGACCTCAGGGTATGGATTAGGGTTTGGGGTCCTCCTAGGTTGAGGGGAATCAGGATCTGGCTCAAACTATGACCCATGGGTTTTTCCTGGGGTCCCTACCCGGACTTCTAACTGATCAAACCTATTGGCAAGATGGTCAATTCTATCATTGGTTTGAATACCAGACTGAGTTAACTGGGTCATCTGGGTAGTCATCTAGGTAGCCATCTGGGCCATTTGATCAGCTAGGGCTTTCATTTGGGCTTGCAAATTTTCCATGGGTTCAGACATTTGTGAAGGAGGTGGGTGATATTAAACCCCTGATCTAGTGCTCATGCAAGACTCGATTAGACCAACTACAGCTGACTAGACCTAGAGTCCAAACTAGATGCTCAATCATGGTGGCAAACTAGCCTATAGTAACCCTGTACTCAGCCAAGCAGGCGTAAGGGGAGTGTTAGGTCCCTGATTGCCAATCATAGACACCAATCAGAGATTGGCCAGGTAGGCGGACCAGCACACAAGCCCTTCGGGATTGAATCCCTAAACCACCGTTCTAGACACTGAGCACAAAGCACACACGGGTTAGCTTGACACAATGATCTGACACATAGTCCGGACCCGACCAGTTGGTGTCCCTAGCCCACTAGGGCAAATTAAGTCTAGTTAATTTTAGATTAAGGCTTGGGACCGAATGCAAGGGATGTGGTTTTGGGCTAAGGAGAGGTGATCAAATCCTCCCCCCATCTGATATAGCAAGAGTGCTCTTAAAAGTAAATTATGCAATGATGGCAAGCAGATGAGGATGCAAATTAGGGTTTAGATGTTTTTGCTATTTTTGGAGAATATGTAAATTTCTTTTTTTGGTATTTTTTTAAATATAAGAAAACTTGCAAATCATAGCCTAATATGCTCGAAATATACTAAAATTAAAAGATATGCATAAGATGCTAAACAAAACCCTAAAACTTCCAAACTTGTCTTGCTGAAAAAACAAAGCCAAAACTTTACAAGCTATATTTTGGCTTGCAGAAAACTCACAGGCCATAATAAAATCTGAAAAAATTCTTAAACTTACTATGAATTATGATGAATCCAGAAAAATAAATTTCAGAATTTTAAGAGTTTTTATCAAGAAGAAATAATTAAAATAACAGAATATATATGGATAAAAAAATTGCAGAAAATAAGCCCTAATCTAAGCTCTGATACCAAATAATGCGGGTCTAATATGCATGCAATTCTTTTTGTATGTTTTATATTTGGGGTTCGGTGATTAATTCCCAAATTTTAGATCAAAATTAGTTGTAGGGAATTTTGTATGAATTTTTGAAGCCAAGCATGCAGACTAGAACCTAGAAAAGTACTAAAGAAAGATCGCCGAGGCTGAGAAGCCTCGATTATGGCAAGTTCTCCTAAAATAATAAGACTGGAGGTAGACGGGGTGTACCTGACAACGTCTGAAGCACCCGGTGAAGATCACAATGAAGGGATCTCTCGTTCCTCGACGGATGCGGCCTGAAAAATCGAGCTAAAGACCCGCGGATACCCGGCTTTCTGCTCAGTGGTCTGATTGAGGCTTGGATAGAGTCGTTGGATTCGTAGGAACTCGGGGACCTGCAAACGACCTATCAGGGGTTAGAAAACTCAAATGATATCAAGAAAATAGAGGAAAATAGCAAAGGGAAGAAAGTTTTGGAGGGGGCTGGAAGGATGGTTGGCGGCAGGAAGATGGTTGCAAACACCAGGAAGAAGAACTCTCAAACCCCTTTATGCACACAGCAGGGTAATCATATAAAGCAATTGAAGAACTCAAGGTTTATTTCATATATCAAAATCTCCCTTCATACAAGAGGCTAGGGTCCTTTAAATAGACCCTTAACCTTGGGCTCCAAGTAAGGGCACATAAGTCTTTACATAAGAATCCTTTTCCCTCTCAAACCCTAGTTAGAAAATAAGGAAATATTAGGTAGAAAAATCCCTAAAATTTCTCTTGACTTGGCCAACACTCCAAGGATGCATAGGGGGCCGTGTTGGGCTTCTAGGAGCAGCAAGAGGTCGGCCTAAAGGGGCTCGGGTGCATGGGTTTGGGCCTCTGGAAGCTGGGGTGGCCTGGTAGCCATGTAGCAGGAATATTCCCTGGTATCTTGCTTCTTTAGGGCTTGGGCTTGGCACCTGGGCTTGATTTCTTTGGGCTAGGATACAGATGGACCTCTAGAATCATGGATGCCCTGGTCTATGAATATACTTTGGCATCTGGAAGGGAATCTAGGCATCTGCAGGGCATCTGTAAGGAATCAGGGTTTTCTGAATTTTTCCTCCTAGGGTCTTCAAATCTTCAAGCTGTGTTGGACTTGGGCTATACTTCCATGTCTTCAATCTGCTTGGACTTGGTCTTCACTTGTATGATGTGGTCTTGAGTCTTCAATATGGTTGAATAGGACTCAAAAAGGATAAAATTAGCTCGACATGAGCTGACTAACATTGGACTGAACTAGCTCAACATGAGCTGACTAGTACAGAACTGAAACTCAAAAGACTCAAATAACAACTAAAATGGTCTCAGATGGGCTAAGCCCTTATTATAGATGGACTCATAAATTATTGACCAATTCATAGAGGGTTGAAAAGCCTCTATCTTATTCTGGTGCCTCCGGTGTCCCCACCAATTCTCCCGGGGTGGGAGGAACTCGACCCTATCGAGTGAAGATCAGACTGGCTCATATACCTCTCGAGAAGGTCTTGGTTGAGGCATTGCAATCCTCTCGAGAAATCCATGAATCGTCCAACTCTGGCTGGCCTTGCCATCAGACCAGGAAGCGTTGATAGTCACGGCCCTGGGTCGTGATGGCTTGATCATGCAGGATACGCTCGATCCGTTCTCCTCTCTCAGGACAATTTGTTAGTGGACACTCTGGGTTAGGATCACTCACAATGAAAAGGAACAGGACCAAAGGCCTCACTAGGTATCGCTGCCGGTTCCCTATACTCAACCAGGTCTATAATATTGAAGGTAGAACTAATGCCCAAATCCGAAGGCATGTCTAACACCTAGGCATTTGATCCAACCTTCTCTATCACTTTAAAATGGTCCGGCTCTGCGAGCATGAAGCTTCTTTTAGGCCTAAGCCTAACCAAGATAGAATCCACTACATCAAATTCTTTGGTCCATCTTTGGGAATTAGCTAGTTGTTTTAAGATTAGTGCAGGTGGTGAATATGCTAATCATATGCAGACTCCTAACAAGATGATGCAAAGGACTCAAACTAACACCTAATAGACTCGACTTTGCATTCCTATTGAAGGAAATTTATTAGACTTTTATGGGCCTAAACCTAAGAGACTATAGACTCTCTAGGTCTGATCCTAGTGTGGTGTACACAAGAGTATTTACAATGGACTCCAAGCAAATGCCAAAGGGTATGCCAGAAGTATAATGCAAACCTAACATGCGTAATGAATGCATGCAATACGCTAATCTCAACTAAATGCAATCTAAAGATCATAGAAATGCTGGAGATGTCTGGAAAGGGCAGAAAATAGGAAGTGGGTTCAGAATTAGTTTGGTAGGGTAGGGACAAAGGTTCCGGGTTAGTTGGATATAGTAGGATAAAAGAAGGCATGTCAGGGACTAATCCTAAACTAATGAGGCTAACCTTACGGGGTTGCGGTATATCTATGGGGTTTACATAATGGAAGGATGGGTTATTAATCTCAGGGAAGAGGTCCTTAATGGGAACCATAGGAGGAGGCTCATCTTGAGGGTACTGATTCAAAGAGATCAGACCCTTAATAAATTCTTCAGGTTCTTGTATTTTAGGACTAGACTCTATAATTTCCCTCTCCTCTATGGTTTCCTCAGGTAATGCTCTAGCAGCAGTACCTAGGTTCTCTTCCTCTATTTGTTCTTCCACTATAGCTTTAGATTGGAGGTGGTCAAGGTCAACTAGCTCTGGGTTGGTTTCTACCTGGGTATCTACTAGGTCAGCTAATTCGAGGTCTACTAAAGGTGTCTCCTCTTCTCCCTCATACTCATCCACTAGGCTCACATCAGCTTCATACACTTCCGCGTTAATGTAAGCCTTGTGAATCTTAAGAATGGTTGGAGAAGGTCGGCTAGCGGGAAATTGGTTAGGTTCTGGTCTCTGATTATGGGTACTACTCTTAGTAGGTTCAGGTTGTATAAGGGGTAGTGGCTCACTACTGGGTTTATATTTAGGGATACTAATCCTATGGGGTTCAAGTTGACTAGGGGAAGCATGACTAGTACTAGGCTGATACTTAGGGGTTATGGGTTCTCTAGGCTCATAGGACAAGGGTGCAGATCTATGGGTCATGGGATTATAGGATCTGGGGTCATAGGATTTTGGGTCAGCTCTATGATCATGTTCTAAGGATGGATCATGGTATGGGGTCCTCCTAAGGTTGGACTCCCTATTTGGGTCAGAATATTGGGTTCTCCTAGTGTTGGGCTCCCTATATGGGTCAGAGTATTGGGTTCTCCTAGGATTGGACTCCCTATATGGGTCAGAGTATTGGGTTCTCCTAGGATTGGACTCCCTATATGGGTCAGAGTATTGGGTTCTCTTGGGATCAGTATCATAATAAGGGTCATGGTAAGGGGTTCTTCTAGGTTCAGTATTATAGTATGGGTCAGGCTGAGGGGCTCTCCTAGGTTCGACCTCTTGGTATGGGTCAGGGTTTGGGGTCCTCCTAGGCTGAGGGTTATAGTATGGGTAAGGATGAGGGGCTCTCCTAGGTTCGACCTCAGGGTATGGATTAGGGTTTGGGGTCCTCCTAGGTTGAGGGGAATCAGGATCTGGCTCAGACTGTGACCCATGGGTTTTTCCTGGGGTCCCTACCCGGACTTCTAACTGATCAAACCTATTGGCAAGATGGTCAATTCTATCATTGGTTTGAATACCAGACTGAGTTAACTGGGTCATCTGGGTAGTCATCGGGTAGCCATTTGGGCCATTTGATCAGCTAGGGCTTTCATTTGGGCTTGCAAATTTTACATGGGTTCAGACATTTGTGAAGGAGGTAGGTGATATTAAACCCCTGATCTAGTGCTCATGCAAGACTTGATTAGACTGACTACAGCTGACTAGACCTAGAGTCCAAACTAGATGCTCAATCGGGTTGCAAACTAGCCTATAGTAACCCTGTAGTCAGCCAGGCAGGTGTAAGGGGAGTGTTAGGTCCCTGATTGTCAATCCTAGACACCAATCAGAGATTGGCCAGGTAGGCGGACCAGCACACAAGCCCTTCGGGATTGAATCCCTAAACCACCGTTCTAGACACTGAGCACAAAGCACACACGGGTTAGCTTGACACAATGATCTGACACATAGTCCGGACCCGACCAGTTGGTGTCCCTAGCCCACTATGGCAAATTAAGTCTAGTTAATTTTAGGTTAAGGCTTGGGACCGAATGCAAGGGATGTGGTTTTGGGCTAAGGAGAGGTGATCAAATCCTCCCCCCATCTGATATAGCAAGAGTGCTCTTAAAAGTAAATTATGCAATGATGGCAGGCAGATGAGGATGCAAATTAGGGTTTAGATGTTTTTGCTATTTTTGGAGAATATGTAAATATTTTTTTTTGGTATTTTTTTAAATAGAAGAAAACTTGCAAATCATGACCTAATATGCTCGAATATACTAAAATTAAAAGATATGCATAAGATGCTAAACAAAATCCTAAAACTTCCAAACTTGTCTTGCTGAGAAAATAGAGCCAAAAATTTACAGGCTATATTTCGGCTTGCAGAAAATTCACAGGCCATAATAAAATCTGCAAAGATTGTTATACTTACTGTAAATTATGATAAATCCAGAAAAATAAATTTTAGAATTTTTGGAATTTTTATCAGGAAGAAATAATTAAAATAATAGAGTATATACGGACAAAAAAATTGCAGAAAACAAGCCCTAATCTAAGCTCTGATACCAAATGATGCGGGACTAATATGCATGCAATTCTTTTTGTATGTTTTATATGTGTGGTTAGGTGATTAATTCCCAAATTTCAGATCAAAATTAGTTGTAGGAAATTTTGTATGAGTTCTTGAAGCCAAGCATGCAGATTAGAACCTAGAAAAGTACTAAAGAAGGATCGCCGGGACTGAGAAGCCTCGGTTAGGGCAAGTTCTCCTACAATGATAAGACTGGAGGTAGAGGGTGTGTACCTGACAATGTCTGAAGCACCCAGTGAAGATCGCAATGAAGGGGTCTCTCGTTCCTCGATGGATGCGGCCTGGAAAACTGAGCCAAAGACCCGCGGATACCCGGCTTTCTGCTCGGTGGTCTGATTGACGCTTGGCTAGAGTCGTTGGATTCGTAGGAACTCGGGGACCTGCAAACGACCTATCAGGGGTTAGAAAACTCAATGAAATAAAAAAAATAGGGGAAAACAGCAAAGGGAAGAAAGTTTTGGAGGGGGCTGGAAGGATGGTTGGCGGCAGGAAGATGGTTGCAAACACCGGGAAGAAGAACTCTCAAACCAGTTTATGCACACAGCAGGGTAATCACACAACGCAATTGAAGAACTCAAGGTTTATTTCATATATCAAAATCTCCCTTCATACAAGAGGCTAGGGTCTTTTAAATACACCCTTAACCTTGGGCTCCAAGTAAGGGCACATAAGTCTTTACATATGAATCATTTTCCCTCTCAAACCCTAGCTAGAAAATAAGGAAATATTAGGTAGAAAAATCTATAAAAATTCTCTTGACTTGGCCAACACTCCAAGGATGCATAGGGGGGCGTGTTGGGCTTCTAGGAGCAGCAAGAGGCCGGCCCAAAGGGGCTCGAGTGCATGGGTTTGGGCCTTTGGAAGCTGGGGTGGCCTGGTAGCCATGTAGCAGGAATATTCCCTGGTATCTTGCTTCTTTAGGGCTTGGGCTTGGCACCTGGGCTTGATTTCTTTGGGCTAGGATGCAGATGGACCTCTAGAATCATGGATGCCCTGGTCTATGAATATACTTTGGCATCTAGAAGGGAATCTGGGCATCTGCAAGGAATCAGGATTTTCTGAATTTTTTCTCGTGGGGTCTTCAAATCTTCAAGCTGGGTTGTACTTGGGCTATACTTCCATGTCTTCAAGCTGGTTAGACTTGGTCTTCACTTGTATGATGTGGTCTTGAGTCTTCAATATGGTTGAATAGGACTCAAAAAAGATAAAATTAGCTCGACATGAGCTGACTAACACTGGACTGAACTAGCTCAAATGAGCTGACAGGTACAGAACTGAAATTCAAAAGACTCAAATAACAACTAAAATGGACTCAGATGGGCTAAGCCCTTATTATAGATGGACTCATAAATTATTGATCAATTCATAGAGGGTTGAAAAGCCACTGTCTTATTCTGGTGTCCCCACCACGGATCTATTTTTCTGGCTTGCAGAACTTGCTTTTCAACCTCCAAACGGCTATTTCCGAGGTACCAACGGTCACAAACCATTTTTTGGAAGGTTCTTGGTGTATTTAACCTCCACCAACCTCATTTTAAAGGTAGGGAAGTGTATTGAAGTGCATTTAAGTCTACTCAAAAGCCAAAAAGCCAATATTCTCCCAAATACTTCACAACAAAATCCTCTTGTAGTTTGATTCCTTGAAAAGTCTACAAGCTCATCCTTATTTCATTCCAAAAGAGGCACTTTGAAGGAGATTCCAAGGAAGAGTGAAGACAAAGCATCCACTTGAGCTTCAAAGATTCCAATCTACTCTTGAAGAGAGTTTGTTGTAGTTTTAAATTGTATATCTATTTTTATTATGATTTGACCTTGCTTTCAAAGGTGTCTTGAAAGAAGGTTATTGTGGCTTGTTGGTGAGCCAAAGGGATAAAACCAACTAGGGTTAACTTATAAGCCCGAAGACAAAACAAGTGTTAAGGTTTGTTGGTAAGCCTAAGTGATAAAACCAACTTAGGTTTTGACTTGTGAGCCTTGTGAAAAACAAGTCAACTGTAATCTAGTATGGATTATAGTGAAATTCCCAAGGGTGGCTTGGGGAGTGGATGTAGGTGCTAGGTTTGCACCGAACCACTATAAACCTTGTGTTTGTGATTGCTCTCTTCCTCTCTTGCTCTTTAATTATTGCTAACATCTTGCATTGAATTTTTCATTATTCACAAGCACCACTAGTCCCTCATATTATTGTCTTAAATTTTTAAAAGACACAATTCACCCCCCCTCTTGGGCTCCAATTCTGAGCAACACCACCTTGGCTGAAGCTGGCGGCCCCTCTCTCCCTCGCCAGGTGGCGCCCGGAGATGGGTCCACCTCTAACGAGGTCAAGCCGAGCCCTCCTACTCCTTCGCCAGTTGGCGCCCGAAGACGGGTGCACCTTGGCCGAAGTCGAGCTCCTCTCTACCGCTCCGCCAAGTGTCCACCCAGGAGGGGTCCACCTCGACCGAAGCTGGCAGACCCTCGCTCCCTCACCGGGTGCCACCCAGAGATGGGTCCACCTCAGTCAAGGTCGAGCCAGGCCCTCCTGCTCCTTCGCCAGTTGGCGCCCGGAGACGGGTCCACCTCGGCCAAAGTCGAGCACCCCTCTACCGCTCCGCCAGGTGTCTGCCTAGGAGGGGTCCACCTTGGCCGAAGTTGGCGGTCCCTCGCTCCCTCGCCAGGTGGTGCCCAGAGACGGGTCCACCTCTGTCGAGGTCAAGCCGGGCCCTCCTACTCCTTCGCCAGTTGGCGCCCGGAGATGGGTCCACCTCGGTCGAAGTCGAGCACCTCTCTGCCGCTCCGCTAGGTGTCCGCCCAAGAGGGGTCCACCTCGGCCGAAGCTAGCAGCCCCTCGCTCCCTCACCGCATGGCACCCGAAGACGGGTCCACCTCGGCCGAGGTCGAGGCGGGCCCTCCTGCACCTTCACCAATTGGTGCCCGGAGACAGGTCCACCTCGGCCGAAGTCGAGCACCCCTCTACTGCTCCGCTATGTGTCTGCCCAGGAGGGGTCCACCTCGACCGAAGCTGGCGGCCCCTCGCTCCCTCGCCAGGTAGCGCCCGGAGATGGGTCCACCTCTGCCAAGGTCGAGCTGGGCCTCCCTGCTCCTTCGCCAGTTGGTGCCCGGAGACGGGTCCACCTCGACCGAAGTCGAGCACTTCTCTATCGCTCCGCCAGGTGTCTGCCCAGGAGGGGTCCACCTTGGCCGAAGTCGGCGGCCCCTCGCTCCCTCGCCAGGTGGTGCCCGGAGATGGGTCCACCTCTGTCGAGGTCAACCCGGGCCCTCCTACTCCTTCGCCAGTTGGTTCCCGGAGACAGGTCCACCTCGGCCGAAGTCGAGCACCTCTCTACCGCTCCGCCAGGTATCCGCCCAGGAGGGATCCACCTCGGTCGAAGCTGGCGGCCCCTCGCTCCCTCGCCGGGTGGCACCCGGAGATGGGTCCACCTCGGCCGAGGTCGAGCCGGGCCCTCTTGCTCCTTCGCCAATTGGCGCCCGGAGACGGGTCCACCTCGGCCGAAGTCGAGCTCAATGGTATCGCCGTCCCAGACCAAGAAACCGTAGTATCTGTCCGGCTGACGCGGTACTCTACCAGATCTCCTAATAATGGGTTCTGGGTGTGATCCAATCACAGCTGGTTCTATGTTGTCCTTAGAGTGTGCAGGTTCTTCTACTGGCTGAACTTCATCAAGTTCAATCTTAGATGCTACAGTCCCTTCTCCAAGGAACTCCTTTTCCAAAAAGATAGCCTTAAAAGCGATGAACACTTTCTGTTCATCTTCCAAGTAGAAGAAATACCCTTTGGTTTTCTTAGGGTAACCAATAAACAAGCACCGATCAGACCTAGGACCAAGTTTATCTGAGTCTAAACACTTTACAAAAGTTGGACAACCCTAACCCGAAGGTGTGAGATTGAGGGCTTACGTCCAGTCCACATCTCATATGGAGTGGAAACAACAGACTTACTCGAAACATTATTTAACAAGTGACAAGCTGTCTCAAGTGCATATCCCCAAAAGGATAGCAGTAGAGTTGCAAAGCCCATCATGGATCGAACCATGTCCAACAAAGTTCAATTCCTCCTTTCGGACACACCATTCAACTATGGTGTTCCTAGAGGAGTTCACTGAGAGAGAATCCCATTCTCCTCAAGGTATGTCAAAAACTCACCAGATAGGTATTCACCGTCTCGATCAGATTGAAGGATTTTAATACTTTTTCCAGTTTGTTTCTCTACTTCATTATGATATCATTTGAACATTTTAAACAACTCAGATTTATGTCTCATTAAAAAGACATAACCGAACCTCGAAAGGTCGTCAGTACACATAATGAAATATCTGTATCCATCTCTGGCACTAATTGTCATGGGTCCGCAAACATCAGTATGTATGAGACTCAGAAGTTTTGTAGCTCATTCGCCTTTTCCAGTAAAAGGCAACTTGGTCATTTTACCAAGTAAACAGGATTCATAAGTGTGTAGTGATTCAGAATCACTGACCTTGAGGAGACCATCTCCTCGCAACTTATTTATTCTATTCTGGTTAATATGACCTAGCCTACAGTACCAAAGATACAGATCGCTGACATTTTCTAACCTTGGGTGTTTGCTAGATGTGTACATTACACTAATAGGCCGCGATAGTACATAAATGCCATTATTTAACTTAGCTTTCATTATCACAGAGTTATTCAAAATAACCTGGCAAATATCTCCTTTTATTGATAGTTCATAACCATAATTGACCAAAAGGCCTACAGAGATAATGCACATAATGAAACTAGGACAGTAATGGCAGTCGACTAACTCGATAGCACAGGACTCAAAGACAAGGCTCAGAACTCCGATTGCTAATACTGGAACACGATTTCCATTCCCGACGCTCAGAAACTGTTCCCCATCCTCGAATCTCTTGCTAACTTGTAGTCCCTATAACGAATTACAAACATGAATAGGACTACTAGTATCTAATACCCAGTTAGCAGTATCACAAATAGAGAAATTATAAGGTTTTATCATATAAATACCTTCTCCAACACTTTGCTAATTTTCCTTCCTAGGCTTGTTCGGGTCTAGGGATGCTTGGTAAAGAGGACAGTTCCTCTTCCAGTGTCCTCGCTTCTTATAATAGAAGCACTCTGCATTAGACTGGTCAGCTCTCACTTTCCTAGTCTGACTCGAGCCAGGAGCATTCAACACCTTCTTTCCCTTTCTTTTATCCTTCCCTTTCTTAAAGGGACGACGACCTCTAGAACCTCCCACTAAATTCACCACCCCCTTGTTCAGTTGGTGGTCTTTCTCGAAAATCTGCAGCAATCCCATCAAACCATGGTAATTGATTGCAGGCTTGTTCATTCTATAATGATCAAGAAAGTCAAGATAGGATGCGGGTAGAGAATTTAAGATCGCATCCTTGCCGAGCTGCTTGTGCAAGGGACATCCGAGCTTGCCCAACTTTTCAATCAGCTCGATCATGTACAATACATGATCAGTGATAGAACCACCATTAGGCATCTTGGCGTTGTAGATGGTACAAGACACTTTATACCGCTCTACATCGTCTGGTGTGCCGAAAGATTCCTTCAACTTTTGAAGAATCTCATCTGGTTGGGTCTCCTCGAACTTGCGACTGAACTCGTCGTTCATTACCGCTAGCATGATGCATCGGACAGTTGTCCGATCAGAAATCCACTTATGATAAGTGTCCCTGACCGAACTCCGAGCATTGGCAGAGGGGATTTCAGGTGCCGGATCCGTTATCATATAAAGGATCCGTTCATGCTCCAGGACAATTCTCAACTTTCGATACTAACTATCGAAGTTATGACCCTTCAACTTCTCATTATTGAGAAGTGACCGGAGCGAAAGATTTGAAGACATCTGAAAGGAAAAACAAGACCATATGAGTATTAATTAATCAATTAACCAAAAGACTTGGACTTTAGTCTAAAGGTCTCTCCCACTAATTTTTCAGATTGGGAGCCTCTAACTCCAATCCATGAAATCACTATTTCATAGTGGGTACTGAAATACAATAGACCACGTATGAGCCCGACTATGGCCAGCTCACCCATACGCGCCTAAAGGTAGGTTCACCAACCAATTGCTTCTCTAAGCAACTTCTAGTAAATAATTTTGCCCTAGAGAGCACCCCAATCGGCCTAGGGCCCTCCTATTGCGAGTCTCCGATTAGGTCCAACCATTAACATGATAAATCCAATACTTCTAGCCAACGAATGACCAAGCTCGACTATGGCGGCTCACCTGATCACCATTAAGAAGGTTGCACTGAACCATCATCAATGAGAGAGCAATTCCAGTAATCGGATGCACACCCGTTCTATGGAACTGTCGATGAACACCAAGTTAAAGGACACATTACTAACTCACTTAATAGGAGGCTAAGACACCATCAACTCCTTGACTTAGTCTTTTTCAGGACCTAATAATTTTAAAGGATTTTAGATTGTGATAGAAGAATAAGACAAGAGCATGGATCATCCTCCCACTGAACAAATCAACTTTCAGGAGGGTTGATCCAATTCAACAATTGATCCATGGGCACCTACTGATCAGTCAGACTGATCAACCTAGGTGACATGGGTTAACTTGAGTCAATGAGCTTTTCTAATCAGTTCTGGTCGACTCGACTGGCCAGGTAGGTAAGATCATGGGTGAGTATCCGCCATTAACTGTCTTTCCTAGACACCAACCAAGTTGGCCAGGAAAGAGGTAGCCTCATGCAACCATGATCACAAATGCCAAACCTACCTCGACACCAATCGGTTTACCAGACTCGATCAGACTAGCCTAAAAACTCGGGCTTCCACGGAGCCACTAATTAGATCCATTTAGATGAATGGATTAACCCATCTAACTATTAGATAGATCTAAAGAATGACCTTAATCAATTTTTGATTAGTCTTCTTATTATCCAATTCAACTAAACATAGGTCTAACCCAAGTTATGGACCCAATTAGATAGCTAACCCAATTAACCCAATTGGCTTATTTAAATGACATTAGGTTTCATAAATCCTAAAACAATTTGTCATTTAACTTAATCATACAATTCAAAATTGTTTGAATATAAGCCAATATTTTAATTAAAACAATTTTAATTAAAACCATGTAAAACTTCTTTTACATATCAAATCATGCATCATATCTAGCCATATTCCTTTATAAATATTACATGCCAAAAATTTATCTGAATTAAAATAATTTTAATTCCTTTGATTTCCTTAAAGGATCCTTTTGAAGAGGCCAACATAGACGAACCGCATCGTGCCAAAGACACACGGCCATGATAAAGGTCTCAACTATGTTCCTAAAAGTACTCTCTAATCATCCCTATGATTAAGATACAGATACATATCACAAGATTAAACAGTTTAATCTACTATAGATGCATCAAGATATGTTACACCGTAACCTGGTGCTCTGATACCACTGAAAATAAAACTACGGTTGCAGGTGCCTATACTAAGCATGCAACAGTAGAGAGCATGTATGTATTTTAAAATATTTTTAAAATAACAGCGGAAGAAAACCCGCTCCACACAGGATCTAGCATATATAAGATGCATGTACAGAGAAAATAAGGCATGAAACAGGGCATGTAATATTTATAAATAATTTTATAAAACTAGATCCAAGCATGCATGAATATAAAAACTAGAAACTTCACTTTATTCCTGCTGGAATAACTCTGGGATATCTTCTGGAATATCTGGGATATCTTCTGGAATATCTGGGATAACAGGAATAAGTTTATTCCTGATGTCTTCTTCCAGCAGCCTTTGGGACGCTCTGTTATTCTTCTCCAAAAGCTGCAGCAAACCCAAATCAAATGGCCAATCTCTTGGTCTCTTCTCCTTCACCAACAGCAAGGGATCTTCTTGCTTCAAAGGAGAGGGATTTGCACTGATCTTCCAATCGATTGAAGTCCGTTCACCCAGGAAATTCTGAACAAAAATTTCTACAACAACCAAAAACAGAACACAGGAAAACAGTAGCAACTAAGGTTGATCCAACTCCCAGGTGCTCAAGCGAACACCCTCTAGAGGGGGGACACGCCTGGGGCTCCTCTGATCCAGCCTCTCGCGTGATGCTAGTCATTGGAACGGTGGGAGGGTAGAAGAAGGTAGAACACTCTGTTCTGAAATTGGTTTTCTCCAAATCCAAAATTCTTCCATGGATTGAGCACTAACCAAGACAGGGAATCAAGAACCTTTTCTCTCCCAATCTCTCACCAAAACCAGGCCTCTAAGTCACCGGTGGAATGGAAGATAGAAGCTTGTTAAGGAAGACAAAACTCAACGTTTTTTCGCCCTCCTGATAAAAACAGCGCCCAGAATTTATAGCAGCAGGAACCATTCAAAACGGTGATCTGGGAGCCAAAGGGACCAGCTAGGAATATGAAGTGGCAGTAGGTTTTGGGATCAAAATAAATTCGTTCACAATGAAGAAATCAACTGCCATTAAATGAAGGTTTAATTCCATCCCAAAATCGAGGAAACGGGAGAAGAAAAGTCAGCATTGAATACCCAGTACGCCCAAGCCAAAATCAGTGTGTGAAAGGGTTTAAAAGCTGTTCATAACCGGTTTAAAAATCCCAAGCAGGTTCTAAACCGGTTCACAAATCAATTAGATCAAAATCTAATTAATAAAAGGCTTGAACAAGTTCTGGTCACCTATGAATAATTTCCAGTGCACCCGAACAAAATCTGATCGACCCAAAATCGGGTCAATCCAAAGTGCTCAATCAAACCATTACCGAAATGATTCTTATTCACATATCGGTATCTTGATCAGGGAATAATTCTTTGTGGCGTGTGACCTCATAGGTTCGAACCTAGACGGTAGCACTAGAACCATAACTACAAAAAAAAGAACTCCCGATGCTATTTTTGGTTTAAGCATCGGGAAAAGCAGTCCCGACGTTTTAAAAAGCGTTGGTAAGTCAACAATGAAAAAGATCTTTTCTGACGCTTTTCGGAAGCATCGGTGTTAAGCAGACTTTTCCCGGTGCTTAAAAGCATCGAAAATAACTTTATTCCCGACACTATTTAAAAGCGTTGGGAAAAGTCTGATTTTTTTTTAAAAAATAAAGGACCTACCTGCCCCACTTTAGCCCCAAGTGCATGCCACTGAAATAACAAATTAATATTGTTCTGAATATCTTGGACCTATTATATAGAACAGAGGCATTAAAAGAAAAAAAGAGAGGGAAAAGGTAATATATGTGAACTTTCCTATAAAATGACAATGAGGCACAAAATGTTATATAATTCAAAAAGTTAGGCAATAAATGGATCCAAGCAAAAAAGATTGGCATTTCAAAAATAAGAAAGTTGAAATGGATATGAGATAAAACTAGGAAGCTCAAATGAAAAACAAATATATCACTAGAGGCATGTAAACAGCACCCATTGGTAAAAAGTGGTGGGGAACCAATTCAAATCGTATGAATATGCTTGGAAGAAAGATTGAAGAAAGAATTTAGAAGAGGGGGCGATAACCCTAGCAACCAGCTGTAATAGGAACAAACAGCAAATCAGTAAGGTATGAATGTCTACTCAATTTAAGGAACTAATTATTGCCCAGGGAACATGAATGAGTGAGAATATGAAGGTATCGGACTCACCACGGCTGCCATCTTGTGTTTTGTCTCAGTTTGGCGCTTTTACCTCATTTGGCTTCTCCGTTACTTCATGAATTTGGTGGATGGCATGGTGCCATTTATAGTGGCAGTCGGTCTTTTTTTTATTTTAAATATTAATAATAACATTAAAGAATGACTAGCAAGTCAATTCAAAAAAAAAAAAAACATTTAAGTCAACACCGATACTAGAGGATGCAAATAAAGGATCGTGACTGTTACTTTTTTTTTTTTAATATTAATAATAACATTAAAGAAGCAACATTTAAATATTATTAAAGAACCAACATCATTTCATAATTAATAAGCTGTTGAGTAGTGTTATCAACACAAGAGTACTGTTCAAATATCAATAAGCTTAAACAATATCAGCAGCTTGAACTGTTACAGTAATCAGAAACTAGAATATATATATATATATATCTTTTATGAACAAGAAAATTGGCTCACTAACTGATACGAAGAAAAAGCGAAACCCAAGAGTTCGTTGCTGCACTTTAGGTTCAAGCTTCTGAAATGGGTTGCAGGTGTCAATAAAAAATTTGTAAGAACAATATCAAAACATCATACCATGTAGAAACAAGAAGATTTTATTTAATGAAGATTATAAAGCCATTATTTAGAGATATGATGTCAAAATGTGGTAAAGAAGCTGAATGAAAAGAAATGACCTGAAGCTTACCTACTGTTTGGATCATAATAAATGCTGCTAATAGAGCCATCACTGCAGGAAAAGCAAACATAGTAGAAGCCAATAATAGTCAAGCCACAATCTACTCCAACATTGATAAAATACTGCTCCTTCCATCTCTGCAACACACAATGTAAGTCTGCATCATCTTGCTGATAGAATAAGTGTAATGCTCTATTGTACCACCTAAATAATTAGGGCATTGGTGTTTAGTCGCTCAGATATCTGACCTAGTGCCTTGTTGGGATCAAGCCGTGTCAAGCAAGTTATGTTTTTCGCAGGAATGGATGGGGCAAACTCTTTCAAAATTAGGGCATTGATGTTTGTTGGGATCTAGCCGTGTCAAGCAAGTTATGTTTTTTACAGGAATGGATGGGGCAAACTCTTTCAAAATTAGGGCATTGATGTTTGCTAGGTTCCCTACTACCAACATCTGCAAAAAAGCATGATTGATTGTTGAATGAAAGTACATACAGTAACATATCTAGATCCTTAAAATTAAAAAAACATATACAGAGATGACATAAAAACAGGGCACTTGAATCATCAATAGATTTTTCAACATAAATGGCAATGGCTTAATTGTGGCATAAAAAAATTATTTTAAAAAAAAAACTGCATCCTCAATGTTTCATACCGTACAGTTTGCAGCTGCTTGATTTTCAAGGGCAGAGGCCTGAGACTTGTAGATGGAGACATTCTTTGACATCACATCTTTCCTTTCCACGCCCTCTTTCCCTGGGAAACCACCAACCATGACAGCTATATTGACCCCAGTGCATGCCTCAACAACATCAGTTGTGGCAACAACACCTGATATATCATTTGAGATTGTAGTATACTTTAGGCTAATAATAGATAGAGAAAATGAGGAGATGCTAGCTAAAAACATTGTATTGTATAATTAGCTTTGAAAGATATTATTTTTCAGAAGAAGAAATGCAGCATCAACCAGCTCCATCTTAACTCCATTTAGAGCTTCTGCGGCAGGTGGAATGTCAAGCATGTGCAAGATAACAGGCTGATCTGGACCCAGCATCACACCCCGTGCAATCATAGGTACAAGTGCATATCCAATTTGTCCTGCAAACACAACAGATTTAACAAAATACATAACATGACTTAAGAAGTAGTTTCTGAAAGAGTCGACAGACTTTCCAACAGTTCACAAACAGAGAATGATCATCAGCGAATCTGACTTTCCTATTTCCGAGGAACAGAAGTTTTTGTTATGTGTGTGCACGCATGTTCTTATCAGGTATTAGTGTTAAACATGCAGCCTGACTTAATAACAAAATTAAGCAAATGATGAAAGCAAAAAAAATTGTCTTATGGGATGAAAGGCAGCTTCATATGACAACAATGTCTTAAGCATGACACGCTACCAGCAAAAACAAACAAACATTAAGTTATCAAAAGAGAGAGAACTGACTTTCTCTTTTGAAATTTCTGCAGATTCTTCCTTGCTGATGCTACTGCTTGATGATTTGGACTTCACAATTTCATCAACTTGCTCTTGAAGAGAGGCAAACATAGTCTGCACTAAGTTTTGGAGGAGCTCCTAACACTGTTGGAAGAACAAGTATTCCATCATCCTGCACATAACCAATATCAACATGGTTAAATTGAAAATCATGTGGATCAGATCAATCACAGAATAGCTGTGCTAAATTCACACACAGAATAGCTGTGCTATTAATGGTTAACTTGAAAACAATTTTTGGGTACGTTTAGTTGCAAGGAAATATGTGGAAAAAGGAAACAAAAGGTGAATCATTTTCATGAAAGATTTTTTTTCTGAAATATGGTAATAAACTTTCTAAACTTGTTTTCCTAGTACAAAAAAAAAAAAAACTCAAAATATGTGAAACATCTGAGACTGCGATTTCAGAACAGAATATATGCAGAAGATTTAAATCCAATGAATCGCAGTTGATAACTACAGACATGTCCGAGTTTGTCTCGAACAAGACATACTTTACACCATTTTATATACTCTGAATCTGATAGGAAATCTTCAACCGAATTAGAGTTTATATTTGTAGAAAAAAGATAAAGGCAAATTGAAGACAAACCTCTGAATCACGGTTCTACTCCACCCAGCAATCATCTTAACAGTCAAAAAGCAAAATATTTCTAATAATTTTTTTCTCCTTTGGAAAAACCTAATTTAAATTCAAGGAACAATATGCTCAATATGCAATCCATAGGATGACAGAAAGATTGAGAATTATCTATATTGACATACCGATATCCATGCTTTGCGAACCCAGTCAACACCAGCTCATCAGCTGACACATAAATCCAGCATAATTTATAAAGCATAGAAAAGGAATCACACAAACTTAATGTTTCATAATCATAGCCAAAACTCATACATAAATAATTTTAAGTTTTACCAGTTTTTTGGATAATTGTCTCGTTCATGAAGTAGTTAAAATGATTCCAGCTATTCCACCTACATTCATACATTCATATCAGATAAATTTAACCAAAAACTATGCACAAAATATCAAAACTGAATGATTGTCTTGTAATCCAGAGATCTTTTATGTTGATAAATCCTTCAAAAGTAAACAACAAAAATTGACTTATCACACTCTCTCCGTAAACTTGAAACATTTTGAGTTCCAGCAAAAGTCTGGGCATGGAAAGTTGGTCACCGTAATTCCAAGCAAGTTTGCACTCATGTGTTTGGATTTTTAGCTTTGCGCTCATGCATGTCAGAAACAGTTCTAACTTCACCTACAGTCTGCCCAGAAATCTGTGCAATCCAGCAATGTTATACTCAATTTATACTAAAATCTGTATAATTTTTTTAACCTGTATAATACAGTAATAACACAGTAATAACAAATATTTCAATTTCACAGTAATAACACAGTAAGAAATTTTTAAAATTTATATAATATAGTAATAACAAATATTTCAATTTCATTCCATGCATTCATTCCATGCATTCTTCACACATCAAAATATAAATCCAAATATAAAATTCATTACAATCTAATAAATAATGTTTGTTATACATGTCTGTTTAACAAAATTAAAAAATACATGAAAATACAAAGCATAAAATAATAAAAAGCCGAGGTCAATGATCTACAGAGATAGATCATCATCTTGTCCGCGAGGATCTGATACTCCAGAAGCCTATATAAAAAAAATTTAAAATATTTAATTTATGAAACTATGAATGATAATATATTATATAAATTATTAATTTAATATAAGAATATATATTTAATATCATATATATATATGTACCTGATGTGGAACAAACATCTATATGATAGATGTAAGCCACTCAATGTGATCTCTCATGCTATCCATCGCTGCTCTATCGACGACACGGCTCTGTCGTATCTCGTTGAGTTCAGCGACACGGCTCCGTCGCATCTCCTATACCTCGGCACAGCTCTGTCTTATCTTGCTGTTTAACCCGTTTATTAAACAGGTAACCTACTAACCTACTTAACCTGACCTATTTAACCTGTTTAATGAACAATAACTTAATAATACAACCCGACCCGACTCACCCATTTAACCTGTTTACTATATAAATAAAATGTTAACCCAACTCAAAAAATTAGAACAATAAATAAAGAAAAAGAACGAGGAGGCTTAGATCTTCTATTTAATCTGCAACTAAATCAAAACGACTACAATCGGTTGTTTACAAAAGAAGGCCATCCAAGATTGTTGTCATTAGAAATAGTTGAATAAGCAAAATATACATCTCAAAATCATCATAGCCTCTATATACAAACCTTAAACCAATTTCAAAATAGATTAGAAAGCTTCTTTACCCTCCAAACAGTCAAGCACCTGATAAGAAAAGGACAACAAAACAGGTACATCTACATGACAAAAAAACTACCAACAACAACAAGATAATGAATCATAGATCATGAGCAGCAAAACTTGGCATTGAATTCCCAGTGAAGATATCATTTGAAAAATGACTAGCTATTATAATACTTGAAAGGCAGACACAATTAAGCCCTTTGTAAATTGCATAGTTTAAGGTCATAAAATCAATCAAGATGGTTTAGGCATGTACAACAAATACATCATTAGACCGATAATAAAACTAGTTGACTATGTATAAAATACATCAAGATTTAAATGACTTAAGCATATATGGATGGTAGTTGTGACATAATTTAGAAAAAAAATTGCAATATGACTAAAATTTATTATGAATGACTAGCAAATAATAATCTACACAATTGATCATTATTTTAGACATCTTTACATACCAAAAAGACCAAATCAAAACTATGGCCCATCATTAACAAATGAAAATAATATCTCCACCACCAAAAGATAGTTTATCAAACTCTATCAAATCATCATCTAAAACTACAAACAAAACTGTAACAGCACTGGAAGCAAATTCAGACCCTTCCCAAAAACTAAAATTCAGATATCCTTGTTCATCAATTTCACCAACCTTAGCATGTCATCTGCCTTTAGTTTTCAACAACCAGTCTTAAACTAAAACTCTTGAAACAAAGAGCAGGTGTATTCTAATAAATCAGCTTGAACAGCAGATCACATCCATCTAATATAATTTCTTCTTACATACATATCCTATGAACCATCAAAAGAGCACATGGAAGCATTTTTGTGTATTTGCATGGTTCAGATGTAGCTCTTAATATGGGGATAGGACGATTGAAGGGAGGAAAGTGAATTACTCTATCAAAAATAGTAGTAGCAACTTAGTTGCAGAAATAGATCAAGAAGAACCACCGGCCATTGCTTGAAAAATACAATTTTGGGAACCAAATTCAGCATAATTTCAACGTAGAATTAAAACCAGCCATTGTCTTCGGATTTTCTTACATTTTCTTTTGATTTTCTTTTCCTCCATTTGTCATCAATTGATGAGCATTTCCCATGACAACGTAACAGGTCATGTTAAGAGATCAAACAAATAAAGAAGCCACAGTTTAATCAAGTCATACAAAAACCAAAGGGGGTAGATGAACAGACATACCTGTGGCTCTGACAAATATGACAAAAGCGAGCAAGAGATAGAACCAAAAGAGGGTGAGCCTAGGCATGGTCTCGGATCTGGTGATGTAGTGCAGGAACCCTAGGTAGGGGAAAAGGGAGATGGCGAAGAGCTGGGAGGCCACGCTCTAAAAGAGCTGGGAGCCTACCTGATGGAGATCGAAGGGGCTTTCTCCTCCGCCAGAATCTGCCACTTGAAGGAAACAAACCGGAGCCAAAATCCATGCACCGACAATGGATGGAGGGAGGGAGAGGGAGATGACAGAGGGAGGGAGATATAGGATTTCGATTTGAGGAGAGCAAAATCGATCATGGAGAGAAGAAGGGAAGGTCGTCTAGATCGGGTGGGAGCCGGAATCCGCGCGCTGATGATGGATGGAGGGAGGGAGAGGGAGATGACGGAGGGAGGGAGATCTAGGGTTTCAATTTGAGGAGAGCAAAACCGATCGTGGAGAGAAGAAGGGAAGGTCGTCTGGATCCGGTGGGAGCCAGAATTTGCGCACCGATGATGGATGGAGGGAGGGAGAGGGAGATGACGGGTTTCAATTTGAGGAGAGCAAAACCGATCGTGGAGAGGAGAGGGAAGGTTGCGTGAAGAAATAAGGATCCTCGCAATGCTTAAAAATGTCGTAAGAAAACATTCTTTCGCAACGCTTTTTTCGAGCATCGTTGGGAATGTGGGATTACCGACGCTATACAAAAGCATCAAAAAAATATGTGGTTATTTAACTTTTTTGTTGTAGTGAACAATTCTAGTACCAGCACAAGATACCATCTAGCAATGGATCCCGGCGTCCGAATAGGTTGAAGATACGAGAGCAATCAATCGAACCTCTAGCATATGGTTACCGTATAATTCATCCCTTTGACCTCCAATGCTCAGGATGACTTAGGGTTAGACTGCCAACCCTAGTAGAGTCAATCCATAACATGTCTTAACCTTGCAAGTCCAGTGACTCCTCACTAGGACTACCCCGACCGAGGATTTGCTATATTGAGATACTGCGAGACATTCAATCCAAACTGTTTGGATAGGTCAATTCTATCTTGGTCCACCACTGCTCCACAAGTACTTGCCTGTACCCAGAAACCTTCCATCACCAGATTAGAAATCCAGATAGTCCGGCACCAAAGCACAGGGAGTTGGTTGCAAGCTACCATGATGACCTCAGGTCAGAGGGACATATATACCCATATCCAATCGTGAGTATCCCTTTTATCACCACACTCCTTTGGTCAAGAGGAAAACCAAACGATGTGAACCACAATGACCTACACTTGATACATTGCCATCCAGTACAATGTATCTTTTGGTCGTGAACCTGGTTTAAGGACCACTCGATATATCCTCTCTATATCGAAGTCAATGTAGTCCTTAGGACTTCATCAAATGAAAAGAGTTCATTACAGGGAAATGTTATAATGTGATGAGCTGCCAAAATAATATTTATTAATTCATACAAAGAGTACAATACTCAATTCAACCGCCTACAACCTAGGCAATTGGCTTTGGGACACAATGCCTAATAGATCTTGGATGGCATCTTGAGAGAAACCATGGGAGACCTCCTGGTTTCAAGGAGGTCATGGTGGAGGGCTGATCTTGGAGTGCCCCCTTGGGGCGAGGCCACGTGGAGGGAGTTTTCGCGTGGGGACATGGCCATAGGAAATCCTACGTGAGAGAGTCCGTAGGTGGAGCTCTTTCTGGTGAGAGGAGGCACGTCATAGATGGGATTTCAAAGAGGCGCACGTAAGCGAGATATCACGTGGAGGGCTTGGTACCGTGGGATATTCCATGGAACTTTGGAGAAGGGACATCTGTGTTGAGGTATCGTCCACAGGTGGGATGCATGTTAAGGTATTGTCCATGCATGGCCATACATGGGTTCTTGGGGTGTGAGGCCTGCAAGAGAAGACGTGTGGGACAGTGAGAAACTTTTATATTTTTAGAAGGGGTGTCGGGGTTACATCTTGTCTTGTAACAAGGTTCTTCTCCAAAGTGATTAATGAAAAGAAATCTCTCTTTTTCTCCTACATCTATATATCCATTGTTGCATGATATTGAATCCGAGGAACAAGTTGTTGGACTATTCACTTCCAGATTACTACCGTTGTGTATAGGCACTGGCCCGGGATTAGTGCCTAGGAATTTCCAATAATTGATATCAGAGCTTGGTTTGAGCCATTGTTCAAGCCATGAGGTTTGAAAGTGGAAGAGAAGGATTCAAGGAGCTATACATGGGTGTGGTATCCTGCATGGATTGAGAAGAGATCTAACATTGGCGTTAGGTTTGCACAGTTGCAGGTGTACTGTGGAAGCACGAGTTGGTGTTGTAATCATGGGGACAGAGTAGGAAGACATCAGTTCGAGGTTAGAAGTGTGATAGAGCATGAGTCTTAGGAGACAGGCTCAGGGAGCGCCGGGGTATCGGGCAGTCGAGAGTATCCCAATATGGCAACATTGGCCTAAGGATAGAGACTGGAGCTGATGGGGATGGCAGCTCAGGGAGATTGGAGACAGGTCTCAGGGAGTGCCAGGTACATCATGCAACCAGGAGACAGGATAGGACATGATGCAGTAGCCAAGTGGAGATGGTTGCTAGGTTTAGTCGCTAGGTTAGCAAAAGAGTTGGGATGAGCTTTTTGTTTCGGAGGAGCTTGTGGGGTTGTACAGCGTATCCAAAATAGTCTCGGAGGGGTTTGTAGTGTGCGAAGGGTTCAAGGAGGCAATGACTCGGTACGAGATTTAGGTGCAGGCTCAGCGAGGCAACATTGAGTTGCTGGCCTCGGGGTTTCTTTCTGTGTCGTTAGGTGGACTTCAGTCTCAAGTGGAGCACCGGGTGAGAGGTGGCTTTACGGGTGGAGTAGGATTCGACACGAGTTCATAATGGGAGGTGCAAGGATTCTGGCCATATCCTAGCACGAGCGCCAGGGGTGTACTTAGCCAGGTGGAGTATAGTGTATAGAGATTGTAATGGCTCTAAGGAGACTATGTCAGGTAGAGCTCCAATTATAGCAAGTACCAGTTTAGGTTCGCTGGGTTCTCTCCATGGAAGTCCAAGAAAAAGACTGATGCAGCTGATAGGCAGAAGGAAGGCTACAATCATGGTGCCAAGGTACAAGTGAGGTTCTTCTACTATGGAGATGGTCATCCCAAAGGCCTCTAGGTACACATAGCAGCTGAAGGGTGTTGGCAGAGGTGAGGATATCTGCACAGTGCTGTCAGGACATGCAATTATAGTGGGGTTGTGCATTGAGGATATTGCTAGGTTTGCCAAAGGTTGGGGGCACCAAGATGGAGATTGTAGGGATTTATGTTGTGCTCCCAAGCTTTTGGAGAGACTTGGGAGACCATGGCAAGGATGCTGGAGGCGATCCCTGGGGCTTGGGGGCGTGTCCCAAGTGGTTCCTGGAGTTGTTCCAGGGGATTTCTGTGATTTTCCACTAGGGCCCCTTTGAGTCAGGTTGGGTCAGGGGGTTTGACCCAAAGATTAGATTTTTCATATAAGCTCATTGGAGGGAGTTTTTTGAGAGATTGTAACATAACCCAATCAGGTTATGGGGTTTGGGTCCAAGTTTGTTAAATTGGTTAGGAGGTTAGCTTAGTTGGTTAGGCGGTTAGTTGGTTAGTTGGTTAGTCCAACTACCCAGGATCCTAATTAAATTGGTTGGTTATAACCAATTGGGAGCCTAACCATGTGAGGTGCCCTGATCAGTTTGTTATTGGCTCAAGACAAGTCCTAACTACCCATGTGATTATGTCTTAACAAATCAAGAAGTTGTTAGCCCATGTGATTCCAAGAAGTGGTTACACCCAATCCAAGAAGAAGTTCACACCCCATGTGCCTTTAAGAAGAGGGGTGTGCATGAACGAGGAGCATCCAAGGGGGCCAACCCTTTGGGGTTTCATGGTCAAAGAGGAGGCCGACCAAGAGGAGCTCACAAGAGGACCGTGCGTGAAAGAGAGATCAGCATGAAGGCCTTGGTCCAGGTTGGATCCAAGGGAGATTAGCATGGAGTCTTTTTATGCACAAGGGGAGTTCCCCGGAGAGGTCCATGGAGAGTCTGTGAGAAGCCCTTGAGATCTTTTTGAGGGGAATGTGTGATGCTTGGATTGTGAAGATGCTTCTTGGCATGACGATCTTGGACGACATCTTGAGAGAAACCGTGGAAGACCTCCTAGTTTCAAGGAGGCCACGGTGGAGGGCTGATCTTGGAGTGCCCCCTTTGGGGTGATGCCATGTGGAGGGAGTTTCTGCATGGGGACATGGCCATAAGAAATCCTACATGAAGGAGTCTATAGGTGAAGCTCTTTCTAGTGAGAGGAGGCACGGTCATGGATAGGCTTTCAAAGAGGTGCACGTGAGGGAGATATCACATGGAGGGCTTGATACCATGGGGTATTCCATGGGACTTTAGAGAAGGGACATCTGCATTGAGGTATTATCCATAAGTGGGATACACATTGAAGTATTGTCCATGTATGGCCGTACGTGGGTTCTTGGGGTGTGAGGCCTACAAGAGAAAAGATGTGCAGGACGGCGAGAAGCTTCTAGGTTTTCAGAAGGGGTGTCGGGGTTACATCGTGTCTTGTAACAGGGTTCTTCTCCAATGTGATTAATGAAAAGCAATCTCTCTTTTTCTCCTACATCTATATCTTCATTATTGCATGATATTGAATCCAAGGATCAGGTTGTTGGAATGTTCGCTTCCAGATTGCTATCGCTGCGTATAGGCGTTGGCCCGTGATCAATGCCTAGGAATTTCCAACAGACTGAGCTGACTACTTCAGGTGAGACCACCAGGTACAGGAGGAGCTTTTCCCTTGGCTCCAGCCTGGATAGCAGTGATGGGGAGGCGAGGAGCTTCTTCAACCCCTTGAACTTCTCTCAGCACTCCTCCGTCCAAGTGAAGCCATGCATCTTGTGCAGGACCTTGAAGAATGGCTGGCAGTGCTCGATAGAATACGAGATGAAGTGGCTCAATGTCATGATGCATCCATGATTTGGGACTTATTAGCATGCAAGGAAATTTTCATGGGTTCAGCATTAAGTTAAGATTTTAATTCCCGAATTTCAAATTAAATAGATAAAAGGGTGATCCTATAGAAATTCTAGACTACAAACATGCAAAAAGTCCCTCAAAAGAGAAAAAAATAGGACCACCAAGGTTAAGAAACCCCAGTAGGTCTAGCTCTTCTGCCATAATTCAATCTAGAGGGGTAGGGGGTGTGTACCTGGCAATGATTGCTACCGCTTCCATGAAGGGATCACTCTTCATTCCCGGATGTGGCCTGGAAAGTCAAGCCGAAAAATCCACGGATCCGTCGGCTTTTTATCTGCTGGTTCAAAGGCAAAGCAAACGGTGTCTAATCTTCGCAGAACCGGAGGGACCTGCAAAACACTTATCAAGGGATTAGGGAAGAATATCAGATTAAGAAAAGAAAGAGGAGAAAAAGGGGAAGAAAAGGGTGGATGGGGCCGCCAAGATGGGAGCTGAAAGATGGGCATCTTGGTAGATGGTGGCCAGGGTTTTGATAAACAGGGCCTCACACCCCTCAATGCTCAAAGAGCAAAGGCAAATGGGTCATTCACCTACTCCCTCATGGAGGTCGATGCACAAAGGCAAAGGCAATGATAAGAAGAAACTCTCAACTTTTCATTAATCATCAAAATTCATCACATAACATGGGAGGTAGGGCCTTTATATAGGCTTACAAAACGTGAGCCCTAAGTAAGGGTATACATGTAAACTCAAAAATTCTAAACCCTCTCATATCCTAATTGAAATACAAAAAAAGTTCTCATATGAAAACAACTACAACTCTCCTTCTCAAATACATTAGGCAGCCAAGAGAGGTGACCATAAGAGGGGGCGCCAACCAAAGGGGTGACTATAAGGAGGGACGCCACTTGATGCTTCTCATGGGCTTTAGGCAGCCCAAGTTGCTCCAAAGGTGCGTGCTTGCTTTAGGGTCTCAAACTTGTCCTTTTGATCTCCCTTCTTGGCAAAATTGATGTAGAGATGAAGTGGCAAAAGTGAAATGGCAAGATGGGTCTTCCATGGAACTTGGCCCTCTTCATGCTTTTCATGGTGGCATAATCATGTAGATGACCGGATTTCAAGCAATGGTTGAGGTGTTGGTCTAGCTAGGATCCATAAGTGGCTTGAGTCTTCTTCTTACAAACTGGACTTGACTCAATAGAGGACTTGAACAAAATTACAAGACTCATATTGACAAAACGCTCATAATGAGCTGACTTGATCAACTAAGCTCAAATGACCAAACATAACCCAAAGCTTGACTCATGAATCCTAATGGTATGAGTCAACTCTAGATATAGGACTCAAGTATAACAAAGCCTGAAAAATAAAACTCAAGGCCCAAATACAGGACTCAATGGGCATAATCAGGCTTAACAGAGTAAAATCCTAATTACATAACACAAAGGGCTGCATTGGGCTCACATGATAAAACCCTTGTTACAGGACTTCAAATGACTTAGATGACTCCATCCCTACTTACAAGACTCAAAGGGCTAATATAGCCAGATTATTAGATGCAAAGATAAAATCTGGAAAATGGTCAAGGGACTCAAAATTCAGGGACCCATAGTAAACTAGGGTTGATCCTAATATCCCCATCAATTCTCCTGGGGTGGGAGAAACTCGACCCTGTCGAGTAAGGGTCAATTTGGTGCAGGTAAAAGGGTTGGGTCATGGTGCTGTGGGTCCTCTCAAGGGATCCATGAACAATCAGAATCTGGTCGACCTTGCCATCGGACCAAACGATATAGATAGCCTTGGTCCCGGGTCATAACAGCTTGGCCATCCAGGTCATGCTTGATCCGTATTCCTCTCCCAAGGCAATTTAGTGGATACTCAGGTAAGGTTTCACTCTCAAAAATAGGGTGAGGTCCAAAAATCTCACTGGGTGTCATTGCTGGTGCCCTAGATACAACTAAGCTCAAGATATTGGAAGTTGAGCTAATGCCAAAATCCGGTGGTGACTTTAGCACATAAGCACTAAGGTCAACTATCCTTATCACTTTTAAGGGTCCAACTTCATAAGCATGTAGTTTCTTCAAGGCTCCCAATGGAAACCGTTCAGGTCTAGACCTAATCTCTACATGATCTCCCTCAGCATACTCTTTAACTTGATATCGAAAATTAGCCATGTTATTATTAGTGTTCAAGTGAATGCTAATGTCCTGATGCTGATGCTGTGTAGAGATCTGTGCAAGTGTGAATAGTGGGACTAGGCCTAGAGATCTTTCAGACTTAAAACCAGGTAGCACTTCATCCTCTATACTTACTTTATTCCTTATGCTAAGGATATAGACCCATAATTCAATCCATCTTTCAGGTTTCAAGCTTAAATTTTTTGGGAATCATAACATCTGAAAGTCCTAAGTTATGGGTACAGTAAGTTTCCTAGGGACAGTAAATATCCTCTCCAGAATTGTAGGACATGAATTGCAGCATGGAAGTCTTTAGGGTAGACATGGTTCAACATGTTGACCCCTGGAATGATTTTGATGATTACAAAATATTAGAGCATGTATTTACGACTAACTCTTTCAATTATTCAAGAAGTTTTTGTAAGAAGCATTTATCAATGAATCACTATATTTCCTACTTAGCTGGAAGTTATCCCAGTACAGTTGTATTAATTAATGAAGTGTATTAAATTAAAGACCTCAAAGTTGTAAAAACCTAAGTTAGATTTCTTTGGTGAGCCCGGTATTAAAAGCCGAAGGGACTTGGGTTCTTGGTAAGCCCGGTGTAAAAGCAAGTGTGGGTTTCTTTGGTGAGCCCGATATAAAAACCAAAGGGTGTAGGGTTTGGATTGTGATCCCGGTAAAACAATCCGACTGTATTCTAGGAAGAATATAGTGGAAATCCCAAGTGGTGCTTGGGTAGTGGACGTAGGAGCGGTTGCTCAGAACCACTCTAATTTCCTTGTGTTTGTGATTGCATTTTCTTGACTCCTTGTGATTTGTTAATTTAGTTGCTTCTATTTAATAATCTATCACAACACCAACACTAAAAGATTTTTAAAGTACACATGCTTGAAAGTTTTTATTATCCCAATTCACCCCCCTCTTGGAAAGCCACCTGGGCAACAAGTACTATCATAGCAGAGTCTCTGAAATTCCATAGAGTAAAGATTGATGGCACATCCCATGAGTACCTCCTTTGTCGAAGGACAATCCACAAACACCTCCACTTTTCAATAGAATTAATTACACATATTGAAAGGCTAGGATGAAGATATACATTCAAGCCATAGACTTTCAATTGTAAAAGATAATTCAAAAAGCACCTCACACACCCATAATCAGAATTAATGATGTTGAGGTTCCAAACCTTAAGAGGAATGGGACGAGAATGATATAAAAAAGGTCAAGTTAAATGCCAAAGCCATGAATTTACTTTATTGTGCTTTGGACTCAAATGAATTTAACAGAATTTTCACGTGTAATTTTGCTAAAGAAATTTGGGATAAGCTCGAAATTACACACGAGGGCATATCACAAGTAAAGACTTCTAAAATTAACCTTCTTGTGCGTAATTATGAGTTATTCAAAATGGAGCCAAACGAAACTATACCTGTTATGTTTTCATGTTTTTCTGACATTATAAATAGTCTTATAAGTCTTGGTATGACCTATACTAATGCTGATTTAGTGCAGAAAGTTTTGAGATATTTGCCTGAAAAATGGGAAGCAAAGGTTACAGCTATTCAAAAGGCAAAGGATTTGAACACACTTCCATTAGATGAGTTATTGGGATCATTGATCACACATGAGCTAGCTATGCAACAAAGAACAGAAGAAGACTCAAAAAAAAAAAAGACCATCGCATTTAAAGTAATTGAAGAGAATAAGGATGAACATTCAGATACCTCTGATGATGATGATATGGAGGATGATGTAATTGCTCTAGTAATGAGAAAGTTTAAAAGATTTATGGGCAGAAGAAGAACAAATAGATAGAGAAAGCAATCTAGAAAAGGAGACTATGGAAAGGAAAAAGAAAAAGACAAGCACAAGGACAAGAACAAAGACCAAATTCTAATATATTATGAATGCAAGAAACCAGGACACATACGTCCTGATTATCCAGAAATCAAGAAAAAGTTGAGATGTCAAAAATAGTTTGGTGAATAAAGATGAGGTTTGAGGAGAGATTCTTTTCTTTCGCTCCGTAAGGAGAGGGTGTGAGGCCCAACCCCAGGACATGATGATGGGTCATGTCTAGTTATCCCCTTCCTTGATTCCATTTTCTTTACCCCTCCATGTCCTTTGAGATTCACCCTAACACCTCCAAGTATCGAGGTGGGTGAAATGCCCTAGAGGTGAAAGGTCTCTTCGTTAGTATGAGTCTCAAGGTCCATGAGATCCAGATCCCTATCTTTCATCCCCATTATTTCCTTCGCCACCCCTAAAAAAATCCAAAAAAAATTATTGGTACCCTAATCTAAGTGACTTCTAGGCTCACCAACAATCCTATTCTTATCTGTCCCACATCAAGTTGTTTAAGAAAAAGAAAAAGAAAGCAATGCTTGCGGCATAGAGCGACAGTGATGAATCTACATCAACTGAAGAAGAAGAAGATACAACGAAGATAGCTCAAATTTGTCTTATGGGTTTAGAGGATGAGGTAACAACTTCTGAACCAAATTTAGATTTTACCTATGATGAGCTTCATAATGCTCTTTGTGAACTATTGATTGAATACAAAAAAGTTGGTTTGAAAATGAAGAGTTCAAAAAATAATAGGGATACTCTTGAAAAAGATAAAAGTGAAGTTTGAGAAAGAAACAAAATTTTACAAAGAGAATTAAGTATGACGTGCGAAAGACTTAAAACTATTCAATTTGAAAAGGAAGAATTTCTTGAAAAGAATGAAATTTTACAAAAGAAAAATACTGACTTGCAAAAGGAAGTACATAAGCTTAAACCATTAGTCAAAAAACTAACTTTAAGCTCTAACAAACTTAAATTGATTTTTGAAAAATCAAAGAGATTCTAGTAACAAGTTTGGAATTGGTTATAAAGGCACAAATACAAATAAGTTTTCTGCATCCACTTCTTATGTTACAAAGTTCATTGCATCAAAATAATATAGACCTAAGTTTACATCATATGCTTCTTATCCAAAGTCAAGAATTATTTGCTATGCATGTAATAACATATGTCACAAAGCTTTTGAGTATCATTTGAAATATAATGGCAAAAAAAAATCAAAGAAATTTGGGTTCCAAAAGGAACCAATCCTACTAACTTGCAAGGACCCAAGAAAGCTTGGATACCTAAATCCACTACTTGATTATTTTGCAGGGATGTCTTGCAGCCATGAACATAAAAAAAAGATGGTATCTTGATAGCGGCTACTCAAGATACATGATGGGTGACATAGATCAATTCTTCACCCTTGAAGAAAAAGATGGTGGCATGGTAACATTTTGTGACAACCGTAAAGGAAGGATAATCGGTATTAGTAAAATTAAAATTACTCCTTTCACTTTTATTGAGAATGTACTGCTAGCAAAAAAGTTAAAGTATAATTTGTTAAGTATCAGTCAACTATGTGATATTGCTTTAATGTTTTCTTCAAGGCTTCAATGTGTATAGTAGCTGATCCTCTTGACTCTAGTACAAGGTTCATTGGACATAGACTTGGTAATATTTATATGGTAGATCTTAATGATCTAGCTATGTCAAGTAACGCAAGTCTTGTAGCTATGAATGATAAGAGCAAGGAATCAAGTCTACTATGGCATAGATGACTTGGACATGCTAGCATACATTCTATTACAAAGCTTATTTCAAAAGATTTAGTCAAAGGCTTGCCAAAGTTTAAAATAGATTTCGATTATGTTTGTGATGCATGCCAATTAGGAAAATAAGTTAGGAGAAGTTTTAAATTAAAAAATATTGTTTCTACCACTAGACCTTTAGAACTACTTCACATAGATCTATTTGGACCTACTAGGACAACAAGCCAAGGTGGTATGAAGTACGGTCTTGTGATTGTAGATGATTTTTCAAGATACACTTGAATTTTATTTGTTACACATAAAGATAAAACTTTTAATGTATTTAAAAGGTTTTACAAAAGAGTTTCTAACTTGAAAAATCTTGCTGTTATTTCTATTCGTAGTGATCATAGTACAGAATTTAAAAATCAATTTTTGATCACTTTTGCATAAAGCACGGTATTGATCATAACTTCTTCGCTCCTAGAACATCACAGCAAAATGGTATTGTAGAGAGAAAGAATAGGACCTTGGAAGAGATTGCCCGAATGATGCTTTGTGAAAGAAATCTTCCAAGATACTTTTGGGCAGATCTGTAAATACCGCTTGCTACATTTTAAACAAAGTCTTAGTGATGTGGGACTAAGATGATGCGAAACTATACTAATGATGAGATGGATATGCAAATAATTTTTCTTTGAGTTTTAGGTTTTAAAGAGATGTACCGATTCCTGAAGTTGAGTTAAGAATGGAACTAGAGATTCTATAAGGACAAGAACTTTCTAGCTAGCAAAGATAGTCCCTAAACAAAGATAATGAGAGGACCCCAAGATTGAGAAACCCCATAGGACGTGGCTCTAGATTAATACCTACTTAAGAGATTAGGGGTGCAAACCATGAAGACTCTGATGCACCCGATGCCGAGTTCACTCGCTCTCGCAGATGCGGCCTGGAGGATCAAGCCTTCAACCCTATGGATTCACCAGCTTTCCATCTGATGGTCATGGTGGCAAGGGAGATCGACTCCATTGTCCGTGGAACCTTGAGGACCTGCGAGCACCCAAGGGAAGGGTTAGAAAACATTAAGAAAAAGGGATAAGCAAGTAAGAAGGGATGGAGGGAGTTGAGAATGGTGGTCAAGGAGGCTTTTCTTGCTAGGCATCCAGGTAGAGTTCCAGGGGCATCCAGGCTTGAAGATTGGATGATGGCTTGCGAAGGAGGAAGGAAACTTGGGGCCTCTCACCCCTCGATGTCCTGAAGGACAAAGGCACTCTGTCATAGAGTTCCTAGTATAAGAAGACAAGGGCTATAATGAAGTGGAACTTCTCAAATTTTTCATTCATGAAAACTTCTTTGTACAAGAGGAGTAGGGCCCTTTATATTGGCTCCTAGGTCCCTTTCAAAATTCAAATGATAACTTGCTACAAGTCTTCATCAAGGGTGCCTAAAATTTGAATTTGATCCTTGGAATCTTCTCTTGGTCAGCCTTGATATGGTGGAGAGCTTGATTCGGGGAAAGAGAAAAGGGACATTTCTTCATGGATCATGGGGTGCCCACTTGACCTTTGATTCTTTCCTTGGTTGTCCACACTTATATGGAGAAAGGCTTGATGTGGGGGCATGAAGAAAGGCTCTTGTCTTCAAGAATCATGGGATGCTTGGTGACTTTAAAATCCTTCCTTTGCCAGCCATGCTTCTATGGAGAAAAGATTTATATGGGGAGGGAAGGGAAAAAGTGGTTGGCTTGGATCAAGGGATGCTCTATTGACTTGAGAAACCTTCCTTGGCCGACCATACTTTCTTGGAAAAGGGCTTGATGTGGGGGGAGTTGTTGGCTTGGACCAAGGAGAGAATAAGTGGGGTATCCAACATGCATTAACTTTGAAGTCTTCCAACCTTCCTTAGCCACCCAAGTGTCAAGATGATGTGGCGCTTCCTCCCACCATGTGGCACTGATGAGGTGGCGCTCCAAGAGCTGAAGTGGCATCTTTCAAGGCATGGGGGAGATGGCTTGGTCCATTAATAATTGGGCTTGACTCAAATGACCACTCCTTCTTCAAACAAGCTTGGGCCCAATCTTCAAGTAGACTTGGGCTTGAACCAATTCAACTGAATACAGGATTTATTGACCTTGCTTGACCACATTGGCCAAGGTACATGACTAAAATAAATGTTGAAACTAAATACATGACTCAAAATAAAAATGCTTAGGCTTGAAGCCTTATTACAGAATCCAAGAGACTAAAAATCCTATTCAGAGATCCATAGAGGGTTGAGGAGCCTTTGTCTGATTCTGGTGCCCACACCAGTTCTCCCGGGATGGGAGGAACTCGACCCTGTCAAGTAAGGGTTGATTTGGCTTTGATACTTCTCCAGAAGGTCAGGGTCAAGGTGCTGCAAGTCCTCCCAAGTAATCTATAAATCATCAAACTCGGTCGGCCTTTCCATCAGACCAAGTAATGCTGATAGCCTTTGTCCCGGGTGGTGATAGCTGATCATCCAGGACACGCTCGGTCCACTCTCCTCTCTCAGGTAAAATTGGAGGTGGACACTCTAGGTCGGGTTCGCTCTCAAATGAAAGGTTAGGCCCAAATGGTTCGCTGGGTATGTTTGCTGGTTCCCAATACTTGACTAAGTCCGAGATATTGAAAGTCGAGCTAATGTCATTATCTGGGGATAGATCAAGCACATAGGCATTAGGGCCAACTCTCTTTATCACTCTAAAGGGGCAAGCTCCACGAGCAATAAGTTTCTTAATGGTTCTTGGTGGAAACCATTCAGGCCTAAGCCTAACCATTACAGAATTCCCTTGTTCAAACTCTTTGGCTCTCTTTCGGGAATCAGCCAAATTATTTTAAAATTTGTACTTAATGTAGAATTCTAACATGATGCCAAATGCAGACTCAACTATGCATTCCTATTAAGAAGAATTTTATTAGACTCTTCGGGCCTAAACCTGACAAACTATAGACTCTTTATGTTTGACCCTGGTTTGGCATGCACGTGAAAATTTAGAATGGACTCCTAGCAAATGCCATAAGGTCTTCCAAAAGTAGGTCGCAAACCTAACATACTTGAAGAACTGGTGCAACCGAATGACCTCAACACAGTGGGATTTGAAAGTTTGGAGAACATTGGAAGCCTTAAGGTGTGATAGGAAATAGGAATCGAAGTCTTGGGACCATCTATTGGAAACTTGGAATAGACCTTGGTTACTCAGTATGACCTTAAGATTTGAACATTGGTCTATGGGTGACATAAGGTCAAATTGAAGGATGGAGAATTTGGTCATCGCAAGTGCAGATTTTTCAAGAAAGGAAGACTTAGTCAGTTCCATAAAAAGGTCATCAGCTGGGGTTAGAGGAATAAACTCTTTATAAGGGAACTGAATGAGGTCTCGGGTTGAGGCTAAAAAAATAGGCTCTTCCTGAGAGCATTGACTTACAGGAACCAAGTCCTCACTAATTTCATGTTATTTTGATATTTCAGGACTAGGCACAACAATCTTATCTTCTACAAGGACTTTCTCAGGTAAGGTACTAGAGTTGTCCTCCTTGAAGTCTTCTCCTTCATATTCGTCTACCAAACACATGTCAGCCTCATATACTTCTATCATGGGTTCTAATTCTTCTTCCTTTGATTGTTCTTTCAGTATGGCTTCATACTGGTCAACTAATCCTGGGTCGGCCATACCTAATTCCTTTTCAATGTCACCCTTCTGGGTTGGAGGTGATACAGATGAGGGTTGATCAACAAAAGTTTGGTTCACACTAGGTGTCGGACCAATGGGGATATGATTCAAGTTGGCAGAGGTCAGATTTAGGTCCAAAGCACATGATCTAGCATGCCTCAAGGAACTCTCATAGTTTTGGGCTACTCGGTAGCTTGCTCCAAACTATAGATATTATGTCTAAATAATTCTCTCTGGATATCTTCCTCAAACCCTCTTCAAATTGGATTAGGATATCATATGGATCCATATTCACAATATAGCACGTTAGATGCTCGAATCTATCAATATAATTATTGACTGATCCATTACCTTGCGTCAACCTCTCTAAGTGGTCTAGGAGATTTTGTTGGTAGGATGCAGGGATATACATTTTACGAAGCTTGCTCTTCATTCCTTTCCAGGTCTTAATGAGTTCGTGTCTCTCATATGTCCTCCTTCTCTGAACATTGTTCCAATAAGACTCAGCTGGACCCCATAGATGCACTCGGGCAAACCTAACCTTTCCATCCTCAGGCATTTCATTCCACTTAAAATAATCATCCATATCTTCCTCCCAGGCAATGTAAACCCGAGGATCAAGACTGCCTCAAAATGAGGGAGCTTCTGTCCTAATGTTCCTAATGGGTCTTTTCTCTGATTCAACCAAGTATGGGTATGGGCTTCCAGGGCTAGGCTCAAAGATAAGATCATGATAATAGGCTCTTGGACCAAGGAAATTGGGCCTAGAGGATTTGAATTTAGCATGGTCCTTGCGGGCTTTTGCCCATGCCTCTGCTTGGGCCATCTTTTGGTTCAATTAGGCTAGTTGCTCGTTGAGGGCCCTCAAGTGGGTTTCAAGGTTTGACCCTAAGACTACACTGGGCTGGATATGGACTAATGGGCTAATGGACTCCTAATCTAGACTAGACATGCAACACACAATGGAGGGTACTATAGTTTTTTTTTTTGCTAGACCTAGGAATTCAAATAGAATGGGTCAACTTAGTTGACACACAACACAACAACTAGCCCTTTCACCAGCCAGGTAAGAGGTGGGAGTGTTGGAGGCCCCCCTTGCTTTTGCAAGGATCCAATTAAAGAACCACAACACCACTTAGGTCGTTTGACACTAGACCTCTTGCCTTAGACACTAGGTTCCCGGTACTAATTGAAGGGTTGCATGCACTAGCTTCCCCACAATGGCTAAACCCAACTCGTTGATGTCCCTAAGCTATTAGGTTACTAATTAATTTTAGATTAGGCTTAGGTTAGAAATGCAAGTTGGTGGTTTTCGGGCCAAGGAAAGATAATGACCTCCTTCCCATATCTTGTGATATTGATGCCCTTAAGTCAATTATGTAAATGATGGCATGCACGTGAAATGTAATGAAATGTACCTTTTTTTTTTTTGATGTAGATTAGTAGAGTATAAGATGCTGGAAATAAAAATGAACCTAAAGTACAAAATTAAACTATATGGAAATGAAAGTATGATGAAATGCACTTGCTGGAATTTCATAGCAGACTTGTTCTCAAATAGTAATCTAGTGTGTAGAAAATATACAGATAGCAATAAAATCTGAAAAATTCTAAAAATTATTTGTAATTATGTGTAATCTAGAAAAATAAAAATCACCAAAATCAAAGACTCCTACATATAGAAACAACTAAAATATCAGACCATATACTGAGTTACAAAATTTTTAAAGATGCTGAAATCAATGATGCAAAAGTTTTTCTTTAGGATTTAAAACCTATCTCCTTGTTTTTCCCTTCAAGGGTCAATCACATCGGCACCCCTACATGCCATAGGAAATTTCCTTTGAATGGAATGTGAGGGTCTTGCAGCCCTACTTTTTCCTATGCTTGGACGGCCATGGTGAAGCACCCAATCCAAGTACTTAAAGAGAAATAAGTCCTAACCAGGCTCTGATACCAGAAAATGATGTGGGACTAAGATGATACGGGACTACACTAATGATAAGATGGATATGCAAATGATTTTTCATTGAGTTTTAGGTTTTAAAGAGATGTATTGATTCCCGAAGTCGAGTTAAGAATGGAACTACATACTCTATAAGGACAAGAACTTTCTAGCAAGCAAAGATAGTCCCTAAACAAAGATAACGAGAGGACCCTGGGATTGAGAAATTCCATAGGACTTAGATCTAGATCAATACCTACTTAAGAGTTTAGGGGTGCAAATCGTGAAGACTCTGATGCACCCGATGTCGAGTTCACTCGCTCTCGTTGATGCGGCCTGGAGAATCAAGCCTTCAACCCTATGGATTCGCTGGCTTTCCATCCAACGGTCGTGGGGGCAACGGAGATCGACTCCATTGTCCATGGCACCTAGAGGACTTGCGAGCACCCAAGGGAAGGGTTAGAAAACATCAAGAAAAAGGGATAAGTAAGTAAGAAGGGATGGAGGGAGTTGAGAATGGTGATCAAGGAGGCTCTTCTTGCTAGGTGTCCAAGTGGAGTTCCAAGGGCATCCAGGCTTGAGGATTGGTAGATGGCTCGCGAAGGAGGATGGAAACTTAGAGCCTCTCATCCCTCGATGTCCTGAAGGACAAAGGTACTCTCTCACAGAGTTCCTAGTCTAAGAAGACAAGGGCTATAATGAAGTGAAACTTCTCAAATTTTTCATTCATCAAAACTTCTTTTGTACAAGAGGAGTAGGGCCCTTTATATAGGCTCTTAGGTCCCTTTCAAAATTCACATGAAAATTTTCTACAAGTCTTCATCAAGGGTGCCTAAAATCTGAATTTGATCCTTGGAATCTTCCCTTGGCCGGCCTTAATATGGTGGAGAGCTTGATTTGGGGAATGAGAAAAGGGACATGTCTTCATGGATCATGGGGTGTCCACTTGACCTTTGGTTCTTTCCTTGGTTGTCCATACTTTTATAGAGAAAGGCTTGATGTGGGGGCATGAAGAAAGGCTCTTGTCTTCAAGAATCATGGGATGCTTGGTGACTTCAAAATCCTTCCTTGGTCGGCCATGCTTCTATGGAGAAAAGCTTGATATGGGGAGGGAAGGGAGGAAGTGGTTGGCTTGGATCAAGGAATGCTCCATTGACTTGAGAAACCTTCCTTGGCTGACCATGCTTTCTTGGAAAAGGGCTTGATGTGGGGGTTGTTGTTGGCTTGGACCAAGGAGAGAATAAGTGGGGTATCCAACAAGCATTGACTTTGAAGTCTTCCAACCTTCCTTGGCCACCCAAGTGTCAAGGTGATGTGGCGCTTCCTCCCACCATGTGGCACTGGTGAGGTGGCGCTCCAAGAGCTGAAGTGGCATCTTTCAAGGCATGGGGGAGATGGCTTGGTCAATTAATAATCGGGCTTGACTCAAATGACCACTCCTTCTTCAAACAAGCTTGGGCCCAATCTTCAAGTAGACTTGGGCTTGAACCAATTCAACTGAATACAGGATTTATTGACCTTGCTTGACTACATTGGCCAAGGTACATGGACTAGAACAAAAGTTGAAACTAAATACATGACTCAAAATAAAAATGCTTAGGCTTGAAGCCTTATTACAGAACCCAACAGACTAAAAACCCTATTCAGAGATCCACAAAGGTTGAGGAGCCTCTATCTGATTCTGGTGCGCACACCACTTAGTCAGACCTATTATTAGGAAAATCCCTTATGAATTGTGGAACAATAGAAAGCCAAATTTAATTATTCTCATGTTTTTGTTTGCAAATATTTTATGCTTAATAATGGTAAGGATAACCTTGGTAAGTTTGATGCTAAATCTGATGAGACTATTTTCCTTGGTTATTCGACTAATAATAAAGCATATCGAGTATTCAATAAGAGAACTTTAACTATTGTAGAGTAAATTCATGTTATTTTCAATGAGACTGACATTGCATCTTCTAGAAAAAAAGATTGTGCTGATGATGCAGGTACACTTGAAAATGAATTGAAGGACATGACTATCAAAGATAAGCAATCAGATGAACAACAAGAAGAGTTGGTAAGTAAAAATCATGAAGAACTACCAAAAGAATGGAGGTATGTCCAATCACATCCCAAAGAACTCATTATAGGAGATCCATCACAAGATGTTAGGACTAGTACTTCACATAAGGATGCACATAATTTAATTGATTTTGTATCTCATGTAGAACCACATATCATAGAAGAAGCTGAAACCGACCCTAATTGGAGGTTAGCTATGCATGATGAGTTAAACCAATTTAGGAAAAATAATATTTAGACACTTGTAGTGAGACCATTGAACTATCCTGTTATAGGTAGTAAATGGGTCTATAGAAACAAGCTAGATGAAAAAGGTAATGTTATTAGAAATAAGGCTACACTGGTTGCTCAAGGTTACAACCAAGAAGAAGAAATAGATTTTGATGAGACCTATGCACTAGTAGCTAGACTAGAGGCTATTACATTATTTCTAGCATATGCATGTTTTATGAAATTTAAATTATTTTAGATGGATGTAAAGAGCGCTTTTCTAAATGATCTTTTATTCGAAGAAATTTTTGTAGAACAACCTCCTGGTTTTATCGTTCACTCTTTTCCAAATCATGTTTTCAAGTTAAATAAAGCTTTATATGGTCTTATACAGGCACCTAGAGCCTGGTATGACAAATTAAGTTTTAAATTGAAAATAATTTTATAAAAGGTAGTGTAGATACTACCCTATTTATCCAAAAGAATAATAATAATATTTTAGTTGTTCAAATTTATGTTGATGATATAATATTTCAATCTACTAATGAATCCCTGTGTCAAGATTTTACTAAGTTAATGCAGGGAGAATTCGAAATGACCCTAATGGATGAGCTGAACTGTTGGGAATTGTGTCCCAAAGCCAATCGCCTGGGTTGTAGGCGGTTGAGCTCAGTATTGTATTCTTTTTATAAATTAATAAAATATTATTTTTGGTAGCTCATCACATATTGTATTTCCCTGAAATGAACACTTTCCATGTGATGAAGTCCTTAGGACTACACTAACTTCGATACAGAGAGGATGTATCGAGTAGTCCTTAAACCCTGTTCACAACCAAAGGATATATTGTACTGGACAGCAATATATCAAGTATAGGTTGTTGCAGTTCACATCGTTTGGTTGTCCTCTTGACCAAAGAGTGTATTGACACTGATGTGATCTGCAAGTGGGATATGTGATATCTTATTGAACGTGACTCCGTGCAGCCCCTTTCTGCCAAAGGGATACTCACGATTGGATATGGGTATATGTGTCCCTCCGACCTGAGATCATCACGGTAGCTTGCAAGCAACTTCCTATGCTTTGGTGCCGGACTACCCGGATTTTTAATCTGGTGACGGAAGGTTTATGGGTACAGGCAAGTACTTGTGGAGCAGTGATGGACCAAGATGGAATTGACCTGTCTAAACAGTTTGGATTGAATTTCTCGCAGTATCTCAATTTAGCAAATCCTCGGTCGGGGTAGTCCTAGTGAAGAGTCACCGGGCTTGCAAGGTTGAGACACGTAGTCGACTGACTCTGTCTGGGTTGGCAGCCCAAGCTCAGTCGTCCTGAGCATTAGAGGTCAAAGGGATGAATTATACGATAACCATATGCCAGAGGTTCGATAGTTTGCTCCCGCATCTTCGATCTATCCGGACACCTGGACCCATTGCTAGATGGTTTCCTGTGCTGGTACTAGATTGTTCTAGTACTACCGTTTAGGTTCGAACCTATGAGGTCACATGCCACAGAGGATAACTCTCTGATCTGGATACCGATTACGATTGGGAATCATCTCGGTTTTATGGTCACAGTATTTTTTGAGTACTCTTTTCCCCATCTTGCCCTTGTCTGTGTCAACCAGAAATTGTTCCGAGTTGACCAGGACTGCGCCAGGATTTTTCTGAATCAGTTTTGAACTGATTCAGAGTTCGTTTCGGCCTCCAATTGATTGTGAACCAATTGAACCAAATTAAATTGGGCTTGAACCGGTTCAATTAGATTGAACCAAGAGGTTTAATGGGATTGAACCTAAATTCTTTGGACCTGTTTTGAACCGGTGGATTTTCTCCTCTTGGACCGTTTTACATGGTAATTTGCTGGGAAGAACTTGCGCTGGAGGAGGCCAAACGACCGAAGAGAAATCCAAACGTCCCAAACGATCGACGCTGGCTGTGGGCGCCTCTTCCTCTCCTCCATCCGTGATCTTTATCCCCCGTTTAATTGCTGGTTAAATGGAATGGCAGCTGCTGCCTCTTGGCCTCCCCGTCTCTCCACCTCCCTCTTCCTCTGCTGCCTATATAAACCAAGCAAGTCCCCTGTTTCCACGATGAGTTTTTTTTTTTTTTTTCAACCGTGAGAGGGCTTCTTCTTTAGAGTACTTCCATTCATTCCACCGAGGTTTTAAGGGATGAGTTTGGTTGAGTAATTGGAAGAGAAACTCATCTTGATTCCCTATTATTTGAAGTGCTCAATTGGTGGAAGGAATTCAAATCTGTTTTGGAGAAAACAGAATTCAGAACAGAGTGTTCTAAAATTTATTCTTCCCTCCCACCGAATCTTCTTCCAGCGGCTAGCACCGCATGTGAAGATAGATCGGAGGGCCCCCGGTATGTCTCCCCTCTAGAGGGAGTACTCTTCCACTCCTGGGAGCAAGCCTCGTGAGCCGGGATCGCCGTTGCAGCTCCAAACGCCAAGAAGACCGCTGCTGGTTTTCTGCAACCAATAAATCTGGCAGCAAATTTTGGCAAATTTCTATATTTTTTTGGCTAACTTTTTCTTGCAGTTCTTTGTTGGAGACTGAAGTAGACTCGATCACCTTGCCGCTGCTCAAATTTGGGAGGAAACGGAGGTTCGGAAGGTAGAGTTCCAACGACGTTTTTCAACCCAAAAAATAGAGCTAAGTTTCAGCCCAACGAAGAAGAAGACTGGAATAAGTTTATCCCACTTATTCTAGCCTATTCCAGTTTTATTCCAGAGTTATTCCAAGCAGAATAAAGGTATAAAAAATTATTTTTTAATCATGCATAAGTAGATTTGTTTGTTTAATATTTTTTGCAAATATTTTATGTCTTGATACATGCCTACATGCAGCATGAATAGATTAAGTTCTGGACGGAGCAGTTTTCCGCTGCGCGGATTTTTAAAAATATTTTTAAAATCCATTTTGCTCCCGCAACTGTTTGCATGCCTAGTGTAAGACCATGTTAAACCACTTGCACCTCTTTTCTTTCATGAACTACTTTCTCGGGCTTCAAATCAAACAATCGAAGGAAGGGATTCTAATCAACCAAGCCAAATACATTAAAGAGGTTATCAAAAAGTTTGATATGGAATCAAGCAAGGAAGCTGGAACACCCATGAGTCATGCATGTAGATTAGATAAAGATGAAAATGTCACAAGTATTGATCAAAAGTTATATAGAGGTATGATCGGATCTCTACTCTATTTAACTGCCAGTAGACCTGACATTCTATTTAGTGTTTATGTGTGCGCACATTTTCAATCAAATTCAAAAGAATCACACATTATTGCTGTTAAAAGAATTATTAAATATCTTAAATGCACATGTAATATAGGATTGTGGTATTCCTAGCATTCATCTTTAAAGCTAATTAGTTATTCGAATGCTGATTATGGTGGCTGTAAGATTGATAGAAAAAGCACAATGGTCCATGCCAATTTCTAGATGTTAACTTAATTTCATGGCACTATAGAAAATAAAACTCTGTAGCACTGTCCACTGCTGAAGTAGAATATGTGGCTGTAGGGAGTTGTTGTGAACAAGTGTTATGGATTAAGCAATAGCTAGAAGACTATAATATTATCCAATCTAAAATTCCTATCAAATGAGATAACATAAGTGCTATTAATTTATCTAAAATTCCAATTCAGCATTCTAGGACAAAGCATATAGAAATAAGACATCATTTCATTAGAGACCATATTTTGAATAACAACGTAGAATTAGAATTTGTCCCTACTGAGAACCAACTAGCTGATATTTTTACCAAGCCTCTAAGTCAGGATAGATTTGAAAAGATTAGAGGAGAGTTTTGTCTGTGTGACCCATATTAAGATTTCTGACCTATTCTTTTTCAAAATTAAGAAAAATTATGTAGAGTTTTCTAACTTCTTTTTAGAGCTATTGACCACTTCACCTAGTACCAATTTAGCTATAGAAACCTTTAATTTAACCTTTTGAGCTTTAACCTCTGTTTTTGCTCAAGCCGACTTGAGTAATCCCCTGTTCTATCGAGCCGACTCGAAGGACGGGTTTAGGCTTTTTTTAAATAGGGTTCCATAGCTTTGTTTCTCTAACTTCTTTCCATTTCCACTATTTATCTTCACTCATTTCCTCTCCCAAGCCGTAGAAACTCCTCTAAAACCTCTCCTAAACCTTAACCCAAGATCAATGGCATATAGGAAGGCCGTAGGAAAAAGACCTAGGAAGGTGATCCGATCCATTACGGAGGAACGGAGGACAAAACAAAGGTTAGATGATTCGGCTTCTCAACCCACTGAAGAACAGCTTGAGCAGCAGCTGATCGATGCTCCAGATGCTTCTAGACAGGTTATTCTTATGGGAAATCGATAGGTAACCACTGGAAGAATAGTGGATTTCAATTTTCTAGAAGAGGAGAACTTGAAATTGGGTGATTGGCTTGATGCTCGGGGTTGGAAACACTTTTGCATGATTAATCTACCTATCTATCCAACCTTGGTTAGAAATTTCTTTGAAAATGTGTCCCTTGGTATATTTCATTTGGAATCTGTTGTTAAAGGGAAAAGTATTATTTTGAATAAACAAAATTGAGTACCTTATTACAAATTCCAAAAGAAGAAGGATGTTTTTTGCTGATGAAAGAAAAACAAAAGACTTTAAGAACTATTTTAGAAAGAAGAGATGTTTCAGGGATTGTTCATGTTCAAGCCAACCTATTATTCTTGGAAATGAGACTCTTACATAACATTATTAGTAGAGTGTTTATACCTAGAACTGGAAGATTCGACTTGGTAAGTGAAAGAGATATGGTGTTTATGAGATGTCTAATTGAGGGGGAGACCCTCAACTTGCCTTACATTATGATTGTTTAGATGAGGGAAGCAGCTCGCAGGGCACGAGCTTATCTTCCTTATGGCATGGTATTCACTTTACTTTTCTAGGATGCCAGTGTTGATTTGTTAGGTGAGGACAGGAGACCTTTATTACATACTGATAGATACAACGCCAAGTCACTGAATAGAATGGGCTTTCATAAGGTTTAAGACAGATGGATTCGGAAGATCTCAGGATAGAGAGTGGCACATTTTGATGAGGAGTCTTCTGATGATGAGCAGACTGGACAGCCATAGGACTCGAGACTGAGCAACCTACTGATGAGGCTGGACCCTCTGAGCTAGCACCTAATTCACCTCGATCACCTATGAGAGATTCAATTTCTGGTGGTTTGCATGATGATCCGAGATGCAGACTCTCTTGGATGAGCTTTCCACTTTATAGCCAGGGAGAGTTAAGATTGACGCCAGGATAGATTCACTATAGGCTGAGATGAGGGATGGATTTCGGTAGATCTTAATAGCCCTTTGAGAGATCAGTGCAGCTGGATCATTAGCACCTCCTCCACCACCAGATGATGGACCTAGACTAGATGATGGTACTGATGTTGGACATGTAGAGCTTGAGCACACTATTGGCATACCTGATGAGCATTGTACTACTGCACAGGCTACTGAACTGCCTACAGTCACTGAGGAGCAGTACATTGATATTACAGATACTCTAGCGATGTAGATTCTTTCCAGTTCCAACACTTTGGTGTTGTCAGATCCTCCTTCGGCATAGCCAACTCTGATCCTGATTTCTGCTGGGTCTTCACCTTCTAGACCTAGAGCTGCAAGACCACCTTTTGCTACTAGGACAAGACTTAGGGACCTTAGGCCTAGATTTCCTAAGTTCAAACTACAATCTATCATTTTAGAAGTTGACTCTTCTTCTTCTAGTGAAGATGAGTTTAGCCCTACCTTTTGAGTTTAGATTTCTTTTATTGCATGTGATACTATTTTATAGTGCATTGACACTTTTGTATTGTATCACATTTTGTACTTACACTCCTTATATATACATGTGTTTTGGGAAATCATATGTTATAATTGATGAGTGATATGAATGTTTACAATTAATTGTACATAAATAATTTGAGTTTTGTCAAAGGGAAAAATGCTTTTATCTCAAATATGTTCCCAGTAATATTTCTCATTATTATGTTTTGTTGATGACAAAAAGGGGAGAGGTGCATGAAATCAAGAGAAATGAGAAGAATAGCAATTATTACATGAAAAAGGGGGAGCAATTATTGAAAATTCTTTTGAATATAAAGTATTGAACTAGTATTGAAAAGTTTGTTTGAAAGTTTGTTTGATACATTATGATTTTGATACATTATGATTGGTATGATAACCATATTGGTGGGGGCACCAGAGTTAGATACAAATTACTGGGCCCTATTTGGTTTACCTAGCCATATATCAAATTTTGTAAACAACTAGAATTAAGTCCTGTAATAAGTTGAGGTTAGTTGATTTGTCTAACCCTTAACCGAGTCCAGTACATTGAGTCTTGTATACTAGTATGAGTCTAGTAAGAGTTCACATCTTGTACAAGAGAGGAGGCTATGCTATTTTGAAGTTCCACCAGACCTTATTCTGAAGCCAGAAGCAGTTATACTAGCTTAGGGGAGCTCAATCGACACCCAGGTGCCTTGATTGTGCCCTGATTTTTCCCGGGTGCCATTTCAGATGCAAGATTCCCTCCAGATGCTTCTGAAATATTTCATATGCTAGGAAAACATGTTTACCAAGCTATCCCAACTCTCAAGGACTCCAAATTCAAGCCCAGGAAGCAAGCCCAAATAAGGAGAACCAAGATTCCCTTTTGATACCGGGAATATGCCAGCCAAGGGAACCAGGCACCCTAGCTTCCAAGGGGCCCAAGCCCAAGCTCTCCAAGCCCATGGATGACCTCTCCCTTGCTGCCCTAAAGCCCACACACCCAAAGGAGGGGCGTCCAAAGAGGTTTGACCAAGTCCAAGTTGAAGAAATGTGGGAGAAGACCAAGTCTTTTCTAACCTAGTTAGGACTCCTAATCCCTTTAAACCTTGTAATTCTAACCTAGCTAGGAAAGAACTTGTATTCCAATTTGGAAGAGGATTTGTAACCCAAGTGTAACCATGGTTAGTGAGGTTATAAGAACTTTATAAATACCCCACCCCTCCCCCTCTTGTAAGCATCTTTTTCTTGTGAATAAACCTTTACTGAAATTTCGTTGAATTATCTTGAGTTTGAGTTTTGGTTCTCTCTTTGAGTGCTCTCCTTGAGTTCTTGGATCGAAACCCTACTACCCTAGTACCCTCTTGCATCCCTAGAGATCAGCCATGCCCAAGGAATTGAAGCCCTTGCTGCCATCCAAGTCCAGGAGCTTCTTCTTCACCGGTTGCCAGCTTTTAGCCCTAAATCTGATTTTCTTCAATCCCTAGTTCCTTTTCTAATTTTTATTTGCTGCTTTGATCAACCTCTGATGCTTGAAGGATCCTCGAGGTGCTTCCCCTCCCTTGAGGAGGCCTTCTTTGCTGCATGGACCACCAAGATCTGCCATCAGATTCAAGGGAAACAAGGCTTCTTCTTCCAGGCTTCGATCATAGTTGTGAGTGATCTCTTCTGCTACTGAAGTTTAATCTCTGACTGGTAAGAAACCTTCCCTTCTCTTATTATCTAATTTGAATGAAGATAAACTATCCTAAACAGGGAGTTTCTCAACTCTCAGATCCTGGATATTTCATTAGTTTGCATGAGCTTTCCTGCGACCCGATGATTATTAGCCCTGCTAGTCTTTCCGTTAGTTTTTACTTTATTTTGGGAATCTAGCTCATAAATAAAATTATAAAAACCACAAAAAAATTATTTTTCTATTTTTCATGCATGTTTAGTAGTCTTAGAGTTGTCTCGCATTAGTTTGGTTTCAGAGCAAGTTTTTTATTTGCATCGCATTCACAAACCCTAATTATGCATTATGTCCATTGCATTAGGTGTCTAATTTCCATCTGATTTTGGCATCATAAACATTTTATTTTTCTGTAGAATTTTTACTGCATGTCCTCTATTCTGTCCTAGTAATTATTAAATTTTTAATTAATTTCATTGAAACCCTAAATCTTTAAAACTTGGCATAATAGAAATCCTAATATAATCCTAATAATTTCTATAGCAATCCAGAAAACCCTAGGTTTGCATTATCATATGATTTTTTGTTCTACATGAAATTTGGTATGTTTCATCATCACCGTCCATCCTCTGTTTCAGATTTTTTTTGATTTTTTTCTGCATCAGGATCTATGTCAGATTCTACAACAACTGAAACCCTAATTCATTGATTTCTGCTACATTCTGCATCTTGACTCAACCTAACCTAATTAACTACCAAACCCCCAATCCCAAGCCAAACTTTGTTTGATAACCCCAGTTAACGTAAACTTAACTTGACATATCATAAATCATTAAAAAAATATTTTATTTTCTGATTGTTTTAGATTGCATCAGGGCTATTGATTGCCATCATTCTTAAACTAATCTTAAGGGCAACTTTCTATCTCAGATTAGAGCAGGATTTCATCACCTATCCTGGGCCCAAAACAACCATCATCATACTAACCCAAGCCTAATTAAAACCAATTAGACCTAATTTGCCCTAGTGGGCTAGGAGGCATCAACAGGTCAGGTTCGAGCTGTGTGGGCCAGCTAGTGCATTTAACCTCTTAGCTATTACTGAAAGCTGGTGTATAAGGCTGGGGGTCCAGAGTCAAACAACCTAAGTGGTGCTGTGGTTTTTAATTAGGTCCCTATGAAAGTAGGGGCGTACTCCCACACTCCCACCTCTTACCTGGCCAGTAAAAGGATTAGCTATTAGGTTAGGTATAAGTTGAGCTGACCCACCCAGTTTCTGTCTCTAGGTTTAGGAAACCCTAGATTATACTAGCCTTTTCTTTTTCTTTTGCATGCTTGGTTGCATCATTTCATTTTGATTGTTTGATTTATGCATGACCACTAGACTAGGAACCCAATATCAAAGGTCTAAACCCCAACCTAGCTCAACCATGGACCTTAGTCTAGAAGCTTTCATGAAATCCATGATCGAACGACTAGACCGAATCGATTTATCCAATAACCAATCTTAAAATCAGCTTATCCAAATAGACCGTAGGTTTGACCAATTCGATACTAAGCTTGACCAAATGAACCAAAGATTCAACCAAGTAGAAAACCTAAGCAAGACCCATATAACTGAACCACAGGAACCCATAGTCCTTAGATATGAACCCAGTAGTAACCCACTATCCCTTAGTCAACATGAACCCTACAGGATTGACAACCCTAGATTTGAGCCCATAACCTTTTAACCCCTAACCTTTAAACCCATAACCTATGAACCCATAACCCTTAGTTTACCCACCCCTGTTATCCCAGACTTTAGTCAATTTCCCATTAGCCAAACCTCTCTTACCACCCCATTGGTTCACCAAGATGACTTAGAAGAAAAAATCTATGAGGCTAACCCAAGTCTGGTAGAGGAGTATGAGTCTATTGAAGATCTAGAAGAATACCCTATAGATGACCCAGGATTAGTTGATTATGACCATACCCAAGTAGTAGCCAATCTAGATTTAGCTAACCTTGACCATAATCAGTTAGTGGCCGACCCAGAATTAGATAACCCAGATCACACCCAAGCTACAATGGAAGAGCAATTAGAGGAGACTTTGAAGAGGATCCAATTATAAAGCCTAATCCTGAATTTCCTGAGTCAAAAGAGTTTATTAAGGACTTGGCTTATCTCACCCAGTACCCTCAAGATGAAGTCATTTCCTTGATCCCAATTGAAGATCTTTTCCCTGAAATTATTGACACATTCTTCCATAAGGTAGACCTAGCAGATAGACACCAACCCTTTAAGGTCAACCTTATTAGTTTAGGATTAATCCCTGACACCCCTTCTGATGGGGGACTAACTAAATGCAGGATGAAAAATGATGCAAGTGATTTGTTTGTTTGTGATTTTTAAGATTTAATGATTTTTTGGATTCCCGAGAACAAGCAATAATAGATCTAAGGATTCAATAATAATAAGAACTACTAGCATGTGAATTAGCCCCTAAACAAGGATAAAAAGAGGACCCCGGGATTGAGAAACCCCGTAGGACTTAGCTCTCAAAACAATATCGACTTAGGAGTTCAGGGAGGCAAACCTCAAAGATCTGAAGCGCCCGATGCCGAGATCACTCACACTTGTGGATGCGGCCTGGATGATCGAGCCTTCAACCCGTGGATGTGCTGGCTCACTGTTCGAATGTCTCGATGGCAAGGGCAACCGACTCAGTGTTCGTGTCACCTGGAGGACCTGCGAGCATTCAAAGAAGAAGAGTTAGGTTTCGATCAAAAGATAGCAATAGAAGAAGGAAAGAGAGTTTATGTGGTGATGGGTGGAGTCTTCTTGCTAGGCGCCCGAGTGGATGATCCCAATGGGCTCCGATTCAAAGTTGGAAGATGGAGTTGCAGAAGAGATGGTAACTTGAGGCCTCACACCTCTCGATGCCTGAAGGCGAAGGTGCTCCCTCACGAAGATCGACGTTCCTAATGAACGAAGGCAACTAAAGAAAAATTAGATCTCAAGAAACTTGGTTTTTCATTGATCAAAAATTACCCTTACAAAGAAGGGGTAAGGTCCTTTTTATAGGCACCTTAGGACCCCATTTGAAATTCAAATGAAAATTACAAGTCCTTTTTGGAGAGGCGCCAAAAAATTTCAAAAAAATTAGATTTCTCTCCTTTGGCCAACCTTCACTTGGATTTGATTGTGCATGGCTTGATGTGAGGCTTGGAAGGGGGATATTGGCACCCTTGAACTTGGAATGTTGGTCCTTTATTTTGGAAGAAGACAAGAGGTGAGGCTTGTAGCAAGGCAAGTGTTCTCCTTCTTTCCTTGGTTGTGCATCTAACTTTGGAATAAGACAAGATGTGGGGAGTGGGAGGTGGAGGCGCCCATGGATTCTTGCCTTCCTGCCATAGATGTTCATGTAGTTTGGGAAGAAAGCTTGATTGGAGGGCTTGAAGCAAGGGATTTGATTTTCAAACTTTAACTCCCCTTTGACCTTCTCTTGGCTGGCCACCCATATTTAGAAACAAGCTTGATAGGGGGGAGGGAAAGTAGGAGTGAGTCAAGTGATGTGTCCCCTCTTTGGGCATCCAAAACTGAAATGTGTGCCACCCACATGGCAAGTTGTCATGGTGCCACATAGGATGAGAAGGTGGCCCCCTGAGTTGAGTTGGCTTCCTTCTTGACTTGGCTCCAAAATGACTAGATTTTAAGATCAATCTTGCTTGGACCCATACTTCAAACCGACTCTGACTGGACTCAGTACAGGACACAATTGACTACAAGACTGGACTCAGTACAGGACTAGACACAGACTCATGAAACTCAATTCAAAGCTACTCAATTCAAAGCTAAAGAAAATTACAAGATTAAGGCTTGAAGCCTTATTTCAAGACCTGAAAAATTAGAACCCTAATTGGACATCCACAGAGGGTTGAGGAGCCTCTGTTGGATTCTGGTGCCCACACCAGTTCTCCCGGGATGGGAGGAACTCGACCCTGTCGAGTAAGAGTTGAGATGGCTTTGGTACTCTTCCAGAAGGTCGGGATCGAGGCGCTGCATGTCCTCTTGGATAATCCATGAGTCATTGGACTCAGGTCGGCCTTGCCATCGGACTAAGAAATGTTGATAACCTTTGCCCCGGGTAGTGATAGCTTGGTTATCCAGGACATGCTCGATCCACTCTCCTCTCTTAGGTAAAATTGGAGGTGGACACTCAAGTTCGGGTTCACTCTCAAAAGAAAGGTCAAGCCCAAAAGGCTCTCTAGGTATGTTTTCTGGTTTCCTGTACTCGACTAAGTCTGAGATATTGAGAGTCGAGCTAATGCCAAAATTCGGCGGTAGCTAAAGCACAAAGGCATTAGGGCCAACTCTACTTATCACTCTCAAGGGCCAGCTCCACGATCAAGAAGATTCTTAACGGTTCCTGGCAGAAACCGTTTAGGACTATGCCTAACCATTATAGAATCCCTTTGATCAAACTCTTTAGTTCGCTTATGGGAATCAGTCAAATTATTTTAAAATTTATATTTAATGCAGAATTCTATCATGATGCAAAATGCAGACTTAACTAAGCATTCTTATTGAAAGGAATTTTATTGGACTCTCTAGGTCCTAAACCTAATAGATTATTGACTCTCTAGGTTTGACCCTGGTCTGGTATGCACAAGAAAAATTACCATGAATCCCTAGTAGATGCCATAAAATATACCAAAAGTAGGTAGCTAATGGGATCGTCTCTAAGGGTTCATGCAACCTGGTAATCTCTACGAAATGTAACCCTATGGCTCTAGAAATATGAGAAGGCTCAGGGAAGGGTAGAAAATAGGAGTCAGAGTCTTAGAGCAATCTCTGGGCATCATGAAACAGACCTTGGTTATTCAGGATAATCTTAAGATGTGGACATTGTTCTATAGGTGCAAGTTCCAAGGCTAGATGGGTGTTCCTAGATGGTGGAAGGTCATTAGGAAAGTCTTTGGGAATGTTATCTTGAAAGTCCTCAAAACTAATGTCTACCTCCTGGGGTGGTTCCGTAGGGACTTGTTCCTGGACCTCCTCTAAGGGCAATACTTGTGAACCTTCACCTTCCTCTACAATGTTCGATCCTGACTTGGTCAGTTCTTCTTCAAGTTCTGTAGTGGGTACAAGATCATTATCCTTAGATTCCTTTGATACCTCCATCTTGGGCCCATCTTCATCACACTTCGCCACTAAGCTTGATTCATGGATATCTTCTTGGGATTTTTTAATAGGCTCAGTGGTTTCTTCACTTACACTCCTAATGGGCTTAGACTTATCCTCTTCCCTTCCTCGCTCTTCAATCCGAGGATACCCTAAGTCTTGAATATCAGTGCACTCAATTTATACTTCAGGGTTCTTGTTCCAATCATTCATATGAACTAATGTGACAGTAGAAGTTGGTTGGTCTAAGTGAAGTTGACTAGGGTTGGGTTTGGGTCCAAAGGTACTAACCCTGTTGGGCTTAACTTGGTAGTTCATGAATTTTCCTTGACATGACTCAAATACCCTAGCAATGTCATAGGCTTCTTCCAGGCTATAAATCTTCCAATAGAGAAGTTCCTGCTGGATATCCCTACGTAGACCATGTCGAAACCTAGCTATGGTCTCAGACTTAGATTTAGTGGTGTTACATCTCTTGACAAACATCTGAAAGTTTTTGATATACTCAGACACTGGCCTATCATCCTGTCTCAGTCGGTACCATCGGTCTAAAAGTCTTTTCTCATAAGATCTACCTAGGTACTTATCTCTCAACTTACTTCTCATGTCTCTCCAAGTACGTATTTCCTCTTCTTTGTGATAACATTCACACTCAATAACATACCAATGAGACCTAGCATGTTGGGTGAACTTGGTTTTGGCTAACCTAACCTGTCCTAATTTCGATATGTTAGTGCGCTCAAAATACTGATCCATTTGTTCTTCCCAATCAATATATGCCTCTTGTCTTCCATCAAAGGTGGGTGCATAAGATTCGGTGCTCCTAATGGGTCCCTTCTCAGACACAACCAAGTATGGGTATGGGCTCCTAGGGCTAGACTCAGGGGCAAGATCATGATCATAGGCTCTTGGATCAAGGGAATTGGGCCTAGAGGAGTTGAATTTAGCATGGGCCTTGCGGGCTTCAAACCTATCTTCAAACTTATCAAGCTTATTGTTCATCCTAGCTATCTGTTCAAGGATGAGCTTTAATTGATCTTCTCGTTCATTCTCCATGGGTTCACTTGATTGGGAATGAAGGGGATGATAAGGGACTCCTGATCTAGTTGATATGAGTCAAGTATGCAAAATCATCGATGATCTACTAGACCTAGAATCTCAACTAGTTACCTAAGTCAGGGTGGCAAACCAGTCTGTAGTAACTCTGTGCTTGGCCAGGTAGGTGTAGGGGAGTGGAGGTCCCTGAACGCCAACCATAGACACCAATCTAGGATTGGCCAGGTAGGCAGACCAAACTCACAAGCCCTGAATCACCAAGCCTAGACACCAAGAGCAGCAGCACACACAGAATGGGCTGATGCTAAGAATAGACCCTTAGTCCTAACTCGACCAGTTGGTGTCCCTAAGCTCTCTAGAGCAAAATTAGTGTCTACTCGATTTTAATTAGAGCTTGGGTTCGTGCTGTAGGTTAGTAATATTTTGGGCTAGGGACAGGTAATGATGTCCAGACCCTATGTTAAATTGTTGCCCTTAAGATGATTTATGAGGATGATGGCATGCAAAATGATCTAATGAGATGTCTCTAAATTATTATTATTATTATTATTTGTTGGATTTTTAATGGATGAAAGTAGAAATAAGATGATGGAAATGACTTGAGATGAAGCTAAATGCAAATTAAACTATCTAAGAAATGTAAACATAAGAAAATGCAATTGCTGAAATTCTCAGAATAGAACTTCTTCTCAGGTAGTATTCTGGCTTGTCGAAATTCTACAAGATGAAATAAAATCTGAAAAAAGCTTCAAAAATACATTGAATTATATGTGATCTAAAAAAATAAAAATCAAGAGATTTGTAGGTCCCTACAAATAGCAACACCTAAAACAACAGACCATGTATGGCAAGGAAAAATTGCAGATATTAAAAGTAGATGAGATCGAAAGATGCAAAAAGTTTTTTTGTTTAGGGTTTTGAAAGCTTTTTCTTCTTGTGTTCCTCTTCAAAGGTATATCACAGTGGAACCCCTACATGCCTTAAGAGATCCCGTGAAATGGGAGGAGAGGGTCTTGAAACCCTACTTTTCTCCTAAGACCGGACGTCCTGGTGAAGCACCTTATCCAAGTACTTTAAGAAGTGCTAAGTCCTAACCATGCTCTAATACCAGAAATGATGGGGGACTAACTAAATGCATGAAAAATGATGCAAGTGATTTGTTTGTTTTGATTTTTAAGTTTTAATGATTTTTTTGGATTCCCGAGAACAAGCAAGAATAGATCTAAGGATTCAATAATAATAAGAACTACTAGCAGGTGAATTAGCCCCTAAACAAGGATAAAAAGAGGATCCGGGGATTGAGAAATCCCGTAGGAATTAGCTCTCAGAATAATATCGATTTAGGAGTTCAGGGAGGCAAACCTCAAAGATCTGAAGTGCCCGATGCCGAGATCACTCACTCTCGTGGATGTGGCCTGGATGATCGAGCCTTTAACTCGTGGATGCTCCGGCTCGCTGTCTGAAGGTCTCGATGGCAAGGGAAACCGACTCTGTGTTTGTGTCACCTGGAGGACCTGCGAGCATTCAAAGAAGAAGAGTTAGGTTTCGATCAAAAGATAGCAATAAAAGAAGGAAAGAGGGTTGATGTGGTGATGGGTGGAGTCTTTTTGCTAGGCGCCTAAGTGGATGATCCCAATGGGCTCCGATTCGAAGTTAAAAGATGGAGTTATGGAAGAGATGGTAACTTGAGGTCTCACACTTCTCGACACCCGAAGGCGAAGGCACTCCCTCACGAAGATCGACGTTCCTAGTGAACGAAGGCAACTAAAGAGAAATTGGATCTCAAGAAACTTGGTTTTTCATTCATCAAAAATTACCCCTACAAAGGAGGGGGGTAAGGTCCTTTTTATAGGCACCTTAGGACCCCATTTGAAATTCAAATGAAAATTACAAGTCCTCTTTGGAGAGGCACCAAAAATCTCAAAAAAAATCAGATTTCTCTCCTTTGGCCAACCTTCACTTGGATTTGATTGTGCATGGCTTGATGTGAGGCTTGGAAGTGGGATATTGGCACCCTTGAACTTGCAATGTTGGTCCTTTGTTTTGGAAGAAGACAAGAGGTGAGGCTTGTAGCAAGGCAAGTGTTCTCCTTCTTTCCTTGTTGTGCATCCAACTTTGGAATAAGACAAGATGTGGGGAGTGAGAGGTGGAGGCGCCCATGGATTCTTGCCTTCCTTCCATAGATGTTCATGTAGTTTGGAAAGAAAGCTTTATTGGAGGGCTTGAAGCAAGGGATTAGATTTTCAAACTTTAACTCCCCTTTGATCTTCTCTTGGCCGGCCACCCATATGTAGAAACAAGCTTGATAGGGGGGAGGGAAAGTAGGAGTGAGTCAAGTGATGTGTCCCCTCTTTGGGCATCCAAAACTAGAATGTGTGCTGCCCACATGGCAAGTTGTCATGGCACCACATAGGATGAGAAAGTGGCCCCCTGAGCTGAGTTGGCTTCCTTCCTGACTTGGCTCCAAAGAGACTAGATTTTAAGATCAATCTTGCTTGGACCCATACTTCAAACCGACTCTGACTGGACTCAGTACAGGACACAATTGACTACAAGACTGGACTCAGTACAGGACTAGACACAGACTCATGAAACTCAATTCAAAGCTACTCAATTCAAAGCAAAAGAAAATTACAAGGTTTAGGCTTGAAGCCTTATTTCAAGACCTAAAAAATTGGAACCCTAATTGGACATCCACATAGGGTTGAGGAGCCTTTGTCGGATTATGGTGCCCACACCAGTTCTCCCGGGGTGGGAGGAACTCGACCTTGTCGAGTAAGAGTTGAGATAGCTTAGGTACTCTTCCAAAAGGTCGGGATCGAGGCGCTGCAAGTCTTCCGGGGTAATCCACGAGTCATCAAACTCAAGTCGGCCTTACCATCGGACTAAGAAGCGTTGATAACCTTTGCCCCGGGTAGTGATAGCTTTGTCATCCAGGACACGCTCGATCCGCTCTACTCTCTTAGGTAAAATTGGAGGTGGACACTGAGGTTCGGGTTCACTCTTAAAAGAAAGGTCAGGCCCAAAAGGCTCGCTAGGTATGTTTGCTGGTTCCCTGTACTCGACTAAGTCTGAGATATTGAGAGTCGAGCTAATTCCAAAATTCGGCGGTAGCTTAAGAACAAAGGCATTAGGGCCAACTCTCCTTATCACTCTAAAGGGCCAGCTCCACGAGAAAGAAGATTCTTAATGGTTCCTGGCAAAAACCGTTCAGGCCTACACCTAACCATTATAGAATCCCTTTGATCAAACTCTTTAGTTCGCTTTTGGGAATCAGTCAAATTATTTTAAAATTTATATGTAATGCAAAATTCTATCATGATGCAAAATGCAGACTTAACTAAGCATTCTTATTGAAAGGAGTTTTATTGGACTCTCTAGGTCCTAAACCTAATAGATTATTGACTCTCTGGGTTTGACCCTGGTATGGTACGCATAAAAAAAATTACCATGAATCCCTAGCACATGCCATGAAGTATACCAAAAGTAGGTAGCAAATGGGATGGTCTTTATGGGTTAATGTAACCTGGTAATCTCTACGAAATGTAACCCTATGGCTCTAGAAATATGAAAAGGCTCAGGGAAGGGTAGAAAATAGGAGTTAGAGTCTTGGGAAAATCTCTAGGCATCATGAACAGACCTTGGTTATTCAGGATAATCTTAAGATGTGGACATTATTCTATAGGTGCAAGTTCCAAGGCTAGATGGGTGTTCCTAGATGGTTGAAGGTCGTTAGAAAAGTCTTTGGGAATGTTATCTTGAAAGTCCTCAAAACTAATGTCTACCTCCTGGGGTGGTTCCGTAGGGACTTGTTCCTGGACCTCCTCTAAGGGCAATACTTGTGAACCTTCACCTTCCTCTACGATGTTCGATCCTGACTTGGTCAGTTCTTCTTCAAGTTCTATAGTGGGTTCGGGATCATTATCCTTAGATTCATCTGATACCTCCATCTTGGGCCCATCTTCATCACACTTCGCCACTAAGCTTGATTCATGGATATCTTCTTGGGATTCCTTAATAGGCTCAGTGGTTTCTTCACTTAAACTCCTAATGGGCTTAAACTTATCCTCTTCCTTTCTTAGCTCTTCAATCTAGGGATACCCTAAGTCTTGAATATCAGTGCACTCAATTTATACTCTAGGGTTATTGTTCCAATCATTCATATGAACTAATGGGACAGTAGAAGTTGGTTGGTCTAAGGAAAGTTGACTAGGGTTGGGTTTGGGTCCAAAGGTACTAACCCTGCTGGGCTTAACTTGATAGTTCATGAATTTTCTTTGACATTACTCTAATTCTCTAGCAGTGTCATAGGCTTCTTCCAGGCTATAAATCTTCTAATGGAGAAGTTCCTGCTGGAAATCCCTACGTAGACCATGTCGAAACCTAGCTATGGTCTCAGACTTAGATTTAGTGGTGTTACATCCCTTGACAAACTTCTGAACGTTCTTGATATACTCAGACACTATCCTATCATCCTGTCTCAATCGGTACCATCGGTCTAAAAGTCTTTTCTCATAGGATCTACCTAGGTACTTTTCTCTCAACTTACTTCTCATGTGTCTCCTAGTACGTATTTCCTCTTCTTTGTGATAACATTTGTTGGGAATTGTGTCCCAAAGCCAATCGCCTGGGTTCTAGGCGGTTGTCCTAAGTATTGTACTTTTTCAATGAATTAATAAAATATTATTTTTGGCAGCTCATCACATATTGTATTTCCCTAAGAGAACTTTTTCAATGTGATGAAGTTCTTAGGACTACACTGATTTCGATACAGAGAGGATGTATCGAGTGGTCCTTAAACCCAGTTCGCAACCAAAGGATATACTGTACTGGACGGCAATATATCAAGTATAGGTTGTTGTAGTTTACATCGTTTGGTTGTCCTCTTGACCAAATGAGTGTGGAGACACTGATGTGATCTACAAGTGGGATATATGTGATATCTCATTGAACGTGACTCCGTGCAGTCCCTTTCTGCCAAAGGGATACTCATGATTGGATATGGATATAAGTGTCCCTCTGACCTGAGGTCATCACGGTAGCTTGCAAGCAACTCCCTGTGCTTTGGTGCCGGACTACCCGGATTTTTAATCCGGTGATGGAAGGTTTCTGGGTACAGGCAAGTACTTGTGGAGCAGTGATGGACCAAGATGGAATTGACCTGTCCAAACAGTTTGGATTGAATGTCTCGCAGTATCTCAATTTAGCAAATCCTCGGCCGGGGTAGCCCTAGTGAAGAGTCACTGGGCTTGAGAGGTTGAGACACGTAGTCGACCGACTCAGTCTGGGTTGGCAGCCCAATCTCAGTCGTCCTGAGCATTAGAGGTCAAAAAGATGAATTATATGGTAACCATATGCCAGAGGTTCGATTGTTTGCTCCCGCATCTTCAACCTATCTGGACGCCGGGACCCATTGCTAGATGGTTTCCTGTGTTGGTACTAAAAATTGTTCTAGTGCTACCGTTTAGGTTCGAACCTATGAGGTCACACGCCACAAAGGATAACTCTCTGATCCGGATACCGATTACGATTGGGAATCGTCTCGATTTTATGGTCACAGTATTTTTTAGCGCTCTTTTCCCCATCTTGCCCTTGTCTGTGTCGACCGGAAAATGTTCCAGGTTGACCAGCTCTGCGCCAGGATTTTTCTGAATCAGTTTTGAACTGATTCAGAGTTCATTTCGGCCTCCAATTGGTTGTGAACCAATTTTATTCCCTGAACCAGGTTCAATTGGATTGAACCACAGTTGGGTTTGAACCAAATTGATTTAATGGGATTGGACCAATTTTGGTTGGACCGGTTTTGGATGAACCGGCATTTTCATTTCCACTGACCGTTTTACACGTTGGAATTTTCTTTTCGCTGGAAGCCAGGCCAAACGACCGAACATGCCTTGACGGGGCATCCCTTCTCCTCCCTCCACCTGCTGCCTTCTCTCCCCTTTAATCTCTCTTTTATTGCTGGTTAATTGGATGATTGGCAGCTGTAATCTCTTCATCTCCCAGCACCTTTTATAAAACCCCTCGCTGCCATCCCCTGATTCTGGTGTGGCTGTTCCAAGTTTGCAGCAGGTCACCGTGTGAGAATTTAAAAAGGGGGGAGAGAGTTCTTACTTGCTGATGTTCCTTCTCTTTCCACCCGTAAACTTGAAGGCTTTGTTTTGGTGAATAGAAGGAAGAGAAGTCAAGCCATTAATCCCTATTCCGGTGCTCAAAAATCCATGCTGCAGCAATTCTGTTTTGCTGCAGCAACCTATGACCGTGAACCATCTTCCGGTGGCTAGCACCGTCCGTAGAGAGGGATCGGAGAGCCCCGGGTGTGTCTCCCCTCTAGAGGGAGTATTCTTCTACTCCTCGGAGCAAACCACGCGAGCCAGGATCGCTCCAGTTTCCCGAAATCCAATGACGAAGACAGCTACTCTGTTCTGCTGCCATTTTCGTGTAGCAGACTTCGATGAGTTTTTATGATTTATTGGCTTAGTTTTTCTTGTAGAAACCAGTGCCAAATCGAAGAGGACTTCCTTAAGAATCTACAGCTCAAATTTGGGAGCGATCGGAGGTCTGGAAGGTTTGGGAGCGATCGGAGGTCCGGAAGGTGGCGTTCCGGGGACTTTTCAGAAGCCTAGTTTTCAGCCCAAGGTGGAAGACGACTGGAATAACTTTATTCCAGTTATTCCAGTCTATTCCAGGTTTATCCCAGACTTATTCCAGCTAGGAATAAGGTATGTTTTTGGGTTTTATTTTCGGTGCATGTGTAGATCTAGATTTATTAAAATATTTATAAATATTATATGTCCTGTATCATGCCATACATGCATCTTGCATATGCTAGATCCTGTGCGGAGTAGGTATTTTCCGCATTTATTTTAAAAATATTTTAAAATATTTACCTGCTTCCTGTGCTATTGCAAGCTTAGCGTAGGCACCTGCAACCATGTTTTTACTTTCAGTGGTATCAGAGCCAGGTTGTAGTGTAACATATCTTGATGCATGTATAGTAGATTAAATTGTTTAATCTTGGAATTAGAGAGTACTTTTAGGAACCTAGTTGAGACCTTCACCATGGCCGTGTGTCTTTGACACGATACGGTTCGTCTGTGTTGGCCTCTTCAGAAGGATCCTTTAAGGAAATCAAAAAGAAATTAAAATTATTTTATAATTTTGGCATGATTTATAATTTTGTTATTTGGGTCATATAATATTTATAAAAGTATAAATCTAGATATGATGCATAATTTAAGATGTAAAATTGTTTTACATAGAGACTTAATTAAAACATATTTTAATTAAGTATTTGGCTTAATAAAAATTTTTAGGTTTATGAATTCTAATAAAATTTGCATAAGCCAAATTGGGCAAATTGGGTTAGCTGATTAGTTGGGTCCATCACTGGTTAGACCTAAGTTTAGTTGAACCGGATTAAAAGAAGATTAAACAAAAGTTGTTTAAGGTCTTTCTTTAGAACTATCTAATAGTTAGATTAGTTGATCCGTTCATCTAAAATGGATCCAATTAGTGGCTCAGTGGACGCCCGAGTCTTTAGGCTAGTTTGATCGAGTCTGGTAAACCGACTGGTGTCGAGGTAGGTTTGGCAATTATGATCATGGTTGTATGAGGCTACCTCTTTCCTGGCCAACTTGGTTGGTGTCTAGGAAAGATGGTTAATGGCGGATACTCACCCATGATCTCACCTACCTGGCTAGTCGAGTCGACCAGAACTGATTGGAAAAGCTCAATGACTCGAGTTAACCCATGTCACCCAGGTTGATCGGTCTGACTGATCAATAGGTGCCCATGGATCAATTGTTGATTTATTTCAACCCTCCTGGAATCTGATTGATTCAGTGGGAGGATGATCCATGTCCTTCCCTTTTTCTTCTGTCACAACTATAAAAAAAAAAAAAAAAAATCCTCTAAAATTATTAGGTCCTTAAAAGACTAAGTCAAGGAGTTGACAGTGTCTTAGCCTCCCATTAAGTTGGATAGAAATGTGTCCACTAGCTTGGTATGCATCGGCAGTTCCATAGAACGGGTGTACATCCGGCGATTGGAATTTCTATCTGATCGATGATGGTTCAGTGCAACCTCCTTAACGGGACCAGGTGGGCCGGCCATAGTTGGGCTTGGTCTTCAGTTAGCTGGAAGCATTGGATTAGTCATTTTAATGGTTGGACCTAACCAGAGACCCGCAATGGGAGGCCCCTAGGCCGATTGGGGTGTTCTCTGGGGCAAAATAAAATACTGAAAATTGTTTAGGGAAATAATTGGTTTACGAACCTACCTTTAGGCTCGTATGGGTGAGCCGGCCATAGTCGGGCTCATGTGTGGCCTATTGGATTTCAGTACCCACTTGAAAAAGTGTTTTCACGGATTGGAGTTAGAGGCTACCAATCTGAAAAATTAGTGAGAGAAACCTTTAGACTAAAGTCCAAGTCTTTTGGTTAATTTATTAATTCATATACTAATAGGTCTTATTTTCTTTTCAGATGTCTTCCAATTTATCGCTCTGGTCACTTCTCGATAATGAGAAGTTAAAGGGTCACAACTTCGATAGTTGGTATCGAAAGTTGAGAATAGTTCTGGAGCACGAACGGATCCTGTATGTGATAACGGATCCGGCACCTGAAATCCCTCCCACTAATGCACGGAGTGCGGTCAGAGATGCTTATCTGAAGTGGGTCTCTGATCGGACTACTGTCCGTTGCATTATGCTAGCGGCGATGAACGATGAGTTCACTCGCAAATTCGAGGAGGCCCAACCTGATGAAATCCTACAAAAGTTGAAGGAATCCTTTGGCACCCCGGATGATGTAGAACGGTACAAAGTGTCTTGTGCCATCTACAACTCCAAGATGCCGAATGGCGGTTCAGTCACTGATCATGTATTGTACATGATCGAGCTGATTGAAAAACTGGGCAAACTTGGATGTCCCTTGCACGAGCAGCTCGGCAAGGATGCGATCCTGAATTCTCTTCCCTCTTCCTATCTTGATTTTCTCGATCATTATAGAATGAACAAGCCTGCAGTCAACTACCATGGTCTTTTGGGGTTGCTGTAGACTTTCGAGAAAGACCACCAACTGAATAAGGGGGTGGTGAATTTAGTGGGAGGTAGTAGAGGTCGTCGTCCCTTTAAGAAAGGGAAGAAGAAAATAAATAAGAAGGGAAAGAAAGTGCAGAATGCTCCTGGCCCTAGTCAGACCAGGAAGTATAAGGCTGATCAGTCTTCTGCAGAGTGCTTCTACTGCAAGAAGAAGGGACACTGGAAGAGGAACTGTCCTCTTTATATTGCATCCCTTGATCCGAATAGGCCGAGAAAGTAGAAGTCTACTGAACAAGGTATTTATATGATAAAACCTTGTAATTACTCAATTGTTGATACTGCTAACTGGGTATTGGATTCTGGTAGTCCAATTCATGTTTGTAATTCGTTACAGGGACTTCAAGTTAGCAGAAGATTTGAAGATGGAGAACAGTTTCTGAGCATCGGGAATGGAAATCATGTTCCAGTACTGGCGGTCGGAGTCCTGTGTCTTGTCTTTGAGTCTTGTACTGTCGAACTAGTCGACTGTCACTATTGTCCTAGTTTCATTATGAGCATAATCTCTGTAGACCTTTTGGCCAGTTATGGTTTTGAACTATCAATAAAAGAAGATTTTTGCAATGTTATTTTGAATAACTCTGTTATAATGAAAGCTAGATTAAATAATGGCATATACGTACTATCAAGGCCTGTTAGTGTAATGTACACTTCTAGCAAATGCCCAAGGTTAGATAATGTCAACGATTTGTATCTTTGGCACTGTAGGCTAAGTCATATTAACCAAAATAGGATAAACAAGATGCAAGGAGATGGACTCCTCGAGGTCAGTGATTCTGAATCACTGCCCACTTGTGAATCCTGTTTACTTGGTAAAATGACCAAGTCACCTTTTACTGAAAAAGGTGAACGAGCTACAGAACTTCTAAGTCTAATACATACTGATGTATGTGGACCGATGACAGTTAGTGCTAGAGGAGGATACAAATATTTCATTACTTTTACAGACGACTTTTCAAGGTTCGGTTATGTCTTTTTAATAAGACATAAGTCTGAGTCGTTTGAAATGTTCAAACGATACCGTAATGAAGTAGAAAAGCAAACTGGAAAAAGTATTAAAACCCTTCGATCTGATCGAGGTGGCGAATACTTATCTGGTGCTTTTTTGACATATCTTGAGGAGAATGGAATTCTCTCTCAGCGGACTCCTCCAGGAACACCACAGTTGAATGGTGTGTCCGAAAGGAGGAATCAAACCTTGTTGGACATGGTTCGATCCATGATGGGCTTTGCAACTCTGCCGCTATCCTTTTGGGGATATGCGCTTCAGACAGCCTGTTACTTATTAAATAATGTTCCAAGTAAATCTGTTGTCTCCACTCCGTATGAGATGTGGAATGGACGTAAACCATCAATCTCACACCTTCGGGTCTGGGATTGTCCGGCTTATGTAAAGCCTTTAGACTCAGACAAACTTGGTCCTAGGTCTGATCGGTGTTTATTTGTTGGTTATCCTAAGGAAACCAAAGGGTATTTCTTCTACTTGGAGAATGAACAAAAGGTGTTCGTTGCTCTTAGAGCTATCTTTTTGGAAAAGGAGTTCCCTGGAGAAGGAACTATAGCATCTAAGATTGAACTTGATGAAGTTTAGCCAATAGAAGAACCTACACACTCTAAGGACATCGTAGAACCGGCTGTGATTGAATCACACCCATAACCCATTAGGAGATCCGGTAGAATACCGCGTCAGCCGGACAGATACTACGGTTTCTTGGTCCGGGACGGCGATCCCATTGAGCTCGATGAGAACAATGAGGATCCGATCACATATATGGATGCACTTCTGAGATCTGACTCTGAGGCATGGCTTGGAGCTATGCGATCCGAAATGGAGTCAATGGAAATCAACAATGTTTAGACATTGGTTGATCCGCCTGAAGGAATAAAACCCATCGGGTGTAAATGGATCTTCAAGAGGAAAAGGGGCGCAGATGGGAAGGTACAGACCTATAAAGCCCGTCTGGTTGCCAAGGGGTATCGTCAACGATATGGTATCGATTATGACGAGACTTTCTCCCCTGTGGCAATGCTCAAGTCCATTCGGATCATGCTTGCTTTGGCAGCATATTTTGATTACGAGATCTGGCAGATGGATGTCCGAACCGCTTTCCTGAATGGGGAGCTGGAAGAAGAGGTGTATATGATAAAGCCTGAAGGGTTCACATCCACAGATGAATCAAAAGTATGCAAGTTGCAGAGGTCCATCTATGGACTCAAGCAAGCGTCTCGAAGTTGGAACTTATGATTTGATAGGTGTATCAAATCATATGGCTTCATTAAGAACGGAGAAGAACCGTGCATCTATATGGGTTAATGGTTCTGTGATGGTATTCCTAGCACTGTATGTTGACGACATTCTCTTAATCGGGAATGATGTCGCAGCATTGCAAGGAATAAAGGTCTGGTTATCATCTCAGTTCTCCATGAAGGACTTGGGTGAAGCTTCTTACATACTAGGTATGAAGATCTATAGAGATAGATCTAAGAAGCTTTTGGGACTGTCCCAGTCTACGTACATAGACACCATGCTGAAATGATTCAGCATGGAAAATTCCAAGAAAGGCTATCTTCTGATAGGTTCTGGAATTACTCTTTCCAAAAAGGATTGTGCGACAACTCCTGAGGAAAGAGAGCGCATGAGTAGAGTACCTTATGCTTCTACAGTAGGCTCTATCATGTATGCTATGACTTGTACTAGACCAGACGTGGCATACTCACTAGGAGTAGTGAGTAGATACCAGTCTGACCCAGGTGAGGCGCATTGGAAGGTGGTTAAGACCATCCTTAAGTATTTAAGAAATACTAAAGATCAATGGCTGACTTATGGAGAACCTGACTTGAAACTTGTGGGGTACACTGACTCCAGTTTCCAATCAGATAGAGATGATAGCAAGAGTGTGTCAGGGTTTGTATTTACCCTGAATGGAGGAGCGATCTGCTAGAAAAGTTCCAAGCAGGCAACTGTTGCAGACTCGGTATGCGAAGCAGAATATATTGCAGCATCAGATGCAGCAAAGGAAGCTGTGTGGTTGCGAAAGTTCCTTGGAGAGCTAGGGGTGGCACCTTCCCTGGATGGTCCTGTTCCGGTGTACTGAGACAGCACTGGAGCCATTGCTCAAGCTAAGGAGCCTAAAGCTCATCACTGCACCAAGCACATCCTGCGGTGCTACCACCTCGTACGAGAGATCGTGGAACGAGGTGACATCAATCTTTTGAAGATCGATGGAAAAGAAAATCTGGCCGACCCCTTCACTAAAGCCCTTGGAATAAAAGAGTTTGACTATTGTAAATGGAAAATGGGTATTAGATACTCTTCTGATTGGCTTTAGTACAAGTGGGAGTTGTTGGGAATTGTGTCCCAAAGCCAATCGCCTGGGTTCTAGGCGGTTGTCCTAAGTATTGTACTTTTTCAATGAATTAATAAAATATTATTTTTGGCAGCTCATCACATATTGTATTTCCCTAAAAGAACTTTTTCAATGTGATGAAGTCCTTAGGACTACACTGATTTCGATACAGAGAGGATGTATCGAGTGGTCCTTAAACCCAGTTTGCAACCAAAGGATATACTGTACTGGACGGTAATATATCAAGTATAGGTTGTTGTAGTTTACATCGTTTGGTTGTCCTCTTGACCAAATGAGTGTGGTGACACCGATGTGATCTACAAGTGGGATATATGTGATATCTCATTGAACGTGACTCCGTGCAGTCCCTTTCTGCCAAAGGGATACTCACGATTGGATATGGATATAAGTGTCCCTCTGACCTGAGGTCATCACGGTAGCTAGCAAGCAACTCCCTGTGCTTTGGTGCCGGACTACCCGGATTTTTAATCCGGTGATGGAAGGTTTCTGGGTACAGGCAAGTACTTGTGGAGCAGTGATGGACCAAGATGGAATTGACCTGTCCAAACAGTTTGGATTGAATGTCTCGCAGTATCTCAATTTAGCAAATCCTCGGCCGGGGTAGCCCTAGTGAAGAGTCACTGGGCTTGCGAGGTTGAGACACGTAGTCGACCGACTCAGTCTGGGTTGGCAGCCCAATCTCAGTCGTCCTGAGCATTAGAGGTCAAAAGGATGAATTATACGGTAACCATATGCCAGAGGTTCGATTGTTTGCTCCCGCATCTTCAACCTATCCGGACGCCGGGACCCATTGCTAGATGGTTTCTTGTGCTGGTACAAAAAATTGTTCTAGTGCTACTGTTTAGGTTCGAACCTATGAGGTCACACGCCACAGAGGATAACTCTCTGACCCGGATACCGATTACGATTGGGAATCGTCTCGATTTTATGGTCACAGTATTTTTGAGCACTCTTTTCCCTGTCTTGCCCTTGTCTGTGTCGACCAGAAAATGTTCCGGGTTGACCAGCTCTGCGCCAGGATTTTTCTAAATCAGTTTTGAACTGATTCGGAGTTCGTTTCGGCCTCCAATTGGTTGTGAACCAATTTTAATCCCTGAACCAGGTTCAATTGGATTGAACCACCGTTGGGTTTGAACCAAATTGATTTAATGGGATTGGACCAATTTTGGTTGGACTGGTTTTGGATGAACCAGCGTTTTCATTTCCACTGACCATTTTACACGTTGGAATTTTCTTTTCGCTAGAAGCCAGTCCAAACGACCGAACATGCCTTGACGGGGCGTCCCTTCTCCTCCCTCCACCTGCTGCCTTCTCTCCCCTTTAATCTCTCTTTTATTGCTGGTTAATTGGATGATCGGCAGCTGCAATCTCTTCATCTCCCAGCACCTTTTATAAAACCCCTCGCTGCCATCCCCTGATTCTGGTGTGGCTGTTCCAAGTTTGCAGCAGGTCACCGTGTGAGAATTTAAAAAGGGGGGAGAGAGTTCTTACTTGCTGATGTTCCTTCTCTTTCCACCCGTAAACTTGAGGGCTTTGTTTTGGTGAATAGAAGGAAGAGAAGTCAAGCCATTAATCCCTGTTCTGGTGCTCAAAAATCCCTGCTGCAGCAATTCTGTTTTGCTGCAGCAACCTGTGACCGTGAACCATCTTCCGGCGGCTAGCATCGCGCATGGAGAAGGATTGGAGAGCCCCGGGCGTGTCTCCCCTCTAGAGGGAGTATTCTTCTACTCCTCGGAGCAAACCACGTGAGCCGGGATCGCTCCAGTTGCCCGAAATCCAACGACGAAGACAGCTACTCTATTCTGCTGCCATTTTCGTGCAGCAGACTTCGATGAATTTTTACGATTTATTGGCTTAGTTTTTCTTGCAGAAACCAGTGCCAAATCGAAGAAGACTTCCTTAAGAATCTACAGCTCAAATTTGGGAGCGATCGGAGGTCCGGAAGGCAGCATTCCGGGGCTTTTCGGAAGCCCAGTTTTCAGCCCAAGGTGGAAGACGACTGGAATAACTTTATTCCAGTTATTCCAGTCTATTCCAGGTTTATCTCAGACTTATTCCAGCTGGGAATAAGATATGTTTCTGGGTTTTATTTTCGATGCATGTGTAGATCTAGATTTATTAAAATATTTATAAATATTATAAGTCCTGTATCATGCCAATACATGCATCTTGCATATGCTAGATCCTGTGCGGAGTAGGTATTTTCCGCATTTATTTTAAAATATTTTAAAATATTTACTTGCTCCCTGTGCTGTTGCATGCTTAGCGTAGGCACCTGCAACCATGTTTTTACTTTCAACATTCACGCTCAATAACATACCAATGCGACCTAGCATGTTGGGTGAACTTGGTTTTGGCCAACCTAACCTGTCCTAATTTCGATATGTTAGTGCGCTCAAAATACTGATCCATTTGTTCTTCCCAATCAATATATGCCTCTTGTCTTCCATCAAAGGTGGGTGCATAAGGTTCGGTGCTCCTAATGGGTCCCTCTTCAGACTCAACCAAGTATGGGTATGGGCTCCTAGGGTTAGACTCAGGGGCAAGATCATGATCATAGGCTCTTGGATCAAGGGAATTGGGCCTAGAGGAGTTGAATTTAGCATGGGCCTTGCGGGCTTCAAACCTATATTCAAACTTATCAAGCTTATTGTTCATCCTAGCTATCTGTTCAAGGATGAGTTTTAATTGATCTTCTCGTTCATTCTCCATGGGTTCACTTGATTGGGAATGAAGGGGATGATAAGGGACTCCTGATCTAGTCGATATGAGTCAAGCATGCAAAACATCTTTGATCTACTAGACCTAGAATCTCAACCAGTTGCCTAAGTCAGGGTGGCAAACTAGTCTGTAGTAACTCTGTGCTTGGCTAGGTAGGTGTAAGGGAGTGGAGGTCCCTGAACGCCAACCTTAGATTCCAATCTGGGATTGGCCAGGTAGGCGAACCAAACTCACAAGCCCTGAATCACCAAGCCTAGACACCAAGAGTAGCAACACACATAGAATGGGCTGACGCCAAGAATAGACACTTAGTCTTGACTCGACCAGTTGGTGTCCCTAAGCTCTCTAGAGCAAAATTAGTGTCTATTCAATTTTAATTAGATCTTGGATTCGTGATGCCGGTTAGTGATTTTTTGGGCTAGGGACAGGTAATGAAATCCTGACCCTATGTTAAATTGCTGCCCTTAAGATGATTTATGAGGATGATGGCATGCAAAATGATCTAATGAGATGTCTCTAAATTATTATTATTATTATTATTTGTGGGGTTTTTAATGGGTGAAAGCAGAAATAAGATGATGGAAATTACTTGAGATGAATCTAAATGCAAATTAAACTATCTAAAAAATGTAAACATAAGAAAATGCAATTGCTGAAATTCTCAGAATAGAACTTCTTCTCAGGTAGTATTCTGGCTTGTAGAAATTTTATAAGATTCAATAAAATCTGTGAAAATTTTAAAAACTACTATGAATTATATGTGATCTAACAAAACAAAAATCAAGAGATTTTGAGGTCCCTACAAATAGTAACATCTAAATTAACAGACCATGTACGGCAAGAAAAAATTATAGAAATTAAAAGTTGATGAGATCTAAAGATGAAAAAAGTTTTTTTGTTTAGGGTTTTGAAAGCTTTTTCTTCTTGCGTTCCTCTTCAAAGGTCTATCACAGTGGAACCCCTACACGCCTTAGGAGATCCCGTGGAATAGGAGGAGAGGGTCTTGAAACCCTACTTTTCTCCTAAGACTAGACATCCTGGTGAAGCACCTTATCCAAGTACTTTAAGAAGTGCTAAGTCTTAACCATGCTCTGATACCAGAAATGATGGAGGACTAACTAAATGCAAGATGAAAAATGATGCAAGTGATTTGTTTGTTTGTGATTTTTAAGTTTTAATGATTTTTTTGGATTCCCGAGAACAAGCAAGAATAGATCTATGGATTCAATAATAATAAAAACTACTAGCAGGTGAATTAACCCCTAAACAAGGATAAAAAGAGGATCTCAGGATTGAGAAATCCCGTAGGATTTAGCTCTCAGAATAATATCGACTTAGGAGTTCAGGAAGGCAAACCTCAAAGATCTGAAGCGCCCGACGCTGAGATCACTCACTCTCGTGGATGCGGCCTGGATGTTCGACCCTTAAACCCGTGAATGCGCCGGCTCGCTGTCCGAAGGTCTTGATGGCAAGGGCAACCGACTTCGTGTTCGTATCTCCAAGAGGATCTACGAGCATTCAAAGAAGAAGAGTTAGGTTTCGATCAAAAGATAGCAATAGAAGAAGGAAAGAGAGTTGATGTGGTGATGGGAGGAGTCTTCTTGCTAGGCGCCCGAGTGGATGATCCCAATGGGCTCCGATTCGAAGTTGGAAGATGGAGTTGCAGAAGAGACGATAACTTGAGACCTCACACCTCTCGATGCCCGAAGTCGAAGGCGCTCCCTCACGGAGATCGACGTTCCTAGTGAACGAAGGCAACTAAAGAAAAATTGGATCTCAAGAAACTTGGTTTTTCATTCATCAAAAATTACCCTTACAAAGGAGGGGTAAGGTCCTTTTTATAGGTACCTTAGGACCCCATTTGAAATTCAAATGAAAATTACAAGTCCTCTTTGGAGAGGTGCCCAAAAATTTCAAAAAAAATCAGATTTCTCTCCTTTGGCCGACCTTCACTTGGATTTGATTGTGCATGGCTTGTTGTGAGGCTTGGAAGGGGGATCTTGGCACCCTTGAAAGTGGAATGTTGGTCCTTTGTTTTGGAAGAAGACAAGAGGTGAGGCTTGTAGCAAGGCATGTGTTCTCCTTCTTTCCTTGGTTGTGCATCCAACTTTGGAATAAGACAAGATGTGGGGAGTGAGAGGTGGAGGCGCCCATGGATTCTTGCCTTCCTTCCATAGATGTTCATGTAGTTTGGAAAGAAAGCTTGATTGGAGGGCTTGAAGCAAGGGATTTGATTTTCAAACTTTAACTCCCCTTTGATCTTCTCTTGGCCGGCCACCCATATGTTGAAACAAGCTTGATAGGGGGGAGGGAAAGTAGGAGTGAGTCAAGTGATGTGTCCCCTCTTTGGGCGTCCAAAACTAAAATGTGTGCCGCCCACATGGCAAGTTGTCATGGCACCACATTGTATGAGAAAGTGGCCCCCTGAGCTGAGTTGGCTTCCTTCCTGACTTGGCTCCCAAGAGACTAGATTTTAAGATCAATCTTGCTTGGACCCATACTTCAAACCGACTCTGACTGGACTCAGTACAGGACACAATTGACTACAGGACTGGACTCAGTACAGGACTAGACACAGACTCATGAGACTCAATTCAAAGCTAAAGAAAATTACAAGGTTTAGGCTTGAAGCCTTATTTCAAGACCTGAAAAATTGGAACCCTAATTGGACATCCACAGAGGGTTGAAGAGCCTCTGTCAGATTATGGTGCCCACACCACCTTCTTATATCCTTGTTTATCCAATTAACCCTGAACCCTTTTCTTACTTTCTATCCAATCAGACTAACCCTGAACCCACCTCTTATTTTCTACCATTTCAGGAAACTTCTTCTATTTTCTTTACTATTAGGTTGCATTTTATAGGAGTTTACATGTTGCATTTGTTCATTATTCATATCATGTTTGCATCTTACTTTAGGAGAACCCTATGGAACCTAGTAAGAGTACATAGTAAGTTCTTATGTGCATGCCATGCTAGGGTCAAATCTAAAGAGCCTATAATCTGTTAGGTTTTGTCTCTTAGAGTCCAATAAAATATCCTTTGATAGGGATGTCTAGTCGAGTCTATTAGGTATTAGTTGAGTCCAATAAATGCACAGCCTGAATTACATGTCTGCACCTGCACTACCCTCTGTACAGCATATGCATATGGAAATTAGTTAAAAGCTGAACATAACTAACGAACTAAAGAATAACTTGGCTAATTCCCAAAAGAGAGATAAAGAATTTTGCACGGGAGTTTGTAATTGTAAAGAATTTTCTACTCGCGAAGTTGGCCTATCTAATATAATGAATATCGGTGGACCGAATGCCATGTGTATGAGATACTACCTGATTTAGGTATTAGCTCCACCTTCATCATCTCAGATCTTATAGAGTCTAGGAAGCCAGCAATGATACCTAGCAAGCACCTTGAGCCTATCCCTTTCTTTAAGAGAGAACCCATCCCAGAGTATCCACAGACAATTTGGCCTTTTGGTGAGATAAAGATTGAGAGAGCTCTGGACGATCAAGCTATCGATACCCATGATAGAGAATATCAGCAGTATTTGGTCCGGTGGCAAGGTCGGCCAGAATCTGAGGACTCGTGGATCACCTGTGAGGATATGCAGCGCCTCAACTCAGACCTACTTGAGCACTATGGAGCCAAGTTATCCCATACTCGACGGGGTCGAGTTCCTCCCACCCTGGGAGAATTATTGGGGGCACTAGAGTCAGAAATAGATTACTAGGCCCTATTTGGTTTACCTCGCCATGTGTTAAATTTTGTAATCAACTAGAATTGAGTCCTGTAATAAGTTGAGGTTAGTTGATTTGTCTCAACCCTCAACCTAGTCCAGTACATTGAGTCCTGTATACTAGTATGAGTCTAGTTAGAGTTCACATCTTGTACAAGAGAGGAGGCTACACTATTTTGGAGTTCCACCATACCTCATTCTAAAGCTAGAAGCAGTTACACCAGCTTAGGGGAGCTCAATCGACACCCAGGTGCCCTGATTGTGCCCTGATTTTTCCCGGGTGCCATTTCAGATGCTAGATTCCCTCTAGATGCTTCCAAAATATTTCATATGCCAAGAGACCATGTTTAGTAGGCTATCCCAACTCTCCAGGCCTTCAAATTCAAGCCCAGGAAGCAAGCCCAAACAAGGAGAACCAAGATTCCCTTTTGATATCGGGAATATGCCAACCCAGGGAACCAGGCACCCCAACTTCCAGGGGGCCCAAGACCAAGCTCTCCAAGCCCATGGATGACCTCCCCCTTTCTTCCCTAAAGCCCACACACCCAAAGGAGGGGCGTCCAAAGAGGTTTGACCAAGTCCAAGTTGAAGAAAAGTGGGAGAAGACCAAGTCTTTTCTAACCTAGTTAGGACTCCTAATCCCTTTAAACCTTGTAATTCTAACCTAGCTAGGAAAGGACTTGTATTCTAATTTGGAAGAGGATTTGTAATCCAAGTGTAACCATGGTTAGTAAGGTTATGGAAACTTTATAAATACCCCACCCCTCCCCCTCTTGTAAGCATCTTTTTCTTATGAATAAACCTTTGCTAAAATTTTGTTGAATTGTCTTGAGTTTGAGTTTTGGTTCTCTCTTTGAGTGCTCTCCTTGTGTTTCTGGATTGAAACCCTATTCCCCTAGCACCCTCCTACATCTCTGGAGATCAGCCATGCCCAAGGAATTGAAGCCCTTGCTGCCATTCAAGTTCAAGAGCTTCTTCTTCCCCGGCTGCCAGCTTTTAGCCCTAATTCTGATTTCCTTCAAACCCTAGTTCCTTTTCTAATTTTTACTTGCTGCTTTGATCAACCTCTAACACTTGCAAAATCCTCAAGGTGCTTCCCCTCCCCTAAGGAGGCCTTCTTTGCTGCTTGGACCGCCCAGATCCACCATCAGATTCAAGGGAAACAAGGCTTCTTCTTCTAGGCTCCGATCAGAGTTGTGAGTGATCTCTTTTGTTACTGAATTTTAATCTTTGACTGGTAAGAAACCTTCTCTTCTCTTATTATCTGATTTGAATGAAGACAAACTATCTTAAACCAGGAGTTTCTTAACTCTCGGGTCATGGATATTTCATTAGTTTGCATGAGCTTGCCTGCGACCCGATGATTCTTAGCACTGCTAGTCTTTCTGTTAGTTTTTACTTTATTTTGAGAATCTAGCCTACAAATAAAATTATAAAAATCATTAAAAAAATATTTTTCTATTTTCCATGCATGTTTGTAGTATTAGATCTTCCCACATCACGTATTATTCTGATACCCGCTCTTAATTATTGATACTTTGCTTTGACACTAGTTTTTTTCAATTCTGATACTATATCACGAGATTTCATCTGTTTCGATACATACTATTTTGAATATACATTGATACATGTGAATATCAGTACATAGTATGTTACTATACATGCAATTATAAAGTTTTTTAAAAGCTTGTCATGCCCAATGTTTTGTCATCATCAAAAAGGGGGAGATTGTTGACCCCTGGAATGATTTTGATGATTACAAAACATTGGAGCATATATTTATGACTAACTCTTTCAATTATTCAAGAAGTTTTTGTAGGAAGCATTTATCAATGAATCACTGTATTTCCTACTTAGCTGTAAGTTATCCCAGTACAGTGGTATTAATTAATGAAGTGTATTAAATTGAAGACCTCAAAGTTGTAAAGCCCTAATTTTCATTCTTGTAATCTTATAAAAAGGGCTATAAATAAGTAAAAATGTGTTTGATTAGGTAACATATCTTTTGTAAACTATTTTGAAGTTTCGGAAGACTTGTATTGGTTGGAGATTCAATTGACTGAATTTTGAAGAAGTTCTGCTCGAGCCAACTCATGGATCAAGATCTGACTCATGGATCAAGAGCTGACTTATGGACCAAGAGCTGACTCCTATTCTGGCATGATACGAAGAGTTTCAGAGTTTCAGAAATCCAAGCCGACTTGACCAGAAGTTCGAAATCTTAAGTTTCAGAAACTCAGAGCCTCTCATCCCACTTTGCAAAGATTCCTTGAGTCACTCAACAAAGAGATTACATGAGATAACATATCCTCTTACCAGGATTGATCAATTCCTTGTTGGTCCCACTCACATCCTTCGTACACCTTCCACCATACCTAGAACATCTCGTACATATCGCAATGTCATGAATGAGTATGAACCAAAGTATAGCTTAGTGTGCACAAGGAACCATGGTGACCTCAGGTCTGAAGATCACAAGCACAACTTCTACTCTGGGACCTATCTTTTGACAAGGAGTAAGACTTCTATAAGATAGTCCCAGTGCGGATCAATTCAATGTATTCATAACCTAATGAACATCCTTATCCTTGTATTAGTGTCTCTACACAAGTGGCTATGAGACCAACCACCCTCATCAACTGAGCATACATAGGACAAGCTAGTCTTACCAGATTCATCGATCCCCGAATCGATGGTCCAATGACTAGGAACATTTTAGATTAGGGTTTATGGGAATTAGGTCTTATTGTTATTTTATCATAACCCTATTTCCATTGCCCTACTCTATGGGATTCATCATAGTCAAAAACATGACACAGGAGTATATGATGAATCAAATGCCTTTATTATAAATAATGATATCATACATGAGTTGGAAGTTTACAAAAATGCCCATATAATGATTAGCTCTTAGGGCATTTTTCTATCAGTCCAGAGTTTGTGTTTATCTTGACTGAGACTTCAAGCCAACTCAACCATCTCGAGCCAACTCGAGTGTCGGGTTCAGGCCTGTAATGGCTAGTTGCAGAATTGACTATTTGAATTTCAAGATGGCTCCAACGGCTCTACTTCAATTTCCTAGGCCCAACAATGGCTAGATTAGCTTGAAAACTATAAAAAGAGAGTATTTATAATGGACTAAAGGATGATTATTGATTATTCACTAAAAATTAAAGAGTATTCAAGTAAATTTCAAATCTTTCACCAACCAACTTCAAGTGTGCATTCAAGAAAGGATTCAAAGCTTCTCCAACTCATCTTCATTCATTAAATCTAACTTTTGAGAAAGTCAAGAAGTAGATTTAAGAGTATTCAAGAGCATCTAAAGTAAGGCTTGAATTTGAGCTTCATCGATAACTACCAAACAAATTGGGTTTGTTGTAAAGTTGCTAGCTTCTTTTGATATATCTTATTTCCTCTCCAAGAGCAGCAAGGGGCTGTGTCTTATGAGTGTCAAATGGTTTTTAAGTGAGCCTATTAAAATCTAAGTTAGGTTTCTTTGGTGAGCCCGGTATTAAAAACCAAAGGAACTTGGGTTCTTGGTAAGCCCAGTGTAAAACCAAGTGCGGGCTTCTTTGGTACGCTCGGTATAAAAACCAAAGGGTGTAGGGTTTGGATTGTGATCCCGGTAAAACAATCCGACTATATTCTAGGAAGAATATGGTGAAAATCCCAATTGGTACTTGGGTAGTGGACATAGGAGCGGGTTGCTCCGAACCATCCTAATTTTCTTGTGTTTGTGATTGCATTTGCTTGACTCCTTGTGATTGTTAATTTAGTTGTTTCCATTGCATAATCTATCACAACACCAACACTAAAAGATTTTTAAAGTGCACATACTTGAAAGTTTTTATTATTCCAATTCACCCCCCTCTTGGGAAGCCAACTGGGCAACACAACAGGCTCCTATGCTTAAGAGAAATTAATGGCTTGTCTGTCCTAACCATATGTTTGGCACTTGGGTGGTCTACAGGCACTAGTTCTAGAGTAGGCTGGGAATCCATTACTGGTGGCAGGTCATCAGGAAGGTCTTTGGGAAGCTTACTTAGAAAGTCTTCTAAAATAATATCAACATCCTGGGATTATTTCTTAGAGATTGATTCCTGGACCTCCTTAATGGACAATTCTAGTGAACCCTTACTTTCAACCACTATGTTTGATCCTGGCTCAGTCACTTCTTCTCCACATTCTTTAGTGGGTTCAGGATCTTTCTTTGTTAGGTCCTCAGTGGGTTCACTGACTTCATACTTCTCTACCAGACTTGGATCAGCCTTATACACTTCTTCTTTAGGCTTAGTATGAATTCAGACTTGTCCTCTTCTAGCTCTCCTATACGTGAGGCTTCGGTTGGACATTGGCTAGCATAGTGTCTCAGTTTGTGGCTTCTAAAGCATGTGATGTTGGGACTTCTCTGAACCTCTAGTGGCTTGCTCTTATTCTTCTCTAGCTCCTCAACCTGGAGATACCCTAAGTCTTGAATATCAGTGCAATCATTTAGAACTTCAGGGTCCTCACACCTATCATTCATGGGAACTAGTGGGATACTAGGTTCGGGTCAGCTCAGGCTAGCTTGGCTAGGACCTGGTCTTGGGTTAGGTGCACTAGTCCTAATGGGCTCAGGTCGACTAAGGGGTACTTGACTAATATTTGGCTTGCACACAGGGGTGGTAGGGGTGGGTCGACTAAGGGGTGGTGGACTAATACTAGGCTCATATCTAGGGGTACTGATCTTATGGGGTTCAGGTTGACTAGGAGAAACTTGACTGGTGCTAGGTTGATACCTAGTGATTTTGGGTTCCTTAGGCTCATAGGACATGGGCTCAGACCTATGGGTTATGGATTTATCAGATCTAGGTGCATAGGGGCTAGGTTCATAAGTTCTGGGTTCACAGGACTTAAGAAGGTACTTTTCTTTAAGTTTGCTTTTCATGGCCCTCCAGGTAGTTATGGATGCTTCTCCTTCTAGTCTAGCCATTCTTTCAAACTTATCCCAGTCTACCTTAGCCTGGCAAACTAACTTAGCTTTATTAAACTTGAACTAATCTCTTTTAGAATAGAAACCCATATTTTTTTCAAAATATAGATCCATATTTTTTTTCCAATTAAGATAATCCTTAAACTTAGGATCACCACCAAATTTAGGTGCTCCTATGAATCTATAATTAGTTTTCTCTGCACTAAGATCCAAGATTGGTACAGGGTGTGGGGTTCTCCTAGGGTTAGGCTCCAAGTATGGGTCAGCGTATTGGGTTCTCCTAGGGTTGGGAGGTGTGGGCAATGGTGGCTCAGGTTTGGATCTAGTTTGGGTCCTACGGGTTTTCTACAGGGTTCCTAACCGGTCTCCTACTCGATCAAACCTATGGTTCATTTGGGTGAATGATTGGGCCATCTGTTCAGTGAGGACTCTTATTTGGGCTTCAAGATTAGAATTATCCATGGGTTCAACCGACTGTGGGTGTGGTGGATGATATGAGACTCCTAACCTAATGCACATGTAAGACTCAAAGGACAAATCGACAATGGTTTCCTAGACCTAGAGCCCAAATGGGTCGACTCAACTTACACACAACACAACACCTAATCCTTCCATGGGCTAGGTAAGAGGTGGGGTGGTGGGAGGCCCCCCTACTTTCGTAGGGCCCCAATTAAGGAACCACCAGTCTGCTTAGGGTATTTGACTCTAGACCTCTAGCCTTAGACACCCACTTCCAGTAATAGGTGAGGTATTGGGTGCACTAGTCTTCCCACAAGGTTCGAGCTCGACATGTTGGTGTCTATAAATTGCTTTAGGTTGCTACTTGATTTTAAATTGGGCTTGGGTTCGAATGCAAGGATTATTGTTTTGGGCTAAGGAGAGATAATCAACTCCTCCCCCCATCTGACATAGTAGAATTGCCCATAGAATATTTTATGCGAATGATGACAAGCAAATGAAACCCTAATGATGCAATGTCTCTAAAGTTTTTTGTTTTTATTTTTTTTCTTTTTTTATATTTTAGCAGGAATATAATATGCAGGAAGTTACCTAATATGTAGGAAATATGCAAAAAAATTAAAATATGCAGAGATTCTGCAATCAAAACTCTAAACATGCTGAAATTACTACTTGCTGAAATTCTAGGTACAGAAACTTTCTAGGAAGAAAATCAGGCGTGCAGAAGACTTATGAATCGAATTAAATCATGAAAAAACTCTGATAAATAGTATCAAATAAAAAAATCTATAAAAATAAGAATCAAAATTTTTTGAGATACCTATATGCAGAAACAATTAAATAAACATATCATATATAAGAATTACGGGATGCAGAAATTAATATGCAAAAGAAACTAAAATTTGCCCAAACAAAGCATGGGACCTTACTTTAAAGAGGTCACATATGGCCTTAGCTCATTACTCCCATGGACAGACAGCATACGCAGTTTTCACGTGTATACCCTGCTCAGGAGGCGTGAACTTTTTAAAGAAAGGATTTTGGGAGATGAAAACTAAGCCCTAAACTTGCTCTGATACCAAATGATGCGGGACTAATTATCATGCAAGGGAGTTTACATGGATTCAGCATTAAGTTAAGATTTTAATTCCCGAATTTCAAGTCAAATAGATAAAAGGGTGATCTTATAGAAATTCTAGACTGCAAGCATGCCAAAAGAACCGCAAAAGAAACAAAAAAATAGGACTGCCAGGGTTAAGAAACCCTGGTATGGCTAGTTCTTCTACAATAACTCAATCTAGAGGGCTAAGGGGTGTGTACCTGGCAATGATTGCTGCTGCTTTCATGAAGGGATCACTCCTCACTCTCGGATGCGGCCTGGAAAGTCAAGCCAAAAAACCCGCGGATCCGTCGGCTTTTTATCCGCTTGTTCGAAGGCAAAGCAAACGGTGTTCGATCTTCATAGAACTGGAGGGACTTGCAAAACACTTATCAGGGGATTAGGGAAGAATATCATATTGAGAAAAGAAAGAGGAGAAAAAGGGGAAGAAAAGGATGGATGGGGCAGCCAAGATGGGAGCTGGAAGATGGGCGTCCAGTTAAATGGTGTCTAGGGTTTTGATAAATAAGACCTCACACCCCTCGATGCTCAAAGAGCAAAGGAAAACAAGTCTCTCACCCACTCCTTCATGGAGGTCAATGCACAAAGGCAAAGGCAATGATAAGAAGAAACTGAAAACTTTTCATTAATCATCAAATTCATCACATAACATGAGAGGTAGGGCCTTTATATAGGCTTACAAAACTTGGGTCCTAAGTAAGGGTATACATGTAAACTCATAGGAATTCTAAACCCTCTCATATCCTAATTGAAATACAAGGAAAGTCCTCATATAAAAATAACTACAACTCCCTCTCCTTCTCAAATACATTAGGCGGCCAAGAGAGGTGACCATAAGAGGGGGCGCCAACCAAAGGGGTGACCATAAGGAGGGATGCCACTTGACGCTTCTCATGGGCTTTAGGCAGCTCAAGTTGCTCCAAAGGTGCATGCTTGCTTTAAAGCATCAAACTTGTCCTTTTGATCTTGTTGCCCAGGTGGCTTTTTCCAAGAAGGGGGTGAATTGGGAATTATAAAATTTTTGCAAGTATGTGCACAAGTAATTCCTTTTAGTGGTTAGGTGCTATGTTAATCAGAGATTAAATGCAGAAGCTAAAAAGTAAATCAGGCACAACACAAACAAGGCAGGTTTATAGTGGTTCGGAGCAACCCAGCTCCACGTCCACTACCCAAGTTCACTACTCGGGATTTCCACTATATCCCCCAAATCGGAATACAGTCGGATTGTTTTACAGGCTCACAATCCCAACCTCTACACTTTGGTTTTTGAACCGGGCTCACCAAAGAAACCCACACTAGGTTTTCACAGGCTCACTTAGAACCTCTACACTTTGGTTTTGAAAAAGGCTCACCAAAGAAACCTATTTGGTTTTTACAACCGGGCTCACCAATAACCCAAGTATTCTAAAAATAGAATAAAGAAGCAACAAAAATGACAAACTCTATTATCTGGTGGTTGCCAATACAGCTCGAGTGAAGCTCAATTGAATGCTCTTCAATGCACTTCAATGGCTTCTTTGCTTTCTTCAAAAGGTGCTTCAAGCTTCTGGTAAGAGTTGGTGAAGGCTTGAAGGCTGACTTCAAAGCTCAAGTGCTCTCATTTCTTTCTTCAATAAATATTCAATAACTATTCATTAACTCATTAGTCTCTCCAAGGATGTTCTCATACCTCATTTATAGAGATTTCAACTGCCTTCCCTTGTTTTGAACGTTGTAGACCGTTGGGAGGTGACAGGTTACCGTTGGAGCACTTTTGGAATTCAAAAACTAAAAACTGGAACTAGCCGTTGGAGGTGATCCCATCATTCCAGTCAACTCGGACAATCTTCGAGTCGGCTCGGATCAAGTTCAGGTTGGCTGGGCTGAATGCCAGTCGACTAGCTTCCATAGTTGAGAAAATGGGTCACTCTGGATGAGTCGGCTAGACTGAATTCTAGTCAGCTCGGATCTCAAAGGCTCTCAAAGCAATCTCAACCAAGTTCTGGATGAGTCAGCTAGGATAAAATGTAGTCGGCTCGAATCCCTGAGAATCTCAGAACATTCTCAACAATGTTTTGGACGAGTCAGCTAGGCCTTGGTGCCAGTCAGCTGGATCTGTGTGCCAGAGAACTTCTTTCCTATGCCAGTGCCAAAGTCGATTGGTTCCTCCATCCAGTTGGCTCGAGAGTGGTTCTTCAGCCAGATCAAATTCAATTCTCCAGAACACTTGTGCCAAGCTTTGAAGACTTCTTCAAGGTCTTCTTACAATAAAATCAAGAAAAATTGAAGCTTGAAAACTACTAGGAGTAACCCTTTATCTTGATTTAAGTAGATAATTTTTGTAGGGTTCTTCTTTACAAGATTCCAAACACTTTACAACTCAACACAATGCAATAAAGATTGTAGGGTTTAGAAAGTGTGTAAATGTAGTTGTCCTACAAAAACTTGTCAATCATTTGAAGAGTTGTTAGATAACCAAATGTATGCTCCAATGTTTTGTTATCATCAAAATCACTTTAGGGATCAACAGATCTCCCTTCCTAGCAAAATTAATGTGGAGATGAAGTGGCAAAAGTGAAATGGCAAGATGGGTCTTCCATGGAACTTGGCCCTCTTCATGCTTTTCATGGTGGCACAATTATGTGGATGACCGGATTTCAAGCAATGGTTGAGGTGTTGGTTTGGCTAGGATCCATAAGTGGCTTGAATCTTCTTCTTACAAACTGGACTTGACTCAATACAGGACTTGAACAAAATTACATGACTCATATTGACAAAAGGCTCATAATGAGCTAACTTGATCAACTAAGCTCGAATGAGCTAAACATAATCCAAAATTTGACTCATGAATCCTAATGGTATGAGTTGACTCTAGATATAGGACTCAAGTGTAACAAGGCCTGATGATGCGGGACTAAAATGCATGCAAAGTAATTTTGTATTTTTCGATGTTGAGTTAGGTATCTAAATCCTGAAAATAAGGCCAAGAATTAAAGTAGAGAGTGCTATACAAAAATAAGAAGTAACAGCATGCAAGTAGACCCTTAAAATGATAAGGAAGAAGGACTGCTGAGGCTGAGAAGCCCTGGTTGGGCTAGTTCCCCTTCAATATCGCTACTAGCAGGTAGAGGGGGTGTACCTGACAGGATCTTGTAAATGAATCCTTGTAGAGGTCTCTCTTCACTCCTAGATGTGGCCTGGATGATCAAGCCGAGGACCCCGCGGATTCGCGGCTTTCAAGCCGGTGGCCCGAAAGCTGTCCGGCTAGAATCTTGGATTCGTTGGCTTCAAGGGACCTGCAAATCGCTTGTCAAGAGTTAGAAATCGATGAAGGGATGAGAAAAAAATTAGAAAAATAGCATAGAAAGGGGAGTTTTATGTTGGGCGGCCAAGGTTGGAGAAGCTTTCTTCTAGGGTTTTGATGGTGGTTGGAGGCTGGGCGCAAGAGGCTAGAAAGAAGAAGGGGTTCACACAGATTCCCCTTAGCACATAGCAAGCACACAACAAATTAGAAAACTCAATATTTTTTTCATAAATAAAATTCACCTTCATACAAGAGAAGGGGGCCTCTTAAATAGACCCATAAACTTGCCCCCCAAGTAAGGATACAAAAGACATTTCATAAGAATTTGAGTCCCACCCAAACCCTGGCTAGAATACATGGCAAGTCAATAGCCCTCTTTCCCTCAAACTCGCTCTCTCTTTCTTGCCTTGGTCGGCCGAGGGAGGTAACCCTAAGTGGATGACCAGGAGGTGGTGACCATAAGGGTTGATGGCACCATATGATTTTCCACTTGGGCCTTAGGTAGCCCAGTATGCTCAAAGCTACGGTCCAAGGTTCCAGGCTGTGTAATAGGGTTTCAGAACCCTTCACTTTTCTTGCTAGGTCTTCCATGTCTTCAAGCTGGGTTGGTCTTCACTTGTGCTAGCTTGGTCTTCACTTGTATTGAGTCTTCATTGGACTTGGATTATAATTTACGGGACTCAGACTATGACTAGCTGACTTGACTGACTGATCCAAACCCTACTGGTATAAATCAAACTCTGAATACAGGACTCAAACGATGGAGGCCCAAAAGAACATGACTTAGGGGCCAAAGAAAAAAACTCAAATAGGCTAAGCCCTTATTACAAACTGGACTCAAACACTACTAAGTAATCCACAGAGAGTTAAGAAGCCTCTGTCTTATTCTGGTGCCTCTGTTGTCCGCACCAATTCTCCGGGGGTGGGAGGAACTCGACCCTGTCGAGTAAGGATCACACTAGCTTACATATCTCTCGAGAAGGTCTAGGTCGAGGCACTCCAAGTCATCTCGAGAAATCCATGAATCATCTGATTCTGGCTAGCCTTGCCATCGGACCAGGTAGCGTTGATAGCCACTGCCCCGGGTCATGATTGGTTGATCGTCCAGGATATGCTCGATCCATTCTCCTCTCTCAGGCCAATTAATTGGTGGACACTCTAGGCTAGGGTCACTCACAAGGGATGGAGTAGGTCCAAAGGTCTCATGGGTATCACTACCAGTTCCCTATACTCAACCAGGTCTGTGATATTTATGGTAGAACTAATGCCAAAATCTAGGGGCAAATCTAATACATAGGCATTTGGTCCAACCTTCTCTATCACTCTAAAAGGTCCGGCTCCATGAGCATAAAGCTTCTTAACGATCCCTGGTGGGAATCGCTCAGGCCTAAGCCTAATCATGACAGAATCCCCTACATCAAATTCCTTGGCTCTTTTTTGGGAATTAGCAAGTTTCATATATGTTTCATTACTTAGATTAATCTTTTGGCTAATGTCCTTATGCAAGTCTCTAATATGCTGTGCGAATGACTCTACAGGCTTTGAGACTCGTGCATGAATAGGTAAAGGAATCAGATCAATGGGCCAATTAGGCTTATACCCATAAACTATCTCAAAATGACTCTTGCCCATGGTCCTATTTACTGAGCTATTACAGGCAAACTCTGCTCTAGGCAACAATAAGTCCCAATATCCAATGTGTTCACCTACCAGGCATCTAAGGAGGTTTCCTAGGCTATGGTTTACCACTTCAGTTTGGCCATATGTCTGAGAGTGATAGGCTATAAAAAACTTAAGCTTGGTCCCTAACAAGTGCCAAAGGGTTTTCCAAAAATAATTGGTGAACCTAACATCCCTATCTGATACGATGGTCTTGGGTGGGCCATGGAGTCTAACCACATTGTCTAAGAAAAGCTTGGCTACTCTAGACGCATCAGAGGTCTAGGAACATGGGATGAAGTGAGCCATCTTAGAGAACCTATCGACCACTACAAAGATAGAATCGTGTCTTTTCTGGGTCTTAGGTAATCCTAACATGAAGTCCATACTAAGATCCTGCCAAGGGCGATCGACACTAGTAAAGGTGTGTAGAGGCCAGTGTTTTGCTTATGCTATTTTGCAACAGCACAAGTTCTACACATAGCTACTATCTGAGCAACATGCATTTTCAAACCTGGCCAATAAAACTGGTCTTCTATTGCTAAGATGGTCTTATTCCTACTAAAGTGACCAACTAATCCTCCAGCATGGGTCTTCCAAATCAGGAACTCTCTAAGGGATGTTCTTAGGATACAGAGCCTATTATTCTGGAATAGGTAGCCATCCTGAATGGTATACTCACTATGGGTACTGGATGGTCCTAGCCTAAAGGTCTGGTAAATGTCCCCAAAGTCAGGGCAGGCTTCATACTCATCCTTTAATCTATCAAACCCTATGACTTGGGTGCTGACTGAACCTAAAAGAAAAGACCTATAGCTAAGGGCATCTGCTACCTTAATTTATATTCTGGCATTGTGTTTCGGGACAAATGTGTATGCCTGAATGTACTCGATCCATTTACCATGCCTTGGGTTGAGTTTCTTTTGGGAGTTCAGGAACTGGAGTGCCTCATGGTCAGAAAATAAGACAAACTCCTATGGTAGTAAGTAATGTCTCCAATATCTAAGGACCTGGACTACCGCATAAAATTTCTTGTCATAGGTAGAGTACTTAAGTTTAGCCTCATTCAGCTTCTCACTGAAGAAGGCTACGAGATGATTTTCTTGACTCAGTACCCCACCTATTCCTACTCTCAAGGCATCGCAAGTGACCTCAAACACCTTAGAGAAATTAGGTAATCTAAGGATGGGTGCATGGGTCATCTTATCATTAAGTTCTAGGAAGGCCTTATCAGCTACTTTGGTCCACTCAAATGTACCCTTCATAATACAATCTGTTATGGGTGCGACGATAGTACTAAAACCCCTAATAAATCTCCTATAAAAGGTTGCTAGGCCATGGAAACTATGCACATTGTGGAAACTAGAGGGTATAGGCCACTCGATAATTGTCCTAACCTTTTCAGGATCAGCAGAAACTCCCTCTTGGGTGTTGCTAGGCCATGGAAACTATGCACAACATGGAAACTAGAGGGTATAGGCCACTCGATAATTGTCCTAACCTTTTCAGGATCAGCAGAAACTCCCTCTTGGGTGACAACAAAACCCAGGAAGATAACCCTATGTGTCATGAACTCATATTTCTTGAAGTTGGCATATAGGCTATTATCCCTAAGGGTCTGGCATACTAGTCTAAGGTGACCAAGGTGGTCCTTTCTAGTCTGCTATAAATCAATATATCATCGAAATAGACCACAATAAATTTTTCAATGTATTCCTTCAGGACTTGGGTCACGATCCTCATAAATGTACTAGGTGAATTCGAGAGGCCAAAAGGCATCACAACCCACTCAAACAGGCCAATCTTAGTCTTAAATGCAGTCTTCCACTCATCCCCAGGTCTAATCCTAACTTGATGATAGCTGCTCTTAAGGTCTATCTTTGAGAAAACTTTAGCACCGGCCAGCATATCTAGCATATCATCCAATCGGGGGATGGGAAACCTATACTTCATAATAATTTTGTTGATGGCTCTATTGTCTATGCACATCCTCCAGGTACCATCTTTCTTAGGGGTCAGTAGAGCAGAGACTGCACATGGACTCAAGCTCTCCCTAATGAAACCCATCCTAAGTAACTCTCCCACTTATTTTTGTAACTCTTGATGCTCACTGAGGTTCATTCTATTGTGAGGAAGGTTTGGTAAAGTGGCTCCTAGGACCAGATCTATGGCATGTTGGATGTCTCTAAGGGGTGGCAATTGATCAGGTAAATCATCAGGAAAGACATCCTCAAATTCTTTGAGAGCCTCAATAATTTCTGGAGGGTGTTCCTTTTGGGTCGGCTCATGAATTTCTTTGGTGGTCAAGATCCAAATTGGGTTACCCTCAGTAATCTCCTTCTCTAACTCCTTAGCCTTAATCAGATTAACTCCTAGTTTTTTATCCTTAAGGCTACTAGAACCTCTCTTAATTGGGTCTTTAGGTGGAGTTGGGTGGATCACAAAATTACTCCCATGGTGACTAAAAGCACAGATATTGGTTCAACCAAACAGGGTTGCATCATGATCATAAAGCCAAGGTCGACCTAAAATGATACCACTAACTTCCATGGGAAGGATATCACACCAAATCTTCTCCTCATATGATTGTAGTTTAACCAAGATTTGGTACCTAGACTTGATCTGGATGGAGGTGGAATCTATCTAAGAAACCTTATAGGGGCTAGGGTGGGGAACTGTGGTCAATCCTAAGGATTTTACTGTACTAGAAGAGACGGCATTGACACAACTCTCACTGTCTATGATGATCTTGAACACAATACCCTCTATCTTAACAAAGGTCTGTAAGATGTTGGTCCTATGCCAGTCTTCCTTAATTTGGGTTTGGGTCAAGATGCACCTAACCACTCCTAACAAGTTTTCAGACTCAAGCACCTCTTCCTCTCCATCATACTCATCTAGCAATTGGTCATCAGCCTCATAGACTTCTCCCTCAGGTTCAACTATGGGTTTAGGCTCTTCTTCCTCTAGCATACCAAGGTGTGGAGCACTAACTAGGCACTAGCTAGCAAAGTGGCTTGATTTACGACATTTAAAGCATGTTTTTTGGGGATTGGGGCTCCTATGAACCTCTACTGATTTACCTCTATCATCTCTATGGGGCATAGGAGTACAAGGTTGGGGTCGACTCGGGTCAGGTTGACTCGAGCTGGGTTAACTCGAGTTGGGTCGGCTTGGGCTGGGTCGGCTCTGGTGAGTCTGTGATGCGGAACCTATGTATGCATGTATATTTTTAATTCAAGTTGTGAATCTAATCTCGAAGAGCAGATCAAGTATTTAAGCAAGGAAAACTATGCAAGAAAGAAACTAAAAGCATGAAAATAGGACCTAAGAGCAAAGGAAAGAGAACGACCGTCGAGGCTGAGAAGCCTTGGTTAGGCTAGTTCTTCTACAATAATGCTACTGGTGGTAGAGGGGGTGTACCTGGCAATATCTGAAGTGCCTGATGAAGATCGTAGTGAAGAGATCACTTGTCCTTGATGGATGCGGCCTGGAAAATCAAGTCAGAGACCCGCAGATTCCCGGCTTTCTGCTCGGTGGTATGATTGAGGCCTAGCTGGAGTCGTCGGATTTGTTGGAGTCGAGGGACTTGCAAACGACCTATCAGGGGTTAGAAAACTTAGAGGATATGAAGAAACAAGAAGAAACCAGCAAGGGATGAAGTGTTTTTGGAGTGATCGGCCAGGGCTCTGGAGGATTGGATGGTGGCTGGATTCAGTTGCAACATTGGGAAGAAAAAAACTCTCAGAAGATCCCTTAATGCACAAAGCAGGGAGGCACACAGAAATTGGAGACTCAATAATATTTCATATATCAAAGTTAACTTTCATACAAGAGACTAGGGTCCTTTAAATAGACCCATAGTCTTGGGCTCCAAGAAAGGATACAAAAGTAATTATATAAGAGTCTTATTCCCACACAAACCCTAGCTAGAAATAAGTAAACATTAGGTAGAAAAAATCCCTAAAAATTCTCCTTCTCTCTTTGCCTTGGTCAGCCAAGAGGGTGACTCTAAGTGGCCGACCAAGGGTTATTACCATAAGCTCTTGGCGCCCTAGCTCCCTCTTGGGCCTGGGCTGGCCCAATTTTGCTTCCTGCTGGTCCAGGGCTTCAGGGTTTCTGATTTCTCCTCCTGGGATCTTCAAATCTTCAAGCTGGGTTGGACTTGGGCTACTCTTCTATGTCTTCAATCTGATTGGACTTGGTCTTCACTTGTATGATGTGGTCTTGAGTCTTCAGTGTGTTTGGACAGGACTCAAAAAAATAAAATTAGCTCAACATGAGCTGACTAGCACTGGACTGGACTAGCTCAAATATGCTGACTAATACAGGACTCAAATAAAGACAACTTAGATGAACTAAGCTTTATTACAATAGACTTGAAAGTAGCTAAGTGATCCACTGAGGGTTGAGAGGCCTCTGTCTTATTCTGGTGCCTCTGGTGTCTGCACCAATTCTCTCAGGATGGGAGGAACTCAACCCTATGAGTGAAAATCAAGCTGGCTCACATATCTCTCGAGGAGGTCTGGGTTGAGGCATTACAAGTCCTCTCGAGAAATCCATGTATCGTCCGACTCTGGCCGGCCTTGCCATCGGACCAGAAGCATTGATAACCGCGGCCCCAGGTCGTTAAGGCTTGATCATCCATGATATGCTCGATCCGTTCTCCTCTCTCAAGCCAATTAATTGGTGGACACTCTGGGCTAGGGTCGATCTCAATGAAAGGAATAGGTCCAAAGGCCTCACTAGGTATCACTGTCGATTCCCTGTACTCAACCAGGTCTGCGATATTGAAGGTAGAACTAATGCCCAGATCCGAAGGCAAATCTAACACATAGGCATTTTGTCCAACCCTCTTTATCACTCTAAAAAGTCCGGCTCCGTGAGCATGAAGTTTCTTAACAATCCCGGGAGGGAACCACTCAAGCCTAAGCCTAATCATGACAGAATCCCCTACATTAAATTCCTTGATCCTTCTTTGAGAATTAGCCAGTTTCTTATATGTTTCGTTACTTAGATTTATTTTTTGGCTAATGTCCTTATGCAAGTCTCTAATATGATGTGCGAATGATTCTGGAGACTCTAAGACTTATGCATGAATAGGTAAAGGAATCAGGTCAATGGGACGATTAGGCTTATACCCATGGACTATCTCAAAAGGACTCTTGCCCGTTGTCCTATTCACTAAACTATTGTAGGCAAACTCTGCTCTAGGCAACAATAGATCCCAAGTTCCAATGTATTCACCTACCAGGCATCTAAGGAGGTTTCCTAAACTATGGTTCACCACTTCAGTTTGGCCATCTATTTGGGGGTGGTAGGCTGTAGAAAACTTAAGCTTGTCCTTAACAGGTGCCACAGGGTTTTCCAGAAATAACTGGTGAACCTAACATCCCTATCAGATATGATGGTCTTGGGTAGGCCATGGAGTCTAACCACATGATCTAAGAAAAGCTTGGCTACTCTAGATGCATCAAAGGTCTGGGAACAGAGGATGAAGTGAGCCATCTTAGAGAACCTATCAACCACTACAAAGATAGAATCATGTCTCTTCTGGGTCTTAGGTAATCCTAACACGAAGTCCATACTTAGGTCCTACCAAGGACGATCAGGTACTGGTAAAGGTGTGTAGAGACCAGTGTTTTGCTTCTGCTATTTTGCAACAGCACAAGTTCTACACCTGGCTATAATCTATGCAACATGCCTTTTCAATCCTAGCCAAAAGAACTGGTCCTCTATCGCTAAGAAAGTCTTATTTCTACCAAAGTGACCAGCTAAACCTCCAGCATGGGTCTCCCAAATTAGGAACTCTCTAAGGAAAGTTTTAGGTATACAAAGTCGATTGTTTTGGAAAATGTAGCCATCCTGAATGGTATACTCACTATGGATATTGGATGGTCCTAGCCTGAGGGTCTGGTAAATGTCTCCAAAGTCTGGGCAGATTTCATATTCATCCTTTAACCTATCAAACCCTATGACTTGGGTGCTAACTGATCCTAATAGTAAAGACCTACGGCTCAGGGCATCTGCTACCTTATTTTCAGTGCCGGCATGGTGCTTCAGGGCAAAGGTGTTGGCCTGAATGTACTCGATCCATTTATTGTGCCACGGGTTAAGTTTCTTTTGGGAGTTTAGGAACCGGAGTGCCTCATGGTCAGAGAATAAGACAAACTCCTGTGATAGTAAGTAATATCTATAATATCTAAGGGCCTGGACTACCGCATAAAATTCCTTGTCATAGATAGAATACTTAAGTTTAGCCTCATTCAGCTTCTTACTGAAGAAGGCTACAGGGCGATTCTCTTGACTTAGTACCCCACCTATTCCTACTCCCGAGGCGTCGCAAGCGACCTCAAACACCTTAGTGAAGTCAGGTAATCTAAGGATGGGTGCATGGGTCATCTTATCCTTAAGCTCTAGGAAGGCCTTATCAGCTACTTTGGTCCACTCAAATGTACCCTTCCTAATGCAATCAGTGATAGGTGCGACGACTATACTAAAACCCCTAATAAATTTCTTGTAAAAGGTTGCTAGGCCATGGAAACTATGCACATCATGGACACTAGTGGGTGTAGGCCACTCATCAATTGCCCTAACCTTTTCAGGATCTACAAAAACTCCCTTAGGGGTGACAACAAAACCTAGGAAGATAACCCTATGTGTCATGAACTCACACTTCTTAAAGTTGGCATAGAGGCTATTCTCCCTAAAGGTCTGTCATACAAGTCTTAGATGACTAAGGTGGTCCTTCTTAGTCCTGCTATAAATCAAGATATCATCAAAGTAGACCACAATGAATTTTTTGGTATACTCTTTCAGGACCTGGGTCATAATCCTCATAAATATACTTGGTGCATTGAAAAGTCTGAAAGGGATCACAACCCACTCAAATAGGCCATCCTTAGTCTTGAATGCAGTTTTCCACTCATCCCCATATCAAATCCTAACCTGATGATAGCCGCTCTTAAGGTCTATCTTTGAGAAAACTTTGGCTCCGGCCATCATATCTAACATATCGTCCAATCGGGGGATGGGAAACCAATATTTCATAGTTATTTTGTTGATGGCTCTAATGTCTACACACATCCTCCAGGTACCATCTTTCTTAGGGGTCAGTAGAGCAAGAATTGCACATGGACTCAAGCTCTCCCTAACAAAACCCTTCCTAAGTAATTCTTTCACTTGTTTCTATAATTCTTGATGCTCACTGGGGTTCATTCTATAGTGAGGAAGGTTAGGTAAAGTGGCTCCTGGGACTAAGTCTATTGCATGTTGGATGTCTCTAAGGGGTGGTAATTGATCAGGTAAATCATCAGGGAAGACATCCTCAAATTCTTTCAAAGCCTTAACAATTTCTTTAAAGTGTTCTTTTTGGGTCCGCTCTTGTATTTCTTTGGTGGTCAAGATCCAAATAGGGTTACCCTCAGCAATTTATCTTTCTAACTCCCTAGCCTTAATCAAATTAACTCCAGGTTTTTTGTCCTTAAGGCTACTAGAACCCCTCTTAACTGGGTCTCTAGGGGGAGCTGGGTGGATAACAAATTTATTCCCATGGTAGTTAAAAGCACAAATATTGGTTCAACCATACAAGGTTGCATCATGATCAAAAAGCCAAGGTCGACCTAGAATGATACTACTCACTTCTGTGGGGATAACATCACACCAAATCTTTTTCTCATAGGTTTGCAATCTAACTAAGATTTGGCACCTAGCTTGAATCTGGATGGAGGTGGAGTCTACCCAAGAAACTTTGTAAGGGCTAGGATGGGGAATTGTGGTCAATCCTAAAGATTTAACTGTATTGGCAGAGACGGCATTGACACAACTCCCACTGTCTATGATGATCTTAAGTACCTTACCCCCTACCTTAACAAAAGTCTATAGGATGCTAATCCTACGCCAATCTTCCTTAACTGGGGTTTGGGCTAAGATGCACCTAACCACTCCTAATTGGTTCTCAGACTCAGGTTCCTCCTCCTCACCTTCATACTCGTCTATCAACTAATCATCAGCCTCATAAATCTTGCCCTTAGGTTCAGCTACAGGTTCAGGCTCTTCTTCCACTAGCTAACCTAAGTGTAGGGCAGCTGGGCATTGGTGCATAAAGTGGCCTGGTTTCTTGCATCTAAAACAGATCTTCTGGGTATTGTAATTCCTATTGACCTCTACAGATTTTCCTCTATCATCCCTATTGGTCAAAGGAGTACTAGGCTCGGGTCGACTCGGGCCTGACCGACTAGGACTGGGTCGACTCAGGCTAGGTCGGCTAAGCATGGGTCAGCTCTGTGTAGATTGGTTAGCTCCTGGGTATTGACTAGGGTATCTAGTGGGCTCAGGTTTATGATAGATGGGCCCTCTCTGAAAATGCTCTTGATCCCTAGCAATCTGGTAAGCATGGTCCAGGTCTTTAACCTCTCTCATATAGAGCTCCTTCTTAATGTCATCTCTTAGTCCAGCCCTAAACCTAGATAGAACAACATCCTCAGACTCATTTAAATCACATCGCATAGAATACTCATCAATTTTTGCGATGTACTCATCTATACTCCTGTTACCTTGATTCAGTCGTTGCCACTGATCTAGTAAACCACAACGATACGATGGTGGAATGTACTTTCCTCTAAGCTTGCCCTTAATGGCCCACTAGGTAACTATGGGTTCATGCCCTCCTAGTCTAAGGGTTCTCTCCACACTAGCCCAATGTAACCTGGCCTCCCGAACCAACTTAAGCTTAGCAAACCTAAACTTACGCTCCTCCGACATATCGTACCACTCAAAATATTGATCAATCTCTCCCTCCCAATCTGTATAGACCTTAGGATCAAGACAACCATCAAAAGTGGGGGCATCAAGCTTAATGTGTCTATAGGATCTGTCTTCCTGGTCTATAAAATCCTGATTGGGTCTTCTAGGACGAACCTCTAGGATTGGGTCATGACGATGGGCTCTCCTAGGTTCAGCCTCAAGGTATGAATTAGGGTTTGGGGTCCTCCTAGGTTCAGTATCATAGTATGGGTCTTGACGAGGGGTTCTCCTAGGATGGGGAGGTGACTCAAGTTCTGGTTCAGACTGGGTCCTACGTGTCTCTTCCAGGGTTCCTAGTCGGACATCTATTTGATCAAGTCTACGGGTCAACTTGGCGTTTGATTGATCAAGCCTAAGATTAATGGATTGGGCTAGTTGATCAGTAAGGGCTTTCATTTGGGTTTCAAAGTTATCCATGGGTTTCACCAAAAGTGGAGGTGGTGGATGATATGATGCTCCTGATCTAGTGCTCATGCAAGACTCGATCAGACCAACTACAGCTCCCTAGACCTAGAGTCCAAACTAGATGCTCAATCAGGGTGGCAAACTAGCCTATAGTAACCCTGTACTCAGCCGGCAGGTGTAAGTGGAGTGTTAGGTCACTGATTGCCAATCCTAGACACCAATCAGAGATTGGCCAGGTAGGCGGACCAACACACAAACCCTTAGAGACTGAATCCCTAAACCACCATTCTAGACACTAAGCACAAGGCACACATAGGTTAGCTTGACACAGTGATCTGTCACTTAGCCCAGACCCGACCAGTTGGTGTCCTAGCCCACTAGGGCAAAATTAAGTCTAGTTAATTTTAAGTTAGGCTTGGGATGGAATGCAAAGAAGGTAGTTTTGGGCTAAGGAAATGTAATGACCTCCTTCCCTTATCTAGCATAAAGAGAGTGCCCTTAAAGTAAATTATGCAATGATGGCAGGCAGATGAGGATACAAATTAAGGTTTAGATTTTTTGGTGTTTTTGATTATATATAATTTTTTTTTTTTTAGAATTTTCTTAAACAGGAAGATTGGTGTGGGCACTAGAATCTGACAAAGGCTCCGCAACCCTATATGGATGTCCAATTAGGGTTCCAACTTTTCGGGTCTTGTAATAAGGCTTCAAGCCTAAACCATGTAATTTTCTTTAGCTTTGAATTAAGTCTGAAATGTTTATGTCTAGTCCTGTATTTTGACCAAGTTGGTCAAGTCGAGTCCTGTACTGAGTCCAATACCGTAATGAGTCCAGACCGAGTCTGTTTGAAGCAAGATTGGTCTTGAAGTCTAGTCACTTTTTGAGCCAAGCCATGAAGGAAGCCAACTCAGCTCAGGGGACCACCTCTTCATCCTACATGGTGCCACTTCACCATGCCATGTGGGTGGCACACAATTCAGATTTTGGATGCCAAAAGGGGGGGACACATCACTTGATACACTCCCTTTTTCCCTCCCCCCTATCAAGCTATTTTCGAAATATGGGTGGCCGGCCAAGGAAGGTCAAAGGGAGTTAAAGTTTGGAGAATTCAAATCCCTTGCTTCAAGCCTCCAATCAAGCTTTCTTCCCAAACTACTTGAACAACTTTGGAAGGAATAGCAAGATCCATGGGCGCCTCCACTTCCCACTCCCCATATCATGCCTTGTACCAAAGGTGGAAGCACAACCAAGGAAAGGAGGAGGACACAAGCCTTGCTCCAAGCCTCACATCAAGCCACATTCATGGTCGGCCAAGAAGGAAGAAATTTTTGAATTTTTGGGTGCCCCATCAAGAAAAGATTTGTAATTTTCATTTGAGATTTAAATGGGGTCCTAAGGTGCCTATAAAAGGGACCTTACCCCTCCTTTGTAAAGCTAATTGATGATGAATGAAAAATACAAGTTTTTTTTTAGAGCGAAATTCTCTTTAGTTTCCTTCGTTCATTAGGAACGTCGATCTCCATGAGGGAGTGCCTTCACCTTCGAGCGTCGAGAGGTGTGAGGCCTCAAGTTATTGTCTCTTCCACAACTCCATCCTCCAACTTCGAGTCAGAGTCCATTGAGATCATCCAACTGGGTGCCTAGCAAGAAGAACTCTGCCATCACCACATCAACTCTCTTTCCTTCTTCTATTGCTTTCTTTTGATCAAAACCTAACTCTTCCTTTTGAATGCTCGCAGGTCCTCCAGGTATCATGGACACGGAGTCGGTCTCCCTTGCCTTCGTGACCTTCGGACTGAAAACTGGTGCATCCGTGGGGTTGAGGGCTCGATCATCCAGGCTGCATCCACGAGAGCGAGTGATCTCGGCATCGTGCACTTTGGATTTTTGAGGTTTGCTACCCTGACTCCTAAGTAGGTATTGATCTGAGAGCTAAGTCCTATGGGGTTTCTCAATCCCGGGGTCCTCTCTTTATCCTTGTTTAGGGACTTACTTGCTTGCTTGAAGTTCTTGTTAGTATAGAACCCTAGATCTACTCTTGTTCTCGGGAATCCAAAAAAAATCATTAAAACTTAAAAATCATAATCAAATAAATCACTTGCATCATTCTTCATCTTTGCATCTAGTTAGTCCCCCATCATTTTTGGTATTAGAGCATGGTTAGGACTTAGCACTTCTTAAAGTACTTGGATTAGGTGCGTCACCAGGCCGTCCGATCTTAGGAGAAAAGTAGGGTTACAAAACCCTCTCCTCCCATTCCACGGGGATCTTCTAAGGCATGTAGGGGTGCCACTATGATAGGCCTTTGAAGGGGAACACAAGAAGTAAAGTTTTAAAAAAACCAAAAAGAAAAGTTTTGCATCTTTAATTTCAGCTTTTAGAAATTCAGCATTTCCATACATAGTCTACTATTTTGATTGTTTTGTCATGTAAAGACATTGGATTTTTACGATTTTTGCTTTGCTGGATTATGCATAATTAGAAGTATTTTTCTGAATCTTTTCAGATTTTATTTCAGTCTGTGAAATTTCTACATGGCTGATTACCTTTAAGAAAATTATGCTCTGAAAATTCAGCAAGTACATCTCATCTCATCTTCATCTTTCATATAGTTAATTTTGCATTTAGGGTCATATCTTTTATTTCCATCATCTTATTTCTGTTATAAAACATCAAAATCCAAAAAACTATAACTTAGAGACATCTCATTAGATCATTTGTGTGCCATCATCTTCAAAAACCATCTTAAGGGCAGCAATTTGACATAGGGTCAGGATTTCATTACCTGTCCCTAGCCCAAAAATCACCACCCAGCATATCGAACCCCAATCTCTAATTAAAATTGAATAGACACTTAATTGCTCTAGTGAGCTAGGGACACTCACGAAGTCGGGTCGAACCAAGTGTCGAGCCAAGTTCGACAACTTGATTGTATGTGCTTGAGTAGCTGGTGTCTAGGCAAGTGGTTCAGGGACTAGAGCCCGAAAGAAGGTGGGTTGGTTTGCTTACCTGACCAATTTCAAATTGGTGTCTAAGGTTAGCAAAGAGGAACCTCCACCAACCTTACACTTACTTGGCCAGGTGCCAAGTTACTACTACCAAGTTTGTCTTCTTGACTTAACTTTTGGTTTAATCTTTTAAGTCTAGCAAACCCTAACATTTTTCGTTGTGTGCTGCATGTCAACCAGATCAGGAGTCCCCTATCATCCCCATCTTTTCCAATCAAGTCAACCTATGGAGAATGAACAAGAAGATCAATTTAAGGTCATCCTTGAACAATTGGCTAGGATGAACAGTAGGCTTAACAAGCTTGATGATAGAATTGGAGCCTTAGAGAAGAATAGTCCTAGACCATCTATTGAACTTGAGTCTGAGTCACCTTTTCTCCCTAGGGATTACCCTCATCATGAACCATCCATAGAGGCTGAACCCAGGAGAATTCCCTACTTTAACCCAACCCAAGAGATTCACCCTAGGAGACCTAATCAGGAGTTCCTGGATCAGGAAGAACTGCATGAGTCTGATGACCTGTTAGGAGTGATTAGGTGCATCCTTACCCAGGACATAGTGCAAGAAGATTGGCATAGGAAAAACATCCTACAAACCTTTATCAAACTAGGGAATAGGGTGTGCAAAATCATAATTGATAGTGGGAGCTGTGTCAATGCCATCTCTTCAAGTACTGTTAAAGCCTTAGGATTGACCCCAGTTCCTCATCCCAACCCGTATAAGGTCTCTTGGGTAGATTCAACTTCCATACCCATAAAGTCTATGTGCCAAGTCTTGGTCAAATTACAGTCTTATGAAGAGAAGATTTGGTATGATGTCCTTCCCATGGGCATCAGTAGTATTATTTTATGACGACCTTGGCTGTACGATCATGATGCCACCCTTCATGGTCGGACCAATACCTGTACCTTTAACCACCATGGGAAGAAATTTACAATCAACCCAGTTCAGCCTAAGGACCAGGATAAAAAAGGATCAAGTAGCCTTAAGGAAAACAAGCCTAAAGTTAACATGATCAAGGATAATGGGTTAGAAGAAGAGATTACTGGGAAAGGATCCTTTAAAGAATTTCAGGAAGAGAAGGATGAACATTCTGAGAATTTGAATACAAAAACCCCTGAGCCCATTGAAGACTTTAAGGTTGAACCCATTGAAAATCTAGGGAAAGAAACTACTGAGCCCATTAAAGAATTGAAAGAAAATATCTATGAGTCGAGTTAGTAAAAGATGGGCTGACGCGGCACACGATGTCCCGATCAATATTTATTCCAAGGAGAACGGACCGTTGGTCGCTAGGAAACGACCCTAGGCTAGGCTAAACCAAAACCAACTTAAAAGTTTTTTTCTAATTTTTTATTCCAATGAAACCAACTTTTTTTTTTTCATATTTTTTCTCTCTTTGTTTTATAATTAAATAACCTCTCTTTTTTTTATATTTTTTTTCCTTTTTTTTTTCACTTTTTTTTCTCACAATTTTTCTCTTTATTTCTCTTCTAATTTTTTTTTCTTCACCGTATTCTGAAGTCGGCATGGGAAAACCGACTGTGCTTCTCCGACCGTGCCTGGGACTCTTTCTTCACGGATCGAGGAAACATGGGAACAGGGGATGGGAAACCAGAGGGAAGTCCAGCGGGCTCTCCACCGGTGATGGCAGCGGGGGCCATGGCGGAGTTGACGGACTGGGCGGAGATGGCATCAGGGCGGCAAGGAGCTGGGCGGCGGGCTCTCCACCAGCGACGGGGATGGGGAAGAAAATAGTGGCACGGGAGGAGGGTTCCGGCATCGATCTGAGGCATTGTGAGCGGAGATGGCGGATCGACCGGCAGTGTCTCGGCGGAAGCGACTGGCGATGGTGCTACGACATGGGTGTGCTGGCTCGGTGGCGACGTGGACAGGAGGTAGTGACTGGGGGCGATCGAAGGGGCGTCGCGTAAATGGGACGCTCGGCTTCGGGCCGTGCGGAGGGGTTTCATGACGGGGTGCTAGGCGGCGACGGTGGCAGCCATGGAGGTCTGCCTACTTGGGCGGTCTGGCTATGGTTGAGCGGCGGCTGTGGGCTCGGGGAGCCGAGCGGGTTTCAGTCACGAGCGGAGTTGGGGAATCGAGTGGGTTTCGGATGGATTCGAAGGAGATGAGTGGTCGACAGATTTGGGGAAGGATTGATCCATAGGTTGGAGAAAGAAAAAAGGGAAGAAGGAAAATCTGGGAGAGTACTTAGAGAGAGGAATAGAAAAAGAGAGAAAGTCCTAGAGAAGAAAGTCCCAGAGAAGAAAGTCCCAGAGTAGAGAAAAGAACCAGGAAGAAGAGGGGGAGAATAAGAGAGGCCACAGAGAAGAATCACCAGAGAGAAAGAATAATCAGGAGAAGGGAAGAAGAAGGAGGAGGGAGGGAAGAACCAGAAGAAGGAAAAAGGGAGGAAGAAGGAGGGGAGGGAGTCGGGACACACCCAAGCTCTTTTCTCAAATATTCTTCATCATCGCTAATTTTATTCCCAAGAAACATGATCTTAAATAGACTAAAATCTAATCAGAATTTCTCAACAGACTGAGAGATCCGAACAAATGATAAGATAAATCAAATATTCAAACTAAGTAATCAAATTCTAAAAACAACCAATAAATCAATCCTAACAACAACGGATAAGATAAGATAATATTCTTGAATTTAAATTCAAGAGTGCTGCATCAGGATTAGTGCTTATCAAGATTTAGGCGGCATCAACTTCAGGATCTTGGGCCCCAGGGTTTGGGCTGGGCTGGGCTGGGCTTCAGGTTCTGGGCTGGGCTTTTGGGTTGGGCTTCAGGCTTGGACTAGACTAGGCTTCAGGTTCTGGGTTGATCTGGGCTGCTTCAGATTCTAGGCCGATGTCCCCATCATGGACCCAAGGTTGAAATCATTGAGGAAACAAAGGAAAATGATCCGGAACCCACTACAAAATTTGAAGAGGAAATGATCAAGCCAGGATCACATCTAGTAAATGAACATGAGGATTCACAAGTCTTTTCCATGGGAGTTCAGGAACCAACCCTTAATGAACCGATCCAAAGAGAACATCCTCAAGAGATGGTTGAAGCTCGGAAAGAAATTGAGGATGTAGTTCCTGATGAGTTACCTGATCAATTACCATCCCTGAGGAACACCCAGTCTGCCCTAGAACTTGCACCCATCGATCAAGGTCCAAATTTTAAAATCATCCTGACTAACCAAGGTCTGTCTCATGCTTCCCATAGATTGCTCCAAGACTCCGATTCCTATTTCCTACCCTTCCCTGAGCCTTCTCACATTTCTAGAGCCATGGAGTTACTTTTTGTTGAGATTACCAAAATGCATGACTCCGTAGAGCCCATCCCTTTTGCCTTCTACTTCTGGCATACCTTATGGCATTTGCTAAGGATCCTTGATAATTTCTCATGTGCATACCACACTAGGGTCAAACCTAGAGGGTCATTAGTCTGTTAGGTTTAGACCCTAGAGAGTCCAATAAAATTTTTCTCTATAGGAATGCATCATTGAGTTTGCATTTTGCATCATGCATTAAGTATAAATTTTAAAATAATTTGGCTAATTCCTGAATGAGAGTCAAAGAGTTGATCAAAGGGATTATGTAATGATTAGGCTTAGGCCTGAATGGTTTCTACCCAGAACCGTTACGAAATTTCATGCTCGTGGAGCTGGCCCCTTTAGAGTGATAAAGAGAGTTGGCCCTAATGCCTACATTCTTGAGCTACCCCCAGATTATGGCATTAGCTCAACTTTCAATATCTCAGACATAGTCGAGTACAGGGAACCAGCAAACATACCTAGCGAGCCTTTTAGGCCTGACCTTTCTTTTGAGAGTGAACCCGAACCTGAGTGTCCACCTCCAATTTTACCTAAGAGAGGAGAGCGGATTGAGCGTGTCTTGGATGACCAAGCTATCACTACTCGGGGCAAAGGTTATCAACATTTCTTAGTCCGGTGGCAAGGCCGAACTGAGTTCGATGACTCGTGGATTACCTAGGAGGACTTACAACGCCTCGACCCCGACCTTCTGGAAGAGTACCTAAGCCAACTCAACTCTTACTCGATAAGGTTGAGTTCCTCCCACTCCGGGAGAACTAGTGCGGGCACCAGAATCCGACAGATGCTCCTCAAGCCTCGGTGGATGTCCAATTAGGGTTCTAACTTTTCGGGTCTTGTAATAAGGCTTCAAGCCTAAACTGTGTACTTTTTTTCGCTTTGAATTGAGTCTCAAGTATCTATGCCTAGAACTGTATTTTGACGAAGTTGGTCAAGTCAAGTCCTATATTGAGTCCAGTCCCATAATGAGTCCAGTTCGAGTCTATTTGAAGCAAGATTTGTCTTGAAGTCTAGTCACTTTTTGAGCCAAGCCATAAAGGAAGCCAACTCAGCTCAGGGGACTACCTCTTCATCCTACATGGTGCCACTTCACCATGCCATATGGGCGGCACACAATTTAGATTTTGGATGCCAAAAGGGGAGGACACATCACTTGATACACTCCCTTTTTCCCTCCCCCCTATCAAGCTATTTTCCAAACATGGGTGGCCGGCCAAGGAAAGTCAAAGGGAGTTAAAGTTTGGAGAATTCAAATCCCTTGCTTCAAGCCTCCAATCAAGCTTTCTTCCCAAACTACTTGAACAACTTTGGAAGGAATAGCAAGATCCATGGGTGCCCCCACTTCCCACTCCCCATATCATGCCTTCTACCAAAGGTGGAAGCACAACCAAGGAAAGGAGGAGGACACAAGCCTTGCTCCAAGTCTCACATCAAGCCACATTCATGGTCGGCCAAGAAGGAAGAATTTTTTGAGTTTTTGGGCACCCCATCAAGAAAAGATTTATAATTTTCATTTGAAATTTAAATGGGGTCCTAAGGTGCCTATAAAAGGGACCTTACCCCTCCTTTGTAAAGCTAATTGATGATGAATGAAAAATACAAGTTTTTTTGGGAGCCAAATTCTCTTTAGTTGCCTTCGTTCATTAGGAACGTCGATCTCCGTGAGGGAGCGCCTTCGCCTTCGGGCATTTAGAGGTGTGAGGTCTCAAGTTATCGTCTCTTCTGCAACTCCATCCTACAACTTCGAGTCAGAGTCCATTGGGATCATCCAACCGGGCGCCTAGCAAGAAGAACTCCACCATCACCACATCAACTCTCTTTCCTTCTTCTATTGCTTTCTTTTGATCGAAACCTAACTCTTCCTTTTGAATGCTCGCAAGTTCTCTGGGTACCATGGACACGGAGTCAGTCTTCCTTGCCTTCTGACCTTCAGACTGAAAACCAGTGCATCCGTGTGGTTGACGGCTCTATCATCTAGGCCGCATCCACGAGAGCGAGTGATATCAGCATCGGGCACTTCGGATTTTTGAGGTTTGCTACCCTGACTCCTAAGTAGGTATTGATCTGAGAGCTAAGTCCTACGGGATTTCTCAATCCCGGGGTCCTCTCTCTATCCTTGTTTAGGGACTTGCTTGCTTGAAGTTCTTGTTAGAATAGAACCCTAGATCTACTCTTACTTGTTCTCGGGAATCCAAAAAAGATCATTAAAACTTAAAAATCACAAACAAACAAATCACTTGCATCATTCTTCATCTTCGCATCTAGTTAGTCCCCCATCAAAGATATTTACAGATTATGCTCTAATATGCAGGAAACATACTAAAAATAAAAGATATGCAAAGGAATACTAAACAAAACCCTAAATCTTCCAAAATTGTCATGCTAAAAAAAATACAGCCGAAAATTTACAGGCTGTATGATGGGGATCCAGGGTAGGTCCAGGTTCTTTTCTATTTTTCTTATTTTCTCATATTTTTGTTATTTCCCTACTCCCACTATTCCACCTATCCCTGCTATTCTGGTTTTATTCTTGTTTTATCCCCGAGTTATCCCAGCCTTATTCCATCTCCTCCATCCTTCTCCCATGATTTTTTTTAAAACTCCCGAACCCTAGCCGCCCCCCCTCCGGCCACCAGATCCGGGCTGCCCGACCCCCGGCCACCCCCGCCGGCCCGCCCTCGCCAGAAATCTGGTGTCCGCCGCCCATGCCCGTGGAAGACAAACGGCCGTGGGAAGACCAACTGTCGCCCACGTCCCACGGTCGCTGCCGTCGCCGCCTGCCACCGCCGACCTGCCACCGGTTGCTTGCTCGCCGCCCACCGCCCGCCAGATCAACCCGACCGTCGGAGGGCCCCCACTAGCACCCTTGGGCCCCACGACCATGGGAAGCCCAAACGGCATGGCCGTGCATGCCGTGCCGCCCCTGCGCCGCCACCCGGCATTGCCGCCTCCGCCCACTTGCCCGCCAGCCATCGTCCCGCCGGCCGCTGGAGGTCCTCACCAGTGCATGGGGCTCCCACGCCCGTGGGAGATCAAACGACACGCCCTGGGCATGCCGTGCCACCTCCGTGCCGCAGCCCCACTACAGCCACTACCGGTCGTCCGTCGCTCGCCGTTTGTCGGCCCCATCCACCGCCTGCTTCTTGGCCGTCGGCCGTCCGCCGGAGATCGTTCTCTTCACCTGTGCACGTCCACGAGAGGATTCTACATGGATTTCAAAGCAGCCCAATTTTCAGAGCAGCACACTTTCTAGAGCAGATGATCAAGCCAACACGCTTCTCAGAGTAGATCAGTACCAATATTGATGTAGCATAATTTTTTATGTAATTTATTTTTCCTTTTTTTGGTTTCTTGTAGGCTAAGTAACTGAGGGTTTTGGTTTTTCTATATAAAGGGGCCCCCTCCCTCCTTGTAATCAAAAGTTTTGATATAAATTTTTGGGTTTTCCCTGGGTTTTGGTTCTGGGTTGAGGCCCGTCTTTCCTTCACCTGCGGGTGTCGAGGGGTGTGAGACCCCACTTCCTTCACTCGCATGCGAGCGTCGAGGGGCGCGAGGCCCTAGTTATCTCCCTTTTCCATCGAGTCCGCCTCTAGGTCTAGGGATTTTTCTTTACGGCCTCAGGTAGCGATTTGGGTGGGATGCCCTAGGCTCCGCATATAGTGAGATGGGTGGGACGCCCTAGACTACATGTAGTGGGGTGGGTGAGATGCCCTAGAAGTGCGACGTCTCTCCGTGAAGGTGAGTCCCCAGTCCTAGAGTTTCCATGTTACCTATCCTCCATCCCATGTTTCTCCACCCAGAAAAATTGAAAACCAAAAGAGTTCGACTACTTTAGGGTTTAGTGTCAATTCGCCCTAGTCCCGAGAGGCTTCTTATCCCTCTTACGGTCCTAGTTTGTTTAGGTTTTCCCCTGTTTTTCCAATAAATCAAGTTACGTCTCATCTGTCCGGCATCATTTTGGTATCAAAGCGAGTTGTGGATTAGGTTATGCTCCATTTTTTGAACTCGACGAAGTCAAGTTCTTCGCGGTTGAGGAGAATGATGGAGATCCAGGGCAGGTCCAGGTACTTTTTCTATTTTTTCTTATTTTCTCGCATTTTTTTTATTTCCCTATTCCCGCTATTCCACCTATCCCCGCTATTCTGGTTTTATTCTTATTTTATCCCCGAGTTATCCCAGCCTTATTCCATCTCCTCCATCCTTCTCCTGTGATTTTTTTTAAAACTCCCGAACCCTAGCCGCCGCCCCCTCCAGCCCCCAGATCCGGGCTGCTCGACCCCCGGCCGCCCCCGTCGGCCCACCCGCCGGCCCACGCCGGCCCCACCCTCGCCGGAAATCCGACGTCCGCCGCCCATGCCCGTGGAAGATGAACGGCCGTGGGAAGACCAACCGTCGCCCACGTCCCATGGCTGTCGCCACCGCCTGCCGCCGCCAGCCTGCCACCGGCCGCCCGCCCGACGGCTCATGACCGGTCGCTGGAGGGCCCCCGTCGGCGCCCTTAGGCCCCACAGCCATGGGAAGCCCAAACGGCATGGATGTGCATGCCATGCTGCCCCTGCATCGCCGCTCGCCATTGCCGCATGCCGCCACCGCTCACCTACCCGCCGGCCACCGTCCCGCCATCCACCGGCCAAGGCCCGGCCACTGGAGGTCCTCGCCGGTGTCTGGGGCTCCCACGCCCATGGGAGACCAAACAGCATGCCCTGGGCATGCCGTGCCACCTCCGTGCCGTCGCCTGCCTGCAGCCGCCGCCGGCCGTCCACCGCTCTTTGTCCGCGGGCCCCGTCCACCGCTTGCTTCCTGGCCATCGGCCATCCACCGAAGATCGTTCTCTTCACCTGTGCACGGTCGCGAGAGGATTCCGCATGGATTTCAAAGCAGCCCAGTTTTCAGAGTAGCACGCTTTCTAGAGTAGATCATCAAGCCAACACATTTCTCAAAGCAGATCAGTACCAATATTGATGCAGCACAATTTTTGATGTAATTTATTTTTCTTTTTTTGGGTTTCTTGTAGGCTAAGTAACGGAGGGTTTTGGTTTTTCTATATAAAGGGGCCCCCTCCCCCCTTGTAATCAGAAGTTTTGATATAAATTTTTGGATTTTTCCTGGGTTCTGGTTCTGGGCTAAGGCCCGTCTTTCCTTCACCTGCAGGTGTCAAGGGGTGTGAGACCCCACTTCCTTCGCTCGCATGCGAGCATCGAGGGGTGCGAGGCCCTAGTTATCTCCCTTTTCCATCGAGTCCCCCTCTAGGTCTAGGGATTTTTCTTTACGGCCCCAAGTAGCGATTTGGGTGGGATGCCCTAGGCTCCGCGTATAGTGAGATGGGTGGGATGCCCTAGACTACATGTAGTGGGATGGGTGAGATGCCCTAGAGGTGCGACATCTCTCCGTAAAGGTGAGTCCCCAGTCCTAGAGTTTCCATGTTCCCTATCCTCCATCCCATGTTTCTCCACCCAGAAAAATTGAAAACAAAAAGAGTTCAGCTACTTTAGGGTTTAGTGTCAGTTTTTCCTAGTCCTGGGAGGCTTCTTAGCCCTCCCACGGTCCTAGTTTGTTTAGGTGTTTCCCCTGTTTTTCCAATGAATCAGGTTATGTCTCAGCCATCCCGCATCACTATATTTTGGCTTGCAGAAACTGCACAAATCGAAATAAAATCTGAGAAAATTCTATAAAATACATTGAATTATGATGAATCTGCAAAATAAGTTTTAGAGTTTTTTGAGTTCTGAGCAGGGAGAAATAATTAAAAGAATAGAGTATATTTTAAAAGGGTTGAAAATGAAAAACCCTAAGAACTCCTTGTGTTCTTCTTCACCGGTCATTTCACGGTAGCACCCCTACCATCATAAGAGATCCCGTCGATTAGGAAAGAGGGTTTCAAAGCCCTAATAATCTCCTATGACCGGACGGCCATGGTGAAGCACCCAATCCGAGTATCCAAAGAGAATCGAGCCCAAATAGGCTCTGATACCAAATTGATGCGGAACCTATGTATGCATGCAATTATATTTTTGTATGTTTTTAATTCAAGTTGTGAATCTAATCCCGAAGAGCAAATCAAGTATTTAAGCAAGGAAAACTATGTAAGAAAGAAACTAAAAGCATGCAAATAGGACCTAAGAGCAAAGGAAAGAGAAGCACCGCCGAGGCTGAGGAGCCTCGGTTGGACTAGTTCTTCTACAATAATGCTACTGGTGGTAGAGGGGGTGTACCTGGCAATGTCTGAAGTGCCTGATGAAGATCGCAGCGAAGAGATCACTCATCCTCGATGGATGCGGACTGGAAAATCAAGCCAGAGACCCACGGATTCCCGACTTTCTGCTCGATGGTCCGATTGAGGCCTGGCTAGAGTCGTCAGATTCGTTGGAGTCGAAGGACCTACAAACGACCTGTCAGGGGTTAAAAAACTTAGAGGAGATGAAGAAACAAGAAGAAAATAGCTAGGGATGAAGTGTTTTTGGAGTGGTCGGCCAGGTCTCTGGAGGATTGGATGGTGGCTAGATTCAGTTGCAACATTGGGAAGAAAAAAACTCTCAGAAGATCCCTTAATGCACACAGCAGGGAGGCACAAAAAAATTGGAGACTCAATAATATTTCATATATCAAAGTTAACTCTCATACAAGAGACTAGGGTCCTTTAAATAGACCCATAGTCTTGGGCTCCAAGTAAGGATACAAAAGTAATTACATAAGAGTTTTATTCCTACCCAAACCCTAACTAGAAAATAAGGAAACATTAGGTAGAAAAAATCCCTATAAATTCTCCTTCTCTCCTTGCCTTGGTCAGCCAAGAGGGTGACTCTAAGTGGCTGACCAAGGGTGGTCACCATAAGCTCTTGGTGCCTTAGCTCCCTCCTGGGCCTGGGCTGGCCCAATTTTTCTTTCGGCTGGTCCAGGGCTTCAGGATTTCTGATTTCTCCTCCTGGGGTCTTCAAATCTTCATGCTGGGTTGGACTTGGGCTACTCTTCCATGTCTTCAATCTGATTGGACTTGGTCTTCACTTGTATGATGTGGTCTTGAATCTTCAGTGTGTTTGGACAGGACTCAGAAAAATAAAATTAGCTCGACATGAGCTGACTAGCACTGGACTGGACTAGCTCAACATGAGCTAACTAATACAGGACTCAAATAAAGACAACTTAGATGAACTAAGCTTTATTACAATGGACTTGAAAGAAGCTAAGTGATCCATCGAGGATTGAGAAGCCTCTGTATTGCCCAGGTAGCTTCCCAAGAGGGGGGTGAATTGGGATTAAAAATTTTTGCAAGTATATGCACTTTGAAATTCTTTTAGTGTAGAAGTGAAGTATGCAAAGCGGAAGTAAATAAGTTGAAGCAATAAAGTAATTAAAACACAATTACAAATACTAAGAAATAAAGTGGTTCGGAGCAACGACTCCTACATCCACTACCCAAGGACCACTTGGGATTTCTACTATATCTCCCAACCGGAATACAGTTGGATTATTTTACCAGGCTTACAATCCAAACCTACACACTTTGGTTTTACCGGGATTACCAAAGAAACCCTAACTCCCTTTGGTTTTACACGGGATCATCAAAGAAAACCCAAATACTTGGTTTTAAACCAGGAAAACCAAGAACCCAAACTTTGGTTTTAAGAGGTTCACCTAAAAACCTTTAACTCTCTCTTAAGACACAGTCCCTTGCTGTTCTTAAAGAGTAAACAAAGATAAAGAAAATATAATCAAGCAACTACAACAAACCAAGTTTGTTTTGGTGTTGCCGATGTAGATCAAGATGAAGTCAAGCCTTAGTGCTCTTCAATACTCTTTAATGCTGCTTCTTTCCTTCTTTAATGAGTGGATTCAATGATGGAGTGGAGTTGGTGAAGCTTTGAATCCAACTTGAATGCTCTTTGAGGTAGGTAGTGGAATGACTTCAAAGCTCTTTGATTTCTCAAGAAAATTCAACAATAAAGCTCTAATTATTACTTAATCCTTCAAAAATAATCCCCTTTATAGTTTTTCATGAAATATGGCCATTGTAGGGCCTTGGAATTCGTGAAATAGCCGTTGGAGATGAATTGGGGTTCAAATTTTAACTTCAGCAACTAGCTATTGGAGTGCAGGTAACGGCTCCACGAGTCGGCTCGAGTTCCAGGAGTCAGCTCGAAGTCTCAGACAGGCCAAAAACAAACTTCTATAGGAGCCGGCTCTTCAGGATGGAGTCGGCTCTTGCCTTTTAGCTTTCAGTCAAGTCAAAAACATACATACCTAGAGTCGGCTCTTGGACTAGGAGTCAGCTCGAGTTCTCAGAACTTCAAAAAATATATTTCTAGAAGAGTCGGCTCTTGGTTCTGAAACTTTGAAACTTTCTTTGTGCCGTGCCACCATGAGTCGACTCTTGCAAGTCTTTAAAACTTGCTTCAAGCTTCCCCAAAAGTCTTCAGCATTGAATCAACTAGAAGCTAACTACATACTTTATCAAATTTTCACAATTTTAAGCCCATTTTACATGATTACAGCATTCATAAGCTAGGGCTTTTACAAACTCAATTGAATTATCCTTAAGTAAATTTGAAAACCAATTTAAACAAAGGTAACCAATTCCTACAAACTTTTTAAACAATTTGAAAAGAGTTAGTATTAAATACATGCTCCAAAGTTTTGTGATCATCAAAATCATTCCAGTGGTCAACAATCTCCCCCTTTTTGATGATGACAAAATACTGGGAATGATTAAAAATTTAAAAGCACTTTATAATTGCAGTATTTTCAAGTCTATGTATATCATATAGGTTAGGTATCAGTGTATCAATACAATGTGCCATAATGTATCAAATGTATAGGATTGAATACCAAATATCATGTGTATCAAGTGTATCAAAACATGATGTATCATATGTATCATAACATAATGTATTGATACATGATGTATCAAGGGTATTAACTATACAATGCGTATCGAAACTAATGGAATTTTTAAACTTTTGAAGTAAACTTAATTTTCATCAAATTTTCATGAATCAAACATTCATTTCATCAAAATTTCATAACATTCAATTATCCATATAGCTTTTCTAAATAATTTTTGAGCAATTTTCATGAATCAATATAGATTTCCATGAAATTTTCATGAATCAACATAGCTTCCATGAATCAATATAGCTTTTTCTTTTTCATGCCACACACAGTCTCCATTCTCCCCCTTTTTGTCATCAATAAAAGGCATATGAGAAATGGACATTCATTGATAACATTAATTCATTCATAATATTGATTCAATCATAACATTAATTCAAGTGAACATGTATCATATCAAGTGAAGTATATATATATATGAAATAAGTCAATACATAGCATATGTGATACTTTATAAATGTGCCATGGCATGACAAAATAGTATCACACAATCAGAATACAACAAAATAAACAACAAAATAAAGTCCTAAAACAAGGATAAAAACCTAAACATCAGAATGAAGGGCTAGGATCACTATTAGGTTCTTCCTCATCAGAGGAGGAACCAACCTCTAGGATACCTGGACGAGGTTTGAACTTAGGGAACCTAGGGCAGAGATCCCTAATCCTAGTCCTAGTAGGAGTAGAAGTCTTAGTCACTTTAGTTTTAGGTTTAACTTTGGTTTTTGATTATGATGAAATAAATATAGGTGTAGGTCTGGCAATAGGTGGATCAACAGATAATGTTAAAGTGCTGGTGGTCGAAAGCATCTGAGTAGCCGGAGTCACTCCAACGTCAGCAGATCCAGTAGCCTCCATACTATCCTGAGGCTCAACAACAGCAGGTATGGCGTGATAAGGTGCATCAGTGCAATGTGTCGCCTGTCCCTGCTCCGCATGAGTGCCAGTACCATTCCAGTGCCAATGCCAGTCACTGTGGAAGTAGAAGGTGCATGCTGGCTGGCCGCAGATAGCTGTCTCAGTAAAGTCATTATATCATGAAAACCCTGTTGCATCTCGGACTAAAGTGAACTAATCCTCCTGTCAGTGTCAGTCTTGAGTTAAGAAATCTCCTCCAAGACTCTCTAAAGTCTATCATCTGTATCATGTCTAGCAGCAGTAGGAGTCCTGACTGGTGAGTGAGGTGTAGTAGGAGCTGGCTCGGATGGTCCAGCCTCATCAGTTTGTGCCTCAGTCTCCTCACCATGTCCCTGAGCAGCCTATGCATCATCATCTGAATCCTCTGAGTGTGCTACAGGAACACCTGATGTCTTCCTGATCCAATTTCCATCAACTTTAATGAATCCCATTCTGGTCAGGGATTTCATAGTGTACCTATCGATGTGTAGCAACAAATGACAGTCCTCTCCAGAAAGATCAACATGAGCATCCTGGAATAATAATGTAAACACCATCCCATAAGGCAAACAAGCCCGTGCCCTACGTACTGCCTCCCTCATCTGAGAAATCATAATAAATGGCAAGTTGAGGGGCTCCCCCTCAATCAGTCGCCTCATAAACATAAGGTCTCTCTCGCTGACCCAGTCAAATATCCCCATCCTGGGTAAGAAAATCCTGCTAATGATGATTTGCAACAGCCTCATCTCCAATGAGAGATGATTTGCACTTACATGTACAATTTCCTTTACATTTGATCTCCCCAAAATGAGTCTAAGTGTCTTCACCTTCTCCTTCATAACTAAATAGCATTCTCCTTCTTTTGGTATATTCAGTAAACTTGAAATCTTTTGCTCACTTATCTCTATGTGTTTTCCTTTTACTGTTTCTTCCAAATGAAATGCTCCCAGTGACATGCTCTCAAAAAATTGATGAACCAGATTTGGATACGTTTGAACATTTAATTGACAAAAATCCTTCCAACCCTGTTTTTCAAGCCAAACACCGATACTCAACTGTTATTGTTCTAGAAAACTGAAATCGATGCACCTACCTGGGATAACCTGTCGATTTCCCATAGGAATTACTTGCCGGGGTGCAGGAACTTCTTCCTCTTGCATAATCAGCTGATTCTCTTCCAGAATCGAAGTGTCCAATCGCCTCTTAGTCCTCCACTCTTCAGTGATAGACCGAACTACTCTCCTTGCTTTCTTTGCCACAGCCTTGCGAGGCGCCATTTTGCAATGATTAAAGGTTTGAAGAGGTTTGAGAGGGTTTTTGGAGAGTTTCCTAGAGTGAAGTGAGGAGTCGGCTAGGATGAAATGGTCAAAACCTAGAAAATACAATGAATACGAAATACGAAAATCCTTCTTAAAAAGCTTTGGCCCGACCTTCGAGTCGGCTCGTCAAGCGCCTAAATAACTCGAGTCGGCTCGAGCTAAAATCCAATCTAAAGGTCAAAAAAGGTCAAACTTGGTTTTTAAAGGTTTCTTGAACCTAAAATAGGTTGTCCTATGCTCTAAAGAAAAATTTAAAATTTTTAGATAATTTTTTCTTAATTTTCAAAAATTAGGTCAAATAGGTTTAAAATGGGTCACATAGCCCTAATTCTTCTCTGATATTCTCAAATCTATCTAGACTTAATGGTTTAGTAAAAATGTCCACTAGTTGGTCTTCAGTAGGTACAAATTCAAGTTCCATAATATTGTTTAAAACATGATCACGAATAAAATGATATCGAATTTCAATGTGCTTAGTTCATGAGTGCTGAATTGAATTTTTTGATAAATTAATAGCACTAGTATTGTCACATTTAATAGGAATTTTGGATTGGACAACACCGTAATCTTCTAGTTGTTGCTTGATCCACAATACTTGAGCACAACAGCTCCCAGTAGCTATATATTCTATGTCAGCAGTAGATAGTACTACAAAGTTTTGTTTGTAACAGTGCCAAGAAATCAAGTTAACACCTAGAAATTGATAGGTGCCACTTGTGCTTTCTCTATCTATTTTACATCATCCATAATCAGCATCAGAATAACTAATTAACTTCAGTGATGTGTGCTTAGAATGCCACAAACCTACATTACAGGTGCCTTTCAGATATTTAATAACTCTCTTAATAGCCATGATGTGTGATTCTTTAGGATTAGATTGAAAATGTGCACACATACAAACACTAAATAATATATCATGTCTACTAGCTATTAAATAAAGTAATGATCCGATCATATCTCGATATAGTTTTTGATCAATATTTGTGCCATTCTCATCTTTGTCAAGTCTACATGCAGGACTCATTGGTGTTCAATTTACCTTGCTTGATTCCATGCCAAACTTCTTGATTATTTCTTTAATGTACTTGGCTTGGTTGATTAGAATACCTTCTTTAGTTTGTTTGATTTGAAGTCCCAGAAAGTAACTCAGCTCACCCATCAAGCTCATTTCGAATTCTCCCTGCATTAGCTTAACAAAGTCTTGACACAAAGATTCATCAGTAGATCCAAAAATGATATCATCAACATATATTTGAACAATTAAAATGTTATTTTTCTTTCTTTGAATAAACAGTGTGGTGTCAACACTACCTTTTATAAAATCATTAGCAATTAAAAATTTACTCAATCTATCATACCAGGCTCTAGGTACTTGTTTCATACCATATAAAGCTTTATTCAGTTTGAAAACATGATTTAGAAAAATATGATCGATAAAACCAGGAGGTTGCTCAACAAAAACTTCTTCGGATAAAAAACCGTTCAAAAAATCACTCTTTACATACATTTGAAATAACTTGAAATTCATAAAACATGCATAAGCTAGTAACAATCTAATGGCTTCTAATCTAGCTACTGATGCATAAGTTTCATCAAAATCTATTCCTTCTTCTTGATTATATCCTTGTGCAACCAGTCTAGCCTTATTTCTAATTACATTTCCATCTTCATCTAGTTTATTTCTATAAACCCACTTAGTGCCTATAACAGGATGATCATTGGGTCTTTCAACTAGGGTCCAGACATTATTTCTTCTAAATTGGTTTAATTCATCATGCATTGGTAACATCCAATTAGGATCAGTTTCGGCTTCTTCTATATTATGTGGTTCTACATGTGAAGCAAAAGCAATTAAATCATGTGCATCTCTATGTGTAGATCTAGTTTTAACACCTTGAGATGGATCTCCTATAATTAATTCTTTAGGTGTGATTGTACATACCTCCATTCTTTAGGTATATCATCATGCTTTTTACTCACCTCTTGTTCATGTGATTCACTTGATTGTTTGTCTTTAAGAGTCAGGTCTTTCAGTCCATGCTCTAGTGTACCTGTATCATCATCAGCAAAATCTTCCTTTCTCGAAGATGTAATGTCAGATTCATTGAAAACAACATAAACAGATTCTTCAACAGTCAAAGTTCTTTTATTAAAAACTCGATAGGCTTTACTATTTAAAGAATATCCAAGAAAAATAGCCTCATCGGATTTTGCATCAAATTTACCAAGATTGTCTTTTCTATTGTTAAGAACAAAACATTTACATCCGAAGACATGAAAATATTTAATATTTGGTTTTCTATTGTTCCAAAGTTCATAGGGGGTTTTTCTAATAATAGGTCTAATTAAATCTCTGTTTAAAATATAGCATGCGGTATTAACAGCTTCTGCCCAAAAGTATTTTGGAATATTTCCTTCACAAAGCATTGTTCTGGATATCTCTTCTATAGTAAGATTCTTTCTTTCTACAACACCATTTTGCTGTGGTGTTCTAGGTGCAGAAAAGTTATAATCAATACCGTGCTTTGTGCAAAAGTGATCAAAATACTGATTTTCAAATTCAGTGCCATGATCACTACGATTTGAAATGACAGAAAGATTTTTCAAATTTGTAACTTTTTTGTAAAACTTTTTGAATACATTAAAATATCATCTTTATGTGCAATAAACAAAATCCATGTGTATCTTGAAAAATCGTCTACAATCACAAGTCCATATTTTATACCACCTAGGCTGGTAGTCCTAGTAGGTCCAAATAAGTCCATGTGAAGTAGCTCTAAGGGTCTAGTTATGGAAACAATATTTTTGGATTTAAAACTCTCCCTAACTTGTTTTCCTAACTGACAAGCATCGCAAACATAATCAAAATTAACTTTAAATTTAGGCAAACCTTTGACTAAGTCCTTTGAAATCAATTTAGCTATTGTATCCATACTAGCATGACCAAGCCGCCTATGCCATAGTAAACTTGATTCCTTGTTCTTGTCATTCATCGCTACAAGACTTGTATTACTTGACATAGCTAGATCATTAAGATCTACTACATAAATGTTACCAAGTCTGTGTCCAATGAACTTAGTACTAGAGTCAAGTGGATCAACTACTATACACATTGATGACTTGAAGAATACATTAAAACCAATATCACATAGCTGACTAATACTCAAAAGATTATGCTTTAATTTTTCTACAAGTAACACGTTTTCAATAAATGTAGAAGGAGTAATTTTGATTTTACCAATACCGATTATCCTTCTTTTTCTATTGTCACTAAATATTACCATTCCACCATCCTTCTATTCTAGGGTGAAGAATTGATCAGCATCACCTATCATGTGTCTTGAACAGTAGCTATCCAAATACCATCTTTTCTTTATACTTGTAGCTGCAAGACATCCCTGCAAAATAATTATTTAATAAGTTTAGGTACCCAAGCTTTCTTGGGTCCTTGCAAGTTAGTAGAAATGGTTCCTTTTGGAACCCAAACTTTCTTAATTTTCTTTTTATCATTATGTTTCAAATGACATTCAAAAGCTTTATGACCAATGTTATTACATGCATAGCATACAATCTTTGAATTTGAATAATAACCATGAGATGATGCAAATTTAGGTCTAATATATTTTGAACTAATGAATTTAGGAGCATATGAAGTAGAAGCTAAAATTTGTTTGAAATAAAGCCTTTATAACCAATTCCAAATTTATTAACGGTTTCAATTTTTGAACTTCTTTGTTTAGGTCATCATTTTTATTTTTCAAATCCTTATTTTTCTCAAAAAGCTCTTCTTTTTCAAACTGAACAACTTTGAATCTTTCACAAACTAAGTTTAGTTCTCTTTGTAAAATTTTATTTCTTTCACAAAATTCATTTTTGTCTTTTTCAAATACATCACATTGATTTTTTAAATCTCTCATTTTTAAACCAGCTTTTTTGTATTCTATCAATAGTTGACAAAAAATATTATGCAATTCATTATAAGTGAATTCTAGATTAGGTTCAGAAGTGCTTACCTCGTCCTCCAAACCCATAAGATAGATTTGTGCAATTTTTGTTGTCTCTTCATCCTCTTCAGTGGATGTGGTTTCATCACTGTCACTCCAAGCAGCTAACATTGCCTTCTTCTTCTTTTTGGTAAATATCTTTTTCTTCGCTTCAGGACAATCAGGACGGATGTGTCCTGGCTTCTTGCATCCGTAGTAGATAGGTACTTGATATTTATCTTTTTCTTTATCTCTTTCTTTTTCTTTTCCAAAATCACCTTTTCTATAATGCTTTCTCCATCTATTTGTTTTTCTTCTATCCATAAACCTTTTAAATTTCCTCATGACTAGGGTAATTTCATCATTTCCAAGATTATCATCATCTGATGAATTAGATTCTTCATTCTTATCTTTCTTAGTAGCTTTAAATGCAATGGCCTTCTTTCTTTTTGTGTCTTCCTCAGTTCTTTGTTGCATAGCCAATTCATGTGTAATCAAAGATCCAAGCAGTTCATCCAAAGGCAGTGTATTTAGGTACTTTGCTTCTTGAATTGCTGTCACTTTGGCTTCCCACTTATCTGGCAAAGATCTTAAGAATTTTTGGACAAGATCAGCATTATAATAAGTTCTACCCAGACTCTTCAGACCATTTATGATATCAGTAAAATGAGTATATATGGCAGATATAGTCTCGCTAGGATCCATTTTAAACAACTCATAATTATGTACAAGTATATTGATTTTCGATTTCTTAACTTGAGAAATGCCTTCATTTGTGATTTCTAATTTGTCCCAATTTTCTTTAGCAGAATTACAAGTTGAAATTCTGTTAAACTCATTTGGATCCAAAGCACAATACAATAGGTTCATTGCTTTGGCATTCAATTCAGCTAATTTCATATCATTCTCGTCCCAATCCTCTTCTGGTTTAGGAACCTCTACATCATTAACTTTAATTGTGGGTGTGTGAGGTCCTTTCATGATAATTTTTCATAAGTGAAAGTCTACGGCTTGAATGTATATCTTCATTCTTGCCTTCCAATAAGTGTAATTAATTCCGGTAAAAAGTGCTGGTCTATTTGTGGATTGACCTTCGGCCAATGAAGTGCTCATGGGATGTGCCATATGTCTTTATTCTAACTAACTTTTAGAGACTCTGATCTGATACCACTTGTTGCCCAGATGGCTTTCCAAGAGGGGGGTGAATTGGGATTAAAAACTTTTGCAAGTAAGTGTACTTTGAAATTCTTTTAGTGTAGAAGTGAAGTGTGCAAAGCGGAAGTAAATAAGTTGAAGCAATAAAGCAATGAAAGCACAATCACAAACACCAAGAAATAGAGTGGTTTGGAGCAACCGGCTCCTACATCCACTATCCAAGGACCACCTGAGATTTCTACTATATCCCCCAATCGGAATACAGTCGGATTGTTTTACTAGTCTTACAATCCAAACTTACACACTTTAGTTTTACCAGGATTACCAAAGAAACCCTAACTCCCTTTGGTTTTACACGGGATCATCAAAGAAAACCCAAACACTTGGTTTTAAACCGGAAAAACCAAGAACCCAAACTTAGGTTTTAAGAGTTTCACCTAAAAACCTTTAACTCTCTCTTAAGACACAGCCCCTTGCTGTTCTTAGAGAGTAAACAAAGATAAAGAAAATATAATCAAGCAACTACAACAAACCAAGTTTGTTTTGGTGTTGCCGATGTAGATCAAGATGAAGTCAAGCCTTGAGTGCTCTTCAATGCTATTCAATGCTGCTTCTTTCCTTCTTCAATAAGTGGATTCAATGATGGAGTGGAGTTGGTGAAGCTTTGAATCCAATTTGAATGCTCTTTGAGGTAGGTAGTGGAATGACTTAAAAGCTCTTTGATTTTTCAAGAAAATTCAATAATAAAGCTCTAATTATTGTTTAATCCTTCAAAAATAATCTCCTTTATAGTTTTCCATGAGATATGGCCATTGTACGGCCTTAGGATTCATGAAATGGCCGTTGGAGATGAATTAGTGTTCAAATTTCAACTTCAGCAACTAGCCATTAGAGTGCAGGTAACGGCTCCACGAGTCGGCTCGAGTTCCAGGAGTCGGCTCAAAATCTCAGACAGGCCAAAAACAAACTTTTATAGGAGCCGGCTCTTCAGGCTAGAGTCGGCTCTTGCCTTCTAGCTTTCAGTCAAGTCAAAATATACATACCTAAAGTCAGCTCTTAGACTAGGAGTCATCTCGAGTTCTCAAAACTTCAAAAAATATATTTCTAGAAGAGTCGGCTCTTGGACTAAGAGTCGGCTCTTGGTTCTGAAACTTTGAAACTTTTTCCGTGTCGTGCCATCATGAGTTGGCTCTTGCGAGTCTTTAAAAATTGCTTCAAGCTTCCCCAAAAATCTTCAACATTGAATCAACTAGATGCTAATCTACATACTTTATCAAATTTTCACAATTTTAAGCCCATTTTACATGATTACAGCATTCATAAGCTAGGGATTTTACAAACTCAATTAAATTACCCTTAAGTAAATTTGAAAACCAATTTAAACAAAGGTAACCAATTCCTGCAAACTTTTTAAACAATTTGAAAAGAGTTAGTATCAAATACATGCTCCAATGTTTTGTGATCATCAAAGTCATTCCAGGGGTCAACACTTTGTCTTATTCTAGTGCCTCTGGTGTTCGCACCAGTCTGGCTAGCTCTTGGGTACTGATTATGGTATCTAGTGGGATTGGGTCTACGGTAGATGGGCCCTCTCTGAAAACAATCATAATCCCTAGCAATCAGGTAGGCATGGTCCAGGTCACTAACCTCTCTCATGTAAAGCTCTCTCTGAATCTCCTCCCTAAGGCTAGCTCTAAACCTAGACAGGGTGATTGACTCATGCTCATCTATGCTGCATGCATGGCATACTCATCAAACTTTGCTATATACTCAGCCACACTCTTACTACCTTGATTCAATCTCTGCCACTGGTCCAACAACCCCTAGTGGTATAACTGATACAGAACTAAAATTGCATGCAAATATATTTTTTTTATTTTTTTAGGTTAAGTTGTGAATCTAAATCCCGAAGAACATACCAAGAATTTAAGTAGGAAAATCTATGCAAAACAAGAAGCTAAAGCATAAAAAGTGAAACCTAAAAGCAAGAAGAAAGTGGACCGCCGAGGCTGAGAAGTCTCGGTTGGGCTAGTTCATCTTCAATAAAGCATCTAGCAGGCAAAAGGTGTGTACCTGATAACAGTTGATGCGCCTGGTATAGATCGTATGTGAAGGGATCGCTCTCACTCCAAGATACGGCCTAGAAAATCAAGCCAGAGACCCGCAGATTCTCGTCTTTCTGCTCGGTGCTTCGATTGCGGCCCGGCTGGAGTCGTTGGATTCATAGAAGCCGAGGACCTACAAACAACCTTCCAAGGGTTAGAAAACATAGTAGAGATGACTTAAGAAAGGAAAAACAGCAAAGGGAAGAGGTTGTTTGAAGAGGACGGCTAGGGTTTGGAGAGTAGGATGGAGACTAGAAGTAGGGTGCAGAACATCGGGAAGAAGAAGGGCTCACACAAAATCCCTTTTAGCACACAGCAGGTAGCACACGATAATTGAAGGAATTCAATATTATTTCATGAATAAAAGTTTTGATACAAGAGAGTAGAGTCTCTTAAATAGACTCTTAGACTTGGCCCCCAAGTAAGGTTAAAAAAGACTTTACATAGAAATTTTAATCCAACCCCAACTCTAGCTAGAATACATGGTAGGCTAGGTAGAAAAATCCCTTAATTCTCTCCCTCTCTCACTTGCCTTGGTCGGCCAAGAGTGGTGACTCTAGGTGGCCGATCAAGGGGAAGGTGACCATAAGCTTGGCACCCCTTGGTTCTCCTCCTGGGCCCTGGCTGGCCCAATTTGCTTCAGGCTGTGGTCCAAGGCTTCAGGGCTTCTGATGTGTCTTCCAGGCTTCTAATTTCTTCTCCTAGGCTTCCCATGGTCTTCATATCTTCAAGTTGGGTTGGACTTCAGTTGGACTGGTTGGTCTTCAATTGTACTTGGGCTGGCATGTCTTCACTTTTACTTGGACTGACATGTACTGAACTCCGAAAGAAGACTAGCTCAACATGAGCTGATTGGTACAGGACTCAAATAATAAAATGACAACTTAAATGGACTAAGCCCTTATTACAAATAGACTCAAACACTACTAATTAATCCACAGAGGATTGAGAAGCCTCTGTCTTATTCTGGTGCCTCTGGTATCCCCACCAATTCTCCCAGGGTGGGGGGAACTCGACCCTGTCGAGTAAGGGTCACACTGGCTCACATATCTCTCGAGAAGGTCTGGGTCGAGGTACTGCAAGTCCTCTCGAGAAATCCATGAATCATCCAACTCTGGCTGGCCTTGCCATCGGACTAGGTAGCGTTGATAGTCGCGGCCCCAGGTCGTTATGGCTTGACCGTCTAGGATATGCTCGATCTGTTCTCTTCTCTTAGGCCAAATTATTAGTGGACACTCTGGGCTAGGGTCACTCTCAATAAGAGGAATAGGTCCGAAGGCCTCACTGGGTATCGCTGCCGTTCCCTGTACTCAACCAGGTCTACGATATTGAAGGTAGAACTGATGCCCAAATCCAAAGGCAAATCTAACATATAGGCATTTGGTCCAACCTTCTTTATCACTTTAAAAGGTTCAGCTCTGCGAGCATGAAGCTTCTTTTTAAGACTAAGCCTAACCAAGATAGAATCCACTACATTAAATTTCTTGGCTCTTCTTCTGGAATTAGCCAGTTTGATTCAAAATTAGTGCAGGTGGTGAACATGCTGGGCACATGCAGACTCCTAGCAGGTGATGCAAAGGACTGATACCAACACCTAACAGACTCGACTATGCATTCCTATTGAAGGAGATTTATTGGACTCTTATGGGCCTAAACCTAAGAGACTATAGACTCTCTAGGTCTAACCCTGGTGGTGCGGGCACCAGGCTCAGGAAGAGGCTTCAGCTAATGCCAAGTTCTTTATGGATAGAAGACTAGGAATTTAAGTCCTGTAATAAGTCTATGAGTCCTGTATTTATTTTTATTTGAATAATTGAGTCCTGTTTTATTTTAATTTGGATCCAATTAGAGTTAAATTGGCTTTGTATTGAGTCGGGTTCAAGATCTACTTGTATTGGGCTTCAATTAAGCAAGAATGAGTGCAACCAACTTCACTAACTACTTGGAGCACCACATCATCAAAGCACCATGCCACCTTGGAAGACAAGTCATGCCAACTTGGAGGATAAATCATGCCACATCACCAAGACACATCAACCATGAATTTTCAAATTTGAATGAAGCTCCACTCTTTATGGGTGCCCACCTTGTAGTTAGGAGATTTAAATTTGAATGGGCCACTCCTATCTTTATGGGACACCCTTGGTTTTCTCCATGAAAAGTGTTGCATTTTGAATTTGAAAAGGAGCTTAAGGTTTATAAAAGCTCCTAGAATTCTCTTGTAATGGTAATGATGAATGAAGAAGAAATTTTTTGTTGAAAGCTTTTCCCTTTGCTAGCCAAAGTTCCTTGAGAGGAGGAAAGGTGTGAGACCTAAGTTACCTAGCCAATCCAATTTCTAACCCATACTCCATTTCTATTTGATCAACCTTGAAAACTCTCCTACAATCCACTCCAAAATTCATCCATCTCCTCTTCCAAAGGCGTCTTCTACAAAGAAGTTCAGCATGCCAACAAGTGAAGGAGGTTTAAGTTGTGGACGCCAAGGAAGATCTACTTCAAGCCAAACTTAATTCTTATTACTCCATTCCAAATTCTCTTTATCCATTCCTACAACCTCCCATCTAAACCTGTTAATCTTTCCATCTCCTTGTGCAGGATCCCCGGGTCTCATGGTTTCCAAGATGAAGGTTTACTATGCCAAAGAATCAGAAGCAGGAGGCCTTGAAACCTAGAGTAATTCCTTTGTCATTTAGGTACCTCATCTTGAGTGTCCTTTATCCCATTTTCAAAACATTAATAGCCGGGTAACCATTCTTATACTTTCTTTCATATCTGAAGTAGCAAGGTAAGCTAGCCCTAACCTGTGTAGTTTCCTAACCACAAAGGTCCTTTCTTAATTACTTTGAGAGAGTTTCTTTCTAGTCATGTTTTTCTCTATGTTCCTTTCCTGAATTTCTATTTCTTTTATAGAATAGCTGCATGCCTATTTGCCTCATCAACATTTAACCTCTTTAATCCTTAGAGATGCATCATTCGAATCTTGTTCCCCATCACCTGGTGTGGTATGCATAAGAGAATTTACAATGGACTCTTAGCAAATTTCATAGAGTATGCCAGAAGTAAAATACAAATCTAACATGCATAATGAATGTATGTAGTATGCTAATCTCAATTAAATGCAATCTAATGATCCTAAAAATGCTGGAGGTGTCTGGAAAGGATAGAAAATAGGAAGTGGGTTCAAAATTAGTCTGGTGGGGTAGGGAAAAAGGTTCAGGGTTAGTTGGATAAAGTATGATATAAGAAGGCATGTCAGGGACTAATCCTAGACTAATGAGGCTAACCTTATGAGGTTGAGATATATCTACAGGATTTGCATAATGAAAGGATGTGTTACTAATCTTAGGGAAGAGGTCCTTAATGGAAACTATAGGAGGGGGTTCATCCTGAGGGTACTGATTTAAAGAGATCATGTCCTTAATAAATTCTTCTTGTTCATATATTTTAGGACTAGACTCTGTAATTTGGCTCTCCTCTATGGTTTCCTCAAGTAAGGTTCTAGCAGTATCTAGGTTCTCTTCTTATAATTGTCCTTCCACTACAACTTTAGGCTAGGTATAGTCGGGTCAACTAACTCTAAATTGGCTTCTACCTGGGTACCTACGGGGTCAACTAATTCTAGGTCTTCCAGAGGTGCCTCCTCTTCTCCCTTATACTCATCCACTAGGTTCACATCAGCTTCATACACTTCCGCTTTAATGTAAGCCTGGTGAATCACAGGGGTGGTAGGGAAAGGTCGGCTAAGGAAAAATTGGCTAGGTCTTGGTTTCTGATTATGGGCACTAATTATTGGGAATTGTGTCCCAAAGCCAATCGCCTGGGTTGTAGGCGGTTGTACTCAATATTGTACTCATTTTATGAATTAATAAAATATTATTTTTGGCAGCTCATCACATACTTAATTTCCTTGAAATGAACTCTTTCCATGTGATGAAGTCCTTAGGACTACATTGACTTCGATACAGAGAGGATGTATCGAGTGGTCCTTAAATCCTGTTCATAACCAAAGGATATATTATACTGGGCAGCAATATATCAAGTATAGGTTATTGTAGTTCACATCGTTTGGTTGTCCTCTTGACCAAATGAGTGTGGTGACACTGATATGATCTGCAAGTGGGATATGTGATATCTTATTGAACGTGACTCCGTGCAGCCCCTTTCTGTCAAAGGGATACTCACGATTGGATATGGGTATATGTGTCCCTCTGACCTGAGGTCATCACGGTAGCTTGCAAGCAACTCCCTGTGCTTTGGTGCCGGACTACCCAGATTTTTAATCCGATGATGGAAGGTTTCTGGGTACAGGCAAGTACTTGTGGAGCAGTGATGGACCAAGATGGAATTGACCTATCCAAACAGTTTGGATTGAATGTCTCGCAGTATCTCAATTTAGCAAATCCTCGGCCGGGGTAGTCCTAGTGAAGAGTCACTGGGCTTGCGAGGTTGAGACACGTAGTCGACTGACTCAGTCTGGGTTGGCAGCCCAATCTCAGTCGTCCTAAGCATTAGAGGTCAAAGGGATGAATTATACGGTAACCATATGCCAGAGGTTCGATTGTTTGCTCCCGCATCTTCGACCTATCCGGACACTGGGACCCATTGCTAGATGGTTTCCTGTGATGGTACTAGAAATTGTTCTAATGCTACCGTTTAGGTTCGAACCTATGAGGTCACACGCCATAGAGGATAACTCTGATCCAGATACCGATTACGATTGGGAATCGTCTCGGTTTTATGGTCACAGTATTTTTTAGCACTCTTTTCCCTGTCTTGCCCTTGTCTGTGTCGATCGAAAAATGTTTCGGGTTGACCAGCACTGCGCCAGGATTTTTCTGAATCAGTTTTGAACTGATTCGGAGTTCGTTTCGGCCTCCAATTGGTTGTGAACCAATTTTATTCCTTGAACCAGGTCCAATTGGATTGAACCGTTTGGTTTAAAGGGATTGGACCGGTTTTTGGTTGAACCGGTTTCCACCTTGGTTTTTCTCCCCTTGGACCGTTTTACACGGTCATTTGAATGGAGGAATTCCAAACGCGTCCTGAAGGCCAAACGTCCGTGGAAGCCATTTCGTCGCGCGTCTCTTCAACTCCCTTAACCCACTGGAATTAAACCTTGTTTAATGGCTTTAATCCCCTGTTATGGGCTGGTTAATTGGGTGTTATGGCTGCCACTGCCTCTTGGCCTTCCCTCCCTCTCCATTTCCCTCTCTCCGTTGCCTACTAATACAACCCAGCCGTCCTTGTTTCTTTGTTGAAGGTTTCACCGTGAGTTGAATTTATCCACCGTGTGAGATCCAAAGGAAAGAAAGAAAAAGATCTGGGCATTCCTCTTCTTTGAGAGGCTTAAGGAGAGGGTTTTGGGCTGGGTTTAGAAGCCTTAAAGGGAGAGAAAATCCCATTATTTCAAGCTTAAATTCTGCCCAGTTCTGCTACAGAATTCTGTGAACGTGAAGCCCTCTTCCGGTGGCTAGTACCGTGCGTGGAGGCAGATCCGAGAGTCCCGGGCATGTCTCCCCTCTAGAGGGAGTACCACTCTACTTCTAGGAGCAAACCTCGTGAGCCGGGATCGCCCCAGCTGCTCCGAAACGAAGGCCAAAGTCTGCTAACCAGTTCTACTGCAGAAATCTGGCAGCAGACTTTGGTGATTTATTTAATTTTTTTGGCTTAGATTTGATTGCAGAAATTGGTGGAAAATTGAAGAAGACTTGTCGAAGAAGCCGCTGCTCAAAATTGGGAGCAAACGGAGGTCCGAAAGGCGGTGTTCTGATGATGTTTTGCAAGCCAAAAACAACGTCCCAAGGAGGAAGACGACTGGAATAACTTTATTCCAGTTATTCCAGTCTATTCCAGGTATATTCCAGAGTTATTCTAGGTGGGATAAAGGTATGGAAAATTTAATTTTTAATCATGCATGGATATATTAAATTGTTTAATTTTTTATAAATATTTTATATGATTATGCATGCCTAAATGCAACTAGATTTAGATTAATTCCTGGCGGAGCATATACCCGCTGCGTGAATTTTAAAAATTATTTTAAAATCCAATATGCTCCCGCATATATTTGCATGCCTGGTGTAGGATCTTGTCAAACCACCTGCATCAGTTTCCTTTCAATGGTATCAGAGCCAGGTTCCATGTGTAATCTATTTATGTTTGCTTGTATGTAGATTAAAATTGTTTTAATCTAATGATGTATCAAAATTTCTTTTTGGAACCTAGTTGAGACCTTCACCATGACCGTGTGTCTTTGACACGATGTGGATTGTCTATGTTAGCCTTTTCAGAAGGATCCTTAAAGAATATTAAAATTAAAAATGTTTTAATTTGATGATACATAGTTTTAGGCATGTTTAATATGGATAAAAAATATCTTGATGCATGATTTTTATTTTTGGTTATGTAAAATGTTTTACATTATGACTTAATTAAAATTATTTTAATTAAATATTTGGCTTATTAAAATCTTTTAGGTTTATGAAATCTAAAACACTTGCATAAGCCATTTTGGGTTAATTGGGTTAGCTGACTTGTTGGGTCCATAACTGGGTTAGACCTAAGTTTAGTTGAACTGGATAATAAGAAGATTAAACAAAAGTTGTTTAAGGTCCTTCTTTAGAACTATCTAATAGTTAGATTAGTTGATTCGTTCATCTAAAATGGATCCAATTAGTGGCTCAATGGATGCCCGAGTCTTTAGGTTTGTCTGATTGAGTCTGGTAAACCGACTGGTGTCGAGGTAGGTTTGGCATTGTGATCATGGCTGTATGAGGCTACCTCTTTCCTGGCCAACTAGGTTGGTGTCTAGGAAAGATGGTTAATGGCAGATACTCACCCATGATCTCACCTACCTGGCTAGTCGAGTCGACCAGAACTGATTGGAAAAGCTCAATGACTCGAGTTAACCCATGTCACCCAGGTTGATCGGTCTGACTGATCTATAGGTGCCCATGGATCATTTGTTGATTTATTTCAACCCTCCTGGAATCTGATTGATTCAGTGAGAGGATGATCCATGTCCTTATCTCTTTCTTCTGTCACAGTTAAAAATCCTCTAAAATTATTAGGTCCTTAAAAAGACTAAGTCAAGGAGTTGATAGTGTCTTAGCCTCCCATTAAGTTGGATAGAAATGTATCCATTAGCTTGGTGTGCATCGGCAGTTCCATAGAACGGGTGTACATCTGGCGACTGGAATTTCTATTTAATCGATGATGGTTCAGTGCAACCTCCTTAACGGGACCAGGTGGGCTGGCCATAGTCAGGCTTAGTCTTTAGTTAACTGGAAGTATTGGATTCGTCATTTTAATGGTTGGACCTAACCAGAGACCCGCAATAGGAGGCCCCTAGGCTGATTGGGGTGCTCTCTGGGGCAAAATAAAATACTGAAAATTGTTTAGGGAAACAATTGGTTTACGAACCTACCTTTAGGCTCGTATGGGTGAGCCGGCCATAGTCGGGCTCATGTGAGGCCTATTGGATTTCAGTACCCACTTGAAAAAGTATTTTCATGGATTGGAGTTAGAGGCTACCAATCTGAAAAATTAGTGGGAAAAACCTTTAGACTAAAGTCCAAGTCTTTTGGTTAAATTATTAATTCATATACTAATTTGGTCTTATTTTCTTTTCAGATGTCTTCCAATTTATCGCTCTGGTCACTTCTCGATAACGAGAAGTTAAAGGGTCACAACTTCGATAGTTGGTATCGAAGATTGAGAATTGTTCTGGAGCATGAACGGATCCTCTATGTAATAGCAGATCCGGCACCTGAAATCCCTCCCGCTAATGCACGGAGTGCGGTCAGAGACGCTTATCTGAAGTGGGTCTCTGATCAGACTACTGTCCGTTGCATTATGTTAGCGGTGATGAACGATGAGTTCAGTCGCAAATTCGAGGAGGCCCAACCTGATGAAATCCTTCAAAAGTTGAAGGAATCCTTCGGCACCCCGGATGATGTAGAATGGTACAAAGTGTCTTGTGCCATCTACAACTCCAAGATGCCGAATGGAGGTTCAGTCACTGATCATGTATTGTACATGATCGAGCTGATTGAAAAACTGGGCAAACTCGGATGCCCCTTGCACGAGCAGCTCGGCAAGGATGTAATCCTGAATTCTCTTCCCTCCTCATATCTTGATTTTCTCGATCATTACAGAATGAACAAGCCTGCAGTCAACTACCATGGTCTTTTGGGGTTGCTGCAGACTTTCGAGAAAGACCACCAACTGAATAAGGGGGTGGTAAATTTAGTGGGAGGAAGTAGAGGTCGTCGTCCTTTTAAGAAAGGAAAAAAGAAAATAAATAAAAAGGGAAAGAAGGTGCAGAATGCTCCTGGCCCTAGTCAGACCAGGAAGTATAAGGCTGATCAATCTTCTGCAGAATGCTTCTACTGCAAGAAGAAGGGACACTGGAAGAGGAACTGTCCTCTTTATATTGCGTCCCTTGATCCGAACAGGCCGAGGAAGCAGAAGTCTTCTGAACAAGGTATTTATATGATAAAACCTTGTAATTACCCAATTGTTGATACTGCTAACTGGGTATTGGATACTGGTAGTCCAATTCATGTTTGTAATTCATTACAGAAACTTCAAGTTAGCAGAAGATTTGAAGATGGAGAATAGTTTCTGAGCGTCGGGAATGGAAATCGTGTTCCAGTACTGGCGGTTGGAGTCCTGCGTCTTGTCTTTGAGTCTTGTACTGTCGAACTAGTCGACTGTCACTATTGTCCTAGTTTCATTATGAGCATAATCTCTGTAGGCCTTTTGGCCAATTATGGTTTTGAACTTTCAATAAAAGAAGATTTTTGCAATGTTATTTTGAATAACTCTGTTATAATGAAAGCTAGATTAAATAATGGCATATACGTACTATCAAGGCCTATTAGTGTAATGTACACTTCTAGCAAACGCCCAAGGTTAGATAATGTCAATGATTTGTATCTTTGGCACTGTAGGCTAGGTCATATTAACCAAAATAGGATAAACAAGATGCGAGGAGATGGACTCCTCGAGGTCAGTGATTCTGAATCACTGCCCACTTATGAATCCTGTTTACTTGGTAAAATGACCAAGTCACCTTTTACTGGAAAGGGTGAACGAGCTACAGAAATTCTAAGTCTAATACATACTGATGTATGTGGACCGATGTCAGTTAGTGCCAGAGAAGGATACAAATATTTCATTACTTTTACAGATGACTTTTCAAGATTCGGTTATGTCTTTTTAATGAGACATAAGTCTGAATCGTTTGAAATGTTCAAACGATACCATAATGAAGTAGAAAAGCAAACTGGAAAAAGTATTAAAACCCTTCGATCTGATCGAGGTGGTGAATACTTATCTGATTCTTTTTTGACATATCTTGAGGAGAATAGAATTCTCTCTCAGTGGACTCCTCCAGGAACACCACAGTTGAATGGTGTGTCCGAAAGGAGGAATCGAACCTTGTTGGACATGGTTCGATCCATGATGGGCTTTGCAACTCTGCCGCTATCCTTTTGAAAATATGCGCTTCAGACAGCCTGTTACTTATTAAATAATGTTCCAAGTAAGTCTGTTGTCTCCACTCCGTATGAGATGTGGAATGGGCGTAAACCCTCAATCTCACACCTTCGGGTCTGGGGTTGTCCGGCTTACGTAAAGCGTTTAGACTCAGACAATCTTGGTCCTAAGTCTGACAAGTGTTTATTCATTAGTTATCCTAAGGAAACCAAAGGGTATTTCTTCTACTTGGAGAATGAACAAAAGGTGTTCGTTGCTCTTAGAGCTATCTTTTTGGAAAAGGAGTTCCTTGGAGAAGGAACTATAGCTTCTAAGATTGAACTTGATGAAGTTCAGCCAATAGAAGAACATACACACTCTGAGGACATCGTAGAACCGGCTGTGATTGAATCACACCCAGAACCCATTAGGAGATCCGGTAGAATACCGCGTCACCTGGATAGATACTACGGTTTCTTGGTCCGGGACAGCAATCCCATTGAGCTCGATGAGAACAATGAGGATCCGATCATCTATATGGATGCTCTTCAGAGATCTGACTCTGAGGCATGGCTTGGAGCCATGCGATCCGAAATGGAGTCCATGGAAATCAACAATGTTTGGACATTGGTTGATCCGCCTGAAGGAATAAAACCCATCGGGTGTAAATGGATCTTCAAGAGGAAAAGGGGCGCAGATGGGAAGGTAGAGACCTATAAAGCCCGTCTGGTTGCAAAGGGGTATCATCAGCGATATGGTATCGATTATAACGAGACTTTCTCCCCTGTGGCAATGCTCAAGTCCATTCGGATCATGCTTGCTTTGGCAGCATATTTTGATTACGAGATCTGGCAGATGGATGTCCGAACAGCTTTCCTGAATGGGGAGCTGGAAGAAGAGGTGTCTATGATACAGCCTGAAGGGTTCACATCCACAGATGAATCAAAAGTATGCAAGTTGTAGAGGTCCATCTATGGACTCAAGCAAGCGTCTCGAAGTTGGAACTTACGGTTTGATAGGTGTATCAAATCGTATGGCTTTGTTAAGAACGGAGAAGAACCGTGCATCTATAAATGGGTTAATGGTTCTGTGATCGTATTCCTAGTACTGTATGTTGACGACATTCTCTTAATCGGGAATGATGTCGTAGCATTACAAGGAATAAAGGTCTGGTTATCATCTCAGTTCTCCATGAAGGACTTGGGTGAAGCTTCTTACATTCTAGGTATGAAAATCTATAGAGATAGATCTAAGAAGCTTTTGGGACTGTCCCAGTCTACGTACATTGACACTGTGTTGAAACGGTTCAGCATGGAAAATTTCAAGAAAGGCTATCTTCCGATAGGTTCTGGAATTACTCTTTCCAAGAAGGATTGTGCGACAACTCCTGAGGAAAGAGAGCGCATGAGTAGAGTACCTTATGCTTTTGCAGTAGGCTCTATCATGTATGCTATGACATGTACTAGACCAGACATGGCATACTCACTAGGAGTAGTGAGCAGATACCAGTCTGACCCAGGTGAGGTGCATTGGAAGGTGGTTAAGTCCATCCTTAAGTATTTAAGAAATACTAAAGATCAATGGCTGATTTATGGAGAACCTGACTTGAAACTTGTGGGGTACTCTGACTCCAATTTCCAGTCAGATAGAGATGATAGCAAGAGTGTGTCAGGGTTTGTTTTTACCCTGAATGGAGGAGCGATCTGCTAGAAAAGTTGCAAGCAGGCAACTGTTGCAGACTCGGTATGCGAAGCAGAATACATTGCAGCATCATATGTGGCAAAGGAAGCTGTGTGGTTGCGGAAGTTCCTTGGAGTACTAGGGGTGGCACCTTCCCTAGATGGTCCTGTTCCGGTGTACTGTGACAACACTGGAGCCATTGCTCAAGCTAAGGAGCCTAAAGCTCATCACCGCACCAAACATATTTTGCGGCGCTACCACCTCGTACGAGAGATCGTGGAACGAGGCGACATCAATCTTCTGAAGATCGATGGAAAAGAAAATCTGGCCGACCCCTTCACTAAAGCCCTCGAAATAAAAGAGTTCGACTATTGTAAATGGGAAATGGGTATTAGATATTCTTCTGATTGGCTTTAGTACAAGTGGGAGTTGCATTTAGGCATTAATCTAAATCTAGTTGCATTTAGGCATGCATAATCATATAAAATATTTATAAAATATTAAAAAAATTAATATATCCATGCATGATTAAAAATTAAATTTTCCATACCTTTATTTTGCCTGGAATAACTCTGGAATAAACCTGGAATAGACTAGAATAACTGGAATAAAGTTATTCCAGTCGTCTTCATCCTTGGGACCTTATTTTTGGCTTGCAAAATGTCGTCGGAACACCGCCTTCCGGTCCTCCGTTTGCTCCCAAATTTGAGCAGCGGTTTCTTGGACAAGTCTTCTTCGATTTGCCACCAATTTTTGCAATCAAATCTAAGCCAAAAAAATTAAATAAATCACCAAAATCTGCTGCCAGATTTTTGCAGCAGAACTGGTTAGCAAACTTTGGCCTTCATTTCGGAGCAGCTGGGGCGATCCCAGCTCGCGAGGTTTGCTCCTAGGAGTAGAGTGGTACTCCCTCTAGAGGGGAGACACACCCGAGACTCTCGGATTTGCCTCCATGCACGGTACTAGCCGCCAGAAGAGGGCTTCACGGTCACAGAATTCTGTAGCAGAACTGGGCAGAATTTGAGCTTGAAACAATGGGATTTTCTCTCCCTCTAAGGCTTCTAAACCCAGCCCAAAACCCTCTCCTTAAGCCTCTCAAAGAAGAGGAATGCCCAGATCTTTTTCTTGCTTTCCTTTGGATCTCACACGGTGGATAAATTCAACTCACGGTGAAACCTTCAACAAAGAAACAGGGATGGCTGGGTTGTATAAGTAGGCAGCGGAGAGAGGGAAATGGAGAGGGAGGGAAGGCCAAGAGGCAGTGGCAACCATAACACCCAATTAAAAAGCCCATAACAGGGGATTAAAGCCATTAAACAAGGTTTAATTCCAGCGGGTTGAGGGAGTTGAAGAGACGCGCGACGAAATGGCTTCCACGGACGTTTGGCCTTCAGGACGCGTTTGGAATTCCTCCATTCAAATGACCGTGTAAAACGGTCCAAGGGGAGAAAAACCAAGGTGGAAACCGGTTCAACCAAAAACCGGTCCAATCCCTTTAAACCAAACGGTTCAATCCAATTGGACCTGGTTCAAGGAATAAAATTGGTTCACAACCAATTGGAGGCCGAAACGAACTCCGAATCATTTCAAAACTGATTCAGAAAAATCCTGGCGCAGTGCTGGTCAACCCGAAACATTTTCCGGTCGACACAAACAAGGGCAATATGGGGAAAAGAATGCTCAAAAATACTGTGACCATAAAACCCAGACGATTCCTAATCGTAATCGGTATCCAGATCAGAGAGTTATCCTTTATGGCGTGTGACCTCATAGGTTCGAACCTAAACGGTAGCATTAGAACAATTTCTTGTACCATCACAGGAAACCATCTAGCAATGGGTCCCGGTGTCCGGATAGGTCGAAGATGCGGGAGCAAACAATCGAACCTCTGGCATATGGTTACCGTATAATTCATCCCTTTGACCTCTAATGCTCAGGAAAACTGAGATTGGACTGCCAACCCAGACTGAGTCAGTCGACTACGTGTCTTAACCTCGCAAGCCCAGTGACTCTTCACTAGGACTACCCCGGCCGAGGATTTGCTAAATTGAGATACTGCGAGACATTCAATCCAAACTGTTTGGACAGGTCAATTCCATCTTGGTCCATCACTGCTCCACAAGTACTTGCCTATACCTAGAAATCTTCCGTCACCGGATTAGAAATCCCGGTAGTCCGATACCAAAGCACAGGGAGTTGCTTGCAAGCTACCGTGATGATCTCAGGTCAGAGGGACACATATACCCATATCCAATCGTGAGTATCCCTTTGGCAGAAAGGGGCTGCACGGAGTCACGTTCAATAAGATATCTCATATCCCACCTGCAGATCACATCAGTGTCACCACACTCATTTAGTCAAGAGGACAACCAAACGATGTGAACTACAACAACCTATACTTGATATATTGCCGTCCATTATAATATATCCTTTGGTTGTGAACAGGATTTAAGGACCACTTGATACATCCTCTCTGTATCGAAGTCAGTGTAGCCCTAAGGACTTCATCACATAGAAAGAGTTCATTTCAGGGAAATTAAGTATGTGATGAGCTGCCAAAAATAATATTTTATTAATTTATAAAATGAGTACAATACTGAGCACAATCGCCTACATCCCAGGCGATTGGCTTTGGGACACAATTCCCAACACTAATCCTAGTAGGTTCAGGTTGCCTAAGGGGTAGTGGCTTATTACTAGGCTCATATGTAAGAGTACTAACCTTATGGGGTTTAGGTCGATGGCCTAGGGGTTCATTCTACTCATAGGTCATGGGTTCAGACCTATAGGTCATGGGTTCAGATCTATAGGTCATAGGTCTATTGGGCTTATAGGGTAAGGGTGCATAGGATCTAGAGTCATAGGATCTAGGTTCATAGGTTCTAGGTTCATAGGATTTGGGGTCATAAGATCTATAGGTTGTAGGTCTCTTGGATGCATAGGACTTGGGTAGGTACTTTATCCTTAGTTCAAGTTTCATGTCACTCCAGGTAGTTATCGGTTCACGGCCTTCTCGGCTAAGTATTCTCTCAACATTATCCCAGTCTAACCAGGCCTGGTGAACTAACTTAGCTTTAGCAAACTTGAACTGCTCTCCTTCAGAATAGAAACCCATATTTTGTTCAAAATACAAGTCGATATCCCTTTCCCAAGAAAGATAATCCTCACACTCAGGATCACAAAATTTAAGTGCTACCAACACAACATACCTAGTGGCTCTCCTAGGGTTAGGCTTTAAATAGGGTTCATGGCATGGGGTTCTCCTAGGGTTGGACTCCATGGTTTCACTAGGTTGAGTTGGGTTGAGGCTATCGGTATTGGACTTCTAATCTAATGGTCATGCAATCAAACACACACATCAACTCCTAAGCTAGTGCACATGCAAGACTCAAAGATGAATCGACTATGGCTACCTAGACCTAGAGCCCAATTAGAATGGGTTGACTCAACTTACACAACTCAAATCCTAGTCCTTCAATCAGGCCAGGTAAGAGGTGGGATGGTGGGAGGCTCCCTGCTTTTGCAGGGACCTAATTAAGGAACCACCATCCGCTTAGGTCATTTGACACTGTACCTCTTGCCTAGACACTAGAATCTAGTAATAAGAGATGAATTGGGTGCACTAGTCATCCCACAATGACAGAACCCGACCGATGGGTGTCCCTAGCCCACTAGGGCAAATTAAGTCTAGTTAATTTTAAATTAGGCTTGGGACCGAATGCAAGGGATATGGTTTTGGGCTAAGGAGAGGTTATCAACTCCTCCCCTTATCTAATATATAGAAAGTACACTTAAAGTAATTTATGCAATGATGGCAGGCAGATGAAGATGCAAATTAGGGTTTAGGTGTTTTAGTATTTTTTGAATATATGTAATTTTTTTTATTTTTGGATTTTTTTTTAAATAGAAATATAATTGTAGATTATGATATAATATGCAAGAAATATGCTAAAATTAAATATATGCAAAGATTATACTAAAAGAACCCTGAACATTCCGAAATCGGCTTTGCTACCAAAATAGAGTAGAACTATTCTTAGGCAGTGTTTTGGCTGGAAGAAAATCTATAGATTGAAATAATTCCTGAGAAGATTTTTAAATTTAATTTGAATTATGAGGAATCCAAAAAAATAAATTTCTGATATTTCTGAGTTTCTTGTGGATAGAAACAATTAAAACAATAAGGTATATACTGAGAAGGCCGAAAATGAAAAAAACAAAATGAACTCTTTGTGTTCTTTTTCAGGGGTCAATTCACAGCGGCACCCCTACTGCCATAGGAGATCCCGTTGATTGGGAAAGAGGTTTTTGCAGCCCTACTAGTCTCCTATGACCGGATGGCCATGGTGAAGCACCTGATCCGAATATCCAAAGAGAACTAAGCCCAAACAGGCTCTGATACCAAATGATGCGGAACTAAAATTGTATGCAAACATATTTTTTTTATTTTTTTAGGTTAAGTTATGAATCTATATCCTGAAGAACAGACCAAGAATTTAAGTAGAAAAATCTATGCAAAACAAGAAGCTAAAGCATGCAAAGTAGAACCTAAAAGCAAGAAGAAAGTGGACTGCCGAGGCTGAGAAGTCTCGGTTGGGCTAGTTCATCTTCAATAAAGCATCTGGCAGGAAGAGAGGGTATACCTGACAATGATTGATGCACCTAGTGCAGATCGTATGCAAAGGGATCACTCTCACTCCCGGATGTGGCCTGGAAAATCAAGCCAGAGACCCACGGATTCTCGGCTTTCTGCTTGGTGCTCTGATTATGGCCCAGCTGGAGTCGTTGGATTTGTAGAAGATGAGGGACTTGCAAACAACCTTCCAAGGGTTAGAAAACATAGTAGGAAAGAACAAGGGCTCACACAGAATCCCTTTTAGCACACAGCAGGTAGCGCACGGCAATTGGAGGAATTCAATATTATTTCATGAATAAAGTTTTGATACAAGAGAGTAGAGTCTCTTAAATAGACTCTTAGACTTGGCCCCCATGTAAGGTTAAAAAAGACTTTATATAGGAATTTTAGTCCAACCCCAACTCTAGCTAGAATACATGATAGGCTAGGTAGAAAAATCCCTTAATTATCTCCCTCTTTCACTTGCCTTGGTCGACCAAGCGGGGTGACTCTACATGGCCGACCAAGGGGAAGATGACCATAAGCTTGGCACCCCTTGGTTCTCCTACTGGGCCCTGGCTGGCCCAGTTTGCTTAAGGCTGTGGTCCAAGGCTTCAGGGCTTCTGATGTGTCTTCCAGGCTTCTGATTTCTTCTCTTAGGCTTCCCATGGTCTTCATAGCTTCAAGTTGGGTTGGTCTTCACTTGGACTGGTTGGTCTTCACTTGTACTTGGGCTGGAATGTCTTCACTTGTACTTGGACTGACATGTACTGAACTTCGAAAGAAGGCTAGCTCAACATGAGCTGACTGGTACAGGACTCAAATAATAAAATGACAACTGAGATGGACTAAGCCCTATTACAAATGAACTCAAACACTACTAATTAATCCATAGAAGATTGAGAAGCCTCTGTCTTATTCTGATGCCTCTAGTGTCCCCACCAATGACTCTGGGAGGTATTTGGCTTTAAGCCTAGCTTTCATGGCACCCCAAGTAATTATGGGTTCACGGCCTGCTTGCCTAAGTGTTCTCTCAACATTAGCCCAATATAACCTGGCCTGGCGGACTAGCTTAAGCTTGGCAAACCTATACTTGCGCTCCTCAAGCATATCGTACCACTCAAAATACTGGTCTACCTCTCCCTCCCAATCTATGTAAACCTTTAGGTCAAGACAGCCATCAAAAGTGGGGGCTTCTAACCTTATGTTCTTGTAGGCTCTATCTTCCTGGTTTATGAAATCCTGATTGGGTCTCCTTGGATGAACCTCTGGAAATGGGTCAGGTCGAGGGATTCTCCCAGGATGGGGAGGTGACTCAGGGTCTGGCTCACTACGAGGCCTACGTGCCTCCTTTAGGGTTTCTAACCGATTATCCATGCGGTCAAACCTATGGTTCATCTGGACCATTTGGTCAACAATGGCTCGAATCTGGGCTTCCAGCTTATCCATGGGTTCAGCCAAAGGTGGAGATGGTGGATGAAATGGGACTCCTGATCTAGTACACATGTAAGACTCAACAATAACTCGACTATGGCTACCTAGACCTAGAGCCCAAACAGAATGGGTTGACTCAACTTACACATAATGCAACTCCTAGTCCTTCAACTAGCCAGGTAAGAGGTGGGATGGTGGGGGCCTCCCTGCTATCACAGGGACCCAATTAAGGAACCACCAATCTGTTTAGGTCGTTTGACACTATACCTCTAGCTTAGACACCAGCTTCTAGTAATAGGAGATGAATTGGGTGCACTAGTCTTCCCACAAAGGTTGAACCCGACCTGTTGATGTCCCTAGCTCTCTAGAGCAAATTAGGTCTATTCAGTTTTAGTTAGGGTTGGGTTCAAATGCAAGGATTATGATTTTGGGCTAAGGAGAGGTGATCAAATCCTCTCCCCATCTGGCATAGTAGATGGGTACTAATTCTGCATCTTTAGTTAATTTTTTGCCCTTAAAGTATTTTGTGCACATGATGGCAAGCATATGAAAATGGAAATTAGGGTTTCAAGTATTTTTGGTGTTTCATGTATATATGTTTTTTTTTTTTTTTTGATATGTTTTTAAGCAGAAATATAATTTGGAGAAAATGACTTAATATGTAGGAAATATGCCAAAAATTTAGGATATGCAAAAATTATACAAAATGAACCCTAAACTTGCTAAAATTAGCTTTATTTAAAAATCAGGGCAGAACTATTCTCAGGCAGTATTCCGGCAGGCAGAAAAACTATAGATTGAAATAATTCATAAGAAAATTCTAGAAAATTCTAACAATTATAGTGAATCCAGAAAAATAGAAATCAGATTTTTCTGAGTTATCTATAGATAGAAACAATTAAAATAGAAGACTATGTACTGTAATGGCCGAGATGCAAAATTAACCAAAAATGCTCTTTGTTTTCTTCTTCAGGGTTCAATCACAGCAGCACCCCTACATGCCATAGGAGATCCCTTCAATTGGGAAGAGAGGGTCTTGCAGCCCTACTTGTCTCCTATGACCGGATGGCCATGGTGAAGCACCCGATCCGAATATTCAAAGAGAAACTAAGCCCAAACAAGCTCTGATACCAAATGATGCGGGACTCAATATGCATGCAAAGTAATTTTGTATTTTTTGATGTTGAGTTAGCTATCTAAATCTTGAGAATAAGGCCAAGAATTAAAGTAGATAGTGCTATATAAAAATAAGAAGCAACAACATGGAAGTAGACCCTTAAAATGATAAGGAAGAAGGACCACCGCGACTGAGAAGTCCCGGTTGGGCTAGTTCCCCTTCAATATCGCTACTTCCAGGTAGAGGGGGTGTGCCTGACAGGATCTTGCAGATGAATCCTTGCAGAGGTCTCTCTTCACTCCTGGATGCGACCTGGATGATCAAGCCAATGACCCCGTGGATCCATGGCTTTCAAGCCGGTGGCCCGAAAGCTGTCCGGCTGGAATCTTGGATTCGTTGGCTTCGAGGGACCTACAAATCACTTGTCAAGAGTTAGAAATCGATGAAGGGATGAAAAAAAATCAGAAAATAGCAAAGGAAGGGGAGTTTTTATGTTGGGCGGCCAAGGTTGGAGAAGCTTTCTTCTAAGGTTTTGATGGTGGCTGGAGGCAGGGCGCAGGAGGCTAGAAAGAAGAAGGGGTTCACACAGATTCCCCTTAGCACACAGCAAGCACAAAGCAAATTGGAAAACTCAATATTTTTTTCATAAATAAAATTCACCTTCATACAAGAGAAGGGAGTCTCTTAAATAGACCCATAAACTTGCCCCCCAAGTAAGGATACAAAAGACATTTCATAGGAATTTAAGTCCCACCCAAACCCTAGCTAGAATATATAGCAAGTCAATAGCCCTCTTTCCCTCAAACTCCCTCTCTCTTTCTTGCCTTGGTCGGCCAAGGGAGGTGACCCTAAGTGGCCGACCAAAAGGAGGTGGCCATAAGGGTGGATGGTGCCATATAAAGCTCCACTTGGGCCTTGGGCGGCCCAGTATGCTCCAAGCTATGGTCCAGGGTTCCAGGCTACGTCCTAGGGTTTCAGGGCCTTCACTTTTCTTGCTGGGTCTTCCATGTCTTCAAGATAGGTTGGTTTTCACTTGTGCTGGCTTGGTCTTCACTTGTATTAAGTCTTCTTTGGACTTGGATTAACATTTACATGACTAAAACTATGACTAGCTGACTTGACTGACTGATCCAAACTCTACTGGTATGAATCAAACTCTGAATATAGGACTCAAATGATGGAGGCCCAAAAGAACATGACTCAGGGGCCAAAGAAAAAACTCAAATAGGCTAAGCCCTTATTACAAACTGGACTCAAACACTACTAAGTAATCCATAGAGGGTTGAGAAGCCTGTGTCTTATTTGGGTGCCTCTAGTATTCGTACCACCTGAAAAACAAAACTCAAGGCCCAAATACAGGACTCAATAAGTACAATCGGGCTTAACTGAGTAAAACCCTAATTACAGGACACAAAGGGCTACATTGGGCTCACATGATAAAACGCTTGTTACAAGACTTCAAATGACTTAGATGACTCCATCCCTACTTACAGGACTCAAAGGACTAATATAGCCAGATTATTAGATGCAAACATAAAATCTAGAAAATGGTTAAGGGACTAAAAATTTAAGGACCCATAGTGAACTAGGATTGATCCTGATGTCCCCATCAATCCGGTCAAGAAGCATTGAACTTCCTTCTTGGAGGCAGGATGTCTCATGTCAGTGATCGCCTGGATCTTCTCGGGATTGGCCTCTATTCCCCTCTGGGTGCCCATGAACCCCAGGAACTTTCCTGTTATGATGTCGAATGCACATTTGGTGGGGTTCAACTTCATCTGGTAGAGGTGGAGGTTGTCGAAGACCTCCGCCAGGTCGACAACATGGTCTGACTCCATGCTGCTCATGACAAGCATGTCGTCTACGTAGACTTGCATGTTGTGGCCGATCTGGTCCTTGAAGACCTTGCTAACCAGGCACTGGTACATGGTCTCTACATTCTTGAGATCGAATGGCATCATCTTATAATAGTACGTTCCTCGGTTAGTCACAAATGCCATATGCTCCTTATCCTCCGGATGCATGCAGATTTGATTGTATCTAGAGAACACATCCATGAAGCTGAGGTGCTTGCGGCCCGAGGTCATGTCCACCAGCTGGTCAATCTTGAGGAGTGGAAATCTATCCTTCGGACACACCCAGTTGAGGTCAGTGTAGTCTACACATATCCTCCACTTTCCCGAAGCTTTTCTGACCATCATCACATTAGCAAGCCAGTCAGGATACCATACCTCGTGGATGAAGCTCGCTGCAAGGAGCTTCTCAACTTCCTCGTCAATCGCCTTCTGTCGCTCCAGGGTGAAACTCTTCTTTTATCGGACCGAGTGATAATTGGGATCGATATTCAGCTTATGGGTGATCACTTCTTATGGATCCCGGGTATGTCTATAGTAGTCCAGGTGAAGATGTTCGCATTAATCCACAAGAAGTTGAGCAGATGGGATCTCTCTTCTTCAGGTAGCAGGGCTCCTACCTACACAGTCTTCAAGGGGTCCTTTCTTAAAGGGAAGGATTGCAAGGGCTCAACTGCTCCGCCCTTCAACTCCGATTTTGCCAAATTTGATTGATCGATGGTTGGGCTCGGATTGGCCCCCCTCGGTCCTGGGATGGTCTGCAGGCAGTGCTGGACCAGCTGGCGAGACCCTCTCATCTCCCTGGTCCCCCAGGGGGTTGGGAACTGAACGAGGAGGCATCTTGTAGAGATGGCACCATCGAGCAGATTGAGTTCGGCATGCCCCAAGATCGAGTTGTAAGGTGAGGGGAGCCTCACGATGGTGAATGTTGTCAGCACAGTACTTTGCCGAGGTGGGGTCCCAGTAGTTATTAGGAGTGTAATCTCTCCCTCAACTCCAACTGAATCTCTAGTGAAGCCTACCAAGAGTATGAATACCAGCTTTATTTGGTCAGTGGACAAGTTCATCCTTGCAAAAGCATCATAAAAAAAGATGTCTACAGAGCTTCCACTATCAACCATAATTTTTTTTACGGGATGTTTTGCTATCGCCATTTCTACAATGACAGCATCATTATTTGGGTTATCTACCCTAGTCGACCTTTCTCCAATGCAAGGAAATACATCATCATTCTCCTCTCTCCCTCTATCCCTTTTCAAGGTTCTCCCTACGCCCCAGGAGATCATCCTAATCGACTTCTCAATGGGCCACTTGTCAATGGCGAGTAGTATAGGCTTTTCATTTTGGGTTATCAGAGGGGCTCCTCCCTCCACATACTTCTCGAGGTAGCCATGCTTGATCAGGTCCTCTATCTCCCTCTTTAGGTGGTGACATTCCTTAGTGTCATGGTCGTGGTCCCGGTCGAAGCAATAGTAGCGAGACATGTCGTGTCCAGCAAACGGCCTCAATGGGGGAGGTCAATGTAGGAAGCGTTCACCCTCAATCTCCATCAGAATCTTTGCTCTCGGGGCGAGGAGAGGAGTAAACTTCTCTTCTTTGGTGGGGTCGACTCTCTATCTCAGCCCCGATCATGGGGACCCCACCATCTTCTGGGTCAGGGGAGCGGATGCTTTCCCAACAACCTGCCTCTTCAGGGACCTCCTATCCATCTCCCTCTTGGTATGGTTGGCCTCCTTCACATGGATGTACTTATGGGCCTAGAGAAGGAGCTCTGAGTAAGTTTTTGGAGGCTGTTTGTCAAGGGAGGAGGTAAAGCAGGAGGTCGCAACCCCCTCTTCAGGGCCATAATGGTGATTTGCTCATTGGGATGGTAGATCTCTAGGGTGGCGGCTTTAAACTGGGACACATAGTCCCGGAGGGGCTCTCGATCTTGCTAACGGATTGAGAAGAGATTGTTGGCTTCATGTGGCACCTTTTTGCATGCATCAAAGTGTGCCACAAACTTTTTCTCCAACTAGGAGAAGGAGTCAATGCTTTCAGACTCGATCCTGGAGAACTAGGCTCGAGCAGCCTTCCTGAGGGTAGCCGGGAAGGCAATACAGAGGAGAGCGTTAGTGGCCCCTTGACCCTCATAAGGGCTTTGTAGCTTTCCAGGTGGTCCAGGGGGTCAGTCGTCCTATCATAGGGATCAACTTGGGGCATGTAGAATTGGTTGGAGATTGGCTCCTCTTGGATTCTGCAAGACAGAATCAACTTGGGGCATGTAGAATCGGTTGGAGATTGGCTCCTCTTGGATTCTGCAAGAGAAGTGGGGATGAGTGTCGTAACTCGTGGGCTCACTGAGAGAGCACTGAATCTCTACAAACCCGCGGGAGAGGTTGGCTAGTTTGCACTCTTACACTTCGAGGCACCTCTCCGTCGGGTGGCGGATGGCCTCGTTTGTGGACCCTTGGCAGAGGCCATCATGGGTGAAGGTGGTGCGGAGTGGGGGAACTCTCGCCTGAGTTCCCGGCCATGCTGGCGTTGCTGGTGCAAGTGTGCACCATGGTCCAAGACCGGGGAGCGGCTCTCCCAGCCGGTCGGGTCATCATGCTGCTGAAGGAAAACCAGTGCACCAGACGCCTACCCTAGACATGCTACACTGGGGAGTAGGTATTGCATAATTAAACTTTTTAAACATGCATACGAAAAAACCTACTCATGCACAGGATCTAACATAAAATGATGCATGAAATAGATACAGAGGCATGTAAAGGCAAGTGCAATAATTATAAATAACATGATAATTTCTAAATCTAAGCATGCATGATAACAAAAATAAATAATATACCTGATCGAAGCAGGAAGAAGCCGACTCCCTCAGTCTTCATAACAGATCAGCAGCAAATCAGATCTGCAATAGCAAGAAGAAGAGATCGATCCAACCTTTCGAGATGTCCAAATGTCCACCCTCTAGAGTATCCATGAACGGGCTCTCGCTGATCCAACTCTCGGATAGATGCTAATCCTCCGGGAATCAATGAATACATCATGATTAGGTGGAGCAGGGAAATCAAACTGTTCTCCACGGACAGTCTTCTCCAGGACCATCCTAACTCCACCAAGAACACACCAAGGAAACAAAGAACATGGAAGGATTTCACGGACGCTAAAACAATTTCAGACTCATAAAAAACCTGTCCCAAAAACTCTGTGTCTCTCATCCCCTATTTTCTTCCCATGTCCCTCATGGCCTGCAACCCCAATCTAAAAACTAGAGGAGAAAAACCCGAGAAGGAAAAAAAAGGAAATCCCATGAGAGAAACCACCGCAAGGCTAGTCACTTCCCCTCTCTCCCGCGCATATGCTCTATTCCCTCCTTTCTCTCTTATACGAGAACTATTCTTCCCCTTCTCCACACCTCACGGCCTTCAACCCAGAAATCCATCAGGCGGAGAAAACACGTGAAGCTGAGATAAAACCCGTGAAGGCCAGGGAAGGAAAGATCCTGAGAGAAGAATATTCAAATCCAAACTCCTTTGGATAGCACTTGATCGGATTAAAAACTGGGAACGGCTGCTAGATGAGAACAAGACGGGCAGAAACACACGATGAAAACCAGCGACCGAGAGAAAAGAAAGAAACGCGGGAGAGACACTGAGAGAACCAATCCAGATCACGATGCTAAGGATCATAATCGGATAACCCAGGCTCATCCGATCAACATGCATTTCAAATCCATTCAAATGGTGAAACAGGGAGCAAGGGAAACCAAAACAAATCGGTGTTTTAAAGTTTGCTGGGAAAAAAATCACCGTGTAAACATCCCTTGATAAAAAACAGGTTCATTAAAGCCAAGAAAAATCGGTTTAACAAAGCCAAATAAAAATGGTTCAAAAACAAACCTCGGTCCGACCAAACCCTATCGACAAGAAAAATGGGTCTGGTCCTGGTCTACTAGGAATAATTCCTGGTTGACCCAAACAAATCCTGGTCGATCCAAATCAGACCAGATGGATTATAAAAAATCCAATGTATGCTCAATCAGTCCGTTTGACCTTAATACTGAAATGATTCCCAATCGTTGATCGGCTCCTTGATCAGGAAGAAATCCTCTATGGCATGTGAAATCATAGGTTCGAACCAAACGGTAGCACAGAACACTTCTAGTAACAACATAAGATACCATCTAGCAATGGATCCCGGCGTCGGGATAGGTCGAAGATGCGAGAGCAATCTATCGAACCTCTGGCATATGGTTACCGTATAATTCATTCCTTTGACCTCTAATGCTCAAGATGACTTAGGGTTAGACTGCTAACCATAACTGAGTCAATCCTCAACATGTCTCAACATCGCAAGTCCAGTGACTCCTCACTAGAACTACCCCGGCCGAGGATTTACTTAATTGAGACACTACGAGACATTCAATCCAAACAACTTGGACAGGTCAATTCCGTCTTAGTCCACCACTGCTCCACAAGTACTTGCCTGTACCCAGAAACCTTCCGTCACTAGATTAGAAATCCGGGTATTCCGGCACCAAAGCATAGGGAGTTGCTTGCAAGCTACCATGGTGACCTAAAGTCGGAGGGACATATATACCCATATCTAATCGCGAGCAATCCTTTGGCAGAAAGGAGCTCCACGGAGTCACGTTCAATGAGATGTAACACATCCCACTTCTAGATCACATCAGTGTCACCACACTCCTTTGGTGAAGAGGACAACCAAACGATGTAAACCGTTGTGATCCTTTTAAAGGACCACTCGATATATCCTCTCTATATCGAAGTCAGTGCAGTCCTAAGGACTTCATCACATAAATAGAGTTCATTACAGGGAAATGAATAATGTGATGAGCTACCAAAATAAAGTTTTATTAATTCATATACAAATTACAATACTGAGCATAACTGCCTACAGCCTAGGTGATTGACTTTGGGACACAATTCCCAACAACTCCCACTTGAACTAGAGCCAATCAGAACAGTATCTAATACCCATTTCCCTTATACAATAGTCGAACTCTATGATTCCGAGGGCTTTAGTGAAGGGGTCGGCCAGTTTCTCCTTTCCATCGATCTTCATAAGATTGATGTCGCCTCGTTCCACAATCTCTCGCACGAGGTGATAGCGCTGCAGAATGTGCTTGGTGCGATGGTGAGACTTTGGCTCCTTAGCTTGAGCAATGGCTCCTGTGCTGTCACAATACACAGGAACAGTACCATCTAGGGAAGGTGCCACCCCTAGCTCTTCAAGGAACTTCCGCAACCACACCGCTTCCTTTCTTGCATCTAATGCTGCAATGTACTCTGCTTCGCATACCAAGTCTGCAACTATTGCCTGCTTGGAACTCTTCCAGCAGATCACTCCTCCATTCAGGGTAAATACAAACCCTGATATACTCTTACTATCATCTCTGTCTGACTAGAAACTGGAGTCAGTATACTCTACAAGTTTCAAGTCAGGTTCTCCATAAATCAGCCATTGGTCCTTAGTATTTCTCAAATACTTCAAGATGGTCTTAACCACTTCCAATGTGCCTCACCTGGGTCAGACTGGTATCTGCTCACTACTCCTAGTGAGTATGCCACGTCTGGTCTAGTACATGTCATAGCATACATGATAGAGCCCACTGCAGAAGCATAAGGAACTCTACTCATGCGCTATCTTTCCTCAAGAATTGTCATATAATCCTTTTTGGAAAGAGTAATTCCATAACCTATCGGGAGATATCCTTTCTTGGAATTCTCCATGCTGAACCATTTTAGCATGGTATCAATGTACATAGACTGGGACAATCCCAGAAGCCTCTTAGATCTATCTTTATAGATCTTCATACCCAGTATGAAAGAAGCTTCACCCAAGTCCTTCATGGAGAACTGAGATGACAAACAGACCTTTATTCCTTGCAATGCTACGATGTCATTCTTGATTAAGAGAATGTCATCAACATATAGTACCAGGAATACAATCACAGAACCATTAACCCACTTATAGATGGAGGGTTCCCCTCCGTTCCTAATGAAGCCATACGATTTGATACACCTATCAAATTGCATGTTCCAACTTCGAGATGCTTGCTTGAGTCCATAAATGGACCTCTATAATTTGCACACTTTTGACTCGTCGTGGATGTGAACTCTTCAGGCTATATCATATACACCTCCTCATCTAGCTCCCCATTCAGGAAAGCGGTTCGAACATCCATCTGCCATATCTCATAGTCAAAATATACTGCCAAAGCAAGCATGATCCGAATGGACTTGAGCATTGCCATATGGGAGAACGTCTCATCATAATCGATACCATATCGCTGACGATACTCCTTGGCAACCTGATGGGCTTTATAGGTCTCCACCTTCCCATCTATGCCCCTTTTTCTCTTGAAAATCCACTTGCACCCGATGGGTTTTATCCCTTCAAGTGGATCAACCAATGTCCATACATTATTGATCTCCATGGACTCCATCTCGGATCGCATGGCTCCAAGCCATGCCTCAGACTCAGATCTCTGAAGTGCATTAATATAGGTGATCGGATCCTCATTGTTCTCACTGAGCTCAATGGGATCACCGTTCCGGACTAAAAAATCATAGTATCTGTCCGGTTGACATGGTACTCTACCGGATCTCCTATTAATGGGTTCTAGGTGTGATTCAATCACAATTGGTTCTATGATGTCCTTAGAATGTGCAGGTTCTTCTTCTACTGGTTGAACTTCACCAAGTTCAATCTTAAAGGCTATAGCTCCTTCTCCAAGGAACTCCTTTTCCGAAATGATAGCCCTAAGAGCAATGAACACTTTTTTGTTTGTCCTCCAAGTAGAAGAAATACCCTTTTGTTTCCTTAGGGTACCCAATAAACAGGCACCGATAAGACCTAGGACCAAGTTTATCTGAGTCTAAATGCTTTACATAAGCCGGACAACCCTAGACCCGAAGATGTGAAATTGAGGGCTTACATCCCGTCCATAACTCATATGGAGTGGAGACAACAGACTTACTCGGAACATCATTCAGCAAGTAACAAGCTGTCTCAAGTGCATATCCCCCCAGAAGGATAGCGGCAGAGTTGAAAAGCCCATCATTGATCGAACCATGTCCAACAGGGTTCGATTCCTCCTTTCAGGCACACCATTCAACTTGGGTGTTCCTGGAGGAGTTCATTGAGAGAGAATCCCATTCTCCTCAAGATATGTCATGAACTCACCGGATAGGTATTCACCACCTTGATCAGATCGAAGGGTTTTAATACTCTTTCCAGTTTGTTTCTCCACTTCATTATGATATTGTTTGAATATTTCAAATGACTCAGATTTATGTCTCATCAAGAAGACATAACCATACCTGGAAAGGTCATCTGTAAATATAATGAAATATCTGTACCCACCTCTGGCACTAACTGTCATGGGTCTGCATATATCAGTATGTATGAGACTCAGAAGTTCTGTAGCTCGTTCACCTTTTTCAGTAAAAGGTGACTTGGTCATTTTACCAAGCAAACAGGATTCACAAGTGGGCAGTGAGTCAGAATCACTGACCTCAAGGAGGCCTTCTCCTCGCAACTTGTTTATCCTATTCTGGTTAACATGACCTAGCCTACAGTGCCATAGATACAAGTCACTGACATTTTCTATCCTTGGGCATTTGCTAGACATGTACATTACATTAATAGGCCGTGACAAAATATAAATGCCATTATTTAACTTAGCTATCATTATCACAGAGTTATTCACAATAACTTGGCAAAAACCTCCTTTTATTGAAAGTTCATAACCACAATTGGCCAATAGGCCTACAGAGATAATGCTCATAATAAAACTAGGACAATAATGACAATCGACTAATTCGACAGTACTAGATTCAAAAACAAGACTCAGAACTCCAACCACCAGCACTGGAACATGATTTCCATTTTCGATTCTCAAAAACTGCTCCCCATCCTCAAATCTCTTGCTAACCTGCAGTCCCTGCAACGAATTACAAACATGAATAGGACTACCAATATCCAATACCCAGTTAGCAGTGTCATAAATAAAGAAATTACAAGGTTTTATCATATAAATACCTTGTCCAGCACCCTGCTGCTTTCCCTTCTTTGGCCTGTTCAGGTCTAAGGACGCCTAATACAGAGGACAGTTCCTCTTCCAGTGTCCTTGCTTCTTACAATATAAGCACTCTACATCAGATTTATCATCTTTCACTTTCTTGGCCTGACTTGGGCCAGGAGCACTCTGCACCTTCTTTTCCTTACCTTTCTTCTTCCCTTTCTTAAAGGGACGACGACCTCTAAAACCTCCCACTAAATTCACCACCCCCTTATTTAGTTGGTAGTCCTTCTCATAAGTCTGCAGCAACCCCATCAAACCATGGTAATTGACTACAGGCTTATTCATTTATAATGGTCGAGAAAGTCAAGATAGGAGGAGGGAGAGAATTCAAGATCGCATCCTTGCCGAGTTGCTCATGCAAGGGACATCCAGCTTGCCCAATCGTTCAATCATATTGATCATGTACAATACATTTGCAGTGACCAAAGTGCCATTCTATATTTTGGCATTGTAGATGGCATAAGACACTTTGTACTGCTCTACATCGTCTGGCATGCCGAAAGATTTCTTCAACTTTTGAAGAATCTCTTCTGGCTGGGCCTCCTCGAATTTGTGACTAAACTCGTCGTTCATCACCGCTAACATTATGCATCGGATAGTAGTCCGATCAGAAACCCACTTCAAATAAGTGTCCTTGACCGAACTCTGAGCATTGGCAGGAGGGTTTCGGGTGCTAGATCTATTATCACATAAAGGATCTGCTCGTGCTCTAGGACAATCCTCAATTTTCGATACCAGCTATCGAAATTGGGACCCTTTAACTTCTCACTATCGAGAAGTGATCGAAGCGAAAGGTTTGAAGACATCTGAAAGGAAAATTAAGACCAAATTAGTATATGAATTAATCAATTAAACCAAAAGACTTTGACTTTAGTCTAAAGGTCCCTCCCACTAATTTTTTAGATTGGGAGCCTCTAACTCCAATCCATGAAATCATCATTTCATAGTGGGTACTGAAATCCAATAGACCACGTATGAGCCCGACTTTGGCTGGCTCACCCATACGCGCCTAAAGGTAGGTTCTCTAACCAATTGCTTTCCTAAACAACTTCCAGTAATAAATTTTGCCCCAGAGAACCCCCAATTGGCCTTGGGGCCTCTTATTATAGGTCTCTGGTTAGGTCAAACCATTAATATCACAAATCCGATGCTTCCAGCTAACGAATGACCAAGCCCGACTTTGGCCAGCCTACCCGATCACCGTTAAGAAGGTTGCACTAAACCATCATCTATGGGAGAGTGATCCCAGTAACCGAATGCACACCCGTTCTTTGGAACTGCCGATGTACACCAAGCTAAAGGACTCATTACTAACCCACTTAATGGGAGGCTAAGACACCATCAAATCATTGACTTAGTCTTTTTCAGGACCTAATAATTTTAAAGGATTTTAATTAAATTATGACAGAAGAATGAGAGAAGAACATGGATCAACCTCCCACTGATCAAATCAATTCTCAGGAGGGTTGAATTAAATCAACACGTTGGTCCATAGGCACCTAAAAATCAGACAGGCTGATCAACTTGGGTGACATGGGTTAACTCAAACCAATAAGCTTTTCTAATCAGTTCTGGTTGACCGGATTGGCTAGGTAGGTCAGATCATGGATGAGTATCTGTCATTAACTATCTTTCCTAGACACCAACCAAGTTGGCCAGGAAAGAGGTAGCCTCATGCAGCCATGATCAAAAATGCCAAACCTGCCTAGAAACCAATCGATTTACTAGACTCGATTAGACTAGCCTAAGAACTCGGGCTTACCACAGAGCCACTAATTAGATCCATTTAAGAAGAATGGACTAACCCATCTAACTATTAGATAGATACTAAAGATAAGGTCCTTAATCAATATTTGATTAGTTCTCTTAAGTCCAATTCAACTAATCTTAGGTCTAACCTAATAAATGGACCTAATCAGACAGCTAACCCAAATAACCCAGATGGCTTATTCAAATGACATTAGGTTTCATAAACCCTAATATGGCTTGTTATTTAATTAATCTTTCAATTCATAATTATTAGATTATAAGCCAACTTTTAATTAAAATATTTTTAATTAAATTCATGTAAAACCCTTTTACATCTTCCATGCATCATATCTAGTCTTATTATATCAATTTATAATATTGCAAGCCAAAAACTTTTAGACATGCCAATGTATAATCATGTATCAGGATTAAAATATTTTTAATACCATAGGTTTCCTTAAAGGATCTTTCTAAAAAGGCCAACATAGACGAACAGCCTCGTGCCATAGAAAATTAGGGATTTTAAATCCTGAATAATCTGGACACCCGACCATGGTGAAGGTCTCAACTAGGTTCCTAAAAGTAATCCCTAATCTAGATAGGGATCCAACAATACATGCAATCATGAATATTACACAAGAACCTGTGGCTCTGATACCACTGAAGGAATACCAGTGCACCGGATGCCTATCATAAACATGCTACACTAGGGTGTAGGTATTGCATAATTAAACTTTTTAAACATGTATAAGGAAAAACCTACTCATGCACAGGATCTAACATAAAATGATTTATGAAATAGATACAGAGGCATGTAAAGGCAAGTGAAATAATTATAAATAACATTATAATTTCTAGATCTAAGCATGCATATAACAAAAATAAATAATATACATGATCGAAGCAGGAAGAAGCCAACTCCCTCAGTCTTCAAAATAGATCAGTAGCAAATTAGATCTACAACAGCAAGAAGAAGAGATCGATCCAACCTCTCGAGGTGTCCAAATGTCCACCCTCTAGAGTATCCATGTGCGGGTTCTCGCTGATCCAACTCCCGGATGGATGCTAGTTCTCCAGGAATCAATGAATAGGTCACAGTTAGGTGGAGCAGGGAAATCAAACTGTTCTCCATGGACAGTCTTATCCAAGACCGTCCTAACTCCACCAAGAGCACACCAAGGAAACAAAGAACATGGAAGGATTTCATAGATGCTAAAACAATTTCAGACTCAAAAAAACTCATCCCAAAAACTCTTTGTCTCTTATCCCTGCTTTCTTCCCATGTCCCTCACGACCTGCAACCCCGATCTAAAAACCAGAGGAGAAAAACCCATGAAGGAAAAAAAAGGAAATTGCATGAGAGAAACCACCACAAGCCCAGTCACTTCCCCTCTCTCCCGCGCATATGCTCTATTCCCTCCTTTCTCTCTTATACGAGAAATGTTCTTCCCCTTCTCCACACCTCATGGCCTTCAACCCAAAAATCCATCAGGCGGAGAAAATGCGTGAAGCTGAGATAAAACCCGTGAAGGCCAAGGAAGGAAAAATCATGAGAGAAGACCATAGAAATCCAAACTCCTTTAGATAGCACTTGATCGGATTAAAAACTGGGAACGGCTACTGGATGAGAACAAGACGGGCAAAAACACACGGTGAAAACCAGTGACCGAGTGAAACGAAAGAAATGCGAGAGAGACACTGAGAGAACCAATCCAGATCACAATGCTAAGGATCATAATCGGATAACCCAAGCTCATCCAATCAACATGCATTTCAAATCCATTCAAACAGTGAAACAGGGAGCAAGGGAAACCAAAACAAATCAGTGTTTTAAAGTTTGCTGGGAGAAAAGACACCATGTAAACATCCCATGATAAAAAACCGGTTTAACAAAGCCAAATAAAAAACGGTTCAAAAACAAACCCCGGTCCGACCAAACCCAATCGATAAGAAAAATGGGTGATGCGGGACTAACTAGATGCGAAGATGAAGAATGATGCAAGGGGTTTGTTTGTTTTATGACTTTTAAGTTTTAATGAAACTTTGTGGATTCCCGAAAACAAGCAGGAGTAGATCTAGGGTTCTATAATAACAAGAACTTCAGGCAAGCAAGTAAGTTCCTAAACAAGTATAAAAAGAGGACCCTGGGATTGAGAAATCCCGTAGGACTTAGCTCTCGGATCGATACCTACTTAGGAGTCAGGGTGGTAAACCTCAAAGATCCGAAGCACCCGATGCCGAGTTCACTCGCTCTCGCGAAGGCGGCCTGAATGATCGAGCCCTCAACCCCGTGGATGTGCCGGCTTTCTGTCCAAAGGTCATGAAGGCAAGGAAAACTGACTCCAGTTCATGGCACCTGGAGGACCTGCGAGCATTCAAAAGAAAAGTTAGGATTCAATCAAAAAAGAAAGCAATAGATGAAGGAATGAGAGTTGATGTGGTGATGGTGGAGTTCTTCTTGCTAGGCGCCCGGTTGGATGATCCCAATAGACTCTGACTCGAAGGTTGGAGGATGGAGTTGCGGAAGAAATAGTAACACGAGGCCTCACACCTCTCGACGCCTGAAGGCGAAGGCGCTCCCTCTCGGAGATCGACGTTCTTAAGGAACGAAGGCAACTAAAGAGAATTGGCTCTCAAAACTTGTATTTTTCATTCATCAACAATAGAATTACAAGGGAGGGGTAAGGCTTTTTATATAGGCACCTTAAGACTCATTCAAAATTTGAATGAAAAATATTACAAGTCTTCATGAAGATGGAGCTATAAAATCAGATTTTTCTTCATGGAATCCTTTCTTGGTCAACCTTGAAATGGTGGAGTGCTTGATTTGGGGGAGTGAGGAGGGGAGCATGTCTTCAAGAATCATGGGCGCCCACTTGATCATTGCTTCTTTCCTTGACCATCCAAGCTTTTATGGAGAAAGGCTTGATGTGGGGGCATGAAGCATGGATCTTGTCTTGGTGCCTTTGGACTTTTGAATTTCTTCCATAGTTGATCAAACACTTTGGGAAGAAGGCATGATATGGGGGCTTGAAACAAGGGACATGTCTTCACAAATCTTTAACTCCCATTGACCTTCCATTTTCGCCCACCCTTCTTTGGGAGAAAACTTGATAGGGGGAGGGAAGGGAGGCTTGGATCAAGAGATTTTGTCCATATAGCTTGATGGTGTCCAAGAAATCTGCACTTCCTCTTGATTGGAGGCTTGGGTCAAGGGATGGTGTCCACTTGGCTTGATTGCATCCAAAATTCTGCATTTCCTCTTGATTTGGGCTGCCCACTTGTCATGATGATGTGGCGCCACATGGGATGGGTGAGGTGGTGCTCAAGGGCTAAGGTGGCATCCTTCAAGGCATGGGAAATGGCTTGACCCATTAATAATTGGACTAGACTCAATGACCACTCCTTCAAATAGGCTTGGACCCAATCTTCTAGTAGACTCGGACTAGAACCAATTTAGCTAAGTACAGGACTCATTGACCCAACTTAACCAAATTGGTCAATGTACAAGACTAAAACAAAAGCAATTGAAACTAAATTCATGACTAAAAAAAAAATACAATGCTTTAGGCTTGAAGCCTTATTATAGGACCCAAAAATTGAAACCCTAATCAAAGGTCTGGTGCCCACACCAATTCTCCTGGGGTGGGAGGAACTCAACCCTATCGAGTAAGGGTTGATTTGGCTTTGATATTTTTCCAGAAGGTCGGGGTTGAGGTGCTGCAAGTCCTCTCGGGTACCCTATACTTGACTAAGTCCATGATATTGAAAGTCGAGCTAATGCCATAATTCGGGGGTAGCTCAAGCACATAGGCATTAGGGCCAACTCTCCTTATCACTCCAAAGGGGCAAGCTCCACGAGCATGAAGTTTCTTAATGGCTCCTGATGGAAACTGTTTAGGCCTAAGCCTAACCATTATAGAATCCCTTTGATCAACTCTTCGGTTCTCATTCGGGAATCAGCCAAATTATTTAAAAAATTTATACTTAATGCATAATGCAAAATGCAGACTTAATGACGCATTCCCATAGAGCAGAATTTTATTGGACTCTCTAGGGCCTAAACCTAACAGATTATTGACTATCTAGGTTTGACCCTGGTCTGGAATGCACATGAGAATTTACCATGGGTTCCTAGCAAATGCCATAAGGTCTTCCAAAAGTAGGTCGCAAATGGGATGGCTCTAAAGGTTCATGCAACCTGGTGATTTCAGTAAAATGTAACCTAATGGCTTTAGAAACATGTGTAGACTCAAGAAAAGGTAGGAAATGGGAATCAGAGGCTTGGGGCAATTTATGCGAGGCATAAAACAGACCATGGTTATTCAAGATGACCTTAAGATTTGAATATTGATCTATAGGTGTCATAAGGTCAATTTGATGGATGGAGAATTTGGTCATTGTAAGTGCAGGTTTTTCAAGAAGGGAAGACTTAGTCAGTTCCAGAAAAAGATCATCAACTGGGGTTAGAGGAATGAGGCCTTGGGTTGAGGCTAAAGGAGTGGGTTCTTCCTGAGGGCATTGACTTATAGGAACTAGGTCCTCACTAATTTCTTGTTGTTCTGATGTTTTAGGACTAGGCTCAACAATCTTATCTTCTCCAAGGGTTTCCTCGGGTAAGGTACTAGAGTTGTCCTCCTCATAGTCTTCTCCTTCATATTCTTCTACCAAACTCATGTCAACCTCAATACTTCTACTTCAGACTCACTGGTGGGTTCAGGATCTTCTGAGGGTTCTTCCAAAATAGATTCAGCCTGGGTGTTTTTTTGGTCAACCAATTCCATGTCTACAATATATCCTCCTCTTTAATGTCACCATGGTGAACACATGGGGTAGCAGGGGTGGGTCGACTCAGGTTAGGGCTGGGCTTGGTTTCAAAGGTACTAATCCTGTTGAATTGAGAGTGACTGGTCATGAGTTCCCTTTGATAAGACTCGAACTCCCTAGCTATGTCATAGGCCTCCTCATGATTCTGAGTTTTCCAAAGGGATAGTTCCTCCTGGATGTCCCTACGTAAGCCAGCTCGAAACCTCGATATGATTATAGCCTCAGACTCAACTCTGCTACATCTCTTAATAAACCCATTAAATTTTTTAATATACTCAGACACTGGTCTATCACCCTGTCTCAGTTTGTACCATTGGTCTAAAAGTCTTTGCTCATAAAATCTACCTAGGTACTTTTCTCTTAGCCTACTTCTCATGGTTTTCCAGCAACGTATTATTTCTCCTCTTTGATAACATTCATCCTCAATAGCTGCTCAATGCCACTTAGCATATCGGGTTAACCTACGTATGGCCAATCTTAGTTTTTCTAACTCCGACATCCTAGTGTACTCGAAATAGTGATCCATGCTCTCCTCCCAATCGATATACATCTCTTGTCTTCCATCAAAAGTGGGTGCATAAGGTTTGGTGCTCCTAATGGGTCCCTCCTCGGAGTCAACCAAGTATGGGTATGGGCTCCTAGGGCTAGACCAAGGGGCAAGATCATGATCATAGGCTCTTGGATTAAGGAAATTGGGCCTAAAGGAGTTGGATTTAGCATGGGCCTTGCGGGCTTCAAATCTTTCGTCAAACTGATCAAGCTAACTGTTCATCTTAGCCAATTGATCCATGATGACCTTTAATTGATCTTCTCAGGTGTTTTCCATGGGTTCACCTGATTGGGAATGATGGGGGTGATAGGGGACCCCTGATCTAGTCAACATGCAACACTCAACAAAAGATGTTAGGGTTTGCTAGACTTAAAAGATCAAACCAAAAGTTAGGTCAAGAAGACAAACTAGGTAGTAGTAACTTGGCACCTGGCCAGGTAAGTGTAAGGTTGGTGGAGGTTCCTCTTTGCTTGCCTTAGACACCAATTTAAAATTGGCCAGGTAAGCGAACCAACCCACCTTCCTTCAGGCTCTTGTCCCTGAACCACTTGCTTAGACACCAGCTACACAAACACACACAAACAAGTTGTCGAACTTGGCTTGACACTTGGTTCGACCTGACTTCATGGATGTTCCTAGTTCACTAGAGCAATTAAGTGTCTATTCAATTTTAATTAGAGGTTGGGGTTCGATATGCTGGGTGGTGATTTTTGGGCTAGGGACAGGTAATGAAATCCTGACCCTATGTCAAATTGCTGCCCTTAAGATGATTTGTGAAGATGCTGGCATACAAGTGATCTAATGAGATATCTCTAAGTTATATTTTTTTTTTGGATTTTGATGTTTGATAATAGAAATAAGATGATGGAAATAAAAAAAGATATGACCCTAAATGCAAAATTAAACTATATGAAAGATGAAGATGAGATGAGATGTACTTGCTGAATTTTCAGAGCAGAATTTTCTCAGATGGTAATCAGCCATGTAGAAATTCTACATACTGAAATAAAATCTAAAAAAATTCAAAAAAATACTTCTAATTATGAAAAATCTAGAAAAATAAAAATCATGAAAATCTGACATTCCTACAGGCCAAAACAATCAAAATAGCAGACTATGTACGGGAATGTTGAATTTCTAAAAAGCTGAAATTAAAGATGCAAACTTTTTTTGTTAAAAGATCTAAACCTATCTCCTTGTGTTCCCTTTTATAGGTCAATCACAATGGCACCCCTACACGCCTTAGGAGATCCCCGTGGAATGGGAGGAGAGGGTCTTGAATCCCTACTTTTCTCCTAAGACCCGACGGCCTGGTGAAGCACCTAATCCAAGTACTTAAGAAGTGCTAAGTCCTAACCATGTTCTGATACCAGAAATGATGCAGGACTAACTAGATGCAAAGATGAAGAATGATGCAAGGGATTTGTTTGTTTTGAGACTTTTAAGTTTTAATGAATTTTTGTGGATTCCTGAAAACAAGTAGGAGAAGATATAGGGTTCTATACTAACAAGAACTTCAGGCAAGCAAGTAAGTCCCTAAACAAGTATAAGAAGATGACCCTGAGATTGAAAAACCCCGTAGGACTTAGCTCTTGGATCAATGCCTACTTAGGAGTCAGGGTGGAAAACCTCAAAGATCCAAAGCGCCCGATGCCGAGTTCACTTGCTCTCGTGGATGCGGCCTGGATGATCAAGCCCTCAACCCCATGGATGCATCGGCTTTCTGTCCGAAGGTCATGAAGGCAAGGGAAACTGACTCCGGTTCATGACACTTGGAGGACCTGCGAGCATTCAAAAGAAGAGTTAGGATTCGATCAAAAAAGAAAGCAATAGATCAATGAATGAGAGTTGATGTGGTGATGGTGGAGTTCTTCTTGCTAGGCGCCCGGTTGGATGATCCCAATGGACTTTGACTCGAAGGTTGGAGGATGGAGTTGTGGAAGAGATAGTAACACGAGGCCTCACACCTCTCGATGCCCAAAGACGAAGGCGCTCACTCACGGAGATCGACATTCTTAAGGAATGAAGGCAACGAAAGAGAATTGGCTCTCAAAACTTGTATTTTTCATTCATCAACAATAGCATTACAAGGGAGGGGTAAGGCCCTTTATATAGGCACCTTAAGACTCATTCAAAATTTGAATGAAAAATATTACAAGTCTTGATGAAGATGGCGCCATAAAATCAGATTTTTCTCCATGGAATCCTCTCTTGGTCGACCTTGAAATGGTGGAGTGCTTGATTTGGGGAGTGAGGAGGGAAGTGTGTCTTCAAGAATCATGGGCGCCCACTTGATCATTGCTTCTTTCCTTGACCATCCAAGCTTTTATGGAGAAAGGCTTGATGTGGGCATATGAAGCATGGATCTTGTCTTGGCGCCTTTGGACTTTTGAATTTCTTCCATGGTTGATCAAACACTTTGGGAAGAAGGCGTGATATGGGGGCTTGAAGGGACATGTCTTCACAAATCTTCAACTCCCATTGACCTTCCTTTTTTTCCCACCCTTCTTTGGGAGAAAACTTGATAGGGGGAGGGAAGGGAGGCTTGGATCAAGAGATTTTGTCCATATGGCTTGATGGTGTCCAAGAAATCTGCACTTCTTCTTGATTGGAAGCTTGGGTCAAGGGATGGTGTCCACTTGGCTTGATGGCATCTAAAATTTTGCATTTCCTCTTGATTTGGGCCGCCCACTTGTCATGATGATGTGGCACCACATGGGATGGGTGAGGTGGTGCTCAAGGGCTGAGGTGGCATCTTTCAAGGCATGGAAAATGGCTTGACCCATTAATAATTGGACTAGACTCAATGACCACTCCTTCAAATAGGCTTGGACCCAATCTTCCAGTAGACTTGGACTAGAACCAATTTAGCATAAGTCCCATTGACCCAACTTGACCAAATTGGTCAATGTACAAGACTAAAACAAAAGCAATTGAAACTAAATTCATGACTAAAAAAAAATATAATGCTTTAGGCTTGAAGCCTTATTACAGGACCCAAAAATTGAAACCCTAATCAAAGGTCTGGTGCCCACACCAACGGGTCCAGTCCTGGTCTACCAGGAACAGTTCCTGGTTGACCCAAACCAATCCTGGTCAATCCAAATCAGACCAGATGGATCATAAAAAATCTAATGTATGCTCAATCAGTCTGTTTGACCTTAATACCGAAATGATTTCCAATCGTTGATCGACTCTCGGATCAAGAAGAAATCCTCTATGGCATGTGACTTCATAGGTTCGAACCTAAATGGTAGCACTGGAACACTTCCAATACCAACACAAGATACCATCTAGCAATGGGTCCCGGCATCCGGATAGGCCGAAGATGTGAGAGCAATCTATCGAACCTCTGGCATATGGTTACCGTATAATTCATCCCTTTGACCTTCAATGCTTAAGATGACCTATGGTTAGACTGCCAATCCTAACTGAGTCAATCCTCAACATGTCTCAACCTCGCAAGTCCGGTGACTCCTCACTAGGACTATCCCGATCGAGGATTTGCTAAATTGAGACACTGTGAGACATTTAATCCAAACAACTTGGACAGGTCAATTCCATCTTGGTCCACCACTGCTTCACAAGTACTTGCCTGTATCCAAAAACCTTCCATCACCAGATTAGAAATCCGGATAGTACGGCACCAAAGCACATGGAGTTGCTTGCAAGCTACCATGGTGATCTCAGGTCGGAGGGACACATATACCCATATCCAATCGCGAGCAATCCTTTGGTAGAAAGGAGCTCCACGGAGTCATGTTCAATAAGATGTAACACATCCCACTTGCAGATCATATCAGTGTCACCACACTCCTTTGGTGAAGAGGACAACCAAACGATGTGAACCACAATAACCTACACTTGATACATTGCCATCCTGTACAATGTTTCCTTCGGTTGTGAACCTTTTAAAGGATCACTCAATATATCCTCTCTATATCAAAGTCAGTGCAGTCCTAAGGACTTCATCACATAAATAGAGTTCATTACAGGAAAATGAATAATGTGATGAGCTACCAAAATAAGGTTTTATTAATTCATATACAAATTACAATACTAAGCATAACCGCCTACAGCCTAGGCGATTGCTTTGGGACACAATTTCCAACAGTTGCTTCTTCCTGGCCACCTGATGGTCTCCTCATGGGTTGGTGGCCGCATGCAACGGCCCCTCTTGAAAGGACCATAGGATGGTACGGGGATCGATGGCATGGGCTGCCAGCATCCCTGGCTGCTACTGCGTTGCTTGGGACTGATGTCTCTAATGAAGCTGACATATCGCCATAGCAAGGGCATGGACCTACTGGGCCAGTGTGGTGATTTGGGGATCCACCGTAGGCAGCGGTGGTGTGAAGGAGAGCTCCCCCTCAGGGCTCTATAGGTCACCATGATGGGGAGCCCCTGCTCGGCTGGCAAAAGTTTTGCATGCTCGCATTGTCACCATGGAGCTCTAGGCTTCTGTAGAGGCTTTGCTGGTGGTGGGGGACTCACTATTAGACTTTCCACAGTTGCTGGTGTTCATCATTCACCTTCCCCCTTCCTGGCGTACCAATTTGTTGCCGCTAAGATCATCGTGCCCCGCAGCTCTAACATGGTGCAGACTCATCGGGCTCCCGTCGGGTGCTTAGCCCTCTCTCAACATGGCCTACAAAAAAGAGAAGACCTGGGCCAGGAATTTCGATGGGGACACTCTGACAATCAAGTCAGTTTGGGATGATGAAGGGAAATAGAACCTCTGTGGTGAAGAGCTTAGGGACTCTCCATGTAGAGGGTGAAAGATGAAATTGAGATAGAAAGACAGAGTCGAGTAGAGATCAGAGAGCTAGGAGATCCTCTTAGTTAGTTTTTTTGTCCATTTGCTCTCTAAGTCTTACTAGTTGCCCTTCTCCCCTCTCGGGGGTCCTTTCTTCTATTTTTATATGAGTAGGAGTGGCCCAGACTAAACCTAGGGCTTCATTAAGATGTCCCTTTCCTTGCTTCCCTTTTTGGAGGGGTTTTTCTTTGTTTGTAGCCTCCCCCCTGTTGGACCAGTCCTCTAGAGGAGATCCTTCTATTTGGGAGTGATCGCCGGTGTAGTACTGATCTTGACCCTCTGGTGGTGCAATTTCCCATGGGAGGGGCGGGCGTCATGCTGCTAAGCCCCGAGCCATGGTAAAGCATTTCTATTCCTGGAGAGATCATCGAACTATCGCAGAGCCTATGGCCTTGATGGAATACTCCTATTAGAGGAGGTTCAGGTTCTGTGTTGTGAGGATCAGTGTCCTCGATTGCATAGTTGTTGATGTAGCAATATACGACAGGGTGTGAAGCCTGGCAAGGCATGCTTTGCATAGGACATGCGAGTAGTATGTTGCAGGGTTTGAATTTTTTATCAGAGCATGCACCACTTCTGAGAGGTTGTAGGTGGCTGGAAGCTTCCATGTCGCAGTCTATACCTTTGCTGGTCCATCCTCTTTCTGCTGTTGGCGGGAACCCTGAACTCTGCAGGAGGAGAGGGGAGAGCTTGATCTGGAGTGCCTGACTCTGGAGACAGGAGCATAACCTCGACTAGGCACTCAACCCTGGATATGGGGGTCACCTTCAGAGGGCATGGGTATGACTTCGGCCAGGTGCCCTACCTCGGATACGGGGGGCTACCTTGGCACACATGAGCATGATCCCGATCGGTAGCTGACCTCAGACGGAGGGCTAGCCCTATAAGCATGACCCTGATTGAAAGCTAACCTCAGATGGAGGGCTCGCCTTGGCATGCATGAGCACGACCCCGGCCGAGAGCTGACCTCAGAAGGAGGGCTCGCCCTATGAGCATGATCCCAACTAGGAGCTGACCTCGGACGGAGGGCTCACCTTGGCATGCATGAGCACGACCCTGGCCAAGAGCTTACCTCAAACGGAGGGCTCACCCTATGAGCACGACCCTGACTGGGAGCTGACCTCAAATAGAGGGCTCGTCCTATGAGCACGACCCCGACTGGGAGCTGACGTCGGATGGAGGGCTCACCTTGGCATGCATGAGCATGACCCTGATTGGGAGCTGACCTCAAACAGAGGGCTCACCCTATGAGCATGACCCCTGTTGGGAGCTGACCTTGGATGGAGGGCTCACCTTGGCATGCATGAGCACGACCCCGGCCGGGAGCTGACCTCGGACGGAGGGCTCACCCTGTGAGCACAACCCCGATTGGGAGCTGATCTCAGATGGAGAGCTCATCTTTGGGTCTTCAATTTGGGCATCGCATCCAAGTGGCACTTTCCACCAGCGCGGCTGCTAGCGTTGCCATCATGGGCTCCACATCAGTGATAATGCCACATCAGGGGACATACATTATTGATAGTACATCTTCAAGTTCCTTGCATTCCATGTTCGTAAAATCTATATACCATCAAGCTTGGCTTTCTGATAAGCTCCTTGGTGCAATGCTTCAACTACCCTATAAGGGCCTTCTTAATTCGGATACAACTATCCACACTCGCTAGGCTGAGACACTTCTGCTCGCCTTAGGACATGGTGTCCTGGGCAAAATTATGTGGGACAAACTCCAAACTAATGCGGGATGAACGTGCGAGGGATTAACATAATAAAATTTTAGATCTAAGAGTAATGATTTTCTATTGTTTATATGGCTATGTTCTTGAAACAAAGTCAAGAATAGGTTAGGATTTTCATGTAACAACTAGAGTTCTACCCACATATCAGGAACTATCAAAGAGTTAAAGAAAAATGATCCTAGGGTTAAGAAACCACTAAAGGGCATTATTCAAATTTTAATAAATCAGACAAAGAGAAAGGATGGGTTAGTCTTACCTAGCAATGATTTTCCTTTTACTGTAGAAGGGATCACACCTCTCAGATCAGTGCCTGGATGATGAAGCCTTATTCCTGTGGATCCGTCGGCTTTTTATCAACTATTTCGGGGGCAAAGAAGACTTCTTCCAGGAGTCATTTCACCTGAAGGATCTTGCAAATGTCAGGGGTTAGGATTGTAGAAGGTAAGAAAAATATAAAAAAATAGTTGGAAGTAGAGAAGGTCAGGATGGCTGGCGGCCTGGATCAATGGAAGATGCCTGGATTCTTGGTGGGGCCGCCTTGGAGATGTGATGGACACCTAGCTGCTTGGGGTGGGCATCTAGGGTTTTGGATGGAAGGGATGCGGGCAATCTTGGAGTGGAGGTATTGATGGTGGTGGCCAAGGATGGGAGAAGAAGGGGCGGCCAAGGGAAAGATGGAATATGATGGGGTAGCCTACGGCTTGGATATGATTAGGGTGGCTAGGGTTTGATTAGGTTGCACCTCACGTGCCCTCTTTGTGGAGTGAAAACGGGCCTCACACCCTCTCCCTCACGAAGCGTCAATGCATAAAAATGCATAGAAAATAAAAAGAACTCTCAAACTGTTCATTCAATAATTCATGAATACAAGAGGGAGGAAAGGAGGGGTATTTATAGATCACCTAGGTCCCTAAACTCCTCGTCAAAGTTGGATTACAAAGTTGATTAGAATAAGGAGTACAAATTTTGATTAGAATTAAGAGACTGGTCTCTTGGTGGGATTTGGACATCATCTCCTTCTTGGACTTGGTCAAATTGACTCCTCATGGGCTAGAACGCCTCATCCTCTTGGGCTTGGACCTTGGGATGCCACTCCTTGTGGATTTGGGCAGCAATTCCATGTGGACTGGTCGGCCTCATGGTGGGCTTGGCACATAAACTCCAGGTGGGCTGGGGAAGGCTTGGGGCGCCAACTCTATGCTGGGCTGGGGAAGGCCTGGGGCACCAACTAAACTTGGACTGGGAGGGGTGCCAACCTTGTGGTCTGGGGCGGCATGAAGAGGCCTAGTGCATGGGCTTGTTGGACTTGAGTAGAGGCCTAGGTGCATGAACAGGGATGGCCTGGGTGGGGGTCTGATAACTCTCCTCTTGTACTTGACTTGAATGAAAGAGGTCAAAATTTACAGGACTTGATTTTATTCACTTAACTAGACTGGCACACAAAGGGACTCAGTTTCTTGGACTGAATACAACTAGACTCAACTTGATTGACTAAGTAGACTCAACTAGACTCAGTTATCTCACTTTGTTACAGGACTTAATCTTTACAGGACTCAATGTAAAAATTAACAGACTTCCCAACACATTAATCAAAGATGGAACCCTGCAATCTTTGTCTGGTCTTGGTGTCCTCGTCAATTCTCCTGGGATGGGAGGAACTCAATCCCGTCGAGTAAAAGATCAATCTGGCTCTGGTGGGTCTGGGTTAAGGCATTGCAGATCCTCTCAAGTGATCCACGAGTCCTTAGATTTTGGTGGACCTTGCCAACAATCCAATTAACGTGGTAGCCTTTGTTCCGGGTACTAATGGCTTGGTCATCCAAGGTACACTCAATCTTTTTCCTCTCACAGGCTAATTTGTTGGTGGACACTCAGGGATAGGTTTGCTCTCAAAGAAAGGGTCAAGTCCAAAGGGCTCATTAGGTATCATTGTTGGCTCCTTATACTCAACTAGGTCTGAGATATTGAAAGTTGAGCTAATGCCAAATTTGGATGGTAAATCGAGCACATAGGCATGAGGTCCAACTTTCTTTATCATCTTGAAGGGTCCAACACTACGGGCGTGGAACTTCTTCACGGTCCCCGAAGAAAATCACTCAGGCCTAAGTCTAATGATGGGGACATCAGGTCAACCCTAGTTCACTATGGGTCTGAGTCCCTTAGCCATGATTCCAATTTTGTCTTTGAGTCCAATAATCAAGTCCTATTAGCCATTTGAGTCTTGTACGTAGGGCTTAAGTCAGTTGAGTCACTTGAAGTCCTGTAATTAAGATTTTGATCAATTAAGCCTGATTGTGCCCATTGAGTCCTGTAGTTGGGCCTTGAGCTATGTTACACTTGAGTCATGTATCTAGAGTTAACTCATGCCATTAGGGCTCATGAGTCAAGCTTGAGATTACATTCAAGCTTAGTTGAGCGAGTCAACTCATTATGAGCCATTTGTCAATTTTGAGTTCTTAATCATGTGTCAAGTTTTGTAACTAATCCAATCCAGTTAAGTTGAGTGAGTCCTGTAATAAGTTGAGTTATCTCAACCTCAGTCCAGTCCAATTGAGTCCTGTAAGAGTCCAATAAGTTGTATTCTTTAAAAATTTTGTACAAGAGGAGGAGCATCAGCTAAAGTCTTCAACAGGATCCTAGAACAAAGTAAGTCCATAAAAGATACCAGGGACCAAGAATATTCTTCCAATATCCCAGCCCAAGGTTTCTAGCCCACCAGGATCAAGCCCATGCACCAAAGCTCTTTAGAGGCCGCCCAAGCCCATGTTGGAGATGCCCCTTGCTGTCCTAAAGTCAAGCCCAAGTTCAATTAGGAGTCCAAGCCCAAGAGACCAAGATTCCCAAGGAATATACTATCCCCAAGCACCCCAGCCCAGAAGCCCATAAGCAGTTGACACCCCAGGCCCATTCATGACAAGCCCAGGCGCCCAAGAGGAAGACCATGTCAAAGGAAGGAATATTCCTTCCCAACACAACAAGGAAGCCCCTTGAACAAGTCAAAGAAGGAGAAGAATCCACTTCTAACTAGAAGATTTGGTTTCATTTCTACTCAAATTGTGTAATCCTAGTTCTAGGCCACTTTGTAATCCTTCACCCTATCAAATTTTGTAATATTATCCTAACTAGGAGAGGGCATGGGAATATCTATAAATACCCCACCCCTCCACCTTCTAGTAACTAATGATTGAATTATTATGAATGAATTTCTCTTGAGTTTTTCTCAAAGTTTTGTATGAATTTCTGTGTGATTAAGGGTATTTGTGTGATCCCTCAAGATTTCTGTGTGATCCTTGCACCCTGCCTCCAAGTCGACAGCTCTCTTCATCTCTTGGCCGCCCTCTTCAAACTTCTTCCTTCCCTTCTTCCTTCAACAATTTAGCCTTATTTTTCCTTGTTTTCTAACCTGTGTTAGGTGATTTGTAGGTCCCTCAGAGTTCACGAATCCAAGGATTCCATCTGACCAGCTTTTGGGCCATCGGATTGAAAGCCACGAATCCACAGGGTTGACAGCTTTATTTTCCAGGCCGCATCCAAGAGCGTAGAGCGAATTCTTCATGGATCGAACTTCAAGTCTCTTCTAGGTACACCCTTTAGACTCCTCTGGTAGTTGTATTGCAGAAGAGTTAGTCCTAACCAAGGCTTCTTAGCCTTGGCGGTCCTGTTTCTTCACTTTTAGGATTTATTTCTGCATGCCTACGCTTCAGATTTTTTATAAAGTTTCATACTTAATATATTGTCTTGAGATTTAGGATACTAACTCCTAACTTAATTCTTAACACACAAAAAATAATTGTCATGCATGAATAGTCCCGCATCATTTGATATCAAAGCATGTTTTAGGGCTAGTTTCTACATCCCATAATTCTACTACATAGTCTATTGTTTTTATAGTTTCTACATGTATATAGATCAAAAAACCCTAATTCCTATTTTGATGGATTCCTCATAATTGATTGTATTTTTAAGAATTTCGTCATGATTTATTGCATCATATAAAATTTTTTCATGCCTATTTTTTTTTGACCTAGAAACTTCTGCATCTTGTCTCTGCATTAGGGCTCTGATGTTCGGTCTATTTCATCAACATAGGGATTTTATTTTTTATTTAGATTTGTATGAAATACTCTCTTTTTATTTATGATGATTCTCATGATTTTTAATTATTTTTATATAAAAATAATATACAAAACATTTGCATCTTAGAAATCCTAATAGAAATCCTAAACTTCTGCACATAGTCTGAAAACCCTAGGTTTTCCATCATCATTCAAATTTTTCTCTACATGAAATTTGGTAGGGATCATTTGCATTGTTCATCCTCTGTCCTAAAAGTTTTTTGATTGTTTTCTACATCAAAAACTATACCAAATTTTGCATCGAATCAAACCCTAATTTCAATTTTTGATATTTCTGCATACTTGACTAACCCAAATCTAATCAACTTCCAAACCCTACCTCACCCAAGCCCAAATTTTGTTTGATAACTTAATCAACTTAAACTTAATTTGCCACCTCATAAAAGACAAAAAAATATTTTTTTAATTTTTGATTGTTATAGATTGTATTAGGTTGATTGAATGTTATCATCTTATTAAGCTAATCTTAAGGGCAATCTTAATATCTTAGATCAGGGCAGGAGGTCATAACATGTCCTAAGCCCAAAATAACCACCCAGCATCAGAATCCAAGCCTTAATTAAAATCAATTAGCAACATAATTGCTCTAGAGAGCTTAGGGACACCAACAGGTTGGGTCCAAATTGTGTGGGCCAACTAGTGCACCAAATTTCCCAGTTATTATTGAAAACTGGTGTCTAAGGCTAGAGGTCCAGAGGCAAACGTCCTAAGTGGACTCGTGGTTTTTAATTAGGACCCTGTCATAGGCAAGGGGAGCCTCCCACCATCCCACCTCTTACCTGGCTAGTGGAAGGATTAGCTGTTGAGTTAAGTGTAAGATGAGTAGACCCATTCAATTTTGGCTCTAGGTCTAGCAAACTGTAGTCCATTGTAACCTTAAGTGCTTGACTGCATCATACCACCTTGCTTGTTTGATTGCATGACTACTAGAATAGGAACCAAATAACAAATAGTCTAAGCCCAAACCTAGTTCAACCATGGAACCCAATCTTGAAACTCTTCTAAAAGCCATGAATGAATAGATGGTTGCCCAATTAACCACCCAGATTAACCAGTCCAACACCCAATCTGATGTGGGACATATAAGGGGTAGGATCGTTGGTGAGCTTAGAAGTCACCTAGGTTAGGGTACCACTATTTTTTTCTTCTATTTCTTTTTTTTGTAGGGAGGTGGTGAAGGAACAATGGGGAAGGAAGAAATGGATAGTTGGATTTGGATAACTAGGGCCTCACACCCCTCGATGTTTCAAAGAACAAAGGCAAACTAGAGTCTCACACCCCTCGATGTTCTGAAGAACAAAGGTAAACTAGGGCCTCACATCCCTCGACGCTCGAAAGCGAAGGCATAGAGTCTCACACCCCTCAATGCCCGAAGGTGAAGGCAAGATGGGCCTCACACCCACTCCTTTACAGAGGTGGAATGAAGAATCACTCTTCTCAAATCATCATCATTATTATTCTTCAATACAAGAGAGGGTCCTTGATGCGGGATTGGGGGGGCTAGGGAGAATCAAACGTTGAGCCTAGAAGTCACCTAGATTAGGGTACTCTTTTTTTTCTATAATGGGGTGGTGAAGGAATGATGGAGGTGGAAGACCGAGGTCGGGGCTTTCATGAACCTTGGGACTCACATTCATGGAGAGATCTCACACCTCTAGGGTAACCCACCTCACTAATAGAGCCGTATAGAGATATCTCACACCTCTAGGGCTTCCTACCCACCTCACTAATGGAGCCGTATGGAGAGATCTCACACCTCTAGGGTATCCTACCCACCTCATTAATGGAGCCGTCAAGGTGAATCATAAGGGACATGAAGGTGGTAGAGAAGGTGGAATGGGGATACCTAGGGCCTCACACCCCTCGATGTCCCGAAGGACAAAGGCAAGATGGGGCCTCACACCCCTCAACGTCCCGAAGGACAAAGGCAAGATGGGCCTAAGCCCACTCCAAACTTGATGAGGTTGCAACAAAATCCCTGGCTCTCAGTCGCAATTCCAAGGGCGGCTCCAACCTATGAAAAAAACTCCTGCTATACAAGCAGCACACGTGTCCACCTCCACGGGTGGTGGTGCAGACACCAGGGCCAGAAGAACTCGACAGGTCGAACCCACATCCCTATGGATCACCTATGACTGAAACCCTAAGCCTAAACATCACTTGTAAATATTTATCTGTTATTTTAGTCCAGTTGAGTCAAACCCTATTTATCCAATTAGATTGTAAATGGTCCATTGTTAGTTAGCCCTTTTACCAACTTTAATTAGGGTTTTTATATAATCCCTATTTAAAGCCTTTGGGGCTAAACCCTTTTTACCAAGTTGAAATATTTATTTACATGTCTATGCCTTTTGATCAAATTAGGTTCCAATTGATCAAGTGGGACTTTACTTTTTTGGTTGGTTTAATTAGTTATTGAGTCCTGTAATACAAGAGGGGACCCAAATCCAAATACTATATGCATTCAAGTCAAGACACATGTGATAACCCTACACACCATGTGCTAGCTCAAGACAAGTCAAGTATTGGCGCCACATGTCATCCACTTCTTGGTCCACCTCATCAAATGCCACCTCATCAAGTCAAGGATGCCCATGTGATGTGGGACAGATAGGGATAGGATCATGGGCAAGCCTAGAAGTCACCTAGATTATGGTACTACTATTTTTTTTTATTTTTCTAGGGGGTGGTGAAGGAACAATGGAGATGGAAGGTAGGAAAATCTGGACTTTCATAGACTTTGAGATTCATACTAACAAAGAGACCTCTCACCTCTAGGGCATTCCACCCACCTTGATACTTGGAGGCGTTAGGGTGAATCTCAAAGGACATGGGGGTAAAGAAGATGGAATCAAGGAAGGGGATAACTAGATATGACCTATCATCACTCTTTTCTAAAAAAAAGTCATTTTTATTCACTAAACTATTTTTTTACAAAGGACTGAAGGTGCTATTCATAGACCTTTCCAACCCTCATTTGAATTTGAATACAAGATGAAAAGATAAGGATTGTTCAAATTCAAATACAAGATAAGGCCTATCCAAATTTCAATCCTAACCAACCTAATCTTAAATCAAATTTCAAATAACTAATCCTAATCAACTAATTTTTTTAAATTTGAATTTATTAAAATATGTGATGCATCAAGATTCGTGCTGCATCAAAAATCATGCTACTTCAAGAGCAGTGCTGCTCTAGGATCAGTGCTGGTGATGTCCCCATCATTTCCCTGTGGTGGGGAGAACTCAACTCCATCGAGTTAGGGTCAGTAATCTTCTAGCTCCATGATGCGCATGGCTTGTAGAATGATTTTTTTCAACTCTGCTCTGAGATTTGTGCACATCTAAGATCTGCATAGCTGATGGGGACATCAAAACCCATCCAGGTTTTCTTTTTCTTTCTTCAGATTTTTTTTATTTTTGTTTAAAAATATTTATCCCAACTATTCCATCTATTCCTGTTATTCTAGCCTTATTCTAGACTTATCCCCATTTTATCCCTCTGCTATTCCTATCATCTTCAACCTCCCAGAATTGCCCAGAACCTCCATTTTTTGTTTTTTTTCTTCCCGTTTGTCCTAGATCCACCATGTCGGACCTCCGGTGCCACCCCCGATAGCAGTCCACCTTCCCCCGGCGTCGATCTCCTCATGGGAACGCCAGCGAACCCCACGAATCACCCATGGCCATTCCCCCCCATGCGGCTCCTCCCATGGCCGTTCCCCCCATGCGGATCCTCCCATGGCCGTTTCCCCCCTGCGGCTCTGCCCCCATGCCACGCTCCTCTCCGTCGTGCTGCCGGCCTAGCCATCGTCTTCCCTGCCGAGCCTGAGTGACCGGCGAAGCCACCCACAAGTTCCCCCCTCTCTGCCCTCTGTTCCACGGTGATTTTTTTGCATGAATTTTAGAGCAAAATATTCTGCACGAATCTCAGAGTGCACACTTTTCAAAGCAAGAAGTTTCTGCATAATCATCAAGCCTGCACATATTTCAGAGCAACTCAGCATGGATTTGATGAATTTGGATTTTATTTTATTTATTTTAAATCTGGATGTATGGACCAATTAGGAAGTTTTTTTTAATATTAGTTTTAGATTAGGATTAGTTTTATTTTCCACCATATAGAGAAGATTGTGTTTAGATTTCTACCATGTTTTCAGGCTGCAAACAAAGCAGGTTTGGGATGTCACCTTTTTTTGGGCTGCATGCCTTGTATTGTTTTCTTGGGCCCCAAGTTTTGTATCCTATATAAAGGCACCCTCTCTCTTGAATAATAATGAAGAATATGAATTTTTGATAAAAGAGTTTCTTGGTTCTGCCTGGGCATGAGGCCCTTCTTTCCTTCACCTGCGGGTGTTGAGGGGTGTGAGGCCCTAGTTATCTTCTTCCTAGCTGAGTCCCCTCTATGATCTTGGAGCTTCTCCTTCACGGCCCTAAGTAGCGATTTGGGTGGGATGCCCTAGGCTCCGCATGTAGTGAGATGGGTGGGACGCCCTAGACTGCATGTAGTGGGGTGGGTGGGATGCCCTAGAGGTGCGACATCTCTCCGTGAAAATAAGTCCCATGTCCTTAGAGTATCCATCTTTCTTGCCCCCACATATTTTTTTTTGCCTTTTTGACCCTAATCACAGGAGACTTCTCAGCTCTCCAACGATCCTCCTAGCTAGCTCCCCCTTGTTGTCCCTCATCAATAGCTCTAAGATCCATGTAGCTTTGAAATCCGTATAGCTTTGAAACCCATGCAGCTTTGAAATCCATGTAGCTTTGAAACCCATGCAGCTTTGAAATCTGCACAGCTTTAAAATCTATGCAAGTCTGAAGTCGGCAACAGGGAGGGGCAATTGCTTTCTGACCATGTGGCTTCTTCTTTCTCCTTTGGACCGATGAATGGAGGAATAAGGGAGGCTTTGGAGGACAGATCGGGCAAGCTTCCATCAGTGACATCGCTAGGAATGAAGACGGTGGTGAGGCACGCCGATGATGGGAGTTTGGGAAGATTGCTGCAGTGCAGGAGATCGCACGATGGCTGGCTGCATGGACACCCATTGGCGATGGTGAGGGGTCGGCACAGATGGGAGGAAGGCCAGCTTGCTGGTGGGGAGCAGGGAGGAGAGCATATGGGAGGCATCGCACAGATCTAGTGCTGGGGATCTGGATGGTGGTGGGTGAAGGAAGAGATGGGCTGCTTCACGGGTGGAGGGGATGGCCACAGTCGGTGGTTGTGGAGGTGCTGATCAGAGGAGTGGAGGTGACAATGGTTCCGGTCAGGATGATCGGGTGTTCGTGATAGCAGGGGCATCGGCGGGAGATGAAGCCTTCACAGAGATAGCAAGCAGAAGACGGGCTTGAACGGAGGGGTTTCACCAGGGAATGGGTTCAGCTGAGATCAATCTTCTTCTTCCACTACGGTCTTGGTTAATTCTTTGGGAAAAATGAGGCATCGGATGTTGTGGATGGCTTCGGGTGGAAGACTGGGTCTCCAACAGTTGTGGAGATGGTAGGAGGGGCCGCGCGGTAGACGAAATTTCAAGCGGCTGGAGGGGTTTTGAAGGAGGAGATGGGTGACCGAAAGGGGAACGGCTTCTCGCTACTTCGGAGGTGGACGGGACATCGAGAAGAAGCACCGTTGGCGAATGGTGGTGTTGGGCGATGCAATCTATGGGCTGAGGATGGGGAGGTTTGTCTGCATCTGGAAGATCTAGCAGTAAGGTAGCGGCCATAGAGGCTCTCTGGTTGGGAGGGATAGCATTGAGGAAGATCCGGTGGGATGAGCATCGCGATGCCACGGGCATGACAAGGCTACAGGCCCGGTGGTTCAGTGGCACAGCAGCGGCACAGTACTTCGGCATGGTGGAAGCGCGTTGTGGCAATAGGGAGACAGGACGACATCGGGCAGACCCAGGAAGTTGGCGGTCGAGCTGTTAATCGGGAGTTCCTGGTGGGGCTGGGTGGAAACGGGATTAGAGATGGGATTAGTTGGGAGTTTGGATAGGGAAGAAGGAAATTCAGAGAACAGAGGAAAGAACAGTGACGAGGAAGAAAAATGGAGAGGAAGGTCTAGGAAAAAAATATGGGATGAGTCAGGGAGAAGGAAATACCCTAATCTTCTGGCTATGATACCAATTTGATGTGGGACAGATGGGGATAGGATCGTGGGTGAGCCTAGAAGTCACCTAGATTAGGGTACTACTATTTTTTTGTTTATTATTTTTCTAGGGGGTGGCAAAGGAACAATGGAGATGGAAGGTAGGAAAATATGGACTTTCAATGACTTTGAGATTCACACTAATGAAGAGACCTCTCACCTCTAGGGTATTCCACCCACCTCGATACTTGGAGACGTTAGGATGAATCTCAAAGGACATGGGGGGTAAAGAAGATAGAATCAAGGAAGGGGATAACTAGACATGACCTATCATCATGTCCTGGGATTGGGCCTCACACCCTCTCCTTGCGGAGCGAAAGAAAAGAATCACTCTTTTCTAAGAAAAAAAACTCATTTTTATTCACTAAATTGTTTTCTTACAAAGGACTGAGGGTGGTATTTATAGACCTTTCCAACCCTCATTTGAATTTGAATACAAGATAAAAAGATAAGGACGACTCAAATTCAAATACAAGATAAGGCCTATCCAAATCTCAATCCTAACCAACCTAATCCTAAATCAAATTTCAAATAACTAATCCTAATCAACTAATTTTTTTGAATTTGAATTTATTAAAATATATGCTACATCGAGATTTGTGCTACATCAAAATTTGTGCTGCTTCAAGATTAGTACTGCTCCAGGATCAGTGCATGGTGACTCATTAGCCTATATGCCATGCCATTTCATTGGGACAACACACTTGCCATGTCACACTCTTGGTCGGCCAAATAAATGCAAGTGTTTTAGCACCCCTTCTTTTTAAGATGAGTAAATGAGAAGGAGTCTTCAAGTTAGCACCATCCCTCTCAAATAATTCACACCAAATTAAAAGGAGTCGGCCAAGCTTTCCATCTCTCTTTGACACCAACTTTCAAGGAGTTTCAAGCCTATTTGATCGCCCAAAGTGAAGGAGATTCAATGTCTTTCTATTTCAAGTATTTTAGTCAATTAAGTTCCAAGCTGCTCAAGTTTCAAGAACTCAAGAATCCTACAAGAACTCTTGAGTTTTCTTCTATCCAGACTGGAGAGTCCACTATCCTGTAGGAGCCCACATTATCCAGACTCTAGAGTCCACCTCTCATGGCTACTCAAGAACCCATCTTGGCCACTCATCATTACACATCACCTATCCTCATCTTGGCACCCAAATGGGATGAGGATCTCTTGTTGTCACCCACCTTGATGAGAGCTCTAGATCAGCCCAAAGATAGGAGTCCAAGGCACCAAAAGCAAGGATTCAAGGAGTTGTTGCCTAAGGAAAAACAATACTAGTCTTTGTAACCCTTACACCTCTTGTTGATGGTCTATAAATACTTTATCACGATCTTCAGGCTCCGATCTTCCGTGATGTTGGTTTCAAGGAAAGAACACCTTAACTTGAATCCTCGATCACCTATAATCACTCAACAAAAAAAATTACTCAGTTAGGAAGTAGTAATGGAAAGAAGAAGATGGAAAAAGTGGAAGGGAATGGATGGAGGTGGGCGACTAGGGTTTCTTGGTGGCTGGATATGTAGGGCCTCACACCCCACGATGCTCCAAAGAATAAAGGAAGGGCCTCACACCCCAAACCTAAAGGTGAGAGAGAGTTGGCTTGCATCCAGTCCATATCTTATATGGTGTTTTGTCAATGGACTTACTTGAAACTCTATTCAGAAGGTAGGATGCTAACTCAAGGGCAAATCCCCAAAAGGATTTAGGCAGACTAGCTAAGCCCATCATGGATCGAGTCCAATAGAGTTTGATTTCTCCTTACACCATTTAACTAAGGTGTCCCTGGAGGAGTCCATTGAGAGAGAATCCCATTCCCCTCAAGATAAGTTAGAAACTCACTGGAAAGATATTCACCACCTCGATCTGATCGAAGAGTTTTAATAAACTTTCTAGTTTATTTTTCAACTTCATTATGATAACGTTTGAACATTTCAAACATGTCAGATTTATGTCTCATGATCATATCTCGAAAAATCGTCTGTAAACATAATGAAATAACTATATCCACCTCTTGCACTGATATTCATAGGTCCTCATACATCAGTATGTACTAAACTTAGAATATCACTAGCTCTTTCACCCTTTTCAGTAAAAGGTGACTTGGTCATTTTTCCAAAAAGACAAGATTCACAAGTTGGTAAAGATTCACTCTCAGTGATATCTTGGAGACCTTCTCCCACCAACTTATTTATCATGTTCTTGTTTATATGACCTAACCTACAATGCCAGAAATAAATATCACTGACCTTATCTAACCTACGATGTTTATTAGTAGTGTTCAATACATTAACAGGCTGTGACAGTACATATACGCCATTCTTCACTTATCCATTCATCACATTAGAACCATTCAAAGTGATGTAGCAAATATCTTTCTTTATTGATAATTCATAACCATCATTGGCCAACAGCCTACAGAAATGATACTGACTAAAAAGGAAGGACAAAAATGACATTCATTAAGAATGATAGTACAAGATTCGAAAAACAAAGAAACAATTTCCAATACCAGAACTGGTGCTTGACTTCCATTCCCAACATTCAGGAACCTTTCACCATTTCTGAATCTCCTACTAACTTGAAGTCCCTACAAAGAATTGCAAATATGGTAAGGACTTCCGGTATCCAATACCTAGCTAGTAGTATCATAAACAGAGAAACTACAAGGATTTATCATATAAATACCTTGACCAGTAATACCTTGCTGCTTTCCCTTCCTTGGCCTGTTCGAGTCCAAAGTAGCAAGATAAGCAAAACAATTCTGCTTCCAATGACCCGGCTTCTTGTAGAAGAAGCACTCTACCTTACTCTTGCCAGCCTTCACCCTTTTAGTCTGACTAGGCTGAGCACTTTGCACCTTATTATTCTTTTTCTTCTTCCTCCCTTTCTCTAAGAGACGATGTCCTACTCTAGAACCTCCTACCAGATTCACCAATCTCTTGTTGAGGTTGTGGTCTCTCTCATAAGTCTACAGTAACCCTAACATCTCATGATAGTTCACTGCAAGCCTATTCATTCTAAAATTATCGAGAAAGACCTGGTAGGAAGGGGATAAAGAATTTAGAATCGCGTCCTTGCTGAGCTGCTCGTGCAAAGGACATCCAAGTTTGCCCAAATGCTCAAATATCTCGATCATGTACATCACATGATCAGTCACCGAAGCTCCATCATGCATACGCATTTGTAGATGGCAAAAGAGATCCGAATCTCTCTATATCATCTGAAGTGCCAAAAGACTCCTTCAACTTTTGAAGAATCTCCTCTGGCTGGGCCTCTTCAAACTTGCGATTGAACTCATCATTCATCATAGCCAACATAATGCAACACATCGTGGTGTGGTCAGAGATCCACTTCTAGTAAGTGTCCCTGATAATGCCACGAGCATTGGGGGCTAGGATCTCAGGTGCCGGATTCATTATCACATAGAGGATCCACTTATGCTCTAGGACAATCCTGAGTTTTCAATACCAGCTATCAAAGTTGGGTCCAGACAGTTTGTCATTATCTAATAATGACTAAAGCGACAAAGTGGTCGAAAAAAGGAGAACAAGACCTATCAATATATGAATTATTTTAAAAATCCTAAAGACATGGATTTTAGTCTAAAGGTTTCTTCCACTATTTTATTCAGATAGGTAGCCTTTAAGTCCAATCCGAAGAATAACATTTATCCTTTAGTGGAAACTAGGCTCCAATAGACTACATAGGAGCCCGACTTTGGCCGACCAATCCAAATGCATCTAAAGGTAGGTACAATACCAATTACTTCTCCAAGCAATTCCTAGTAATTGTTTTGCCCCAGGAGTCCTTACAATCGGCCTTTGGGCCTCCTATTGAAGGTCCTGGTTAGGTTCAACCATTAACATGATCAAATTTAGGGCTGGAACTAGGCCAGCCCAAAGCCTATTGCCTGGAACTGGGCTAGGCCAATTCAATAAACTTCGGGCCAGTCCAAAATCGATTCAGACTTTAGACCAAATTTTAAGCATATCAGGCTAGACTTTGAGCTGTAAAATAGAGTCCATTTAATTTTTGGGCCAAAGGGATGCCCGGATTCGGTACAAAAATTCTTAAAATATGATCCAAAACTTGATCTAATTTTGGAGTGGACCGGCCCAATGGGCTTTGGGCCAGCCCAGTTCTAGCCCTAATCAAATTCATTGCTTCTAACTAATCCATGATCAAGCCCGACTTTGGCCGGCCCATCTGACCACGTGTTAAAATAGTCGCACTGAGCCATCATATGTTTAATGGCAATCCCAGTCGCCTGATAACCACCCGTTCTTTGGAACTGCCGATGATCACCCAACTTATGGACTCATTGCCAATCTAACTTAATGGGAGGCCAAGACTTAGGCTATCTCATAACTTAGTCTTTTTATGGACCTAATAATTTAGAGGATTTAAATTTTGTGACATTTGAGAGGAAGACATGGACCTTGATCAAGGAAACTCTCACTAAACACTTAGAGGGTTTCTAGATCAATTTGGTCCATAGGCACCTATAAACCAGTCAAACTGATTAAGCTTAGTTGACATGGATCAACTCGAATCAATAGATAATCTAATCAGATATGATTCACCATATTAGCCAGGTAAGTAAGATCAAGGGATAGGTTAAGCCAAGTAAGCCTCTTGTCTTAGACACCAATCATGTGTTGGCCAGATAAGAGTTAGCCCCAAAGAACCTTGATCACAACTGTCAAACTTACCTTAGACACCAAGTGGTTAACCAGACTCAATCAGACTAACCTAAAGATCCGGGCTCACCACGAAGCCATGAATCAAGTCCATTTAGATGTATGGACTAATCTAACTAACTATTAGAGAGATCTATAGAGGGGAGACCTAATTCAACTTTTGATTAGTCTTTTCTCTATTTAACCTAGGTCTAACTCATTTAAGGACCTAATTCTAGCTAACCCAATCAACCCATGGTTTATAAATCATGACTTAAGTTAGAATCATATCCTAAATCTTAAGATTATACATCTTAATTCCCAATTAAGTGTATCACACTTATTGAAACATTTTCAAAATGAAATGGAATAATTTCATAAAAATCTGAAGCTTAAAATTACCGTTTCATAGTTTTTTGGTCGAGTCAGCTCTTCTGCTCGAGTCAGCTCTTCCAGAACATAGATTTATGGTCGAGTCAATTCTTACAGCTCGAGTCGGCTCTTCCAGAATACAGTAACTTCAAATTTCAGTCATTTCCACTTGAACTTTTCAAATTTTTAGATCATACATCTTTTAGATCTCATCTAAACATAGTTATGATCTATTATCCATAAATTAAAACTATTTTAATCCATCAAATTCCTCACTTTCTTCTTCATAAGGTCGTGACTCAGTGGCACCCCTACACGTCATAGGAGAATCCCTTGGAATGGGAAGAGATGGTCTTTAAACCATGCTTTTCTCCTATGACCGGATAGCCACGGCGAATCTACCTTAATCCAAGTACTTTATGAAGAAAAAAGTCCAATTTCATATAAAACATTAGACTAGATGTGCGTCCAACCTGGCTTTGATACCATTGTAAGGAACAGTTCCTAAGGGGCGATACATGCATTTTAAGACTTTTCTAAAGGCATGCAGCAGCGAAAAATGATAAAACCATTTTATCTATAGATGTTAATCTAATTAACACAAGCCCCTACCAGGATCTTGATGCACTAGAGTAATGTAAATATGAAATCATGCAAACATTATATGAAAAATAGAACCATTCTAGAAATCACACAATGATGTAACAATGATAATTATGTCATACATAAAATAAACACATACCTTAGTGACGTTCACCAAAGGTTGGAATAAAATCCCTGGCTCTTAGTCGCAATTCCAAGGGCAGCTCCAACCTATGGAAAAAACTCCTATTCTGCAAGCAGTACACACGTTCAGCCTCTACGAGTGGTTCACACCATGTAGCATGATTTCTTCTCCTTTGTTGCCCAGTGATGAAGCAACCCAAGAGGGGGGTGAATTGGGTTTTATAAAACTTTTTGAACTATTTCAACAAGTATGTACTAATTGCAATTAAGTGCTTGTATTTTGCCAAAGTATTTGTGTGCTTCAAAATAATATGCAGCGAAATTAATAAAGTAAATGCACAAAAAATAATCACACAAATATAATAAATTTATAGTGGTTCGATGCACTCCAAGGCACCTACATCCACTCCCCAAGTTTTTCTTGGGAATTCAATATAATCACCAAGATTATAGTCGATTAGTTTTTGATGTAGCATGCAAAGATGATTTCTAACTTAGAGGATTAATTAGTTGGTTGAGCAATGAATCCTACTAGTATAAACAAATTCAACCATAAGATAGCAAGGGATTTATATGAAAGAAAACTAAATAAGGGATAGCTCAAACTAGGGCTTCATGTTTAATCCATGAAGATTGGACCTAACGGTTGGGAAACCATTCTAACAAGGGCTTAGACCATTCAAATATTCAAACCTATGAATAAAGGAAGGTTTACTTACCAATATTGAAGTCTCATACTTGTAATGGTGAGTCAATTTCAGCACTCTTTGGATAGGACTTGAAACTATCACACCATGGGATGAAGACTTCTAGTTTAGATGGTTCCCAAGGCAAGATTAACCTCCTCTTCAACTTGCAATCCTGGTGGATCCTGAAAAGGAAAGGGATTAGTGACTTGGAATGGCAAGAAGAAGAAAATGTAAGGGGTTTAAGAAGTAATGAAGTTGGTGGATTGGTTGAAGTTGTAGGGGATCATAATGGTTGATTTTACACCTTGGATGTGTGCTGGTTGGAACTCCATTTGCTGAACTTAGGTGGCAACTCTTGAAGGACGAAGAAGGGCACTTTGAGGTGTTGTAGAAGGCTTCCTTGGAGGATTAAGTAGGAGGCCTTGAATCTTGAAGAAGATGACTACTTGGTTTGGTGGATGGGGGAGGATGGTTTTGGTTGATGGAAGGGGCGTCTCCTTTGTTAGAATGTGGTGGAGTTGGAGGTAGCTAAGTCAACTAAATGAAGAACCTATGGACCTCTCACCCTCTCCCTCTCGGAGAACATTTGCACAAACACAAATGGAAGTAGAAATATGAAATTTTCATCCATCAAAATTGTCTTTACAAGAGTGGTTTGGAGGGTTATTTATAAGCCTCCAATACAAGTTTGAAAACTCGAAATACATGAAGAATATCATGGGAGGTTGCTAGCTATGTGGAAGGGGAGTTGAAACCATGCTTGATATGGGGAGAAAATGGTGGTTGGCCTCCTTACATTTGAATTCAAATTTTGGCTGCCCAAAGCTTGGTGATGTGGCATGCGTAGGTATCCTCCATGTAGGATTTGAAGATGACATGGCCTCCAACTAGACTTGATGATGTGGCATCTACCTTGGCATGGTTTGTTGGAGTTACTTGTGGCACTTAATCTTCAAGCCCTCTTGCTTATCTTGAACCCAATTCAAACCCTTCTTGGACCAACTTAGGAAATCAACTAATTACAAAGTCAAATTGAACCCAATTTGACTCAAAAGACCAAATTGACATGGGCCTAATCCTGATTACAGGACTCAAACTCAACCAAAGATAAATTTTTCTATTTATAGGACTCATGTTCAATTAAAGAAATGAAATTGAATCCAAGAGTAAAATTGAAACCAAAATTAAAGCTAACTTGAGTAAAATTGAAACCAAAAGTAAAGCTAACTTAGTCCATCCATAATGAGTCTGGCTTGATTAGATTAGACTAAATTCTCTTTCGAACTGTGGTGCCTGCACCAATTCTCCCGGGGTGGGAAAGACTCGACCTTGTCGAGTATGGGTCACTCCGACTCTGATAGTATTCCAGTAAGTCTGGGTTGATTTCTTGTAGATCCTCCTGAGTGATACACGAGTCATCAAATTTCGGTCAACCTTGCCATCACACCAAATAGTGTTGATAGTTTTTATTCCTGGTAGTGATAGTTTTGTCATCCAGAATTCTCTAAATTCGGTCTCACCGCTCTGATATAGTTGCTGGTAGACACTCGGGGATAGAGTCACTCTCAATAATAGGTTCACGCCCAAAAGGCTCACTAGGTATCAATATTGGCTCCTTATATTCTACTAAATCTGAAACATTGAAGGTCAAGCTGATACCTAGGTCAGACGGTAGTTCCAATACATACGCATTAGGTCCAATTTTCTTTAGGATTTTGAATGGCCCTGCACCATGGGCATGTAATTTCATAATGGTTCTCGGTGGGAACTGTTCAGGTTTGAGTCTAACCCTTATGAAGTCTCCTTCATAAAATTCTTTGAATTTCCTATATGAATTAGCCATATGCCTATAGGTTTCATAGCTCATGTTGATTTTTTTATTGATTTCTTTATGCAAGTCCTTAATATGCTGTGTGTATGACTCAGTAGACTCAGAAACTCATGCATGTGTGGGTAATGGAATGAGATCTATAGGCTTCCTAGGTTTGTAACCATGGACCACCTCAAAAGGACTCTTTCCAGTAGATCTATTGACTGAGCTATCATAAGCGAACTCAGCATGAGATAGTAAGATATCCCAATTTCCCATACTATCACCAACTAGACATCTCAACAGATTTTTTAGACTCCGGTTAACGACTTCAGTTTGGCCATCAGTTTGAGGATGGTAGGCTATGGAGAATTTCAGTTTGGTTCCTAACATATGCCAAAGGGTTTTCCAAAAGTAACTAGTGAACCTAACATCTCTATCTAACATAATGGTTTTGGGTAAACCATGTAGCCTAACCACTTCATCAAGGAAAAGCTTAGCCATTCTTGAAGCATCGAGGGTTTGAGAACATAGGATGACGTAAGCAATCTTAGAAAATCGGTCAACTACAACGTAGATGGAATCATGTCTTCTTGAGGTCTTTGGGAGTCCTAGTATAAAGTACATACAAAGATCCTGCCATGGACAATCAGGGACTGGTAGAGAAGTATACAAACCAGCATTCTGCTTTTGCTGTTTGGGAACAGCACATGTTCGACATTGTGCCACAACTTGGGCTACATTCCTCTTAAGGCCAGGCCAAAAGAATTGGTCTTCTATTGCTAGGATGGTTTTATTTCTAGCAAAATGACCTGCTAGGCCTCCAACTTGAACTTCCCAGATCAAAAACTCTCTAATAGAAGTTCGGGGGACACACAACTGATTTCCTTTGACTAGGAATCCATCTAGGAGAGTATAGTCACTATATACACTAGATGGTCCTTGTTGGAGGGATTGATAAATGTCACTAAAGTTTGGACACTTAGGGTACTCTTCTTTCAGTCTATCAACCCTACAACTTCAGTGCTAACTGAGGTCAAAAGCATGGATCGTCGGCTCAGTACTTCTGCAACCCTATTTTCAGTGCCAGCATGATGTTTTAGAATAAAGGTATATGCTTGAATGAATTCTACGCATTTTTCATGCCTAGGGTTCAATTTCTTTTGAAAATTAAGGAATCATAAGGCTTCATGATCGGAATAAAGAATGAACTCTTGCAGTAGTAAGTAGTGTCTCCAATACCTTAAAGCCTGAACTACCGTGTACAATTTCCTATCATATGTCGAGTATCTCATTCTTGCCTCATTCAACTTCTCACTAAAGAATGCCACTGGATGACTCTCTTAACTTAAGACTCCCCTAATTCCTACTCCAGAGGCATCACAAGCAACATAAAACACCTTTGAAAAATCGGGTAATCTCAAAATAGGTGCTTGTGTCATCCTCTTCTTGATTTCTAGGAAGGCTCTATCGGCAACTTTTGTCCATTCAAAGGTTCCCTTCCTAATACAGCCGGTAATGGGTGCCACTATGGTACTGAATCCTCAAATAAATCTCTAATAGAAAGTGGCTAGACCATGGAAACTTCGAACATCATGGACACTTTTGGGTACCGGCCACTCAACTATGGACTTGACTTTTTTAGGATCGGTAGACACTCCTTCAGTGGTGACAACAAATCCTAGAAAGATAACCCTATGGGTTATGAATTCACATTTCTTGTAGTTGGCATAGAGACTATCTTGTCTAAGAGCTTGGCAAACTTGCCTAAAATGGTTTAAGTGGTCTTCCTTCATTCTACTATAAATGAGAATGTCATCAAAATAGACCACTACAAACTTCCCAATGAATGTCCTCAAAACTTGGGTCATAATCCTCACGAAGGTGCTAGGTGCATTGGACAGACCGAAAGGCATTACTGCCCACTCATATAAGCCATCTTTGGTTTTGAAAGTAGTTTTCCATTCATCCCCGGGCCTAATTCTTACTTGATGATAGCCACTCTTAAGGTCGATTTGGAGAAAATTTTGGCTCCGACCATCATATCCAACATGTCATCCAAACAAAGAATAGGGAAACGATACTTAATGGTGATCTTATTTATGGTTTGGCTATCTGCACACATTCTGCATGTGCCATCTTTCTTAGGGGTCAGAAGAGCAGGTACTGTACATAGGCTCAAGCTTTCTCTAATGAATCCCTTTTGGAGAAGTTCTCCAACTTGTCGTTGTAACTCAAAATGTTCTGTATGATTCATCCTATAATGGGGAAGGTTCGGTAATGTGGATCCTGGGACCAAATCTATGGCATATTGAATATCTCTTAGGGATGGAAGGTGATTAGGAAGGTCTTTTGGAAATATGTCTTGAAACTATTCTAGAAACCTTAACTCTTCCTGGGGTTGTTCCTTATGGGGTAGATCCTAAATTTTCTTAGTTGTCAAAATCCAAACAGGTGAACCACCATTAAGCTCTTGCTCCAATTCCTTAGCATCGATCATGTTTATTCCTTGTGTCTTATCTCTCAGGTGACTTGATCCTCTCTTAATATGGTCTTTGGGTGGTGAGGAATTGATTACAATCTTCTTTCCATTATGAGTAAAAGAACAAGAATTAGAGCAACCATAGAGTATAGCATCATGATCATACAACCATGGTCGACCTAATATAATGCTACTTACTCCCATGGGATGAACATCACACCAAACCTTTTCTTGGTATGACTTGATTTGGATTGTGATTTGGCACCTAAATTTGATGGGAATCGAGGTTGAATATATCCAGGATACCTTATATGGGTTAGGATGGGGTACAGTGGGCAATCCTAAGTTCTTGCCTAAAATGGTTTAAGTGGTCTTCCTTCATTCTACTATAAATTAGAATGTCATCAAAATAGACCACTACAAACTTCTCAATGAATGTCCTCAAAACTTGGGTCATAATCCTCATGAAGGTGCTAGGTGCATTGGATAGACCAAAAGGCATTACTACCCACTCATATAAGCCATCTTTGGTTTTGAAAGCAGTTTTCCATTCATCCCCGGGCCTAATTCTTACTTGATGATAGCCACTCTTAAGGTCAATTTTGGAGAAAATTTTGGCTCCGGCCATCATATCCAACATATCATCCAAACAGGGAATAGGGAAACGATACTTAATGGTGATCTTATTTATGGTTTGGCTATCTACACACATTCTCCATGTGCCATCTTTCTTAGGGGTCAGAAGGGCAAGTACTGTACATGAGCTCAAGCTTTCTCAAATGAATCCCTTTTGGAGAAGTTCTCCAACTTGTCGTTGTAACTCAGAATGTTTTGTAGGATTCATCCTATAATGGGGAAGGTTCGGTAATGTAGATCCTAGGACCAAATCTATGGCATGTTGAATATCTCTTAAGGGTGGAAGGTGATTAGGAATGTCTTCTGGAAATATGTCTTGAAACTTCTATAGAAACCTTAACACTTCCTGGGGTTGTTCCTTATGGGGTTGATCCTGAATTTCCTTAGTTGTCAAAATCCAAACAGGTGAACCACCATTAAGCTCTTGCTCCAATTCCTTAGCATCGATCATGTTTATTCCTTGTGTCTTATCCCTCAGGTGACTTGATCCTCTCTTAATATGGTCTTTGGGTGGTGAGGAATTGATTACAATCTTCTTTCCATTATGAGTAAAATAACAAGAATTAGAGTGACCATAGAGTACATCATGATCATACAACCATGGTCGACCTAATATAATGCTGCTTACTCCCATGGGAAGAACATCACACCAAACCTTTTCTTGGTATGACTGGATTTGGATTATGATTTGGCACCTAAATTTGATGGGAATCGAGGTTGAATCTATTGAGGATACCTTATATGGGTTGGGATGGGGTACAGTGGGCAATCCTAAGTTCTTGACTGTACTTGTCAATATGGCATTGACACAACTTCAACTATCTAAGATGATCTTGCAAACTTTCCCTCCTATCTTAACAAAGGTTTGTAGGATGTTGGTTCTATGCCAATCTTCTTGCTCTTTAGCCTGGGTCAAGATACATCTCACAACTCCTAGAAATTTCAATGAGTCTATGATCTCTTCATCCCCTTCATACTCATCAACTAAGTTTACACCGGCCTCATATACCTTTTCCTCACAATCTTCTATGGGTTCAGGGATCTCCTCTTCTATTTCTCCTATGTGTAACACTCTGGTGGGATATTGGCTTGCAATGTGACCTTCCTTATGGAACTTAAAACAATAGACACTACCTTCTCTTTGGACTTCAGGGCTCTTTCCTTTATCATCTCTATGGGCTAATGGAGTAGTAGAATTGGGTCTGTTGGATGGGCTTGGGCTTGGGCTAGGTCTACTTCCAAGGGAATTAAACCTATTGAGTTCGGGTCGACGGAAAATGGGTCCCCTCTGGAATCTCTCACAATCTCTAGCAATTTGGTAGGCTTGGTCTAGATCATGGACCTCTCTAAGAAATAACTCTCTGGATTTCTTCTTGAAGACCTACTCTAAACCTATACAAGGTCACAACTTCTGATTCAACTACAATGCATCTCATGACAAGCTCATCAAACTCGGTGATATACTCTGACACCGTCTTATTTCCTTGACTTAATCGTTGCCATTGATCCAAGAGTCTTTGTTCATAGGACATTGGTAAATACTTCTCCCTATGCTTCACCTTCATAGCTCTCCAAGTGTCTACGGGCATGTCACCTCTCTATCGTCCAATGCGCTCAACATTACCCCAATACGATCTAACCTGATGGACCAATCTATGTTTGGCAAACTTAGATTTTCTATCTTCTGACATTTTGTACTAATCATAGTATTGATCCATATCACTTTTTCAGTCTATATATACCTTAGGATCTAAGTTTTCATTGAATATAGGTGCATCTAGATGAATGTTTCTAAGGGCTCTCTCATCCTAGTCAACATAATCATGGTGTGGTCTCCTTGGATGTGGGTCAGGAGTATGTTCCTGGTGTTGGGCTCTAGGATGCATGGGTGACAATCTGGGTGATTGTGGCTCAGTAGGGGTCATACAAGTCTCTTCAAGAGTTCCTATTCTCTCTTCCATTTGATCAAACCTATTGTTCAATTGCTTTGAACTGCTCAGTCATAGTTCTCATTAGAGCTTCTAGATTGGGGTCCATGGTAGAATTGGGTTGGTCTTGTGAATGCTGGTATGGAGTTCCTGATCTAGTAGTCATTTAATACAAAGACTTGTTCTAAGGTTTACTAGACCTAGAAGTCCAATGTAGTATGAATTGACTCAGTATAGATAAAGACTACAAATACCCTTTCAGCTAGCCAGGTAAGAGGTGGGATTGTGGGAGGCCCCCTGCTTTCACGAGGACCCAATTAAGGAACCATAAATCCACTTAAGGCATTTGCCTTTGGACTTTTAGCCTTAGACACCAATTTCTAGGAGTAGATGAAGAAATGATTCACACTAGTCTCAACACACTAATTGAGCTTGACTTGTTGATGTTCCTAATTCTAATTAGGTTGCTACTCAATTTTATTAAAAGGTTTGAGTTCGATGCAAAATGTGGTTGGTTGTTTTTGGACCAAGAAAAGGTAATGACCTCCTTCCCTTATCTTATGATATTGCTACCCTTAAGTAGTTTAAAATGAATGCAACAAACATAATCTAACTAAACAATGATGAAATTAGACTGGCAGAACTATTCTCAAGCAGAAAAATAGATGTCCAAAAATCTATAGACTGAAATAAATTAGGAGAGAATTCTGAAAAATAGTATCAAATGTGATGAATCTAACAAAATAAGAATCAGAGTTTTCTGAGTTTTTTCATACAAAAACAATTAAATTAATAGACTGAAAGGGATATGCCCTACAAGCCAATCTATGTTGTATCTCCCAAACCATTATAATTGATAATTTTCTAAATAAAGGCATTATTTTTCATCATACGCTGTATTTATTATATGATGAACCCCATAGATTAGGGCTATGATTTTAGGGTTATGATGAGATCATACCAGTGAGACCTAAAATCTTAAAACCTTAATCTAAAGTAATCCTAGTCAAAGGAACCCTGAGTAAGGGATCAGGGTTTTTCCGATAAGACTAGCACATCCCGGGTATTGGAAAGGGTGACTGCTCTCACAGTCACTTGTGTATGACACTAATACTGGGATGTGGGTGCTCATTGGAGAATGAGTTCACTGATATGATCCAACTTGAGAACATCTAATGGAGTCTTAGCTACATGTCAATAGAAGGTTCTCATAGTGGGAGTGGTACAAGTAATCTTTTGACCTGAGACTGCCATAAGTACCTTATGTACATGAACCCATTCTTTGGTTCAATCCTAATCATGACACTGAGACATGCACAGGATTGATACTGGGAATGGTGAATTGGATATGAAGGTAATGAGTAGGTCAACAAGGAATCGATCACTCTTAGTAAGAGGAGATTGCATCCAGCTAGTCAACAATCGCATGATGATTCAGGGAATCTTTGATCAAAGTGAAGATATTAGAGACGGTTTCTAATATCAAGATAATCGAATCATCATTATAAGATTGAGCTAGAAATAAATATAATATTGGATTTGACATATATCCATATCCATAGTTATATTTTGGGTGCATGCTAATCGAAAGATTTAATTGTACGGTAACTCTCTACTGAAGGGTAATTTTGGTATTTCACCAGAATTTCCATATCTTCCGGGTAGACATGACACGTTGCTAGACGTCAATCTTGTCTTGCGGGTTGATCAAGTTCAAAGATCACATGTTAGGAAGAATCCTAATTGATCGATTCGGGTAAGCCCGGTTTGACCTAAATCGATTAGAAAGAGTTCTAATCAAATTAGGTCAACTTGTATTCGAACCCACTGCTGGCTAGATGTGGAACCCAATGGGTCACACACTTAAGAGGATTGATCAAGAGTTTAATTTGGAATTAAATCATCTTTGCAAGATAACACTCTAGCAGGTGTTGCAAACCCTAGCTTCTATTCGGATCGGATTCGAATTAGGGTTCCGGATTGGTTCAAATTGGGTTCTAATTGGACCTAATTAGACCCTAATTAAGAAAACGGGAATATGGCTAACCCTATTGGCTAGCCATGTAGCTTGGCTAGCCTCCCCACCCGCCCCCTTTATTTTTCCATGCCAAATACCAAGAGTCCATGCGCATATGGACTCTTGGCGCGCCTTAAGGAAGAGTCCATGGCGCATGGACTCTTGGCGCGCCCCAAAATTTCTCCGATGTTTTTATTTGGGGCGGCCTCCTTCTTAAGCAATTAGTGCACCATCTTTCCCCCCTTGGATGAGAATCCAATGGCTGATGGGATTTTGAGAAAGAAAGAAAGCGCTAACTCCTCCCGGGCGCGCGAAATAACATCTCTTCGGAGATAAAAAGTCGTGACTTCCTTCCTTTTAAAACACCGCGGTTTTTTCTTTAAGAAAAGATGTGGGATTTAATCTGGAAGGCCATTAGATGGGAGGATGGGGCGTGAGAAAGTGATTACGGAGAGGTGTGTAGGCGCCTATCTGATTTCTATTTAAAGGGTCGGGAAAATCAGAACAAGCGTAATCTTTTCTTTCTTCCTCTCCTGAAGACTCTTTTTTTTTTTCTTGCTCTTGCATTGTTTCCTTTACAGAGTAAACCTCTGTCGAAACTCTGCTACTGAACAAGAATAAAAGTAAAAGTCTCCGACGGTAAAGGAAAGAAAGAAGTTCTGATTTCTTCCTTTCTTTCATACATTAAGACATCATTGTCTTAATTTCTCCTCCAACTTAAGACAAGCCTATGTCCTCTTAGGACAAGGTCTTTTTCTTCAAGACAAGGGTGTCTAAAGGGCCAAGGTCTTGGTGGAAGGAGGAGAAGGAGTCAAGGAAAGGAAAGCAAGCTTTTGTGTGGAGGAATTCAAGCCATAGTCCAAGCAATTGAGTTCTAGGAAGAAGAACTCAATAGAAGGAACCTTTGAAAAGAAGATAGAGTTATCTTGATCACTGCTCTGTGTGGATCACCATTGGAGGGTGGACATTTGGACGCCTGGTGAAATCAAAAGAAGCATTCAACACCAAGTTCTGATTCTACATCAAAATTGGACTTAGCGTTAAAAGGTTAGTGCCCTAATTCTAACAATGTTAGTATGTATGTTTTAATTCGAAATAAGGAGATCTTGGCTAAGGGATTTCGGTGCAAATTTCATCATTTTGAAATTACACTTCCGCTGCGGTGCACCGGAAACCCCAACAGTGGTATCAGAGCCATCCTTATTACAGTTAAAACATATGAAAATTATTTATATGCATTTTTGTTGTAGTATCGAAATTAGGGTTTTAAACCCTTGAATGCTGATACACTTAGCATAATTTAAGGAATGCATATATGATAATTAATGTTTTGATGTATGCCACTAATTAGGGTTTTTCACTCAAACCCTAATTATTATAGAGATATGATTAGTTTTGAAGTCATCATACTGAAATAAGGTTGCCCTGGCATAATGGTGGATCCATTATGTGGTAAATGGTTGTCCTAGTATGATGACACACTTAGCACATATATGTTTATCAGAGTGATATCATTATGATATGTTTTTATGTAAGAATGTGCTGGCAATTTTATAAAGCCCTCTTCTTAAAATCATATTAAGTCATAGCATATTTAACTAATAAGCATCACTAGTCATGATGAACAATTGATCATTCGGTGTCTAGAAAGGTGGTTCTGGGAAGGTAAAGAGAATCGTGGTTTTTAATTGGTTCCGTTGACTGACCTGGCCAATTTTTATTGGTGTCTAGGAAAGCAACGGGGGGACTCCCACATCTCTTCCACTTGCCTGGCTGATTTGATTATATTTAAATCTTGACTTATATGCTTAGTGTTAAAAAAAAAAAAATGCTATATGTTGGCCTTCCTTCATGCTGGATCATTACTGTGTTATGAACCACATTAGGTTTGTTGTGTTATCTGCAAGACCTAATAGGGTGATTGACATAATATTGGTCTAGTGCAAAATATGCTTACAGTATATTAAGTATAATGCCTTGTTGTGTTATCTACAAGGGCATTATATTTGAATACTGACTGTATAGAAATGAAAGGGTCTTGACTTAACTAGAACATTATGGTTTGTTGTGTTTTCTGCAAGACTTATAATGTTCTAGAGGCCAAGTTATTTTTGAGAATTATATGAGATATAATTGGAAGAGTTTCCTACCTTTGAACTTATAAAAGATTTGTTGTGTTGTCTGCAAGATCTTTTATAAATTATAAGGATCTCGATCTCACTAAGAAAACTGATCAGGGTTCTTCTCGATTATCATAGTGAGGGCTATGATTTTTGATAAAATAGTGGGAGACATAATTAAATTGAAGACCTAATTTAATTATGTAAGTCATTTCATGGTTGTTTGCTTATGTATTGTTCTTAATTAAATATAGATAAATGGCATCTTCATTATCACTGAGAAGCATCTTAGATACCAACAAATTGACTGGTCCAAACTATGTGGACTGGTTGAGAAACTTAAAGATTGTACTGAGTTCAGAAAAACTTTCTTATATTCTTGATACCCCTAGTCTTAATCCACTAGGGGATGATGCCACACAGGAAGATATGGCCACATACAAAATGTGGCAGAATGACTCCCTCACTGTCAAGTGTATCATACTGGCCTCTATGACCAATGAGTTACAGAGGCAGCATGAAAGCATGGATACTCAATCCATAATGCTTAATTTAAAGGAGCTTTATGGAGAACAAAGCAGAATTGCTAGATACGAAATATCTAAGCAGTTATTCCGTGCTAGGATGACAGAGGGTACATTCGTTCAGGATCATGTCCTGAAGGTAATTGACTTAATCACCAGATTGGGTCAATTAGGGTTTATTATGGATGGGGAGCTGAATCAGGATTTAATCCTGCAATCACTCCCGGAGTCATTTTCTCAGTTTGTCTTGAATTATCACATGAACAAACTGAACACTTCCTTGCCTGAGCTGTTAAATATGTTGAAAACAGCAGAGAGCCACGTTAAGAGAGAAAAGGCTCCACTTCTTCTAGTTGATAAGACCAATAAGAAGAAATCAGGCAAAAAGGGTTTTAGTAGGAGGCTAAACCCTAAGGGTGGCATCAATAAGAACAAGAAAGGAAAGAAGGCCTCAAAACAGTCAACCTGTTTCTTTTGCGGCAAAGCGGAACATTGGAAAAGGAATTGCAAGGCTTACCTTGCAACTGTGAAGCCTGGTGCGGCAGACGCACCAAAAGGTATGTATGAGATACATACTATATTGACATTAAATTCGTCTATATCAAATACTTGGGTATTGGATACCGCTTGTGGTTACCATATATGCAAATCTTTGCAGGACCTCCACAAGCTTAAAGTATTGAAGGAAGGCGACTTCAATCTCTACGGTGCTGGTGGTGATATCATCCAAGCAGAAGCTGTAGGGACCTATATTCTGAAGTTGCCTTCAGGGAAGATCTTGGAGCTAGAGAATTGTTACTATATGCCAAAGATTATTAGGAACATTATATCTATTCCTTTGTTATTAAAACAAGGATATGTAATGGATGTAACGAGCACTGGGTGCTCGATAATGTTATCTGATAAAATTATTTGTTCTGGCATATTTAGCAATGGGCTCTTAACTCTTACTTCCAATGATAGTATTTTTCATGTCAATACTAAAAGGAAAAGAAAAGACTTTAATGATACTTTACTTTGGCATCATGACTTGGTCATGTTAATGAGTCTAGGATTAGCAAGTTATACAAGGAAAAATTCCTTGATCCTTATGAGTATGAATCATTAGGAACTTGCGAATCATGTCTCATAGGTAAGATGACAAAAACTCCATTCACTGGACATGGGGAAAGGTCAACTGAGTTATTAGGACTTATACATACTGATGTATGTGGTCCAATGACAACTCAGGCCAGAGGAGGATACTCATATTTTATCACTTTTACAGATGATTTATCTAGGTTCGGATATGTGTATCTTATGAAACACAAATCTGAAGCCTTTGATAAATTTAAGGAGTATCAAAGTATGGTCGAAAAACAAACCAGGAAAAGTATTAAAGTTCTTCGTTCTGATCGAGGAGGAGAATACTTATCCACGGAGTTTTTAGACTATCTTAAAGTTAATGGAATCCTTTCTGAATGGACCCCTCCTTATACACCACAGCTAAATGGTATAGCTGAAAGGAGGAATCGTACCTTATTAGATATGGTACGATCCATGATGTGCTTCACAAATTTGCCCATTTCCTTCTGGGGTCATGCCCTAGAAACTGCTGTTTATATTCTGAACAAGGTACCTTCTAAATCCGTTGTTAGTACTCCATATGAAATTTGGAGTGGAAAGAAACCATATCTTAAATATTTTAAGGTATGGGGATGTCCAGCTTATGTTAAAAGAAATTTTGGACATAAGTTGGAACCTAGAGCGGATAAATGTCTATTTGTAGGATATCCTAAAGAAGGTAGAGGATATCTATTCTACCATCCTACTGAACAAAAGATTTTTGTCAGCAGGCATGCCACTTTTCTAGAAAAAGAGTTCATTTTAGAAAAGGGCAATGGTAGAACTATTGAACTTGGAGAAGTACAAGAAATACAGATAGACAATTCTCAACCATTAGAACATATAGTTAGGACAGAACCAGAACACAAAACTCCTCCTCATAGGTCTGACAGAGTGCCACGGGCACCTGAGAGGTATGGGTTTATAATTGAAAATAATGAAGCTCAAGTCATTCAAAATGATGAACCTCTGACCTATACGGAAGCTATCATGAGTACTGACTCAGATAAATGGCAAGAAGCCATGGAATCCGAAGTAGACTCTATGTATGTAAACCAAGTATGGTCTTTGGTTGATGCACCAGAGGGTGTTAATCCTATTGGGTGTAAATGGGTCTATAAGAAAAAGATTGGGGCTGATGGCCAAGTTGAAACCTATAAAGCCAGATTAGTGGCTAAAGGTTTTAGACAAAAACAGGGAATTGATTATGATGAAACATTTTCACCTGTTGCCATGCTAAAATCAATTCGGATTTTACTTGCTATAGCAGCATACCATGATTATGAGATATGGTAGATGGATGTAAAGACTGCATTCCTCAATGGTTTCCTTGAGGAAGAAGTCTACATGTCACAGCCAGAAGGTTTTATTTCAAAGAATAAACCTAATCAAGTATGCAAGCTAAAGAAATCCATTTATGGATTAAAGCAAGCTTCCAGGAGTTGGAACATCCGCTTTGATGAAACTATTAAAAGGTTTGGTTTTATCAAAAATGTGGATGAACCCTGTGTTTATAAGAAGACTAGTGGGAGTGCCATAGTCTTCTTGGTTCTGTATGTAGATGACATACTCCTTATTGGGAATGATATCCCAATGTTGCAATCAGTCAAGGTTTGGCTATCAAACCAGTTTTCCATGAAAGATTTGGGAGAAGCATCCTATATACTAGGTATTAAGATCTATAGAGATAGATCTAAGAGGATGCTAAGTTTATCCCAATCTAGGTACATTGACTTAGTGCTAAAAAGATTCAGCATGGAAGGAAGTAAAAGAGGTTATCTTCCTATGAGTCAAGGCATACATCTTTCTAAAAGGATGTCTCCTAAGACACCTGAAGAAAGAGATAGAATGAATTCTATACCCTATGCTTCGGCAATAGGATCCATAATGTATGCCATGTTATGTACCAGGCCTGATGTGGCATATGCTTTAGGCATTGTCAGTAGGTTTCAGGCTGATCCAGGAGAGGATCATTGGAAAGCAGTTAAAAATATTCTTAAGTACCTAAGAAGGACTAAGGATATTTTTCTGGTTTATGGTGGTTCTGATCTTAAACTAGAAGCTTATTCTGATTCTAGTTTTCAGTCAGACCCTGATGATAGCAAATCTATTTCGGGATATGTTTTTATCCTAAATGGTGGAGCAGTGAGTTGGAAGAGTACCAAGCAGCAGACTGTAGCTGACTCAACCACAGAGGCAGAATACATAGCTGTTAGTGAAGCCGCCAAGGAAGCAGTCTGGATGAAAAAGTTCATCACAGAGTTGGGTGTTGTTCCTCAAATTGAAAACCCAGTGCCACTTTACTGTGACAACACTGGGGCCGTTGCTCAAGCTAAGGAACCAAGAGCTCATCATAAGTCCAAGCACATTCTGAGACGCTTCCATCTTGTCCGAGAAATAGTAGAGAGACAAGATGTCTACATAGATAGAGTTGATACAAAGAACAATGTAGCAGACCCGTTCACTAAGGCTCTACCACAGCGAGATTTTGATCGCCACCTCGAATGTATGGGATTAAGATTCAAAGGCGATTGGCTTTAGTGCAAGTGGGAGATTGAAAGGGATATGCCCTACAAGCCAATCTATGTTGTATCTCCCAAACCATTATAATTGATAATTTTCTAAATAAAGGCATTATTTTTCATCATACGCTATGTTTATTATATGATGAACCCCATAGATTAGGGCTATGATTTTAGGGTTATGATGAGATCATACCAGTGAGACCTAAAATCTTAAAACCTTAATCTAAAGTAATCCTAGTCAAAGGAACCCTGAGTAGGGGATCAGGGTTTTTCCGATAAGACTAGCACATCCCGGGTATACTGGAAAGGGTGACTGCTCTCACAGTCACTTGTGTATGACACTAATACTGGGATGTGGGTGCTCATTGGAGAATGAGTTCACTGATATGATCCAACTTGAGAACATCTAATGGAGTCTTAGCTACATGTCAATAGAAGGTTCTCATAGTGGGAGTGGTACAAGTAATCTTTTGACCTGAGACTGCCATAAGTACCTTATGTACATGAACCCATTCTTTGGTTCAATCCTAATCATGACACTGAGACATGCACAGGATTGATACTGGGAATGGTGAATTGGATATGAAGGTAATGAGTAGGTCAACAAGGAATCGATCACTCTTAGTAAGAGGAGATTACATCCAGATAGTCAACAATCGCATGATGATTCAGGGAATCTTTGATCAAAGTGAAGATATTAGAGACGGTTTCTAATATCAAGATAATCGAATCATTATTATAAGATTGAGCTAGAAATAAATATAATATTGGATTTGACATATATCCATATCCATAGTTATATTTTGGGTGCATGCTGATCGAAAGATTTAATTGTACGGTAACTCTCTACTGAAGGATAATTTTGGTATTTCACCAGAATTTCCATATCTTCCGGGTAGACATGACACGTTGCTAGACGTCAATCTTGTCTTGTGGGTTGATCAAGTTCAAAGATCACATGTTAGGAAGATCCTAATTGATCGATTCGGGTAAGCCCGGTTTGACCTAAATCGATTAGAAAGAGTTCTAATCAAATTAGGTCAACTTGTATTCGAACCCACTGCTGGCTAGATGTGGAACCCAATGGGTCACACACTTAAGAGGATTGATCAAGAGTTTAATTTGGAATTAAATCGTCTTTGCAAGATAACACTCTAGCAGGTGTTGCAAACCCTAGCTTCTATTCGGATCGGATTCGAATTAGGGTTCCGGATTGGTTCAAATTGGGTTCTAATTGGACCTAATTAGACCGTAATTAAGAAAACGGGAATATGGCTAACCCTATTGGCTAGCCATGTAGCTTGGCTAGCCTCCCCACCCGCCCCCTTTATTTTTCCACGCCAAATACCAAGAGTCCATGCGCATATGGACTCTTGGCACGCCTTAAGGAAGAGTCCATGGCGCATGGACTCTTGGCGCGCCCCAAAATTTCTCCGATGTTTTTATTTGGGGCGGCCTCCTTCTTAAGCAATTAGCGCACCATCTCTCCCCCCTTGGATGAGAATCCAATGGCTGATGGGATTTTGAGAAAGAAAGAATGCGCTAACTCCTCCCGGGCGCGCGAAATAACATCTCTTCGGAGATGAAAAGTCGCGACTTCCTTCCTTTTAAAACACCGCGGTTTTTCCTTTAAGAAAAGCCATGGGATTTAATCTGGAAGGCCATGAGATGGGAGGATGGGGCGTGAGAAATTGGGAAGGGCGTGAGAAAGTGATTACGGAGAGGTGTGTAGGCGCCTATCTGATTTCTATTTAAAGGGTCGGGAAAATCAGAACAAGCGTAATCTTTTCTTTCTTCCTCTCCTGAAGACTCTTTTATTTTTTTCTTGCTCTTGCATTGTTTCCTTTACAGAGTAAACCTCTGTCGAAACTCTACTACTGAACAAGAATAAAAGTAAAAGTCTCCGACGGTAAAGGAAAGAAAGAAGTTCTGATTTCTTCATTTCTTTCATACATTAAGACATCATTGTCTTAATTTCTCCTCCAACTTAAGACAAGCCTATGTCCTCTTAGGACAAGGTCTTTTTCTTCAAGACAAGGGTGTCTAAAGGGCCAAGGTCTTGGTGGAAGGAGGAGAAGGAGTCAAGGAAAGGAAAGCAAGCTTTTGTGTGGAGGAATTCAAGCCATAGTCCAAGCAATTGAGTTCTAGGAAGAAGAACTCAATAGAAGGAACCTTTGAAAAGAAGATAGAGTTGTCTTGATCACTGCTCTGTGTGGATCACCATTGGAGGGTGGACATTTGGATGCCTGGTGAAATCAAAAGAAGCATTCAACACCAAGTTCTGATTCTACATCAAAATTGGACTTAGCGTTAAAAGGTTAGTGCCCTAATTCTAACAATGTTAGTATGTATGTTTTAATTCGAAATAAGGAGATCTTGGCTAAGGGATTTCGATGCAAATTTCATCATTTTGAAATTACACTTCCGCTGCGGTGCACCGGAAACCCCAACATAGACTATATACTAGAATTACGGGATGTAAAAACTATGTCCTAAATGAGTTTTCTGATGGGAACATCATATCGGACATAGACTTCGAGCTTCAATTTGTCCCCTAAGTCATGTATTGGTCAATTTTTATTAAGTCTTGTAATGAAGTCCAAATTTTATGAGTCCTGTAATGAAGTGAGCCAGTTGGATTCACTAAGTCAGTGGAAGTTCCTTATTTAGTCTATTGAGTCCTGTTTATCTGTTCAGTGAGTACATTATTTATTTAGGCCTATTTTGAGTCTTGTCAGTTAGGCCTTTTTGAGTCCATGTATTTTTATTCAAGAGGACCTTTGGGCCCATACTTAAGTCACCAACTCAGCATTTGGATTTCTTCATGCTGCCCAAGCCCTCCTGGAGATGGTGCACCAGCATACCAGGCCTTAGGCACCTCAAGCACACAAGATTTCATTAAGAAGTGCCACCCCAGATCCCTATCCTTGGCACCCCGGTCCAAGGCCCATAGCAGTTGACGCCCCCCAGCCCATCATGAAGTTGGCACCCCATATTTTGACCCAATCCAAGATGACCAAGGCTTTGACCCAGTCCAAGTCTAGCAAGAATTTCATACCAGTCCAAGCCCATGGAGAAAAGTCAAAGCTTCCAAGTCCAAGAAGGAGTTGATGTCCAAGTTCTGTAAGGATTTCAGTCTACCAATTCTATTCAAATTATGTACTCCTTATTCTACTCAACTTTATTCTTCTAATCCTATTCATACTGTGTACTCTTAGTTTGACAGGGAAAGGGTTAGATGAATCTATAAATACCCACCCCCTCCCCCTCTTGTAATCAATCTCTTTTCATGAATTAAAACTTTGGTGAGTTTTTTTGTGACAATTGCATTCTTTGGAAGTGTGTGTGTGAGATTTGAGTGCCCTAGCTTTACAAACCCTAGCCATTGCCCATCCAAGCAAGAGCCCAAGATGCCCACCATCAGCCCTCCAAGATTCAGATGCCCAAAGCTTCATCAAAAGCCGCCAGCCCCTGCAACCTCTCTTCCTCCCGATCTTCTTCTTTCCATCCTATTTAGTATTTTTCTCATATTCTACATCACTAACCCTTGACGTTTGCAGGATCCCTCCAGTGCCTCACCCTCTGGATGAATTCTTCTTTTCCCTCGAATGAAGCTAATAAAAAGCTGACAGATTCGCAAGAAAGTGACCGAATCATCCAGGCATCGATCTAAGCAGAGCGATCTCTTCCATAGCAACTAGAAATCATTACCTAGTATGTTAAACCTAATTCCCATCTCTTTTTATTTGATTTATTGAAGGTGAACATGCTCCTAATAGGACTTCTTAGACCAAAGATCATTTACTTGTTTTATTTCGTTGATAGTTCTAGCATGTGGGTAGGAATTCTAACTGTTGCATGAAATCCTAACCTAGTCTTAGCTGTTTTCGAGAGCTAAATTTAAATAATCTCAGAAATCATTGCTCCTTTAATCTGATTTTCTTATCCTTCTTATGTCATTCATCTGCATGCATCATGTTAGAGTCCCATACCTCATCAATTTTGGTATCAGAGCACAGTTTAGGGCATGTTCTTGCATCCTAATTTAGATTTCTGCATCCAGAATTCTGCATAACCCCTCAAAATATAGGATTATTTCGCCATCAAAAATTTTTATTTGTTTCTGATTTTCACGGTGAATATTCTCTATTTTGTCCTATATTTTCCTGTTATTTCTTTGGAATTTTGTAGGACCGAAAATATACCAAAACATAGTAAACATAAAACCCTAACAAAAATTGGCATCCTGTCATTTGCATTAGGCGTCCGAGTTTAGATCTATTTTATCAATATAGGAATTTTATTTTTCTTTTAAATTTGCATCACCTAATCTCCGTGGAGTCCTATATTTTACTAATATTTTTTTTAGATTTTATAGAACCTAAAATCACAAAAAAAATTAGCATTATAGAAACCCTAATTAGAAATCTATCTTTTCCTGCACCTAGTTAGAAACCCTAGGTTTTGCATCATCATACCAATTTTTTTTTTGCATGAAATTTAGTAGGAAGCATCCTCACACATCATCCTCTTTTTTGTAGATTTTCTAGAACTTTTCTGCATTAAAATCAATGCTAACTTCTGCATCAAAACAAATCCTAATTTTAATTTTTGCTAATTCTGCATACCTGACTTGACTTAACCTAATCAACTACCAAACCCCTCCCCCAACCCAAGCCAAATTTTGTTTGATAACTTAACCAACTTAAATTTAATTTTCCACTTCATAAAAAGACAAAAAAAAAATTATTTTTCTGTTGTGTTTTAGATTGCATCAGGTTTCATTGTGTGATTCATTATTTGCATTAAACTAATCTTAAGGGCAATTTCCTTTCTTAGAACAGGCCAAGAGGTCATTACCTGTCTTGGACCCAAAACAACCACCATCATCAGAACCCAAGCCTTAATTAAAATTAATTAGACTTAATCTGCTCTAGAGAGCTAGGTGATACCAACAGGTCGGGTCCGAATTGTGTAGGTAAACTAGTGCACTTAATTCTCCCACTATTACTTGAAACTGGTGTCTAAGGCCGGGGGTCCAGAGTCAAATGACCTAACTGATGTTGTGGTTCTTTAATTGGGTCCCTGCGAAAGCAGGGAAGGCCTCCCACACTCCCACCCCCTACATGGCTAGTGGAAGGATTAGTTGTTGAATTGGGTGTAAGTTGTGTCGACCCACTCAATTTTGGCTCTAGGTCTAGCAAACCGTAGAACGTACTGATCCTTGCATGCTTGACTGCACCATACTACTTTGAGTGATTGATTGCATGACCACTAGGTTAGGAACCAAATATCAACAGTCTAAGCCCCAACCTAGCTCAGCCATGGAATCCAACTTTGAGATCTTCATGAAAGCCATGACTGAAAGTTTGACCAGATGAACCAACTAAATGCCCAATACACTGCCCAATTAACCACCCAGATTAACCAGTCCAATACCCAATCCCAAAACCAATTTTCCCAATTAACCACCTAGATAAACCAAATAACCCAATCCAATAACCAAGCAACCCATAGGATTAGTACCTTTAGATATAAGCCTAGTATTAGTCCACTTCCTCTTAGTCAACCCATCCCTATCCCAGTCATTAGTCAATTCTTCCTTAGCCAACCCCCTCTTACCACCCCATTGGTTCATCAGAATGACCTTGAAGAGGAGATAAATGAAGCCGATGTGAGCCTAGTGGATAAGTATGAGGAAGAAGAAGAAGAGATACCCATAGAAGACCCTAAATTAGTTGACCCTGACCAAACCCAGATAGAAGCCAACCCAGAATTAGTTGACCCAAACCAAACCCAGATAGAAGCCAACCTAGAATTAGTTGACCCAAACCAAACCCAGATAGAAGCCAACTCAGAATTAGTTGACCCTGACCAAACCCAGATAGAAGCCACCCAAAGTTAGCTTATCCTAACCACACCCAAACTGAACCTATAATGGAAGACAAGTTAAAGGAAAAGAACCCAAATACTACTGTTAGAATTATACTTGAGGAGACTTTAGAAGAAAGTCCAATTATAGAGCCTAGTCCTAAATTTCATGAACCAGAAGACTTTATTATGGATTTGGCTTATCGATGCCCTCAAGATGAATCCCCTCCTATAGTTCCCATTGAAGATCTCTTTCCTGAAATTAATGACCCATGCTTCCATACTATAGACCTTGTAGATAAACATCAATCCCATAAGGTCAACCTCATTAGTCTAGGACTAATCCCTGATACTTCTTCTTATATTCTATTCTATCCAATCAATCCCAAACCCTTTTCTTACTTTCTATCCTACCAAGCTAACCCTGAACCTACCTCTTATTTTCTATCCTTTTTTGAAGCTTCTCATGTTTCTCTAACCACTAGATTGCATTTTGTAGAAGTTTGCATACTGCATTCATTCATTGAGCATATCATGTTTGCATCTTACTTTTGGAGGACCCTATGGCACCTAGTAAGAGTCCATGCACCATTTTCATCTGCATGTCACCCTCTTGACAAAGGGTCAAACCCACAGTCGTAGCTTAGGGTTTAGTCAAATCTGTATATCAATAATTGTGGCATGAGTCATTTCGCATTAGGTATTGTGAGTCTTTGCACTACATGATTAGAGATCTGCATGAGAAATTAATCATAAGATTAATGTAAGCAATATTTTTATAAAAAAATATGGTTAATTTCTGAAAAGAGTCTAAGAGTTTGCTAGGAAAATTTTGTAATAATTAGGCTACATACCTGTAAGCTGGATCCATCAAAGTGATAAAAAGAGTTGGACCTAGTGCCTAAGTTACCTAATTAGGCATTAAGCTCAACCTTCAATATCTCAGACTTAGTTGAGTATAGTGAGCCAGCAATGATACCCAATGAGTTTGAGCCTAACCCTTTCTTTGAGAGCGAACCCAACCCTGAGTGTCCACATCAATTTAGCCTGTGAAAGGAAAGATTGAGCGTATCCTGGATGACCAAGCCACTAGTACCTGAATCAAAGGCTACCAGTTACTTGGTTCGTTGGCAAGGTCGACTGAGATCTGAGGATTCGTGAATCACTCGAGAGGATCTGCAACACCTCAACCTAGACTCGTTAGAGAGTACCTAAGCTAGATCGACCTTCCTACTCGATAGGGTCGAGTTCCTCCCACCCCAGGAGAATTGATGGGGACATCAAATCAGACATATACTTCAAGCTTCAATTTATCCTCTAAGTCATGTATTGGTCAATTTTTATTAAGTCTTGTAATGAAGTCCAAATTTTGTGAGTCCTGTAATAAAGTGAGCTAGTTGGATTCACTAAGTCGATAGAAGTTCTTTGTTTAGTCCATTGAGTCATGTTTATTTGTTTAGTGAGTCTATTGTTTATTTAGGCCTATTTTGAATCTTATCAATTAGGCCTTTTTAAGTCCATGTAATTTTTATTCAAGAGGAAGACCTTTGGACCCACACTTAAGTCACCAACCCAGCATTTGGATTTCTTCATGCTACCCAAGCCCTCCAGGAGATGGTGCCCCAGCATACTAGGCCTTAGGCGCCTCAAGCCCATAAGATTTTATGAAGAAGTGCCATCCCAAATCCCTATCCTTGGCACCCCAGTCCAAGGCCCATAGCAGTTAATGCCCCCCAGCCCATCATGAAGTTGGCACCCTATATTTTGACCCAGTCCAAGATGCCCAAGGCTTTGACCCGATCCAAGCCCAGCAAGAATTTCATACTAGTCCAAGCCCATGGAGAAAAGTCAAAGCTTCCAAGTCCAAGAAGGAGTTGATGTCCAAGTTCTACAAGGATTTCAGTATACCAATTCTACTCAAATTATGTACTCCTTATTCTACTCAACTTTATTCTCCTAATCCTATTCATACTATGTACTCTTAGTTTGATAGGGAAAGGGTTGGATGAATCTATAAATACCCATCCCCTCCCCCTCTTATAATCAATCTCTTTTCATGAATTAAAACTCTAGTGAATTTTCTTGTGACAATTGTGTTCTTTGAAAGTGTGTGTATGAGATTTGAGTGCCCTAGCTTTACAAACCCTAGCCATTGCCCATCCAAGCAAGAGCCCAAGATGCCCACCATCAGCCCTCCAAGATCCAAATGCCCAAAGCTTCATCAAAAGCCGCCAGCCCCTGCAACCTCTCTTTTACCCGATCTTCTTCTTTCCATCCTGTTTAGTATTTTTCTCATATTCTACATCACTAACCCTTGACATTTGCAGGATCCCTCCGGTGCCATGCCCTCTGGATGAATTCTTCTTTTCCTTCGAATGAAGCTGATAAAAAGTCGACAGATTCATGAGAAAGTGACTGGATCATCCAGGCACTGATCTGAGCAAAGCGATCTCCTCCACAGCAACTAGAAATCATTGCCTGGTATGTTAAACCTAATTCCCATCTCTTTTTGTCTAATTTCTTGAAAGTGAACATGCTCCTAATAGGCCTTCTTAGACCTAGGATCCTTTACTTGTTTTATTTCATTGATAGTTCTAGCATGTGGGTAGGAATTCTAACTGTTGCATGAAACCCTAACCTAGTATTAGCTATTTTCGGGAACTAAACTAAACAACCTAAGAAATCATTGCTTGTTTAATCTGATTTTCTTATCCTTCTTATGTCATTCATCTACATGCATCATGTTAGAGTCATGTCCCTCATCATTTTCTCTTTGTTTTCTTCTTCACGGGTCAATTCACAACGGCACCCCTATGCACCATAGGAGATCCCATTGAATCAAAAGAGAGGGTCTTGCATCCCTACTTCTCTCCTATGACCGGACGGCCCAGGTGAAGCACCCAATCCAAGTACTTAAATAGAGACATGCTTGCTACCATTATGATGCTACTCATGCAACTATGCTCTGATACCAAACATGATATGGCATGCAAAGATGAGTTCTAACTTAGAGGATTAATTAGTTGGTTGAGTAATGAATCCTTCTAGCATAAACAAATTCAACCATAAGATAGCAAGGGATTCATATGAAAGAAAACTAAATAAGGGATAGCTTAAACTAGGGATTTATGTTTAATCCATGAAGATTGGACCTAACGGTTGGGAAACCATTCTAACAAGGGCTTAGACCATTCAAATATTCAAACCTAAGAATAAAGGAATGTTTACTTACCAATATTGAAGTCCCACACTTGTAATGGTGAGTTAATTTCAGCACTCTTTGGATAGGACTTGAAACTATCACACCATGGGATGAAGACTTCTAGTTTAGAAGGTTCCAAAGGCAAGATTAACCTCCTCTTCAACTTGCAATCCTAGTAGATCCTGGAAAGGAAAGGGATTAGTGACTTGGAATGGCAAGAAGAGGATAATGTAAGGGGTTTAAGAAGTAATGAAGTTGGTGGATTGGTTGAAGTTGTAAGGGATCATAATGGTTGATTTTGCACCTTGGATATATGCTGGTTGGAACTCTATTTGCTGAACTTAGGTGGCAACTCTTGAAGGACGAAGAAGGGCACTTTGAGGTGTTGTAGAAGGCTTCCTTGGAGGATTAAGTAGGCGGCCTTGAATCTTGAAGAAGATGACTACTTGGTTTGGTGGATGGGGGAGGATGGTTTTGGTTGATGGAAGGGGCATCTCCTTTGTTGGAATGTGGTGGAGTTGGACGTAGCTAAGTCAACTAAATGAAGAACCTATGGACCTCTCACCCTCTCCCTCTCGGAGAACATTTGCACAAACACAAATGGAAGTAGAAATATGAAGTTTTCATCCATCAAAATTGTCTTTACAAGAGGGGTTTGGAGGGTTATTTATAAGCCTCCAATACAAGTTTGAAAACTCGAAATACATGAACAATATCATGGGAGGTTGCTAGCTATGTGGAAGGGGAGTTGAAACCATGCTTGATATGGGAAGAAAATAATGGTCGGCCTCCTTGCATTTGAATTCAAATTTTGGCTGCCCAAAGCTTGGTGATGTGGCATGCTTAGGTGTCCTCCATATAGGATTTGAAGATGACATGGCCTCCAAGTAGACTTGATGATGTGGCATCCACCTTGGCATGGTTTGTTGGAGTGACTTGTAGCACTTAATCTTCAATCCCTCTTGCTTATCTTGAACCCAATTCAAACCCTTCTTGGATCAACTTAGGAAATCAACTAATTACAAAGTCAAATTGAACCCAATTTGACTCAAAAGACCAAATTGACATGGGCCTAATCCTGATTACAGGACTCAAACTCAATCAAAGATGTAAATTTTCCTATTTACAGGACTCATGTTCAATTAAAGAAATGAAATTGAAACCAAGAGTAAAATTGAAACCAAAAGTAAAATTGAATCCAAAAGTAAAGCTAACTTGAGTAAAATTGAAACCTAAAGTAAAGCTAACTTAGTCCATCCATAATGAGTCTGGCTTGATTAGATTGGACTGAATTCTCTTTCGAACTGTGGTGCCTGCACCAGTTTTCCAGGCTTACTAATCAAACCTAACTTGTTTTTCTGGGATCACAAGTTAAAATCCCTTGTTGGTTTTCTAACTTAGGCTAACCAACAACCTCCGATGGTTTTACGGGCTCACCAACAACCTATATTGGTTTTACGGGATCACAAACAATCTATGTTTGTTTTACATAAAGGCTAACCAACAACCTTCGATGGTTTTACGGGCTCACCAACAACCTATGTTGGTTTTACACAAAGGCTAACCAACAACCTCTTTGGTTTTTCAAGGCTCACCAAAAATCTTGTTGGTTTTGTAACTTAGGATTACCAACAACCTTGTTGGTTTTTGGTATGGACACCAGGGCCAAAAAATATCGACAGGTTGATCCCACATCCTTGTGGATCACCTGTGAATAAAGTCCTGAACCCAACCCCATTTACCATGTAAATATTTTATTTTAAATTCTATTATTTTTGCTTAGTTAGGGTAAGCCCTTTTTACCAACTATAATTAGGGTTTTGTTATTTAGTCTTTTGGGCTAAACCATTTTTACTACATTATGTAAAAACCTCATTTATCGGCTATGTCAAACCCTATTGGGCCAAACCCTGTTTACCAATTTATTATTTTTTGTTACATGAGTCTTACCTATTGATCAAATAGGGTTCCAATTAATCAAGTAGGATTTAGTTATTTGGTTTTCAGTCTTGTAATAATTAGTTATTGAGTACTATAATACAAGGGGGACCCAATTGAAGACCCATGTGACTTCATGTGCACCAAATTAAAGACCAATGTGCTAGCCTAAGACAAGCCATGTGCTAGCCCAGGATAAGCCATGTGACTCCATGTGCTAGCCCAAGTCACTTAGCATGTGCAACCCTTTTCTTGGCACCACCTTTCAAGAATTTGGACATCAACACATGTCATGTTTGGACATGTCATGCCAACACACTCCATGTCAATTTATTTGGACATCATCACATGACTGTTAGATATATGCCCTGAAAGCCATGTTGGCTTGACACATTGTAATTTTTAGGGCATTAACTTTGTATTTAATTCTTCTTTATTAATAAAGGGCATTAGTTTCATTCATATTGATGTGTCTATGAATCGTCAATGGAGTTAATGGACAATGACACATATTCTCAAGAGTTGAGAATCTAAGACATGTGTTTTTATAGATTAACTCCTAAAGGCTCTCGATTGTTGAAATATCATGAGGATGGTGATTGATCCATTAAAATCAGTGCACAGATCACTTTCCTTTCTAAGTAGATGAGTATTTGACCTATAGTGTGGTGACACTGGAGTGAGAGTGCAGGTAGTTGATAAAGATCAATGATACTGAGCATGACCAAGTACAGGAAGTTATACAGATGACTATTCACTCGTCGATAATTTCCTGATGCTGTAGTTATGTGAATAGTTCCTTGACCTAGAGTGTCTTGGCTACTCACAATAAGGTTGCTGTAGTTTGACAGCACAATCACATGGTTCCTATCCATACGGGACCTTGCGATGTTCGTTGGCAACAGTAAGTTTATTGTAGGAGTAGGGTGTTCACTTGTAAGGATCTATCAACCTTAGTAGTAAGGTATAATCCTATGCAAGCTTAATGAGACTAAGTCCATAAATCTATAGCCATAGTAGGGTGATAATAAAAAGATGTTTTCATTAGTATCATAATTGGACTTGAGTCAATTAGGTTAAGCATATGACTGATGGGTTTGACGAGTATCCGTAACCAACATCATGTCAGGATTTTGATAGAGGAACCGAATCACATGGTAACTACACCTAGAGGTTCCAGTCTTATTCTGCTGGGTTGCCACTACATACTGCTATGTGTCACTAGTGGAGTATGAGAGCCCGTTAGGATCATTCTCGGATCGATGATCCTAATTAGGGTTGAGCTAAAATTGTTTCAGTCCATCAAAAGGAGTTTCGATGATGTATAATGGAGATTATAGCATGTTTTATTACCAGACAGGATAGGACCAGAGGGGTCACACATATTAGGAGCTCAAGTAACCAATCAGCAAATCAATTTGACCTAATTATAAATGTTACAATTAATATTTGACCTAATTATAAATGTTACAATTAATTGATTATGGATTAATTGTTAATTAATTTAAATTAGATTTAATTTAATTGAGTTAGACTCAATTAATTAATTCAAATTGATTCAGATCAATGTCCGCTTCGAAATGGTTCGATTGGATTTTAAATCAGCTTTAGTTTGACTGTAAAATCACTTCATTTGGACCATGACCTAGAGTCTAGTTAGATTGGGACTCTCTCTCTCCTTGTCTCCCCTTCCCTCCACATGACTAAGTGGGCCACAAGAATTTTGTGTGACAAGAAATATGGGGCGTGAATACTTGGTGGGTGCTAATAGTATTTTCGGTGTGAAGGAAATTAAGAGAGGGAAGAGTCCTCTTCCACTCCTCTTAAATTTCAACTGGTTGAAATTAAAACACCGATGTTTTGGTGTGGACTTGGAGAGTTTTATCGTGAGAAAAATAAAAGGGAGAAGGGTTGGCTGAACTCAACACCTCTCTTTTGGCGTGAATGTCTCTTGGGCGTCTTTTCTCCTGAGAGTCTCTCTCCTAGCACATAGTATTCTTCTCCCTTCTAGTTTATTTCTTCCTTGAGATCTTCAAGAGTGTTGAGATGTCTTCTACATAAAAGAAAGAAGAGAAAAAAAAAGGGTCCAAGGTCTTGCACCTCGATTTGCAAGACAGAAGTCGAAAGTCGGTCCGGATTCGGATCAGCACAAATATTAAAGCAGATGATTTGCTGAAAGAGGAGAGGGCTACAAGGATCTAGCAGTCCGGTGCCCTCTATGACTTGGTTGCAAGAGCTTCATGTGGATACCAGCAAAGGCCGGGTGATTGCGCGGCTTCGATAAAATCCTGGCTTTTTAGTAGCGGATCTACATGCTTTTAGTGCAAGCTCGGATAGCGGTCCAGGTAAGTATTTTATGCATAAAATAATTTTTATTTTAGATCTAATATTTTTCTCATGTTATGCAGCATGTTAGAAATTTATGATAAATAAATTAGATTTATTTATGATTTGCATGATTAGATATAAAATTATTTTTATATCTGCTTCCACTACGACAAGCTGCTGATGCCTGTTTTATTGTAATTTTCTGTTCCTGGGAGAAAACCAACAGTGGTATCAGAGCTGCAGTCTTCCTTTAACATGCATGTATGAGAATCAGATCTGAAAAATATTCAGATCAGATACATAATTATGATTGTATTAGATCTATGTTGAACATGAGATTGTTCTAGCATATAATTTTATGTTTTGAAAAATTATTTTCAAAATTAAAATCATAATTTTTAGATCAAAAATTAAATTTAATAATCTGAAATTAAATTGATCAAGGGTTGCACAAAGTGACATAAGGTTGTCCAAAGGTTGTCCTACTTTGATGTATACCTGGTTTTGAAAAGGAGTTTTCAAAATGGTTTTGATCGATTTATGATTATGTATGTTGTTGTATGAGATGCACAAAATTATGGTTTAGATCTTAAATGTGATTCATGATCATAAGCCATTAATGTCATGCACTTAAACCTAATTTTAAAATTGATTTGATCTAGAAAATCAAATTAGGTGCATGAGGGTTTGGGTTGAACAAATTAGGTCTAGAGATTGGGCTACGATGATTAAGGCTTGATTAGATCAACAAGTAACCCTAATATGATTTTGAGCAAGTAACTTAACTAATGATTTGGGTTAGGTCAAGTGTGCTCAAAATTGATTTTAGATGTAGTCTGGTCAGATCGATTCATTTGATAGTGAATTGATAAGTTAAGAACTATTTTGGCTCAGTAATGAGCCCAGATCATTAGATGACCTAATTGAATCTTGTCAGTCAATTGGTATCTAAGGAAGGTTTCGATCATGGTTTGCTAATTGGGGCTAACTCTTTCCAACCAACTTAATTAGCGGAAAGAGGGTATATTAGCAGAACCCTCCCATGGATCAAATTGACCTGGCCAATTTGGTTGATTAAGTTTTTAAAAGGGTCACTTTTGATTTGAGTTCACCCATGATGGTTATATTAAGTCAAACATGAGATTGTGCTGACCTAATGTAATTAGTCAGACATGAGATTGTACTGACTTAATATAATTGGTTAGTCATGATTAGGCTGATCAATTTAGAAGAACCTGAACCTAAGCTCCTAATAAATATTAAGTCATGGGTCTTCCACCATTGTAGGTGTGCAGGTATCCCACTGGTGTTGATTATTCTCTGCTGGTTACAGTGGTATAGTTGCATCGGGAAGACACAACCACCCTATTAGGCATGAGATGTTGCTAGGCACTGATGGGGTTGGGCCCAATAAATGGACACGTTGAGGGACTCAATGATTGCTTTGTCTAACAGGAATGGTGGGTCTGACTTAACTAATGATTGGACCAATAAACGGGCATGTTGAGGTTCTATGATTTAAAGACCAAGAGCTAAAATTTGTATTAGATACATTGGACAAGAGTTGGCCACTTATTGGTGTAGCATGTTACCAATAGCCGGATACGGTGAGGTGCAGCATATCGATGGGACCATAGCACCCACTAGAACCAAGGGTCATAAGGTTTTCGCATCTCCACAGGGAGTGTGAGAGATTCGAGAAAATAGTAAGAGTTCTAAAATTATTTCTTAAAGACCCTAAAATAATTTTTATAATTAAGTATAAAGTATCTAATTTGAATCTTCTACTCTTGCAGTTAACCATGTCTGCTTCAAATCCCTTAGTCCGCATTCTAAAAACAAACCGACTAGTTGGCCTCAATTTTAAAGATTGGTTAAGAAACTTTAAAATTATTTTGAGTTCTGAGAAGTTGGGCTATGTGCTTGACCAGGAACCCCCTGTCTTACCTGACCATCCAAATGCTCGTCAAATGACTACATATGAGAAATGGATGGAAGATGATAATAAGGTTAAGTGTTATATGTTGGCCTCAATGTCAAAAGAATTGCAGAGCCAACATGAGGATATGCCAACTACTAATTTGATTCTGATTCACCTACAAGAGTTATATGGTGAACAAAGTCGGATTGCACACTTCGAAGTGTCAAAGAGGCTTGTCAACAACAAGATGCGTGAAGGGCAGTCAATGCACGATCATTGTTTGATAATGATCAAGAACATTGAATAGCTTGAGAAGCTGGGCATTCCTATTCACAAGGAGCTTTAGGTGGATTTGATCCTCCAGTCCTTGACTAGTTCATATGCTCAATTTGTTATGAACTATAATATGAACAAGTTGAACTACACTTTGCCTAAATTGTTAAACATGCTGGTAAGCAATAAGGAGACCCTGAAGAGTTCAAGGGGCTTTGTTTTCTTTGTGGAGCAGTCTTCCTCCAAAAGAAAGTCTACTTGGAAGAAAAAGAAACCTGCGAAGAAGTAGAAGAAGGAGAACAAATAGAAGAAGGACACTCTCAAGAAACCCAAGGTTAGTACAGGGAATGTTTCCATTACAACATAGATGGCCACTAGAAAAGGAATTATCCTCTCTACCTAGAAAGCCTAAAGAAACAGAAGGAGGATGTGCCTTCTGAAGGTAAGCCTATACTTGTTATTGAATCTAACCTAACGGTTTCATCTACTTCCAACTGGATTTTAAACTCTAGCTCTAGTGCTCATATATGCATTTCAATACAGGGTCTGGAAAGAAGTAGAATGCTGAGAGAAGGTGAGATGGTCCTATGTGTCGGAAATGGAGCAAAAGTTGCTGCTCAAGCCATTGGATCATATTCTTTGGTGTTACCTTTAGGGTTTAGATTAGTTCTTAGTGACTATTATTTTATGCCTGGAGCTAGTAGAAATTTGATTTCTGTCTCTGTGCTAGCACAGGAAGGATTTGAATTTATATTCAATAAAGACTTTTGTAGTATTTATTTGAGAAATAAATTAGTTGCGAAAGCTATTTTAATTGACAATCTCTATCATTTGCATGCCGATGCATCTTTGAACATTAATGAGAAAATTAAAGTGAATGCCATAGGACATAAATGTCCTAGAGATGACCTAAATGATAAATTTATGTGACATCTAAAGTTCGGTCATATAGATGAGGAAAGAATTAATAAATTGAAAAGTGATGGGATCCTAGATTCAGAATCATACCCACCTTGTGAATCATGTTTTCAAGGCAAAATGACCAAGTTACCCTTTCTAGGACATAGGGAAAGGGCCAAAGAATTACTTGCCCTGGTACACATTGATGTGTGTGGTCCATTTGATGTGCAATCCAGGGATGGTTTTTACTACTTCATAACCTTTACTGATAATTGTTCACGGTATGGTTGTGTTTCTTATGAGACACAAATCTGAAGCTTTTGAAAAGTTCAAGGAATTCAGACATGAGATAAAAAAATAAACAGGTAAAACCCTTAAGGTTTTTCGATCAGATCGAGGAGGAGAATACCTTAATAGGGAATTTTTAGGTTATCTTAATGATAATGGCATAGTCTCATAATGGACTCCACCTGGTATGCCTCAGCTCAATGGGGTGTCTGAGAGGAGAAACAAGACATTATTAGATATGGTCTGATCCATGATAAGCTTCACTGACTTGCCTTTGTTTCTTTGGGGATATGCCCTACAAACTTCAATTTATATTCTAAATAGGGTTCCATCTAAATCTGTTCCTACCACACCATATGAGATTTGGCATGATAAGAAACCAAGTCTTGCCCATTTCAAGATTTGGCGATGTCTTGCCTATGTCAAAAGACTAATGGCAGACAAGTTGGAATCTAGATCTGTGAAAGCTTGGTTTATAGGATATCCTAAAGAAACTTTAGGATATTATTTTTGCCTTCCAGAAGATCATAATGTGATTGTGAGTAGATATGCCACATTTCTTGAAAAACAGTTTATTCAGGAAGGTGGTAGTGGGGGGTTAATTAAGCTTGATGAGAAAGTCTCTGAAGAGCATGCAGCTGGAGATCATATCAAACCTAATCAACCAATACACATAAATTCTCCTCCACCTCATAAGTCTATTAGAGTCTCCAAACCTCCTGTAAGGTACTTGGGTATGCTTACAGAGGATATAAAAGAAATGTTTCTTGTTGGGGACAAGGATCGATTGATTAATCCTAAGACTTATGATGAGGCGATGTCAGACATCGACTCCGAGAAATGGTTGAATGCTATGAAGTCATAAATTGATTCAATGCATTATAACCAAGTTTGGTCCTTAGTGGATCCACCAGAGAGTATTATACCTATTGGTTGTAAATGGATCTACAAAAGAAAAATAGGTGCAGATGATAATGTAGAGACCTTTAAAGCAAGGTTGGTGGCAGAAGGGTATGGTCAACGTGAAGGCATTGACTATCATGTACCTTTTCATCAGTAGCTATGCTGAAATCCATCCGTACATTGCTTGCAATTGTAGCATATCATGATTATGAGATATGGCAGATGGATGTGAAAACTGCATTCCTGAATGGATATCTTGAGGTAGATATCTATATGGAGTAGCCTTTGGGTTTCACTTCCAATGATGAAGATCATAAGGTTTGCAAGCTTCATATATCAATCTATGGATTGAAGCAAGCTTCTCGGAGTTGGAATACTCATTTTGATGATGCAATCAAATTGTTTGATTTTATCAAAAATGAGGATGAGCCATGTGTTTATAGGAAGGCCAGTGGGAGGGCAGTGACATTTCTCGCATTGTACGTGGATGATATCCTCCTTATTAGAAATGATATTCCCATTTTGACTTCGGTCAAAAGTTGGTTTCTAAGAAATTCTATATGAAAGACTTAGGTGAAGCATCTTATATTTTGGGGATTAAGGTCTATAGAGATAGATCTAATCGGATGCTTAGCCTTTCACAAAAATTATACATAGAGGAAGTGCTGAAGAGGTTCAGCATGGGAACTCTAAAAAAGGATTGTTACCTCTTCGGCATGGCATTAATATCTCTAAAAAAATGTGTCCTAACACACCTGAAGAGATTCAATGCATGAGCAAGATTCCATATGCTTTGGCAATTGGAAGCCTTATGTATGTCATGTTGTGTACTCGACCTGATATAGCTCTTACTGTAGTGTCACGAGCAGATATCAGTCGAATCAAGGTGAAGAACATTGGATAGCTGTGAAAAACATTCTTAAGTACTTGAGAAGGACTAAAGATTTGTTCTTAGTCTTTGGAGAGAGTTCAGAATTAGGGATAAAGGGATATACAGACTCGGACTTTATGTCTATCCTGATGATAGAATGTCTACATCAGGGTTTGTGTTTTTGTGCAATGGTGGGGCAACTAGTTGAAAAAGTTCCAAGCAGCCCATCATAGAAGATTCAACAATAAAAGCAGAGTACATCGCTACCTTTGAAGCTGCAAAAGAAGCCTTCTGGTACAAAAAGTTTATTGCGGAGCTTGGAGTGATGCCATCTAATACCATCCCCATATATTGTGACAATAATGGTGCAATAGCTCTTGCTAAGGAGCCCAGGTCTCACCAAAAGTCCAAGCATATTGAGCAGTGGTTTCATATCATGCGCGACTACCTCGAGAAGAAATATGTTGAGGTGCAAAGAGTAGACTCCACGGACAACGTGGTGAACCCACTAACTAAGACTCTGAGCCAACAGAAGGCTGAAGTCCACTTTGAGAAATTGGGACTAAGATATGTAGCTAATTGGCTTTAGTGCAAGTGGGAGATTGTTAGATGTATGCCTAGAAAGCCATGTTGGCTTGACACATTATAATTTTTAGGGCATTAACTTTGTACTTAATTCTTCTTTATTAATAAAGGGCATTAGTTTCATTCATATTGATGTGTCTATGAATCGTCCATGGAGTTAATGGACAATGACACATTCTCAAGAGTTAAGAATCTGAGATATGTGTCTTTATAGATTAACTCCTAAAGGCTCCCGATTGTTGGAATATCATGAGAACGGTGATTGATCCGTTAAAATCGGTGCACAAATCACTTCCCTTTCTGGATAGATGAGTCTCTGACCTATAGTGTGGTGACATTGGAGTGAGAGTGAAGGTAGTTGATAGAGATCAACGGTACTGATCATGACCAAGTATAGGAAGTTATACGGATGACTACTCACTCATCGATAATTTCTTGATGCTGTAGTTATGTGAATAGTTTCTTGACCTAGAGTGTCTCGCTACTCACAATAAGGTTTCTGTAGTTTGACAGCACAATCACATGGTTCCTATCCATATGGGACCTTGCGGTGTTCGTTGGCTACAGTAAGTTTATTGTAGGAGTAGGGTGTTCACTTGTAGGGACCTATTAGCCTTAGTAGTAATGTATAATCCTTTGCAAGCTTAATGAGACTAAGTCCAGAAATCTATGTCCATAGTAGGATGATAATGAAAAGGTATTTTCATTAGTATCACAATTGGACTTGAGTCAATTAGGTTAAGCATATGACTTATGGGTTTGACAAGTATCCGTAACCAACATCATGTCAGGATTTTGATAAAGGAACCGAATCACATGGTAACTACACCTAAGGGTTCCAATCTTATTTTGCTGGGTTGCTACTAAATACTGCTAGGTGTCACTAGTAGATTATGAGAACCCGTTATGATCATTCTCGGATTGATGATCCTAATTAGGGTTGAGCTAAAATTATTTCAGTCCATCGAAAGGAGTTTCGATGATGTTTAATGAAGATTATAGCATATCTCATTACCAGATAGGATAGGACCTGAGGGGTCACACACATTAGGAGCTCAAGTAACCAATCAGCAAATCAATTTGACCTAATTGTAAGTATTACAATTAATATTTGACCTAATTATAAATGTTACAATTAATTGATTATGGATTAATTGTTACTTAATTTAAATTAGATTTAATTTAATTGAGTTAGACTCAATTAATTAATTCTAATTGATTCGAGTCAATGTCCACTTCAAAATGGTTCGATCGGATTTAAAATCGGCTTCAGTTTGATTATAAAATCACTTCATTTGGACCATGACTTAGAGTCTAGTTAGATTAGGACTCTCTCTCCTTGTCTCCCCTTCTCTCCACATGCCTAAGTGGGCCCCAAGAATTTTGTGTGATAAGAAATATGGGGCGTGAATACTTGGTGGGTGCTAATAGTATTTTTGGCATGAAGGAAATTAAGAGAGGGAAGAGTCCTTCTCTTCCACTCCTCTTAAATTTCAACCGGTTGAAATTAAAACACCGGTGTTTTGGCATGGAGGACTTGGAGAGTTTTACCTTGAGAAAAATTAAAGGGAGAAGGGTTGGCCAAACTCAACACCTCTCTTTTGGCATGAATCTCTCTTGGGCATCTTTTCTCCTGAGAGTCTCTCTCCTAGTGCATAGTATTCTTCTCCCTTTTAGTTTATTTTTTCCTTGAGATCTTCAAGAGTGTTGAGAGGTCTTCTACATAAAAGAAAGAAGAGAAAAATAAAAAAAGGTCCAAGGTCTTGCACTCTGATTTGCTAGACAGAAGCTGAAAGCCGATCCGGATTCGAATCGGCACAGTTCTTAAAGCAGGCAATTTGCTGAAAGAGGAGTGGGCTGCAAGGATCTAACACTCCGGTGCCCTCTACGACTCAGTTGTGAGAGCTTCGTGTGGATACCAGCAAAGGCTAGGTGATTGCATGGCTCCGACAGAATCCCGACTTTTCAGTAGCGGATCTGCATGCTTTTCAAAGTAGGCCCGGATAGCGATCCAAGTAAGTATTTTATGCTTAAAATAATTTTTATTTCAGATCTAATATTTTTCTTATGTTATGCAACATGTTAGGAGTTTATGATAAATAAATCAGATTATTTATGATTTGTATGATTAGATATAAAAATATTTTTATATCTGCTTCCACTATGACAGGCTGCTGATGCATGTTTAATTGCAATTTTCTGTTCCTGGGAGAAAACCAACAATGACAATACATGCCACAAATCCTCTTTGGTCGACCACTTAAGAAGGAGTTAGCGCCAACTTCTTTTTAAGAGAAGTAAATGAGAAGTAGTCTCATCCTTGGCACCCTCTCACTCAAGATTTCACACCAACTTAATTTTAAGATAAGTAAATATGAAGAACTCTCCCAAATTAGTGCCTCCACTCAAGAATTCATGCCAAAAAATTCCAAGAGTTGGCCAAGCATTTTTTTCACACCAACTTTAAAGGAGTTCTAAAATATTTGATCACCCAAATGGAGGAGGTTCAATGGTTCTCTACCGCAGATGTTTGGATCAAACAAGTTTAGAGCTGCTTAAGTTTCTAGAACTCAAGAGTCTCACCAAAACACTTGAGTCCTCTTCTATCCAGAGACAAGAGTCCAGGATGCCCAAAGCCAGAATTCTAGGAGTTGTAGTCTGAGGGAGAAAAAGTCTACTGTTTGAATCCCTTCCACCACTAGTTGTGGGTCTATAAATACCCATCAACCCCCTTGTAATCATTATTATTCAATCATCAATAAAGAAAGTTATTCTGCCAAAATTTCTAACTTTGCTGTGTGCATCGCGGGGTGTGAGGCCCTTTTCCTTTGTTCTACGAAACATCGTGTGGTGCGAGGCCCTAGTTATCCTACCTATCCAGCCGACAAGAATCCCAAACCATCGCTCCTAACTCTTCCCTTTCCTTCTTTCCCTTTTCTTTGCTGATTCCTAATTTAAATTTTCTTTGTTAAGTATTTGCAGGTGATCAAGAATCGAAGTCAGGTATTATTGCCTCGAAACCAGCATCGCACGAAAGATCGGAGCTCGGGATCGAGTTCTTGAAACCCTGCCGTGATAATCTTGAGAGTCCTGCTAGATCTAAAGAAGCGATCTTCGTTGGTAAACTTTAAACCTCTTCCCTCCTCTTTAATTTCTGAAGAGTTGATAAGTAGACCCTAGTTTTGATGGTTTCTTAGCCACCATATCCTACTTTCCTAGTTATTTTGTTAGGTTTACTTGTGCGGGCAGTTAATTAAACTAGTTTCTTTTACTGTCTCCTTTGAGTCTCCTTAAAATCTAGAAAAAAAATTTAAAAATAAAAAAATTATTCTCTATTAATCTTTGTTAATTAGGCTTTAATTATTTGTCCTGCATCAATTTTGGTATCAGAGCAGGTTAAACTAGGGTTTAATTGCTCTTGTGCTGATTTAGTTTCTCTTTAACTACTCGGATCGGGTGCTTCACCATGGCCGTCCGGTCATAGATTAAAGTAGGGCTGCAAGACCCTCACATCCCATTCAAAAGGGATTTCCTATGGCGTGTAGGGGTGCCACTGTAAATTGACCCTTGAGAAGAAAATAAAGAGATAGGCATCTTTAGGGTTTATTTTATGCATCACATCCATCATAGTACATAGTTTGTTGTTTTAATTGTTTATATATGTAAATAACTCAGAATCACCTGATTCTTATTTTCCTGAATCATTCATAATTGATAGTATTTTTTTGAGATTTTTTTATGAATTATTTTGGTCTATAGAGTTTTTGCTCACCAGAATACTACCTAAGAACATATCTGCCCTGAATTTCAGCAATTCTAGTTTAGGGTTCTTTTTGCATAAATCTTGCATATTTTAATTTCCTGCATCTTAGGTATTTTTCTGCAAACTATATCTTTGCTAAAAACAAAAGAACAAAATACAAAAGAAATAATTAATTTTATTTTTTTTGTTATTTAAATTATTTTAGTTTGATTGCATCTAGGATTTCATCTTGTGTGTGCATCATCAAGTAGCCTAATCTTAAGGGCACTTGAGCATCTCAGATCAGAGCAGGAGCTCATCACCTATCCTGGGACCATAACAACCTTCTTTGCATCTGAGCCTAACCCTAATTAAAATCAATTAGACTTAATTATATTAGTGATCTAGGGACACCAACAAGTCGGGTTCCAAGTATTGTGTAAGCCTTTGATTATCACTTGAATCTGGTGTCTAAGGCTAGAGGTCCAGAGGCAAATGCCCTAAGCGGTTTCATGATTTTTAATTAGGACCCTATGAGAGCAGGGGAAGCCTCCTATGACCCCACCTCTTACCTGGCCAATAGATAGGGTAATTATTAAATTGGCTATAATTTGAGCTGACCCATTCTACTTGAGCTCTAGGTATAGGAAACCCTAGTCCGAGTCTTGTCAGTGTGATTGCATTGCATGTCTACTAGATTAGGAACTCCATACCAGTAATCTCACCCAAACCCAACCCAACTTGACCATGGAGTACAACCTTAAAACCTTTCTGAGGTTCATGACTGAACAATGTACCCAAATAAACATAAGTTTGACTGACTAGATGACCATTTAGGAAACCTAGAAAGGACCTGAAAGACCCGTACTAAGCCTAAATTTGAGACACAGCCTGACCCATTCCTGGAGCCCAACCCTAGGAGAGCCCCATACAAGGACCAAATCTAGGAGACTAGCCATAGGAGACCCAATTATGATTTCATAGACCAGGATGAGAGAGCCACTAGAAACTTTATACTAAAAGCACCTACATTTAGTGGTGATCTTGATCTTGAATATTATATTAATTGGAAAGAATGTATGGATCTATATTTTGAGAGGGAACTAGTGTCTGATGAAAGAAAGTTTAAGTTTGTTAAGCTTAAATTAGTACTCCAGGCTAGAATTTATTGAGATGATATCGAAAGAATGATCAGACGAAGAAGAGACATACCTATAACTACCTGGAATGACATGAAACTTAAACTTAGGAAAAAGTACCTATCCATATCATATGAACCTAGTTCCTACACACCCAGCTCTTACAAACCCAGATCCATAACCCATAGGTCTGAACCTATATCCTATGAACCCAAGGAACCCATAACCCCTAGGTATCAATCTAGTGCTAGTCAGGTTTTCCTTAGTCAACCGAAACCCATAGGATTAGCACCCCTGAGTGCAAGCTAAGTCTTAGTCAGGTACCGCTTAGTCAACCCACCCCTGCTATCCCAGACACTCATCATTTTTTCCTTAACCAACCTACTCCTACTACCCTATTGGGTCACCAAGATGACATTGTAGTGGAAGTTTATGAAGCTGATGTGAGCTTAGTAGATGAGTATGTAGATGAGTAGATACAGGAGGTAGACTCAGAGTTAGATAATCCTAACCATACCTAAACTAAGGCCAACCCAGAGTTAGTTGACCATGACTGTACCCTGACTGAAACTATACTAGTAGGACCCTTAGAAAAAGAGACCCATGGAGAGTCTAATCCTATTGTTAGAATCTTACCTGAGGAAATACTAGAAGAGACTCAAGTCATAGAGCCTGGTCCTGAAAATCATGAACCTAAAGTAATCAATGAGAACTTGATTTTCCCAAACCAGTACCCTCAGGAAGAGTTCGCCCCATTAATCCCAATTGAGTATCTCTTTCCTAAAATTCTTGATTCATCCTTTTTTCAGGCTGATCCTTTATTACCTATGGACATAATTTAGTGTCCAAACCTTAAAGTCATCCCAATTAGTCAGGGATTGTTCTATAAGCCCTTTTCTTATGTCCTACCCCACTAGGCTAGCCCTGAATCCACTTCTTATTTCCTACCCTGGCCTGAAGTTTTCACTCTTTCTAGAGCCACCCGATTACTTTTTGATGAAATCAGCAGGTTGCATAAGTTCTTTGAGCATATTCAATTTGCATCCTATTTTTGGAAAACACTATGGCATTTATTAGGAATTAATGCTAATTTTTTATCAACATGTCATACATTAACCAAGGATAATTTTAAAAGAAGATTCAAGGAATACAATAAAGGAGACTTTGTTATGGTTAAAATGCAACCTGAAAGGTTCCCACCTGGAACCATGAAAAAGTTATATGCCCATAGTAGTGGATCATACAAAGTGATTAGAAAAATTAGGTCTAATGCCTATGTGCTCGAGTTACCACCTGAACTAGGTATTAGTCCAACTTTTAACATTTCAAACCTTAATGAGTATAGGGAGCTAACGTTGATTCCTAGTGAGCCATTTGGGCCTAATCCAATCCTTGAGAGTGAACCAACCCAAGTGTGTCCACCTGCCATACCACTAACCCGGAGAGACAAGATTGAGCGGATCTTGGATGACAAGATCATTGCTACCCGAAGCAAAGATTACCAGCGATATCTGGTTCGTTGGCAAGGACGACCTGAGACTGATGATTCTTGGATCACCAGAGAAGACTTGCAAAGAGTTGACCCAGACTTTCTAGAGCTCTATCACAGCGACGTTGATCCATACTCGACAGGGTCGAGTTCCTCCCACCCGAGGAGAATTGGTGTGGACACCAGGGCCAGAAAATATCGATAGGTTGAACCCATATCCTTATGGATCACTTGTGAATAAAGCCCTGAACCCAACCCCATTTACCATGCAAATATTTTATTTTAAATTATGTTATTTTGGCTTAGTTAGGGTTAGCCCTTTTTACCAACTATAATCATGGTTTTGTTATTTAACCTTTTGGGCTAAATCCTTTTTACCACATTGAATAAAAATTCCATTTATCGGTTGTGTCAAACCCTATTAGGCCAAACCCTGTTTACCAATTTATTCTTTTTTGTTACGTGAGTCTTGCCTATTGATCAAATTGGGTTCCAATTAATCAAGTGGGATTTAGTTATTTGGTTTTGAGTCTTATAATAATTAGTTATTGAGTCCTGTAATACAAGGGGTACCCAATTGAAGATCCATATGACTTCATGTGCACCACATTGAAGACCCATGTGCTAGCCTAAGACAAGCCATGTGCTAGCCCAAGTCACTTAGCATGTGCAACCCTTTTCTTGGTGCCACCTTTCACGAATTTGGATATCAACGCATGTCATGTTTGGACATGTCATGCCAACACACTCCATGTCACTTTATTTGGACATCATCACATGACAACACATGCCACAAATCCTCTTTGGTCAGCCACTTAAGAAAAAGTTAGCACCAACTTCTTTTTAAGAGAAGTAAATGAGAAGGAGTCTCATCCTTGGCGCCCTCTCACTCAAGATTTCATGCCAACTTAATTTTAAGATAAGTAAATGTGAAGGACTCTCCCAAATTAGCGCCTCCACTCAAGAATTTCATGCCAAAAAATTCCAAGAGTCAGCCAAGCATTTTTTTCATGCCAACTTTCAAGGAGTTCTAAAATATTTGATCACCCAAATGGAGGAGGTTCAATGGTTCTCTACCGCATATGTTTAGATCAAACAAATTCAGAGCTGCTTAAGTTTCTAGAACTCAAGAGTCTCACCAAAACTCTTGAGTTCTCTTCTATCCAGAGACAAGAACCCAAAATACCCAGAGCCAGAATTCTAGGAGTTGTAGTCCAAGGGAGAAAAAGTCTGCTGTTTGAATCCCTTACACCACTGGTTGAGGGTCTATAAATATCCATCAACCCCGTTGTAATCATTATTATTCAATCATCAATAAAGAAAGTTATTCTGCTAAAATTTCTTCCTTTACTGTGTGCATCGCGGGGTGTGTGATCCTTTTCCTTTGTTCTATGGAACATCGTGGGGTGCAAGGCCCTAGTTATCCTACCTATCCAGCCGACAAGAATCCCTAACCATCGCTCCTAACCCTTTCCTTTCCTTCTTTCCCTTTTCTTTGCTAATTCCTAATTTAAATTTTCATTGTTGAGTGTTTGCAGGTGATCAAGAATTGAAGTCAGGTATTTTTGCCTTGAAACTAGTATCGCATGAAAGATCGGAGCCCGAGATTGAGTTCTTGAAACCCTGCTATGATAATCTTGAGAGTCCTGCTAGATCTAAAGAAGCAATCTTCATTAGTAAACTTTAAACCTCTTCCCTCCTTAATTTCTAAAGAGTTGATAAGTAGACCCTAGTTTTGGTGGTTTCTTAGCCACCATATTCAACTTTCCTAGTTATTTTGTTAGGTTTACTTGTGCGGGTAGTTAATTAAACTAGTTTTCTTTATTATCTCCTTTGAGTCTCCTTAAAATCTAGAAAAAAATAAAAAAAAAAAAAAAAAAATATTCTCTACTAATCTTTGTTAATTAGGCTTTAATTATTTGTCCTGCATTAGTTTTCACACAAGACTCACCAACAAACCTTGATACAATAATGTAAGAATGAAAGTAAAGAATACAATAAAGCTTTCTAAAATAAAGCAAGTATCTCTTTGAAGCCCTTGGATGATGTTGAAGAAGCTTGTCTTCAATTTGTTGAAGCCTTTGAATGAAGCTTGATGTTGTGGACTTGGATCAACTCTCTTATCTTTGGAAGCTTGAAGGCTCGAACTACTCAACTCCTGAATCCTTGAAGAATATTCAGTGATCTCACCAAATGATTGCTTCTCCATTTAATTTTTGGTGTTTATATAGCTCTCCAAATCATAGATGACCATTTATGACCGTTGGAGATGAAAAACTAGCCATTTGAAGCAAGTTGGAATCAATTTTGCACTTCTGAAAAACTAGCCATTACTCCGAGTGTCGACACTTGAATCTGGTGAGTCGATACTTAAGTTCTTCATGAGTCGACACTTAATTTCTCTGGCCTTGAGTCGACACTTGAACTTCTTCATGAGTTGACACTTGCTTGTGCCAATGCTGAAACTTGCTGAAACTTCTCCAAAATCAAACTTTATGTCCTTCCAAGCCTTCCTTATGTTCCAAAGTCCTTAAAACTTGAAATTCTATGAATTTGAAGGACTTCTTCAACTGAAATATAAGCATTTCTTCATTCTACATGGATGAGTACTAAGATCTGATAAACACACTAAAATATACAATTAGTACTCATATATACTTAAGTATTTTATCAATCATCAAAATCAAGATTAGAGTCAACAATCTCCCCCTTTTTGATGATGACAAAATCTTTAAGTATATAAATAGAGTAAGCTTAAAAAGATTAACAATAAGATAAACATGTAAGCTCAAAATCAATGAGTATCAAGCTCCCCCTCAAAATATGATCCAAAAAAATTTCAAAAATTCTTCAAAATATTTTTCAAAATATGCAAAATTTTCAAATTTTCTCTCTCTTACTAATTCTTTCCTTAAGATTAAAATATTTTACTTTCTTCTCCCCCTTTTGTATTTTCTTTCATTTCTCATATAATTTTTCATGTTTATCATATCTTTCCACTTTTCATACTTAACATTTTTCTCCCTCTTTTTGTCATCACAAAAATAGTGAAAGACAATACAAAATAGGAGGAAGGTGGAAAGAATAGCAAGTAGATCATCAAAATCAATACATGAAATCAATTAATTATGATACCAATTAAATATGATACTAATTGAACATGATACCACAAAAATGAGATGCACATGCAAAAAATAATTCAATGTATATTAGCTTTAATATGCATAACCAAGATATGATTAAGACAACAATCCATTCACCTCACTTGTTCATGGGATAAGGCCACAATGGCACCCCAATACATCATAAGAAATCTCATTGAATAGAAAAAGAGGGTCTTTAAACCCTACTTAGCTCCTATGACCAGACGGCCATGGTGACTAACCCAATCCGAAGCAGTTACTAGGAGCTCTTCTCTTTTTTCTAAGATTCTTAATGAAATAAATCTTGATACTAATTGAATGTAACTCTCCTTAAAGGATTAGATTTGAAAACAAGGAGTATTAGAGCAATATAAGTAAAGCATGATATCAAAAAAATATTCATAGCATCATATGTATATAATGACAACAAATCTTTGGATGCTCTTCCTAAATATTATTCCCTCTTAAAAATATGCATTCATTTGAGGAATAAAATATGAAAGCACAAGCATCATAATTTCAGATAATTTAAGATATAAACATAAGTACTAAGTCTGAAATCAAAGATTTGAATTTTCAAGATATACAAGATTTTCAAAATGCAAGGGATTGATCATTTAAAAACTTTTAGTATGATTTAAAATCCATTTGAAATGATTTGATATCCATACAAATGCTAGAAATAATATGATACGAAGTCTAGCTACTAGATTAGGGGTTTATCAATGTGCATACCTTCTTCTTAAATGTAATCCTTAACTACCAGTTCTAGTCTTGATCCAATTCATTTTTAACTTAAGCATAGATGCCAAAAATAAAAACACATAAATCATAACATTTCACTTGAAATGGTTTAAAACTATATTAATCAAAATCATGTGAAAGTCTAATAATTACAAGTTTAATCATGAGAGCATAAAATCCATCAATATCAAAAAGTTTATGATCACAACAAATGACTATTAGTCTAAACTTAATTTTAATTAATCAATTGAAATAATTTTCAAAGAAATATACAACTTTAAAAATATTTTTAATAAAGTAATTTAAGATACATTAATCAAAATCAAGTGAAGATCTTATAATCACAAGTTTAATCATGATAGCATGAAATTCATCAACATCAAAAAGTTCATGATCATAACCAATGACTATAAGTCTAAACTTGATTCTAATTAATCATTTAAAATAATTTTTTAAAGTATTTGATGCAATATTTATAACAAATATTCAACTACATTTTCAATTATGGAAGGAAATGTTTAGAATTTACCAATATGTATAATCCTTCCTTTACCATTTAGTCTAAAATATAGCTTGTCCACTCTTTGTATTGTCTTGTATAGCCACCTTTCAAAAGCTTCCTTTCTTCATGTTGGGCTGTAAGACACTCCTGCAAAATAAACTAGGTGGACAATTTTGGTACCCAAACTTTCTTGGGTCCTTTAGAGTTAGTAAATATGGTTCCTTTTGGAACCCAAATTTTTCTTAATCTACAAGGATATGCATTAAGTCTAAATTTTTCATATTTAAAGCATGCAATATTGGAAGAAGTAGCAACAAAGAAATTCATGTTCTTTAACTCAAGATTTTTGTTTTTCTTTAAAAACTCATCATTTGATACAAAAATCTTGGATCTTCTTAGAATTTCTATTTCATTTAATAAAACATTTTTTTTATTTGAAAACTTATTGGATAACTCTTTCAAATCAAAATTTATTTTTTCTAAAATTTCTTTTTCTTTAGAAAGATTATCCTTATCAATTTCTAAAACATCAATCTTTACATTTAAATCATGATTTTTATAGGCAAGATTGGTGTTCTCAAGAGAAAAAGAATCTACATGTCTTTTTAATTTCTTGTGCTCAATTTTTAAAACTTTGTATTCATGCACAAGATCATTAAATATATCATGTAATTCATCAAAGAAAAAATCATATTCATTTTTAGAACATACCTCTTCCTCATTTGCCATGAAGCAAAGATGGGTAATTTTTTGTTCATCATCAGAACTTGAATCTTCGCTATCGCTCCAAGTTGCCATCATTACCTTAAATTTCTTTTTGGCCTTAAGAGTTATTATCTTCTTCTTCTCTTGAATAGCAACCACTTTTTTGTGCGATAAATTCAACTCATGGATCATGAGTGAACCAATAAGCTCCTCCAAAGACAGGATATCAATATCTTTGGCTTCTTGGATCCTTGTTACCTTTGGATCCCATAATATTGGCAAAGATCTAAGAATTTTATTAACCAAATCAGCATTAGTATAGACTTTGCCAAGACTTTTTAATTCATTAACAATAGTCATAAATCTAGTATACATATTAGATATATATTCAAAATGCAGTATTTTAAACATTTCAAAAGAATGAACAAACATATTAATTTTAGTACTTTTCACTTGCAGAGTACCCTCATAAGTAATTTCAAGTGTATCCCATATCTCCTTCGCCATGTGCATGTGGAGATCCTATTGAATTCATTAGAGTCCAATGCATAATAAAGCAAGTTCATTGCTTTAACATTAATTTCAGATTGTTTAATATCATATTCATTCCAACCCTCTTCGAGCTTTGGAATGGAAATGTCATTAACCAAAATGGAAAAATATAAGGACCATTAAATATAACTTTTCAAAGATAATAACTAATAGATTGAATATAGATGCACATCCGAGTTTTCCAAAAATTGTAAAAAGTGTCATTGAAAAATGGTGGTCTATTAGTTGCATGTCCTATAGCAAAACAAGTACCTTCTAGGATTGCCATGATCTTTTAACTCAAAACCGTTGGATTCTTTGCAAAGCACCAAGTTTAGATACCAACGATTTTGGATTCCAGGCTCTGATACCAATTGTTGCCCAGTAATGAAGCAACCCAAGAGAGGGGTGCATTAGGTTTTATAAAATTATTTAAACTATTTTAATAAGTATGTGCTAATTACAATTAAGTGCTTGAATTTTGTCAAAGTGTTTGTGTGCTTCAAAATAATATGCAGTAGAATTAATAAAGTAAATGCACAAAGAAAATAATCACACAAATACAATAAATTTATAGTGGTTCGGTGCACTCTAAGACACCTACATCCACTACCTAAGTTTCTCTTGGGAATTCACTATAATCACCAAGATTATAGTCGATTATTTTTTTGAGCTCATTAATCAAATCCAACTTGTTTTCCCGGGCTCACAAGTCAAAACCCCTAGTTGGTTTTCTAACTTAGGCTAACCAACAACCTCCGATAGTTTTACGGGCTCACCAACAACCTATGTTGGTTTTACACAAAGGCTCACCAACAACCTATGTTGGTTTTACACAAAGGCTAACCAACAACCTCTTTGGTTTTCCAAGGCTCACCAAAAATCTTGTTGGTTTTGTAACTTAGGCTTACCAACAACCTTGTTGGTTTTCACACAAGGCTCACCAACAAACCTTGATACAATAATGTAAGAATGAAAGTAAAGAATAGAATAAAGCTTTCTAAAATAAAGCAAGTATCTCTTTGAAGCTCTTGGATGATGTTGAAGAAGCTTGTCTTCAATTTATTGAAGCCTTTGAATGAAGCTTGATGTTGTGGACTTGGATCAACTCTCTTATCCTTGGAAGCTTGAAGGCTTGAACCACTTAACTCTTGAATCCTTGAAGGATATTCAATAATCTCACCAAAGGATTGCTTTTCTATTTGATTTTTGGTGTTTATATAGCTCTCCAAACCATAGATGACCATTTATGACCGTTGGAGATGAAAAACTAGCTATTTGAAGCAAGTTGAAATCAATTATGCACTTCTGAAAAACTAACTGTTACTCCAAGTGTCGACACTTAAATCTGGTGAGTCGACACTTAAGTTCTTCATGAGTCGATACTTGGTTTCTATGAGTCGACACTTGGATCAGCTCAAGGCAAAAATTCTGGATTAACACAGTTCTGTATTTTTCTTATTCTCAGGCCTTGAGTTGATACTTGAACTTCTTCACGAGTCGACACTTGCTTGTGGCAATGCTGAAACTTGCTGAAACTTCTCCAAAATTAAACTTTAAGTCCTTCCAAGTCTTTCTTATGTTCCAAAGTCCTTATAACTTGAAATTTCATAAATTTGAAGGACTTCTTCAACTAAAATATAAGTATTTCTTCATTCAACATGAATTAGTACTAAGATCTGATAAACACACAATTAGTACTCATATATACTTAAGTATTTTGTCAATCATCAAAATCAAGATCAGAGTCAACATCCTTCCTCCAAGGTGCTAGCCCCTCTGGAAATAATGTCAGCAATAAGGACTCCTTCAACTCCTTGAAGATATGCAGACTCCTTCAACTCCTTGAAGGACTATTGCTGCAGTGGTGCTGGAACGAAGATGCTTGAGAACCCTTTCCCAATGCTCTATCCTAAACCTTCAAGAGAAGGTAGCACACAAGAATCCAAAAACCCAAGCCTCACTCTATCCCGGAGATCAAATCTTGCAATCTCTCAAGGATCAAGCAAGATCTCTATCTCAGAAGTTTTCTAGGTAGAGTCTCAACTTTGATCCAAATCTGGAGTGGGAGTGTTGAACGTGAACCATTCACCTTCTTCAGCCCTTCTTTTATAATAGCAGCCCTCAAAACAATTAAGAGGACATAATGAGAGATTAATGAGCAGTTTTGAGGTCTTTTAAGATTCCAGGGAGGTTATAAAGTCCTTTGGAATTCAGCAACAGCAGATCATAAGACCCATAAACGCATCTATTAAATGCCCACAACAATTGCAAAATTAAATGGAGCAGTTTTTGGTTTACAGTAATCCAATGGATGAGTCAACTCGACCATTCGAGTCAAATCGATTCAAGTTGACTCATCCAAATGAGTTAGCTCGAACACAGGTTTGACAATACCTTATCAAATGAGTTCGGAATGATTCTCAATCATTTGCATACCAACAAAGAAAGAAGAAACTCTCGGTGTGTGATCCCATATATTCAAACACTAAACCAGTAGTACATGAACATTTTCAGTACCAGCCAAAGTCGCCATCTAGCAATGACACCTGGTGTCTGGCTAGGTTGAAAGTTGCGGAGCAACACGAACCTATCGAATATGGAATATAAGTGAACTTATTATTTTAATCTCCTAATGCTCCAAATGGCTTAGGGTTAAACTACCCAACCCTAATCAGTCCATCTCAATATGTCTCAAACAAAGAATCCTTGTAACTCCTTACAAGGAATGCCCTGACCAAGGTCTTTCTCAATTAAGGCATATTAAGCATTCAATCCAAATCATTTGGAGAGATCAATCCTATCTCGATCCTACTACCGCTATACAAGTACTTGACTGTACCCATCAACCTTCCATCATTAGATTAGAAATCCGGGTAGTCCGGCATCTAAGCACAGTGAGTTGCTTGCAAGTTGCCATAGTGATCTCAAGTCAGAGAAATAATTAATGTCCATATTTTAATGCAAGACTTCTCTTTGATAAAAAGAGAATCTCGCATGAGAGTCACATTCAGTGAAGTGTCAAACACAACACCTGATATCATACCAGCATCTCCATGCTACTTGGTTAAGAGGACAACCAACAGATATGACATCAATGACCTACTCTCGATGCACCATCATCCTGAAACAGCATATCCTTTGGTCATGAACCAATTAATGAACTACACAATGCATTCTCTCTACATCGCATCAAGGTAGCTCAAAGGACATCGTCACACAAGAGTTCAATTAGGAAGATGACATGTGATGAACAACTAGAATAAATTTTTTATTTAATTCAATAATTCATATACATATACATGAGTTGCACAACCATCTCTATATGATTGGCTTTTTGATACAATTTCCAACACCTTTGGTGAACGTCACTAAGGTTTGTCTTTATTTTATGTATGACATAATTATCATTGCTGCATCATTTTGTGATTTCTAGAATGGTTCTATTTTTCATACAATGTTTGCATGATTTCAATTTACATTACTTTAGATGCATCAAGATCCTGGTAGGGGCTTGTGTTAATTAGATTAACATCTACAGATAAAATGGTTTTATTATTTTTTGCTGCTGCATGCCTTTAGAAAAGTTTTAAAATGTATATACCATCCCTTAGGAACAGTTCCTTATAATGGTATCAGAGCATCCAAGTTGGATGCACATCTAGTCTAATGTTTTATATGAAATCAAAATTTCTCATTCACAAAGTGCTTAGATTAAGGTGGATTCGCCATGGCCATCCAGTCATAGGAGAGAAGCATGGTTTAAAGACCATCTCTTTCCATTCCAAGTGGTTCTCCTATGACATGTAGGGGTGCCGCTACGTCATGGCCTTATGAAGAAGAAAGTGATGAATTTGATGGATTAAAATGGTTTTAATCTATGGTTAATAGATCATAACTATGTTTAGATGAGATCTAAAAGATGTTTGATCTAAAATTTTGAAAAGTTCAAGTAAAAATGATTAAAATTTGAAGTTACTGTGTCCTAGAAGAGCTAACTCAAGCTATAAGAGCTGACTCAACCAGAAATCTATGTTCTGGAAGAGTTGACTCGAGCAGAAGAGCTGACTCGACCAGAAATTTGTGATCTGGAAGAGCCGACTAGACCAGAAAATTATGTTTTGAAAGAGCTAACTCGAGTAAACCATGGGTTGATTGGGTTAGCTAGAATTATGGTGCGGGCACCAGGATTAGACAGAGGCTCCTTAATCCTTTGTGGATCTCTGATTAGGATTTTAATCTATTAGGTCCTATAATAAGGCTTCAAGCTTGAGCAATTTATTTTTGAGTCATGTAATTGGTTTCAATTTTTGTTTTAGTCATGTATCTTGGCCAATTTGGTCAAGTTAGGGTCAATGGGTCCTGTAATTAGCTGAACTGGTTCACAAGCTCAAGTCAACTTGAAGTTGGGCTGAAGCTTGTTTGAAGTTGGGTCCACAAGTGGGCATTCAAGTCAAGCCCAATTATGGACAGGTCAAGCCCTCTCTCCATGCCATTTAAGAGCGCCACCTCAACTCATTGAGTGCCACCTCTCAATATCACTTGGCATGATGAAGCACCACATCACCAAGCCACTTGGGTAGCCAAGAAAAGATGGAAGCTTCAAAGTCAAAGCCATGTGGATGTCCCATCAAGCCTCTCCTTGATCCAAGCCAACAACATCCCCACCCCACTCCCCACATCAAGCCCTTTTCCAAAGAAGCATGGTCAGCCAAGGAAGGTTCCTCAACTTAAAAGAGCAGCCCTTGATTCTTGAAGACAACATCCCCATCCCACTCCCCCTATCAAGCCTTTTTCCAAAGAACCATGGTCGGCCAAGGAAGGTCAAAAGAGCATCCCTTGATTCTTGAAGACAACATCCACCCTTCACTCCCCTAAATCAAGCCACTCCACCAAAGCACAAGCAAGGATCATTATTGGCCAAGAGAAGAGCTGAATTTCAGATTTTGGGTGCCCCCTTGATGAAGACTTGTAACTTTTTTTATTTGAATTTGAATGGGACTTAGGAGCCTATAAAAAAGACCCTACCCCTCTTGTAAAGTTAGTTTTGATGAAATAAGAATTTCAAAAGTTTCTTCTTCCTTTAGCCCTTGTCTTCTTAAACTAGGAACTCTGTGAGAGAGTGCCTTTGTCCTTCGGGACATCAAGGGGTGAGAGGCCTTGAGTTACCTTCTTCCTTCACAAGCCACCAATCCATCTTCAAGCTTGGACGCCCCTAGAAGATCCACCTGGATGCCCAACAAGAAGAACCCTTCTCGACCACCATCCTCAACTCTTTTCCCCATCACTTCTTACTTTCTTATACCCTTTCCTTGCTATTTTCTAACCCCTTCACTTGGTTGCTCACAAGTCCTCCTTGTGCCACAGACAGAGGAGTTGGTCTTCCTTACCTTCGAGACCATCGGACAAAAAGCCGACGAATCTGCATGGTTAAAAGCTTGATCTTCCAGGTTGCATCCACGAGTGTGAGTGAACTCAACATCGAGTGCATCTAAATCTTCAAGGTTTGCACTCCCTAGTCTCCTAAGTTGGTATTGTCTTAGAGCTAAGTCCTATCGAGGTCTTTCAATCCGAGGTCCTTTTCTTATCACTCTTTAGGGGCTATGCTTGCATGCTAGGGTCTCTTATCATTATGCAAATCCCTAAATCTATTCTTACTTCGAATTCGGGAATCGGTCAATCCCCTCAAATATAAAAATAACAAAAAAAAATCACTTGCATGCATATCATCTCTCTTAGTAGTCCCGCATCATGTTTGGTATCAGAGCTTCATCCTGGATTATGTTTGGTATCAGAGCATGGTTAGGACTTAGTTTCTCCTTAAGTAGTCAAATCGGGTGTTTCACCATGGCCGTCCAGTCATAGGAAAAAGTAGGGCTACATGACCCTCATATCCCATTCAAAGGAGATTTCCTATGGCATGTAGGGGTGCTGATGTGATTGACCCTTGAAGAAGAAAACAAGGAGATAAGTATCTTAGGTCCTAAAGAAAATTCAGATTTACTAATTTCAGCATCATTAAATTTTTGCATCTTGTCCAACCAGTATATGGTCTATTGTTTTGATTATTTCTACATGTAGGGATCTTAGAATCTAGTGATTCTTATTTTTGTAGATTCCACATATTTGATAGTATTTTTCTAAATTTTTTCAAAATTTATTTCAGTTTGTAGGTTCTCTACATTCCTAATTACTACCTAAGAACAAATCTATCCTGAAATTCCAGCAAGTCCAATTTCAGCATACTTTCATAGTTTAATTTTTGCACTTATGTTCATCTCATTTAATTTTCAGCAATATATATTTCTGCCTATATGTTGACTTTGGCTCCTTAGTTTTGATGATTAACAAAAGGTTGAGTATATGTTTGGACTAATGTTTCATCTCAAGATAAAGTTTCAGGACTTAGGTTATTCAAAAAGAGTATCAAGAGTACAATGATGAAACTAAGTTTGCCTGATTTGGAAAAGAGCTCTTCTACCTTGGATAAGATCAAATTTATCATATTGGACCTTCCTGTTAAGAAATAATTAACAAAAGAAACAAAGGCTTGGAGAAACTCAAGCATGGCACGCACATCTCTAAGAGTTTCAGAAAATTTCAGATCAGAGGTCGACCACCAGAGGTCGACACCTTGTCAAAGTCGACCACCAGAGGTCGACTCATGAAGAGAAGAAAAGTTCAGAATGGCCGGCATGGCAAAATCTCAGTGGCACGCTCCAGAGGTCGACCACCAGAGGTCAACACCTGTCCAGAGGTCGACACCAGAGGTCGACTCATAGCCTGAGAATTCAAAATGGGCAGAACTATGGTTTTCTGGATTTTTGCCTAAAACAAACTGGAGGTCGACTCATGAGGTCGACACTTGATCCAGAGGTCGACTCATGAGGTCGACTCATGGCATAACGGCTAGTTTTTCTGAACTTTTGATTTGATTTCTAACGGCCATAAACGGCCATATTTTTGATTCTAACGGTCTTGTGGAGTTGTTTCAGCATGATGAGGTATTTAACCTCCACCAAACTTCAAAAAAGAAAAGGAGACAAAGTGAAAAAGTTTAGAATCAAAGTACAAAGCCTTCAATCAATTCCAAGCCAAAAGAGTGAGAAAACCAAGAGATTCCTTTGCCAAAAGCTTTCCATCTTTGAGGAATCCAACTTTCAAGGATTTGGCATTTAGTGAGGTCCAAAGATTCCAAGGGAAAAGGCTTGAAGAGTCTCCATCAAGAGCTTCAACGAATTTCTTATTGCTCAAAAGGAGTTTGTCTAGTTTTATTAATTGTATTCATATTCTATTTGTGGTAGGCTAGTTTCAAGGGAATTTGAAACTAGTGTGAGGTTTGTTGGTGAGCCAATTGATAAAACCAACTAGGGTTGCTTGTAAGCCCGAAGCCAAAACAAGTGAGTGAGGTTTGTTGGTGAGCCAATTGATAAAACCAACTAGGGTTGCTTGTAAGCCCGAAGCCAAAACAAGTGTGTAAGGTTTTGACTTGTGAGCCAGGTAAAACAAGTCTGCTGTAATCTAAAGATTATAGTGGAAATTCCCAAGTGGAGCTTGGGGAGTGGATGTAGGTGCTAGGTGCACCGAACCACTATACTACTTGTGTGTTTGCATTGCTCTTCTTTTGCTCTTTAATTATTGATTTATTTCATTGCTTCCGTTGCACAATTATTTGAGCACTATCACTCTTCACCTTAAAACTTGATAGCACATATATTGCTTTAATTTTTAAAATACCCAATTTACCCCCCCTCTTGGGCACCATTTCTGGGCAACAAGTGGTATCAGAGCACCGGTACTCTCTTGTAGGTCCAACGATCTTGAGTTAAAGATCATGGCCACCCCAATTTGAATGGGTATAGTTGAAGGACAAGCATCAAATCGCCCTCCTTTCTTTAATGGCACAAACTACACATACTGGAAAACTCGTATGCGTATTTATTTACAAGCTGTAGATTATCATATATGGAGAATAATTACTAAAGGGCCTCATCAGCCCACTCACTTGGTTAATGGGATTATCACCCCAAAGTCTGAAGAAGAATGGGATGACAATGACATCAAACAAGCTGAGTTAAATGCTAAGGCGATGAATTTGCTATTCTGTGCACTTGACCCTAGTGAATTCAACAGAATATCAAATTGTATTTCCGCCAAAGAAATTTGGGATACACTTGAGGTTACCCATGAGGGTACACACCAAGTGAAGACCACAAAGGTGAACATGCTCATTCATACGTATGAGATGTTTAGGATGGAACCAACTGAAAGTATAAGTGAAATGTATACTAGATTTACCAATATAGTAAATGGTATGAGGAGTTTGGGAAAAATTATATCTAATGGTGAACTGGTTAACAAACTTCTCAGGTCTCTTCCGGCTTCATGGGATGCGAAAGTAACAGCTATAGAAGAAGCCAAGGATGTCAATACTCTACCTCTCGAGCAGCTTCTTGGATCACTGATGACCTACGAGCTTTCACTAAAGCAGAAGACAGTGGACAATGACAAGAAAAAGAAAGCCATAGCCTTCAAGTCCAGTACAAAAGAAGAGTCAAGTGATGAATCAGAAGAAGAAGCTGATGTTGATGAGACAGCCCTCATTATAAGAAAATTCAAAAGATTCATGAGAAAGAAGAAGGGCTTCTACAAGAAAAGGCCACAAAAAGGTGATCACAATAAGGAAAAAGAGAAAGAGAAAGAAAGGGATCCACCCATCTGCTTCGAGTGCAAGAAGCCTGGACATTACAAAACAGATTGCCCTTTGCTTAAAAAGAGTCGAAGGATGTTGAGAAAGAAAGCCATGATGGCTACCTGGAGTGAGAGTGAGGACTCTAGCAGTGATGAAGAGCAGCAGGTAGTCGCCAACTTATGTTTCATGGCCAATGAAGATAATGCGGTAAATTCTGAACCTGAAACTGATTTACTTTCAATGAATTACATGATGCCTTTGATGACTTAGTTATGGAATATGAAAAATTAAAACTGAAAAATAAGAAATTAATAAAGTTAAATTTTGAGCTTACCAAAAATTCAGAAAAGTTTTCAACTGAAATTGAAGATTTAGTTCAAGAAAACAAGAAATTAACTGAACATGTAAAGACTTGACAAATGATAAGGATAATCTTTTAAAAGAAAATGATTCTTTGAAAAATAATAGAAGTCTTAAAACTAATGAGAACATTGAAAAACAAAATAAAGAACTATTGCTTCAAAACAAGAATTACAAGGAAGAGTTAGAAAAAGTAAAACCTTTTGTAGAAAAGTTTACTTTTAGTTCAGAAAAACTAAATATGCTTTTAAATAGTCAACATGCAGTGTTTAACAAAGCTGGACTTGGATTTAAGCCACACAATCAGCAAAAACTTTACAAAAACTTTTTCATACCTGCATCTTCTAATATTACCTGCTATGCAAATGGTAAATTAGGACATAAATCATATGTTTGTAATAGAAGAAAATTAAATACCTTTAAAAAGATTTGGGTTCCAAAAGGAACCAATTTGACTAACCCTGAAGGACCCAAGATGACTTGGGTACCTAAAGTTTCAACTTGATCAATTTTTGCAGGTGTGCCTTGCAACCAAAAATAAAAGAAGAATGTGGTATCTGGATAGTGGTTGCTCAAGGCACATGACTGGGGATGTGAAGCAATTCTCATCACTAGCTGCTATTGATGGTGGAAACGTTACTTTTGGTGATAATGGAAAAGGCAAAATCGTCGGAATTGGTAAAATCCATATCACCCCTAATACTTATGTTGATAATGTATTATTTGTTGATGGCTTGAAGCATAATCTTTTTAGCATTAGTCAGTTTTGTGATAAGGGTTTTAAAGTAATTTTTGAATCATCTTTGTGCATGGTATCTAGTCTAGATGTCGATGGCATCAAGTTCACTGGTCTTAGGCATGGAAACATTTACATGGTTGATCTTGATGATCTAGCCATGGAAAGTGGTCAATGCCTAGTAGCTAAGAAAGCCAAGGCAAGTGAAACTAGTTGGCTTTGGCATCGTAGGCTAGGGCATGCCAGTATGCAGTTGATTTCAAAATTAAGCAAAAAGAATCTTGTAAAAGAATTGCCAAAACTCACATTTGAAAAAGATAAGATTTGTGCTGCATGTCAATTTGGAAAACAAACTAAATCTACTTTCAAACCTAAAGGAGTAGTATCTACTACTAGACCCCTTGAATTATTGCATATGGATCTCTTTGGACCAACCAGAACAACTAGTTTGGGAGGTAAAAAATATGGGCTAGTAATTGTAGATGATTACTCACGATTTACTTGGGTGATGTTTTTAGCTCATAAAGATGAAACATTCTCAGCTTTTGTTATATTTCATAAAAGGGTTTCAAACGAAAAAGATCTCACTATTGTTTCTTTGCGTAGTGATCATGGAACTGAATTTGACAATCATGATTTTGAAGCTTTTTGTAATGAAAATGGTATTAGTCATAATTTTTCTGCACCTAGGACACCTCAACAAAATGGGGTGGTAGAAAGAAAGAACAGGACACTTGAAGAAATGGCACGCACAATGCTTTGCGAAAATGATTTACCTAGATATTTTTGGGCAGAAGCCATTAATACTTCCTGTTACATTTTAAATCATGTTTTAATTCGACCTATTTTGAAGAAAACACCATATGAGCTTTGGAAAAATCGAAAACCTAATCTCAAGTATTTTCGTGTATTTGGTTGCCGCTGTTTCATATTAAACAATGGCAAAGATAATATCAGTAAATTTGATGCCAAGTCAGATGAGGGTATCTTCTTAGGATACTCTACTTCTAGCAAGGCATACAGGGTCTTCAACAGAAGAACTCTTCTGGTTGAAGAATCAATTCATGTAGTGTTTGATGAATCTAACGAAAAATCTTCTAGAAAAGAAGATTCTATTGATGTTGAAACAGGTACAAAGAAGCTTGAACAATTGATAATCAATGAAGATGAGCCCAAAGGAGATGATGATCAAGAGAATCAAGATCAAATTCAAGAGATCAATGCAACTTCACCAAAACCATTACCTAAAGAATGGAGGTATGCACACGGACACCCTAAAGAGCTAATAATTGGTGATCCATCAAACGGGGTAAGTACACGCTCTTCTATTAGAAATGTTTGTGATTATTTAGCTTTTGTATCTCAGATAGAGCCTAAGTCAATAGAAGAAGCTGAAAAAGATTGTAACTGGATTAATGCTATGCAAGATGAACTAAACCAATTTAAAAGAAATAATGTTTGGACTTTAACTGAAAGACCCCTTAATGTTTCTGTAATTGGCACAAAATGGGTTTTTAGAAATAAACTTGATGAACATGGTATTGTAATTAGGAACAAAGCTAGACTTGTTGCTAAAGGCTACAACCAGGAAGAAGGGATCGACTTTGATGAAATCTTTGCTCCTGTTGCTAGGCTAGAAGCAATTAGACTTTTACTTGCTTTTGCTTGTTTTATGGATTTCAAGTTATTTCAAATGGATGTAAAGAGTGCCTTTTTAAATGGATTTATTGAAGAGGAGGTTTATGTTGAACAACCTCCTGGTTTTGAAAATCATGAATTTCCTAATCATGTCTTTAAATTGCATAAAGCATTATATGGTTTAAAGCAAGCTCCTAGAGCTTGGTATGATAGATTAAGTTCATTCTTGATGAAAAATGATTTCTCTAGAGGTAATGTAGATAATACATTGTTTTTGAAAAAGAAAAATGATGATCTCTTAGTAGTACAAATATATGTAGATGATATTATTTTTGGTGCTACTAACGAATGTCTTTGTCAAGAATTTGCTAAGTTAATGCAGAGTGAGTTCGAGATGAGCATGATGGGAGAACTCAACTTCTTTCTCGGACTCCAAATTAAGCAAACCAAAGAGGGGATCTCCATCAACCAAGCCAAGTACATAAGGGAGATATTGAAAAAGTTTGGGATGGAGACTACCAAACCAATAGGTACCCCTATGAGCTCTTCATGTAAATTAGACAAAGATGAATGTGGTAAATCAGTAGACCAAAAATTATATAGAGGCATGATTGGTTCATTGCTATATCTAACTGCCAGTAGACCAGATATAATGTTTAGTGTTTGTATGTGTGCGCGTTTTCAGTCTGCTCCTAAAGAATCACATCTCTTAGCTGTAAAACGTATATTTAGATACTTATCTGAGTCTATCGAAATTGGTCTTTGGTACTCTAGAGAGTCATCATATGAATTAATTGCATATTCTGATGCTGATTTTGCTGGGTGTAAACTTGATCGAAAAAGTACTAGTGGAACTTGTCAATTCCTAGGAGTTAATTTGATTTCATGGAGCAGCAAGAAACAGAATTCGGTTGCTCTATCTACGGCGGAAGCCGAATATATAGCAGCTGGAAGCTGTTGTGCTCAGATTCTATGGATCAAACAACAACTCGAGGACTTTGGCATCAAACTAACTAAGACACCCATAAGATGTGATAATACTAGTGCAATCAATTTAACGAAAAATCCTGTACAACATTCAAGAAGCAAACATATTGAAATAAGACATCACTTCATAAGAGATCACGTTCAAAACTCTAATGTGTTGTTAGAATTTATTTGTACTGATTATCAATTGGCTGATATATTCACAAAACCTTTGAATGAAGATAGATTTTGTATGATCAGAAGAGAACTGAGAGTCATTGATCCTTTTGCTTGAAACTCTTCAATTTTCATCAAAATTCCTCAAAAATGATTTATAAATTCTCAAATATGTTTAAAGGTTATTTTTCTAAATTATATCAATTTTTTAAATTTTACAGAATTTTATTTTGGGTAATTTATTGTTGGAGGTCGACACTTTAATTTTTCGGAGGTCGACACTTGAGGTCGACCCCTAAGGCTTTTGGAGGTCGACACTTGAGGTCGACCCTTGAAAATTTTTAGAGGTCGACACTTGAATGGAAACCCTCTTTTTTAAAACCCGTCCGCAAGCCTTTTTTCTCCATTTTTTTTCATTTCTCCTTCGTGTGCTCCCTCTCCAACTTCCCTAAACCCCTAAACAGTGCATTTCCACCCTTCTCCTTCATCTTTTTGGGAAATCCTCTCCTCTCCTCTTGCTTTCCTTGGAATCAAACCTCTTTTTGACCGTGTTCTTGGTTTTGGACAACCGAAAGCCTTTGCATCTATCTACCCTCAAATCTCGGTTGTTTTACAATTTAAATCACTTATTTCTTTCGTCCGTTTCTTACTTTTTCTTCATTTACTCTCGATTTTCTCCATTCTCACAAACCCTATCTCACCATTTCACCTTCTCATCTTTTTCTCAATCCGTGAACCTCTCTTTCCCTCTCCTTTCCTCTTAGCCTTGCTACATTGCACTTCTCCCTAAGTTACCCCTCTTCCTCTCATATGGGTCCGAGAAAGCACTTGGCAGTAAGGAAAAGGAGATTGGAACAAGGCCAGGGTAGTACTGAGCATCGACGAAAGGTCAGACATGAGCGTGAGCCGACCCCAGAGCCACCTGCACCAGTGCCAGCCAGCTTAGTACGAAAGAGCATTGCTAGTGGGAGGCGTGTGGATATACCATTCTGGGATCAGCATCACTTCTTTATTGGAGATGTACTGAGAGATGCAGGTCTGGTTCATTTCTGTACGATGTCTGAGAGATTCTACCCAGACCTCATCAGGGAGTTTTATGGATCCATGGCCACTGATGGTGTTGGATGGTCTGCTACAGTACGTGGGATCGAGATTCCAGTGACACCGGAGGTCATCAGTCGCGTTTGGAGGATTCCACTTCACGGCACTACTGCCACTTCGATCAGCGACAGAGAGCACGCCTTCAGATGTATTCTAGAGCGTGAGGATGTTAGCGGCATTTCCACAGTAGCCGCTAACCAGCTTTCATTGGAGATGAGAGTGCTGCATCACATCATCGCCCGTATCTTGATTCCGAAGAGCGGGAGATTCGATTTTATCACTGAGCGTGAACTGGTGTTGATGGTGTCCCTGAGACAGCGAACTCCCATCAACCTTCCCAGGATCATGCTTCAGCAGATGGGTGAGGCAGCATCTCATAGGAGACTTGTTCAGCCTTATGGCATGGGGCTGACTCAGCTATTCAGGGAGCATGGTATTTCATTTGACGGTATACCCTTCAGTCAACTGCAGCATACTGATACTTATGGAGAGAAATCCCTGCATAGGATGGGATTTCGACTGATTGGTGACCGCTGGGTGCGACGAGAGTCTGGCCAGGAGCCAGATGAGGAGGATGAGATCCGAGCTACTGAGGCAGGGCCTTCAGAGCCTACTGATCATGGTACACCTCCTCGCCAAGCACCAGAGTCAGAGACTGCGGAGCCTGAGCCATTCACGCCACCACCCTCATCAGCTCCAGCACCTACTACTACTGCTACACCACGGAGGACTTCAGCGAGGATATCGGACTTTGAGCAGAGAGTGACTGATCATATTTCAGAGGTCCGGACAGAGATCACTGATGTACGACAGGAGCTACATGATCTGCGGATACACACAGACATGCGCATTGGTGCTCTCTCAGCTAGTATGGATACAGGATTCCGACAGATCCTCAGCCTACTGAGATTAGCACTGCCATCAGGGACTGCAGATCCGACAGTATCTCATCCACATTCTGATGATGATGATGATGACTCCAGTGGATACAGTGATAGTGATGGAGATCAGCCTGGAGCAGGTAGTTCTGATATTCCACCTGCAGATCCGATTCCAGAGGTACCCCCTGCTACTGATCCTTCAGCTACAGATCTTCCGAGTACAGATCCTCCAGCCACAGATATGCCAGTTGATACTGAGCTTACAGAGTCACTGTTTGAGACTATTACTGGGATTCCGGATGATATAGATGAGCATACAGAGATAGACATTGATGATCCCACAGCTTATGAGCTAGTCAGCAGGCAGACCCCAGCTCAGTCTACTCAGCATACTGATCCGTCTACTCCTTCTGCTACTGCTTCAGTCGGGACACCTGTGGAGCCCTTTCCTCAGACCTATAGATCTCGTAGGACTACCCCTAGGTCTGGTCCCTCTCTGAGGACTCGGAGTCACTCTCATAGGACTCCAAAATCCTTATCTAGGATCATGGCTCCTATCTCTTTTGATATACCTTCTGATGAGGAGTAGCCTCATAGATTTACTTGTTGTACTTAGTTTGCTTTGTATGGTCTGTTGTATCAGTGTTTTGTGCTTACTATGTAAGCAATTTTGTAACTGAATATATTTGTTTTTATCTATATTGTGATATTTTACTGTTTGATACCAGCTCTTAGCATTTATCTTTTTAAACCCTCAAGATAGAATATTTTTGTTATATTGAATGCACAAATTGAGGGGGAGCATGTATTTTATGCAACTAAATACTTCATTATAATTGAATATAAGTTTCCTTAATATATCTTTCACTACAAAAATGGACTTTTTGATTCTTGACAAAAAGGGAGAGTAGTAAAGTATATATGATTCTCATGAGTAGTAAAGTATATATGAGACTCCTTCTTATATATATGATTCTTATGAGTATATATTCACTCATGAGAATGTTTTCACAAAAAGAAAGAAGTAAATGAAAAGTAAAATCTTTTTGACTCTTGAGAATGGTTTCACAAAAAATAGATGAAAAGTAAAATTTTTATGCATGTAAGGATTCTTTGAAAATTTTTATCATTGCTATATTTTGCTTTTGGACTTAATTGCATATATACTCAAGGTTTTGTCATCATCAAAAAGGGGGAGATTGTTGACTTTGGCTCCTTAGTTTTGATGATTAACAAAAGGTTGAGTATATGTTTGGACTAATGTTTCATCTCAAGATAAAGTTTCAGGACTTAGGTTATTCAAAAAGAGTATCAAGAGTACAATGATGAAACTAAGTTTGCCTGATTTGGAAAAGAGCTCTTCTACCTTGGACAAGATCAAATTTCTCATATTGGACCTTCCTGTTAAGAAATAATAACAAAAGAAACAAAAGAAACTCAAGCATGGCTCTAAGAGTTTCAGAAAAAACTCAAGCATGGCACGCACATCTCTAAGAGTTTCAGAAAATTTCAGATCAGAGGTCGACCACCAGAGGTCGACTCATGAAGAGAAGAAAAGTTCAGCATGGCCGGCACGGCAAAATCTCAGTGGCACGCTCCAGAGGTCGACCACCAGAGGTCAACACCTGTCCAGAGGTCGACACCAGAGGTCGACTCATAGCCTGAGAATTCAAAATGGGTAGAACTATGGTTTTCTGGATTTTTGCCTAAAACAAACTGGAGGTCGACTCATGAGGTCGACACTTGATCCAGAGGTCGACTCATGAGGTCGACTCATGGCATAATGGCTAGTTTTTCTGAACTTTTGATTTGATTTCTAACGGCCATAAACGGCCATATTTTTGATTCTAACGGTCTTGTGGAGTTGTTTCAGCATGAATGAAGTATTTAACCTCCACCAAACTTCAAAAAAGAAAAGGAGACAAAGTGAAAAAGTTTAGAGTCAAAGTACAAAGCCTTCAATCAATTCCAAGCCAAAAGAGTGAGAAAATCAAGAGATTCCTTTGCCAAAAGCTTTCCATCTTTGAGGAATCCAACTTTCAAGGATTTGGCATTTAGTGAGGTCCAAAGATTCCAAGGGAAAAGGCTTGAAGAGTCTCCATCAAGAGCTTCAACGAATTTCTTATTGCTCAAAAGAAGTTTGTCTAGTTTTATTAATTGTATTCATATTCTATTTGTGGTAGGCTAGTTTCAAGGGAATTTGAAACTAGTGTGAGGTTTGTTGGTGAGCCAATTGATAAAACCAACTAGGGTTGCTTGTAAGCCCGAAGCCAAAACAAGTGAGTGAGGTTTGTTGGTGAGCCAATTGATAAAACCAACTAGGGTTGCTTGTAAGCCCGAAGCCAAAACAAGTGTGTAAGGTTTTGACTTGTGAGCCTGGTAAAACAAGTCGGCTGTAATCTAAAGATTATAGTGAAAATTCCCAAGTGGAGCTTGGGGAGTGGATGTAGGTACTAGGTGCACCGAACCACTATACTTCTTGTGTGTTTGCATTGCTCTTCTTTTGCTCTTTAATTGTTGATTTATTTCATTGCTTCCGTTGCACAATTATTTGAGCACTATCACTCTTCACCTTAAAACTTGATAGCACATATATTGCTTTAATTTTTAAAATACCCAATTCACCCCCCCTCTTGGGCACCATTTCTGGGCAACACTATACATATCAAAATATAAAAAAACTTTAGTTCACTTCATTAGACATCATGTGTATGCCATCATATGCATAATTGACTTAAGGGCGATAATATCATAAGATAAGGGAAGGAGGTCATTACCTTTCCTTGGCCCAAAAACAACCACCCTTGCATTTCAAACCTAAGCCTAACTTAAAACCAATTAGCAACCTAATAGCTTAGGGACATCAACGAGTCGAGTTAACCATTGTGGAAAAATTGGTGCATACAACCTTGCAATTTTTACCGAGAAGCTGGTGTCTAAGGTAAGAGGTCTTGTGTCAAACGACCTAAATGGTGTTGTGGTTCCTTAATTGGGTCTCTACGAATAGTAGGGGGGCTCCTACCCTCCCACCTCTTACTTGGCCAGTGAAAGGGCTGGTTGTTGTGCTTGGTGTAGTCTAAGTTAACTGATTCTGTTTAAACTCATAAGTCTAGCATAACCGTAGTACCTTCATTTGTGTGTTGCATATCAACTAGGTCCGGAGTCCAGTATCACCCACATCACTCTCAGTCAGGTGAACCCATGGATAACCTCAAAAATCAAATTAGGATCCTCACTGAGCAAATTGTCAAGATGAACCAAAGATTTGATGGACTTGAAACAAGGCTAGAAACTTTGGAGAGGACTCGGGAGACACACATTGAACCAGAGTCTAAGTCACCTCCCCACCCTATGAGATTCCCTCAATGTGATTCCCCCTTAGAGGCTGAGCCCAAAAGAGCTCCACATCCTAACCCAGCCCAAGAGGTTCACCCTAGGAGACCCAATTAGGAGCTCATGGACCAGGAAGAGGACGAATTACACGAGTCTGATAGCCTGTTAGGAGTAGTTAGGTGCATCCTAATCCAGAACATAGTGCAAGAAGATTGGCATAGGACTAACATCGTACAAACCTTCATCAAACTAGGGGATAAAGTGTGCAAGATCTAGTAGATAATGGGAGCTGTGTCAATGCCATCTCTTTAAGTACAATCAAGTCCCTGGGATTGACCTCGGTTCTCCATTCCAGCCCCTATAAGGTCTCATGGATAGATTCGACTTCCATACCTATCAAATCTAGATGCTAAGTTTTGATCAAATTGCAATCATATGAGGAGAAGATTTAGTGTGATGTCCTTTCCATGGGAGTCAGTAGTATTATCCTAGGTCGACCCTGGCTTTGTGATCATGATGCAACCCTTTTTGGTTGGACCAATACCTATGCCTTTAGTCACCATGGGAAGAAATTTGTAATCAGTCCAACTCAACCTAAAGATCAGGCTAAAAAAGGATCTAGTAGCCTAAAGGAAAGGAAGCCAGGAATTGACCTGATCAAGGCCAAGGAGTTAGAAAAAGAGGTTACTAAGGGAACCCCTACTTAGATCTTGGCCACTAAAGATAATCATGAACCGACCCAAAGAGAACACCCTCAAGAAGCAGCTGAGGCTCTGAAAGAATTTAAGGAAGAACCCTTTGAAGAATTTCAAGGAGAAAAGGCTGAACTTACTGAGAACTTAAATAAAGAAACCCTTGAGCCTAGTGATGACTTTAAGTTTGACAAGGTTGAACCCATTGAAAATATAGAGAAAGAAACTCCTGAGCCCATCGAAGAATCCAAAGGAGACATCTGTGAATCAAGTCTAGTGGAGGAGTTAAAAAAGAGATTACTGAGGAACCCAACCCTACCATTAGAGTCTTACCTAAGGAGCCACTAGAAGAAAGCCCACTTACAGAGCCTAGTCCTAAAATCCAGGAACCCGAGGAATTTATTGAGGATTTGGCTTATTTAACCCAGTACCCTCAAGATGAGCCCCCTCTTACAGTTCCCATTAAAGATCTCTTCCCTGAGATTAGTAACCCATTCTTCCTTTATGCAAACCCTATAGATATACCACAATCTTGTAAGGTTAGCCTCATTAGTCTAGGATTAATCCTTGACACCCCTTCTTATATCCTACCCTACCAGACTAACCTTGGACCCACCTCTTATTTTATGCCCTTCCCAGAAGCCTCCAACATTTCTAGGATCATTAGATTGCATCTTGTTGAGATTAGCATACTGCATACAGTCATTACACATGTTAGGTTTGCATCTTACTTCTGCCATACTCTATGGCATTTGCTAGGAGCCCATTGTAAATTTTCATATGCATGCCAAACCAGGGAAAACCTAAAGAGTCTATAGTCTGTTAGGTTTAGGCCCTAGAAGTCCAATAAAATTCCTCTCAATAGGAATGCATAGTTGAGTCTGCACTTTGCATCATGTTAGAGTTCTGCATTAAGCACTAATTTTGAAATAATTTGACTGATTCCCGAAAGCGAGCCAAAGAATTTGAAATAAGAGATTCTATAATGATTAGGCTTAGGCCTGAATGGTTTCTCCCATGAATTGTTAAGAAACTACATGCTCATGGAGCTGACCCCTTTAGAGTGATAAGGAGAATTGGCCCTAATGCCTATGTGCTTGAGCTGCCCCCGGATTATGGCATTAGCTCGACTTTCAATATCTCAGACTTAGTTGAGCAAAGAGAGCTGGCAACCATACCTAGCGAGCCATTTAGACCTGATCTATCCTTTGAGAGTGAACCCGACCCCAAGTGTCCACATCCAATTATACCTGAGAGAGAAGAACGGATCGAGCATGTCCTAGATGATCAAGCTATCACAACCCAGGGCAAAGGCTATCATCGTTACTTGGTCCATTGGCAAGGCCAACGGAGTCCCATAATTCGTGGATTACTCGAGAGGACTTGTACTGCCTCGATCCCGACCTTCTTGAGAAATACCAAAGCCAAGTCAACCCTTACTCGACAGGGTCGAGTTCCTCCCATGCCCAGAGAATTGGTGCAGGCACCAGGATTAGACAAAGGCTCCTCAATCCTTTGTGGATCTCTGATTAGGGTTTTAATCTGTTAAGTCCTGTAATAAGTCTTCAAGCCTGAGCAATTTACTTTTGAGTCATGTAATTGGTTTCAGTTTTTGTTTTAGTCATGTATCTTGGACAATTTGGTCAAGTTAGGGTCAATGGATCATGTAATTAGCTAAACAAGTTCACAAGCTCAAGTCAACTTGAAGTTGGGCCCAAGCTTGTTTGAAGTTGGATCCACAAGTGGTTATTCAAGTCAAGCCCAATTGTGGACAGGTCAAGCCCTCTCTCCATGCCAAGTAAGAGCGCCACCTCAGTTCATGGAGTGCCACCTCATCAGTACCACTTAGGATGATGAAGCACCATATCACCAAGCCACTTGGGCAACCAAGAGAAGATTGAAGCTTCAAAGTCAAAGCCATGTGGACACCCCTTCAAGCCTCTCATTGATCAAAGCCAACAACATCCCCACCCCACCCCCATAACAAGCCCTTTTCCAAAGAAGCATAGTCGACCAAAGAAGGTTCCTCAAGTCAAAAGAGTAGCCCTTGATTCTTGAAGACAACATCCCCATCCCACTCCCCCTATCAAGCCTTTTTCCAAAGAACCATGGTCGGCCAAGGAAGGTCAAAAGAGCATCCCTTGATTCTTGAAGACAACATCTAGCCTTCACTCCCCCAAATCAAGCAACTCAACCAAAGCACAAGCAAGGATCATGATCAGCCAAGAGAATAGCTGAATTTCAGATTTTGGGTGCCCCCTTGATGAAGACTTGTAACATTTTTTTCATTTGAAATTGAATGGGACTTAGGAGCCTATATAAAGGGCCCTACCCCTCTTGTAAAGTTCGTTTTGATGAAATGAAAATTTTAAAAGTTTCTTCTTCCTTTAACCCTTGTCTTCTTAGACTAGGAACTCTGTGAGAGAGTGCCTTTATCCTTCGGGACATCGAAGGGTGAGAGACCCAGAGTTACCTTCTTCCTTCGCAAGCCACCAATCCATCTTCAAGCTTGGACATCCTTGGAAGATCCACCTGGATGCCCAACGAGAAGAGCCATTCTCGACCACCATCCTCAACTCTTTTCCCAATTACTTCTTACTTTCTTATACCTTCTTCTTGCTATTTTCTAACCCCTTCTTGCTATTTTCTACTCCCTACTCTTGTAGGGACCCAATTAAGGAACCACCGATATGCTTAGGTCGTTTGACATTGTACCTCTTACCTAGATACCAGTATTCAGTAATAGGAAATGAATTGGGTGCACTAGTCATCCCACAAAGACTGAACTTGACCGATGGGTGTCCCTAGCCCACTAGGACAAATTAAGTCTAATTAGTTTTAGATTAGGCTTAGAACTGAATGCAAGGGATGTGGTTTTGGGCTAAGGAGAGGTTATCAACTCCTCCCCTTATCTGACATATAGAAAGTGCCCTTAAGATATTTTATGCAATGATGGCAGGCAGATGAGAAAGCAAATTAGGGTTTAGGTGTTTTTGGTATTTTTGGAGAATATGTAAATTTATTTTTTGTTTTGGAATTTTTCTTAAACAAAAAGATAATTATAGATTATGATCTAATATGCAGGAAATATGCTAAAATTAAATATATACAAAGATTATACTAAAAAAATCCTAAACTTTTTGAAATCGACTTTGCTGCTAAAACAGAGCTGAATTATTCTGAGAAACTTCTAAAAATTACTTTGAATTATCAGGAATCTAGAAAAATAAATTTTATAATTTTTTAAGTTTTATGCAGGCAGAAATAATTAAAATAACAGGGTATATATTAAAAAGGTCGAAAATGAAAAAAATCCTAAGAACTCCTTGTGTTCTTCTTCAAGAGCCAATTCACAGCGGCACCCCTACCGTCATAGGAGATCCTGCTGATTGGGAAAGAAGGTTTCAAAGCCCTAATAATCTCCTATGACCGGACGACCATGGTGAAGCACCCGATCCGAGTATCCAAAGAGAACCGAGCCCAAAACAGGCTCTGATACCAAATTGATGCGGAACCTATATATGCATGCAAGTATTTTTTTATATTTTTAAATATTGAATTATATGTTTGATCCCGAAGATCAGACTAAGGAACAATGTAAAGAGTTCTATATAAAAATAAGAGGCTAAAGCATGCATAACAGGACCTAAAAAGCAAAGGAAAGAGGATCGCTGAGGCTGAGAAGTCTCGGTTGGGCTCATTCATCTTCAATAAACAGACTGGCAGGCAGAGGGGGTGTACCTGGCAATGGTGGAAGTGCCTGGTATAGATCGTACATGATGAGATCGCTCTTACTCTGGATGCGGCCTGGAAAACAAAGCCAGAGACCCGCGGATACCCGGCTTTCTGCTCGGTGATCTGATTGCGGCCCGACTGGAGTCGTTGGATTCGTCGAAGTCGAGGGACCTGCAAATGACCTTCGAAGGGTTAGAAAAAATAATAGGGAAGAAGAAATAAAGGAAAAATAGTAAGGGGAAGTGATTGTTTGAAGAGGGCGGCTAGGGTTCTAGAGAGTAGGATGGCGGTTGGAAGCAGTCACAGGATATCGGGAAGAGGAAGGGCTCACACAGAATCCCTTCAAGCACACAGTAATTGGAGAATCAAATATTATTTCATATTAAAATTGATAAATTTTTATACAAGGGGTCCCTTATATAGGGTCATGAGACTTAGGGCCCAAGCAAAAGAAAATAAGGAAAATAATGGATGACCACTTTCTTCCTAAAGTATGGGGCTAAATACATGGAAGAAAATACTCTCCCACTTTCTTTCTAAAGTATGGGGCTGAATACATGGAAGAAAATACTTTCATGCCATACAAAATCCCTCCAAACAAGGTAGGTAGTGGACATCCAAACGGGGGGGGACCACTTCTTTCCTAAGCAAGCTAGCATGAATCAAGGGATTCATGTTTATCTATTTTGACTTTCCTTCTTGTCATGCTGGCATGTGGAGCTGGTTTGCTTGGGGTGTGGAAGGGGTGTGCTAGCGTGTGGTCATCACTCCTCATGCATGGGCCGACTTCATGATCCTCCAAGTAATCCTAGGTGGCGAAATCCATGATGTGATTGGGACTCCATGTGGCTGCTGAGGTGGCATGCTGGATGGTGTCCTTCACATGCTTGATCTTCTTTGACTGGGCTTGACTCAAACAGACTTAATACAACTTGACATGATTACAAGACTCAGAATATGATTAGCTCAACATGAGCTGACTTGACCGACTGATCCAAAACTCTAATAGTGTGGATCAAATGCTACATACAGGACTCAGAAAGAAAACTAGCTCAACATGAGCTGACTAGTACAGGACTCAAATAATAAAAGACAACTCAAATAGGCTAAGCCCATATTATAAATGGATTCAATCACCACTAGGTAATCCACAGAGGGTTTAGAAATCTCTATCTTATTCTGGTGCCTCTGGTGTCCCCACCAGTCACAAAATTTAAATCCTCTAAATTATTAGGTCCATAAAATGACTAAGTTATGAGATAGCCTAAGTCTTAGCCTCCCATTAAGTTGGATTGGTAATGAGTCCATAAGTTGGATGATCATCGACAGTTCCAAAGAACGGGTGGTCATCAGGCAAGTGGGATTGCCATTCAACATATGATGGCTCAGTGCGACTATCTTAACATGTGGTCAGGTGGGCCGGCCAAAGTCCGGCTTAATCATGGGTTAGTTAGAAGCATTGAATTTGATCATGTTAATGGTTGGACCTAACCAGGACCTTAAATAGGAGGCCCAAAGGCCGATTGTGAGGACCCTTGGGACAAAATAATTACTAGGAATTGCTTGGAGAAGTAATTGGTATTATACCTACCTTTCGATGAATTTGGGTTGACCGGCCAAAGTTGGGCTCATATGTAGTCTATTAGATTCTAGTACCCGCTAAAGGATAAATGTTATTCTTCATATTGGAGTATAGAGGCTACCAGTCTGAATAAAATAGTGGAAGAAACCTTTAGACTAAAATCCATATCTTTAAAATTTTTTAAAATAATTCATATGCTGATAGGTCTTGTTCTCCTTTTTTAGATGATGTCGACCACTTTGTCATTTCGGTCATTATTAGATAATGACCAACTTTTTGGACCCAACTTCGATAGTTGGTATCAAAAACTCAGGTTATCCTAGAGCACGAGCGGATTCTCTATGTGATAACAGATCCGGCACCTGAGATTCCAGCCCCCGATGCTCATGGCACTGTTAAGGATACTTACCAAAAGTGGATCTCTGACTGCACCACGGTGCATTGCATTATGTTGGCTATGATGAACGACAAGTTCAATCACAAGTTTGAGGAGGCCCAGCTAGAGAAGATTCTTCAAAAGTTGAAGGAGTCTTTTGGCACACTAGATGATACGAAGAGATATCGGATCTCTTCCACCATCTACAGCATGCGTATGCATGATGGAGCTTTGATGACTGATCATGTAATGTACATGATCGAGTTATTTGAGCATTTGGGCAAACTCGGATGTCCTTTGCATGAGCAGCACGGTAAGGATGCGATTCTGAATTTTCTGCCCCCTTCCTACCAGGTCTTTCTTAACAATTTTAGAATGAATAGGCCTGTAGTGAACTATCATAAGATGTTAGGGTTACTGCAGACTTATGAAAGAGACCACAACCTCAACAAGGGGTTAGTGAATATGGTGGGAGGTTCTGGAGTAGGACATCATCCCTTCGAGAAAGGGAAGAAGAAGAAAAAGAATAAGATGGTGCTTGGTGCTGGGCCAAGTCGGACTAGGAGGGTAAAGGCTGATAAGAGTAAGATAGAGTGCTTCTTCTGCAAGAAGCTAGGTTACTGGAAGTGAAACTGTTATGCTTACCTTGCTACTCTAAACCCGAACAGGCCAAGGAAGGGAAAGCAGCAAGGTGTTGCTGGTCAAGCTATTTATATGATAAATCCTTATAGTTTCTCTGTTTATGATACTACTAGCTGGGTATTAGATATCGGAAGTCCTTACCACATTCGCAATTCTTTGCAAGGACTTCAAGTTAGTAGGAGATTCAAAAGCGATGAAAGGTTCCTGAATGTTGGGAATGGAAGTCAAGCTCCAGTTCTGGCATTGGGAACTATTTCTTTGTATTTTGAGTCTTGTACTATCATTCTTAATGAATATCATTTTTGTCCTTTTTTGGTGAATATTATTTCTGTAGGCCTGTTGACTAATGATGATTATGAATTATCAATAAAGAAAGATATTTGCTACATCACTTTGAATGGTTCTAATGTGATGAATGGACAAGTGAAGAATGGCGTATATATACTATAATAGCCTATTAGTGTATTGTACACTACTAATAAATGCCCTAGGTTAGATAAGGTTAGTGATATTTATCTCTGGCACTGTAGGCTGTCATATAAACAAGAATGGGATAAATAAGTTGGTGGGAGAAGGTCTCCTAGATCTCACTGAGAGTGAATCCTTACTGACTCGTAAATCTTGTCTTCTTGAAAAAATGACCAAGTCACCTTTTACTGGAAAGGGTGAAAGAGCTAGTGATATTCTAAGTCTAGTATATACTAATGTTTGTGGACCTATGAATATCAGTGCAAGAGGTTGATATAATTATTTCATTACATTTACAGATGATGTTTCGAGATACGGTTATGTCTACGTCATGAGACATAAATCTGAATCGTTTGAAATGTTCAAACGTTATCGTAATGAAATTGAAAAACAAACTGAGAAGTTTATTAAAACTCTTTGATCAGATCAAGATGGTGAATATCTTTTCAATGAGTTCCTGACTTATCTTGAAGAGAATGGGATTCTCTCTCAATGGACTCCTCCGAGGACACCTCAGTTAAATAGTGTGTCTGAAATAAGTAATCAAACTCTGTTGGACATGGTTTAATCCATGATGGGCTTAGCTAGTCTGTCTAAATTCTTTTGGGGATTTGCTCTTGAGTCAGTGTCCTACCTTCTGAATAGAGTTCCAAGTAAGTCCGTTGACAAAACACCATATGACATATGGACTGGATGCAAGCCAACTCTCTCTCATCTTTGGGTTTGGGGGTGTCCAGTTTATGTCAGACGTTTGAAGATGGATAAACAAGGATCGAAGTTTGATAGGTGTCTTTTTGTTAGGGTATCCTAAAGAATCCAAAGGGAATTATTTCTATCTGCCTGAGGAACAAAAGTTATCCCTTAGTCTTAGGGCAATCTTTTTAGAAAGGGAGTACCTTGGTAAAGGCACTCAAGCTATTGAGGTTGAACTTGGGAAAGTTCAACAGATAGAAAAACCTTCTCACTCTGAGGCCACCATAGAACAGGATTTGATTAGATTAGATCTAGAGGCCATAGTGTAGCCATTAAGGAGATCTGGTAGAGTACCATGTCAACCAGACATATACTATGGTTTCTTGGTCCAAGACGGTGATCCTATTAAACTCGATGAGAACAACGAGGATCCGATCACCTATATGGATGCAATGACCAGGTCTGATTCTGAGTCATGGCTAGGAGCCATGAAATCCAAAATGGAGTTCATGGAAATCAATAATGTATGGACATAGTTGATCCACTTGAAAGGATAAAACCCATTGGGTGTAAATGGATCTTCAAGCGAAAGCGAGGTGCAGATGGGCAGGTGGAGACCTATAAAGCCCATCTAGTTGCCAAGGGGTATCGTCAGCATTATAGTATTGACTATGACAAGACATTTTCTCCTGTGGCAATGCTCAAGTCCATTTGGGTTATGCTTGCTTTAATAGCATATTTAGATTATGAAATATAACAAATGGATGTCCGAATAGCTTTCCTAAATGGTGAGATGGAAGAGGTTATATGATGCAACCTGAAGGGTTCATATCCATAGATGAGTCTAAAGTGCGCAAGCTTCAGAGACCCATTTATGGATTGAAGCCGGCTTCTTGGAGTTGGAACATGTGGTTTGATAAATGTATCAAGATGTAAGTCTTCGTTAGGAATGGAGAGGAACCGTGTATATATAAGTGGGTAAATGGTTTTATAGTTGTATTTCTTGTTTTGTATGTGGATGACATTCTCCTAATCGGGAATAACATTCCAGCATTACAAGGAATAAAGGTCTGGTTTTCATCTCAATTATCTATGAAAGACTTGGGTGAAGCCTCATTCATACTAGGTATGAAGATCTATAAAGATAGATCTAAGAGACTTCTAGGACTGTCCCAATCTATGTACATAGATACTATGCTGAAGCGGTTCAGCATAGAGAATTTCAAAAGGGGCTATCTTTTGATAGGTCATGGAATTACTTTTCCAAGAAGGATTATGTGACAACTCCTGAGGAAAGAGAGCGTATGAGTAGGATTCCATATGCTTCGGCAGTGAGTTCTATTAGGTATGCTATGCTATGTACTAGACCAGACGTGGCATACTACTAGAGGTAGTGAGCAGATACTAGTCCAACCCAAGTGAACTCTTTGGAAAGTTGTTAAGAACATCCTTAAGTATTTAAGAAATACTAAGGACCAATGGCTTATTTATGGAGATTCTGACTTAAAACTTGTGGGGTACACTAACTTCAGTTTTCAGTCAGATAGAGATGATAGTAAGAGTATGTCTAGTTTTGTGTTTACCCTTAACGGTGGAACTGTCTGCTGGAAAAGATCCAAATAGCATATAATGGCTAATTCTGTTTGCGAGGTAGAGTATATTGCAGCATTTGATGCAGCAAAGGAGGTTGTGTGGTTGCGAAAATTCCTAGGTGAGCTGGGAGTGGCACCTTCCTTAGATGGTCTTGTTTTGATGTATTGTGACAGCCTAGAGCCATAGCTCAAGCCAAAGAGCCGAAGTCACATCAATAAACCAAGCATATTTTGGGTTGCTATCACCTTGTCCGGGAGATTATTGAATGAGGTGACATCGAGCTTCTAAAGATCGATGGTAAGGAGAACTTGGCCGACCCCTTCACTAAAGCTGTTGGAGTTCAAGAGTTCGATGACTGCAAATGGAAGATGGGAATTAGATTCTATTCCGATTGACTTTTGTCCGGGTGGGAGTTGTTGGGGATTGTGTCCCAAAGCCAATCATCTAGGCTATAGATGGTTATGTGACTCATGTATATGTATATAAATTATTGAATTGAATAAAAAGTTTATTTTGGTTGTTCATCACAAGTCATCTTCCTAATTGAACTCTTGTGTGATGATGTCGTTTGAGCTACCTTGTATACGATATAGAGAGGATGCATCGTGTAGTTCATAAATTGGTTTGCGACTAAAGGATACGCTATTTCAGGATGATGGTGTATCGAGAGTAGGTCGTTGATATCATATCTATTGGTTGTCCTCTTAACCAAGCAGCATGGAGATGCTGGTGTGATATCAGGTGTTGTGTTTGACACTTCACTGAACGTGACTCTCATGTGAGATTCTCTTTCTACCGAAGAGGAGTCTTGCATTAGAATGTGGACATAAATTATTCCTCTAACTTGATATCACTATGGCAGTTTGCAAGCAACTCACTGTGCTTAGGTGCCGGACTACCCGGATTTCTAAACCGGTGATGGAAGGTTGCTGGGTATAGTCAAGTACTTGTGTAGCGGTAGTATGATTGAGATAGGATTGATCCCTCCAAATGGTTTGGATTGAATGCTTAATATGCCTTAATTGAGAAAGACCTTGGCTAGGGCATTCCTTGTAAGGAGTTACAAGAATTCTTTGTTTGAGACATATTGAGATAGACTGATTAGGGTTGGGTAGTATAACCCTAAGCCATCTAGAGCATTAGGAAATTTAAAGAATAAGTTTACTGATATTCCATATTCGATAGGTTCATGTTGCTCTGCAACTTTCAACCTATCCAGACGCCGGGTGTCATTGCTAGATGGTGACTTTGGTTGGTAATGGAAATGTTCACATATTACCGATTTAGTATTTGAACCTATGGGGTCACACACTGAGGGTTTCTTCTTGCTTTATTAGCAGAATGATTGGGAATCGTTCTGGTCTTGTTTGACAAGGTGTTGTCAAACCTGTGTTCGAGCCGACTCATTTGGATGAGTCGACTCGAGTCGATTCGACTCGAATGGTCCAATCGACTCGTATGTTGGACTGCTGTAAATCGAAAACTGCTCCATTTAATTTTGCAATTGTTGTGGGCATTTAATGGATGCGTTTATGGGTTTCATAATCTGATGTTGTTGAATTCCAAAGGAATTCATAACCTCCCTAGAATCTCAATAGACCCCAAAACTACTCATTAATCTCTCATTATCTCCTCTTAATTATTTTGAGGGCCACTGTTATAAAAGAAGGGCTGAAGAAGGTGAATGATTCATGTTCAACACTCTCACTCCAGATTTGGATCAAAGTTGAGACTCTACCCAGAAAATTTCTGAGATAGAGATCTTGTTTGATCCTTGAGAGATTGCTAGATTTGATCTTTGGGATAGAGTGAGGTTTGGGTTTTGGGATTCTTGTATGCTACCTTCTGTTGAAGGTTTGGGACAAAGAGTTGGGAAGGATTCTCAAGAGTCCTTATTTCAGCACCGCTTCAGCAACATGTTCTTCAAAGAGTTGAAGACAGAATCTGTGGCTCTTCAAGGAGTTAAAGGAGTCCCTGCTACCGACGCTATTCCCGGAGAGGCTAGCACCTCGAAGGAAGGAGAAGAAACCGTGCTACACGGTGTGAACCACCCATAGAGGCGGTACGCGTGTGCTGCTTGCAGAGCAGGAGTTTTTTCCATATGTCAGAGCCACCCTTGGGATTGTGACTGAGAGCCAGGGATTTTGTTGCAACCTTTGGTGAACGTCACTAAGGTAAGTCTTTATTTTATGTATGACATAATTATCATTGCTGCATCATTGTATGATTTTTGGAATGGTTCTATTTTTCATACAATGTTTGCATGATTTCATATTTATATTACTCTAGATGCATCAGGATCCTAGTAGGGGCTTGTTTGTTAATTAGATTAACATCTTTAGATAAAATGGTTTTATCGTTTTCCATTGCAGCATGCCTTTAGAAAAGTTTTAAAATGCAT